>JAJHZJ010000864.1:0-1239349 GCA_023548195.1 Bettongia penicillata ogilbyi
TTCTTCTTTTCAAAGAAGACCAATGACATCACAGGGAGAAATCTTGACTTGTGCCTGAATTGGATTTAGCTGAGACAGAGGTACACAAAGCCGTCTCTCTTCCAAGGGTCATCAGAGTCCAAGGGCAAGAGGAAAATCAAGACAACTGACAATGGCCCAGAATGTAGTAGATGACCTTGGAGTTTCCAGTGTCTGTCCAAGCTCTAAACATCTGCTGCAGACTCCTTCACGGCTGTTGGAACAAATTGTTATCTTTTCATTCTGCCAGGGGAATTCTTCACATACTTGGGGGTAGACAGCCCCCTAACTCACCAACAGATTTAAGGCCAATTGGTTACCCTCAACCTGGTTTAGTCTGTCTGCCTAGATGGTTTTACCAAGATGGCACCATTGGACATATATATTTTTGTACCCACATTTTGTATAGTAAAGTATGTGTGTTGAATTATATGCTATGTGGACCATCTTTGTTTTTCAGGAAGAATCTAGTGCTCCCTAAGCACCATATTCTCCACTACTATAGGATGGAGGCAGAATCAGATACAGCCATATAGTGGTGGGGAAGCAAGGAAAGATGAGCAGAGAGAGGAAAGAAAAGACAATCTCAGTGGTTCCCTGCATTCATCTGAGCAATAGGTGATAACCCTTTGTGTTCTAAGTGGTTAGCCTGTGTCTTGGTTTCTTTATCTCCAAAATAGCCATGATAAAATATTAATAGGAGAGAAGAGGGGCTCCAACATCTGAATGTAGAAAGTAAATGAAAACAAGCCAACATCAACCAAACACAGGAATCCAGCTGGCATTTGTAGATTACTTCATAATGGTGTTTTACTGTTACCTCACTTGGAGCACCCTATAGTATGAATTGTGTTCTAGAGTTAGATACAAAAAGGTTTGGATTCAGATTCTGCCCTCAGAGAGTCACTTCTTGCACCCTCAGTTTCCTCATCTGTAAAACAGTAATAATAATATCACCTGCCACCCAGAGCTATCGTGAGGATAAAATGAAATAACCTATGTGCTTCACAAACTCTGACTTCTAGCTTTGCATGATACCATACTATAATAATTAAAAACAGTGCAAGGCAACCTTTAATGGCCAATTAACTCTACCCACAGCAAGAAGAAGGTCCGCTAGACTAGTCTTTGTCCATAATTGGAGATGATAGGTCTTTTTTGTATTTTTGATGGAGGCTATATCCTGTTAACAATTGCCCTCAACTAAGATGCTTGCATTTCTGGAATGAATACAGCTTTATTTCCTGTGAGAGAGGAAGTGAGTTCAGAATCTAAATCTATGGATGGAAGCACTTCACCTTACCTCAGGGATAATTGGTTCCCATCTCTGCTTATAATTCCAGGGATACAAATCCTCCTCCCAAAGGATTCACTTTCATCATGGAGTGACCTCTCTTCCATTAGGATGCTAAGGTAATCTAGCCATTGTTTGCACTAGTTGTCTAAGCAAAAAAAAAAAAATCCCTAAGAGCATAAAACACAACATTTATTCATACAGTCAAATCAAGCACAAAAGTGGAAAAGGTAGCCACCCTGTGAAAGACCAGAGAACATCCACAATGCCTTCCTGCCTTGTGTTTCCTGGTCTATACAGCTGTATAGCACTCTGGGGGCCACTGTTCTATTGTAACACAAACATGCAGCAATCTCATCCCCATCATCACCTTTCAAAAAAAAAAGAGAGAGAGAATGCTGGCACTTTGCAGAGGTCTCATGGGGCTGAAAACAGACACTAGTGACTGTTTTTTTTTCTTTTCTTTCTTAAGTGGATCCCAGATAATGAAGGAAACAGGTGGGAGACTATGTGAGCAGCTGTTGGAAGCAAAAGCAAAAAAGGAACATTCATTTAAACCTTATTCTTGCTTCATTCTGACAGATGGAAAGGGCAAAAGGTATGTGGTCTTTTATATGACTTTTACTCCCCATCAGGATCAACTGTATCAAAAGATGCTATTACCTCTAAAATGCTCAGGTTAGTCTGCCACTGTGGTTAATATCGATGCCTTAAATGGATCTAGGTTGGTTTCTAAATAATGTTTCCAAATCTCTTAAATAATGTTTCCAAGCCTCTGTTTCCAGCCCTAGGTCACCAAAATCTAGCTCCTAACAAGAGACTTCTGAATTGTAATTGTGACTTTTAGTCAAGATTTCCAAGAAACTAAAGTTTCTTTAGTGAAGGGTAAGCCAAGTGAACAAATGTACTTTAAAAAAATAATATGTCATCATCTCACACAGAGGATGATGTTCTTCCCAGTTCCTGGACTCTTTTGAGTGACCACAGATTCTAATTCTTCAGTGTGTCCTGGGTGATCATTGAATGGTATTGACTAAATTTATGTCACAAAAAATTAAGGGTACAAGAAACACTCTAAATAGTAAGGTCTTGACATCAGCAATATATGGCAACATTTAGAATTCATTGAAAATTTATTAAGTGCCTGCTACTCCCTAGCTTCCTTCAAGTTCCAGCTTCCACCTTCCAGAAGTCTTTCAGGATCTCCCTTAATGCTAATGCCTTCCCAGTATTCATTATCCTCAATTTATCTTCTACATATCTTGTTCATACATTGTTGTTTCAATAGTGCCTCTTCCCCTCCCCCATTACAAAGTCCTTGAGAGCTGGGACTAGTGGTTTTTGCTGTCATTGTTAGCAGAGGTGACAGTGTCTTCGTGGTACTCATCATCATGGTTGTTAACAGAGGGAGGCTTATTTAGTCACGGCAAGAGTGGGATCTTCAGAGAAAGAAAAGAAAATTCACTGACAAAACAGTGGATTGAATTGAACACTGTTCCCTAGTGCTGGTCACCATATCAGCCTGCTAGTGAGGTTTGTTGTGATGACTGACTATTAAAAGTAATCTCAGTAACAGGGGCTAGTGAGTTATAGTTTTATAAGTACAGACCCAGTAAGTATCTTTGAATCTGTGAAAATAGTCACCTGGGGACATTCAAACTACAGGTGAAAATTTGAGTGAGGGAGCTGTCTGAGAGGGTGCTAAATAAATATACAAAGTAAATATAAGGCAACCTTTGTGGGGAGACACTAGCAAGTAGGTCATGTTCCTGACAATTTCCATGTAAATATGCACATTATAAACTCAATCCTCTTTTAACTGTACCAGAACACCTTACCAATTAAAGGATTCATATGAGTGATAAGAAGAATATCTACCAGTGTCTCCTACCATGTGGATTGGATTAGTTATTTTCCTTAAAAAAGGTATGGAAATTATCCTCAAGATTTAATTGGTTTGGGGGACAAAGGGTTCAGTCCATTGACGTGGCTGCTAGGTCAACCAGAGATATGAAAAGCAAGAGAGTGAGGAGAGCTAGGAGGGCTGTGAAGCTTCACCCTACCAGGATGATGTGGGGACCAGGTTTTTGTGGTGTTTGTCCTTTGGTCTCAAAGAGGATCGTGACATCGAGAGGATAACTGCCGTTGACTGTGATTTGAGTGAAGGAAGGCTGTGCAAGGTCACCAATCTCACTTTCTTCTCCTCAGCCATCTGGGTGCAGTGACCTGATATTCATCAGGACAGCTGGAGATGGCACAGGATGCAATGTGAGACCTTGGCCCTTTCAGATTAAGGTCTTATACCATTCTCACTTTGAGTGAGATACATCTGTTCAATGTATTGTGTTTGTCCTTTAGTCTCGAAGAGGACCATGACATTGAGAGGATGACGTGACTTGCAGTTGACTTTGATTTGAGTGAGGGAGGGCTGTGCGAGGTCACCAACCTCACTTTCTTTTCCTGAGCCATCTGGGTGCAGTGACCAGATATTCATCAGGGTGGCTGGAGATGGCCCAGCATATGGGGACTGACACCAGGAAACAAAACAATGCTTAACTGAATCAACTGTGTTGTTAGTGAATTTCCTTTCCTTTCTCTGATATTCTTACTAAGCAAGGCTCCCTTTGTTAACATTCAGATGGACTACAAGTGTCTTATTTTGTTCTGGTCTCAAACTTAAGGTACCAATTGAGACTGGGCCAAATCTGGCATGCTACAGCCCAGTGAAGTGAATTCATTTAAATACAATGATTTTTGTATATTGTGTTTGTTTAAACTGGGCACACCTGTAGTCACATGGAAGTTCAATTAAATCAAATTCCACTAAATCAATTTGATACTGTGGCAATAGCTTGTCATTACCTGTGTCTAGTAATTTACTATTGCTACTACTTATCCCTTACTATTATCTGATATTTCACATTTTTCAGAGGCTCTCATCAATAGAATGTCATTTGATCTTCATAACAATCCTATAAGCAGGGTAGGAATGATTGTTTATATTGTGTAGATGCAAAAACTGAGTCTCTGAGAGGTTATTAAATGGTTTGCCCAAAGTCACAGACCTAGTAAGTGACAGAGCCAAAATTAGAATCTGGGTCTCTTGGGACAGCTAGCTGGCACAGTTCATAGAGCACTGGCCCTAGAGTCCAGAGGATCTGAATTCAAATCCAACCTCAGACACTTACTAGTTGTGTGAGCCCAGGCAAGTCATTTAATATCTCTGTGCCTCAGTTTCTTCATCTTCAATATAGAAGAGTTAGACTTGCTAGCTTAAGTGTCTTTCCAATTCTAAAACTGTGATCCTCTAATTCTGATTTCTAATTTAATGCTCTTTCCACTACACCAAGCAAAAGCTTAAATGAGTAATTGAGTATGAAATGATATAGACACACTGATTGATTTAATTGGAAAAGGTTAATTGCTATAAACAGTGCTATAACCGGAGTAGGATGGCCAGGGCTTTATCCCACATGATCAACACAGGAGTGGTGTGGAGATTTCCTCTCCCTCCCCACCCCACCATGGAGGTCTTTTGCCCCTTCTGCCCATACCTGATTGTCATCCATCAGCCTATGCTTTTGAAGGGAGCTCATCTCATGCCCTCCTGACTTAGGAACACAAACCCCAGGATCCCATCACCATGGCAACTCTTTCCCAGAGCTTGCCTTCCATGTTTGTCTTTTGGTGTGTTTGTTACTTTGTTTTAGCATTAGCCATTCCTGATCTCTTCATAGCTGTAGCATAAGGCTGGACTCCTTGGGGCTGGGAATGGGGAGAGAATGGGCCAACTCTCTCCCTAGTGACTGAATTCAGATCAGATGACCTCAATGCCATCTATCCCCATCAACTGAATTTGCTCAAGGAAAAAGAATTCCTACTTAAATCTCTGCAGATGAAAAAATAAAATCTGCCTCACTTAAGAGGAACTTTTAAGACTACTAAGAAGAAAAAAATAGGGATCCCAGAACAGCAGATGAAAGGAAAACCTAGATTTCTGGATTGAAGAGAAAGAACAGTTGGAGAAAGTTAGAACCATAATTAACCAGAAATTAGCCTTGGACAGATTCAGATGGAGGAGTTATCATGGTGGCACAGAGGGACAGGATATGATGGAGGAGGTTGGAGGAAAGGGGAAAACATGGTGGTATGATGGGAAGAGGACAACTAAAGAGTCCCACTGGATTCACAGTTTCTCTCATACCCCTAGAAAATCAAGACAGGAAGGAGATGCATCATCACCCTCACACATCAATTCCCCAAGAGAGAACCCCCACTGACTCCATGCTGTTTGCAATTCTAGAGAATATTAAATACTAAATAAAAGAACTTAGTGAGCAAAAGAAAGATAAACTGAAGGGCAGCTTGAAGACTTCAATGTGGAAATAAGAAGCAATGTGGTAGAGAGAAGAGGGAACTGAACCTGGAGTCAGGAGAGCCTAGGTTTAATTATGCCTCAAACATTTGCCAGCTGTGTGACCCTAGTCAAGTCACCTTACTTCTCTCTGACTCAGTTTATTTGAACTGTAAAATAAACATTAATCTAAAATGCTTTCCAGCTTTAAATCTATGATCGCATCACTGTTTCATTTTTGGAGTTGTCTGTTATCTCAATGTGTGCCTGATGTATGTAAAATATTTAACCATATTTTAGTTGTTCTATTAGTTGAGTAGTAAGACCTGAAGATTAAGAAACATATAATTTCCCAGGTAAACAAAGGAGATTTCCGCTTTGATCAAAAATAAACCTAGGATGGAATTTAAAAGAGAACATAGGCTTCTCTGGCAAGCATGGGACCAGAACTCGATATGACTTCTCTCTCAAACTCCGCTCTGTATCGCCCTGTGATTCTTTTAATTACCCCCTGTTTGCAACCTCTTTCAATCTTAACCCTATATTAAATAAGTTTATTTGCTATACTCAAAGGCACTGAGTCAAGAGTGTATTATAGATGACATTACTAAGAGAGTAGTTAGGTGGCATCCTGGATTTGATGGGAATCAGGGAGATGAGTTCAAATCCCACCTTGGGCACTAGTTGTGTGATACTGAGCAAGTCACTTAATCTTTATATGCCTCACTTTCCTTATCTGTAAAATAGGTATAATAATACCAATAGAACCTTCCTTACAGGTTTGCTATGAGGTTTTTATGAGGATCAAATGAACCAAAAAGGGTAAAGCACTTTGCAAACTTTAAAGAAATAAACTAAGTTAATTATTAATTGACATTAATAATTAAGCTATTGATAATATTAACAATGAATTGGTAATTAAGGTATTATTATAAGAGGAAAGAAGAAGGCAATAGCAATGGCACCACAGATCATAACCATGAAGGCAGGGAACTGGTCATACCCCCAGTAAAGACCAGACATGGCCAATAGACGTCCAAGCTGTGTTATCTGCCAGAGCAATGACTTTCTATTTTAAGAGGCTCACATTTCAAGTCCACACATAGAATGGATGGTGAGCAAGATGTGCCACCAAAAACATTTGCTTCAGCTAAAGATCCAGTGAGAACATGTCTAGACTTCAGGAATTCTCTGGAGGACTTAACAGTTCTCCATCAACCTTCCTGAGCATTCATTTGTGTCTTAACTGCCCAGCTGGAGAATGCGCTCCCCTCCAGAGAATTCAGTAATGATGGCTAGTGAGGACAAAGAGGCGCTCTGGCAAGTTGTCTTCACTGAGCAACTGCCCTCGCAAACACACATACATACAGAAGTGACGAGGGGTGACCTGAAAGCCAGGGAAGTATGACTGATTTACCCCTGATTGGAATGAAAGCTGCCAGTTTTCATTTGCATTCAAAGGTTTAATGTCAGCCAGCTTAACTCTTCCTCTCTTAGACGGGAGAAAATAGCCTATTCCTGACACTTTGAAACCAAGCTACATTTTCAGGAACACCCATCCTCAAGCTAAGGCTCACTAGCAATCACAAAGGGAAGAAGAGAGAGCTGTCAAAGTTATGCTGGTGGCAGAGTTGGCAGCTGGGGACAAGTGGCAATTTGCCTGCTTGCATACCAGCTGCCCAGGAAGCCAAGTAGCTTATCCTACTTCAGGACCACAATGGAGCAAAAGAAATCTCATTCATTCACTCATTCATTCATCGAACAAACAATTTTTTAACACTAACTACGTGCAAGGATATGTCTATACTCCAAGAGATCTGTCATCTCATCCACATGGGTATTCCTTTCTATGATACTGATCACAAACTCTGTCCCATCCTATGTGGTTTTTGTTCATGTACTTCCGTAAGTCCACTACAAGACATCAACTTTGTGTGCTAGGTACCATCCTCAGGTTTTCCTAAAGTCCCAAGGATGCCAGTGGAACAAGGGAGCTATCGATCAGCTACCACTTACCCTCAATGGGTGATCTAATCCATTTTCTTTTTTGATAATTCCTTTTATGTAAAGTGTTATAGCTTTCTCATACCACATGCATACAACCTATATGTAAATAATGTTTTTTTTAAAAGTCACATCAATTTTTTAATAGCACATCAATAAAACACAAGCCCTCCTTTCTGTCCCCCACTCCATCAAATAAGCAACCAACTTCTGTACCAAAATACCAATCAAGACAGTCAAAAACTGAGTGGCTGGTTGTCTTACATATAAATAACTGACCATGCTAGTCTCTAAAGCTCCAAAAAGGAAACAGGATTCTGTCCCCTGAGCTCAAGGAACTTACAATTGAACTATTCAAGACAAGAATCATTCTTTCAATTTCCTGTGTATGCAGGCTCTTTAGATACAAGATGAAAGAAGATGGAGCTGAACCCTTGTGGGATTTATTGTCTGGTAGGGAAAACAAGGCAGGAATATAATACAAGTCAGAAGGTTGGAAGAAATCTCAGTCCTAGGTTACAGCAAGCGTCTAGCACCACCTGAATTCCCAGATCTGCCATTCCCCCAAGTTAGATGCCAGCTCCCTTCCAATAGATTTTCCTTCCTCACTTCAATTCCTTGGGATGATTTAAGGTCAAAAGGAATATCTGCTAAACCAAAGCGGGGGAGGGGTTAGACCCAAAATGAAGGAAAACAATGCATTTGAACTTTAGAATAAATCTTGACAATATTACTCTCTTGTGACCCTATGATATTTCACCATACTTTCCTTTTTTTATTTTGTCTATAGTTCACTCTTCAAATGGGACAGGCAGGCTAAATCCTCACCCTTGGAATCCCTCTAAGGAACTGACAATTCAACTCCTATGTGTTCCTGGATAAGTCATTTATTCCTTCTTAGCCTTGGCAAATGAAAGGTTTGGGTTAGATGATCTCCATTGCCCCTCTAGCTATAATCCTATGAACCTTTTTTTCAGTCCTCCTCTCCCCCACCTTTCCTTCTCTTTACTCCCTTCTATCATACCTATCTGTGTCAGAGAGAAAGGAATAAAAATCTTGGAATAATTCCTCAAAATGATGTGAGGCATTTGATGAGAAAGAGATTGCTTCTAATTTGGGGGGAGAGGGTCAGGCAATGAAGGGATCGAGGGAAGGTGCAGGAAGGAGTGGACCTTAAAGACAGAAAAAGATTTCAACATGAAAGAATGGGACCAAGATGATCATTCCAGACATTTGTGGCACAGAAGAGTAAATATAAGGCGGCAGGAGGGGACATGTTGAGATCAGAGAATGGCATATAATTCAGCTTGGCAGGAAAGTGGAGAGAAGACAGAGGGGAGGGGGCATAATATAATATAAAACTGAAAAAGTGTACTGAAGCTAGATTGTAGAGGGCCATGAATGCCAGATTCAAGAACTTATATTTCACTCTATACTTAATAGGGAGCCACTGAAGGTTTTTTTTTAATAGAAAAGGTCACATCTATGCATTAGGAAGCTTTCTCTTACACCAGAAAGTAAGCACTTTTGGAGATGGATAAGATTACATATAGAGACACCAGTTTAAAGTCTATTTACAGAGTCCAAGCAAGAGGTAAGAGACATTGAGGGCTTGAGTGAGGGTGGGATCCAAGTTAGCAGAAACGAAGGGACAGATTCAAAAGAGCAAAAGGAATGGAGACAGTTGCCAGTTGAATCAAATTACCACCACTGTCTTGATCACAATCTCCTCTCAGACTCTGGTGAATGTAGCCCAGGATCCTATGCCCAACAGTCCTGGAAACAGCTGCATCACCCAGACTACTGACCCTGCTTCCTGCCCAGGGACCCTACACCCTCCCTTGTTAGCCTACTCGATTGCTTTATTGCTCTAAAGTTAAAAAAGATTTCCACTGTTCAACCAAAGCTTCTGTTGCATCAATGGAAATCTATTTTCTCTTGCTCAGTCTTTCATGAATCCAGGGAACCATTAAACGTTCTCTTCATAAAAATCTATTCTAAAGATGAAACAAGACAATTTCTTGATGATTTCTTCTAGGAGTACTATTCTATCCCTTTGATCATTTATGTTGCTTTCCTCTGGATTCTTTCCAATCTCTCTGTACTCTTTTGAAGTACAGAGACCAGTACGAGTTCCAATATTCTAGCAGCAAGATCTGACTGAAACACAATGTAGCATAAGGATTATTTCTTGGCTGGCCTCTGCTTAGAATTTTCTCAATAAACACATCCCAATTCTATTTTATCACTTTTCTCCATAAGGCATTCTATATTGCTAATTTATTTCAGCAAACTCTGACCTCTCTGTTCTTCTATAATCAAAGTTCAGATGAAAGCAAATCTAGGCTTCCCATTATGCTGTGAAGCAAGCACTAGCCCATTCAATTAGAAACCACATTTCCCCTGAGTCCTCTGACCCCTAGAGTTAGACTTGGTTGTAAGTGGATTCAATTCTAATGAGACATTACGCTGCTGGCCCAGGAGAGTGTGTCATCATTATAAGGAAAAAGAAGCCAGTGCAATAGAGAAAGAAGTTGGTGTAAAAGAGAAGAAAGTAGAAACCAAGACATGCAGTAGAGATGTTATTGCATGGGTACTGAGTCACAGAGTCAAGTAAGAACAGAATTATGAGAAGGATATAAGCCTACTGAGCTGAAGAAAATGCTGGATTTCCAGTACCGTGTGTGTTCATCCATCATTGCCAA
The DNA here is from genome assembly GCA_023548195.1 of Bettongia penicillata ogilbyi. NCBI lineage: Eukaryota > Metazoa > Chordata > Mammalia > Diprotodontia > Potoroidae > Bettongia > Bettongia penicillata. The sequence continues at coordinate 10,376 of JAJHZJ010000864.1, forward strand.
AGAAGACCATGCCATCAGAGAAATAATGACATGACTTGCACTTGACATTGTTTTGAGTGAGGGAGGGCTGTGCAGGTCACCAGCTTCACTTCTCCTCCAGAGTCATCTGAAATCAGTGACCAGAAATTCATCAGGATGACTGGAGATGATCCAGGAAGAAGCAATTGGGGTTAAGTGATTTGCCCAAGGTCACACAGCTAGTGAGTGTCAAGTGTCTGAAGTGAGATTTGAACTCAGATCCATCCTGACTCCTGCATTGGTGCTCTATCCACTGCACCACCTAGCTGCCCTCCCTGTGAATTAGACACTAAAGGTATTACTATGTCCATTTTATAGATAAGCCAGTCAGTCAATGAAACTACTACTTATGAGGAAGGAAGGAAGGAAGGAAGGAAGGAAGGAAGGAAGGAAGGAAGGAAGGAAGGAAGGAAGGAAGGAAGGAAGGAAGGAAGGAAGGAAGGAAGGAAGGAAGGAAGGAAGGAAGGAAGGAAACCTGTAGAAGCTGAGGAGACCTTCAGTAATGGCAGAGTGACAACCAAGAGCTACAAAGAGTGAATAACTGAAAGCAAGAGAAAGCAGCGATCATCTAGGTCCTAGCTCATGAGATAAGTAGAAGGGATCTGGGAGACAGTGCCTTAGAATGTAAAGATCTTGTTCATGTTGAAAGCATGAGGAGGGAGTAGCAGGGGAGTTTTCTTCCCAGACCACATTGGTGAAGGTAGAATGAATACTGAGAATGTTTCTATTGTTTTACATTTGCATTTCATTTCCAAATAAATACTTTTACAGATTATATGCTGTTGTTTGCTTTGGTATCTGGTTTCATGGTAATAATTTAATATCCAGACCCAAGTTTACTTTAGAAATTCCCAGACTTTGACTGGATAGGGGCCAAAGAAATCAAAAGAGATGATTTACCAGATAATTCCCCCACAAAAATGAACCTGTGCCCATGAGGGGCTAGTGTTCTCTGGCATATGGGGCAGCATATATTTATACCTAGTCAATATTTTCCCATCCTATTTCACATTGGTAGTTTGGGGATCCTAATCCTTGAATCATAATTCAATGTTGTTTCTTTTTATTTTTTGGTAAATAGCATTTTATTTTTTTCAATTACATGTAAAGATCATTTTCAACATTCATTTTTTTTATAAGATTTCAAGTTTCAGTTTTTTTTCTCCCTCACTTCCACCTTCCCCAAGATGCCAATCAATCTGATATGGGTTATATGTGTGTAATCATGTAAACATAGTTCCACGTTAGTCATGTTGAGAAAGAAGAAACTGAAAAAAATGGGAAAAGCCACAAAACAAGTGAAAATAGGATGCTTCAATCTGGATTCAGACTTCATCAGTTCTTTCTCTAGATGTGGATAGTGCTTTCCATCATGAGTCTTTTGGAATTGCCTTGGATTGTTGTATTGCTGAGAAGAGCTAAGTCAATCATAGTTGATCATTGAATAATGTGGCTGTTACCATGTACAATTTTCTCCTGGCTCTGCTCACTTCACTCAGTATCAGTTCATATATGTCTTTCCAGGTTTTTCTGCAATCTGCCTGCTCATCATTTCTTATAGTACAATAGTATTCCATTACATTCATATACTACAACTTGTTCAGCCATTCCCCAATTGATGGGCATTCCCTCAATTTCCAATTCTTTGACACCAATGTTCCTTTTTAAAGAAGTACCACGTTTTATGAGGGGAGATAAGAGAGAGGGAAGGAGATAATTTGGAACTCAGAGTTTTAAAAATGAATGTAAAAAAGACTTTTACATGTAACTGAAAAAAAACAAAATACTAGATTTTGAAAAAAGAGTATCTTTTTTTTTCAATTTACCAAGATCATTTTGAATTGGGTTTCTTAACTTAAAGGTAGTTTATAACCCAAGATCCAGGTCTGTCTTTTACACACACACACACACACACACACACACACACACACACAGAGTAACAGGGAGACCCATTCTCCCCTCTATACTCCCCCTCAGTCCCTGGGAAGAGTGAACTCAAGTCTGAAGTGGCTGCTTCAAAGCATCCCTTCCCCCATCGTGGAGGGAGACAGTACTTTCTGACTTTGAGAATTTTTTTCTCCCTTTGAGGAATCTTCACAAAGTTTGCTTTGAGTGTAGCATAGATAATAAATAAGCCACTCCCATGATCACAGAACACAGTAGTACCTTGGATTTTGATTTAATTAACTTATGAACTAAGGCAAATTGGTTGATTTGGGCTGATTCCTCACTGGGTTAACCTACTGCTGTTCCTCTCCTTGCTGAGGGGATATTTGATGGCTTTTTCCAACCTTTCAAGGCACATGAGGTTGTAAACTGGTTCAGAAAGGTAGTCAATTAAGTGGCAAAGCATCAGAAGTCGGATGCGAACACAGATCTTCTGACCCAAGCTCTTCTCGTTGTACTGGTAATCAAGGACACAACGAACTGCTCACTTTTCATGTTGTGCTTACCTTTACATGCCTAAAAATCAAAAAGTTGCATTTCAATACTTATAAAACATATATGGCTTCTACAGATCAATAACTGAGCCTAGCTCCCTCTAGCTTGTATTAAGCATTAGCTCACCAATTAAAGAACCTCTTTGCCATGCTCCCCATCCAACATCCCCTCCACAGGAACATCCTGTGTAATGACTTCAATTCAGGAAGACTTCAGAAGACCTCTGATTTCTGGGTCATCTTGATCATTCAGGTCAAACTATAAACCAGCTCTTGCAACATCTCCTCCTGGTCTCCTTTCACTTGAAGTCTTGCCTTCCGAACTTGGCTTAAATATATATAAGCCCTATATAAACTGTCTTTGAGGTGTCTCTGCCTGTGTGAACTGGCTGGTGAGCTCAATAAATCCCAAGACAAGTCTGATCTAATCTGGGGTCTTATGACTCCTGTTCACCCACACTTCCCATCCAAACTGACTTTTACCCACGTCCTCAAGTCCTCCACAGCAATCTATCCAGTTTGGCCAGGAACTCTAGCTTCTGGGTGACACCAAGGATAGAGCACTGGGTGAGAAGTCAGGAACACCAGAGTTCAAATACAGCCTCAAGACACTTACTCATTGTGTAACGCTACACTAATCCCTTACCCTCTGCTTGTCTCAGTTTCCTCAACCCTAACATGGAGGTAATAGTAGCACCACCTTGCAGGATTGTGGGGAGGATCAAGTGAGATAAGCTTTGTAAAGCACCTTAGCACAGGGTCTGGCACATAGTAGGTGCTTAATAGATGCATGTTTCCTTCCCTTCTAAATCTCTTGGCACTGCATGAAGATCAATAAAGCCCACAAGTTCTCTGTCACTTATGTCTCATCCATGGTCCGTCTCCTTTCTCACTCATGTTTCTTTCATACACCTATCTCCTCTCTCCAGAGCAGCTCTTTGTTAGCAATATGTTGAAGTTCATTCACTTTCAAGTATCTTTTTATTGCCATGACTCTCAACTTTAATTCTTCAGAGATTTCACCAGCTCCTTCCTCTCAGATTTCAAAAATGCTCAATATTCTCAAGAAAAAAAAAATATCCTTGGATTCCCTTCAACTATTGTCTCTTTCTTTTGCTTCCCTTCATTGTCAAACTCTTAGAATGATTATGACATTTTTCTTCCTTTGACCTCCTAAACTTTCCCTTCATTCTTTTCCTTCTCTTTCCTTTCCTTCATTGTCAAACAAATAAACATATATGTGTGCATGTGTATATGTTTATAGACCCAAGTTTAAGAATCCATGCTTTGGATTCTTTTTTAATCATAGATCAATTGAAATTTTTTAATTTCATTTAAAATTGTTTTAATCACAGATCAATTTAAGTAAAAATCACGAAGGTAACAAACATGTATCCCGCCCCCTCCTATATTAGCTTGATTTGGAACTCAAAATTGTAAAAATGAATGTAAAAAAATGAAACAATTGACAAAACTCAGTGGATGTTTCAGAGAAACCAGGAAAGAATTGTGAAAACTTATGCAAAGTAAAGAGAGTAAAATAAGGAGAGCAAATTATGCAGTAATATTAGAAATAACATTCAGACACTTAAAAACTCTGAGCAACACAATGACCAACTAATATTATAGAAGACCCATGATGAAACATGCTACCCACCTCCTATAAAGCAAGAGATAGACTCTGGGTGCAGAATGATATGTGTGTAACATATATGTGTTTGTGTGCATACACACATGCATACACAGTCAATGCAGGATTTTTTTGTTAGATGATGCATATTTATCACAAAGGTTTTATATTTATTTTTTTCTTTTATTTTAAGTTTGGGGGATAAAACAAGCATTTCCATAACATAGTATAATAAAAAAGATTATACAGGAAATTAAAAATCTATTATGCACAATTTGTTTTTCCTTTTAAATATATAATAAAGCTATCATCTAACTTTCTTTTGTCCCCTTCCCCTTCCCAGTCACACTAGAGGTGGCTACCACCAGACACAAATTTGTGTGTATATACATATGTATATGCATATAGGCACATATATGTATATAAACATGTACACACACATATATATGTATATATATACATATATATAATCATTCTATACATCTATTTCTCAGTTCTTTCTTTGGATGCAGATACTATCTTCCTTCATAGGTCCTTTGTAATTAATTTAGGTATTTACAATAGTCAAAATGTTGTTCTTAGAACAATATTGCTGCTACTGCATACAATGTTCTCTTGCTTCTACTTATTTCCCTCTTCTTTATTTCATTCAAGTCTTTCCATGTTTTTCCAAGATCACTGAGCTCATCATTTCTTATTACACAGTAATATTCCATCACAATCACATGCCACGACTTGCTCAGTCATTCACCAATAGAAGAGCATCTTTGCACTTTCCAGTTCTTTGCTGCCACAAAGAGAGCTGCTTTAGAACATACAGGTTTTTTTTTTTCCTTTTTCCCTAATCACCTTTGGAAATCAACCCAGCAGTTGTATTGCTAGGTTAAAGGGTATAACTCTTTGGGCACAATGCCAGATTGCTCTCCAAAATCATTGGACCAGTTCACAATTCCACCAACAATGACTTAGTTTCTCAATTTTTCCACATCCTCTTCAACAACTGGCACTTTCCCTTTCAATCGTTTTAGCCAATCTGGCAGGTATAAAACGATATCTCAAGGTTGCTTTACTTTATATTTCTGTAATCAATAATGATTTAGAGCATTTTTATACATCTATGAATTGTTTTGATTTCTTCACTGGAAAACTGCCTTTCCTATCTTTTGGTCGTTTATCAGTTGGGGAATGACTTATATTCTTATAGATTTTACAAAGTTCTTCATAGATTTGAGATATAAGATCTTTATCTGAGAAACTGACTTTAAGTATTTTCCCCCAGTTTTCTGCTTTCCTTCTGATCTTGGCTACTTTTGTTTTATTTGAACAAAACCTTTTTAATTTAATGTAATGAAAATTATCTATTTGCTCTCTATCACTTGTTTTATTCATAAATTGTCCACCTACTCATAAGTCTGATAAGCAATAAATTCCATGTTCTTTAAATGTGCTTGTAATATTCTCTTTATATCTAGCTCGTGCATCAATTTTGACCTTATCTAGATGAATAGTGTAAGATGCTGGTCTATGCCCAGTTTCTGTCATATCGCTTTTCAGTTTTCCTGACAATTTTTACCAAATAATGAATTCTTATCCCAAAATCTAAAGTTTTTACACTTTTCAAATATAAGGTAATTATATTTATTTGCTGCTATAAATTGCTTATCTACTCTATTCCATTGATCTTCCTTTCTATTTCTTAGCCAGTACCAGATAGTTTTGATAATTACTGACCTGGTTTAAACCTCTTTCTTTTACCTTTTTTAATAGTTCCTTTGATGTTCTTGACTTTCTGTTCTTTCAAATGAATTTTATTATTTTTTCTAATTTGGCAAAATAATTTTTTGGTAATTTAATTGAGATGGTGTTGAATATATAAATTAGGTAAAATTGTCATTTTTATTATATTGGCCCTGCCCACTCATAAACAATATTTCTCCAATTATTTAAATCGTACTACATTTATATAAAAAGTTTGGCTTTTTTTTACAATTTTGTCTATATAGTTCCTGTGATTGCTTTGCAAGTATACTCTGAGTCATTTCAAACTGGCTAGAGTTATTTAAATGGGGTATCTCTTACTGTCTCTTCTTACAGGGTATTGTGTGTGATACAAAAGAATACTGATGATTTATGTAGATTTATTTTATATCCTGCTACTTGCTAAAGTTCTTTGGGATTTTCCAAGTATATCATCATATCGTCTACAAAAAGAGAACGTTTCATTCCCTCATTCCCTATTCTGATTCCTTCTATTTCTTTTTATTCTCATTGCTATTGTTACAATTTCCAATACAATATTGAATAATGTTGGTGACACGGATCATCTTTATTTCACATGTGATTTTACCGGGAAGGTTTCTATCTTATCTTCATTACAAATGATACTTGTTGACAGTTTTAGATAAATTCATTTTATCAATTCAAGGAAAAATCCACTTATACCAATACATTTAAGTATTTTTAACAGAAATGAATGTTGCACTTCAATAAAAGTTTTTCTGCATCTATTAATATAGTCATATTTATTTTACTTTTATTATTGATATAATCAATTATGTTAATAGCTTTCTTTATGTTAAACCATCCTTGCATTACTGGTATAAATTCCATTTGATAATAATGAATAATCTTTGTAATATATTGTGGTAATCTTTTAGCTAGTATTTTATTTATTATTCTTTTTCCTATGGAGGGAGATGGTAGAAGGGAAAAGAAATAGATTTTTTTAAGTGGGAAAAAATTAATGGAAAACTTTGTGGCCACAATAACTTCATGTTCGTGGGTACAAATATAAGATAATAAGATGTAGGTGAAAGATAGTGTTGACATTAGCATTTTTTTTATGCTCTTTTTCCAATGAGCTTGGTTCCAGGGGCATAGGAAAATTGCATTTTTTCAGTCACAAGGCAGTACTGAATTAATTAGTCCCTTCAAGATGCCTAAAACACAGTCCCTGTGTTTCTATGGAATTGAGCATGTCTTCAATCCCTCGAGGCAAAAGAGGGTTCCAACAAGAGAAAATAAGAATCAAAGAAATGATAGGGGGAAAAGAAAGGAAATCATGACGATTCTCTGCCAAAATAAACAGATATGGGCAGAGAGCAGAAAAGACACATTTCCTTTATAGCTTCTGAGAAGGAGAATTAAAAAGAATTCATCAGCCCATTTCTGGAGCGGAGACAACAGCTGTAGAGCGATGATGAGTCCCATGTGGGGGCTAAGCACATACTGGATTTGCTATTGCTGTCTCTCCCCCTGGCATAGAACCAAAGATGCTTTCGACTGGTATTCACTTCAACTGGTTAGAGGCCAGTTGGGCTGCCTCATGGCATGTTTCTATATCCTTCAGCTCGCATAGAGTTTCTTGTGGTTTAAAAGCAATCAGGACTGAAACATTCAAACAAGCCTGGGCAAGTAGTCTTCCCAAACCCTTCTCCCTCCTCCCATCTTAACAGCCTTCTTCCACTTAGGAAAGGAACTTGCAAAGGCTTGGCAAAATATAAAAAGAAAAGAAATTTAAAAGCAGCAAGTAAGAGACGGTGAAGGTTGAGCACCAACTATGTACCTGTTCAGGAAGTGCTGAGTAGACTGAATGACCCTAGGCAATCACTTTATTTTCTGTGTCTCAGTTTCCTTACCTGTAAAATGAGGGTAATAGGCACCATCCCCCCAGGGCTACTGAGTGGATTAAATGAGACAAAGTATGTAAAGCTTTTTATGAATCTGAAAGTATTCTATAAATGTCAGTGCTCTATACATATTAATTATAATTTTTCTTTAGAAAATTTAGTCTCATTTTAGGAAACAGGAGGTAATGGAATCTGTGTACTGAGATCTTTCCTCTTTCAAGAAAAGGAAACTCACACAGGAACAATCCCTTTCTTTAATCTTTCTGATAAGCTTACAATTTTCCCAACAATTGTGTAAAATCTAAGGAGTCTCCAGGAATTGATATCAACAAAGACAGGCTTAAGAAAAAAAACCCTCAGAAAAATGGAGCAAACCATAACAAGTTTCCTACCTTGGAAAACTTGAAGGTGGTGCATAGACCAAAGAGAAGCTTAGAGGTGGTACGTAGACCAATGAGAGTGGCACAACAGAAATAAAGCAGGCTACAGCTTCTCACTGTCTTCTGAGTAAACTGACACAATGAACAACAAATCCAGATTTATAGCAGATACTGTGGACACTTGACATTTACAAGAATGCTCAATGCAAACTGGGAAACATTACCTCCTAGATGGAATTTTCTATGACTTAAATGACTCCTCTCCTTGTCCTGGGGCAGCAATTAATGTGGCAAAGAAATATTGTTTTTATTTAATAGATTATTCCACAGGGGCTGCCTTGTGGGGAACCCCACATAAGTTGGGTCTCAGCTTCTAGTGTTCTTGCCCACTTCCTGTGGGATTCATGGCACATAGGACAAAATAACCAGAATGAAGTGGCTTTTCTTGCTTGAATTGCCAAGGTCCACTGAGGTCTCATGGCCAGATCTTGCTATCTCATGCTGCCTCTTCCCCTTCTCCTCCTAAAACTATAAAAACTTTTTCATGGGTTTCTTTGGTTGAGAAATCCACTGGACATCACCTAAAGTGTTATCTGAGTTAAAGATGTTTTACTCCTCAACTCATGGTTTTGATTTATTTCAGGACTTGACAAGGAAGACTAGTGCAGGCTTCTTGTAGAGAAGAATTTAACAGAGACTTGTACGAAGCCAGGAGGCAGAGATTAAAAAGGAAAAGAGTTACTCACCATGAGAAGAGAAAAGAATAAGCATGTATATAGTGCCAGGCACTGTGCTAAGTGATTTGATTTGATTTTTTGCAAATATCGCATTTGATTCACACAATACCTCTAGGAAGTAGGTTTATTATTCTCATTTTGTAGCTGAAGAAACTGAGGCAAACAGAAGCTAAGGGATTTGCCCAAAGTCACACAGCAAGGCAGTCTGATGCCAGATTTGAACTCGGGATTGCCCGACTCTCTAGGTCCAGGATTTTTCCTACTGCCCCACCAGTTGCATCTACTGAGACTGGGAAGGTAGAAAGAGGCCAGGTGATGAAGGCTTTAAAAATCAAAGAATTTTATATTTGATTTGGAGGTAATAGGCAACCAGTAAAGTTTGCTGAATAGAAAGTGGGGTTAGGAAAATCACTTTGACAATTGAATGTAATCAGGAGAGACTGGAAGCAATCTAGAGGTAGTATGATAAGAAAGTGGAAAACAAAGGAAGAAATTCTGTTTCCACAGGGTTAAAAGTCCTCCTTGCTTTAAATGATAACAGTTAATCAAAGTTGTGACCTAGCACAGTCAGGTAAGAGATCAGAAACTTGTGCACAAGCTTGATGAGCTGTTTGAGGGAAAGCCTGTCAGAGAGAACATGAAGTCACCTAGCCAATAGATGGTGTGGCGGGAAGTCCAGTTTGGAACACTATGAAAGGGCTTGCGCTGGTCTGAACATTTGTACTCTTTCTATAGCCTTTCTTGGGAGCTACCCGTTCGTTCAGGAGAAATAAACGTAAATATTAATAAAAGCTTTTATGATTCCACAACAAGTTTTATTCTTTGTTTAAGGTGAGCATGTTTCTCAGAGTTGGCTTGTTGAAGGGGTTCATTTCTCACAAGAATATGGCAAATGGAAAAAGAAGGAAAAGACAGAATAAATCACAAGCTAAATAATCATCATCTGGTTCTTATGCTTTCTGAAGTCATTAGTTTCTGTCCACTTGAGTGAAAAGTCTTAGGGACTCACATGCAACCACTGGTGAAATTCCTGCTTTTCTGCTTTTGCATTGACCACCCTAACAACAAGAATGCCTCAGAAAAGCAATTCTGGAGAATCAACTTGGATCTCAAGACTTCGGGAGAATGTTTCCTTTCAGAGACTTAGCTCTGATCTTCTCTGCTTGAAGTTAACTTTTCCTATAACCAAATGGGATTTAATTTGACCTGATTTGGACTGTAACATTAAAAAGGGAATTAATGGAGAGTATATTAAAAGGAACAATGGATATCCCCGGGACTAACTAGACACTGATGAGTTCACACAAAGGTTTTTTAAATGCTCGCAAGACTCTTACTTCTTCAAATGAAAACTCCAAATGAAAACAGACTGTCAGTAGACAGGATATGACAGCTGGAGGTGGAAAGAATGCTAGGTTCAAATTCTACCTCTAAGACTGGCTGTATGACTGTCCACAAGTTATTTTTACCTGGTCTCAGTTTCCTCATCTATAAAATGGAGCTTAAGAATACCTGGTAGCAACTATTTTACAAGGTTGTTGTAAAGCTTAAAAGAGTTAATGTCTTAAAATCATTTTACAAACTAAACCACTGCATGTGCATTAATTATTAGTAGCTAGTATAACCCACATTCTGGAAATCCACCAAAAGATTTAGATATGGAGAACAGACAGCTAAGAACTGTCTGTGGGCAGGCAGCCTATTACCCAATTCTATGAGATTTCCAGCTTCTTTTTGTTTAGTTGTTTTGGTCATGTCTGAGTTTTCATGGCCCCATTTTGGGTTTCTTAACTTGAGAGCAAACTGCCCAGTGATCCTGACCCTGTACTTGAAGGAGAAGCATGTTAGCAGTCAAACCCAGGGAGGACATCCCAAGTGAGAAATATGTAGAGGTATGGAGTCGGAAGTTAAGGGAGCTAGAATGAGCAGTTATGGTGGACCCTGAGTGGGAATGGCACAATCAGGGAGATGCTTGAGAGATGCAACCAGATTGTCATTTGTCCTTCATTCTCAAAGGGGCCCAATGCCATCATGTCTTGACTTGCAAGTAAATTGGATTTAAGTGAGGCAGAGCTATGCAAAGTCACCAGATTCACTTTTTCCTCCAGAATCATTTGGGTCCAATGGTTACATATAAGATGATTGGAGATGGCCCCAGAGGCAGTGGGAGACCTTGGCTTTTTTAAGCTAAGGTCTTTTCCAGGCCTCAATTTACCTAAGGCAATACCCATTTGGTGATTAAGGCTACATGGGAAATAAGGCCAAAAAAAAATGGCCTCTTTTTCCTACTTAAAAACAAATCTGTCCAGCCAAAACAAAAACAATTGCTTGTTTTCTTCCTTCCTTCCTTCCTTCCTTCCTTCCTTCCTTCCTTCCTTCCTTCCTTCCTTCCTTCCTTCCTTCCTTCCTTCCTTCCTCCCTTCCTTTTTTCCTGCAACCAGAAGCAGCTGCTAAGGTATAAACCATGAGTTTTTGTGCAGAAAGTCTAAATTGATGTGCATTGTAATAAGGTACAGGAGTAAGGGGTAGAGATCCATAACTCCAGGGCAAGGAGAGCTAGCCAAAACACAGGAGTGAGGTTATGACACCTCCCCCATACCTTCTAGCAAAACCCCATACAGAGGATGTGTAACCTTCTGTACTAATTTTCTGCTGTTTGACATTTAGATTTGATTTACCTAATATGAAAGTCTATTGGCTAGAAGAAATGCTAATCTGTATATATTACATATATATATATATATTATGCTTACAAATAGAATATGAGAAAGACAGACATACAAAGACACAAAGTTGCTTAATCAAGAGATAAAAAAATGTTTTATTCAGAAAGAACTTGAAGGCTTGGAGTTAATTTAGAATCACTGGGCAAAGTGGAAATAGTAATGTTAAACTTTGCATCCCTGGCACAGACCCAAGATGAAAACGTTCCTAATCAAAATCAAGAAGGGAGCAAAGCTTTGTACACAAATACACACACATGCACACACACATGTACACCCCTACATACATACATACAGATAGGTCCACACATCTATACACATACATATATACAAATACACACACAAATACATATAGTTATGAATTTAAAGGGCACATTATTTTTATTTTCTTTTTTTGATGCTAGTTTCCATGTTTAGCATGTTCAAGGTAAGTTGACTCATCCTTCAAAAGGGAGGAGGGGGTGAAGCAAATTGCACAGAAATGGAAAGTCATGATCCTGAAGGAAAATGAGTTTCTGGGACTATCCACCCATACAAATGCATGAGGAAGGAGCTATGTTGTCCATCCATGCTCAGACAGGTCCATTAGCTCAATGGATAGCCTAGATTGCCTAATTTTCTAGACTTACCTGCTGCTTACACAAGGATCTATAGGAAATTCTCATAAAACACTTTCCTACTCTAAGAATGAAAATATTAAATGCAGGACCTATGGGGAGGGTATGCTAGACTCCAAAAGAGACCAGAGTTTCTCAGTAGTTTTGATTTTGACTCTTCTAAAGACAGGGGCTAGACAAAATAGCCTCCCCACCAATCTTCCTACCTCCAAATCCCCACTGCCCCCTTGGCTGAGCTCTCTCCCCACTCCAAACCACCTCCATTGAATAGCCTACTGATATGTAAAACTCATTGTCTCAAACTGAGCTTATCTTTGCTCCAAATCTGACCTTTCTCCTAATTCTTCCACTTCTGGACTGTGTGTGTGTGTGTGTGTGTGTGTGTGTGTGTGTGTGTATACATATGTGTATATATATATTGTATATTTACAATATCATTTATATAGATATGTGTATGTGTATTTGTACATATACATTTGCATTATTGTTTAGCTAGCTATATGAGTGCATGTATATGTACATATACATAAGTATAATGTAATTATATACACATACACGCACACTCCTACATTTATACATACAGATAGGTTTGCATATCTATACATATACATATACACACACAAATACATATCATTATGAATTTAAAGGGTACTTTTTTTTAATTTTCTTTTTTTGATGCTAGCTTCTACACTTAGCATGTTCAAAGTAAGTTGCCACACCTTTCAAAAGGAAGGAAGGGGTGGGGCAAATTGCACAAAAATGGAAAGCCATGATCCTGAAGGAAGATGAGTTTCTAGGGCTGTCCACGCATACTTACTTCCCTAATTTGCTCATTTAGAAGTAATGTAGCTCTCCCTTGAAATTCCCACAGAGTTTCCTTTGTGGGGCAGCACATAGAATGTTGAACCTGGAGTCAGGAAAACCTGAGTTCAGATGTTACCTTGACTACATCTTAGTTGTGTGACCCTGGACAGGTCACTCAACCTCTACCTATCGCAGTCTCTACATCTGTAAAATGGGGTTAATAGCCACAACTCTTTCCCAGGGTTGTTGTGAGGACAGCATGAGATAAAAGTTGTCAAATGTTTAACAAACTTTAGAGCATTATATAAATATATTACCCCCTGACTCCACTTAGATTGTGAACTTCTGTTTGCTGTTGGTTTTGCCTTTCTCTGTATACCAGTGCTTATCATAGTACCTGGTACATAGTAGGAACTTGTAAAGTACTAGTTGACTGATTGAAGGAGTGACTATGCCCTTGTACTGTATTTCCCATTATAGTTATCTAACCACTGTCTTATCAGCCTGTAAACTGTTTTAAGGTAAGGACAAGGTAGAATTTATCTCTCTCAGTGTCTAGCACTATTTAATAAATGTTGGCTGAATTAATGAGTCAAATGATGTTTGAAGGTCTTTTCCAGTCCTATGAAGTCATAGAGACTATAGTCCTTTTGGTAAAGCTGCCAAATTAGAAGTAAATCCATTAGCAGACAGTACAGAATTCATTTCAAATGGTAAAATAGAGAGCAAGGTTTTAAATTTGTTCTTAAAAGGTCTATGGGGAGCAGTCTAAGAGTAAGAGTAAGGGACAGCATCTGTGTAGAGCAAAGAGAGCGTTTGCCCACACACTAACCAATGTAGGACAAAATATTCACCAAGGTCATATCAACCAAGTACAATTCCCTGTCACATCCACAACAGCAACAAGAAAAACTATACCATTTGGAACCTTTCAAGCCACAGGCTTCTGGAACTCAAAAACATTTTATAGATACTGTTTCCTGCCTAGCCCAGCAGTCATCTGCTCTAGCCTTGTTCCAAATGCACTAACCCGAATACTGCATACATTTCCTATGACACAATCCTCCTGACAAGTTCTAGGGGCTATAGAGTGAACTGATTAAGAAACCTGGCAGCATTGAGAAGCATGTCAAGAGGTTTCACCATTTAACTATCCCCTGGGACAACAGCTTAGCCTTCAACATGTCAGCATCTGGGTAATAACGTCACTCTGTTATTGTAGGTCCCTAAAATTAGTTCTGCCATAGATATCAATACAACTCAATAGAATATCTGTGATCTGGATTAAAACTAGATGATAATGATTTGTCCATGCAGTTTTAGGGAATAAATAGCATGTTCTCATTACATAGTTCTAAAGCATCAGTGGTTCCCAGCTCTTAGGGTTTTTACAAAAGGTAAGCAAAATCGCAAATCCACAAATTCAAGAGAGACGTCATTCAATAAGGGAAAGAGGAAAATGGGACAAATGAGAAATATGAGTATCTCCCTCTCTAGGGATACTGAAGCAGCTATTTTGGGATTTTTTTTATTTGAGGATTTTCATCTTTATTTGAGAATAGGTCTTCCTTTGTCACTTAGACTGGAAATATATCACCCACTCAACTAGCCTGGCCGGATACCAATTCTAATTGATGCCAAAGATTTAATTTGCTCTGTTTTTCCAACGAGTTTGGTCACTCTCAGACAGCCTAGTGCCCACCACCCTGCCCTTGGGGGATCATCCTATGGGTGCCAAACTTAGCAAGATACCCAGATACCTGATTAAGTTTTCTATCTACTGCAACTCAGAAATCCCTAACTCAAATATTCAACCTGAAGCAGGAACTACAGGCAAGAGCCACTGCAGATGGCCTAAACAGCAATGTGTAAAGCTGATAGTAGCAATAGAGAAGTCTGCTGCCTTCCCTTGGTGATGTATGTCTATGTCGCCTTCACCGACACCGAACATTTAATTGGTGATGCTGCAAAGAATCAAGTTGCAACGAACCCCACCAACACAGTTTTGATGCCAAAAGTCTGATTGATCACAGATTTGATCATGCGGTTGTACAGTCAGACATGAAGCACTGGCCTTTTACAGTGGTGAATGACACAGGCAGGCCTAAGGTCCAAGTGGAATACAAAGGGGAGACCAAAAGTTTCTATCCAGAGGAAGTGTCTTCTATGGTCTTGACCAAGATGAAATTGCTGAAACTTACCTTGGGAAGACCGTCCCAAATGCTGTCGTCACAGTACCAATCTATTTCAACGATTACAACCTCAGGCCACTAAAGATTCTGGAACCATCGCTGGTCTCAATGTGCTCCGAATCATCAGTGAGCCAACTGCTGCTGCTATTGCTTATGGCTTGGACAAAAAAGGTTGGTACTGAGAGAAATGTGTTGATCTTTGACCTTGGAGGTGGTACTTTTGATGTCTCCATTCTTACCACTGAAGATGGCATCTTTGAGGTCAAGTCCACAGTTGGGGATACCCAGTTGGTGGGGAGGACTTTGGCAATCAAATGGTCAACCATTTCATTGTGGAGTTCAAGTGAAAGCACAAGAGTTACATCAGTGAGAACAAGAGGGCTATTTGCCATCTTTGCACAACTTGTGAACGTGCAAAGTACATCCTCTCTTCCAGTACCAAAGCCAGTATTGAGATTGACTTCCTCTATGAAGGTATTGATTTCTATACATCACCCGAGCCTGTTTCAAAGAGGTGAATGCTGATCTCTTCCATGACACACTGGACCCTGTGGAAAAGGCCTTAAGAGATGCCAAGCTAGGTAAATCACAGATTCATGACATTGTCCTGGTGGGTGGTTCCACTCGAATTCCGAAAATCCAGAAGCTTTTGCAAGACTTCTTTAATGGCAAGGAGTTCAACAAGAGTATCAATCCTGATGAGGCTGTTGCTTATGGTGCAGCTGTCTAGGCTGCCATTTTGTCTGGAGATAAATCTGAGAATGTACAAGATTTGTTGCTCTTGGAAGTCACTCCTCTTTTCCTTGGAATTGAAACTGCTGGTGGAGTTATGACTGTTCCAATCAAACATAATACCACCATCCCCACCAAGCAGACACAGACATTTACCACCTATTTTGACAACCAACCTGGTATGCTTATTCAGGTTTATGAAGGTGAGAAGGCAATAACAAACGATGACAACCTGCTTGGCAAATTTGAGCTCACAGGAATGCCCCCAGCACCCAGAGGTGTTCCTCGAATTCCTCAATCTCAATTCCTGCGAGCTCAAATGGCATTCTCAATGTTTCTGCTGTGGATAAGAGAACAGACAAGGAGAATAAGATCACCACCACCAATGATAAAGGATGTCTGAGCAAGGAAGACATTGAGTGTATGGTCCAAGAGGCTGAGAAATACAAGGCTGAGGATGAGAAGCAGAGAGACAAGGTGTCTTTCAAGAATTCTCTTGAATTTTATACTTTCAACATGAAGGCTACAGTGGAGGATGAAAAACTGCAAGGCAGAATTGGTGATGAAGACAAACAGAAGATCCTTGACAAATGTAATGAAATAATCAACTGGCTGGATAAGAACCAGACTGCTGAGGAGGAAGAATCTGAGCATCAGCAGGAAGAGTTGGAGAAGGTCTGCAACCCCATCACTACCAAGCTGTATCAGAGGGCAGGGGGCATGCCAGGACGCATGCCTGGTGGATTCCCAGGGGGTGGAGCAGCCCCATCTGGACCCACCATTGAAGAGGTGGACTAAACAACAGAATAAAGAGCATTCCACACAGCTTTCCAGAATTGAAGGACTCGAAATTTGTAGTCAAGGCAGTAGCTGTCTAAAAGTAACATTTAAGCTACCATGTAAATCTGGGCATTCTGAATACTTGAATGTGTGCAGAGGGAGAGAAGTGAACAACATTGCACTCTATCAGTACGGTAAACAAGTGGAAATGCAATTCTTGTCCTGGAGAATAAAAATTATTTAAAATTGGCACCATAAAAAAAAAAGATGTAATACTAGAATCTACCTCCCAGGGTTGTTGTGAGGACCAAATGAAATAATATTTATAAAGTGCTTTGAAAAACTGAGTGATAGATAAATGACAGCTGTTGTTTTTGTTGTTGTCGCTATCACTATATGGGAAATGAGCAGATAATTAAGAAAATGGTATCTGAAAATAGAATTTGGATTTCTAGATCATAAATTAAGATGTATTAATAATATACTCTCACTTAACAAGGGTTGATAACATGGTGATTAACCCCTGGGTCTTGCAAATTCCATTAGATGAGTTTTTAATTGAAAAGGAAAGGTAAGAAAGAAAGCATATTCACCAAGCTAGATACCATAAAAAGATACCAAAAAAGCATAGAAAAAATAGTAGAAGAAACAGAATTTTACAGGAAAAATCTAAGAATGGACATAGTAATGAAAACTATAGACAAATGCCAATACACAAATCCACAAATATGAAAACAAGTAATTTGAAAGATAATAATGCAAAGCAGAAAATTTAGTCTTATGTACATCACTGAGAGGACCCATAGTGTAGAGGTTAGATGGTTGATTTTTGGAGTCAAGTTGTGGGTTCAAGTCCATCATCTAACATATTGTTTAACACATCACTTACTCTCTCAGTGAGCACAGTGACCTTTTGCTGCCCCAAGAAACTATCTCAGACTATTAACTGTAGTTGAATTGCCAATTGATATTGGTGCTAAGAGTTTCTAAAATGAGTGTGTTCTCCACATTAATGTTATCATGGGTCCAGACCCAAAGAAAAGACAATGTTGAGGGGGAGGAGCCAAGATGGCAGAGTAGAAAGAAACACATATGCTAGCTCCTAACCCACAGCCCATAAAATACCTGTAAAAAAGAACTCCCAACAAATTCTGGAGCAGCGGAAGCCACACAACAACGGAGTGGAGGAGGTTTCTGTTCCAGAGAGACCTAAAAAATTGACACCAAAGGTCCGTCGCACACTAGAACCAGAGCAGAGCCCAGCCCTGCCTTGGCCGCAGCACCGAGGGGAGGAGATTCAAGCAGGGTTCAGGGACAGAATCTCCAGCAGCCCTGCAGGTCCTTCCACCCACAGGCTCCAAAGGTCAGTGAGAGAGTCTTTTTGGCCAGCCAAGAGGGGAGTGGGATGCCTCCATAACTCAGGCCCCCATGGGAGGCAGCAGTGGAGGCAGCAGCAGATATGGGCTCCCAAAGTAGACAGGAGCTCGGATCCATTGTTGAAGGTCTCTGCATAAGCCTCCTGAGGGAACTGAGCCCTGTGTGGCAGCCCTGCCCTCACCTGAGCACTTGAACTTAATCTCATACTGAATAGCAGCCCTGCCACCCGCTGAAAGCCCGGAGGCTGGAAAGCAGCATTTGAATCTCAGACCCCAAGCACTAGTTGGGTGGAACTGGAGGCAAGGTGGGTGTGGTGAGGAAACTCAGAAGTCAAGTAACTGGCTGGGAAAATGCCCAGAAAAGGAAAAAAAAAATAAGACCATAGAAGGTTACTTTCTTCGTGAACACATATCTCCTCCAATCCTTTAGGATGAGGAAGAAAAATGCTTACCATCAGGGAAAGACATAGAAGTCAAGGCTTCTGTATCCCAAACATCCAAAATAAATATTCAATGGGCTCAGGCCATGGAAGAGCTCAAAAAGGATTTTGAAAATCAACTTAGAGAGGTGGAGGAAAAACGGGGAAGAGAAATGAGAGAGATGCAAGAAAAACATGAAAAACAGGTCAACACCTTGCTAAAGGAGACCCAAAAAAAATGCTGAAGAAAATAACACCTTGAAAAATAGGCTCACTCAATTGGCAAAAGAGGTTCAAAAAGCCAATGAGGAGAAGAATGCTTTCAAAAGCAGAATTAGCCAAATGGAAAGGGAGGTCCAAAAGCTCACTGAAGATAATAGTTCTCTCAAAATTAGAATGGAACAGATGGGGGCTAATGACTTTCTGAGAAACCAAGAAATCACCAAACAAAACCAAAAGAATGAAAAAATGGAAGAGAATGTGAAATATCTCATTGGAAAAACAACTGACCTGGAAAATAAATCCAGGAGAGACAATTTAAAAATTATGGGACTACCTGAAAGCCATGATCAAAGAAAGAGCTTAGACATCATCTTCCATGAAATTATCGAGGAAAACTGCCCTGATATT
The DNA here is from genome assembly GCA_023548195.1 of Bettongia penicillata ogilbyi. Classification (NCBI taxonomy): domain Eukaryota; kingdom Metazoa; phylum Chordata; class Mammalia; order Diprotodontia; family Potoroidae; genus Bettongia; species Bettongia penicillata. The sequence continues at coordinate 29,484 of JAJHZJ010000864.1, forward strand.
CTAGAACCAGAGGGCAAAATAAGTATTCAAGGAATCCACCGATCACTGCCAGAAAGAGATCCAAAAAGAGAAACTCCTAGGAACATTGTGGCCAAATTCCAGAGTTCCCTGGTCAAGGAGAAAATATTGCAAGCAGCTAGAAAGAAACAATTCAAGTATTGTGGAAATATAATCAGGATAACACAAGATCTAGCAGCTTCTACGTTAAGGGATCAAAGGGCATGGAATATGATATTCCAGAAGTCAAAGGAACTAGGACTCAAACCAAGAATCACCTATCCAGCAAAACTGGGCATAATACTTCAAGGGAAAAAATGGTCTTTCAATGAAATAGAGGACTTCCAAGCATTCTTGATGAAAAAACCAGAGCTGAAAAGAAAATGTGACTTTCAAACACAAGAATTAAGAGAAGCATGAAAAGGTAAACAGCAAAGAGAGTCATAAGGGACTTACTAAAGTTGAACTGTTTACATTCCTACATGTAATGACAATATTTGTAACTCTTGAAACTTTTCAGTATCTGGATAGTTGGTGGGATTACATACACATACACACACACATGCACAGAGAAACAGAGAACACAGAGTGAATTGAATAGGATGGGATCATATCTTTAAAAAATGAAATTAAGCAGTGAGAGAGAAAAATATTGGGAGGAGAAAGGGAGAAATAGAATGGGGCAAATTATCTCTCATAAAAGAGGCAAGCAGGAGACTTTTTAGTGGAGGGAAAAAGAGGGGAGGTAAGAGACAAACATGAAGTTTACTCTCATCACATTTGATTAAAGGAAGGAATAAAATGCATACTCATTTTGGTATGAAAACCTATTTTACAATACAGGAAAGTGGGGGAGAAAGGGATAAGGAGGGTGGGGGGATGATGGAAGGGAGGGCAATGGGAGGAGGGAGCAATTTAAAGTCAACACTCTTGGGGAGGGACAGGATCAAAAAAGAGACTAGAAGCAGTGGGGGGGGCAGGATAGGATGGAGGGAAATAGAGTTAGTCTTACACAACATGACTATTAATGGAAGTCATATGCAAAACCACACAGATATGGCCTATATTGAATTGCTTGCCTTCCCAAAGGGAATGGGTGGGGAGGGAGGGATGAAGAGAAGATGGAACTCAAAGTTTTAGGAACAACTGTCGAGTACTGTTCTTGCTACTAGGTAATAAGAAATACAGGTAATGGAGTATAGAAAGTTATCCAGCCCTACAGGACAAAAGAGAAGATGGGGACAAGGGAAGGGAGGGATGATAGAAGAGAGGGCAGATTGGTGATAGGGGCAGTTAGAAGGCTCGGTGTATTAGGGTGGGGGAAGGGGACAAGTGGGGAGAAAATTTGGAACCCAAAATTTTGTGAAAATGAATGTTAAAAGTTAAATAAATAAATTTTAAAAAGAAAAGAAAAGACAATGTTACTTGAATAACATGCTAAGCTCATACTATGTGCCAGGGACTATGATAAACTCTGGGGTTATGAGGATAAAAATAAAGCAGTTCCTATCTTTAAAGAGCCTACATTCTAATGAGGATAACAGCATGTCTATATCTATGTCCATATTCATGTCTGTTCAGTATATAGACTGTGTCTATGTATTGAAGGTGAAGAGCTTTCTCTCAGTATATGCACGTGAAGTTGGGGTTCCTGTAAAGCAGTTGCTACCTTGTAGGGGTTATTAGACAGATGATGATGATGATGATGATGATGATGATGATGATGATGATGATGATGATGATGATGATGATGATGGAGATGATGATGATGATAGCTAACATTTTATAGTACCTTAAAGATTGGAAAGTGATGCAAACATTATCTCATTGGATCCTCTCATCAACTCAGCAAGGTTGGTGCTATCATAATCTCCATTTTACCGATGAGAGAACTGAAGGCCAGAGAAGTTTTGTGGGTTGTCCAAGGTCACACAGGTAATAAGTGAGAGATGTTACGTGACTTTTCCAGAGATCATACAGCTAGGAAGTATCTGAAGTAGTGTTCAAACTCGGATCTTCCCGACCTTCCAGTACTCTATCCACTATGCCATATATGCATGAAAGGGGTCAACAACAACAATGACAACAAAACAACTGGAAAGCAAAGGTGATGAGAGAAGTCAAGATTATCAATAAAAAGCTTAGCTTTTGGAGTCAAGTCATGAGTTCAAGTCCTAACATATACTGTTTAACACCATCACTTTATCTCTCAGTGGGCACATCATTTTGATCTTTCAGTACTCTAGGAAATAATCTAAAGCCATTAATTATCAATAGGTTGCCAGTCAATATAGATAGCAAGAGTTCCTAATATTTTTTCCTATGTGAGTAGAGAAGGTCCTATATGTTCCTATGAGTTTGATACAGCTAAACAAGTCATAGCTAATATTACTGCATTAATGCATTATGTTGGCTCTCTCTTCTCCCTTGAATTCATATATCAAAACATTCTGACAGTTAATGTAGGAGCCAATCCTAACTTCTCCCAAACTTCCCTTTCACCCCAATATGTCCTCCATAATTAAACATAAAGTGGATGCATACCATCACTACTTAATTCCAAAGACCTTCAAGCCCTCCCTCACAATGGCTCCTTGTATGCTTGAGGATTCGTTTTCCACTGATTGCCTGAGAGACTTCATTAGCCAGCTAAGTTACTTGTCAGAAGACACCATACCACCTAAAAATCAGCTCTACTATCAGGCAAACACGTTTCTCTGTGTAACTTTCCTGAAACAGTCAAGATGAAAGTGTTTGACTTGAGATGAGTCTAATATAAGTATTTGCACTCGTGCCCATACTGATTTTGCCAATATAACAATGTCAGTGTTTTTGAGGTTATCTTGCAGGACCATTTTATTGGATTTTTTTCCCCAGCAGGAATCCAAATTTACACAGAATCCTTCATCAGAATTTTCCAACATCAGCAAGCCTGGTGATTGTATTGTGGATTCTCAGTCTTCTTGGTAGAAAGAGATTTTAAATGTGGAACCAAGGAGGCAAAATGCAGCTGTGTGGTCCAGAACCAGTAGAAAAAGGAAACATCCTCCTCAGTGAGAGTAAGGACCAAGAGGACAAAGGAAGTGTCAAAGGAGTAAGAAAAGGACTTTCTTTGTAATGGGACATATTAGGTAAAATAAACATCTATTTCATTCAGTCAGTCAACTGATAAGCATTTATTAAGCACCTATGATAGGTGCTACAAAAGAGACGAAATTGTCCTTGCCCTCAAGAAGTTTATATTCTTGGAGGGAAACAATATAGGGGCACAAGATAACACAAAACATAGGGACTAGTATAAATAAAGGAAATACAAAGTAATTTGGGTAGGAAAGGATATCAGGAGGGGAGGAGAAGCAACCAGATAGGTCTGTTGCAAGGGATGGCACTTGAACAGATACTTAAAGGGGCTTCCAAGAGAAGGAGGACAGGGGTAATTTATTCGAGGGATGAGGCCTGTCTATTCAAAGGCATAGATGTGGGAGAGGGAATGTCTTGTATAGGAAAGAGGCTCAGCTTACATTAGTGTGTATGACATGGTAGTTATGTACAGGAAAAATCATCTGGAGCTCTACTGTGAAAGACTTTAAACGGCAAACAGAGAAGGTTGTATTGACCTTTGAGGTAGCTTTAAACCACTTGGGTTTCTTGAGTAGAGGAATGACAGAATCAGACCTGTGCTTTAGGAATAGCAATTTGGCAGTTGCCTTGAAGATAATTGGAGAGGGGAAAGGCCAGGAGCAAGGAGACAAGTTAGGAAGCTACTGCAATAGATCAGATTTTATCTTTTGACTCAACAAAATCATAGTCAGAATCCAGAGTGACAGTAAGCATTAAATGCCATGAAAGTTAGACCAAAGGGAAGAGAGAAAGTCTCTGCTCTAGAACAAAGCTAAAGAATGGGATGCAAGTTCCAGGTAGGCTCAGATACCGATCAAATCCATTGGCTTGGAAATGAGACCTATAACATGTAGTAACTTGAACAAAGGGAGGTGGATAGGGGATGCATTTAAAAGTAGGTAGTCAACTAGAAAGGAATGGTACAATGGGGGAAAAAAATCTGAATTTGGAGTCAAAGGATCTAGATTCATATGCCACCTGTATCATATTTCCCTTTTAATTCTAATGTCTTCCCTCCAATAATTATTTTCCATTTACCCTGCATCTAGTTTGTTTGTACATATTTATCCAAACTTATCAAGTCCCATATTAGACCATGAACTTCTCTAGGGCAAGAACTGTCTTTTGCCTTTCTTTGTATTCATAGCACTTAGCACATAGTAGGTGTTTAATAAACGCATATCAAGTGACATATTACCTTTGTGACTTTAGACAAGACACTTGAAATCTCTAGGCTTCAGTTTCCTGTAAAATGAGGAACTGGAAATAAAGGGCATGCCCCTCAATTGGAAAATGACTAAACAAGCTGTGGTATATAAATATAATAGAATATTATTGTGCTATAAGCAATAATGAGCAGGCAGATTTCAGAAAAACCTGGAAAGACCTACATGAACCAGTGTTGAGTGAAGTGAGCAGAGCCAGAAGAACCTATACAAATTGCTTGCCATCTTGGAGGGGGGATGGGGGGAAATTTGAAACTCAAAATCTTATAAAAAATGAATGTTGAAAACTATCTTTACATGTATTGGGAAAAATAAAATGCTATTCATATTTTAAAAGTTTGCTGATTTACTGAAGGGTAGAAAAGGCCTATATTTCCCTTCCATAATTCTGAAGGAGATTTAGGGTGTCCCATGCAGATAAGAGACTTGGTGATAGCTAGATACCAAGAGGAGACACCAGTAGGTCAAGTTATGGAACTTGTTAGGTAAACGTAGTATATGGGACTCTGATAAGGATGTGATTGGGGTAGAGTAGTACATCCTTTAGCCTATATCCCTTCACTTAAAAACTTTGGACTGCAGGTGTTGTAAATCCATTTATTCCCATCCTCAAACCTCAATGCCAGGTGACCTAAGATAGAGACAAAGATGGTACATCTTGGGATCTTACTAAGGAGAGGTAGAGGACTACTGTGGCCCTCTTCTTAGAGACTTGATTCTCTAATCAAAGAGATGTTATCCTTCTCTGCCAGCACCCTCCCTAATTTATTTTTTAGAATCCTGGAACAAAATCCCTTGATTTTCTGTGCAATGGGAGTACAGGCATACCTTGCAGATACTGCAGGTTCAGTTCTAGACCACTGCAATAAAGTGAATATTGCAAGAAAGTGTCACACAGTTTTTTTTGGTTTCCCAGTGCATAATAAAAGCTATGTTTATACTACACTGTAGTTTATTAAGTGTGTGATAGTATTATCTTTTAAAAAAAAGTCAATATATGTATACCTTAATGAAAAATATTTTTTTGCTACCAAGTACTAACCATCATCTAAACCTTCCGCAAATCGTACATCTTTTTGCTGGTGGATGGTCTTGCTTCCATATTGACGGCTGCTGACTGATCAGGCTGGTGGTTGCTGAAGGCTGGGGCAGCTGGGACAGTTTCTTAAAATAAGGCAATAATGAAGTTTGTTGCCTGGATTGACTCTTCCTTTCACTTGCATATTTAGAAGCCGTTGTAGAGTTAATTGGTCTAATTTCAATCTTGTGTCTCAGGGAATAGGAATGTCTGAGGAAGAGAGGGAGAAAGATAGGGAATGGTAGGTTGGTAGAACAGTCAGAACACACACAGCATTTGTCAGTTATGTTTCTCATCTTATATGGTTCATGGCACACACAAACCCTCCCCTCCCAACTTACAATGGCAACATCAAAGATTGTGGATCACAGACCACTATGATAGATACAATAATAATGAAAAAGTGTAAAATATTGTGAGAATGACCAAAATGTGATGCAGACACACAATGTGAGCCCATGCTGTTGGGAAAATGGCACCAATAGACTTGACTGAAGCAGCGTTGCCACAAACTTTCAATTTTATAAAAAAAAATAAAATAAAATAAAATAGAGTATTTGCAAAGAGCAACAAAATGAAGTGCAAGAAAATAAGACATTCCTGTACTCTTACACCATACTCCCTTCACCCAACTCAGTGTGCTCTGGTTCATACCCCATAATGAACTTGAATCAAGCTCCTGGACCAATTCAAGTGGGCTCAGTGCTGAAGGGCTTTGCTCTTTTGCCTGATATAACTACTAAGAAAAGGAAATGCACCAAGAGCATTGGTCACTGAGTCGGAAAGAACTGCTGAAACCTCCTTCATGCATCGTTGTCATAGCTGCTGTTCATCTTTGTTCTTTAAAGGACCAATGACATCACAAGGATGATATCTTGACTTGTATGTGAATTTGATATATGTGAGGCAGAGTTGGGCAGAGTCATCAGCCTCATTTTCTCTTCTAGAGTCATTGAAGTCCGGTGGCAAAACAAAGGTCGAGGCAACTGAAGATGGCCCAGGATGCAGGGGTTAACCTTGACCTTTCTATATTAAGGTCTTTCCCAGTCTCTCAAGTTAGACTGGGCTTCTTAAGAGCATTAATTGTCTCCATTTTTCTATTAGTATCCCCAGTCCTTTGTATACAATAAGGAATTAATAAATCTTTTTTTTCATTCATTCAGTAGAATAACTCCATTTGTGCTTCCTTTCCTCTCCATTTGCCAAGTACGTGGAGACTGTCCGAGTTGAGAGGTAGCACGAGTTGCTTTTTGGCAAATGTGTCTTTATCAGAAAATATGACCAATAGTCAATATTGACTTGGCAAGATATAAGGACTTCAAAGATGTTGTTTGAGCAGTGCAGAACCTTTGAGAAGTAATATTGTCATACAGGAGTCCTACAAAATATTCTATATTTTGATGTTTTAAGTTTCAACTTTCCAGAAAAATAGAAGTCATCGGTTACTGTTTCATGTTTTAAGTCTTTGTCCATGTGATGTAAGTTTATGTCAATGTATACTTAACGAGTATACTTTTTTTTTAGAATTTCTTTTATGTAGAAGAAATAAATAGCTGTCCTGTACATGACCTTCATTGCACGTGACCTTTCCATTCTCTTTTTGGGGAAATCCTAGACATGAGCCATACCTAAATTTTAAATTATTTTCCCTGGGACAGAAGGGAAGGACATAGCTATAATGAGAAAAAAACCTGACTCCTCTCTTTAGAAGCCAGGCTCCCCCAGGACTGAACACAGACGACATACAAGCAGAGAGGAAGTAGTAGCCTCTCAGGCAGAGAGCATACAAGTCCCAGTCTCCCTGGACATAATTGTTATGGTTTATACCTGTTTTCATAGATAGATAGATAGATAGATAGATAGATAGATAGATAGATAGATAGATGAATAAATAAAAAAGGTATCATTTGACCAATACAACATCTGTATATTTTTTCACAGATGCAAGTGCTGGTCAAAATAAATTGAACAGATACTAAAACATGAAAAATTAAAAAGTAAAGGCAGATTGAAAAAAAAAACATTGTTAAATACCTAATTTATGAAACATTGTCTCCCCCCATGTTATTTCCTTAAATATAGGCACCAAACTGTGGTTATATACCAAGGATTTCTCCATCCCATCCTACCTTTCTGTGTTTCAGCAGGAAGTTGGGAGGCCTGTTTTTTCTTTTTCCAGAGTCACATACATGCTGCTAAGACTGGGTCTTTATTGTCAAATCCCTCCCAGCATAAGGAAAACATCATCTGACCCCAATATGGGAAATATTGCTCCAGCATGGCCTGTACTGTGTTACCTAGTTTCCTCTCATGAGCTGAGCAGGGATTCTGCCAGAAAATTAGGTACTAGGGATGATTTCCTTCTCCAGCAAGGTTTCTTAAGTGGTCGTCTGTGAATACAAGCATACATAGTATTTCAATATAATAATTTCCTTTGTAATCCTATACATTTCAGGTCATTCATACAATAATATTATTCTGGGAAGGGTCCCTTGGGCTTCACCAGACTGCCTGAGGGGTTCATGACATAAGAAAGATGAATAATCCCTACCCTAAAGTATTGTGGCAGGAAACAGGGAATTTTATTACTATAGGAACCCATAACTCTTCTCCACCCCCAGAGGAACCATAATCCTTAACCTAAACTTAATCCTAAAATTTCCCTCTCCTGGGAGAAAAATCTAACAAAAACTTAATCCTAAACTTCCCTTCTCCTGGGAACCTAACTTTACTCAGAAGAAACAGGGATTGAGAGCAGGAATCCTACCTTCAGAACCAGTCTTGCCTGGAGAAAGTCCCTCTATGAAAGATCAACCACAGTACACTAAGGAGTTTTTCTGAAAAACTGTAGTCCTCCAGGTTGGAGTCCCGACTCAACCTTGCTGGCTCTGCCAAAAACTATGGTGGGTAGAGGATGAAATGGCTGAGGAAGCGAAGGTTTGAGCTTCCAAGTATAGTGATTTATCAAGCAATGCTTGTTAATTACACAACAAATTAAGGCCAGAACTTCTTGGTTTAGGGCAGGATCCTGAATATGGGGGGAGACATTCTACGTTAAAAGTAATCAAATGAGACCAATTAATTAAAAGAAAACAATTAACCAGGATACAAAATTAAGTAATCTGATTTCTAATTAGAGGAAAGATTAGGCATTTTCCAAGTTGGGAGGGGTAGAGTGAAAGGTACAATTCCCTGAAATCAGAAAAAGTGTCCTAGTCCTCCCAAATATCTGTCTTTAATCAAAAGAACAAGGAAACAATAACTGATTGGTTAACATTGGACTAGTTTTCAGATAAGACATATGGTTGCTGGTATAAGTGTGAGAAAAATCTTTGCATGTCTTCAGAACTGACCGCATTTCTGGTTGACATAATCTAGATCCTTAGTTAAAAGTCAAATGTGAGAATTAATTCATTTGGACCCCTACTCTATTCCAATCAGTATAAATCAGTTTGATATTTTACATAAACCACATAGGGATAACAAGATAAAATAGGTTCTCATAGTAAGCCTCAAACTTTAATCCAACATTCGCCACTTATGTACCAGTTACAAAGCTCATTTGCACCACCATAAGAATGCTAACAAAGATATCTCATCCTGTTTTGTTCAAATTCCATGTCCAAACCCAGGATGACTTGATCCTTTAGAAAGTCCTCCAACTTATTTTTGCACCTCCAGACCACCCTCTCTTGTCCAACATGAGTAGCTAACTATCTTATGACCACTTAGTCACCAGAGATGACTCTTGCCTACCCATCTCATGACCACTTAGTCAGTGGAGAGGTCCCGTGCTTTGGTCAACCCAGGACTTTCTTGATATCACGTCATTTTTGACCTTCCAGAGTTAGATCTATCAACCAATGAGATTCTGCATTTTACTATGCCACTTTTGTGTGTTTGGGTATCAAACCCTATAAAAGTAAAGCCTGGGGCAAAGAAGTATCTCAGATCACAAGGAAGACCTAAGGTCCACTTAATTAGAGGGAGCCAAGGACCTTTTAATAAAGTGTCATTGGCTTGGAGCTCTGCCTCAAGGGTTTTCTTGCAGATTAGATCATTTTGGACCCCACACTAAGCAAAGCAGAGGTAGTCCAGCTTCTCAGTCACAGTGCTAGATTCAAATAACACCACAAAGTCCTCTCTCCGTTCCTACAAATGAATAAAGTTTTCACAAAGACAGAAATTGGACTAGACCCTTACATGAATAGAAAGGAAACTGAGCTAGGTCCAGAACTGAGTCACAAGATGAAGTCAATTTGCAATTCATCCGATTCCTACCACCATTTGCTGTTTTATCCCCTCAATACTCTCATTATTAAGTCCTCCAATATAGCCCTCATCTGATGCTTCATGGTGGTTTGTAGATGAGCCTAGATTCATGAAGACCATACCAGTGGAGGGCAAACTCTGGAAGATTCAACAAGGCTAGGTAAGACTTTGAGTACAGGTCTATTAATAAACCAGAGGTTCCTGTGATTCAAGAACCAGGTGAGCTGAGTTTCAAAAGTTTCATTACTTACATGTTGTTGTTTTTTTAGTCACAGTCACTCATAAAGACTTTCTTATGATAGGGCAATGTGGTTCAATGGCAGAGGAGCTGGAATTAGTCAGAAGTATTTGGTTCAAATCCTGGACTTGCTACTTGTTACCTGTATGACTTTAGACAAACCATTTTACCTCACTAGATCTCAGTTTCCCCACCTGAAAAAATGAAAAAGAGGCGGAACACTGTAATGACAAACAACAGTGCAGGTTTAAGAACTCTAATCAATGCAATGCACAATCACAACTGTAGAAGACTGATGATGGAACCAAACTACCCACCTACTGAAAGAAAGGTGATCAAGAGGATGTAGGAAACAGACATTTTGGGATGTGATCATTTCTGGAAATTTGTTTTGCTTTGCAGTGCATACTTGTTAACAATGTTTTTGTTTTTGTTTTTCAAATGGGAGGGGAATTGAAGAGAAAAAATTAATACTTGTTCATCAAAGAAATAAAATAAAAGTTCTATTTAACAAAGAAACTGAAAGGGTTGAATAAGATGACCACAAAACTCCCTTTCACATCTAAAGCCAAGATCCTATGGCATTAATAATGTTGGTGGAGGATGGAGCTACAAAAGCAAAGTCTCATGTCCTTGAATCATAGAGCAGTAGCAAGGAGCTCTACACTTAAAATCAGAAAAGCTGAGTTCAAATCTTATCTAAGTTAATTTTTACCTTTGTGACTTTGGACAAGTAATTTTATCTCTGTTACTTCAACTGTAAAATGAGGAGGTTGGACTACATGATTCATAGGATCCATGATCCTATGAAGTTAGATATTAAATATTCAATTGTATCTGAACTTCTTACATAAGCAGCAATCTGGAGATATGAAAATAGGCTGAATTCTCTCTATTTTATTCCAAAATTTCCCCAACCTCTCATTATTCTGGCATTACTAAGCATTTCCAGGCCCTCAAGATTGACATTAATGGCTCCCTCTATTTGTTTCAAATCCATAAGCATCCTTTGGCCAAATTAGTTTAGCAGACACTAATTTAATGGATTAGTAACAAAAACCTAGTCCCCCACAAAAATAGAGTTGAAAACAATTAAGCAAGGTGTTCAGTAAATAAATAAAAAGAAAACAAAACCAAAAGGTCTAAAGTGGAAGTTAAATCTTAAAGTAAATCTAATTCTTTAGAAAATAACATTCTAATTAATTGATAAAGAGCTGACAAGGACAAAGATATACAATTTCCGGATACACTCATGTTGAAGGTTTCATGGGCACTTATGGAGAGATAAAAAGGTCAAAATAGAACACCATAGGCAGAGAAAGGTCTGGCTTCCTGCTTCCTGTCTCCAATCGTTCTCTTTTGGGCATCAAAAGTATTCAATGTCTTCAGCATATGGCCCTTCTTAGGGCACAGCTGAAGGACAGAAGAGGAAAGGAAATACAGAGACAAGACCAGCACTTTTAGCTAAAAGGCAGGCAACATCATGTTTCCAATTGATCTGGAATCTGAGAACATGGGTTTGCATCACAGATCTGATCCTTACCAGTTGTGTGACTACAGGCTAGTCGATTAATTTCTTTAGGTGTTGGTTTCCTCAAATGACGAGTTTCTAAGGGATTACCTCCAAACTTTCTTTTAGCTCTTATACTGATTAAAAAGTTTCAAGAGACAACTTCTGGGTAATTTAATCATTTTATTAATAAGGCCAGCAGGTCATTAATAAAACGATAGTCATTTGGCCTTCTCTCTCAGACCAAAGAGTCCTAAAAGTAGTGGGGTCACAGTTTATATGCACTTGAAACCAAAAGTGTTCCTGAAGTTTGGTTAATCTCTTCTGTTTGGTTAATCAAATGGGAAGTGGGCTATCTTGGGGTACTAGACTTAGGTAACTCAAATCTTGATCAAAGAGACACCAATTTTCATTTTGATAATAGGGAGATAGCTTGATAATGGGGAGAATCAACATCTCCGACTCTCCCCATCCACTCAACCCTAAGACCTGTCAGAGCAAACAATAGAGCATGAATATACCCATTAGCCTAAATTTTTAATTTCTTTTACAGTCTGATTAGATCTTGGCCTGGGTAAATCTCTAAGAGAAATTTCCCTCACTGGTGGCTTTCTGGAATTAGAAAAAGGGAAAGACCTTGGTCTTAATACAATAATTAGATATGCAATATAAGAGAATAATGGTCTTTTCTCACACTCTAAACATAATGCCCTGACTCTCCTGTCATATGTCCTGGATCAAATGGTCACCTCTCTAGAGCTTGTGCTCCTACCCAGCTCAAAGAGGGTACTCTCAGCTATCACTCAATAACGTGTACTAGCACTAGCCTCTGAAGACAGGTGAACACCGTCTCAGTCATCCCAAAGAATCATGGGGGACAGAGATAAGCGTGATACTCTTCAAGGTCTTGAAGAAAGGATTGAAGAGGCAAAGGTTCAGGAAATACTCTCAGGCAATAAAAATAAGGGTATCATAGGCCAGAAGATTTGGGGAGAGAGGGGAGAGTAAACAGGACCACTGCCTAGCCCATGGGGTATATCCTTCCCCAAACCTAGCTCATCAAGCCAACAGGGGTATGAGACTTTTGAGTCTAGTCAGAGTCTATAGCCAAGTGAGAGGATTTGTGCCCTCTTCCCTCTCCCAGATACATGACTGAAAATGTTTTAGTCATCAGAAACACCTAGGAGTCTCAGCTATATCCTCGATGAGCTGTAAAAGGCTGCTGTGTTCTTGTGTAACAAATACATTTACTATTACATTCTATTACACAAACATGTTGAGTGGTGATGTACAAAGCACTGTTATCATACAATAAACAGATCTGATTGACCAGAAAGAAGAAACAATTTGGGAATGTCATGATTTCATAATCATGTAGAGGGCTCACCACCGGAGGGGGAAAAAATTCAATTTAATTCAACAAGTATTTGAATACCTATTATGTTTCAGGCACTAGCTAAAATTACAAAGACAAAAGCAATTCCTACCCTCAAGGAACTTAGGTTATACTAAGATGAAGTACCATGAACACACACACGCAAAAGATTCAAAATATATATGAAGTAAAACAAGTAGAATACCATGAACATGAAAAATAAAATACAAAATATATACAAAGGAAAACAAGGGAAAATACCATAAACACAAAAAATAAAATACAAAATATATACAAAGGAAAACAAGGGAAAATACCATAAACACAAAAAATAAAATACAAAATATATACAAAGGAAAGCAAAGGACAATACCATAAACACAAAAAATAAAATACAAAATATATACAAAGGAAAGCAAAGGACAATACCATAAACACAAAAAATAAAATACAAAATATATACAAAGGAAAACAAGGGAAAATACCATAAACACAAAAAATAAAATACAAAATATATACAAAGGAAAGCAAAGGACAATACCATGAACACATGCACAAATAAAAAGAATTACAAAATATGTACAAAATAAAACAAGGGAAATACTATAAACATACAAAGTATTACAAAATATATACAAAGTAAAATAAGGGAAAATAACATAAACACACAAAAAATACAAATATACATACAAAGTAAAACAAGGGAAAATACCATAAACACAAAAACTAAAATACAAAATATATACAAAGTAAAACAAGGGAAATACCATGAACACACACAAACAAAAAGAATTACAAAATATGTACAAAATAAAACAAGGAAATACTATGAACATACACACAAAGAATTACAAAATATATACAAAGCAAAACAAGAGGAGATACCATGAATACACACACACATACACAAAATACAAAATATATACAAAGTAAAACAAGGCAGTTTATGTAGGGGATGAGAGGTGAATGCTAGCAAATGAGAAAGGAAGGAGAGTCCTCATGTGGGACATGGCACAATCCAAGTGAATGGAAGTAAGGATCTGAAAAGGATGAAGGAGAGCATCGCTGGCATAGGGGGCAGTCTATACAAGGACTAGGAGACAGGAAACAGAATATCTTGCAGAGCTGATGAAGTGATTCAGTCAAGGTCACACAAGCTAGCAAGCATCAGATCTGTGACTCAGACCCAGGTCCTCAGACTCCTGAGCCTTGTGGCTCGGTTGATTCTGCTTCTTTCCTTTCCTCTTCTGTGAATCATCTGTGCCACACAAAAGGTAGGTATGGAATAGATACATGACTCAGTTTAGTTAGAATGTAGAATGTGTGCAGAGGAATCAGATGAAGCCAATCACAAAAGATAGGTTAAGGCAAGATCATGAAAGGCTTGACATGCCAAACAGAGAAATTTAAAGGTAATCCTAGAGGCAAGAGGGAGCCTTTGAAATTTCTTGAGGAGGAAAGTAATACAGTGAGACCAGGACTTTAGGAATATCAGCTTGGCAATTGGGTGAAGAATGCATTGGTGGAAGGGAAACACTGGCTATGGAAATCAATTCATTGCAGCAGTCCAGGAAAAAGGTGATGAAGATCTCCTTATGCTTTACTCATGAGGGTGCTGGCCCTGTGAGTAGAGGATGAATGGAAAACATATTATAGATGTAATATTTGATAAGACTGGGCAACTGATGGGATGGCAGAAGGGAGAGGGAAGATTTGAGGATTCTTTGAGGTTGGGAGAGCAAATCTAGAATCTGGGTAAATAGTTGTGTAACAAGGATATTTACTAATTAAAATAATGATTTTTAAAGCACTTCCTTAAATTCTAGAATACAGCAAGAAATGTCTCTTTCTTTGGAGGTTACAGAGAAAAATACAAATAACACTTTGGTTGAAATGAGTTACTGGGATAAGGTCTCTGTAGATTTATAGATTAAGAGCTATAACTTAAAGTGGCAGATTTGCCAGCTTTCTCAAGAGCAGCCCAACCAGATTAAAGTGTAACTGGGAAATATTTAACAAAATAAATAAAAATAGAATAAAACAGAGAACATCAAATTTAAAACGAAGTCAACATACGACCGGCTGGGAACCTTATGTATGGATTAGTATTTCCCGTTCCCATTTGAGTTTGATACTGATCTTATCCAACCGCCTCAGTTTGCAGATGAGGAATGTAAGGTCCAGAGGAGTTCAGTGACTTGACCAAATCAACACAGAGAGTGAGAGGCAGAGAGAAATTGTGATTCAAATCCAAGCTCTCTGTTTCCACATCTTACCTGTTACTGAGCCCTTTACAACTTTTCAGAAATGTTAGCCTTGTTTACCTGTTTCCCTTGGCTGGGTAAAATATTGACTTTTGACACTATTGCCACTTTAAAATTTTTGAAGAAGAAAAAAAAATTTTTCCCACATGTGAGTTTCCATTCAATACAGTCTTTGGGTATTAGAAAAAGCAGGAAGGAACTATAACTTGGTATAAAAATATTCCAGGGAACAGTGAGGTGGTGCAGTGGATAGTGCATCTGCCCTGGAGTCAGGAGGACCTGAGTTCAAATTCTGCTTTGTACATTTACTTAGCTGTGTTACCCTAGTCAAGTCACTTAACCCCAATTGCTCTCCTTTCCCCAAAAAAATAATCATGCCATTCCTACTGATAGGGTACTTGGGGATCCATCAAGCTCAGTCTTTCATTTTACAGATGAGTAAACTGAGATCCAAAGGTATGAGATCTACCCAAGCTGATCACAGAGCTAGGACTTGAACCCAGGTCCCTTGACTCCTAGACTGGGATCTTTACTTACTGAAAAAAAAAAACAAAAAAACATACTCCAATCGCAACCCATGGTTTTTTACTCTCTTGTTCAACATAAATCAAGTTTTCCAGTATAGATTAAAGAATTTCATGCATAGTCAAGCTTCTCTATAAATCAATCAGTCAATCAAAAAACATATATTAAATACCTACCATGTGCCATGTTGGGAAATCTAAAGACAAAAGTGATACAATCCCTCTCCTCAAAGAGTTTACATTTATGTACATATATAGGTATATTTTTGAAAAGTATACGAAAGAGATACAAGGTGCTTTGGGGAAGAAAGGCACTAGGGGCTGAGAGATCAAAAAAGGCTTCATCTATGAGGCTGGGTCTTAAAGGAGACTAGGGATTCTGAATGTCAGAGATAAGGAGAGAGTACCTTCCCGAAGTAACATGAATCATTAAAAATAGTAAATAATGCAGAAGTCAATCATGTTTGTCTTTGGAGATTTTCGAATAACTTTATACAGTGGTTATAGTCTACACTTTGCCTGTCATTATAATTAGTTAACCTTTGTTGAGCATTTCCCAGAGAACTGGGCTCAAACTCAGAAGATCAGGAGTCAAGGACCACCTATAACATATACTAGCGGTGTGACCCTGAGCAAGTCATTATCTCTCAATGCTCCAAGGCAACAGTTCTCTAAAATTATCCTTTACAGCCACTGCATTGATAAAGGGAGTTTCTGTTGCCATGAAATGTGAGGTCCAGCTCTTACCCACTATCCCTGAGTAGATGCAGGTTAGATGGAAAAGTGGATAGAAACATGGTGGTTGATGAGAGTAGTCTAGTCCAGGATTTAAGAACTTTCAAAGATACTCTGTAAAACAAATAATACGCAGATAGATAAGGAGAGCTGACTACATTATCAAATTACTGAAAACAAGTCCAGTAAGTCATAGCAGAGCCTTCCCCAACCAGTTTACTTATAAAGTTACAATGGGAATATACAGAATTTAGACCTGGCTGAAGTCAGTATCGCTGAAAATAAAATTAAGAGAAACATTTGGAAGCAAACAACTGTCTCTGTAAAGGAACTGATATCATCAGAATTTAGCAATAATGTTCTAGGAAATGAACATGAGATGATATTTTCACAATAGTCTCCAGGGTAATTTAAGTCCTCATTATCTCGTTATATGATTCATTAAGAGTAGATATTGAACCAACAAAAGTGGTAGAATCTCAGATGGATAGCAGGAAGAAGTCTCAGAAGCCATCCAGTCTAATACACTTATTTTACAGATGAGGAAAATGAGGCCAGTGAGATTAAAAAACTTGCCCAATGTCACTAAGGTAATTAGAGAGAGATAGAGAAAGCCAGGGTACAAACCTAGGTCCTCTGACTCTGAGTCCAGCACTGTCCACTTCACCATACTGTCACTGTCAGAATACTAAGAAAACAAAAAATCAATGCCATCCTCCTTTTGAGAAATTCAGCTGACGAGCAGCTGCTGCTGGCTGGTAAGGAACCAAATCTGTTTAGTCATGAGGAGATGTGTGTGTGTGTGTGTGTGTGTGTGTGTTTTAACAGATTTGGTTTCTTACTATATATAATATATTAAATAATATATAACACATAGTAGATACATAATCATATATTCTATATAGAATATACTGTAGAATATACTATACATAATGTAGATACACAAATATACATATACATACATAATTAGATATTCATAATATATTAATGCCATAGCAAAATATAATAAATAATATAAATATAATTGAAAATTTATATATAGATCATTTTTAAAAGGAGAGTGGTTAATTGTTTGTCAAAGGGTTCAGATGCTGCAGGTCCCTTTATATGTGCTGCTCATTCTGCCTGAGCGGAGAAAAATAATCAGGAAATCATGAACCTGATTATCAGGTTCAACCCTTTCACCTTACAGGTGAGGGAGCTAAGGTTCAGAAACATTAAAGGACCTGCCCAAGTTAATAACAAAGGAAGGAATACAGCCCAGAACCCTTGACTTGCAGACCACAGTCCTTTCTAGTATCCTTTTTTTAAAGTATAAACTCTTGACAGAATTGTAAAAAAAAGAAATGTTACTGAGACTTTGACCCAATGGGAGGGCTAGGTAGAAGAAAGACGGGAGACAGACATGGCTAGATGACAATGACTGTGGGCACTCCCAGAGGAAAAAGCACATCCCACCAGCAACAAGAGGCCTTGCTTTCTGACAGACTGTCCCCCAGGGACACACCAGAGCATCAATGCCTGGTTTCACTGGACATCTGCCAACAGCGTGCTGGCACAACTCAAACTGGCTAGAGTGGAAGCAGATTGCTAAATTTTCAGTGTAGTGAGCATTTACATCTCTGAAATAAGTAAACAGTTAAAAAAAAACCGGCTTGATTTATTGTTTTGTCTTTAGACTTAAGAAAGTGATGGAGGAAAAGGTGAATAATGTGGATTAAAGATTTCAGGGCAGTTAGGTAATGGAGGAGTGGATAGAGCACTGGCCCTGGAGTTATAAGGACCTGAGTTCAATTCTGGCCTCGGATGCATACTAGCTGTGTGACCCTGGGCAAGTCACAACCTCATTGCCTCCAACAATAGCAAAAAGTATTTCCTGGGCACATATTTTTTACAGTGGATAACTGGTTGTTAAATATTTATACCACACTACCTACGGGCATCAATCACAATGGTGATCATGGTGCACACCAACCCATGGTGTTCTAGAAGGAGAGGAAGGGAGGTGAAAAGATCTCTGTCCTTTCCCACCCCACTGCATCCCCCCAGCTGAGTTTACCCTAGAGTCAGAATTGCCAGTTCAGACTATGTTGTAAAGATTACCTAAATTACAAATGTTAGCATTGCTTTTCATACTTTCATCTGACTCTCAGTTTATCTTTGCTGGTGGTTTGAGAAGTAGAGTCTCTGAGGCATATCATCATCATCATTTTGACAAAGGACTCATGAGACTAAAAAGTTTCAGCTGGAAGGGCAGGCTGTGTAGTAATACTGGGGATCATGGAACTGACCATATAATAGCCTCTTCACCTCCTATAGTGAAGCTTGTTGAGTATGGAGAGGGAGATTATAGAGTCAAAACAATCCTTCCATATGTCCTTCCCTATATCAGATTGCATGCCATCTTGGGGTAGGGGGAAGCAGAGGGCGGGGGGGTGAAATTTGGAAGTCAAAATTTTATAGTAGTGAATGTTGAAAATGAAAAATAAATGACCTTTTTTTAAAAGAAAAAAAAACCTTCCCCTCCTCCTGATCCTCTTGACTCTAATTTTGAGAATCTCCAGGGCAGAGATTCTTAACCATTTTTTTTATCATGGACCCTTTGGACAACCTGATGAAGCTTATAGACGTCTTCTCAAAATGATGTTTTTAAATGCATAAAATAAATCCCTAGGGTTGATTGCAAAGGAATCTAGTTATATTGAAATGATTATTAAAACACTGAGTGGGTCTTCCTTTTTTCCTTACCATCCCCCTCTCCACAGAGGTTTTTCTAAACTTTTTCTTCCTTCCTCAGATTTCCCATCGTTCCCCCTCTCCACTCTCTCAGCTGAGAACTTTGCTTTATATTTCCACTCACAAAACTGAACCAATTCACGGAGATTTCCCTCTTATTCCTTCCTTTTCATCTCACATCACTCAGATACGTTCTGCCACTATTTCCTCCCTTGTCCTTCTTTTCTCAGTTTTAAAGGAGGTCCTTTTCCTTGCCACGCAAACCCTCTATAAGCACAAATTATCCTTGCCAATCTGTCTTCTGTACCGGATTGCTTTTTCTATCATTCCCATTCTCTCACTAATCTTAAGTCTCTCCCTGAGTACAGACAGTTTTCCTACTGTCTACAAACAGGTCCACATTTTCCCCATTCTCCAAAAACCCTCACTTTGTCTTTTGTCCCCAAGAGCTATCATCCTGTATCTCTCCTCTTTCCTGGATAAATTCCTTGAGAAAGCCATCTACAACTGGCACTTCCCTTTCCTTTCGTCTCACTTTCTTCTTAACCATCTGGAATTTGTCTTTCATCCAACCTCATCAATCAACTTAAACTGATGTCTCCAGCATTACCAGTGATCCCTTAATTGCCAAATCTAATGGCCTTTGCTCAAGATACTTATTCTTCCTGACCTCTCTGCAGCTTTTGACACTGGTAATCACTTTCTTCTCCTTGGTACTCCCTTTTCTGGGCTTTCATGACACTTCTCCGACCTTTTCAACCCCTCCTTCTCAGTCTGTTTTGCAAACGTCATCCAAGTCATGCCCGCTAAACCATGAGTATCCTCATGAACTGTCTTTACTTCTCCCAGGATACTGTTTTACATGGTGATCTCAACAACTTTCATAGATTCAGTGCTCATGTCTATGCAGATGATTCTCAGATCTCTTTATCCCACTATAACCTCTCTGTTGATCTCCAGTCTCATATCTCCAGCTGCCTGTTGGACATCTCCAATTAGATGTCCCATGGACATCTTAAACTATCAAGTCCAAAACTAAACTCATTATGTTCCCCAAGAACCCCTCCATCTTACTACCTTCCTACTTGCTACTGAGGATGCAAACAACTTCCCAGTCATCCAAGCTTTCAACCTGTGTCATAATTACTGCTTTCCTCCCCTCTGTTATTCAATCAGTTGCCAAACACTGACAATTCTACATATTTTCACTGGCTGTCCTGGAATTCTCTTCCTTCTCACCTCCATCTCTTGGTCATCTTTAAGTTTTAGCTAAAGTCCCACCTTCTGCAAAAAGCCTTTTCCTGTCCTCCTTCGGGCACTAAGAAGTGCCTTTGCTCTGAGATTATTCCCAATTATCCTATATATAGAATGTATGTGTGCATATATATATATATATATATACATATACATATATACACAAACACATATACACACATTTATGCATTGTTTATATACAAACACTCACATATACATATGTATGCATGTGTGTATACATATATGTATGCATGTATATGTGTATTTGTATATAAACGTGTATATACATATTTTATATGTGTGTATATACATATTATATATACATTATATGTATGTGTGTATGTACATATGTATGTATGTATGTATATAGTTGTTTGGATGTCTCCTTCATTAGACTGGTAGCTTCTTAAAACTAAGTTTGGTTTGGTTTTTCCTTTCTTTGTATCTCCAGTACTTAGCACAAAGCGTGTTTAATAAATGTTGTTGACTTAAAAAAATAAAAGTTCATTAGCCCCAAGTTCATTAGCCCACTGCTCCAGGAGAAATGGTACCTCCTTCTTCCATGCTTTCTTCTGGAACACCTCATACATCTGCTTTCTTAAACTGCTATTTACCTGTCTCCTCTCCTTTATAAAGGGGAACCACCACTCTGTCCCCATCCACCCTAATCCATACCATCCCATGATAACCCTCTCTGATCTTGGGAGTAAGAGACAGTCACCCATTAGACTTCGATGCAGTGTCCTTCCAGTGCAGTATGGTCTGTTAGATCTGGTGCGCTATAGAGCCATCTTTCAGGAATCCAGATTCATCTCTGAACCACCGGGAGGCATAAGATTTGAGTATAGGCCCTACTCAGAAGAACTATCTTTTAAAAGTTGTGCATCAATAATCCAGCTTTCTGGAAAGTCATTTGGAACTATGCCACAAAAATCAATAAGCTATATGTACCCTGTGACCCAGCAATATCACTACTATCCAAATAGGTCAGAATTCTAGGGGAAAAAAACCAGTGTGTACTCTCTCTCTCTCTCTAACGTGTGTGTGTACACATATATATTTATACACACTTATACACGCACACATGTATCTATCAGCACTTTTGGTTATAGAAAAGATCTAGAAACAAAGTGGGAGCTCAGAAATCAGGAAATGGCTCAACAACTAATTAGCATGAATGAAAACATTAATTGACGTGAATAAAATGGAATATTACTATGCTGTAAGAAATGATGGAAGCCACAACTTCAGAGAAATCTGGGAGGTCTTCTTTGAACTAATGCAGAGGAAAATGAGCAGATCCAAGAGGGCAGTTTATGTAGTGACAGCAGTATTGTAAAGGAAAATGGCTACAAAAGACTTGAAGACTCTGATGGACACAATGAGCACTCAGGACTGGGGAAGACTGGTGATGCATTCTGGTCCCCACCGCTTAGCAGAGGTGAAGGATGATCGGTCCACAAGGAGACACACATTTTCAGAGAAAGCTGATGCACAGATTCATTTTGCTTGGCTATATTTTTTTTTGTTGTAGGGATGAGGAGGGGGATGTGGAGTGATTAATGGGGAGGACTGGAGCTATAGTGGTGTTTAAAGCTCTCCACAATTTGATCTCAGTTTATGTTCCCAAACTTACTATACATTTTTCCTCTTTGTACACTTCATGCCCAACCAAACTGTCCTTATCATTCCTCACATATGACAATCTATTTCTTAAGCCCAGGCATTTGTGTTTGGTTGCCCCCCATGCCTGGAAGGCACTCTCTCCTCACTTCTACCTCTTAGAATTCCCCAGGTTTCTTTAAGATTATAACCTATATCAAATTACCTACCATCTTAAGAGGGAAGGAAGGGAGGGAGGGAGAAAATTTGAAATTCAAAATTTTATAAAAAACAAGTGTTAAAATTATCTTTCCATATAATTGGAAAAAGTAAAACACTATTTTAAAAAAATCAAGTCACTGTTCATCTTTGCATGAAGCCTTTCCTGATTTCTCCACCTGCTAGTGACTTTCACCCAAATTACCTTGTGTTTATTTCATATATAAATGTTTTTGATTCTAAGAGAAGGTGCCAATTTCTTCCCATGAGAGTTCCCTATACAAATGAAATCAAGCCCAGTTTCATAGTTAGGTATGTACATTTTTACGTCTATCATGTCTCCCCAGCATGGATTGTAAACTCTTTGAGAGTATGAACTGTGTGGCACAGTTCCTGAAACATAGTAGACCCTTAATAAACGTCTGTTAGTTGACCGATGGAATACTGGGTAGGTCTTTATTAGAATCCTCTGATTAATTTGGAACATTCTGTCTTAAGAATGCTATAAGAAAATTGGGGACAATTTATAGAACAAAAGAAATCAGTAAAGAATTAAGAAGAAGGCTCCACGAGGAGAGAGCAAATAAATTCACATTATTCCTATTTAGTTGAGAGAAAAGAAGACTGAGTTTATCTTAATAATTATCTTCCAACAACATGAAGGGTTCTTTTGGCGGGGAGTCATAAGGGTCAAGCATTGCACTGAGTGCTTTATAAATACTATCTCCTTGGATCCTCATAGCAATCCTGCAAGGTACACATTATTATTATCCCCATTTGACAGCTGAGGCAACTGAGGCAGGTAGAGGTTAGGTGACTTGCCAAGGGTCATAAGGTAGTAAGTGTCTGAGGCTAAATTTGAACTCAGATCTTCCTGATTCCAGGCTTAACACTCCATCCACTACCTAGCTACCTTTTACCTTGGACTTGTCTTTGTATAATGGATGTCTTCAACGAGTCCTTCCAGAGTCTGTGTAATTAAGGTAGACTTTTCTAAAATAAAAGAGACAAAATTGTCTCTGGAGATAGGGAATCAAAAAGGGAAAGAAATTTAAACTGTAAGAGAAGGAATTTGTAGAGAAAAGGATTTTTAAAAATTGAATTCAATAAACATTTATGACTACTACTTACCACTTACCACTGTATTAGGTAGGCAAAATTTTTAAAAACAGACCAGCCCTCAGAGACCTTCCATTTATTGGAATATAATTTGTGCAGCTAGGTGAGTGCAGTGAATAAAACACTTGGCCTAGAACTCATATTTGACCTCAGGCTCTTACTAGCTGTGTGATCCTGGGCAAATAAATCACTTACCCTCTGTTTGCCTCAGTTTCCTCATCTGTAAAATGAGTCAGAGAAAAAAATGGCAAATAACTACAGTATCTTTGCCAAGAAAACCCCTAAAGGGGTCGTAGAGAATTGGCCATAAATGGAAAATGACAACCTCAAAACCTTGTAATACAGTCATTAAATTAGATGTTAGATTAGTCAAGGAAGGTCATTTGGTGGAAAGACTGCAGGATTCAGAGTCAAAAAACCTGGATTTCAAGCCTGGTTCTGCTACTTACTAGGTTGTTTCACCACTCTGTGCCTCAGTTCCTCTATCTGAAAAAGGAGGGGTTGTCCTGGATGACCCACTAAGGGCCCTTCTAGTTTTACATCCATTATCCTACTAAGTAGTTTGGCTGAAAGAGGAAGATGGCAAAATAATTAGATAGAAGATGGAAACAGAAGACAGCTAGGTGGTTCAGTGGATAGTGTTCTGCTGGGAGTCAGGGAGTCCTGAGAACAAATACAGCCTCAGATACTTACTAGCTGTATGACCCTGGGCAAGTCACTTAGCTTCTGTTTGCCTTAATCCATCAGAGAAGGAAATGGCAAACCACTCCAGTGTCTTTGCCAAGAAAACTCCATGCACATACAGTCCACAGGATCACAAAGTCAGATAGTATTAGACAAGAAGAAAATCTTGGGGAACTAAAAAATTCACTGAGTTTACAATCTAGAAGCTGGGAAAATATGAACTGCCTCCTTAAAATTCCTCTGAGGCTTAAGAGCTTTCAACCACCCCCATATTCTTATACAGATAAAGACACATCCCATGTTCACAAGGTCAGAGGAGGAAATTCACCTAGAGGCATTTCAGCTCACCAGCAGGCCAAGAGAAGGGAGGGAATCAAACGTGAAGCTCTCCTTCTTGGAACAAAGGAAACTATTTTTTTGTGAATCAAAGAGGCTAGTATGTAAATAAGAGCTTTGCATAACCCCTACACCAGTTTATCTTCAGCCTGAGTCACTTCCTTTGTAAAGTCAGAATTGGAGGAGATAGAGATAAATAATCTATTATTATCCCGGCCATACCTTTTTAACAGTTCTTTCCTTGTCTTTCAAATAGCAAGCTGGTGAAGTGTTCCTCTTTTGACTAGACAGCATTATTGTTTTGCATAAAGTACACACCCTATGTGCCAAATTAACTTCCTCCTCACTGAGCAGGAAGGGTGGGAGATAAGGGCAATGAATGGGTCAGTGAGACAACCAGATGTCTGGTCTGGAGTAAGCACACAGATTCACTGAGGAAATGGACGCTGCTTCTTCTGGGACCCCCAAGAGATCCAACACTCACCAGACATGATATAGTAAAGGGAAGGACTCAAGCGAAGCACCTCATGGTCTGAGTGGAAAGTCTGATCTTGCTTCCAGCATAGTAGCTGAGAGAGGACCACTTACTAAATTTCAGTATGTGGTGCTTAGAGGCAGTATAGTACAATGGTAAGAACAGTAAATTTGGACTTAGAGGACGTGGGTGCCATTTTCCCCAATTCTGACTGGGGAATCTGCATCCAGAGAATAAAAGTATGTATGCAGTGATTTCACACACACACATACACACATACACACATATATTTGTGTCTAATGGTAGCCATTTTGGGAGGAAGGGAAGAAAAAAGAAAAAAAAAAAAGGACATTTTCGTGATAGCATATTTATAGAATAGCAAGCTGCCACACAATAGATCTGCAGTTTCACGTAAAATCATTTTTTTATTGTACTATGTTATGGAAACACATCTTATTTCATAAATTAAAAATAAAACAAATAATATTTAAAAGGTGGGGCATAAAAGAAAAGAACTAGTGTGTTACCATAGATGGGTTGGTCAGCTAAACTCCCTAGGTTCTGAGATTTGGGAGCTAGAAAGGGTCTCAGAGGTCATCGAGTATGACCCTTTCATTTTATAGATCAGGTCACTGAGAACACAAGAAGTGAAAGGACTTGTCAAATTCATATAAATAAAAATGCTAACAGAGTAAGGATTTGAATTTCTGACCTATATTCCAATGCTCTTTCCACTAGCCAGGGTTAACTAATACTGACTTTACTCTCTCATTTGCTATCTATGACTATGACCAAGTCACCTCTATGATTTCAAGTCTCCTCATCTGGAAAAAAATATAGATAACAAGAATAGCTAACATTTAGATAGCATTTTAAAGTTTGCAAAGCAATGTGCATATGTTAGCTAATTTTGAGCCTCACAACTCTGGGAGATTAAGTGCTATTATTATACCTGTTATACAGACGAGAAAGCTGGGGCAGATAGAGAATCAAGTGACTTGTCCAGGGTTACTTGGCTAATATGCCTGAGGCAGGATTTGAGTTCAGGTCTTCCTGTCTATTAATTCAATACTTTTAGTGCACTGGGCTTGGAGTCAGGAAGACTCATCTTCCTGAGTTCAAAACTGACCTCAGATACTTACTAGTCATGTAACTCTGGGCAAGTCACTTAACACTGTTTGCCTCAGCTTCCTCCTCTGTAAAATGAGCTAGAGAAGAAAATGACAAACCACTTCAGTATTTCTGCCAAAAAAATCCCCAGTGGAGGTCACAGAGAGTCACTCATGACTGAGAAAGAACTAAACAATGACAAAAAAAAATGCCTTTAATAGCACAATATAGATATAATAATACTTAGACTATTAACCTCCAAGTATTATTGGGAAAGAAGAGGGTTTTGTAAAGCTCAAAGTTGTTATATAAATATGATCTGTGTTTGTCATTAACTTAGGATGGGACTGAACCTGTGATTTCATTGCTATTGGGAACTCTCAGATAAGGAAACTCTCTACCAACACAGGTCAATACATCTTCTACAACTTGTAGTCTTACAGATCTGCCTAGAGCACTATTGTTTTCCGGTCATGGCCAACTGTCCGTGATCCCATTTAGGGTTTTCTTGGCAGAGATTCTGAAGTGGTTTGCCATTTCCTTCTCCAGCTCATTTTACAGATGAGGAAACTCAGACAAACAGGATAAAGTGACTTGTCCAGGTTCACACAGCTAGTAAGTGAGACCAGATCTGAACTCAAGAAGATAAGTCTTCCTGACTCCAGGTTCCGAACTATATGCACTAACGGATTAAGTAACTTGCCAAGAATCAAAAAGCCAGCATGCATCAAAGGTGGGACTTGAACCCAGGTCTTCCTGGCTCGAAGACGAGCTCTCATTCCATTACAGCACAGTGCCTCTCATACTTTTTTCTTAATG
This sequence comes from Bettongia penicillata ogilbyi, assembly GCA_023548195.1. Classification (NCBI taxonomy): domain Eukaryota; kingdom Metazoa; phylum Chordata; class Mammalia; order Diprotodontia; family Potoroidae; genus Bettongia; species Bettongia penicillata. The sequence continues at coordinate 56,177 of JAJHZJ010000864.1, forward strand.
TGGTCATTTGCCAGAAGATTGGGAAGGAAAAAAACCCATTGATCTATTCACATATGAGCATTCTGCCATTGAATTAGTGCCCTGTTTTGGTCAACGAGTATATTAGATTGCACACAAAAATAACAAAAAGGGGACGTGTTTAGTATCTTCTTTATGATTCCTATGCCAGACAAGGTTCATTTCCCGGTTCATTTCCACATCCATTTATCTAGGAAAGAAAATCACCAAATCAGAGAATCTCAAAGTAGGAGGGCATCCCAGAGACCACTTCACTCATCCTAGAACCACACAACAATAACCTTGTCCAAGCCAACTCCTCTTCAGCATCCCTTTGGAGATTTTGCTTAAGTTAGGGAGAGCTGCCTTGTCTGCCCAAGCAGGATTATCATTTTTTACTAACTTGTTTCCTCATTTAATTTAATAGCATTTTATTCATTTTTTAAAAGACTTTGAGTTTCATATTCTTCTCCTTTCCCTCTCCTCTCCCCAAGATGGCAGGCAATCTGATATAGGGTATACATATGCAATCACGTAAAGCATATTTCCACATGAGTCATGTGATGAAAGAAGAAACAGAACGAAAGGAAAAAAACATTTAAAAAGTGAAAATAGTATGCTTCAATCTTCATTCAGACTCCATTGGTTCTTCCTCTGGATGTGGACAGCATATTCCATCATGAATCTTTTGGAATTATCTTGAATCATTGCATTGCTGAGAAGGGTTAAGTCAATCATAGCTGACCATCACACATTGTCACTATTACTATGTACAATGTTTTCCTGGTTCTGCTCACTTTACTGACCATCAGTTCATGTAAATCTTTCCAAGTTTTTCTGAAATCTGCCTGCCAAGCAGTATAATTCTGAACTCTCTCCCACATGGCAGTCCATTATATGTTTAAAGATGACCACCATGACTCTACTGCCCCTCAAACCTTCTCTCTTAACATCTCTCAACATCTCCAGTTCCTTCAGTTCTTTTCAACTAATTCTCTGAAAACATAACTGTCCTGGTTACCAAAGGAAGAATGACAGCCTTTATGTTTCTCACCAAACTTCCTTAAATGTGGTGCCCAGAATTTAACACAATGCTCCAAATATGGGAAGATCAGGAATCTGAATTTTGTTTAGCAATTAAGATATGATTACCCCCTTCTCCTGAATAAAAAGCAAACAACCTACCTATAAACAGAAATCCCATCATCCAATCAACTCCACCCACCTTCTCCCTTGTTGAACTGATCTTAGATAGCTATCTTACTTCCTTGTTGTTTCATATTATTTTATTTTCCATTGAAGTATTTTTCTCTTCCTTCCACCTCCCTCCCATTTAAAGGTAAAATAAACTCTCATAAAAAAAATATGCACAGTCAGCAAAACAAATGCTTGCCTTACACCATCCATGTCCAAAAACGTATGTCTCATTCTGCACCTCTCTGTCAGGGAGTAGGTAGTATGCTTGATCGCAGGACTGCTGGAATTATTGCATTCAACAGCATTCTTAAGACTTCATTTCTTCTTTTTTGAAGTTTTATTCCCATGCTTTGTTTTTCCATTACAAACATTTACAGATTATGTCCACTTCATGAGATATCTCAACAAATAAAAGGCTAAGCAAAACTAAGTCATTTGAAAGTGCACACAGTATTTCATTTCTACAGAACCTCCAACTTTATTTTTTTAATTAATAGAAATCAATTTATTCTCCCTCCCATTTTATACCCCATATGGGAAAGAAAATAATAATAAATTTCCCTAAACAAATGTGCATAATTAAGCAAAATAAATTCTCTCAATGTCTGTAATACAAAAAGTCAGGGTTTCCCACAGGTCTTAGTGCAATTACAAGATTTGATAGCAGTTCAGACTTTAAGACCTTTGGGGATACCCTGTACTTATGTCTCATTCTTACCCCTAAGTCCATCCCCTCTCTATCATGGATAGTATGTCTCATCATTGGTTCCCTGCAATCATGATTGGCTATGCCATAGTTCTTATAGCTTTCAGAGTTGTTTGTCTTTACAATACTGTTATTATCATATATTTTGTTCTCCTGGTTTGGCTCACTTTAGTTTGCAACAGTTCCTAAAACTATTTTCTTTCTTTTTATTTTCTTTCTTTTTTTTTTTCTTTCAAGCAGCTATAAGTGTCTGGGGTCAGATACGAACTCAGGTTCTCCTGACTCCAGGGCCAGCTATCCGCTGTACCACCTGACTACCCCCTAAAACTATTTTCATGTGAATCAAAATTTGTAGTTAAGGTCTGGTGTATTTGAATGGCACAAGATCTCGTTTCAAACTGTGGCACCAGGAATTTCCTAAAAATGTAACAATACTCAATTTTAATTTATAGCAGCATTATACATAATTGTATTTTTAAAGTAGGTTAACAATTTGGGCACTGAATAGCAAAGTGTTTAAATTATTACATGTGCTTTCTACTTTACATTCATTATTTACCATTTAGAATATCTACAAATGTTTAAATGTTATGGATAGAAGAATGATTTTTAACCCCCATATTTCCTTATAATGCTAAAGGTTTTTATACTTAAACCTCAGTTCTGATCTGAAGATGCTTGTATTTTAGATGGAATTTTTGGTTTCACATATCTTAAAAGTTTTAAGACTGAAAAGAAACTAAAAACATCTTTTTTTTTCCAAATAAAGAGATGCAAAAGTGTCCAACTCCTAAGTTTTTGTTGAGAGTGAAATTTGAGGAATTTGTAGAGTATTTGAAAGGTTCTAAAACTAGGGTTAAGCTCCCTTAATCACACATCACATATATGGATATCTTAAATTCTGTTGGCTATTGTTTGCCAGGAATGACGATGAAGAGGCTACCAGGGACTGGAATGGCAGAAACTGAATGAGAATGTATTTGAGCTTGATTCCACCCAGCTTTGCTTCTCTGGTCACGTGGCCATCTGGAACTACATAAAGGAAAAGGAAAACATCGATAAGGAAAAGCGGAAGTGATATTCTGCACAAATATTTTCTAAGTTGATTTCAAAGCTTGAATTATCATTTCTTACACAAATATTCATACCTCCATCAATGGGACATATATGTGTGTGTGTATTTTTTTGTAAATCATATATATTATATATGTGTATGTATATGTGTGTATATTTACATGCATAAAATGTTTATATTCTATACGAAGGCTGCGAGGTGGCTCACTGGCTCAGAATGCTAGGTCTGGAGTCAGGAAGTCCTGAATTAAAATCCATCCTCAGATATTTACAGGCTCAGTTACCCTGGGCAAATCATTTAACTTCTATTTGCCTTAATTTACTGGGCAAGGAAATGGCAAATCACTCCAGTATCTTTGCCAAGAAAACCCTATGGATAGCTTTGGCATGCTATGGTCCATAAGGGGCACAAAGAGTCAGACATGACTGAACAATAGCGCATAATATATAAATACATGTATGTGAATATATACCTATGTATGTATGTATGTATAAATATGTGTATACATATATGTGTGCAAGCACATATACACACATGCATACACATATACATGCACATGCTTATATTCAACCAAGATCCATGGAACTTCCACACCACTATTACTTGTGCATATGGGATGATGGGTAGAGATTTTGACAATTAAGCCTTGACTTACAAGGATAACTTGAACTAGTACTGGAGAAAGGATGAAGGAAGGATAGATAGATAGATAGATAGATAGATAGATAGATAGATAGATAGATAGATAGATAGATCTCCTTTATCCTTTTTATATACAAGCATATATTGGGCAAGGGCATCTATATCATCAGAAAGGATTTTGGCCTGAACCTATGACTTCTTTGTTATATGAAACTCTTAGCAAGAAAATGTCATTTTCCAATGCAGATCAGTAGCTATTTTGCAAATTATAGTCTGCCTAAGACACCAAAAAATTAAGTGGCTTGTTCAGGATCACACAACTAGTAAGTGTCTGAGGCCAGATTTGAACTCAGGAAGATAAGGATTTCCTGACTCCAGGACCTGGACTCTATCCACTGTACTACCTAGCTGCCCTTGCATTTAGTATATAAGTACTTACATATGCACTTGGTGTCTCCCCCATTTTAATGTAAACTCTTTAAGAGTAGAGATTTTTTTCATTCTTTGTATACCCCCAAGCTCCAGTCTTCCCCCTCACCCCACTGTGGGCAAAGCCTTCTTCCTAATGTTCCTTCAGGCTACCATCTGCAGATGTTCTCTAAGCCCTAAAAAAAATGTTTTTAACAGCTTTCATTTTAAATTACAATTAGAGACACAGTTTAATTCTCCAGTATAGATAATTCATAGTGTGCCGTTCTGCCACCCACATAAGTACCTTTAGCACCTCCCACCCCCCAATGCCTACTGCTTCCCCAGATGTAAAAATCTATAGTTATATCCTGGCTCCTGGAGGTAAACAGTAGTTTGAGCTATTAGCCAAAGAAGTCCAGATGCTTCTTTGACATCCCCTATGCCACCTACAGAGGCCACCTACAGTTCATTCATTTGTCAAAAACTGTCTTAAGTGATTTTCTAGCTCTAGATTCCCTACCTGAGGTTTGACCGTGGTAATAGTCTAGTTGCAACCCTTAAAATTTCCATTTTATATGGCAAGAAGAGGTTATCTCCCAGGAGTTCAAGGATGCCTCCATCGTCCATCTCTATACAGGTAAAGGGAATAGACTGTCCTGTGACAATCACAGGAGGATCTCTCTCTCTTAGTCATTGGTGGTAAAATTCTTACTAGAGTCCTCCTTAATAGGCTTCACCTGGAAGATGGTCTTACACCAGAGAGCCAGTGTGGCTTCAGAAAGGGCAGAGGAACAGTCAATATCGTGTTTGCTGCCCGACAACTCCACGAGAAATGACAGGAGCAGAACAGATAGGTCAGTGCACAATGTTTGTAGATCTGACCAAGGCCTTTGACATGGTTAATTGTGAGGGCTTATGGAAAATTATGCCAAAATTTGGTTGCCCAGAGAAGTTTATCAGCATTGTATGTCAATTTCATGATGGCATGTTTGCCTGGTTTCTGGATAGTGGACAATGCTTTTGAACCTCCCCAGTCTCCAATGGAATGAAACAGAGCTGAGTGCTTGCTCCCATGCTTTTTAGCATGATATTTTCAGTCATGTTGTCAAATGCTTTCAATGATGAAAGCATCATTGCTTTCAAGCCTCAAGGCCAACTACCGTACTGATGTCAAGTTCTTCAGTTTGAAAAGGCTACAAGCCAAGACCAAAGTAGAGAGAATGTTGATGCATGATTTTCTGTTTGCAGATGACTGTGCACTCAATGCAGTATCTCAAGCTAAGATACAACAAAGCATGAATCAATTCTCTGCTGCATGTGCTAATTTTGACCTTGTAATTAACACCAAAAAAAAAACCAAAACCACAGGTGCTCCATCAGCCATCACTACACCATCCATGTGTGGAACCATAGGTTACATCAAGTAGAGAAGTTCTGAATGCTGTGCATAAGTTCACTTACCTTGGTAGTGTACTTTCTAGGCATGTACACATTAACAATGAGGTTGATGCATGCATTGCCAGAGCTAGTTCAGTATTTGAGAGACTCCAAAGAAAAGTTTGGGAGAGAAGAGGTATTAGCCTGACTATCAAACTTGAAGCTCTGCAAAGCCATTGTGCTGACCTCATTGCCTGTGAAACGTGGACAGTCTACCAACACCATGCCAGGAAATTTAATCAATTCCATTTGAACTATCTTGGGAAGATTCTGAAGATCACCTGGCAGGATAAGGTACCAGACACTGAGGTTCTTACTAGAACTAAGCTGTCAAGCATTCAAACTACGCTTCAGAGGGTGCAACTGTGATGAACTGACCATGTTGTTTGATTGCAAAATGTATGCTTGCCAAAAAGACTATTTTATGAAGAACTAGCACGGAGTAGGCGATCACATGGTGGTCAAAAGAAGCCATGTGAGGACACTCTCAAGGTCTCTCTCAAGAACTTTGGATTGGATTGTGTGACATGGGAGACACTGGCACAGGTCCCCTCAGCATGGCATGCCCACATCAGAAAGCCTGCTGAGCAAAGTAGAACTGAAACAGCACAAAGGAAATGTAGGATGCACAAATTTGGAGTATCCACCCCAAATATTCACACGGACTATCTGTGCCCAACCTGGGGTAGAGCATTCCAAGTTCATATTGGTCTGATCAGCCACAGTTAGACACACTGAAATTTCACTTTATCATGGTGATGTCATTTTGGTCATCTTCGAGAATGAAGGACGACAACCTTGTCTAGTTGCCATCATGTTCTTGGCAGATCTCTGAATGGGGCTCCTATCTGGAGGATTAACTAAATTAATCCTAAATCATTTGTTTATTCTGCGAGGAATTCAATTATTATAGTTTGTTTTGTAAAGGAGGTCAACTTTAAAAAATTATTTTGGTTTGTAGGAGCAAAACAATGTTTGTGGAGAGTTTTCAAAAAATTCTGCTTTTCTCCATAAAGATTAATGTAACACTGAATTTCTGCCACTCCTACCCCTATAAAAACAGGCCTAGATGGGGAAGTTCCAGTCCCCAAAGCAAAAAAAATATACTTAGCAGTGGTTTGGGGTAGCGATTGTTCGACTGACTTTGGAAGATCTGAATTCAAATTCAACCTCAGTCAGTTTTTAGCTGTGTGATCTTGGGTGAGTCTTTTAACTTCCATCAACCTCAGTTTCATCAATGAAAGTAAGGATAATAACCATACCTACCTCCTAGGGTTGTTGTTTGGATCAAATGAGATAATGTTTGTAAAACACTTAGCATAGAGCCTGGCACATAGTAGGTGCTTCATAAACATTTGCTCCCTTCCCCTTTCTGGAAGAGATCCATCATCTACTCCCCCTCTGGTCTCCACCTTTATGTGAGCAGAACCATTTATTTCTAGTTCCTCCCTTCAACTAACCAGTGGCCATGACTTATCCCTTAGCCAACACCCTCACATTATTAAAATGCAGTTATCAAAATGCCAAAAAGGAAAAAAAATGTTCATGGGCCCTAAATGGAGAGCTCCTGCATCAAATAATCACAGTGAGAATTTATGATAGGATCAGGAGTCAGAAGGGACCATAGCCAGAGCAGCCAACCCTGGAGTTCTGAGGAAGAAAAGAAAAGCCATGCCTGGTAGTCATCCAAGGCTATGAAGTGTCCTCTGGGCTTTACATGGGCAGGAAACCATAGACTTCCACAGAGCTTTCCCCTGGGGTGAGCCTTGACCATCCCCAAGCCTTGAGAGTTACCACTAATCAATCAATACTTATGAAATACCTACTATGTGCTTGGTACTGTGCTAAGTGCCAGGGATAAAAAATTACATGTGACTTTCTCCTTAGCACTTTTGGAAATCCATTTTAGAAAATGGGTTTTAGTCCTGATTTAATCATTAGGAGAGGTACTCCCTCTCCCAAGTAATTGGCAAGAGAAGAAATCTATTAATTCCACTTTGTAGGAAAAGGTATTAATAATAATAACTGGTTTTACATAGCACTCTAAGATTAAGTTCTTTATCTACCTATATCACCTCACTTGATCTCTACGACAACCCTGGAATGGAGGTACTATTATTATCCCCGTTTTAAAAATGAAGAAACCGAGGCTAATTAACTCAGCTAGAGTCATGCAGCTAGTGTCAGAAGTAGGATTTGAACTCAGATCTCTCTGACTCAAAGTCCAGCACTATAAACTGTGCCACCAAGCTGCTTGGGGTTGATAAATAAGGCCTCTGTAAGGTCATGGCATTCATGAGGTACACGAAACCAGCAGAACAATGGAAACATGCTGTCATTCCTGAGTCAAGACAGGAACTGTGATCTAGTCGTGATACTTGGTGTGAGAGAACTAAACAGAAACGAGAGGTACAGTCTGATTCATTTGGGAAATACTAGACAAGGCAGTGAGCCATCCCCCCTTGGGGGAGCAAGTATGTGATAATGTCACCAACACTTCTCAGGCTAGTAGGGCTTCCTTATTAATCTAGTCAATTTGTTTTCCACTACCAGGGACTGGTTCTTTAGAGAAGGGAGGAGGAAAATGATACAATTCTCCTGCTAAGAATGGTAATCAGACGCGAGACTCCTTTCTGTTCTTTATAAACCATGTAACAAGTGTAGTGCAAGAGTTCTTAAAACGGCATCGATGAACATTTTTTTCTCTTTTTGGTAATTTGAATATCGTATCTTCATAGAGTGAGGGTATTGGCTAAGGGATAAGCCATGTCATTGGTGACCTGAAAGGAGGAGTCACTTCAAATGCTTAATGGGAGCTTATGATTTGCATAAACACAGGATGGGAGAGTCTACACATGCACCAAAGGAATCACCACTTCAACATTCACAATTTGGAGGACTATCCCTAAAAGAGGGCAAATTAGAAACCAAAGAAATTCAGATGTTCCCAGGGACTAAATGGCCCCAGCTGGGGACAGATACAAACCATGCATATAATTATTGGAGATTAACCTGAAAGCTTGAAACTATTTCATCTGCCCAAGAGCATCAAATGATGTAGGTTATATTTCCAGTACTATCCTATCCCATCCTATCCTATTCTATCCTATTCTATCCTATCCTATTACTATACTACATTATACTATTACTGTACTATACTATTACTATACTATACATTATATCATGCTGTTGTTGAGTCATTTTCAGTAATATCAAGCACTTTGTGAGCTCATTTGGGGTTTTCTTCACAAATATACTGGAGTGGTTTGCCATTTCCTTCTCCAGCTCATTTTACAGATGAGGAAACTGAGGCAAATAGGGTTGACTTGCACCAAGTCACACAGCTAATAAATGTCTGAGGCCAGATTTGAACTCAGGAAGATGACATAGCTGCTATCTACTCCATCACCTAGCTGCCCACACTATACTATACACTATAAAATATATAATGCTGTATATACTATTACTATTATTATACCATAACTATACTATACTGATGAGGTTTGGGGTGCTAGGGACCCTAAAATACCGACAGTCCGGGTTGTGTTCGAATGAATTCGACTCAAGCCTTCTTAAAGCCAAAGAAAACAAAGTTTATTAAAGATTCGACAAATTGGGTTGGCTCTTAAGGAGCCTAAGCATTTGTAACACTTATATTCACAAGCAGGCCAGATAGAATCTCAGCTACACAGAGTCTGAGCTGGATTGCATCTCAGCCCTTCATGGAGGCAAGATGGAACTAAATATAGAAAGGACTATAGGAGGGAAGGCGGGGGGGAGATGGTCTGACAGTACAGGGTGATGGGAGAAGGGGTCTAGGGAGGGTCCTGAGGAGAAGTCCAAGGAGAGAATCCCAGGAGGATGAAAGGCTGGAGGCAATAAGGAGTCATCAGACAATGGAGCCACGTAGGTGGGGAGCAGGTGGGGCAACCAAGAGGTAACAGACAATGGCCTCAGATTTGAGTATGAAAAGCCAGGTTATGTGGGGAGATTTCAGGTGAGCTCAAGGAAGTTCCTAGAGTCTGAACCCCATCAATACTATTACTATACTGTACAATATTATACTATACTATAAATATATCATACTATTAGTATACTATACAATACTATACTATAACTGTAACATACTATTACTATACTATAACTATGCCATACTATTACTATACTGTAATATACTATACTATGCCATACTATACTATATTATACACTTACTCTAAAACTATGTTATTCTAATTTATGCATATAAATATAGGGCATTGAACTTAAAATTTCATGTCCCTCAACCAATGTAGGATGGTGGCTTCTCTACAACTTACAGGCTTAGAGCTACCTAGAATAAGAAGAGGTTAAGTGACTTGGCCAAGATCATACAACCACTAGGGTCAGAGGCAATACTTGATTCCTTATCTTTCCAGCTTCCACTCCAGTCCTTTATCCACTATACCGGAACTGCTTCTCCATAATCAAACCCCATCAATAGGTTAACTAAATCACCATTTATGTCATCATTGTTTCTTTGGGAAAAAGTATTCTGAGTTCTAAACAACTGATTTAAAAACAAATTTTTGGAACACGACTCCTTTGGGAATTGGGCACTGTCTCTATTTCCATGTGTCTAAAATGTTGTCCAACCACATTTATAAACATTCCAGTGACTTTGCAATATGGGGCAAGAAGTAAAATGTGTTTTGCTCATCTATAAAGACTGAATCATCTCCCTCCTTCCACATGAGTATATATGCCAAGTTCAGTTAGCCAATGTCTCTTCTGGATCTCAATTGTTTAATCTCTGAAGTGGGGATAATAATACTTTACCTGTCAGACCAAAACCTTATCTTTTTTAGTCTTATAGTAATTCTGTAGGACGGTGGTCCTCAAACTTTTTGGTCTCAGGACCACTCTTAAAAATTATTGAAGACACCCCCCCAAGGAGCTGTTTTTTATGTGATTTATATCTATTTATTTGACCATGTTAACTATTCAAATGGATAAATTTTAAGATATTGATTTATTTATTCTCTTTAAAATATCAATAAACCTATTAATTAAAATAAATATTCTTATTTAAAATAACTTTTCAAAAAAGGTAGTGAGAATGATTTTGTTTTAGATGTTTTGAAAAATCTCCTTTATGTCTAACATAATAGAAGACAGTGGGTCTCCTATCCATTTCTGTATTCAGTCTATCACAATATGCTGCCATGGGTGAAGTATATAAAAAAAAATCCAGCTTCACACAGGTATGTGGTTCAAAAAGGAAGAAGTATTTTCATAGGCAAATCATGCCTTCATATTATTATGAAAATAGTTTTGACCTCACTGACTTCTTAAAAGTGCCATCAACACTGCTAGTTACACAGACCATACTCTGAGAACCAATACCATTGGGCTATAGACCATGAGAAGCCAGTCTCTAAAGAATCTAAATTGTAGCTGACCCTAAAATTGACATGCAATAAGCAGCAGAAGACCAACAATGACTGGTGCTGAGAAGTGATATAAAGGGCAAGCATTAAAGAAAGGGACAATGGAGCAAGAACAAAGGCAAATAGATGAAGAGTCTTGATGTCCTGGTGCACAAAACATTTTTTAAAAGGCAGACAGGAAAGCCTGTAGAATGTTGGGTTGACCCTGTATAGAGGATTTCTATGAGATCATGGACAGCAAAGCACAAGATGAAGAGTCACAAAGGGTTGCAGTCTGCACTACAGGAGGAAATATCCATATTAATGAAATCAGAGATCCATTGAGGTGTGAAAATATGCCTGCCTGAAGTCAGGGGGTTAGACTAGATGGCCTAAGGTTTCTGAGTATGTCTCGGTACTACTATACAGGTTAGGTGTGTAAGTGACTTTTCTTAAACGTAATTAGGGAGACTGTAGGAAATTAACATAAATATATTAGTATGGTAAAAATATGACTATTATGTTCAGCCCAATTTGGAAATAAAAGGTGGCAAAATATGTGCCAAGGAGATCATTGATAGAGAGTATGTTTGTATAAATATAATTAAGAATATAAATGTATATAAAAATTAATATTTATAGTAGCCCCTTTCGTGATAGCAAGGAAATCAAATCAACAAGCATTTATTAAGTGCTTACTACATGTCAGACACCGTGCTGGGGACACTAATACAAGCAAAACTAAAGGTAGTCTCTGACCTAAAGTTGCTTATAGTCCATCTAGGAAAGATAATACATAAAGGGGATCTTAAAATAGAGTTGAGAAAAGAGCATGGTAACTAAGTCTTGAGAATGAAGGAAAGTTGGTCTGAATCCTTCTTCCAAATAGAGGTTCTCAGAGGAACTTAGCAAGGGGAGAAGGAGAGGGAAAGAAAGTGTACAGAAGGCAGGTAGGAGAAAGGGAAACAAAGTACATAGATACCTATCATGTCAAGGCACATAAATGTAATGGAATATCAGTGTGCTATTAGAAATGGCTTATATGAATACAGAGAAGCATGGGAAGACTTACAGAACTACAAAACAATATATACAAAGACTACAACATTACAATTAAAAAGAACAACCACAAAACTGTCAAAAATGAATGGGGCAAATTCACAAAAACTGAGCATCACTCTGAAGGAAAGATATAAGAAGACACCTCCCTTGACTTCTTTTAAGTGGTTAGAAGGTTCACAGATGTGAAACACTGCCTAAACTGTCAGTTTTATCTGTGTCCTACTGAGTTTTGAGAATTATTTTTTCTCTTCTTTTTCTTTTGTCTTAAAAAAAAAAACTTCATTACCTAGGGAGTTTCTCTGTGAGAGGAGAGAAGGAAGGAGAAGGCAAAATGTTCTTGTTCAGTTGTTTCAACCGTATCTGGTTCTTCATGACCCTACTTGGTGTTTTCTTCGCAAAATACTGGAGTGATTTGATTTTCCTTCCCCAGATCATTTTACAGATGAAGAAACTGAGGCAAACATGGTTAAGTGACTTGCCCAGGTTCATACAATAAGTTAAGTGAAGCTGGATCTGAACTCAGATCTTCATGATTTATAATGCCAATGCAATATTCACAGCACCTACAGTGGCCATGAATATCCCAGCACAATTCTGAATTGCAAAATACAACAAACTCTCCACATGGAAGACGGAACCAAAACACTTATTCAGACACCAGAAAGCCAATTCCATCATAGCAACAAAAATCAATACACAATAACAATGCAGAGGACAACACCATCCCCAAGCCCTCCCCCTGCTAGGCTTCCCACAAACCAGGTCCCTTACACAAATCACAAACAAGCCCATAAACTCACGTTAACCAGCTACCTGCATTCTTCCTAGGTCTGACTAGACTCTGACCAATTTTCTCTCAGATTTGCTCTAGTCCCACCCCTTCCTATTCCACTCATTCAGCAAACTCCTCCCACCACAGACTCCACATGATTCAGATTTCCATGTGACCAAGGTAGGTCACATGGGTCTATTAATAAATTTAAATTATCATTACACTTGTGTCCAGGGGTTCTATCCACTGTACCAACTAGCTGCCCATGAGGGCAAAATAGGTGATACAAAAACAAAAATATCATTAAAACTTTATTTTTAAAAAATGATAAACCAAGTTCCAATGGTATTTCTGTAGACTGGAAGGAGAGTTTAAGTCAAAGAATGAACAAAACACTAATTCAACTGCTTATGGAGCATCCTTTGTTCCTCTTGTTAAAATGGCCTTTGACTTCATTCTGCTTTTTATTTCTAAACCATTTATGTGGGTTTCCAAAATCTTCAGGAGCCCCATTATCAAGGAACAATTTACCATGGATGGTCACTGCTGAACTCCATGCCAACATTTCCTAGTCACTGATCATCTATGGCACCAGGATTAGATCATAGCACTTCAAATTAGAAGGAACAATGAAGGATCATAGGATCCTAGATCTGGAAACAAAAGGTCCTTAAGAGATCATGGAGTCCAAATCCTTCATCTTATACCTGAAGAAACTGAGGCTTGATGTTCCTAATTTGGCATTTCAATCAAAACTAAAAATGATCTTCAGTTATCAGCCTTCAATGATATTTATCATTTCCTTTATAATGCTCAAATGAGGTAAAACATGGAGAGGACTTTTCAAACTTAAAGTCCTGTAAAATTGTTGGTTATTTTTTCTACATTTGTTAGCACTGATTAATTCTTCACAAGTATTTTCTGATTGTCTTAATACTTTTTTGTTCCAGAACATCTCTGACTTCTTTTATTTTCTATCAAACTTAATAGATCTATAAATTCAAATTATTTTATGTTTAGAGATTTTCCAGTGAGCACCCTTCAAATTGCCAGCAATCTTGTAAATAGATTGAACATTTGAGGCTGGTAAAAAAAAAAAAAAAAAAAAAAAAAAAAAAGCTTTTTTAAGAATTGAGAAATAACTCAATTATATAGCATACTAACTGTTTCAAAGTGCTTCCTTTGTGACATCCTTGTGAAGGTGACAGCATGAGAACATATGCTATTATCCCTATTTTTATAAATGAGGAAATTAAAATTCAGTGTAACTGTGAATTGTGAATCCCTGAAAGTAGGACTTAATGTAAACTTGTTGAGAATGCATACAGGCAAAGAAAAAGGTGGGAAGGAAGGAAGGATAGAAGGAAGGAAAAGAAAGAGAAAAGAGAGAGGGACAGTGAGGGAAGAAAGGAGGGGGAAAAGGGGAGGGAGGGAGGAAAAAGGAAGGAAGAGAGAAAGAGGAAGGAAGGAAAAGAAAGGAGAGAGGGAGAGGAAGGGAGGGGAAAAGGAGAAAAGAAGAGAAAGGAGGAAGGAAGGAAAGAAGCAAGGAAGGAAGAGAGGGAGGGAGGGAGAAGAAAGAAAAACCCATACCTTGCTTCCAATAACTTTGAAATTATTGTTAAATTTAGGATGGTATAATCACCAAAAATGGTTAAAGGTTCTACATTGGATGGCAATGAATCCTCAAAGTTTGAAATTACAGGGTTAATTTTGGGGGAGTCTAATCATCATTTAGATGAAAATTCTGGGATTCCTAAAAGCTGAAAGGAATGCCTCCTTAGAGACAGGGAACTGATTTGCATGATCAAAGACATGTTCAGAGCAGAACACAGGTGCTTTTAAAGAGCATAGGTGGGAGTGTATGTGAAACCAATACACACACACACACACACACACACACACACACACACAAATGCAGTCAAAATCATGACATCCATTCAACATTCAACAAAGGACACAAGAGAGCTTATTATGGGAAATCATTTTCCATAGATAAAAAGAGACTAAACTCCACTGAGGCTGTGTTCCAAATAAATAAAAATAAGGTAAGTACAAGATATACTACATTGCAGGAACGGTATTATTGCAAACTGGTCTGTAACGTAGAGGAAAGGGAGTGGGGTAGCAATTCCTGGTGCTTGTTGAGGCAAAGCTGGAAACAGTACAAATGCAGCTGATTGTCCTCTGCTCTATTTCTCAGTGAACGCTGATCCTCAATACAGATCACAAATTTGTTTGAGAACTCATGAGAGCACTCTATTTGCCTGTCCTCTAATTCTAACAAAATCACAGGCCTGAAAGAGTCCTTGAAAGGACATTTAGTGCGTCCCCTCCTTCCAGCAAAACTTCCTCTAACATGTTAGATATGAATCCACTTGTTTTTTGCAAGTCATACAAGGAGAAGCTGACTCAGCTCAGAGCCATAGCTAGGAATGTTTGCACCTGGGGCAACAGAAAACTGAACCTGAGCAAGTTTGATGAAACTCTTCCACATGAAGGAGGGAATCACCACTACATGTGGAGAAGAAGTCCTAGGACCTTGTATGAAACTGCTGCTGGGCACGAAGCTAAATGACCCCAACTCACCATCTAGTACCATCCTATTTTAACTAATTATCCTTGCAAATTAGGTGACAAAACTTGCTGTTTCTGAGTCTACCCCTACCCCTACGTTCCTTGGAAAAAGGCTGTTCGCCCTGCTTTAGTTAGTACTCTGTCTCACACTTCCCCTCAGAATAACTTCACTATCTTCACTAACCCCTAAAACTCTTTTTAACAAGAAATCCACTAAATCACTAAAATCTGTCATGATATCTTCTGGGGCCCTTTCCTTTCCTTTTGTGGATCCCTGAGGATGTGTGGTGAGTGCCTGATTGCCGCTCTCTGTATTGTCATATAGGTTTCCCTTGCAGAGACACACAAAGTAGTTGGAAGACTTGGTTTCTTTTGAACCCAAAGTCATGTCCATAGAAATCTAGACTCATCATCAATGGTCAATGAGACCTTGAATCTACCACCTGCCATCTTATGTGCTCTCTTAGAATACTTACAAAGATGAAGGTGAAAAGAGCCCCCTGGATCAGACCAAGTACATTCAGAAAAATTCTGTCCTAGAAGCAAAGAGATAACTTTTTTAAACACATCTCAAAGACTCACAGGAAATGGACTACAGACAATACATGGGTGAGTATTATCTCCTCCCTAAAAAGCCAGTCTACAATCCAGCCTAACTGGCCTATTCTCTGCTCCTGATTCAAAACACTATCTCCCATCTCCACACCTTTACATAGTTGGCTTACTGGCTCACTGCCACCAATAGAAATTGCTGATCAACCACCCCCAACTGACTGACATATCCAACAGCCCTGGTAGAGGCAGTACTACCACCTCCTCCCAGAATGTTGGCCCTACTTCCAGCCCACTCTCTGTAACCTCCTTAGAAATGTGACCTGGCAAAAATAATAATAGCAATAATATTAATAAATTAACTTTTTTTAAAAAATGCAACCTGGCAAACTGCTTCTGAGGGACAATTACTGAAGACACAAGAAACAAAATTCTTATCACCAAAGTCCTTAACATCGTCAAATGGTTCAACATGAAAAAATGATATTATTTTATCATCTGCTTTGCCATTGCATTATAAGGACCATGAGACCTTTCCATCTTACTTGCAGCTCAAATTTTCTGTCTGTGTTGTCTCCCCCATGAGAATGTGAGGTCACAGAGAGAAGGGAATATTTAACTCTTCTGTTTATATCCCCAGTACTTTGCCTAGACTAGAGGCTTAAAAATGCTTTCTCCTTCAGTCACCATTCATTCATTATACGTGAAGCCTGCCAGACTGATAGAATTGAATCTCATTTGCACTCCAGTGACAAAATCTTGGAGATCCTTGGATTACATTCAGAAAGCAACTAGAATTTCCCCCAAAATTTTACTCTATTATATCTTGTGTAAGGTCCACCACTATATCCTGGGCCATCGCCAGTTGTCCTGATGTATATTTGACCACTGGACCCAGATGGCTCCTAAGGAGAAAATGAGGCTGGTGATTTTGTACAGCCCTGCCTCACTTAAATCCAATTCACTTGCAAGTCATGGCATCACCTCCCTGAGGTCATTGTCCTCTTTGAGAACAAAGGACAAATAGCAACCTCTGTGAGTATACTTAGTTATTTACATGTTTCTTCCTTCATTAGAATGTAAAGACTTAAAGGCTAAGACTTTTTGTCTTTCTTTATGTGCTTAGGCTTAGACCAAAGTCTGGCACATGTTATTCAGTCATTTCAATTGTGTCCCCCTCTTCATGATCCCATTTGGGGTTTTCATAGCAAAGATACTGGAGCATCTTGCCATTTTGCAGATGAGGAAACTGAGGCAAACAGGATTAAGTGACTTGCCCAGGGTCACACAGCTAGTAAATGTCTGAGGCTGGATATGAGCTCCTGTCTTCCTGACTCCAGACCAGGCACTCTATCCACTGCACCACCCACCCGCCTCTCTGGCACAAAGAAGGCCACAAGAAATGCTTATTGATGTGCTTGACCAACAATCCTAGGATTATCAATTGAAGAAGAGTTACTAATTTTCATTGCTGGGGAGTGCTCCCAACAAAGAAATCATAGATCTGGAACAACCTTCCCCGAGTTTTATCTTCCAGTGCTTTAGCTCTCTTCTGGACCCCTTTAAAGTTCTCTGTAACCTCTGGTTTATTTTGCTTATCATTCCTCTTTCAAGGAGGGCTTAGCACAATATAATGAAAAAAGAGAGCTAGACTTGAGGTCAGGAATCTCCATTTCCAATTCCAGTCCTAGTCAGGAGATCAGTGTTCTGAACCATTTAGTTATGTGATACTGGATAGGCCACCTAAATTTTCCAAGCCTCGGTTCCTTTCTCTGTATAATGGGGCTAAAATAACTGTATTTGAACTACCTGTCTCTCAAAGTTGGATGACAAAAAGACTTTGTAGAATTTTGAATGCCATTTTAACATGAATTATTGCTATTTTTAGATTGTAGTGATAAATTAGTTTGGCCTTGAAAATTAAAAGAAAAAAACTTTCTTTTTTACAAGATAAGTTCTACGGATGACTTTTATCTTTACACCATAGTCATTTCCAGGAAAAAAAAGTAATAATTACAAGGGACTGGTCTAGGAAAATAAGACCTTGAACAGTTTCCTAACAGCGAAAGTTTGAGAATAACCTAATCAGCTTCAAATCTAGTGGGTAAGAATGGGCAATGCCAAGATTGCAGATCATTCTTTAAAGACCCTAGACCACAAGCTCACTGCCATACAGTCAGGAAAATACTTGCATCTTCCTGCCATACATATACTAAGAATTCCCTCTTAAATAACCCATAGCAAAAAAAGAAAGAAAGGAAGGAAGGAAGGAAGGAAGGAAGGAAGGAAGGAAGGAAGGAAGGAAGGAAGGAAGGAAGGAAGGAAGGAAGGAAGGAAGGAAGGAAGGAAGGAAGGAAGGAAGGAAAAACCAGGGAAGAAAGGACATTGTCGATGTCTCCTTAGGCTGCTGCTTGATTTTGCTTGAGTTGTCCAGGATTATTTTCATGACTCAGATAGAGGCAAATAATTCAGCACCTCCAGATCCACAGGTTTAGTATGTACTTCGGGTTCATCAGTCATGGAAAGAGGAAGACAGGAATAGAATTGAGAAGGAGAGGGAACCAATTGCCTGAAAAGTATTTAGTGAGGTGTAGATGAGCTCTAAGCTCTAAATCCATTTCTGTAGTTCCTAGCCTGCCTCCTGGGCCCCTGATAATATTTTACACTGGTCTAACATAATGAATAACCTCTTCCCCTAAAGCAGGAGTTCTTAACCTAAAATCTATGAACTTTTTTTAAACATTTGTTAAACAATATTTCAACATAAGTAGTTTCCTTTGAAATCTGGTGGAATTTTGTTTGATATATTTGAAAACACTATTCTGAGAAGGGATCCATAGCTTGACCAGATTGCCAAAGAGGACAATTTTTTGACACTCAAAAAAAGTTAAGGACATCTTCCCTAAGGAGAAAAACTACAAATATGGAGGATCTGCCATACACACACAGAACTCTTAGAACAACTATGCTTTTTATCTGTTTTCTTTTCAAAAGAAACCACTTTGAAATGATGTCTCGGGGATTAGTTTGGAGAAGGAGGAAAAGTCTACCCCTGGCACTATCAGCTTTCTATATTGCTGAAAAGAGGAGAGGAGGAGCAGAGGGCTGCATGCTGGGATATAAGTATGTAAATACTGGGCTAAACAAGTGTACCCTGCAATATCACAAGGTTTCTACAATACTAAATGAGGAGGAAACACTTCTACTATCACCCCTATTATCACCACTACCACAAGTACAAGAGTAGGATCAGGTGAAAAGGAAGCACACTCTGAGAGGTACTCTCTAGATATTCTGCCTTGGAACAAAGCATCATGGCCACACCCTAGTTACAGGCATACTAGACCATCAATATACTCGATCGATGAAGCATACACTTAAAGCAAGGGAAACCAAGTAATTTAATAATTGAAATAGAAAGCAAGTCAAAACTCTTTCTTTCCATACATTCCCCTCCCATCACAGCCTCTTTAATGAGTAGTTCACTTCACCCGAAATGAATTACCAACCAATGTACATATTAGTATATCACACAGCATTCTTTAAGGATTAATGACAGGACAAGACAATGAGGTTGCCTAGGAGCAACTCTAGATTGTCATGACTCATGAAATTCTGAATTCACACCCCTAGATCTCCTGGATTGGCAGGGATTCAAATCAGGTCCCTGCGGGAAGGGAGCACCAGGGTTACTTATTAGTGACTCCTCCCCTTTGGCTCATATTCCCCAGAGGAATGTGGATAGGGTTATGCTGGATGCTGCAGATAGACCTCTTTAACTGCAAGAAAGGAGTCTACCTTGCAGGAAAGATTAAAAACATATAGTGGGGAGAGGATGAAACGATTCTTAAAAAGAAAAACTCAGCTCTTTTGAATAGACACAAAAGATCCATCAATTAACTTATTCAGAGAACAACTGAAGAAACATTCAGGAAAAATGTGAACGGCCCTCAAAGGAATCAGCTCTCCAGAAAACATAGGAAGAATTCAATGATCTTTAGTTACTTTATTTTCAAAATAAATATGCAATAAATGGAATGTAACCACTATTGCTGTTTAGTTATTCCCGTCATGTCTGACTCTGTGACCCCTTTTGGAGTCTTCTTGGCAAAGACCCTGGAGCAGTTTGCCATTTCCATCTCCAACTCATTCTATACTTGAGGAAAATGAGGCGAACAGGGTCACACATCTAGTAAGTGTGTGAGAACAGAATGGAACTCAGGAAAATGAGTCTAGTCCTCTATCTACTGCACCATCTCGCTGCCCCAAATGTAATAATAATATGTAATAAATTTTTAAAAACCAATAAATATGATTTTCTTAATATAATGGGCTCTTCCAAATATTGACTACCCCAGTAAAATCCTCCCTTGTTAAAAGGAAAGCTATTTAAGCAAAAGAAGCCAACACATTAGCCATGTTTGACAATATATGTCTTATTCTGAACCTATAGCCCACTGCTTCTCTCACAAGAGGAGGGGAACTCCCCTCATGATTCTGAAATCAAAATCGGTCGCTGCATTGATCTGCCTTGTCTTTCTTTACCTGATTGTAGGTGACTGAACAGCAATCCTGAGATGGACATGCCCTATATCAGAAGCAACTTTGTTATTATGAAAAGTGGGAAATCCTGGCTCCATTGGTCAGAGCTCATTGACACCAAGGGGAGATTATGTGTTAGAGAAGGTGACTGAGGACCAAAGGTTTATCCCAAGATCTGGTCTGGCTCCAGATAACTTGAACCTAGAATTTTTTGGACAGTGTAGATCTAAGGTGAAATGTACCAATGACTATTCAACAGTCTCACAAACTGTTTCATTTTCTAACGTTTAAGTCTCAACCTTCCAGCAGAGCATGAAAGTCACTTATTTAGTTTATTTAAATTTCTAACAATGTATGCTAAATTTAATGGAAGTTATAAATTGCTGACTCCTGTTTCAGCTCATGTCAATTATCCCCTCTAGAGGGGTTTGCCTCATTTTCCTCATCTGTAAAATGGGGATAAAGTAGCACCTACCTCCCAGGGTTGTGCTGAGTAGTACCTGGCACATAGTAGGCTCTATGTACATATTAGCTATATATATGCTAACTCTTATTATCATTAGAGCCTAAGCAAGATGTGATGATGGTCTGAAATATGGCAGCAGCTATATAAGATAGAGGAGATACGTTGTGGAGTGAGAATGACATGATAAAAACCAACTCTATCCATCTGCTTTGATACAGTGAAAGAGTTCTGGATATAGTGTCAAATGACTTGGTTTCTGATCCCATTTCTTCCCCTTAGCATCTGTGTGACTTTTGAGCAAGGTCTCTTTATCTCTCTGGGGTTCAACTTCCTCATCTATAAAATGAACTAGATGACTTCTAAGAGTCTTTCTGGAAGAGGAAACCAGATGGTCCAAAGAATGAAACCTTGGACCAGGAGTCAAGAAAAATGGAAGTCAAATCTGACAATTACTAGCTGTGTGAACCTGGGCAAATTATTCATCCCCTTTCCACCTCAGTTTCTTCATCTGTGAAATGGAGACAATAATAGCAACCACCTCCCACAGTTGATATGAAGAATGAGATAACATTTGCCAAGCACTTAGCACAGTGCCCAGCACATAGTAGGCACTTAATAAATGCTTGTTTTCTTCCTTCTGACTCTGAATCTATTATCCTATCATCCTATGAATTTAGGAAGCTATCTGCATATTTCCTTTCTCTGATCAACCTGTTTTGCCAAATCTGCCTCCCTACCCTCCTAACCTCACAGCAGATGGCAAACTCACATTTAATGAGCTTATTTTGACAAGACCTAGTAGTAAAAAAGGGAAATGTTCCTCAGTTTTCATCTCTTGGAGGTTTTTGAAAAAACAAAGGCAAACTGAAACTGAATGTCCTTCACACACCACGTCAAAGAGGGTTCTCTTGTTCACTGAATTCTTTCTATCTCACATCCAGTATTAGGACTTCAAGGACATCCTGCCGATCTGGTTTGTCCAGATTATCACTGGAGTTGGCTTTCCAGCCACACGGAGGGTATTTTGTGTTCAGTAGTCCACAAGGAATTAATTTCAGCAGCCACAGGGAATAATGAGCTGCCTACCTTCAAAAGATGCTCTCCACAAGTAGTATGCCCTCTAATTAGTCAGTTGGGAAATTCATTCTTAAGGTAAGGATTGTCATTAACCATTTCCTGCAAACAGCAGTTGAGGCCTGTATGTATCTGTAGCATAGCCAGTCCAAAATATCACAACAGAACCTTGGAAACCAGTCAGTTCTCATATTTGATGACCCACCGTGAGGTCGGTATTCATTCTGTCATCTTTGGTTTTCCTCATCCTTTTCATTGCCATACAATGCACCATTTTACATAAAGGGGGGAAAAAGAGAGAACACCTGGTGTAAATCTTTGAGGTGGTTTGCTTTTTTTCCAACACATCAAGCTAAGAATTCCTAACAAGAAGAGCCTGCCGAGCTTCATATATAAGCACTTTAGATTAACTGTCCAGGGGAAGAAAAAGGAACGTTGCCAATGGAAATAGTATACTGGGGGCTTGCATTTGTTTTCAGGATTTGTGAGCTGAATGAGAGCTACATTTTCAATGAATATTAAATAAAACCATCTTGTTCCTAGAAGACAGACAGACTGTGTTTTCTTTCGGAGAGTTTCGAGGAATCGCACATCTTGGAAACTTGCTATTTGTCTGCTCCAAATGCAGTGGGTGCCAGTGTTTTGGAATTAATCTGTCTAAGTAAAGAGAGATGGGAAGACGGAGACAAAAAGAGATAGGGAGGAGGGTAGAGGGCCTTTAAATTCATCCATATTTCTCTTTAAATTTTATCAGGTTTTTGTCTGAAATGCAAGGAGGGGGAATTGAACTTCTTTCAATTATTTCAACTTGCTTTATCCTCACTGTCTAGAGAACTCATAATTTTCATTCCCAGGCCCAAAATTAGTACTTTGGAGACAGGAAAAACTTGGCAAATTTTTAAAGCCAAGGAAATGTATTTTTGGTACCTCTAGCTGCCCATTTCTCCCTCTACCCCTGCCTCATCTTTTCCTTTCAGTTGACAAATCCATCAAAACTTTTGCTGAGGAAGAGCTCTGACCACAGTCATTCATACCAAAATGTAATATAGATAGTGATGTTTTAATCTTGGAGGCAGGAATAATCTGGATTTGAATTCTGCTTCTGACATTACTGTCCGTGTAACCCTGTGCAGGTCTCTAAAACTTTCTCTGACTCAGTTTCCTCACCTGTAAAATGAGGACAATAATACATCTAAAAATTGTCTCAAAGTGTTATTGTAAGGTTCAAATGAGGTCAGGTCAAAAGATGATCGGCAAACTTTGAAGAGCTATATGGTGAGTATCACCTCTATGGTGATGATTTCCAAGTCTATATACGTAAGCCTCAGTTTCTCCAGCGCCCTCCTGGATGTCCCGCTGACACCTCAAATTCAGTATTTCCAAAACTGAACTCATCTACCTCCAAGAATGTCTCATCTTTAGTTGAAATCTCTGTGTCCCACATCCTTTCCCATTGGTGAGTTCTTCCTTGAGCCTCCATTTTTGGAGGAGCCCAGGTTGGCCAGCCCAGCCCTAGTCCCTCCTGGACTTTTCCTGATGATCATAACCCTAAGCTGATATGCCTACTACCCCCCTCCACCACTTTTCAGATCTCTTTTATATAGAAGTGGAAGGTCAGCTCCTAGAGGACAGGACTTTCTTTTTGTTTGTATTTTCATCTCTGAGAGCTTAGCACGGCGCATGGCACATAGTATCAATAAACATGTTCCTTCTTCCTTCCTTTTTTCCTATATTCCCTTCTTTTACTCCTTTGTTTTTATCTTTCTTCCCTCTTTTCACCTTTTTTCCTCCTTCTTCCTTTCCTTTCTTCGTTCCTCCCTTCTTTTCTTTCTTCCTTCCATCTTCTTAGACTCTCAAACTCAAAAGCTCATGTATCTTTCTCCATTACCATCCACACCAATCAGTTTCTAAGTCCTGCCTAAGTTCTTCTAGTATGTCTCTTGCATCCATCCCTTACTCTACTTCCACTGTTGCAATCTTAGTTCAGACTCTTTATGACAGATACTATAGCTTTCCAATTGTTCTTCCAGTTTCTCCAGGACATTCTTCCAACAGGTACCAAAGCAACCTTCTCAGTACTCAGACTTGATCATGTCATCCCTTGCTCAAAACCCTATAGTGGCTCCCTATTACCTCTAGAACAGGAGCTCTTAACCTGTGGTCTACAGACCCCTTGGGATTAGATTTTTTTTTAAGTTGGTTGGAGCAGGGCAGGAATTGTACCTTTATTTCAATATAACTGGTTTCCTTTGTAATCTTATGTATTTTATCTTATGCATTTCTGAGAAAAATATTCTGAAAAAAAGACTTCTTAGAATAGGCTTCACCAGGTTTCCAAAGGAGGCTTATAATGCCCCCCTCCTCCCAAAAAAGAAAAGTGCAAACATTTCATGTAGCATTTAAAGTCCAGTAAAATCTAACTTCAACCTGCCTTTCTAGCTTTATTTTATTTCATGGCATACCTGTTTGTTGTTGATCGGTCATTCAGTTGTGTCCAATTCTTCATGACCCCATGGACCATACTGTTCATGAGATTTTCTTGGAAAACATACTGGAGTGGTTTGCCATTTAATTCTCCAACAGATTAAGAAAAACAGATGGTAAATGACTTGCCCGGGTCACACAGCTAGTAAGTGTTTGAGGCCACATTTGAACTAAGTTCTTCCTAACGCCAAGCCCAGACCTCTATCCATCGGGCCATTTAGTTGCCTCCTTCACAGACTCAAATTTTAGCCAGATCGGACAATGTTGTTGTCTTTCTTAACACAGTGCCTGGAGCACAGCAAATCCTTAATAAATCTTTGTCGACTGACTATTAGCTTGTTCCTAGTCTCATCCTGCATTCATCTATCACTATTCTTTGGCTCAGGCTTTTCATAGGATCTTAGATTTAGAGCTGGAGGGGAACTTAGGGGTCATATTGTCGAACTCCCCTCATTTGACAGATGAGAAAACAGACCTTATTAAATGAGGTGAATTGAGTTGGGCAGTGGATAGAGCACCTGGCCTAGATGCAGGAAGACCCTAAATCCAAATCTAGCCTCAGACACTTACCAGTCGTGTGTCCCTAGGCAAGTCACTTAACCCTGTTTGCCTCAATTTCCTCAACCATAAAATGAGCTGGAGAAGGAAATGGCAAACCACTCCATTATCTTTTTTCCAACAAAACCCCAAATGGGGTGACAAAGGTTTGGACACGACTGAAAATGACAAGAGTTGCCCAACATCAGATAAGTAATAGTTAAACAGTAGACCTGGATTTGAACTCAGGTCCTCTGGCTCCAAATCCATTTTGTTTTCTACTGTACCACACTGCCTGCCCTCCCATGCCTGAGACATCCTCCTTTCATACTATAGTCTGTTAAAAATCCTCCTCTTCTTTCAAAGTCCATGTCAGGTGCCACCCTCTCCATGAACCTTTGCCTCATTCTCTTCTCTCTCCTCCCCCTCACCCCCAAAAGTATTTTCTGTGCCTCATTTTTTATGGCAGTTTTGTTGGTTTGTTTTTTTTTTTTTTTTGCTTTTATAGCATTCTACCTTGGATCATACTTACTTGCATGTATGTTGTATCCTCCCTAGTATATAGAGTGTAAAATCCTTGTGGGCAGGGCCTGCCTTATTTTTCCTCTTCTATCTCTAGCAGCTAGCCTAGGTTTCCACTTAACTGCTCTATTTTTATCTGCTCTGGGGTTGCCACAGGTGACCAGAATACCTAGCAAAACATACCTACCTCTTGAAGTGGCCCTATCCCTTTGATGCAGCCCTGGAATGTCGCACTTCAAAGAAGTTTGAACTTCAGTTGTCACCTTGGCAGTCAGCTGTGAAGGCAGAGGCTATCACTGAGAGGACAGAAAGTTAATATGCAACCAAGAAATGCAATCCATCTACCTCCATGGAACATACGGATAGTTAAAGAAGGCATGGGTACATTGTTCCACCTTGGTAAAGTCCCCTTGCATCTCAGCAAAACATTATCGGTGCACAGCTAGACAATGAGACAAAGACATTGTTTCTATAGCACTCCAAGGATAAAAGAAGAAAATGAGATGACGTGTGTGTGTGTGTGTATTTTCTGAACAAGAAAATTTAAGTAGAAAGCTAAATATTCAGATCTAAAGCAAGCAGCTAGGTGATACAGTGAATACAGCACCAGCCCTGGAGGACCTGAGCTTAAATCCAATCACAGATACTTGACATTTACTAGCTGTGTGACCTTGGGCAAGTCACTTAACCCCAACTGCCTCACAAAAAAATAAATAAAAATTTTAAATAAGTGTAATTGAATGTGAAGAAGCAGAATGATATAGGAAGGGATTTTGAGTCTGAAGATCTGAATTCAAACAGTGGTTCCAAAATTTACTACTTCTGTAACCTTGGGCAGCTCACAACCTCCTCAGATTTCTGTCTCTTCTATAAAAGGAGAGGGTCATACTAAATAAACTCTTAGGTCCTTTCTATCTCTAAACTATTTGATTCCATAATTCTTTCTCCAACACTGGATCATCAATTTAGGGGTAGTAAGGCACCTTGGAATGTCTCTTGCCCAACCTTTTCATTTCAGGAAACTGAGACCCTGGGATATGTGATGACTTGTCCAAAGTCACACAATCACTCACAAAGGCATACACACAAAACAAGTGCCAGAGGTCCTTTGATTCAAGTTTCAGCACCACACTGCCTCCCATATCATTACAGCCCAAATTGATGATCATAATTAACCATGTTCTCAACTAATGTGTCCTTTTCCATTTAGGATCTCTAAGTGCTTTACACGAATTAATTATCTCTCATCACACCCTCTATTTGGTATGTACTCAATTATTATTTGTCTTTTTTTCTACTTTGGGTAAACAGTTATCTGAGTCTGAGTTAGGGAGAGGAATGCAGAAGGAAGCCAAGATGTATTTACAATTGCAACACAAATGATGCAGATTAGATACAAAGAAGGACTTCCTGATGGTCAGAGTCGTTAAATGTTGAACTGGGCTGCTGTGGAAGCCTCCTCCTCCATCAGTCCTTAAAAATAAAACAGATCAATATCTTTTGGAGGATGGGAATGAGGACGTGCGGGGAGATGAGTGTGATAGGTGTGAAGTGAGGACTGAGCACATTTTTGCCTAGAAGAATTATGAACTAGACTATAGGATGACCTTAGATTCCTTCCTCCCACACCCTGATTTTAGGAGTTTCCTGACTCACTTGTACCACATCTCTGCTCTTATAAATCAAGAACAAAATGGTCTTGGTATCCAGCAGGGCTCTTTGTGAATTCACTAGACCACTTCAGGTCAGAAAATCTCTTCAGCTAATGTATTTCTTTTCTTTTTTTCTCTCACTCTCTTTTCCTGGTTTCTTAAGACACCAAAATACCACAGGTCATTCATTTCTTAGATTTTAGGACTGAAAAAAAATAAAGGTAAATTTATCCTACAGATTCCATTGAGTAGGAGGTCAAAGACAAATGTGTGAAAATTTTTAAGATTACTCAGACATCTGTGCTCATGTGTGATTGTGTGTTGTGTTGGTGTTGTGGTCCAAACTTGTGACTTTCTTGGCATGGGAAACTCCCAGTGTGGGAACTCCCTCCCCTGAAGGAGATCATCAAGTTCAATAAGCTATATAGTCCTAGAAAGTTGTCTGAGAGCTTAGTCACTAAGCTCAGTGACTTGTCTGTGGTCAGATCACACAGCCAGAGTGTGTTAAAAGGCAGGACTTGAAGAGAGGTCTGTCCACTATCCATTAGAGGAGATGGGTGAGGAGGAGGGCATGGTGGAACTCAAAATAGAAATCGTCAAAATCTATCAAAAATGAAGTGGAGAAGCACTATGGTGATAGGATCATAGATTTAGAGCAAGATGGAAACCTGAAGTCCTTAAAGTTCAACCTCTTCATTTTACAGATGAGGAAACTGAGGTTCAGAGAGTTTCAGTAATTTATTCAAAGATAATAAGTGGAAGAAATGGGATTTTTGATCAGGTCATTTGGTTCCAAATCCAATGTCCTTTTCCCAATAGATGCAATAAAAAGAGCAATGTATTTGGTACCAAGTGACCTGGGCTTAAGTCCTGACCCCAGCATCTTCTAGATGTGTGATCATGTTTTCTCATAAGCAAAATAAAGATAAAACTACTTGCATTACATCCCTCACAGAATTGTTATGTGTTAACCATAAATCTCTATAGGAATGGGAATCATTATTATTGTTATCTAACTCTTTAAATGTTTAGTTATCACACACACACACTTACTATATCAATAAATATACATTTATTAAGCAACTACTATGGGACAAGTTTTGTGCTAAGTGCTGGGAATACAAAAAGAGACAAGAGTACCTGCCCTCAAGGAGCTTATAATCAAATATATTGTAATAGATAATAAACAAATGGACACAAATAAAACCCTTAATTAATGAGAAATTTCACTACCTCCTGGGTTAGTGCATTCCGTTTTTTTTTTAACAGATCTAATTGTTATTAAACTTTTCTTTATATCATACTGAAATATCCCTCTCTGTAGCTTCTGACTATTGTTCCTAGTTCTACCACATTGAAAAAGGAAATAAGGGTAGTCTTGTACAACCTATTCTTGCCAAATCTCTGCTGGTTTGTAGTGATCAGGGATGACATTTAAGTTTTCCCTTCTCCTCCTGGGACACCAGGTGTATGAGTATTATTGAAGTAGCCCTGTGGTGGACATTGGCATTCTCTTCCCTCCCTCTATGATCATTCCCCCAACTCATAATGCCGGTAAAGACAGAACTTGGGACTCCATATGGTTGTACCCTGTACAGTAGTGAGTACAGTTGCAAATTCTGGAAAGCTCATAGCATTCCTGGGACAAGAGCCCATGGTAACCCAAATATTGACATGCAGTGCCTTTTCTGCTTTCATCTGATGAACAAGTCATTACACCCTACTTATTCTCTGTTTTGTGTTCCCTGTTAGGTTTTCATTTTACCAAGAAGGGTCTGTATTTCAAAGAGATCAAAAAGAAAAGGAAAAGGACCTATTTGTACAAAATATTTATAGCAGTTCTTTTTGTAATACAAAGAATTGGAAACTGAAGGGATACCCATCAACTGGGGAATGACTGAACAAGTTGGAATATATGGTTGTGATTGAATACTATTATTATGCTATAAGAAATGATGAGAAGAATGTTTTTGAAAAACCTGGAAAGATTTAAGTGAACTGATGCAAATTGAAATGAGCAGAACCAGAACACTATAAAAAGTAACATTAATTGTGAATGACTTAGCTATTCTCAACAATGCAAAGATCCAAGACAAAACTGAAAGACTGGTGGACAGAGGACTGATGGAATCTGAATGTAGATAAAATCATATTTTTAAACTTTATTTTTCTTTTGTTTTTTTCTCTGATTTTTTCACAGCATGACTAATATTGAAATATATTTTTGCATGACTGTACATGTATAACTTCTATTAAATTGCTTGTCTTATCAATGAGGAGGAAGAGAATTTGGGAAAAAATTGGAATAAAAAAGGAGGAGGTTAAAAATTGTTTTTACATGTAATTAGAAAAAAATGTTAAAATTTTGAAAGAAAAATTAAAAAACATTTGAAAGAAAAATAAAAAAGAGGGCATCTTCCTAGGCTAGACTACATGGGAGGTAGATGACTTTAGAAGACAAGAATTGCATTTGTAATTAATGTATATTCTTGGTTTTTTAATTCTGCATTTCTATTTTAAGTAAATTATCCATTTTCACCACTGCAAAGCTGCATCATGTGATTAATGAGTAACTGGTTGTAGGAAAGAAATTCAGAAGGATTGGGAGCTCATAGAATTAATTTTGGTATATCATTCTGGTTTAGGTGACTGAAAGTAGCAAAAGTAACCTGAATGTATAGTCTCAAATCATCCACTTAATAATATATTCTATAATTTAGCAAGGAATTAAAATTATGCTTACTAGCATAAAGTTTGAGGGTAGCCAAAGTTGCAGATTATCATCGCTTCAGGTCATATTTTCAATCTTAATTACAACTGTTATCCTTCCTTTATCTTTTAACTTTGGCCAAGTACTTTTACAACATTAACCTCATTTGATCCTTATAACCACTGTGGGAGGGATTGAAGACAGGTATTATTACCTCCATGTCACAAGTATTCATAATCATTTATATAGCCCTATAAAGTTTGCAAAACACTTTTTAAAATAACCCTGTAAAACAGACAGTAAGATTTTGTTGCTGTTCAGTCATTTCTGACTCTCTGTGACCCCATTTCAGGTTTTCTTGCAAAGATACTGGAGTGGTTTACCATTTCCTTCTCTAGCTCATTTTTCAGATGAGGAAACTGAGGCAAATAAGGTTAAGTGCATTGCCCAGTGTTACAAAGCTACTAAGATGTCTGAGGTCAGGTTTGAATTCAGGAAGATTCTTACTCCAGGTCCATCACTCCATCCACTGTTCTACGCAGCTTCCCAAGGCAAGATATGGGTATCTATGCTTTATACAAGAGGAAACAGAGGTAAAGACATTAAGTATCTTACTTTGAATCATACAGCCTAAAATGCTTATGGTTGCATTTCAGTTGGTCTTAATTATTTTAGCTTCTGTGTTGATAAACCCAGGAAAGCAAAATTGGGTGAAAAGTATACAAAATAGCTGTGGCCTCTGGGACCCCTAAATTTTTGCCCAGGATTCCAGCTGTCTCCTCCTTCTATTAGTCTAACATCCTATGATACATTTCTAAATAAGAAGAATATCCTAATTTTCTTTCTTTTCTTTTTTTTTTAATATCCTAATTTTTTTTTCAGTACATTCAACTGTCACATCCTTACTTAAAGCATTGTTCATCCAGTTCCTAAGCTCAAACAATTAGGCTTGATTCTCATGGAAGTGGTTAAATAAATAAAATTTGTTTTCAACACTGTCCTCACCATGTTCTCTTAACTGGCACTCTCCCCTTCCTCCTCCCCTACAGTTTCACTTACATTCTAACTAAGGCATAATTTAGGGGTGCCAGGGGATGTGAAAAGTTTGTCCAAGAAGTATGGAAATATTTGCTAAAGTAACTATATAATCCAATTGAAAGGTTCCAAAAGTAATAACGTTAGCAAAAAATAAAAATTGTAGGTTGGCAAGAGGATGTTTAAACATGTTTCCTGTACTATGAAGAAATCTCTTCTAGTCTCATGAAACATGTTCCCAAAGCTTTAATTCCTTTTATAACAACTTATCTCTGTGAATCAGGATTCTCAGTCCTAATTTTCAATCAAATCCAAATCCAGGAACAAAATGGAGGCTGACCATGATCCATGGGTGTCTCTTTCTCCATAATAGGAGAGGAAATAAGCATTATTACACTTCCTGTTATGAATCAGGCTAAGTGCTAAATGCTTTGCAGTTATAATCTCATTTGATTCTCATAACAGGTAGGTGCTATTATTATCCCAATTTTAATGGGTCACAAAACTGTAAGTGTCTGAGGTCATATATGAACTTGGGTCCTCTTCGCTTTGGGTCCAGAAGCCCTCCAACTGGCCAGCAAAACAGTCAACAAGAAGCAAAATCAAGGATCTCTCTAATGTTTTGACCATGTTCTGACAAACATTTAACAACTTTATGATATTAAAAAGGTTATTGATTTAAAAAGTTTTGATTATGAAAATTAATTTTTCTTTATAGTGGGAGGGAGAAAAGATAGATTTTTATTAATTAAAAAATAAAACAAAACTTAAAGAAAAATTAGATAATCTATTTTGTTTCTTATATGCATATACATGAAAAACTCTAGGATTTATTTCCTTTCATATTGAAGAGGGAGTACTAGAAGATATTTACTGAAAGTCAGAGAGTATAAAAATCAATAACATTTGGGAACTTTGGGTATAAATAATTCCATCCTCAAAACAGGTGTTTACAGGGGGACTCCTTCTGCCCACGTATCTGATCCTTCCTCTTATCCCATGGTTGGCATTGGACCCTTCCTGAGTTCTGTCCTCCCCACAGACAGCTCTTTCTCCTAGAATAACCATCTCTTTCTCCTCCTACCATCATTTTCTGATACAAATTTTGAATTATAAAACCACAAAATTTCAGACATGGGAGAAATCCTAGCAATCATGGTCATGGCATCATATAATCAAACACTAGAAGAAATCTTAGAAAATATCTAGTTCAGGGGGTCTATAAACTTGGTTTTTTTTGAGTTGTAGTTTTTGTAATATATATTTTGATAATTTCAATATAACTGATTTTTATTTTATTCATCTTAAAATATTGTTATCAGATGGGATCCCTAGACTATGAGACCTAGGTCTTCACCCTACTGCCAAACAGATCCATAACACAGGAAAGATTAAGAAAACCCTTTCCTTTAGAGCAGCTAGGTGACCCAGTGAATAAAGTGCCAGGCTTGGAATCAGGAAGACCTGAGTTCAATCTCTCCTTAGACCCTAACTAGCTGTGTGACCCTGGGCAAGTCACTTAACCCTGTTTGCATCAGTTTCTTCATCTATAAAATGAACTGAAGAAGAAAATGGAAAATCACTCCAGCATCTTTGCCAAGAAAACCTCAAATGAAGTCACAAAGAACAGAACAGAACTGAAAAACTATAGATCTTTTTAGTAGGTGAAGAAAATGAAACCCATGGAGGTTAAGTGATGTGCCCAAGATCATGGAGGTAGTAGTAGCAAACTTGAGATTCAAACACAGGTGTTCAGACACAGCTTACAGAGCATCTAGGTGGAGTACTGATAGAGCCTAAGTCCTACGGTCAGGAAGAATGAAGTTCAGATTCAGACACTTACTAGCTACTTGACCGTGGGTGAATTACTGAACTTCAGTACCTTCATCTATAAAAGGGATATAATAATAGCCCTTCTGTCACAGAGCTGCTGTAAGGATCAAGTGAGATCATAATTGTAAAACCCTTATCATGGTGCCTGGCACACAGTAGGTGCTAGGTAAATGTTAACTATTATTACCTTTCTTGGTTTAGAAAGTCTTCCTTTCCACTCTCAAAGTCCTAATAATCAAGCAAGTCAACCTCCAGTATTCATTAGATACCAACAGACCAATGTGTCACCTCCAGGGTAACCCATCTGCATTTTAATAAGACCCTCCTAAATAATGCTCCAACCCAAAAGAGTAACTCAAAAGCTAGAATTTCAATTTCACATGTTAGGGTAAGAGAGTACAGTAGTCGAGATGTGTAGGAGCAAAGGGACCGAGGCTATACAAGCCTGCATGCCACCTTGGGAAGGGGGGGGGGGCGGAAATTTAGAACTCAAAACATTATGGAAGTAAACGTTGAAAACTAAAAATAAATTAATTAATTTTTATAAAAAGAAGCCAAGTCCTTCCTTCTGAGCCCCTCCTAAGCAAACGATACAGATAGCCAAATGTTCATGGATGGTCAGAACCACCCTACTTGGAGCGTTTGCTTGCCATATTATGAAGCAACATGAGAGGAAAATGCTGGCATGATAATAACAGCTAGCATTTACACTGTACTTTAAAATTTACAAAGGATTTTATATACATTATCTCATTTGATATTCAAAATAAATCTTCCAGATAGATGCTTTTATTATGTCCACTTTATAGATAAGAAAACTGGAGCTGACCATGGGGAAATGATTTGCACAGGGTCATACAAGTGGGGAGTTTCTACAACAGGATTTGAACTCAGCTCTCCCTAACATCAAGTCCTGAACTCTATCCCCTAAGCCAACCAGTAGGATTAAGAGAAAAAGTGAAATACTCCTATAACTTTTTCCACACTTGAGTAATTTAATAATAATTTGATTCAGATCTTAATTTCAAAATATGCATAATATTAAACTCTTATGATTCAGATATACTATAGAACCGTGACATTTACAATTATTGTTTCAATTTGCATTTCATTATTAATAGTGCAAGCATCAGTGTGGGCAGAGGTTGGAAGTATAGTTTTTCCTTAGGCATATTTTACTACCTCTTTTTTAAAGGGAAAGATCATCTGGGGAGCCATACTTGAACTCAAAGATGAGTGTCCCTGACTTCAGGCCCCAAACTCAATCTACCACCTGGATGCGCTAAGTCTACATGTTATAGTGTGTGTGTGTGTGTGCACATGCATGTGTGAGTGTGTGTTTTACTTCCTATTTATCCTATATATACCTTTTTTTGTACATAGTTGCTTGCATGTTGTCTCTCCCATTAGATTATGAGCTCCTTGAGGGCAGGGACTTCTGTATGCCTTTTTTGGTATACCCAGCCCTTAGAGCAATGCCTGGCACACAATGCTTAATAAAGGTTTATCAATTGACTGTTTTGAGTCTTCACATTATATGAAAAAGAAAATAATATGTTAAAAATAGGGCTCTCTAGCTTAAAATTTAGGGTTAAAAAATCAACCACATTGATTTGTTTTTAAAACCCTGGGGGGAAAATGGTAAGAATTATTATTTAAAATGTACTATGTTGCTGAAACAGAGAGAAAGCAGCACAGTGGAAACCCACTGGCCAGAGAGGCAGGATATTAGGGTATCCAAGGGTCCTGGCTTTTCCAAAGGCTAGCTGTGTGACTTTGGACAAATGATTTTTGCTCTCTGGTTTTCTCGTCAGTAAAATGAGTGGAGCTCAAGGGAGTATATTCTAGTTCTGATATTTAGAGTTCTTTCTAGAAGGCACAGCAAAGTCAATTAATTTGTACAAGTTCACAAAGTAGGTCAGTATTATCCCTATGTTTGCATGAAGAGAAGAAACACTTGGAAAAATGCTGGAAGAGATTCTCCTAGTGTTGAAATTGATATCAGCAGAGCAAAAGATGTTGGCAAATAATAGCTGATATTTACATAGTGCTTTGAGGTTTGCAAAGGATCTTAAATATTTCGCCTCTGAGCTTCACAAAAACTTGAGAATTTTTTGAAAGGGTTGGATCTTATGATTTCTTATTTCTTATTCTTGTTGCTGCTGTTTATTTTTTGTCCTTAAAGAAGATCAATGATATGAGGGCGATGTCTAGACATGGATATGAATTGGATTTAAGTGAGGCAGAGCTACACAGAGTTATCAGCCTCACTGTCTCCTCCACAGTCATCAAAGTCCAGTGCAAGATGGAAGTCAAGATAGTGGGGGAAATGGCCTGAATTTGCATCTAGTTGCAGTTACTTACTAGCTGTATTACCCTGGGGGAGTCACTTAATCTCTGCCTGCCTCAGTTTCTTCATAGGGAAAACCTAATGAGGAAACTTCCATAACCATTATAGATCTTCAAGGGTTATGCAACCCAGAAAGACCCTTAGAAGGCTGTAAGGCACCATGAGAGATTAGAGGAACTTTCTCAGAGTCAAATAGGTCATATGCATAAGACATCCCAGGTCTTCTTTACACTGAGGCTGGCTCTCTTTTCAATAAGCCACACTATTTTTTGCCACAGTCATCAACATCATCATTAACATCATTTTTGTCTCTTTAATTATTTTCAAACATATTGCTTTTGGTTTTTTTTCGAATCTTTTGGTTTTATGCTATGTCCAAAAAAGAATTTATTATTCTTTCCCCCTCCAAAAAAAAACAAAACAAAACAAAACCCTCCCTTCTTTCTAAATTCCCTGTTACTATCAAGGTCACCTAGTCATTCAGGCTGTCAACTTACACATCAGCTGGACTCCTCATATCACTCACCCACCCCCAACTCCCCTAACGAAGTTTTATTGCCAAGGCTTGTTGATTTTAACTTCATATTATCTCTCATATGCCCCTTCTCTCCTCTGACTCTGCCATAGCTCTAGTACAAGCCCTCATCACTCATGCTTGGACACTTGCCATAGCTGCTGGCAAGTCTGCCTACTTCAAGTCTCTCCTCACTCCAATCCATCCTCCATTCTGCTGTTGAACTGATTTTCCTAAAGACGGAGGAGCCGGGTGTGACATCCTTCCTACTCCCATCTCATTCAATAAACTCCAGTGGCTCCCTTTTGTCTCCAGGATCAAATATAAAATCCTCTGCTTGCCTTTTAAAGCCTTTCATAATCTGATCCCTCACTAATTTTCAGTCTTCTTCTATGTCCGTCCCCTCCATGTATTCTGATCCAATGACACTAGCCTTCTTCACACAGGACACTCTATCTACCTACTCCGAGCATTTTCACTGGCTGGCCCCCATTTCTGGAATTGCCTACTTTTTCATCTCTATTTCTTGATATCCCTAGCTTCTTTAAGGCCTCAGCTAAAAGCCCACCACCTGTGAGAAGCTTTTGCTATGCCCTTTAATGCAAATGCCTCTCAGATTATCTCAAAATTATCCCATATATATTTTGTTTGTTCAAAGCTGTTTGCATAGTGTCTCCTCCACTAGACTGTAATCTCCAACTGCTTTTTTTTGCCTACCATAGTATCACAAACACTTAATACAGTTCCTGATATATATAGCAGGTGCTTAATAAATGCTTATTGCCTTGACATACTATCATCTTGTCCTGTCCTTGCGACAAAGAAAAATGGCAAAATGTAGTTAACCAACAAAAAGCACTGTTCCTCTATCAGACCTTGAGGGCAGGTACTGTCTTATGTTTTGCTTTACTTTTTTTATAGATTCTCAGAGATTAGCACAGTGCTAGGCACTTTGGATGGTACAGTAGATAGAGCACTGGGCTAGGAGTCAGGAAACCCTGAATTCAAATCCAGCCTCAGAAACTTACTAGCTATGTGACTCTGGGCAATTCACTTAACCCTGTCTGACTCAGTTTGCTCATCTGTAAAATCAGCTCAAGAAGGAAATGGAAAACCAGTTTAGTATCTTTGCCTATAAAACCCCAAATGGCGTCACAAAGAGTAGACATGACTGAAGAATAACATAATATGTGTCTAATTAATACATATTTATTGACTGAGTGAAAATTATAGTAATAATTACTCACATTTTTAAAATGAAGAAATCGAGGTTGGAAGAGGTTAAATAATTTGCTTGTGATTATACTGTCAAGAAGCATTGGAGGTTGTATTTGAACACAGATCTTTCCTGACTTTTTACAGTCCTCATTGCTCCTTAAAACAACATCCACGATGTTATTGACTCTTGGATATCTACGATAGCCACTAAGTCCAGACTAGATTAAAAAAGTTGATGTTTTATTAAATTTTATAGATCCGTTTAATGGGGTTAATCAGGGTAGTTTCCCTGATCTGCTGGTGTAGAGAATATGTCCTGGAAATGCAAATATATGCTTTTTGCTGTTCAGTAATTTTTCATTGCTAGTCACCAGCCTCCCTTCTCCTCTAGAGTCATCTGAGTCCAGTGACCAGATATTCATCAGGATAACTGGAGATGACCCAGGATGAAGCAATTGGGGATAAGTGACTTGCCCAAGATCATACAGGTGGTGAGTGTTAAGTGTCTGAGGTGACATTTGAACTCAGGTCCTCCTGACTTCTGAACTGGTGCTGTATCCACTGCACTACCTAGCTGCCCCTTTGACAGTCAGAGAGTGAGTGTGGTCACCATATTTTTTTTTATTTTGGGGGAGGAGGCAATTGGAGTTAAGTAACCTGTCCAAGATAACAAAGCTAGTACCTGAGACTGAATTTGAACTCAGATCTTCCTGATTCCCAGATCAGTCCTCTATCTACTGTACCACCTACCTACCTTAACTTTCCCTCTTTTAAAGGTCAGGTTCTCACAAGATTGAACCAAGTCTGCATGTGCTCAGTTCTTAGACCCCTTAGTGGGAGAAACTAAGCCTCCTTGGCCTACCAGGAGTGGGGAATCTATGGCCTTGAGATCACAGGTGGCCTTCTAGATCCTTAAGTGTCACCTTTTGACTGAATCAAAATTTTACAGTTTGATAAAATTTAGATTCAGTCAAAAGGCCGCACTTAAGTATCTAGATTTGTTCTGAAAAATTTGGATTCAACCCAAAGGTTGCATTTAAGGATCTAGAAGGCCATATGTGGCCTCAAGGCTACAGGTTCCCTACCCTCAGCCTACTTGGTCTTTTATTACACTTGACTATTTTTCAGTCCTTAAATTGAAGAAAGTGTACAGAGCCAATAGGAGATGAAGACAGTTACAAAAGAAAAAAGAATAAAATTTCATGCAAGGAAAATAATAAGAGAAGAGGGAAACAGAAAAGTTATGAAGATGATAAGAGACCGATCCATTACCCAGCCATTTAATTAAAACGCCCTCCCAAGTGCAAGGCACCCTACTTGGCCCCTGTAGCAGCCTGACAAGCTATTATGTGCTATTTGAGCCAAGATTGATTGAGTCACTAGGTCTCTTGGGATCAAGTTTGGAAGTTGAGCCAAGAAATGGGACATCAGGGAACACTCACTTGCTGATGGATTTCTCTTTAATTACTGTTTTGTTGGGCAAGGATATATACAGAAACAAGATGCCATTCTCTCCCAAGTTATTGACCCTCCCTTTCCCCACCCTGTCCCCAGGCACACCTAAGTCTCAGAATTGAAGATCTCCAAAATATAAACTGGTAACACCATCACTGGAACATTTGCCAACAGAGAAATGTACAGACATCATTTGGGTTTAATGGATCTTTGCTGAAACTGTTCAGGGATAAATGGGGCTGAGGGCGGCATGGTTTGAGATAAATAGCATGGAGGGAATGGTCCAGTAAGAATTTAGTGCTTTGATACAAGTGAATGACAAGGTTTAAGCAAGGATCACCACATCACATAAGCTATCTCGAAGATACAACAGAAAAGTAGTATATATGTAATCAATCCAAAGCTTTAAAACAGTGACAGCCTGTTGTGTATTTCTGTTTTATCTTCCATCATCATGCCTTTTCACTCACCCTTCCCCATCAGGCTGCATGGAATGCTTTCTGTTCTCAGTTCTGTCTCTTGGAATCTCTCTATAGTTTTAGTTGTTTTCAGTTGTGTCTGATTCTTTGTGACATTTTTGGGGGTTCATCCCTCTTTTGGGGATCCAATTCTTCTTCATTCCTTTCCTTGGAAAACTTACTGGAGTGGTTCTCCGGCTCATTTTACATATAAGGAAACTGAGATAAACAGGATTAAGTAACTTGCCCAGGATCATACAGCTAGTGAGTATCTGAGGTCAGATTTGAACTCAGGAAGATGAGTCTTCTGACTCCAGGCTCAGCACTCTATCCAAAACTCAACTCCTTAACCAAGTTCTATACGTAGCCTTTCCAAATCTACCTCACTGCTAGAGTCTTTCATCCTCAAATGACTTTGAGCAAAGAAATGATGGGAGTAGACCTATACATTTGGAAGATTCCATTGGTAGCTGAATCAATCAATTAGCAAGCATTTCTTAAGAGTCTGTTATGTGTCAAGTATGTGTCAGATGCTGGGTATTTAAAGACAAAAGCAACAGAGTCCCTCAAAGAGCTTGTGTTCTATCCAAGGAGAAAACATGTACATAAAGAAACAAGCCACAAAGTAGGTGGAAACAGTGCTGGACATGGAGTCTAGAAGACTTGAGTTCAAATAAAGCTCCAGACACTTACAGGCTGTGTCACCATAAGCAAGTCATTTAACCACTTATCTATGTCAGTTTCTTCAACTCTAAAATGGGGATAATAATAGCACCTACCTCCCAGGTTTGTTGTGAGAATCAAATGAAATAATATTTGTAAAGTGCTTATCACAGCGCTAGCCACATAGTGATTACTGAAAAATCAGATCCAATTCTTCATGATCCCATGTGGGGTTTTCTTGGCAAAGACACTGGAATAGTTTGCCATTTTTTTTCTCTAGCTCATTTTACAGTTGAGGAAACTAAGGTAAATAGGGTTAAGTGACCTGCCCAGAGTCATACAGTTTGTGGCACATAGTAGGCACCTAATAAATGCTTATTTCCTTTCTTCCCCCTCTAATCCTTCCAATCCTTCATTTATGGGGAGGTATTAGTTAGCTGCTTGGGAGATGAGGAGGGACTTTATGTAGACTATATCACTTGGGCTAAGCTTTGTAGGAAACTGGAAATCTAAGAGCAGAGATGAGGAAGGAGTGCATTACAGACATAGGGGATAGCCTATGCAAAGGAACAGAGAGGGAAGAACTGAACTAATATTGTTTGTGAGAGACAAAAAGAAAGCCCGTATGGATGCACCATAGAGTGCATGATTAAAGTTACATAGAATCAGACTGGAAAGGCAGGTTCAGGTCATGTTGTGAAGAGTTTTAGTTGTCAAACAGAAAAGTTTGTACTCAATGCTAAAGATAATAGGGAGTCACCGAAAGTTATTGAGAGAGGGAGTAATTTGGTCTTCCTTCTGTATTAAGAATATTACTTTGACAGCTTTGTGGCAGATAACTTGGAGGAGAGCGATTGAAGGTAGAGAGACCAGTAATGAGATTACTGCAAAAGTCTAGGGTAGATGCAACAAGAGTTTGACTAGGACGTTGGCAAAGAAAATTGACAAAAAGGGGAAGATATAAGAAATATGGCAGAGTTTAATCATCATTGCATGGCAATTGATTGGGCATGAGGGGAGAGCTGTTGAGAAGTATGTGTGTTCATCCTTCGTTGCCAAAGAAAACCATGGCATCAGAGAAATAGGGACATGACTTGCACTTGACTTTGTTTTTTTGAGTGAGGGAGTGGTGCATTAAGAAGGAAGGGTCCAGGTGGATTCTAAGATGTTAAACCTGAGTGAATGCTAGAATAGCAGTCCTTCAGAAAGAAATGAGAAGTTTAAGAAGGAAATGAGTAGGTTTAGAGGGAAAAGAAATATGAATTTTGGGCATGAGGTGCCCTCAGGACATCCAAATAGCTCAGGAGGCAATTAGAAATTGCATATCTAGTAATTGCAGCTCCTTGTTCCCTCAAGAGATGGAGGAAACAGAAGATGACCTATTCATCAGGCTGTTACTGCACCACTCCATATTGAGTGTACTTAGCATTGGTTACTTCTTGTAACCAACTGGTTACTCCATGAAAATGACTTTTCCAGCATCCTGGTCTAGTCTCAGCCTTTGCAATTCTAGAGCACGAGTTACTCCTTCCCAGGGTTTGTCTTGAATTTAGATGCAATCTTTAAAAGTACCCATAAGAGTACTTCTTTTAGAATAGCCAAAAAATGAAGTAAGCACCCATTGACTGGTGAGTGACTGGAAAATGTGTGATCCATGAGTGCAGAGGAATGTTATTGTGCTATAAAAGGTGATGAATAATGAAGAATTCTGAGTATCATATGAAGAATTGGATTGAATTAATGTAGAATGAAGTAAGCAGAACTTAGAGAATAATATACAAAATGATTATGGCAATGTAAACAAAAACATTAAAGAGTCCACTGAACTACAATTAGTTGTAATGACCACTCTGTAGCCGGGAAGTAGGTGATGAATCCTCTCAGTAGAAAGGTGAGGCACTGTGGATGCAGAATGTTGTATACATTGCTAAATGATTGTGTCCCTGGGTTCTGCTTTATCATTTTCTTTGTTTATGAGGGAGAGTTCAATGGTAAAGGGACTCTATATTGGAGAATGACTTGTGGTATAAAAACAAAGGCATTGTAATGGGTGTAGAGTACATCCCATGAACAGGCATGGGTGGAGCATATATAAACTATATCTAATTCTAGGGATGCTGACAGAGTTTAGGATGATCCAGGCATCGCTTGGTCTACCAGTGGCAGCAGGGAAGAGAGCCAGAGCAAAGAGGATCTGATGGGGTACAGGCACAAGTCAAGACCTTTTTCCCTTGGATCGGGAGGGCTTTTGTCCCATTAGTCTGAAGGGCTCTGGAAAAATCTGACCTTCATGGGGGCCTCCTTGGATTCCCCTTCTATTTCTCCCAGGCCAGATACTCCATATCTTCTATTTGGCATTCATTTGATATTCCTCCCTTTGATCCTATTACCAGTCACTCGGATCAGGACCCTCCCTGGGTTTGATCTATGGAGATCATCCCTAGGACCCCAGACTACCTGGTGACACCTGCTTCTGTCCCAGGCCCTCCATTGTCTGATATCTCCTGATTGCCTCCAGCTGCTTCCAACACTTGACCAGTCACCCCCATCTTGGACTTCTCTCAAGACCCTCCCTAAACCCCTCCTCCCATCACCCTAGAATACCAGACCACTCCCAGATCCCTCCTACAGTCTTTTCTGTATTTAAGTTTCATCTTGTCTCCATGAAGGCGCTCAGATTCAATCCAGCTCCAACTCTGTCTAGCTGAGATTCTATCTGGCCTGCTTGTAAATACAAGCATTACAAATGCTTAGGCTCCTTAAGAGTCAACCCACTAAAGCAAATCTTTAATAAACTTTGTTTTCTTTGACTTTAAGAAGGCTTGAGTCGAATTCATTCGAGCAGGACCTGGCCTGTTGGTATTTTGGGGTCCCCAGCACCCCTAAACCTTATCAGATCCACTGAATCGAGAAGAGTCATATAGTCTGTCGACTTTGAAAAGAGAGACAACTTCCTTGTTCTTACTATTTGCTTCTCCAAGGCTTTTACTTGTTTGCCTTTTTTTCTGTCCCCTATCCCTTTTCATGATCAGTGCCAAGCAACAGTACTTTGATTAAAGTATTCAAATTCTACTGCAGAGAGCCAGACCCCAAATGCAAATGTGCACTTGCCAGAAAAGACTATTTTATGGAGAACTCATGCAAGGCAAGTGCTCACATGGTGATCAGAAGACACAAGGACACTCTCAAGATATCTCTTAAAAACTCTGAAATTGACTTGTGACATGGGAGACACTGGCACAAGACAGCTCAGCATAGCGTGGCCACATCAGAGAAAGTGCTGCTCTCTATAAGCAAAGCAGAATTGAAGTAGCTCAAAAAAAGTGCAAGATGCACAAATTTAGAGAATCTTCCCCAAATATTCACATGAACTATTGGTGTCCAACCTGAGGCAGAATATTCCAAGCTCATATTGGTCTGATCAGCCACAGTTGGACTTGTGACTAGACTCTAGCACCAGACCAGAACCTGACCTCAGGTCATTTGAAAATCTCTTGTACCTTAGATAAACTTGAAAAAGGAGCTTGTTTTCCCAAGGATATCTAAGCCCTATCTCCTCAGTCCAGATGCTTTCTGGGAAGTGGTCCCAAAAGTTTCACAAATGCAATTTTTAAAAATTATTGATATGCTAATACCATTTAACAAGAAATTTTTTGCATTTTATCTCCATTAGAAAGTAACCCTGCTGAGGGTAGGGACCAGATTTTTTTTCCCTTTCTTTCTTTGTATCCTCAGCATTTAGCACAGTATTGGAACATAAGCACTTAAATACCTATTGGCTGACTGACAAATTAAATTTGTAACTGATTATCTTCCCCAAACCTTGCTCTAACATTACCATCTTCCCATATTCTACACTACAACCTAATAATGCTGCCTTTGGGCTTTTGGGGTGACTGACAGAAGTCGCGCTTTGGTGGGTGCTTTCCTGTCCAATGACACTGTTCCCAAATGAGTGTTTTTTGTATAATTCCCTCTCATCAGCTTTTCTTCCAGTACTTAGCACAGTGCCTGGAAACAAAAGGCACTTAATAAGTGAGTACTGGCTGGCATTATTAACTGTCCCCAACTATTTCCAGTGAACATTATCCCTGTGACAAAGAGACAACTAAGAGTCACAAGGTCACTGTAAGGAGGTTTCAGCATGTTTCCAATGATGTCCCTGTTTGCTGATTCCATTACATTATACTCCATCTCCTTCCTCTGCGTATTTGTACTAGCTGCCTGGACTGCTCTTCCTCCTC
This sequence comes from Bettongia penicillata ogilbyi, assembly GCA_023548195.1. NCBI lineage: Eukaryota > Metazoa > Chordata > Mammalia > Diprotodontia > Potoroidae > Bettongia > Bettongia penicillata. The sequence goes on from JAJHZJ010000864.1 coordinate 99,764, forward strand.
ACCTCTGCGTGTGACACCTTCTTTCTGCAAGGAGCCTTTCTCTGTGGCTTTGGCTGCTAAAATCTCCCCTCCAAGATCACCTCCTACCTACTTTGTATGTAGCTTCTATACATCTACTCATTTACATTTGTCTCCCCTATTTCAATATAACTCCTTACGGGTAAGGAATTATTATTCTTTCTTTTCATATTCCCAATCCTTAAGCACAGTTCTTGGTACATATTAAACAATTAATAAATGTTTGTTGAGTATAAGATTGTCTTCACCCAAGAATTATCTAAAAATGTGAAATACATGTTCAGGAACACAGGTGGTCTGATTATGTAGGGAAATGGGTCATCTGAGTGAATGAATGTTGAAAAAGTATTTATTAAGTGCTTTCTGTATACAAAGTACTATGCTAAACCATGACACAAATCATAAAGTAAGACAGGCTCTGCTCTGAAGGAATTCACATTGTAAACAGGGAGACAATTGGCCAGGGATGGGATCTGTGAGAACTTAAGGCCACATGTGGCCTTCCAAATTCCTAAGTGTGGCCTTTTAAATTTGACTCCAGATTTGGAGTCATAAAGCTGCACTTAGACTTGGAGTCAAAAGGCCACACTTAAAGATTTAGAAGATCTTAAGGCCTCAGGTTCCCCACCCCTACAATTGGCTCTGATTTTGAACCATCTGATAGTACCAAGGACTTTGACCATAAGAACTTCCTTTCCCTACTCTTCAATAACTATGAAAAGAGTATCCTCACCAAGGAGATCATGGAAACACTGAAGTAATAAAGTTTCAGGCTAGGAGAGTCTATGTCATCAGCATTCCCTGGGAAGATGTCACCCAAATGGGACCTTGCATCACCATTTAGTTTGCTGTTCTATTTGTCAGTGGACTGACTTTCCACTCCCTGGTCTAGACATAAGCATCATGGTCCAATTTGTCTTCAGGGTTCTAAGTGTGAACCCAAATACTCAAAAACCACAATCAAAAAAGCTTGGGTCCTTGAACTGACCGTCACATTCCTAGTTAGTCCTAGAACTTTTTATTCTCCTTCCAGAATTTAGCACTGTTCAATGGAGACTGAAACCAGTGTCCCAAAGAACCATTTCTAGTCTTCTTATATCTGACTCCCTTTGCTGTTCCTTGAATGGGACACCATCTGTCAACTCAGTTTGCTGCTGTTGCATATCGTTCATTCTCAAAGAGGATCAATGACATCACAAGGATGATGTCTTGACTTGCACAAGAATTGGATTTAAGTGAGACAGAGTTGCACAGTCATCAGCCTCACTCTCTCCTCCAGAGTCATTGAAGTCCAGTAGCAAGACACTGGTGATGGCCCAGAACCCGGCAGCTGACCTAGGCCTTTCTAAACTAAGGCCATTTTCAGGTCTCAGTTTGTCTAAGGCCACACCCATTCAATGACTAAGCACTAGGTGAGAACTGAGACAAAAGGTGGCTTAGTTTACCATCACAAAAGTATCTGTCTAGGAGGGGAAGACCCTGAGTTTCTGACCAAATCAATAACTTTTCACTAGCTGGCCCCCAGGCCTGGAATGCTCTCCCTCCTGGTCTCTGCCCCTGTCTTATAGCAAGACTCAAATCCCACCTCCAGCAAGAAAGAGGCCACTCCTGGTTCACCCATCCCCACCCAGCACCAGTGCCATTCTTTTGAGATTACTTGGTCTTCTTCAAAAGCAAAGGATGAACACAGACAGACTTGTTATTTATCCTGCATATATTTTATTCATTCAGAGTTATCTTGCATACACCTTATCCATTCATAATTATCCTTTATCCATAATTATTTTCTTTCCATTTCCTCCATTAAAATATGAGCTCTTTAAAGGCAGAGACTGTGTTTTTGACTTTCTTTATACCCCCAAGACTTAGCACAATGCTTGGAATAAGCAAGTTCTTATTAATTCATATTATATTATATATATATATAAATTCTATATATGACATTATAATAAATTCATATATATAAATTATAATTCATATAATTTCTTATTAAATGCTTGCTGATTAACTGAATGACTAAGAAAAATAAAGCTGTCTTGAGCTATATTCAGGTATTTCTGGCAGAAAAAAAAAGTGGGAATGAGTAAATGCAGTCCAGGCAGGAAATGCGTCCTACTGTTCTCCATCTCCCCTGCTCTGTCCAACCCAGCAGCGCCTTTGTTAGAGTGAAGAGGGTCAAGGAATCCTGAAGGGGAGTGACAATAGAGAGGACAATGAGGAAATAAGCTAAAATAGCAGGCATGTTAGAGCAGGAAAAAGTAAAGAGAAAGAAAGGCTCCTGACAGCACAGGGAATCTGCTGGGCTAGTCTTCTGAAGGGAAAGGAAAGAGGCCTGTTTCCCATCACCCACCAATTTAACTGTAGCTTCTGCTCATTAATCCGTCCCTGGGCCTCAACACAGAGGGTTTCACTGGGATTTCACCTCTTCCTGCCATTAGTTTAAACTTGTCTTAAAAGCAGCTTTGGTAAACAGCTGGGTAGCTGAAGAGGAATTCTGTTCCTGGGGCAGGAGACACCACTTTGAGCCTATAACAACAATGGCCAACATTTGGATAGTGGTCGAAATTCTGAAAGGCACTTTACCTCTCATTGGATCCTCACAAAAACCCTGGAAGGTTGTTGTAATTATTGTTCCCTTTTAACAGATGAGTTAACTGAGATTTAAAGCTCACTCTGAAACTTTAGGGATGTAATGAATGACAATGAAAAAAAAAAAGAATCTGGCTTTTACTTCTCCAACAATGAGCCTTTCTGAATTTCACTCTACTGAATGACCTAGACTGGTGACCAACTGCCACCAAAAGGTAGGTAGGCCCAAGAGACCTAGCAATGGGAGCATGCCTGTAGTCTGGGGGACCTTACTCTACCTTTGGTTCGGGGTCCTGGGCTGCCTCCAATGGATGATTAAAATAGCATTGGTTCTTATTCAAAGTCTTTGTAGCTGATGAAGACCAGTCTGAACTGGAGATCATAGGAATCATTTTGGGGGGACTGGGGTCATCTTCACATACCCCTCATTAGGGTTAAATGACTTACCCAGGATCATATAGTGAGTAACTATCCAAGGCAAAATTTGAATTCACATCATCTGGTCCAATACTCTACCCACTATGCCACTCAGCTGCCCATAGCAGCACTTGGTTATTGCTCAGGATACATAATTAACATAATTATAGAGTCAAATTTCTAAAGTTCCAGAGAACTTCAAATGCTACCTAATCTGACTTTTTATTTTACAGTTAGGGAAACTGAGACTGAAGGAGGTTAAAAGACTTGTCCCAGGTCTAGTAGATAGTATTTTTTTCCAATTACATATAAAGACAATTTTTAACATTAATTTTTCATATGAAATTTTGAATTCCAAATTTTCTCCCTTCCTTCTCCCCTCTTTTCTTCCCTAAGACAGGAAGCAATTTTATATGGCTTATATGTGTGTAATCATGTAAAACATATCCATATTAGTCATTTCAAGGTCCTACACTCAGTCAATAAACATTTATTAAGCACTTACAAAATAATGTATTAAGTACATACAGTGATACAGTATCGAGAAAGGATTTGAATGACCAGTTGTTCTCCAGAATCATTGTCATTTCCACTGTCCCATGCATGCATGAGTGCTATTGGATTAGAAAAAGGGATGGAAACCATAATCCCACACATTATTCAAAGAGAAGGGAAGATGACACATCTGTATAAGGCAGGAAATGAGATCTGATATTAGTCTTCTGGCATACTCAAGAGAATCCAAAAGGTGTCATCTTTTCACATCTCACCAGAGGGTGAAGGCAAACCTGGGCTCTCCAAAGACTATTCCAATGGATCTCCAGTTCTGACTGAGGCCATTCAGCTGGAAAGAGAGGTTTTGACTTGTCCCAGTTCATACAAGTAATAAGCAGAAAAGGTGGGATTTGACTCCAAAATCCAGTGTTCTTTCCACTAAATGACATGCCTTAAGAGAGGGTGTCATGTCGTCACTGCGGTACCTTTAGCATTTTTTCAAAAGGAACATGGGGAGTTCATCATCTTAACAGGGCAATGGAGTTAAGAAAGGGATTATGACAACATCAGAGGAAACTTCAAGAGAGAGAGATTGGGACCACAGTGACATGGTCTGATCCAGGGTGAGGTATGACCATCCCCCCTCAGGGCCTCCTCTGCTTGGAGACTATCACTCCTTCATTCGGCATGGGGGTGACTCACCCAACCAATCATCCCCAGTTTGTGACGAAGAGGAAATGAATCATAGATGATATTGACCTTTCCCCCTGCCATGCCTGCACAGGGAAACCACCCACATACAAAGAGTCTTAACAGGGCTGGAGATGGGCAACAAAAACAAGATATACACATACACACAAATAGCATCAGTCCTGGAAATGAAGCCAATCAGATCTCCAACAGGGCTTCTGTTTGCAAAACAAAAGAAAGCTCTGAGAGTGCATGATTCTGCACGACCTTAGGAGCAAGAATGCTTAGCAAAGCTAGACAGCCATCGAGGGGCAGATGGACAATCCTGTCATGACCTCTGCCTCAAATGATCATTTGGTTTTCTTTTATATTTTTTAATAACTAGCATTTATATAATGCTTTAAGTTTTACAAAGTCCAACACATATGTCTTCTCATTTAGTCTTCATAAAAATCCTGGGAGGTAGGTGTTATCATTATCCCCATTTTATACATGAGGAAACTGAGGCAGGGGGGAAGTGACTTACTTAGGGTCACACAGCTTAGTAAGTACCTGAGGAAGAATTTTAACACAGGTCTTCCTCACTCCACCTATATTTGCACCACCTCATTATTACTATTAGTGAGGTAGAAAAGTATAGAAATGATCTGCAGCCTCTGAAACTTCCACCTGTTGGCCTGACACTATGGGAATTAGCTTACCCTGTCTGTGGTGGAAAAGGCACTGCTCCTGGCATTTGAGGATCTGGTTCAAATCTCACTTCTGGTGCTTCCTGCCTATGTGATTTTGGGGAAGTCACTTAGCCTCCTGGGGACTCAGAGTAAAAAACTTGCTGCTGCAGAAAGGCCAATGTTGCAAATAAATGAATGAGCATTTATTGTTTCTTTGTGCAAAGAAAGTCCCTACTTTCAAGAAGCTAACATAAGAGACTAAGGTAACAATTATAGCTAACATTTATATAGCACCTCCTCTGAACCTGACTGTGTTAAGCACTTTACAGATGTTATCTTTGATCCTGACAACAGCCTGGGAGGTTGCATCCTCATTTTTCGTTAATTGTTTTCAGTTATGTTCAACTCTTCATGACCCCTTTTGAGATTTTCTTGGCAAAGATATTGGAGTAGTTCCCCATTTCCTTCTCTGATTCATTTTACAGATGAGGAAACTGAGGCAAATAGGGTTTAGTGACCTGTCCAGGATCACACTGTTAATAAGTGACTGGAACCAGATTTGACCTCAGATCTTCCTAACTCTAGACCCAGCACACTATCCACTGCACCAACTTGCTGTCCATTATCCTCATTTTACAGTTGAGGAAACTGACACAAACAGAGATTAAGTGACTTTCTCAGAGTCATACAGCTAGTAAATAAGTGTCGGAGGTCAGACTTGTGGAAGGTTTTAACAACAAGTCAGATAGAAAGGTCCCATGGTCTTTAGGAGCAAAAGAGGTGGAATGTCTCTTTTCGAATGTCATTCCCACTGATAAAATCCTATCAGATTCTAATGCGGAACTGTTAGACAATGGCAAGGATTTTGGTGCTGAGATCTTTCTTTTCTGGCTCTTTAGCAGCTGTGGTAATAACACCCACAGAAACGGTTGCCAGGCCATGTCTCCACAGGGGTGGCTGTAAGGGCTGGAGCACAACTAGTGGGCTGGGTCACACTCCTACTGCCAGGCTCTTAGGACTACCTGTCTTTTGATGACAGTTGGTCTGCAGCTGGCAATGGCAATGGAGAGGAAGGTGCCCCTCTTCTTCAAAGTAGTTGCTCCCTTCAGCCATTACTGGGACACCTGAGCTGGAAGCAGGGGGCTGGTAGTCTGGGGGTCCCTGCTATTGCCTAGGACTTTGGCTCAGGGTCCTGGGGTGCCTCCACTTAGGCTCCTGGGGAGGTGGTGACAATGGTTTAACTTCTTTGGGTCATGCTGTCCACCATCTTCCCCAGGGCACCATGCTGCTTGAGCTAGGATAGGTTACCTTCCCTGTAGGTGACAGAAGGGAATTGGTGGGGATAGCTGGCCCTTCCTCCACAGGATTTATTTCCCCCAATAATGGCTGGAAGGGCTAGGCTAACAGTACAACCAGTGGACTCTTTGGGGAGGGGTGAACTATTACTGTGATAATTATAAAAAATAAGAGTCAGGATGTCTTCCAAACTGCATCTGAAAGTTAAATGGGGGTAATTAAAAATCATAGTTCAGTGTAAAAAATCAATCACCTAGAGAGGACGGGACAGATGACTTCTAATTGCTACATTACTGAATACAAATGTGTACTTGGGGACCACATTTGCAGATGAGGTCATTCTCAACCTTGTGCTCTACCATAAATGATGAGGTCAGTGAATAATGACTGAGGTGAAGGATTTATAGACACATCCCCTTACTCAAATGTGCAATTTTCAGTGTATTTTGCCTTCAAGACTCATCCAGAAGTTGTAGTCAAGTTTCCTAGATGCCTCGTTACAGAAGGACACACTACTCTTCTAAGAATATTGTCTAGGTCCTAGGCAGGACCCCAATTACAAAATCACAACTTGTATGAAGTTGGACAAGTAACTACGCCTCTTAGGGCTTCGGATTTTCACCTATAAAATGAGCGAGGTTGAACCAGAGGACTTCTAAGGGCCTTTCCACCTCTATCTCTACCTGTAAAAACATGAATCTACTGTACAAGATGGAAAAGATGATAGTAACCAGAGCCCCTGATTCCAGGAGACTTGAGAACTCTTCTTCCATCTTGAAATAAATTTGACATCGGGTACAATTTTGGTTATCAGGCCAAGAAGTAAGATTTGAGTTTCCCTCCCAACTTCTGACATTCCAGACTTGACCATCATACCTCAACTGCAACCCCACCCTGAAACATCCCTCTGTCATGATAGACCAGTGCTCCCATTGGCGTTCTGCCCCTGAGCTTCCATTTTGGAAAGAGCTTGCCAACCTTCGGTCCTTTCCTGGCTTTGCTGAGTTTCTAGGCTTCAACACCATGTTCCTGCTTGAATACCTTTCCCCTTGCCCCATCCCTTTTCAGTAGAATGTAAGTTCCTTGAGGGAAAGGACTGTCTTTCTTTTTTGCCTATTTTTGTATCCCCAGCACAGTACCTGGCATACAGCAAGCACTTAAATGTTTGTGGTCTTGTTCCACTTATGAACGTTTCCCCTTTCTTCATGTTCTCTCTCTCTCTCTCTCTCTCTCTCTCTCTCTCTCTCTCTCTCTCTCTCTCTCTCTCTCTCTCTTTCTCTGTTTCTCTCTCTGTCTCCATTTGTCTCTGTCTCTGTCTCTCTCTGTCTCTGTCTCTCTGTCTTTCTCTCTCTCTCTCTCTTTCTCTGTTTCTCTCTCTCTCTGTCTCCGTTTGTCTCTGTCTCTCTCTGTCTCTCTGTCTTTCTGTCTCTGTCTCTCTCTGTCTCTGTCTCTCTTTCTCTCTACCTCCTCCTCCTGTTTCTATCTATCTCTCTCTGTCTCTGTCTCCTCTGTGTGTGTCTCTGTCTCTGTCTCTCTCTGTCTCGCTGTCTCTGTCTCTCTTTCACTTTCTCCCTCTCCCTCTCTCTCTCTCTCTCCCTCCTCCCCCATTTCTATCTCTCTATCTCTCTCTGTCTCTCTCTCCTCTGTGTCTCTCTCTGTGTCTCCTCTGTCTCTGTCTCTTAGTCTCTGTCTCTCTGTCTCTCTCTTTCTACCTCCTCCCCCCTTTTCTATCTCTCTATCTCTCTTTGTCTCTGTCTCCTCTGTGTCTCTCTCTGTGTCTCCTCTGTCTCTATCTCTTAGTCTCTGTCTCTGTCTCTCTCTCTCTTTCTCTCTACCTCCTCTCCCCATTTCTTTCTCTCTATCTCTCTCTGTCTCTGTCACCTCTGTGTCTCTCTCTGTGTCTCCTCTGTCTCTACCTCTTAGTCTCTGTCTCTCTGTCTCTCTCTCTCTCTCTTTCTCTCTACCTCCTCCCCCCATTTCTATCTCTCTATCTCTCTCTGTCTCTGTCTCCTCTGTGTCTCTCTCCATGTCTCCTCTGTCTCTGTCTCTCTTTCTCCTTCCGGTTTTCTACCTCAGTATTCCTCATCCTCTCAGCTTTTATCTCAAGCCAGAGAAGGAGGGTGATTAGTCATTCCCAGACTTGACTGACCGGATTTAATCTATCCACACCTCATTCTTACTCTCAGCATTCACTGATGAAAACGGTAATGAGTCATCCCACATTTTTTACAGCACAGTCTTTTGCAAACTGTTAAATAAAATGATCTGCATACTCTTAGAGCCAGCAGGTCCCAGATTTGGATGTTTCTACATCCACTTTCATCATTGTTTCCCATCAGTGATTTCAATTTTTCAAAATGTACATCTTCTACCTCTAATATGTAATGCATATAACAAAGGTGAGATGTCATATACAAGGTATGTTTTGTGGTCACAATGTTCCAGGTCACTTTCTTCTGACATTCTGCTCCAGAATCTCAATAGAGAGCCAGGAAGGAACAATTAAGTCTTACTGCCTTTTCAAAAGTAGTCCCAGTATCTGCACCTGAGATGTTCTCCCTCCTCATTATAGTTGTGGTTTTCTTTAAAGCCCTATTCTAAGCCATCTCTTGTAGGAGTCCTTTTCTCTTCTGATCCCCCTGGCTAGTAATGCTTCCCCTTCCACTTCTCCACCCCCTACAAGTTATCTTGTATTTTTTTTGTAAATATTTGTGTACTCTTGCCTTGGTATTGTGTAAGAGGCGGCATGGCAGTGAATAGAAAAAGAACTAGATTTAAGTTTGGCATCTGAAATACCGACTGAAGAAATCATTTAAGCTGATCCTTTCTTACTTCCCTGAGAGAACTAGCAGTCCCCACCATTCTCAGCTCCCCTATACCTTCCTAATGAAGAATTCCTTCTACCAACGAATCCACAGATCCAATTCTTACCCTTATTGGGCATATGCGTTGTTTCCCTCAATGGGAAGTTAGGTTCTTAAGGATGGGGATTGCTGGTTTGTTTTGTACTGTCTTTGTATTACTAACAGAGAGTTTGACACATAGTAAGTATTTAATAAATGTTTATTGTTTGCTTCAGCCAAATGCCCCATTGATCTTTCCTGGTCTTTCTTATTTCTCTAAAAAGAAAAGTGACTGAGAGAACTGGGGACCTCACCGTTCTTAGCTCCCCTGTGCCTTCCTAATGAAGAATCTGACATTTCTTAAAGGATGAACTTTCAAGAACCAATAGAAGCCCCATCGGAAATGGCCCCATCAAACAGAAAGGGAAATTACTGTAAGGATCCAGTGAGCTAGGTCACTCATTTTATATTCATCTCCTCTAGTTCCCTTGACCTTGTTCTGTCAGGGAATAGACCAGAAGACAAGACAAATCAAGTTCCCCTCTGCTACCTTGATTTCAAGCCTTAACCCATCAATCAAGGAGTTATAAGGTGCCTACTATAAGCCCAGCACTTTAACAGCATGACAATTTTTATCCAACTGCCAGTTAGATGATACAGGGTGCCTATTGTAAACAGCCAACAAAGCTGACATTCTGGGACTATTTAATCTATAGCTGATATACAACCAAAGGTGTCTTAGTAAATGTTTAACAACCAGCTCTCCAGGGGGAGAAAATAGAAGCAGGAAAACTTTTAAGTTTAATACAGTTTGTATTATTAACACTTTCTTAAGTGTAAACAATAAAGGAAATAATAAATCAAGCCCTAATTTATAACTGACTGATTTCCAAGGTATAAATGATGACAATGAAAATTTAACAATCTGAGGGAGCTGGTTAAAGCTGAATGCAGCACACCCCTGTTTCAGCATATTAATCCCCAGTTTTTGAAAACAGGGATTCATAGTGTTTAAAAAAACTTTAAAAAACACACAGTAGATTAAAGGTGCTCTGATTCTTAAAAGCAGAGATGAGACATTAAAAAGCCAGTTCAGTTTTTCAGATCTTTCTAATTAAAGGCAGTTTAAATTTTTATAGGATGATTTTACTGTGCGTGTGTGTGTGTGTGTGTGTGTGTGTGTGTAATGGTAGCCATCTCTATGGCAGCAAGGAGGGGAGAGGAAAGAAGAAAGTTACATGATAACTTCATTATATCTTTAAAAGGGAACCAAATTGTATGTAATGAGTTGCGATTTCATGTCCAAGCCTCTTTTTTGTCTATTCTACTTTGTTATGGAAATACTTGCTTTATTTCTTAAGTTCAAAACAAAAATGTCCAAAAACAACAAAAGAAATCTTTATAGGGAAAGGAAGGAGGGAAGGAAAGAGAACAGAAACCTCTGTTGAGGTTTACTCTTGCAAAGAAATTATGGGCACAAAACTCATTCTATTTATCACACTTGGTCCTCATAACAACCCTATGAGAAAAGTAATTATAATTACTATATATTTAAAATAATCATTATATCATTATATTATGTAATGATTATTATATATTATAATTATTATATGATTATGTCACATTAAATATTTTATTATAGTTCACATTTCTATAGTGCTCTAAAGTTTAATATATGCTTTCCTCATAACTATCTCCCTCCTCTAAAAGTAAAACAAAAAAAAAACTTTAACAATGTGTAATTATAATGTCCAAGAAGTTTGGCTCAGAGAACAATTGAGGAAATGGAATTTCTTTGCAGTGGCAGAGGATTATGAGTGTGAAATTATTTTAATTATTATCAATCTTTTAACATAGCTTTCATCTCAAAATATATCCTTCTCTATTTCCCTCCCCAGAGTGTCATCTTTATAGAAAAGAAGAAAAGGGAGAAGGATGGAGAGAGAGGAGGAAGATAGAGGACATGTGAGAAAGAGAAAAAGTGAGATGAAAGGAGGGAGAGAGAAAACTAGAGAAAGAAAGAGAAAAGAGTGAAGAGAGATGGGGAAGCAGGAAGAAAGAGGAAGACAGAAGGAGAAAGAGAGAAAGAAAAAGAGAAGCAGTTCAGGAAAGCTAACCAATACATCAGCTGATAAAGACAATGTCTGCGATGTTCCACCACAAGCACTGATATTGCACATGGTGTCAAACTACCCTTCTTTTTTAATTCTCTCTCCTTTTTTAACTCTCTGCTTTGAAGTGTGGTTCACTGGGTAAGAGAGAGATATATTTGGAAATGAAAGCAAGGGAAAAAACAAAATATATAAATCATTTTAAAACAAACATTTTCCTTGCAAGACCTCTGTGAAGTCAGTCATGCAAGTATTCTTAAGTCATTTGACCAAATGGGTTAATATATGGAAAATACTCTGCAAACTCTTAAATGTAGTTATTATAATAATAATTATTTTTCCCATCTTACATGTAAGGAAAACAAGACTTGCTAGAAAGTCAGAGTGACTTTGCCAAGGAAATACAACTATGTCTATAGCTAGGAAATGGCAGAACCAGAGCTGGAATTTAAATTTTATTATCCTTCCTTTTCATTACAGTCTATGTTGTGTTCTGATCACTCTTTTAAAATTTCACCTTCCCATGAAATCTCCCTCCATCATCTTCCTCTTCAGTAATGTTAAGACACTCATTGGAAGTGACAGGAATAGTTATCACTTCATAGATGTGAAGTCTAGTCAATAAATAGATTAATGAACACATGTACAAACAAACATCAGCTTAGTACCTCCTCTGCATCTGATACTATTCTAGATACTAATACAAATTCTAGTACTAATACAAAGTATCTGTCTTCAAGCTTATATTTTATAGCATATACAGTAATATTGGTCAAAGAATAATTTTGAACCAAGTTATTCTGAGTACTATAAATATTCAAATCAACTACAAAGGATTTATGAAGAAATGTGCCATCCACCTCCAGAGAAAAAGCTAATAAATAGAAGTATATGTAGTATAGTTTTACATACATTTATAAATCTGTGTAAAATGGTAGCCTTCTGTAGTATAGGACGGGGAGGTAAGGAGGGAGAGAAAAAGTTCATAACTTAAAAGATAATAAACAAGCAAAAACTGATTTCTAAAAAAAGTTCATAGACTCCAGATTAAGGGCCTCTGAGCTGGGGTAAACATTATTAAAATGCTAATTATATCAGAACTTAGTAACAAAAAGAAATTCAAAACTTTGGATGAGATATTTACACTCTTGAACAGAAAGAAAAGGGAAGGGGAGGAGGAGAGGCATTTTACCATCTTCATTTATTCTTGGTCAGAGAGGAGCTTACCCACTGTTCAGTCATGACCCCTCCCTCATTCCAGCCTCAGTGGTCTCATCTAGCCCTAGTGCGCCAAAGCAGCTACACAGCAGAGGTTGGTTACCCTTGACATTTTCTACAGTCAACAGTGGTCTTTAAAATTCATCTTCTCACCTCCTGGATCCCACTCATCTCACTCCAATCATTCTCCCTCCTAGTTCTATATGTCTGTGACACTGGGGCCCAGGGCAGTAGTAATGCCAGTGGTTGTGAGAATCTGACCAACCTCTCTAGCCTTTCTCTTGTACCTCACAGAAAATTCATGCAAACCTCACCTTCCTGCTCCCAGAACTCTTCAACTCTCACAGCAGAGGCTCTTTGAAATCAACCCCTCTATAGTCTTTGAACCACAACAAACTAAAGGAGTCCATCCCAGCCAGCAGAACTTTTATTCCAAGTATGTATCCCTTGTAACAAGGACTAAACAAATACAAAAGAAATAAGTGTACACAAGACAAATATAAGGTATTTGAGTAACACAACACTGAAAACTCTCCACAACACTATTTTCCATAGGGTAGATCTTGTAATAGGAAAGGTTTGACTTGGACCTGATCCAAAAAAGTTTCTAGTTCCTGAAATACTAGAGAGGCAGGAAAATTTGCTGCATTTGGAGTCAGTCAAGTTAGATTCAAATCCCAGCTCCAAATGAGACCATAGACAAATCATTTAATCATTTGGTTTCCTCATTTAGAAAATTAGAGTCAGAATACTTGCATCACTTCCTTTCTAAGGTCATTAAAAAGCAGATTCCTGTTTGAAAAGCTAAATAAATGTGAATTACTATTATTATTATTACATAAAGGATTTTGTTATTGAAGGGGTCTCCCCTTTAATCTGGTCTCTCATCATGGACCCTAAGGACAGAATTATAGCAAGATTTCAGGTTAAAAAAGTGATAACAGAGTGGCAGAGGAGAAAGGAGTTAAAGAGGAAAGTAACAAGTGAAATTTTAGAATCTTCAAATTAAAGATCAGCTAACTGGTAGAGAAACATGATAATGAGAGATGTCACTGGCAATTTAGAGTAGGCTCATCAGCTGAGAATTGGAAGCAATCTTAGGAATCATATGCTCCAAACCCTTCCCCACTACAGCCACCATAACTCCCTATCCCTGTAACATAGATGAAGAAATTGACGTCCAGAAAGGGGATTAGCAGCATGGAGTAGTAGATAGGGCCCTGGTCCAGGAGTTAAGAAGACCAAAGTTCAAACCCTTCCCTTAGATACTTATTAGCTATGTGACTTTTCTATGCCTCAGTTTCCTCATCAGTAAAATAAGGGGTTTGGAGCCAACAACTTCCAGCTCTTAATCTATGATCGTACAAGTAATTTCCCGGGTCACATAGCTAGTAAGTGGCAAAGTTAGGACTTTTATTGCTGTGGTTCAGTTATTTCAGTTGTGTCCTACTCTTCATGATCCCAGTTAGGCTTTCTTGGCAGAGATAATGAAGTGGTTTGCCATTTCTTTCTCCAGATCATTTGACAGATGAGGAAACTGAGGGAAACAGGGGTCAAATTACTTCCCAGGGTCACACAGTTAGTAAGTGTCTGAGACTAGATTTGAATTCAGATATTCAGAATTATCATTTGAACCCAGGCAAATTCTTTGTTTCTGAATCCAGACCTCTTTCTGCTAGAGTGCTGAGTTCAAGTCAAAACCTAGAAAAGTGCTCTTTATACAGAGTAGGTACTTAATTCAGGATTCAATTCAAAGTTTAGAGGAGACCCTCAGATTTCTGTTTGCTCATCTATCAAATAGGGCAATAGGATTTGTGGGTTGTTGTAAGACTAAAATGAGTTGGGGTAGCTAGGTGGAGCACTGGCTAGAGCTCCAGCCCTGCAGTCAGGAGGACCTGAGTTCAAATACAGGCTCAGACAATTGACACTTACTAGCTATGTGAACCTAGGCAAGTCACATAACCTATATTGTGTTGGGGAAAAAAAAGGCTAAAATGAGTTAATTTGATTACAACAATTTTGCAAATATTAAGGAACATATCAGTTTTGTGGGCATTATTATTTTTCATTCAATTCAACAAACATGCATTAAGTGCTTTGTACAGACAAGGCATGTGCTCGTCCTTTGTTGCCAGAGACCATGCCATCAGAGAAATAAGAACATGACTTGCACTTAACTTTGTTTTGAGTGAGTGAGATTTGAATTCAGATCCTCCTGACTCCTGCACTGGTGCTCTATCCACTGCACCACCTAGCTGCTCAAATCTCATCTCAGACACTTGACACTCACTAGCTGTGTGACCTTGGGCAACTGCCTCATCCTGGATCACCTTCACTAACCCTGATGAATATCTGGTCACTGGATTCAGATGGCTCTGGAGGAGAAACGAGGCTGGTGACCTGCGCAGCCCTCCCTCACTCAAAACAAAGTCAAGTGCAAGTCATGTCATTATTTCTCAAATGGCATGGTCTTCTTTGTCAACGAAGGATGAACACACACAGCAAGGCAGGCAGTATGAAGGGTGGGGTAAAGAGTTGAGGTCTTAAAGTACAATCAGAAGTCACATGGTATAATAAAAAAAAGCCTGATTCTGGCATCAGAGGTTCAACCCCATCCCTGGGCATGGGCAGCTTTGGGCAAATCAATTCATCTCCTTCCCTACATTTAAGATATAGAATTTAAGGAGATTAAGATTAACCGTGATGGTGCCAACTACAGAATCTTACTACTAGTATTGAAAGAGGCTGAACAAAAACTTTCAGCCTTTCCTCTTTTTTTTTGAAGGTGAGAACGTTACTGTTGTTAAGGACAGCAAGGTACCCAATGCCTATCGGTTAACCATCAACAAGGAAGATCACACACCAGGAAATATCACCAAATCACCTTTACTGAAAGACTCTTGTCATCATCATCATCATCATCATCATCATCACCACCACCACCATCATCATCATCATCATCACCATCATCATCATCATCACCACCACCACTATCATCATCATCATCATCACCATCATCATCATCATCATCACCACCACCACCATCATCATCATCATCATCACCATCATCACCATCACCATCATCATCATCATCATAACTAGCACTTCTTTAGTACCTACTATATGTTAGACACTGTGCCTAACACTTTAGGAATATTATTTTATTTGATCCTCCCAGCAACCCTATTATTATCCCCATTTTACAGTTGAGGAACTTGAGGCAAACAGGGGTTATGAGACTTTCCTGGGGTCACACAGCTAAATTTGAGATTACATTAAACTTGAAATCAGGTCCTAACTCCAGGTCTAGTGCTCTATATCCACTGGGTCACTGAGTCCCCTCAATGTGCTCTCACATGCTGGTTGTAGAGTATAAAGTCTCCCATAAACTAGAAATCAACAAAATCATCCCTGATGTCCACCACTCCAGTTACAGTGCTCAGGACGCTTTCATTAACAATGCCATTACAAATTCATTTATCATGCTCTCCTTGTTGGAAAAGCAATTCCAGCTCTCTATCAAAGACAAACAAGGAGGAACTGAATGCTTTACAAGATGGGGCTGTGACTGTAGAAACCCTTCTTTTCCTCCCCTGTGATATCCAACCTATCACATACAACCAAGATGAATAGGAAAATAGGGAAAACATTCTCATTGCTTTTTTCTTTTGAGAGCAACTTCTGTAACATTCATATAATGTATTCCTTTTTTAGAAAATGTAGGTGCTGACCTCGTATGATGACTAACTTTGAGAGACTTAGCTCTTCTCAGCAATGCAAGGATCTAAGATAACTCCAAAAGACTCAGAATGGAGAATACCATCCACATCCAGAGAAAAACTGATGGAGTCTGAATGCAGATCAAAGCAAATTATTTGCTCTCTTTTTTTGTTTTGTTTTGTTACTTCTTTCTCATGGTTCCACCCATTGGTTCTGATTCTTCTTTACACCATGACTAATGTGAAAATATGTTTAATAAAATGTACACATAGACCTTATATCAGATTGCATACTGTCTTGGGAAGGGAGGAGGGGAGGCAGAGAAAATTTAAAATTCAAAATCTTATGGAAGCGAATGTTGAAAACTAAAAATTAATTATTTTTTTTAAATAGGGGCTGGACCACATGACCTCTGAGGTTCCTTCCAGCACTTGAATTATGATTCTGTACATCTCAGGAAGACTTGAGTTCGAGCCATTGACGCATCCTGGCTCTTTGATCCCAGACATATCAACTTCTCAGCTCTTTCTCTAGGACTGAAAGTTGCAAAGCAGGTCCTGACATGCATTGGTTGAGTTCCCTCTGCCAAGGTAATCACAGGTCCATTTCCCCTCCCCCCCAAAAAATTGTGCAAGGCAAGACTCAGTTTCAATATAAATCTGATGGGAAATTTGGCAGTGGAGTTTAGCTGTCTTGAAATCCCTGATCTGCTAGTCACCACCTCCTGACCTCAAACAAATCATTAAGCTCTCCAGACCTCAATTTCCTCATCTGTAAAATGAGAGGGTTGGACCAAATCAGAGGTTCATAACCATAACAGTCTTAGGGTCCTCAGATAAATTTCAGAGGGTTCATGAATCTACATAGAAAAACAAACAAACAAAAAAATTAAACAAACCTTTAACTGAAATTTAGAATTTTCTTCCATATGAGTTTTTAAAAATACATCATTCTAATTAGGGGTCCACTGACTTCGCTAGATGGCCAGTGGGATCTATGACACACAAAAGGTGAAGAAATTCTGACCTAGATAGTCTCCAAGGTCACTTTGGACTTTAGGACTACGAGGATTCCTTTGAAAAAAGTCATTTGCCTAAACTGTCAATCTCTCTGGAAAGTCTATGGGTAGGATCACACAATCACAGCATTCCTGAAGGCTCCTAAATATATCTGCAACAATCTCAGAAAGGTAAGGGCAACACAGTAAAATAAAAAACCTCCCAGTTAATCCCTATGGTTAATTCTAAGTGTGGAACTTGGGACAAAAGGTCAGATATTACTGGAGTGAAAAACAAGCATCCTTAGCTCACAGGCCAATTTGAAAGAAAGAAAAAAGAATAAATTCAGTGAAAATCACTCAGTTTTAGATGATGGAAGAATTCAGAAAACAAGAAAATGACGAATGAAAAAAGAAGAACCTGTAAAGGACAAGAAAGACTCCTGAATAGGCACTGTCTTGGAGGGAGTGAAGAATGAACTGTAATATCTTGACTTCTGATCAATGAGAGGAAGAAAGGTGAAATCTAGAGATGAAAGAGATAGAAATGAGAGAGAGGAAAAAGATAGAGGCGGGGATGGAAGAGAGAGGAGAACAGAGGGAGAAAGGGAGGGAGAGAGGAAGAGAGGGACAAGACAAGGAGGGAGGAGAAGAGGAAATGAAGAAGAGGAAGGGGTGAAAGTGGGAAGGGAGGGAAGGCCAAGGAGAAATAGAGGAAGGTATAAGTAGAAGGTGGTACAGTGAGAGAGAGAAAGAGAGAGAGAGAGAGAGAGAGAGAGAGAGAGAGAGAGAGAGAGAGAGAGAGAGAGAGAGAGAGAGAGAAAGAGAGGGAGAGAAAGAGAGAGATCTCTTAGAAAGGTAAGCTGTTGTGTTGAATAAGCTTTAAGTAGGAGTATTTCAGACTTTACAGATATAAACTAATTATGTCAATTGTTAACAACAATAAACATAATAAAAGAGATTCTTTTGTTTCAATTTATTTATTTTTAGTTTTCAACATTCACTTTCATAAGTTTTAAACATTCTCCCCCTCCCCCCTCCCTCCCTTCCCAAGATGGCATGCAATCTGATATGAGCTCTACACATACATTCCTAGCAAATACATTTTCACATTAAAAAAGATTCTTAGATTCCTATCCTCCGATATGGTGGTGTTTATTTTTTTCCTTTCTGAGGCACTTTGCAGAAAGAATAATTTATTCAGTCTCCGAACAGTTAACTGACTTTATATATAACTCTAAAGCTTAGAAAACACTTTTACTTATATAATGTTATTAGAGGAAAACAATGACCCTGTGAGCTAAGGTAATTCAGGTCTTATTGTTCTCTTATTTTGTGGATGAGGAAACTGAGGAACAGAGAGTGCAAGAGACTTGCTAGTCAGAAACAGGACTTCTGAACTTCAAGTCCAGGTCTTTAACCACTGTATCACCATCTCCACTTGACCGTAAACTGAGGACTATTAACCAAGGCATATGAAGATGGAATTTTTTATCTGATTGAGCAAGTGACTGGTGGAACAGAAGCTCAGAATCTTGATACCTACTCTGTCCTTTTACCAGCTAGGCATGGAGTCTGCATGAGATCCTTTATAAATGCTCTCCTTCCTTAGCTCAGGATTTCCCCAAAGGAGAGCATTGTCTTGTTACATGGCTGTCATCAACTGGCTTTAGCTTGTCCCAGAGTCTGACAGATTCCCCAACAACTGAGCTCATACCATCCCATTCAATATACTTCTCTCCAGGGCAGTTTCCCTATCTCCTGGCCCTTTCTCCTTCCTGTCACTACCTTTCAAGGTCTCAGACTCATACTTAGTCAACTACATTTCCCAACAACATCCATCCAGAAAAGTCCCATTCCATGATGCCACCTAAGTTCAGAACTTTTCTCAGAAAGAGTCAACACACCAGCCAAAGACCACAAAGTCTAAATTCCTGATGCCACCTTCTCCACCCACTCTGAGTCTGCCAAAAAGAAGGGTGTTATGAGGCTAAAAACACATTGCTGTCATTTCCTCCTCCTAAATAGTACCTTTCTAATCCCAGATTAAAATACTTCTCTTAGCTACCCGCAATAGAGATTTTCTTAATCATTATTGCCTCAAAATGAAATCAAACCAAACATAAAAAAAAATACAAAACCAAGAAAAAAATCCCTTAAATAACACAGAACCAGCCAAATTAAAAGCACATTATCTTGGAGATGGAAAATTGGGGCTTCCATGGCAGCAAGTCACCCTGTAGAAGGAATACTCCTAAATTTGACTTCTGTGAGCTTGGAAGGAAACAAGCAACAACCTACTAGGTGCCAGGCACTATGTTAAGCACTTCACAAATATCTCATTTGATCCTCATAATCCTGGAAGATAGGTGCTATAATTATTCCCATTTTATAGTCGAGGAAATCAAGGCTGAGGAGGTTAAGTGACTTGTTCAGGGTTACCCAGTTAATAAGGTAGGATTTGAACTGAGATCTTCCTGACTCCAGACTCTGTGTTCTATCCATGGTGCTACCTAACTAACTGCCTTGGGCAAATCATTTCAACTCTGTTAGCTTCAGTTTCCTTCATTCAACAGCTATGCTACACCTACCATATTCAAGGCATTGAGAACAGAGAAATAAAATATGACATAATCCTTGCCTTCAAGGGGTTTATATATTACTTAAAGTTTGAATTTAAAGGAATAAAGTACACAGACAAATATGATACAAGATGGAATATGATGAGGGCAGAGAAAAGATCCAGACAAAATGATCTATGAAAATGTGAAGAAAAAGAGGATACTTTTGGATGAGAGAATCAAGGAAACTGTCACCAATGAAGTGGCACCTCATCTGAGCCTTGCAGGAAATGAAAGACTCTGAGAAACAGAAATGGAGAAAATGAGTATTCTAGGAATGGGGGCCAACCAAAGGTCCTCTTCTGTCAAATAAGGGAGTTGGACTGGATCAAAGATTCTTACCTTTTTTTGTGTCCTGGACCCCTTTGATGGTCTGGTGAAGCCTATGGGGAAGTCCTTCTCAGAATGATGTTTTTAAAGGAACAAAGTACATAGGATAGCAAAAGAAAACAATGTCATAATTTTTTTGTTGTTTTTGCTGTTTGGTTGTGTCTGACTCTCTATGACCCCATTTGGCGTTTTCTTGGCAAAGATACTGGAGTGGTTTGCCATTTTCTTCCCCAGCTCATTTTGCAGATGAGGAAACTGAGGTAAGTGACTTGCCCAGGATCACACAGCTAGTAAGTGTCTGAGGTCAAATTTGAACTCAAGTCCTTCTAACCCCAGGGCCAGTGCTATTATACACAGTACCACCTAACTGCTCATAACTGTATGACAGTTATCAAAAAATTTTTTTAAATCATTGACTCAGGTTACAAACCCCTGAACTAGATGATCCCTAAATGTCCCATCCATCTCTAAAATATTAGAATATCTCTATGAGGAACCCATTTGCAGAGATCCTTGATTTTGCCCTCAATTCTTTGCAACAAGTATTTAATGAGTCATACACTATCCTAGATGCTGGAATACAAAGACAAAAAAGAAACAGTCTTTCTCTTCAAAGAGTTAATATTCTCCTGTCATTCCTTCTCAACAGAGCCATAATCAGGGCACAGTGAATGGAGATTTTCTCCAGGGTGGCAAATTTAAGAAGCACAAAGTTCTTCATCCAGAGGCCCCTCCTTCCTACTGTTTACCCTGCCCCCTGCCTTTGTGGGAGCCCCTTTCCCTAGTGCATCTTCCCCCACAGTAGCCTCCCCAAAGTTAAATCTCCCCTTCCCATTCATCCCCTACTTGCCTTCACTACAGAAATGATTATTTATTACTGCTTATCAGACAGCCACAAGCCCCACACAGCTCCCTGGAAAATGTTCACTCTAATATAGTCCAGTCATTGATGTTAATCTTATTTTAGTGCTATAGTGGAAAACATCTCCTGGAAAATACATTAGCAGAAGATAACACCTTAAGTTTTTTTTTTTTTTTTAAAGGCCAGAGCCTGGAAGCACTACAGATCATGAATAATGCAGAAGCAATTAAATGATTAAGAGGCAATGTGTCTATTTTACAATCATCAAACCAATCAACCATTTTGGCATTTATGCTGGAGTGTTACAAATGCATGCTCCATGGAGTGCTGTAGGGGAAACAGATTGAGAGTTCTTCTCATTTTCAATCACTGAGCAAATGCATTTAGAAACAACTCATTCACATAAACAGAGTCGGGCTTCAAATGTTCTTCTGGGGGAAAAAATGTAGTGAGCAGAGGTCTGTACTAAGTTCCTTTTTCTGATCAAAGCTGTAACAAGGACAGAACTATCAGAGCAG
Source organism: Bettongia penicillata ogilbyi (assembly GCA_023548195.1). Taxonomy (NCBI): domain Eukaryota; kingdom Metazoa; phylum Chordata; class Mammalia; order Diprotodontia; family Potoroidae; genus Bettongia; species Bettongia penicillata. The sequence continues at coordinate 121,160 of JAJHZJ010000864.1, forward strand.
TGTACGAGATTCAGAGAATGACCAAGGCACATTCCTTGGGAGGCTTCCTTCCTTGTGCATTCCAGCCCTGCAGAAGGACTGTCAGGGGTCTTGTCCCAGAGGCACTCCCCTCCCATTTCAGGAGTATGTCTTCCTCTCCACCTCCCTCCCAGTCTGGGATGCTTACCACCCTGAGTGAAGAAATTGCTAATTATACCTTTGCCTCTTGTATAGCCTACCCTAGGAACACAGTAGTCAATAAGCATTGATCAATTCCAGAAAAGAAACCCAACTCTATTTCATAGCAAATGGATGAATGAATGAATAGGAAAAAGGCTTCATCTTTATCCACCAAATCAGTGTGTGCTACTGAAGAAAAAAATAAAATAATTTAAAGACCTCTAATATAAACAAAGGACGTTTCAGTTAAGCAGCTCAGGGAAATTCCCTGATTTTACAGAAGCCTTTTAACATTTCTCACATGGTAAAAATGTGGCATCAGTAAGAATAACTGACAAGATGTTCTTTATACACCAGTCCCCCTCCTCTCTCACACACACCAGCAGACTTCAAAAGGAAATCAAGTTTTACAGTTTAATTTCTGTTTATTCCCTTGTATTCAAATCAGCTTTCCTTGACTGCCCCCTTCCAAATATTCAGGAGACTTATAATCTGACCTTATCCCTTTCAAAAAACTGGTAATCATTATGGTGAAATAAAACACTTAAAAATGAAAGGATGTGTTGAATTGAATAGGTTTACGCTTATCTTCTTAAAACAGTTATATTTTCATTTTTCTGTTATTTATTGTTTATACTTTTTTAAGGGTATATACATCTTTCATTTATTCTTAGAAGCCTGAATTTTCTTTAAAAGGATCACCTTCTATAGGCCTTTTCCTGATACATTCAATGGCAACTCTTAGCACCCTCACTTCTGCTCCAAATTAGTATGTTTATAGATTAATTTGCTATATTTTTGCATATGCTTATAGATGGATGCAATAGTAAAAACAGATTCCAGGTCCAAGAGGCATCGTCCTTCTCCAACTAAAGGACCTCTTTGAACTGGATTCATTCACCTTAACCAGGTTAAGTGGTGGGGAGCTCTGACAACTGACTCTTTTTTTCCTATTTTGGGGTCTTTACTACCCAACCCTGCAGGCACAGGAAAGAAATATTTAAAGTTTAAGCTTTGGTTCATGTCTAGGTTAGTAGAAAGTTACCCAATATACAACGTAAATCAGGGACAGGACAGCTGATGCATTAGATAAAAGGATTAGACACACAGTCAGGAAGAACTGTGTTGAAATCCTGCCTCAGACACATACTAGCTGTGTGACTCTAGCAAGTCACTTAACTTTGCTCAGCCTCAGTTTCCTCATCAACAAAATGGGGGTAATGATCACAACTACCTCCCTGGGTTATTATAAGATAAAATGAGATAATATTTATAAAGCTCCTTGCAAACCTTAAAGTGATATGTATAAATATGAGCTATCATCATTATTATTATACATTGATAATTATATATGATATATATGATTTAATTACTATACAATGAAGAACCAATAGAGTTTTGTAATTGACAGATACAGTTACAGTTCCAACAGCAGTCTACTGAAATGCCAAATGGGATAAGCTCATAGGTCTATTGGGCATCTAGGGGATAGAGTTCAGGACCTTGAGTCAGGAAGATGAGTCTTCTTGAGCTCAAATCTGTCCTCAGACACTTACTAACTGTGTGACCCTGAGAAAGTCACTTAATCATCTTTGTCTCAGTTTCCTTATTTGTAAAATGAGCTGGAGAAGGAAATGGCCAACCACTCTGACATCTTTGCCAAGAAAATCCCAAATGGGGTCACAAAGAGTCAGGCACTACCGAAACAACTCAACAACATGTTGTTCAGACTCAAACCCAAGTCAGCAACTTTGAAAGTTTAGACCAGGGGGTGGGGCAGCTAGAACACTTTGATGAGAATTAAATCACTGTAGGAGCACTGAACGCTTGTGGGTTCCCAGCCTGAGCTATCCCCCGGAACCTCTAGAATAACACTACATTCAATACTTAGCTGCAGGCCCAGCCCAGACATTCCCACCAGACAAGTGTAGGGCCTAGCCCCAACAGAAAGCCCAAAGTCAGGAAGCAGGCTAAAGGAATGAGCTACCAAAAAGCAAGAATGTCACTAAGCTTTTATGGTGACAGGTATGCTCCAGACACAAACTAAGGAAAATGGCTCCAAAACACTCTGCAAGCAAAGCCTCAGGGTAAAACACAGTTTGGGTACAAACTCAGCTGTAATTTCTAGGAGAGATGAAGCAAGAGTTTAAAAGGGAGATAAAAATGCTTTTTTAAATGGATGAAATGAGAGCAGTAAAGGAAAACATTGGAAAAGAAATCAAATCTATGGAAGAATCTGAAAGGAAATTAACAACGTCAGCCCAAGCAACAAATCCACTAAAAATTAGAACGAACCAAATAGAAGCTAAAGACTCCATGACAAAAGTGACAAATATGAAAATAAAATAAAAAGACTAGAAAAATAAAAGAAACCATATCTCCTAGCAAAAAAATAACTGACTTAGAAAGAGATCAAAGGGAAAAAATTTAAGAATCGCTAGACTATCTAAACTTTACAGCCAAAGGAAAAAAGAGCGTAGACAAAATATTAAAACAAAAATTACCAAACTGTCTTAGAAATAGAGGGCAAAGTGGAAATAGAAACAAACTACTGGTTGCCTCCTGAAAGAAATCTTCAAATGAAAACTCAGAGGAATATTATAGTCAAAATTGAGAGGTTTCATGTCAAAGAAAAAATTCTACAAGCAGTCAAAAAAATGAATTCAAGATTGCATATGATTTAGCAAACATCACAATAAAAGAGAGGAAAGCTTGGAATATAATATTCCAGAAGGCAAAGGCTCTATGTTCACAACCAAGAATAACTTACCTACTAAAACAGTATAATCCTAGAGTGGGGAAATAAACATTCAAAGAAATAGAGAATTTCCAAGTACCCTTGATGAAAGACCAGAACTATGTAGATACTTTGAAACACAAATACAGGAGTCAAGAGAAACACAAAAAAGGTAAATATAAACAATCATAAGGGACCAAACAAGGATTAACTGTTCACATTCTAATATGGGGAGATGATTTGTATATCACCTCTGAACTCTGTCATTATCTGTCTAATTAGACAGAAGGCCTGGGAGTGGTTTTATTATGTCTTGATCTTAAAAGAAGAATGGGAAGGAAGAGGAATATGTTGGTTGGAGGATGGAGAAACTGAAGGCTAGGGGTAATTGTACACATATTGAAAGGAGGAGGGAGGAATAGGGGGAGAAGCTATCACTTGAACTTCATTTTCATCTGAACTACTCAGAGGGAAGACTGTGTGTGTGCATGTGTGTGTGTGTACATGTATGCATGTATATATACACCACTGCCTACAGAAATACATTTCAGGGGGGAGGAGCCAAGATGGCGGAGTAGAAAGACTCACGTATGCTAGCTCCGAACCCACAATCCATAAATTTTCTGTAAAAAGAACTCCCCACAAATTCTGGAGCAGTGCAAGCCATGCAGAAACACAGTGGAAGAGATTTCCATCTGTTCCAGAGAGCCCCGGAAAGCCGTTCCCAGGGGTCCGCCACACACCAGACAGCAGAGCCCACCCCTCTACTGCCCTGGCTGTGAGGCCCCAAGAGGAGCAGATCCAAGCAGGCTTCAGGGATGGAATCTCCAGCAGCCGGGAGGATCCCTCCGCCCACAGATGCTACAGGTCAGTGAGAGAGATTCTGGGCTGGCCAAGAGAGGAGCAGGGTGCCTCCATAACTCAGGCCCAGTCAGAGGCAGCGGCAGAAGCAGCAGCATCCCAGGACTCCATTATTGAAGGTCTCTGCATAAACCCCCTGAGGGAACTGAGCCTGGGAGGCAGCCCTGCCCCCACCTGAGCACCAGAACTTGAGTTCATATTAAATAGCAGCCCCGCCCACCACTGAAAGCCCTGAGGCTGGGGAGCAGCATTTGAATCTCAAACCTCAAGCACTAGCTGGGCAGATCTAGGCGGGGGTGCAGAGGAATCTCAGAACTCAAGTAACTGGCTGGGAAAATGCCCAGAAAAGGGAAGAAAAATAAGACCATAGAAGGCTACTTTCTTGGGGAACAGATGATGTTTCCTCCTTTCATTTCCAATGGGGAGGAACAATGCTTGCCATCAGGGAAAGACATGGAGGTTGGGGCCTCTGTATCCCAGACATCCGAGGTGAATGTCCGGTGGACTCAGGCCATGGAAGAGCTCAAAAAGGATTTTGAAAATCAAGTTAGACAGGTGGAGGAAAAACTGGGAAGAGAAATGAGAGAGATGCAAGAAAAGCATGAAAAATGGGTCAATACCTTGGTAAAGGTGACCCAAAAAAATGCTGAAGAAAATAACACCTTGAAAAATAGGCTAACTCAATTGGCAAAAGAGGTTCAAAAAGCCAATGAGGAGAAGAATGCTTTCAAAAGCAGATTTAGCCAAATGGAAAAAGAGGTTCAAAAGCTCACTGAAGAAAATAGTTCTCTCAAAATTAGATTGGAACAGATGGAGGCTAATGACTTTCTGAGAAACCAAGAAATCACAAAACAAAACCAAAAGAATGAAAAAATGGAAGAGAATGTGAAATATCTCATGGGAAAAACAACTGACCTGGAAAATAGATCCAGGAGAGACAATTTAAAAATTATGGGACTACCTGAAAGTCATGATCAAAAAAAGAGCTTAGACATCATCTTCCATGAAATTATCGAGGAAAACTGCCCTGATATTCTACAACCAGAGGGCAAAATAAGTATTGAAAGAATCCATCGATCACCGCCTGAAAGAGATCCAAAAAGAGAAACTCCTAGGAACATTGTGGCCAAATTCCAGAATTCCCTGGTGAAGGAGAAAATATTGCGAGCAGCTAGAAAGAAACAATTCCAGTATTGTGGAAATACAATCAGGATAACTCAAGATCTAGCAGCTTCTACATTAAGGGATCGAAGGGCGTGGAACAGGATATTCCAGAAGTCAAAGGAACTAGGACTCAAACCAAGAATCACCTACCCAGCAAAACTGAGTATAATACTTCAGGGGAAAATATGATCTTTCAATGAAATAGAGGACTTTCAAGCATTCTTGATGAAAAGAGCAGAGCTGAAAAGAAAATTTGACTTTCAAACACAAGAATGAGAAGAAGCATGAAAAAGTAAACAGCAAAGAGAAGTCATAAGGGACTTACCAAAAGTGAACTGTTTACATTCCTACATAGAAAGACAATATTTGTAACTCTTAAAACTTTTCAGTATCTGGGTGGTTGGTGGGACCACACACACACATACACACACATGTGCACACATGCACACACATGTACACGCATGCATGCACACACATACACACATGCATGCACATGCAAAGACAGAGAGCACAGAGTGAATTGAATAGGATGGGACCATATCTTAAAAGAATTTAAGGTAAACGGGGAGAGAGAAATGTAGTGGGAGGAGAGAGGGTGAAATGGAATGGGTAAATTATCTCTCATTCAAGAGGCAAGCAGGAGACTTTTTAGTGGAGGGAAAAAGAGGAGAGCTGAGAAAAAAACATGAAGTTTACCCTCATCACATTCAACTAAAGGAAGGAATAAAATGCACACTCATTTTGGTATGAAAACCTATCTTACAATATAGGAAAGTGGGGGAGAAGGAGATAAGCAGGGTGGGGGGGATGATGGAAGGGAGGGCAATGGGAGGAGGGACCAATTTGAAGTCAACACTCAGAAAGGGACAGGATCAAAAGACAGAATAGAAACAATGGGGGCCAGGATAGGATGGATGGAAATAGAGTTAGTCTTACACAACATGACTATTATGGAAGTCATTTGCAAAACTACACAGATAGGGCCTATATTGAATTGCCTGCCTTCCCAAAGGGAATGGGTGGCGAGGGAGGGATGAGGAGAATTTGGAACTCAAAGTTTTAGGAACAACTGTTTAGTATTGTTGTTGCTACTAGGAAATAAGAAATACAGTTAATGGGGAATAGAAAGTCATCTGGCCCTACGGGACAAAAGAGAAGATGGGGAGCAGAGAAGGGAGGGATGATAGAAGATAGGGCAGATTGGTGATAGGGAAAATTAGAATGTTCGGTGTATTGGGGTGGGGGGAGGGGAGAAATGGGGAGAAAATTTGGAACCCAAAATTTTGTGAAAATGAATGTAAAAAGTTAAATAAATAAATTTATATTAAAAAAAAAGAAATACATTTCACTCCACAGAGAAATACAAAGGAAAGGAGGAAAGAAAGGAGAAGAATTGGAAGAAGGATAGCCTAAGAGACAAACTAGTTCCAAGCAAAATTGACTCTAACTATGGAGATACAGAAATTTTTATAGAAGTCCTTTTTGTTTTGTCAAAGAATTGGAAACTGAGGGAATGCCCATCAATTAAGAAGTGGCTGAACAAGTTATGGCATATAAACATGATGAAATACATATGTATATGGGCCATAAAAAATTATAAAGGTTTCAGAGAAATTTGGAAACACTTGTATGGCATGAAATAAAGTGAAGCTATGAGAACAATTTATGCAATGACAATAATATTGTAAGGACAAAAAAATTTTGAACTTAGGAACTCTGACCAGCATAGTTATCAACCACAATTTTAGAGGACTCATGATGAAACATTCCACCCATCTCCTGATGGAGAAGTAAAAGATAGAGACTAAAGAATATGTACATGTATACATACACATGTATAAATATGTGTGTGTATATTTCAGATGTAGCCAATATGGACATTTGTTTTCCTTGACTACAGGTGTTTATAACAGGGTTTTTGTTTTTCTTTCTCACTTGAGTGCAAGGGGAAGAGAAGAAAGATTTTTGCTTATTAGAAAAAATTATATTTAACTTTTTTTAAGTACTGGGTGGGGCTGGGCAGTCTCCTCATGATCAACGGTGCTCAGCTTTTGCAGACCCCATTCTTTCTCTCAGTATGCCTTCTCTGTATCTCTGTGCCTCTCTTTAAAACTCCCTAGTCTGACTCTAGCCCTGTGTCTGGTTCAAAAATAGTCCAAATCTTTCTCTGGGCTGTGAAGGGATGCTTAAATCTCTGAACGTTAAACCATACTGACCAGAACGCCAGTAGGTTTTCCAAACCCAGATAATTATAGTTGGGTCATAGATGTAAGGCTGGAAGGGATCTTGGAAGTCAACTACCTCAACCTGCTCACTTTACAGTTGATGGAATTGAGGCTCAGAAAAATATGTTACTTGTCCAAGGTCACACAGCTACAATGTGACTAAGATGAAATTTGAACCTATATCCAAATCTGTTCTATTATGCTATGCTGATGGACATGAGTAGCAATTTTTCCCAAGAGTGTATCATGTTAGAGTAGAAACAATTACATATCTTTTTCTCTTTGCTAGTACAAAAGTGCCGGTGACTGAGGATCCTTGAACAAATTGCCTTTCCCCATCCCAATATTTTCTCAGCAAAATGAGAATATAATACTTCCTAAAGTGTCACAAAAGTGTAACAGAAGCTAAAAATCCTTATTTTTCTGTGTTCAGAGGTATGTTCAAGTTAACAAGTGATCACCAACATTTCCGGTCACTTAAAGAATGTAAGGGAGTGTCCCATGTAGACTCAATACTTTTTTCCATTATCAGAGAACTCATCAGTTTACTTAAGCTTCACTATCAATGGCTTATAGAACAGAAGGTATTCAAATTTAACTTCAGTCAGCTTCCTCTAATGCTGCGTGGGAGAGATCAAGGCAGTCTGTACCCAAGGCCTTCTCTATAAGTCTTTGAAGTTACTTAGGTTCTTATCATTCTTTAGCCATTGGCAAATACATTGACTTGCCCAACCAAACAGAAAGTCTCCATGTTCTCTCATTGGTGCATGTCAGAAGAACAAGAAGGAGACACTGATTTTTGTGCTACAAGTCAATACACTGTGACCTTCCTCCCAGTGTTAAAGACAAGACAGTTAGATAACTAAAAGTGAGCCAGGCATGGAAATGAGATTTCATACACCCAGTTCAAGATACCAGCTTTGTCTTTATTAAGTTCACTGGACTGGAATCATCAAGCGCTCTGCAAATGGAACTTGTCGATCTGGTGATGGTTCAGTCTTTTCCCCCCTTACAATAGTTTACATTTTAAATAATTTTTACACAAAGCAGAACAGATAATAAGAAAGACTAAGGATATGCATGGCAGACCTTTACATTCTTGCATAAGAGTATATGCTCGTCCTCTGAGAGGTCAGTACTGTGGATCCTTTTTACTGAGGCTTAGCAACTAGAAGTGTCATGTTTACCTAGATCAGTTCTACTAAGTTAGAACAGAATGTCATAAAATTTAGGTCTGAAAGGGCCTTTAGAGGTTATCTCAGCTAGCTCCTTCATTTGCTAGGTCAGGAAACTGGGACTAAGGGAGAGCTGACTTCTCCAAGAACACAAAAGTGGCAAGTAGTAGAACTGGACTTTGAACCCAGAAATTCCAGCTCTTCTGACTCCAAGGTAGGACCACTTTTCAGTGGGACCCACTATCTCCCTCATCTTACCAAAGATTTATCCCTGGGACCTGAACTCCTTCAAGCCACTGGGTTTGGTCTTTATATCCACTTGCCGGACACATTTTTTGCTTTTAGATAGAACCTGTCATACCATTGATATGAGGAACTCCCAGTGGTGAAATACGTCCTACCAAAGCAGACTGATCCTTGTCCTGCAACTTTCTCAGAGAATTGCACTCAGTTATACTGAACTAAGTGACTTACCCAGGGTCACTCACATAGCAGTATCTGTCAGAGGTAGACTTGAACTCAGGTTTTTCAGACTCTGTACTAGCCTGTAATCCATTGTATTTGAATTGTCTCTTGCCAGGAAGGAGACTTGCATACAGCAAAGGCTGAATAAATGCTCATTCAACTGAATGGAAAATGCTTCAGTAGATCAGTTCCCAACCAGAGGTAAGTCACTTAACCCCTTGAAACTTTTCTTTCTTTCTTTCTCTTTCCTTCCTTTCTATTTATTTAGGCAGCCAGGCAGTACAATGGATAGGGAAGTGAACCCGGAGTCAGGAAGATCCAAGTTCAAATTTGACCTCAGATACTTACAATCTGTGTGATCCTGGGCAAGACATTTATGTTTGCCTCACCTTCCCCAACGGTAAAAGGAGGATAACAACAGCACCTACCTTGAAGTGTTGTTTTAAATGAGATAATATTTGTAAAATGCTTAGCACATAGTAGGTACTATATAAATGCTTATTTCCTTCCATCACTACCCTTTCCTTGCTATTACAAAGTATAACAGAGTATGTGACTTGTATGAACTGATACAAAGCAAAGTAAGCAGTACCAGAAAAGCACTATATACAAAGACTGCAATCATGTAAACAGAAAGAATACACACACAATCAAAATTAAGCACTGTAATTTTAACAACCACATATGGTCCCAAAGAAGAGACATAAAAATGCAACACCTTCCCTTCTTTGAGTAGTGGGTGGCTATAAGTAGGAAATGCCACATATACTGTCAGATTCAGTTGATAAATTTTGCTAAAATTTGCCTTCTGCCTTCTTTTTTGTTCTTACAAAAGATGTTTTTCTCGGTATAGGAAGAGTGATATGTTGGGAAATGAAAGTAATGTTGAAAAAATCAATCATTTTTAAGCACAATGGACAAGGGGTAATTATTCAGGCAACTTTATCAATATAAATGAGTTTACTGAATTTTTTAGGCCTTCAAGTGCATTTTTAGGGACTTGAACTGATCAGTCTTACATATGTCCAATCTATCTAATGTCTTTCTTTCTATTGTCCAGAGAACCAAACAAGTTTTCATTATTTAGTGGATCACTATGGAGCTAGGATCAAGTTAAAGCTCGAGTGGGAAAGATCTTGGAGGCCATCAAGTCCAGCTCCTCACTTTACAGAAGGGGAAACAAAGATCAAAGGTCAGACAATTAGAATCAGATGAAATTTGAATGAGGTCCTCAAACTCCAGGTCTTCTATTTTTTCCTCTGTATCACACTACCTAGAGAACAGTAACCTGGTCATGAGTCTGTCCTGGTTGGGGGAAGGAAGGGTAGTGATGGGAAATGAGCAACTAATCCTGCTCAATAATGCCTTTCGTATTTCTTCCTACACACCACTGACTCAGACATGTCCCTAAGACTTGGTTAACATTTTCTGACTCATTGACTCAAGTATTTAAAATGGAAATATTCCTTTACCTAACTCACAGAGACAAGGGTGTCATTGAAGCCCATTCTTGATGTCTAACACACTGGGTGTGCTCCATCCCTTAAATGATCTCAAGATATTTTACCCTCTCCTAAAACAATCACACAGTGTGAAGCTTACGAGGGGCAAGCTAGTGAGAAAGGGTAGAAACTTGAAAACACTTCTAATACTTTTGTGGAAAGTATTTTAGTTGGAAAGCTCCAACTAAATAGCCAACATATCCTTGCTTCTAAGAAAGAAAGCAGACCAACATCAGGCCAGATGTGGCAGCTTTCTGTGAGAGGGACTGGAAAATATCCTACTGACATCATCTCTTTCCATTCACTACTACAACATATGTATCTGAACTGAAGAGAAGGGGGTGGATTATTCACTCAAAATCCTTTTAAAGGAAGCCTTCTCAAACTATTTTATCAGGGTCCTGTTAATCATAAAGGACACTTTTCCCATTACTTACACTTTTCTTGGGAAGATAGGATGGCAGTGACCTTGGAAACTATCCCAACTTTTTCTGGTAAGGAAAAAAACAACATCTATGCCTATCAAGTGGGGATAGGCTAAAGCAAATGTGGTATGTGGATATAATGGAATATTATTGCACCATAAAAAGAAAAACCAACAAATATGAGGAGCTCAGAGAAATATGGAAAGATTTGCATAAATTCAGAACTAGAAACAATCTGCAATGTAAGCAGAAGCAGGGGAACAGTAGAGTACTATGGGAAAAGATCTGGATGGGCAGTCAGAAGACCTGAGTTCAAATCCTGTCTCTGCCCTGTCTATTCTCCTGTCTATTCTCTAGGTCATACTACACAAGTCACAGTTGTGACTGGGTCTCAGTTTCCTTATCTTAAAAAATGAGGGAATTGGGCTGTATGGCTTCTGAGGTTTCTTCTGGCTCCAAGTTGAATGCCCCCAAAATCCAATGTACACAACGGTTACAATAACATAGATGAAACCATTATAAGGAATAAACACTTTGAGCAATCATAATTATGAATCTTGGACCAGGAGAACAGAAGATGAAAGAGACCTCTCTCCTTTCTACAAAAAGGTGGGAGGCTACAGGTAAAGAATGTTGCCTATCTAGTTGGTATGTCTATCAGTTTTCCTTCATTTTTTTTTGTTCCCAGAAAAGGCTCATAGGGGATCAGTGAGAGGATTTTCTGAAATGATCTTACATTTATTTATGCAAAAAGAATGTTAAGTGATTTGCCCAAGGTTATACAGCTAGTGTCTAAGGTGGGAATCACATTCAAGATTTGCTAACTCTTAAGTCCAGCACTCTCTCCATCATTTATATATAATAATAACTAGCATTTATATAGTGCTTAGAACTATTTTCTCAGTTGAACCTTGCATATCCCTATGATGTATGATTTATGCTTCCTATGGAACCTGGGAGAAATCACTGAACCTCTCTGGGCCTCAGTTCCCTAACCTATGAAATGGGGATAATAATGGCATCTACCTCAAATGAGAAAATGTTTGTAACACTTAACACACTTAACGCACTACATAAAGGCTAGTTACTATTATTATTTTCCTCATATAAAGCTAGGGGCGTGCTAGGGTCAGCTCCAACTGCCTCATCAGAGCCAACAGTTAAATTTTCAGTGAGGATTGATACCTCTAAAATCAGCCAATGCTAAAAATCAGGGCTTGATTTACTATTATGTTGATTGTCTAGATATGCAAAAATGAGGGTGACAATGTTAATAAAGCAGATTGTGCAAATGACTAATATGGAAATGTTTTGTATGACTGCACATGATTGCTTCCCATTGCAGAGAGGGGAGAGAGAAGTGAGGGAGGGATAAAATATGGAACTCAAAGCTTAAAAAAATGTTAAAAATTGGTTTTACATTGGGGAAATTGAGATAATCAGGGAAAAATAAAATATTAAAGGAAAAAGTATATTGTGCAAAAGAAATAGACTTTTAAAGTATTTCATGCCTACATTTTCATCTGAAGGGTCAGTTACAAAACATTCACTTGCATACCTCTGCCTAAACCCTAGTTCAAAGGCTTCCTCTTCCAAGACTCCTCCTATGCAAAAAGGTCTTTCTTTCAATGGAGTACACACAAAGTCCTTGGTTTGCACTCCTTTAATGGACTTATAGGATCATATCTTTCAAGCTAGAAGGGACAGAAGAGATCAATAGGTTCAACCTCCTAATCTTATAGTTGAAAAAACTGACGCCCAGGAATATTAAGTGATTTGCCCAAAAAGGTAAGTAGAAAAGTTCACACAAAGAACCTCTGCCCCAAAATCCAATACACTCTTCATTCTTCCTCTCATTCAGATGTCATTTTGGATTCTGGGTATCTGTGTATGAGTTATACATTCTCCATTTGGACTGTGAACTCCATGATTGCAAGGATTTTGTTTTTGTATTCATTGTTTTAATCAACAGCACCTAGCACATTAGTCTGTACTTGATAAATGTTTGAACTGAATTAAGATTCTAACCTCTCCTGGAAAATACCCAGGAGCCCAGAAATCTTCAAGAAATCCGCTATGAAAATTCTTCTAAAATATTCTGAGATCAACTCTATGCATCTCTAACATTAAAAAATCCTCAACACAGCTTTTCAGAGCCCAACTGGGATTTGGGGGCCCATGAAAATAATGAGAGATAGTGAAAAGAGCTATCTAGTGAGCAAAATGAGAGCCCTTTTTGAGTTAATAAAAACAATGAATAAGTATTTCTTAAAGAGCTATTAGGTACTGTGCTGGGCCTCTGTATACAGAGATTATCAAAAAAAAAACAAAAAACGAAACATGATCTCTGCCTTTAAGGAGGTAAAGGTAGAGAATGATTAATCCTTAAACAGACATTTTCATCTGGTTGGAAAGAAAAGTATATAAACTAACCATACAAGACATCAGGAGTGTAGAAGGAAAAGTCTCCTGACATAGCTAGGAAAACGTTTCACAAAAGAGGTAGCATGTGAGCTGAGTTTTGAAGATTTGTAAAGTTTAACCAGATATAAGGCAACTGCTCATGGCCAGTTGAATAGAGTGTTGGCAATGGATTCAGGAAGACCTGAGTTTGAGTCCTGCCACAGATATGGCAAATCACTCAGTCTTACTTTTCTCCTCTGTAAAATGGGAGTCATAAAAATAATAGCATCTCCTTCCCAGGACTGTTGTGAGAATCAAATGAGATAAAACATGCAAAGTGCTTCACAAACCTTAAAGCTCCTATATAAGCTTTTATATATATATCATAAGCTATATGATAGCTATTATTATTAATAGAGAAGGGCAACAGAGGGCAACCCAGGTTCAAAATCAAGGATATTAAAGTTGTGTTTTGAGACCAAGTTGGCTGGATTGTAGTTTTGGAGGGGGGAGGGGAAAGGAAAACAAGTTAGAAAATTAGATTTGAACTAGAGTGAAATGGGACTTGAATAACAGGTAGAGTTTGGATTTTATCCTGGAGGTAACAGGGAGCTATAGAAGATTTTTGAGCAGGTTACTGGCACAAGAAGATAGAGAAAGTATTTATTTGTTAAGCACTTGCTTACGCGCCAAGAACTGTGCTAAACTGGGCTAAACTAAGAGGCTCTGAGATCCTAGACCTAGAGTGAGAGCGGACCTCTGAGGTGATTCAGTCAAGCCCTGAGGTTCTGGATGCCAGGAGGATGATTTATCCAAGGTCACCCAAGTTTAATAAACTTCAGAGGCAAGATTTAAATACAGGACCTCTGGACTCCCAGGAAAGGGTGACTCTGCTATCAGAGGGTAACATGAATTAGAGCAGACATTTTAACCTTCTTTGTGACCTAGACCCCTTTCACAGTCTGGTGAAGTCTATAAGCCCCAGAATGTATCTCAGAACATAATAGATGAATAAAATACAAAGGAAATCAATTATATTGAAATACAATTCTCAAAATCTTTTTTGAAAAAAGTTCACAGATCCGATCTAAGAACTTCTGGTTTAAGTAAAGGAGTTATTTGAGGAAGGTAGACCAGTTTGGATGCTTAATGCACTAAGTCATGACTTGAGGTGATAAGAGTCTGCCTATAAATAAAAAGAAAGTAGCCATAAACACATGGTAAGAGCAGGTGAAAGAAGGAATAGAAATATTCTTTCATTTTTGTGAGAGCAGAAGGAGAAAAAGAGGGAGAGAAGGAGCGGGGAAAGAAAGGGAGAAAGAGGAGACAGAAAGAGACAGACAGGTAGAAAGAAATAGAAACAGAGAGAGAGCTCTTCAGTATATTGGTCGTGCTATGTAGGGGCAGACAGAGAACAGGAAAAAAAGTGAAATTGTCCATTTAGTGAATGGAAATGTATGATTTAATGCCTAAAGGTTAATTTGGGTGAGTGAGCCTGCACATTAATCTTGCAGATGCTGGTATTTGTCTCTGCATCATTTGACTGTAGGTAACAGAGTCAAACAGTAAGCCTTCAAGCAAAGGAAAGGGAAAAGGAAAGCTGTAATCAGTTAAAGGGGAACACCCTAGATTTCCCAAACTCTGGCACAAGTTTTTCTTGTCTGACCCAGTTGGTGCTTTGTGCCCCACCTCAGCTAATACTTACTTGAAATAAGTGTATAACATGTTGGATTCCATGTAGAGAGCTAGAATGCTGAGAAGGAATTTCACTTTGTGTCAAGAGGCGGCTGACTGCAAATGAACATAGAATGTATAAGCAGAGATGTTTTTCCCTCAGGAAAATGTCTCTCCTTCAGAAAGACTAAGAACTTGGCAAGAATTCATACCATTTGCAAAGCCTGTGGATTTTTACTTTGTTAATTAATGATAATAAAAATAACTACTAGTAATAGGGATTGGACCTGAGATTGCATTTGGTGTAGGCAATTCCCAGGTAAAAAAACTTTCTCCACCCCTTGTTTGGAATTTGTAGTCCTAAAAGAATTGCCCAGAGCCTAGGATCACATAGCAATATATTGGGGGGGGAAGGAGACAAGGAAAGGAGGGGAAGAATAGAACCCACATCTTGCTGCCTTTAGGGTCAGCTAATCACTATGCCATACACAGCCTTATTAATAATAATAATAGCTAATATTTACACAATACTTTAAGCATTTTACAAAGTGCTTTATACACTATTTCATTTAATGGTAAGATTTTAGATGACTCTCCTACTATTCCACTATTGTTGAGTTATTTTCAGTCATATTTGAATCTTTTCAATCTCATTTGGGGTTGTCTTGGCAAAGATACTAGAGTGGTTTGCCATTTCCTTCTCCAGTTCATTTTACAGATGTGAGAAAACTGAAGCAAACAGGGTTAAGTGACTTGCCCAAGGTCACCCAGTTAGTGTTTAAGGTCAGATTTGAACTCAGGAAGATGAGTTTTCCTGATTCTATCTACTGTGCCACCTAGCTGCCTCTAGGGATAGATATATGTATATGTGTAAACATGTATGCAAATGTGTGTATATGCACACACTCATATATATACACAAGTATGTCTATATGTGTGTGTCTATACATATCTAGCCAAAGGGGTTCATAATTGATAGATGTAAATATAGATATAGTCCTATCATGGACTCCTGTATTCTGGGGGAAAAAAAAACCTATGGACTCAGAATAATGTTTCTAAATAATTGTGAGGAATGCCCAGAAAAAAGTGGGTGAGAGATGCAATTTCTTTTCTTAGCTAAGTTCACAGACCATCTGAAATCAATGACTCTCAGGTTAAAAACTCTGCCATAGAGTGACAACTCATTCATTCTATGAATATGTATTTTGTGCTTACTAGAGGCATAACGATATAGTAATGACTATATTAATAGTCTTGGAAGCTGGGTTTTCATTCCAGTTTCAAAATTTAATTGCTGTATGATTATAAGTAAGTTATATAAACTCTGAACTTACTTTCTCATCTGTAAAATAGGTATAATACTTTCACTATTTACCTTACTTGGTTGTGTACACCTTAAAGTGTTTAAGTTTCAGACTTATTATTAAGAGTAATGTATTATCCCACCTACAGTGCTACATAACTTCATATTCCTGTCCCCCACCATGATTCAACTTGCCTTAATCTTTCTCCACTATGATTCAGTATGACTCTGCCTCGCCTCTCCTTTCCAATCCACCAACCATATAGCTACCAAAGTGACATTCCTAAATGTGATCCCAGAAAAAAATGAGGCTGGCCATGTTACTTATTCCTCTACTCAAGAACCTACAGTAGTTCCCTCTAACCCTTGGGATAAAAAATATAAACTTCTTTCTTCAAGAATTAAAGGTCTTCATAATCTGCTTCTGAACCACCATTCTAGGCTTATTAGATATTATTTCTTTTCATATAGGCTCAGATCCAATCATATGATCCTGTGTTCATCACAACTTGGCACACCATCCACATGTCTTTTGAACTTTGTACCTGGAATGTACCCTCCTCTCCTCCATCAGAATCCCTTTCTTCAAAATTCAGCCCAAATGCCATCCACTACATAAAGCCTTTCCTCATCTCCTCCTGTCCCCAGAAACAAATACCTCTGTGCACAATACCTTGTATTTATTTATATGCTGTTTGCCATAGAATATAAACTCATTGAGATTAGAGGCTGCCCCACTTTTGAATTTGCCCACCACACAGTAGATATTAATAAATGGTTGATGATTGAATGTTATACATAATCAAGAGTTAAAGGATAAGCATTATTGATTGTCAGAGCGGAAAGGTCAGGGAAAAAAGTAGCATGGGGTATTTTTGTCCTATCTTAATTGACCAGATGCTTTTGACCGTGGCTGTCTTAAGACCAGAAGCTCCCCAGCTGCAGTTGAAAACCTGATTACCCCCACAAATTAGTGACAGTCAGAAAGCAATCTCTGTAACCAGGAGGGCAGAGCTATAAATTATAAATTCCCATTTATAAATGTCTTTTGAAATTATCTTAAATAAAATGACATGGAAAGAAAGCAGTCCTCAAAAGGGTAGCTTAAAAAAAACCATTGAGGGTTTCCACCCTAATCACCAGGGTGATTATAAGTTTCTCTCCATTTATTTTTCCTTCTTGATCCTCCTACTCTGAAGACAGGGAAATTTTTCACCAGGAAAAGCAAACATAAAGGAGAGACTGTCATTCTTTTGAGCAGTCAAGGAAAGGACATTTCCATTCTGTTAACCTCAAGTCAAATATGGGGGGTTTATAGAGAGAAGAAAAATCACAGTGGGAAACCTCTGATTCCCTTTCATTTTTCAAAAACAAAATGAGTTTGCCAGGGAAAGGCAGAGGCAGGAAAAGAGGAGGGGGGATGGGAGAAAGGAGAAGAGAGACGAAAAATAACCTCAGTCATAGGAAAGCACACCATTTCCTTAGGAGACAGAGTTTCCTTTGACATTTTTGCCAGAAGGAGAATAAGTCTGGAAGGAAAAACACAGTCTGTGTGCCTTCCTTAGAAAGATCAATTATGGAAATTATCCATTAGGCTGTCTTCCATTCTGGGAATAACATTTCATTTATATAGCATTAAGGTTTTCAAGGCAGTTTATGTACCTTTTCTCAACTTGATCCTCACAACCCTGTGAGATATTAATTCAAGGAGTCTTAAGATATCATTTGGTCCAACACCCCTCATTTTACAGAAATACCAACAGAAGCTCTAGGGATTTGAATGACTTGCCTGTGGCCATGGACCCACCGGAGCAACAACTCCAGAATCAGAACCTCTCTCTGACTCTGAAGGAGTTCGAATGATCTCTAATTTACCTGGACCTCAGAGAATAGAAGATTGTAAAGCTTAGATACAAGGATGGGAAGTCTGCAGCCTCCAGGCCATATGTGGCCCTCTAGGTCCTCAAGTGAGGCTCTTTGACTGAATCCAGACTTCACAGAACAAATCCCCTTAATAACTTGGACTCAATCAAAAGACCACACTCAAGGACCTAGAATGCCATATGTAGTCTCAAGGTCAAAGGTCCCTACCCATGGAACCTTAGAAGGTACCTCAGTGGACATCTAGTTCCCAAAGTGTAGTGCAGGGACCTCTGAGGGAATCTGAGACCCTTTCCTTGAGACCAAAACTATTTTCATAATACTGACATTTTTATCTCTAATATGGTAAATATTGATAGATGTAATTCACATAACTAAAAATACTTGGAAATTGGGGGAGAGATGGTTCAATAATTTTTATTATATCCTGAGACCAAAAAGTTTGAAAATTGTTGATCTGATCCAATCAGTCAACTATAATCACTTATCAACCATTTACTATGTCAATAATACTATTTGTACAAAGATAGAAATGGAATTGTCATAAGATTTAGGATTGGAAAGAAAAAAAGAAACCTTAGAAACCATGAAGTACAACCCAGAAACCAAAGTACAGAGAAGTTAGAACTTAACCAGAGTCACACAGCTGATAAACAACTGCAGTGGGATTTGAACCCAGGTCTTCCTATCCATTACAGAAAGACCACTAAACCATACATAAGAATCCCTAAGGGTCTGATAGTAACTTAGAAAATTACATATTAACATTATCTACATTCTATTGTATTTTTATTTATTTCATTAAATATCCCAATTACATTTTGATCTGGTTCAGGTTGCATTATAGGGTGTTCACAAATCCAAATCAGCCTGTGACCACGTGTATGATACCTATACGAGACATTTCTTTGAACTAATCTCTGCCTTTAATCTTAAATTCTAATGGTGGAGACATATACATATGCAGGACTATACAAAACCCATATAAGGCAGATACAAAGGAGAGTGAAGCGCTAGAAGTAAAGGCTGAATTTGGAGTGAGTTCTGAATCCTTGATCTCAGGACTCAGTAAGATTTAGTCCAAGTTCCTCCACAAGACGCTTTTCAGGTCTCTCACCATCTGTGTCCTCTGTGAAAAGGAGTATGCGGATAAATGTTTAGCAATCGACTCTCTGAATGCATACACACACACATAAAATGCATGTATATACACACATACATTTATATGTATAAATATATATAAACACATATATGTGTGTGTATAATTTGTGACCAGCTTTTGTTTAATTTGTGCTATTAACATTTTCTCCTTCATTTACTGAAGTTTCTAGATAATCACTGAAATAATAAATATCCCCCATTTATAGCATTTGCTCTTTCCTTACAACCACCCCTCTGCCTACACAGCAGGCTCTAGCACACCCCTGTGCAAAGTTAACTACTATCCGTTTTATAAATATTTTGTATATGTATGTGCATGTCTGTGTATGTGCATTTATATAGGTATAAATCTCCGGCATTAAAACGCAAACTCTGTGATGCCAGAGATTGTTCGATTCCCATCTTTGTAACTCCAGCTGCTAGCACGGTGTGTGGTATGTAGTGGGTGATTTATTGGTATTTGATTGATGGATTGATTGACTGTGCTCCAAGAGTTCTTAGATCTCTTCCAGCTCTAAGTCCTACGATTCAACAAGAATATGTTGAATATTTATTCTCTAGGGCTTGATAGGGGTTTTTACCGACACAAAAGCAAGGCAAGACCTTGAGAATCATCTCTGAGGGCATTTTCCTCACTTGTAAAGTATATAGGTTGAATTAAATGACCTCTAGAGTCACTTGTAGTTCTAAATCTGTGCTCCTATGCACATGGGCTTTCTTTGATGCTGAAGTTCTTCTATAATGATATTTTGCAAAATCATAGATGTGAATGCTATTTCAGGAATGAAAAATGAAATATAGCTTTGCTCAGAATCTAAAAAGAGCTACTGAAACAGTTTAATAATAATAACTAATGTATAAAAGGTACTCTAAGGGGTCTACCATATTTCTTGTATCACACAAATATGGTGTTGATACCTAAACCAGGAAGACTAATTTAATCCCTTAGGAATATTGATGCAAAATTTTAAATAAAATATTGCCATAGACTGCTGTAGTATACAGCAATACATCCCAAAATAATATCTTTTTTATCTCATTTAAAATAGAGACTTTGGACTCACGTAAACATAATATCTATTTTTATACCAAAATGAGAAATTGGCATACCTTTTATTTGCCTTATTTCACATTTCCAGCCCATTTCCCATTTTAGTTGAATTCAAACAGTCTTTATTATAAGGTAGAGTACTGTTGCTAGGTGATGGAGTGAGACAAAGGACTAAGTCTGCCCTCAGGATGCTTACTTATTCACTTACTCATGCTGATCTGCACCTCTGAGTAGTCACTGAAGTAGAAGGCAAAGAAAGTTCTTGGCGTAGTAAGTGGTCTAATCCATTCCATTTGGCCCTTTTGTTTCTTTATTGCTTGATATATACTTGTTTATCTTTATTAAGAGGTAAGGTTGAGGATGAGAGGGAGAGTTAAGAAAATGGTGTAAAAACAAAAGACAACAATAAAAAAAAAACAAAGATGTTCATGTGGTATGGAATTTGCTCTGTAAACAGAAATATTAAGGTAGTCTTAAAAAACAAAGAGTTGTAATCCAGATAAATGGACATGCTAATTAGCTTTTCTGGAAGCTAGGTGGTGCAGTGGATAAAGCACTTGGTCTGGGGCTGGGATAACCAGAGTTCAATTCTGACCTTAGACACTAAATGGGTGACCCAGAACAAGTCACTAAAACCTGTTTGCCTCAGTTTCCTCATCTGTAAAATATGCTGGAGAAGGAAATGGTGAATTATTCTAGTATCTTTGCCAAGAATATCCCAAATGGGGTCATGAAAAGTCTGAAATGGCTGAATCATAATGGTTCTTTCTAGATGATTTTAGGCTCTGTTCTGTGATGTAAAAGAAGACAGGATGGAATTTTATTAATCCCAGAGAAAAAAGATGTTAATAGCACAGAAACACAAAATATTACAGTACTGATAGAGCCTTAAGAGTTCTGTGACTCCAACAAAGGATAAAATATAAATTATAAGAATCCACTTAACCTTTCTGCAGATCTTTCCAACCCCTCCACTCCACCTCAACTGCCAATGCCTTCCAACGGAGATTACCTTCTCTTTACTCTGCATGTATTTTGTGTGTTCCTAATTACTTTCATGTTGTGCCATAGCAGGAAGGACCATTTTTGTTTTCAGTTTGGTTGGGTTTGACCTTTCTTTTTTTACCCAATGTTTACCAATGGGCCTTGCACATAATTTAATAATGCATTTAATGAATATTTGATGATTGAGTCCTCTGTATTTGGCCTTTTCAGCTCATCCCAACCAGACTTCCAACCTACCTTTTCAGCATCTATGGTCTAGCCAGACTGGCCTCCCAGTTGTTCCTCATACAAGACACTGCCACTTCCTCTCACAGTTCCTTTGCACTGGCTCTTTCTCCAGCCTGGACTGCATTTCCTGCTTACCTCCAACTGGCAGAATCCCTTAATTCCTTCAAGATTCAGCTCAGATATCACCTTCAACATGAGTCTTTCCCTGATCCCTACAACTCTCTTTTCCCCAACCCCTTTTGCATTTATTTTGTATTTATTCTACATATACTTAGATGTACACATGTTAATCTTTCCTAAAATGAAATTTTTTGTCTCTGTATCCACTTTTCCCAGTACAGAGTCTGATAGGTGCTTGATAAATATTTTTGAATGATTTCCCTCTCCAATGTCCCCAAACAGAAGTCAACTTCCCTCTGCCAGAAGCCCTTGAATAAAAGGAAGCCTATAATGGGTAGAGTGCTGGCTTTGGAGTTAAGAGGACTTGAGTCTAAATCTTGGCTTTGTCATTTACTACTTGTATGGTCTTGAACATTTATTTAATCTCTGTCCTGGACTAGCTGACCTCCAAGATCTCTTCTAGCACTGAACCTATTATCTCCTGAAGCAGCCCAGTTCAGACAACTCAAATCATTAGAAAGTTTTCCTTTCATTGAGCCAAAATCTTACTTTCTATCATTTCTAATCATATTACTTTAATGTACTCTATGAATTTTTATTATTATTATTGGTAAGTTACTATTAACATAAAAATCAATAAATTATTATTGATGTTAAAACATATTAATAGATAGTGTTAATAATATAACAATGTTATTAATAATAAAGTGACCACCTATGTCACTCTGGGCAAGTCACCTCTCTGAGCCTCAGTTTCCTCATCTGTAAAATGAAATAGCATCTTAAAGTCCCTTCTATCCTTGAGGGTCAATCAGAGTAAATCTAGTTCATCTCCAATGTCACAGCTCTTTAAATACTTCAAGACTCTTTAATTCACTTCTTCTTTATGCTAAAGATTTCTAATTCTCTTTATCCATAGAGTGTGGTCTCTAGTCTCCTCACCATCCTGGTAGCCCTCCTGCATAGAAATGTAACTTACCCAATAGGGAAATAAGAGGGCAAAGGGATAAGAGAAGGGGAGGGGGATAAAAGGGAGAGTAGATTAAGGGAGATAGTAGTTAAAAGTAAAATAGAGTTTTCATGAGGGACAGGATAAAAGGAGAGAGAGAGAGGGAAAAAACAGAAGAAAATGGGATGGACAGAAATATACAGTTAGTAATCATAGCTATGAGTGGTAACGGAATAAGCTCACCCATAAAATGGAAGTACATAGCAGAATGGTTAGAAACCAGAATCTAACATTATGTTGTTTAAAAAGAGACACGCTTGAAACAGAGAGTCACCCGGAGAGTTAAAATAAAGGGCTGGTGCAGAATCCAATATGCTTCAGCTGAAGTAAAAAAGGCAAGTGTAGCAATCGTGATCTCACACAAAGCAAAAGCAAAAATAAACTGAATAAAAAGAAATAATCAGGGAAACTACATTTTGCTAAAAGGTACCATAGATAATGAAGTAATACAAAAAATTTTACAGCAAATTTCTCAGATAAAAGTCTCATTCCTCAAATATATAGGGAACTGAGTGGAATCTATAAAAAATAAAGCCATTCTCCAATTGACAAAGTTAGAGGATATAAGCTATTCAGAAGAAAAAATCAAAACTGTCGATAGTTATATGAAAAAAAAATGCTCCAAATCACCATTGATTAGAGAAATGCAAATGAAAACAACTCAGGTACCACCTCGTATCTATCAGAATTGATAAATGCTGGAGAGAATAAGGGAAAATAGGTACACTAATGAATTGGCCCGATCATTCTGGAGAATGATTTGAAACTATGTTCAATGGACTATAAAGTCGTGCATACCTTTTGACCTAGCAATATCACTAATGAGTTTGTGTCCCAAAGAGATGAATAAAGATATTTGTAGCAGTTCTTTTTGTAGTGGCAAAGAATTGGAAATCAAGAGGATGCTCCTAAAGTGGGGAATGGTTGAATATGTTGTGGCAAATGATTGTGAGGGATACTATTGTACTAGAAGAAATTACGAGAGGGATGGTTTCCAAAAATAGAAGGTTATTATTTGGAAATGACCTACCTTAAATTCTGTTGCTAGCTATCAGTAAACTATCAAGCTTCCCTTCTTCTTTGCTGAAGCACCATGGGCATATTTTAAAGCAGGTACACGGAAGGAGTGAATTGAACCACCAGTCTTTGAAGTCTGCATGCTTGATTTGTTGCCTATATAATCCCTCTCTCCCTTGGCTCTCTGTTTTCATCATTAAGCAGCTGGAGAGTTTGGGAGTGGAGAAGTGAGCGTGCTTCCTATACGTGTCCTCCCCACCTCTCATTAGACTGATTCAGCCATTTTCACTTTGTTCAGTTGGGGGTGGCCCAATGAGCCCACAAGGATTCAGCCTTCTCTGTTCCAAAATGTTTCCAGTGCTCCTCCTTTAATATACTCAAGGCTTAATAAGACCTCTGTCAAATGTTCCCTGGTGTTACTTAAAAACACAACTCAGGGCTATTCTACCAATCAAATATAAATTGTTTTATTCTTTATTTAAAAAAACAATAATGATCATGAGGAGTTAATCAATTTCTTCATTCCCATTCAAGGAACTTGATATTCCATCCAGCAACAGATTTTCCTGTCAGGCTTCTATTCTCATTTTGGGATCTTAGATCTGTCTCAAATTTTTAAAAGAAATACGCAGTCTTTTTTATTTCCAATTCTCCAGTCTCTATTTCCATTTCTAAATTTTTTTTCATAGCCAATGACATATCACACTAAAATCTGGCTTCTTTTCTACTATCCTAACCTGGGGAGTGTGAACTTGTCTTTTTAATATTTTTGTACACGTGCACACATACATGTACATACATGTGCACACATGTGTGTGCATATATGTGTATAAATATGTGAATTAATAAACACATAAATTATACAAGCTTCAGAGACTAGTGGTTCAACTCAACCAACTGAGCCAGTAGTCTCAATGTACCTGCTCCAAAATATATTCACATGTGCTTCAGTAAAGAAGGGAAGCATGATTCAATAGGTAAATATAGATACACATATATGTGTGCATGTATATATATTTGCATATGCATATATCTACACATATATAAACAAATGTTTCCTCTATCACCTTATGTATTTTAATATAAATTGATTTCCTATGTAAGTTTATGGATTTTATTTTATGCATTTAAAAATATGATTCTGAAAAAGGGTCCTTAGGTTTTGTCAGACTGCCAAAGAGGTCTGTGGCATGCACAAAAAGGGTTCAGAACCCTCAAACTAGAGGATCATAACATCTTAGAACTGGAGCTTGAAGAGATTTCAGAGATCTAGTCCAGGATTTCTTAACTTGGGGTCTGTGAATTCTTTTTAAAAATATTTTGATAATTGTGTTTCATTATTTGGGTTTCTTTGTAAATCCTGTGTATTTTATTTCATGCATTTAAGACATTATTCTGAGAAAAGGTCCATGCACCAGACTGCCAGAAGAACTTTTGGACTAGAATGTGGAGATTGGTGGTGTCATTTGTCATCTTGATCTGGTTCAGCTCCCCTCTCAGCACTGCTATTTCTGGAATCTCAATCATCTCAAGCCATGTGCCTGGCCATGACAGAAGGCACCTTCAAGATAGCCAAGTGGACACCCACGTAGACAAGCCTGCTCAGGTGCTCAGGCCAAGGGCCAGGAAAAAAATTTATATATATATATATGTGTGTGTGTGTGTGTGTGTGTATACATATATACATACATATATATGTGTACACATACACATATATACATATATGTATATATGCAAAATATGATTTATAGTACTAACTGTTGTCATATAATGAATGATCATTGATAATTATTTTATGCACGTTCTACTCTACTCCAGATTTACATGAATTACTTACTGAGTTTAAAATGAGATACAGTCAGAGGTGTGCTGATAAATATTTAACAAATGGCCGGTGAGGGAAGAATATTGGTAGGACATACTATTAAGTTTCCTCCACACGATTAACATTTTTTCTATCATTCTCTTAAGTCTGGAAAATCAGTGAAACAATGAATCAAGCCCTGATTTATAGCAGTTGCTGATTTCCAAAGTGTAAATCTTCCCACCTGGAATTTAACAATGGGCTAGAGTCTGTTCAAGTTGACTGCAACACGTCCTGCATATATCAGATAACAAGTGCACCTTCCTTGGATCAAACCCCATCCCAACTCCACTGGGAACCTTTAAGATAATCAGAATTCAGTTTGCATAAAGCTAACCATGTAGGCAAGAACCATGAACTTTAAAAGTAAAACCTTTAATTGGGAATAAAAGATAAAAATATCAGTAAAGTAATAGGGAAAATAATACACGCACTGGAGATTAGGAAATGAGATACGAGATAGTATAGAAACTTTGCAAAACAGTGTATTATATAAATATACTATTATCTTATCCCCAAGCAAAAAGCTGCAGGAAACAAGCTGTTTTCAAACTTATCCTCTCCCAAAAGTGGAAAGTCCTTTGTCTCTGTCTGTCTTTATCTCTGCCTCTGTCTCTCTATGTCTCTTCTCTCTATCTCTGTCTTTGTTTCTGTCTCTCTCTGCCTCAGCTCTCTCTGACTGTCGCTGTATGTCTCCCTCTGTCTATGTCTCTCTACATATCTGTCTATGTCTCTTTCTCTGACTATAGCCTTTAGTTTGGTCATCATTGCTCCGAGACTGCGTCTGCCAACATTAACCTACTCTCATATAGTTCCCTTGCTTTTGGCTGCCATCTGTCCTTGTTCTCTGTGGTCTCAGTAACTCCGCAGGACACTACAGCTGCCTTCCCTTCTCAAGGAAGCTCCTCCTTTTCCTCTGGAGTCTCTATAGCCCCCTGACACAATCACTCTATGCTGTATACTTGCAGCCTTATGGGGTTAGAAGTCATAGGTATTTCAATCAGCCCATTCTTGAGACCCAGAGTCTCCCTCAGTCATGGTTCTATTAGGCTATGGAAAAGATGGAATTAGATGATATATTTAGAAGCTGAGATGTCATCTAACCTACTCAACACAGGAAGTAGAAGTAAACTGGAGTACATTGCCAGCAATGGCTGAAATACAAGTGATGGAAAAGGAATTATTAAAGACATGAATTACCAGAAGAGGGAACTGGATCAACAAGGTGCTTACCTTGATGCATTTATTTATTGATTTATAAGGTTATTTCTCTTTTTAAAAAAATGCTGACTCAGTTTGTCTTTGTGGCACAATTATTTCAGGAAAACTGACACAATTAGCAAAACGCCTGGCCCATAGTAAGCCCTTAATAAATGCTTATTTTCTTCCTACCAAGCTGTTCACTGTCTAACATCCCATTTGGCAGGACCCTAGCTAGTAGTTGTACTCCCAGCCTCTTCTAAATGTTTTTTCCTTCCCTTGCCTCTCTCTCTGTTTACTTAGTCATAGTGATGTGATGTGTGTCCTGTGTTTGGCAAGCTGTTTGTTCACAAAGACTTTCCATAGCTTGCGTTCCTTTGGCACCTAACTGACCTAATTCAGAGAGAGACAGATACTGCCTTCACACTTGAATCAGAATAATTCTGGTCTAGTAGAATTTAGCCATGGAAGGGAAGTTTCTTTGTAGCCAATTGCACTGTTTTTATAATTCCTCTCTCATTGTGTGGCTCTTGCAGTAGCTTAGATGCTTTCAGGTTTACCTCAAATAAGAAAATACACATGAAAATTTTTTAAAAAACAAGAACACAGAATAAAAATAACACAAGGTGTCAAGAAAGTCTAAATGCAATCTTAAACTATTAAAATGTATTAGTATCAAAGTCTAGAACCATTTTATGATATTGAAAGCTTACAGCTGCACTCAGCCTCAAGACACTTTGTGTATGTGTATGTATATATATATATATGCAAAGAAAAATAATTTACACACACATATAAGAATAAAAATCATGTGTAGATACACTTATAAAATATCTATGTATATATAAAATATACATTGTAAAAAGAATATATACAGAATGAGAATTTTAAGACTATACATGCATAAAAATACATAAAATAAAAGGTATCTATATAGTATATAAATATATGAAAATAATATATAAAATAAGTGCATGCGTGTATATGTATACATGTGTGTTCTTTTGTGTATATGCATATATGTATGCATATATACATGTGTGTATATGTGTCTGTGTGTATTTTTTCTTTTTCCTTAAACCAGGGCTAAGGCACTGAAACGATTGGAGGTGATCTGGGCATCCTTTCAAGAGTTCACCACTATCAGAGGCTCATCACCAAAGGAGCCTTGTTTTGAAAAGGATGCTAGTGTCCTCCCATTCCATTTTTTATAAAGTCTTATTTCCCCCTCCCAGGATAAATCTCAATACCATGCTTGTGTTTTCCCTGATCTACAATACCATTATTCCACGTACACATTTACACACACACACACACACAAACACACACAGAAATAAGTCTTTTTGAAGCACAGAGACTATTTCATAGGATGATCTACAAAGGACGTTTGTACGTTGCTGCAGTTTTCTGATGCTAATGGGCCAACGGTCATACAACATTCGATGGAAAGTCTGACTGGTCCGTGGACTAATCACTGACACAGCTAAATGCTTCTCTCCCTGGCTAAAGCTATCATATTCTGCAAGTCCACCTCTCTAGTAGAACTAGAACTGACAAGTGACATAAATCCATTAACCAGAATGTTCTATTAATCAAGATGCCTCCTTTAAAAAGAATGTTTAATTATTTTTCTTGTTAGGGTTTACTAAGAACGTTTTTTGTTTCAATGCTTAGGGAAAAAATTTCTAAAATGTATTAGTCTTAAGAACTCAGATGAAATGTACTAACTGGTCTTGATTGCAACAGACTAATGAAACACACTTTCCTCCTCTGAGTGAAGAGCTAGGGTGCTTACAGACACAGCGTGTAGACATAGCACAGTGACTGTGGCTGGTTTGGGGTTTTTTTTGGGGGGGTTACATACTTCTCTTTGTTACAACAAAGAGTTCATTTGGGGAGGGAGTATTGTAAAGTAATGCTAGCATAAAAAGAAAAAACAAAGCACCAATGAAACACTTTTTAATATAATGAAAAATACAATATTTTAATTAATATAGTAGTGAATACACTGGCTTAGTAACTACAATATGTGAAATGTAACTGAAACTTTTTCTGATAATTTAGCCTTAGCATCAACATACTATGTGACTTTAGGCAAGTCACCTCATCTCTTTGTGCCTCAGTTTCCTACTCCGAAAAATAAGGGAGTTAGATGATTTCTAAAGTGCCTTCAGTTCTTTCATTTGGGTGAAATGGATTTCAGGTGAAAATTCTGGTTCATTGAGGGCTTTGGTTATTGGATTAACACTTTTAATCTAGATTTTAGCACCTTTGTTTTCAGCAAATCAGAGGCAGGGGCTCAATTCATTCTAAGTCTTTTCTGCTCTATGGGAGCAATCAGTGATTAACAACAAGAAGTCAACCAGTGCCAACAACTTTTGACAGCACCGACCTCCCAAACACAAACACACACAAATGCAGCTGCCTAAGAAAAACAGTACACCCCACTCATAGCCATCCTTTTCCTCAGCCTAAGTGACAGAGCCATCCTTTCTCAGCTTTCCTATCTGGGATGGGAAGCTGGGCAGTACATCCCACCTCACTGAAGGGGATGTTTGAATGTCTGACAAGTTCCTTTTGATCCCTGGGTGAAAGCTGCTATTTTCAGCCCAAGATTCTAGTGGAGAATGATTCTACTATTCACGGTCTCTTTCTTTAGTAGACTCTTGGAGGTTATTGTTTGCAAGGGGAAGCCTTCACAGGAACTCTCTTTTTCTTGGTAATGAATGCGTGGGGGAGGCAAAAAAAGGAGGAGGAAGTCAGAAAGGTCTCTCTAGAACTGATGCATCATCAACATAAGGTGAATTCCATCTCGGAAATGAGGCCGTTAAGAATACAAAAAAAATGAAGACTCTCCCTTGCTTTCCGGCAAATTCCCACCAGCAGGCTGTCCCAAGGAAACCAGGATGGATTTGAAATGGGAGAATCTTCTCTAGTACAGGCAGATAAGAAATAGAGCAACTTTTCCTTCCCCATCACCCTGGGGAGGGCACATTTACATTTAACATTTTACATACCATTTAACATAAGGAAATTTGTGCAATAGTAATGTGGAAAGGATATTCAGCAAAGATGTCATGCTAGATCATGTGGACACAGCTCCTCTCACCTCTGTTTTCATCACAATGCTGAAGCCTGTATGCTGACTCACATGGGAATGGAAAATTCATCAATCCTGAGGAGCTCTGACAACTCATGAGCTGGACTTTAAATACTTCGGCAATGAGAAGCTATATCACTTAAGCCAGTAGAGCTCGTTGACTTTTAGGGGAAAAACTAGCCAGTGTGGCTGAAGCATTTCCTTACTTTCCATTTTTCTCTTCTATTCTTCTCATTGCTCTCATAATTAATTTCTAAATGCACAACAGCACCTACTACCATGGGTCCCAATCAGAATAGTAGACCTCGCTCCTATCACCTCTCCTTCCTTGGGGGCAAGGTACTAAAGGTCTTCTAGGGACCTTCCACCATTACTAGATAACTCTGGACTTGAAGATACTACTTTAGGAAGCATTAGAAGAGGAAACACCAAAAACAACATCCTCTGAAGCAATCAACACCTCGCCTCCCTCCTTCTGGCAGGCTCACAACCCAGATCTTAAAAATGTGGTCCATGTTGGAGGGGGATGATTTCAGGGATAGGTCACAGTGATTCTCCAACATCAGGACCATAAAGCAGAAGAAAATACTTTTCACATACTCATGTATTATATGGGGCAGTTAGGGGATATAGTGGATAGACTGATGGAAGACATCTTCCTAAATTCAAATCTGGCCTCAGACACTTACTAGCTGTGTGACCCTAGGCAAGCCACTTAACCTTGTTTGCCTCAATTTCTTCATCTGTAAAGTGAGCTGGAGAGGGAAATGGCAAACCACTCCAGTATCTTTGCCAAGAAAACTCCAAATGGGGTTACAATGAGTTAAACACAACTGAAAATCTATAATGTTAGCTAAAAGACTATGCATGCAACCTATCTCAGAGCTAAGTTCATACTGAGACTTACCACATACCACCATCTGCTCAGCTTTTCCCAAACCACACCAGAATCTCCCTACCCCTAGGAGCCCCATCAGAGAAGTGATATAAAATCTTTACTTCTTTAGATGACTCTACTAATAGACTGTCTGTCTTCTTCTTCCATAGGGGCTGAGTAAAGATTCTCCATCACTTTCATGCAGCCTTAGGATTACCATTAAGTCAGCTAAGGTATCTTCTAACTCAGGTCAGATCTCTGGTAGTTTAGGAGTGATATCAGAATGAAATAGTCCATATAATACTAATAAAAGGAAGATTATATATATATATATATGTATATGTATATGTGTGTATGAGTATGTGTATGTGTTTGTGTGTGTGTACACAAGGCAGGGTATCTAAGGGGTGAAGTGGTTAGAGTACCAGGCCTGGAGTCAGGAAGATTTCCATTCAAATCTGGCCTCTGATACTTACTAGCTGTGTGACCCTGGGCAGGTCACTTAACTCTGCCTCAGTTTCCTCATCTAAAATGAACTGGAGAAAGAAAAGGTACAAACCACTCCAGTATCCATATAGAATACATCTGTATGTATGTATATGCATTTTATGTGTACGCATATGTGCAGACATAAATATAAACACATACATATATTTTATCTATGTGTAGGTATATATGTGCATCTATACATACGTGTATGTGTGTACATATATACATATGTGTATATTGCATGTGTGTTTGTATATATATATATCTTGCTGCATATAGTTTCTAAAAGGAAGTTAACTTAGCAGTTGCAGAGGAAGGATATTCAGTGAGGCCATCATACTTATTCAGCTGAATACAGCTTCCTGTTTGGTAATAATGACCATATCCATTGTCATCAGAATCCTCAGAGAAGGAGCTAGGAAAATGTACAAAAGGCTTCTCATGAATTTCTGTATCAGGTCACCCAGAAGCCATGTCAAGAGCCTGAGCCAATCCCCTTAGCCGATAGTGTTAAGGAGAATTTCACTGCCTCTTAAGGAATTAACCTAATCTTCATGGAATATGGATTTAAAACAAGTTAGTTCAGCTTAGATGACAGGTTCTATATATAATCCCAAAGGTACAAAATGATGTCAATGATCATGTCATCTTAAACTCAATAGATCCAAAACAGAATAATCATCCCCACCAAACACATCCTTTTCTAAACCTAGGTTCACAACTTAAGTCATCCTAACTCTTCCCATTCCCTCAACTCCCATGTTCCATCAGTTGTCAAGACTTGTTAATATTCTCACAATGCCATTTCTTCAATTAATCTCCTTTCCCACTTTCATACATTCTCTATCTTGATTCAAGCCCTCATCAACTCTCTACTGAACTTCTTTAGCACTATTGCAATAGCTTCTCTTAATTGGTCTCCTTGCTTCCGGTGAATTCCCTCTCCAATCCCTCCTCCATAGAGCTGCCAAATTAATATTCCTAAAAAATACAGCTGATCATGTCGATCCTTGACTTAAAAAAACTCTCAGTGACTCCTTGCTATTTTAAGTCCTCTATAGAGGATCCTAACTGCCTCTCTCATCTTATTTAATAAATTAGTTCCCTTCACACTGTCCCTTCCATTCCACTATTTCCTATACATATTATTCCTTCTTCTTCTTTGCACATCATCCTCCCAGGCTGGAATGTATTCTCTTCTTGTCTCTGTCTTACAGAATTTTTAACTCCTTTCAAAGCACAATTCAGGTGCCCCCTCCCACAGGGTCTTGGCTAATCTCTTTTATCCTAATTGAAATTGCCTTGTATAAACATCATCTTTACTTAGGTGTTGCAGTAGCTTCTCTATACAATGGAAGTTTCTTTCAGGCAGGGACTGCATTGGTTTGTTTTTTTTAATTTGTTATTTTGTCATCTCTACCCTCTACAACTGGGATTTTGCCTTACACATAGTAGGAACTTCAAGCAAATTTGTTGAATCAAATTGAATTGAACCCAGTTTCCACCATTTACTTGGGTTGCTCCTAAAAGGCACTGATTGAAGATGAAATGAACAGACATCTACTTGCTGGCCTTACCATCCCAAAGGTACAAAATGATGGCAATCGTTGAAGAAGAAATCTGAGCCCTGAGAAGTTATCCTTCATTTCCTCTTCATTTTCTGCCAGTTTCCCTTTCTAGCCTCTCATCTGGAAAGAAATAATTAAGTGCTGAAAGCTGAGAAGAAAGCTACTTCTTTACTTCCTTTTCCTTTTCTTTCCTTTCCATGAATAACCCATTGTCCTTCACCACCTGTACAATGAAATAGGATCCTTCCGAACTGTTGGAAGCCAGCATTCTCTCTTACAAGAATAAAATCTCTCTGTTGATGCTTCAAGCTATTGAAAGATGACTTTGAATGGTTATGTGATGAAAACATGAAGTATGAAGCTCTTTGGAAATCATCAGAACATCACACCTCCCCTGTGCCCTGACCCCTCCTCCCCCAGGCTACCTTAGTTCACAAACCTGTACCTACCAAGGGATTTCAAAGGATCCCTGGTTTCATTAGTATGGCACCAATGTAAATTTCTACCTCTCCTCCATCTCCAATGCATGGTCTTTATTAATGGCTGTATTTTTTTTTTAATCCAGCATCACTTGGTCAACCTTCAAGACATGATTCTCTTCAGATTAAGCTAGACTGGTCCTCAGATGTTAGACATACAGAGCATGTATTCAAAGTCTTTCTACCTGGAAAGAAATCTGCTAGAGCTCATTCTCCAAAAACAAAGCTTTCAGGGATCATAGGGTTGGCGAATTCTAGATGGAAGAGTCCTTCAGGGTCTACATACAATGGGCATCAGAATAAAATTTCTGCAAAAGATGAGAGTGATCCTCCAGCAGCTTCTACTTAGGTGATGTCAAGAGCATTCAGTTCTTTTCAGAGCCATACCTAATGCAGTTTGGACCTAGAGTGTCAACATGGAGCAGAGCATGTTTTTGTGGGGAGGGATCTTGCTTCCTCCCTGAAGCAAATAAAGTAGCTTTCTTTGGCCTTGTTTTGGAGGCACTGGGAATATAGTAGCTACCCAATCAATCAGTTAACATTCATTGAGAGCCTACTATTGCCTGGCAATGTGCTAAATTCTGGGGATACAAACAGAGACAAAAGATAATCCCTGCTCTCAAGAAGTTTATAATCTAATGGAGGACCCCAGGGTTCCACTGGCTCTGCATCAACCTCAGGGAACTCCATTTTCTCCCAGTCCCCAAGTAAACAAGGGTTAGTTCTGAATATACAGGGAAATTATCCTGTGAGCTATTACCCTCATCCCCAACATTTGCATTTGTCCTAGGTGCAGTTTAGGCACTCTTCTTTTTACAGGACCACATCTATCTTGCCTCCTTTCCACTATTTTAAACTTTTTTTTTTTTAATATCAGGACAGTCCAGGCTTCCTCACCTACTGTCCCCTACACATCTATTCCCCCTTTCCGAGACAGTGGGGTATTAATGGATGGAAAGCTGTCCTCAAAGTCAGAAAAAATCTGAGTTCAAGATGCCTCTGACATTTACTGGATGTACAGGACAGCTAGGTCCCAAATAGTAG
Source organism: Bettongia penicillata ogilbyi (assembly GCA_023548195.1). Classification (NCBI taxonomy): domain Eukaryota; kingdom Metazoa; phylum Chordata; class Mammalia; order Diprotodontia; family Potoroidae; genus Bettongia; species Bettongia penicillata. The sequence continues at coordinate 155,349 of JAJHZJ010000864.1, forward strand.
GAAAAATGTAATTATAATGTAATTACAATATTCAGATTTGCTGCATACTTCTACTAATCTGGAATCAAAAGCATGTGACTTCTTGCTACTTCAGGGGGTTCATTAGTCACACTAATCAGAACCTGGTTGTATTTCAATATAATCAGTTTCCTTTAGCGTATTCTGTATTTTATTTTACTCATTTAAAACCTTATTCTGAGAAGGGGCCAACAGGTTTCATCAGACTGCCCAAAGGGGCCATGATAAAGGAAGAAAGAAAGAGGGGTGGAGAGAGAGGAAGGAAGGAAGGAAGGAAGGAAGGAAGGAAGGAAGGAAGGAAGGAAGGAAGGAAGGAAGGAAGGAAGGAAGGAAGGAAGGAAGGAAGGAGGGAGGGAAGGAAGGAAAGAAGGGAGGGAGGGAGGAAGAGAGGGAGGGAGGAAGAAAACAAAGGAAAAGAAGGAAGGAAGGAAAGAAAGGATGAAAAGAGAAAGAAAAAAGAAAGAAAAAGGAGTAAGGAAAGATGGAAGGAAGAAATTAAGAATCCTCTGCTATTTCTATAATTATGCAGTAGATGCACATATTCACAAGCTTGTAAATCAAGGTAGATGAAGCCACATACTAACCCTTCTTCCTGAGACTATGTTTTGGAAAGAAGCAGCTCTGCCTACAGTAGGGCTGATTTGGAAGAGGAAGCCTCACAAAAAGATTTTTAATGCTTCTGCATGGAAATGGATTGGTAGACCCATTCTACCCATGCCTTTCTTTCAAAAGAATATTGTTTTCTTTGGATAAGCCACATGGAAATCAAAGCCCTTTTCCCAGGCTCTCAGTGTGCCCTGGTCAAGAATGCTAACAATCTGCTGTCCAAGTCAAGGGCTGTCAATGGTACTTCCTTATCAGTGATCTCCTCCGTCATCACTTGTGGAGGAACAAGCAGGCAGCCTGCTGCCTTGGAGTAGAGTTTTTATTTCTCTGGAAAGGAGCCCCACTCTATGAATGAATGAATATCCCTAAAAGGAGGCTTGGTGGGAAAGGAAATATTGGGGCTGCCCTTGGGGTTCTCAGTCATTTTTCACTAAAAAGAGAGATGGCAGCATGGCCACTGACTCTTGGCAGGCACTCATTCTCTTTACTCATATCCACTTCCATAAAATCTGAGCCCTCAAATCACAGGAGAAAAATGAGAATGTAAGCTGTCTGCTTTTGTCTATTTATTGCCCTAGGTGAGTAATAAACTATTTTAATTACAATTGGATTTGGGGGCTGGCTTGCATTGGTTTCACCAAAGAGCAGTAACAAATTCAACAGCTCTCCCATTCCAGATCTCTATTACATGGATCAAAGGCTCCCAAGAAGAACATATTACTTTAACCTCTTTATTGACAACCCCATGAATGGACTTGAAAAGTCAATTAGCTATCCAAGTCGCTTCACAGGCACCAACTCCACTTGAACATTTTTGAGCAAAAGAGATAGCAAAAGCAACTGCAAGCATAAAAATCCTAGGAACCCTGATAGAACCCCAGTGAATTAAGATATATGACTTATTTGGGAGTTGTTTTATCCCAGGGTCTTTACATACTAGGCTTCTGAATAAATGATTTTTAGTTGCTTTCTGAAAAAGAATTGTATACACACACACACATATATATATATACACACATACATATATATAACATATTGCATATATGCAATATATGTGTATATAAGTATACAACATTTATAGTATATTGGGTATATCTGTAGAGATATGTAGACAGATATATTTATATTGTATACATAGGAAACTGGGTCTACTTATCGACATAGTATATTGTATATATGCATATCTACAGATAAAGCTATACTGTGTCTCCTTATCTCATTCAGGCTAGAAATGCAAGGGCCATTATGGACCCTGTCTCAATACTGATAGCACAGAAGTCTTTTGCTGACCTAGGCCACTCCTAAGGGTTCATCATATTAGTGCCAGACTTAGTTCACTCTATCAATGTTGGCACACTCAGCCACCCCAGTAACCACAATAATAAACCTTTATATAGAACTTCCTATGTGCCAGGTACTATGCCAAGTGCTCTACAATCATAATCTCATTTGATTTTATAAGAACCCTGGGTGGTAGGTGCTATTATTATCTCCATTTTACAGATGAGGAAACTGAGGCAGGCAGGGGTTAAATGATTTATGCAGGGTCACACAACTAGTAAGTACATGAGACTGGATTTGAACTCAGGTTTTCCAGTCTCTAGACCTAGGATTCTATCCTCTGATCCACAATAGCAAGGATGATTGGCATTCACTACCATGACTGGCTATAATTTTTAGGCATCAAATGGGAGCAAATAGTAAAACCATTCTTCTCATCTAGAGATTGGAGATCAGATGGAAACAATCCTGGGATAAGGCACTCTCCTACTATTACTCTTTAATATTTATTGTTCTGTGGACTGTTGCCTGGGTACACAAAAGTACCTCTTTTGAGAACTAAATGAAAGTTTTAGGATATTAGCTCATCTTCAGTAGACTCACTGAAAGCATCTTCAGGTTACATGTTCAATGGATCATATTATATACCCACAGCCTTCACCCCTTCCATTTATAGGCAGAGATGAATGCATGTGTCCTATTCCACTGTTGGAGAAGGAGCTTCCTAAGGAGAGAGACAGCATCTCTGCACATCTCCAGTCCAATGCTCTGCACATGGAGGGACAATCAATATGAATATTTATAGACTGATTGTATAGACTTAATACATTTGTGCATACAAATACATATATGTGTATATATAAATGTGTGTGCATATACTATATGTACATATATATGGTGTATATACAGATATATATGTGTATGTATATATATATATATATTTAAAAAGAAAGACAAGCTATAAGTAATAGAGTTCCACAGTTGCACAGATATTCCTTTTCTATCCTATCCTATATGTGGAAGTGCCCATTTTTTGTTTGTTTTCATTAAAATTTATTTTTTTCAGGCATCCTTAGAACAGCTTCCACATCAGATAAGATGATGGAGCTGAAATGTGCCTGATCCCCCACATTGTTTTCGTTTCTTTTGCAAGTATCACTATTTTAAGTTTCTTTTAAATTCTAAAGCATTTAGAAACTATGAGTACTCGATTTAGCAAAATCTATTTAAAATGTTATTCATAAATGCTAAGGGACAACGTTATCCTCAGGTAATTGTAGGCACCATTTCTTCTGGGTCAATGCTACAATTTCAGAACAATTGATTTGCTGGGTTCTACAAGATATTTTGAGGTTAGTTAGTCAAACACTTATTATGCTAAGGTCTCTATTTGTAGTATAGAGATTTGTCCTCTGGTAGTTTATGCAAGAAAGAGAGTTCCTGTTGTAGAATTCTAGTTACCAGGTCATGTCTTGCTAGATATTTGGTAAGTGCCAAATTTTTGCCACTGCAATGATGTATCACATAGTCTATATCATTTCCTTGCATAATTTGCAATGATCAGTAAGTCTGTGCTCCTTAAGGACACAATAAATAAGCTTCTATAATTTCCAATAGCAATGACCTGATTCCTGAATTGTCATATTACTAAGCCCCTCCATTCTATAAACAAATCCATATGACTCAATAATTTACTAGATTTTTTTGCTGATTTGTTATTGATGGAGTTCTTTTGGAACTCACCCATGGTGAACCTTTTGAGAATCTTCCTGTGTCTTAGCCATTTCATAGATTGGAGGTAAAGCACTTTGGTCTACATTCAATAAAATTCAGTAGGGTATATCTATTGTGATGTAACTCAGTTTTGTGTGATGTGAGGTCTGCTTTTCCCAAAAGGATTTCTGTGAGTTCTTAACCTATTTATCACAGGATCTGAGAATAGTTGTAAACCCTCTTCCTCCTTTCTGGTGAAAAAGTATTTGAGGATCTTTCTAAATAGCCATCTTAGAGTGATAGGTCTTATATTTCCTGAGATTTTTGTTAGACATTGTTTTGTTTCTTGGATTTTATTTGGATACATTTGGAATAGGTTATGGTCCATATTACTGTTCTAAAAATATATTGACTGATATTGAGTCTACCTATCTATCTATATATGTGTACATATACTGGTGTGTGTGTGTGTGTGTGTGTGTGTGGTTTCTTTCCACTGAGCTTTGATTTCAGGATGTCAGTCATTTTCTTGACATATACTGTCATAGTTTTCTCCTTGGTAGTTTAACGCCTGATAGATTTTGCCTAAAGAAGAATTAAGTGTATAATTATGGCCTACATACCTTTGATTCAATTTGATCTCTGGATTCAAGATGAAAGTCTTCAGTCTCTATGTTTCCCTTGGCCTCAGTTAAGAATTTTACATTTCTTAAGTTCAAATGACATTTTTATCTTCTTGGAGAACAATCCCATGAGATGGAAAAACTGATTTGTTTGGGGTTTTTTAACAGAATTCTAATTTTTTTCTCTTTTTAAAACTCCATTCCATTGGAGAAAAAATATAACACCCATATATAAAAACTGTATTTTTCAATGGAGTCATGTAATTGAATGTCATCCATATACACCAAGTAATCAGCAAGATGTTTTGGTAAGATTCTCTATTTAACTTGGAAGCAATATTCATTTCTCTTTAAACGAGATGACATTGGTTATATAAAGTGCTTAAATTCTTCTCACAGAGAGGTCACATTTTATATCATTTTTTAATATTAATGTGTTAATGGTATGTTTTAAATAACCATTTTGTTTTCATGTAGATATTGTCATTTTTATTATATTTGGATCTGTAGTATATGTTTGCAATACATAACTAAACCATGAGTGTGGAAATGAATCAAAGGTTTTGTGAAAATCAATAAAGGCAGTTTAAATGTTAAGGTTACTTTAAATGGCTTTCTCAATAGTTATTGAAAAATAATAATGAGTATTTGTAGCGCTTTAAGGTTTTCAAAGTCATTAACAAATGGTATCTCCTTTTATCCTTACTACAACCCTAGGAGGTAGAGTATTATTATTACATCCATTTTACAGGTGAGGAACTGAGACAAAGAGAGGTGACTTGTGACTTGTGTAGGGTCATACAACTAGTAGTTGTCTGAGGCTAGATTTGAACTCAGTTCTTTTTGTCTCTAGGTCCAGAACTCTATGGATTACTCAAATAAATTGTTCTTCACAATCAAGGGACTTTGAACAAACTCAGGGATGTATCAGTACCAGCTCAAACCAGTTCAGCAGAGCCAGTTGTTAAATTTTAGGTGTGAACATTTACACCTAGGAAATCAGAATTTGGGGAGTGCTACAAAATTAAGGAGGCTAACATGAGTCTACAGACCATGAGGAACCATTGAAGTTTGGTTTTGTTTTAGTAAGACAGAATAATGATGAAACAGGTGTCCTTACAAACCAAAGCCAAAACTTTATATGGAATTATTTCTTCAGCCACTCAAAACCAGAAACACGAAGAAGAAGCCAAAAATTGTTACAAGTTGGGATCTTTTTTCATATTATTAGTCACCAGCTGGAATTGCTTTACTCTGGCAATGAGTCACTCTCCTCCTGTGTTTATATGGGTAAGCATGAATCTTGCTTTAGAATTTGCTATCGCAAAGTTCAGATTACTTAGAGCAGAGCAGGTTTGAATTCTTTGCTTTAGGTGGAGTTCAGTGGTTGGACTGTTGGGACACAGTGAAAACTCCCATAGACTCATTTCCTGGCCACCGGCTGTTCTAACAGTGAAGGATTCATCCATTCTGCAGTGTAGAGTATCCCGTTTAAAGTGACTGTGAACAGTGTTTGTTCCAGCTATTATAAACATCTTTGGCAGGATCAAATGGAATATGGTATGATTGTATTTGATTACCAGAGTCGAACAAGATACTAAATGTCACTAGGCAAACACTGGCTAACAAGCATTATACTCACTCAGCTTCAGAGATCAAGCCAATTCTAGTCTGGCATCGGTAGATCTAAACCTACTCTGGCCATGACAATCCATGTAAGATGAAGACAGCACCAAGAGAATTCTAGAAATTTAGAGCTGGAAAGGATTATCAGGTCCAAACTTGCCATTTTAGAGATTAGGAAACCAAGGAGGCACAGAGAAATGAAGGTCATATGGATGGTAGTAATAATTAAAATGCAGATAGAGCAGCATTTGCAGAGTACTTCACTGACCTTTGGCCCTCACTGCAGCCCTGTGAGAAGGATAAGTAATATTATAATAAAAATAATAAATATAGTTAATAATGTAGGGCAGTTAGGTGGCACTGTGGCGGACAGCTGGCGTCCCCACATGGGTCGGTGTCAGTGGTAAAATAAGAAGACACAGGCAGGTGGGAGATGATAGAGTAACTCCATTTATTGATCCGAGGGTCAGGGTATTTAAAGATAGAAACTGCAAGTCTATAAGACAATCTACTCATTTCCCGTGCTAGTAATTTGGCCAGTCTTATGGTCTTAAAGAATGTTAGCCTAGAGGGCATCTATTTTGTATATCCCTTGTATTCTGTAGTTCTCTTGTTTATCTCACAGAGACAGCAACATGGGTTGGGGGGGTGGGTGGGAGGGGCTGGAGAGCCATTCTGGATGATAATGAGCACCGTCTCAAAGAACAAGTTTTCCCTGAACTTGCCAACAGCATTCCATCCTAGCCCTCAATATGGCACAGTGGATAAAGTACTGGGACTGGAGTCAGGAAGACTCATCATCCTGAATTCAAATCTGGCCTCACACACTTACTAGCTGTGGGCCCCTAGGCAAGTCATCTAACCCTGTTTGCCTCAGTTTCCTCATTTGTAAAATGAGCTGGAGAAGGAAATGGCAAAATATGCCAGTATCTTTGCAAGAAAATCCCAAATGAGGTCATTTCAGTTATTTTGTGACTGAAAAATGACTGGACTGAATTGAATTGGATATTATCTCCATACTATAAATAAAGGAATTGAAACTCATAGCAGTTAAATAACTTGCCTAAGGTCACACAGCTAATATCTGTGAGGCAGGATTTGAACCTGGGTAATCCTGATCATGTGCTCTATCTATTATACCACACTTTTTTGGCTAGTAAGTGGAATGCCTGGATATCTGAATCTGGCATTCCCTGACATCAAGTCCAGTACCCTACTCATGCCCCAGCAAAAGGGATTAGGAATAGGGACATGACCTGCAATTTCATTAGTAAAGAAAGAATTCTCAGATGAAAACACTCCCTCTATTAGAGCAGGTTGGCACCTAGCCTTAAAACTGAGAATCTTAGAGAGTTAGATGTACTAAGAAGTCAGGTGACTCTTCCAGCTTCATACAGTCAGTATGTGTCAGAAGCAATACTTAAACCTTCCTGGTGCTGAGGCCAGCTTTCTATCCACCATGCCATACTGCCCATCTACACAACACAGGACTCAAAGAGATACCTGGAGGTCCCCGGATTCAACAAGGATGCCCTAAAATGGATCTGCTTTAAAATGTAGGTCCCAATGCTCTGTGGTCCTCTGGAGTCCTCAGGTTTCCCCTATCTAGGATCTCCATCACTGGTAGTTAATCGACCTTTGGTTGGCACCCAAGTTCCCTTGGGAACTGACTCCATAGAGCCTCTCTCAATGTAGTGTTTCCTGTAGGACAAGTTTCTCTAATGAGACCTCAGCAGAAGGAGGGCTCAAGAGCTGTGTATGGCCCAATTCATTTCCTGCCTAGGATTTCCTTTTTCAAATGATTTGGCAGATAGTGATGTTGTCGTGAGTCCTTCCACAGCAACATAAATCAGTGTTTGGCCAAAAGCATGAACAGCTGACTTAGGCAGTTCTATACAAGCCCAAGGGTTACCTCATATTGTTTCTAGTTGAGATAACATGCCCCAGTAAAGTTTAAAACTGGAATGCCCATCATCTAAATCTCACATACCACAATGCGCCTGGCAATTGTTAACAATCTTTTTTTTTTTTGTCATAACAATCTTAACCTCCCAGCTTGGTTGACCTGAGTCAGTATCTGGAAGATGGAGGAAGAGGTACACTGTGGCTTTCTGTGTGCTTACTTAAAACAATGACATCAATCCTTACCACAGCAAATTTTTTTAGACTCATCTCTTTCATGGTTGTGATGAAAGGAAAAAGCCAATAAGGTGGAAAAAAACTTTATGAAGGCCTTGGTTTTGCTTTGTTTTGTTTGGGTGGGGAGCGGGTGGAGGGGGGGGTTTCCAGTGTGACCCTGGGCAAGTCATGAAGTTCTAGAATATGAAATCTAGGTTTCCTTGGGATTCACCTATAGGTGGTAATTTTACAAATGAGGAAATTTGATCATAGGTTCATAGATCATAGACTTAGCCATGGAGAGGAGATGAAACAGTAGAAACTGAAATATTTGCTGACTGATTAAATTAGAATCAATTTAATCCATTTACCTTATTTTACAATGAAGGAAAGTGAAGTCTAGGTTACACAGGAGATAGAGTGACTAGCTTGGAGTAAGGAAAACCTGAGTTCACTTAATCCTGTTTGCCTCAGTTTCCTCACCTGTAAAATGAGCTGGAGAAGGAAATGTCAAAACCTTTCAGTGCCTTTGCCAAGAAAGCCCCAGACGGGATCACAAAGAGTCAGACATGACTGAAAATGACTGAACAATTAATAGCAGAGGAGAGGCTAGAATCCAGGACTGCTGGCTCCCATTCTGGGACTCTCTTCCATTCCACCCCACTACCTCTCTGTTCCTTACATCCTCTGGGACTTCTTTACCAGAAAGAACGATAGGAACTATTTAACTTCCGCTTAGGAAGTTTTTAAGCTTGGTATTTTTTTAAGTGCTAAGATCTGAGAAATGGAGACATAACTTCCAGTTAATGTCATGTGTTTGGAATCACTAACGTCATAAGTAGCTTTGTATAAACAGCTAAAATGCCAAATACCTTATAGTTCCTCCTTTGAATAAAATTTCCCAGTAGCCCACATACAGAGATCCAGTGGTGAGATCTCAGCAGACCTCCAGGAGCAATGTGAAGGAAGGAGGGAGGTGCACTGGGAGAGAGGCAGGAAAGAGTACAAGAATCAGGAAAACCTGGGTGTGAATTTTGTTGCAGATTCTTCCAAGCTGGAAGACTCTGGGAAAGCTAGTTTTTGTTTTGTTTCTAAGCAGTTGCTTAAGTGACTTGCTCAGGGTCACAGAAGAGCGAGATTTGAACTGAGGTCCTCCTGCCTCCAGGGCCAACGCTCTATCCATTGTGCCAACTCGCTGTCCTACTGGGCAAGCTATTAACCACATCTCAGCTTCATTTTCCTCAACTACAATATGCAAATGCTAATAATACCTACATCCTAGTAATGTTCTTATCCTCAGTGCACTGAAGAGGGCAAGGAGGTCACAGAGATCATTGGGTCCAACCTTCTCATTTTATAGATGAGGAAATTTAGATTCAAGGTGGCGGGTAGGTGGCACAGTGGATAGAGTGCCAGAGTCAGGGAGACTCATCTGTATGACTTCAAATCCTGCCTCAGACACTTACTAGCTATGTGACTTTGGGCAAGTTGTTTAACCCTGTTTGACTCATTTTCCTTGTCTGTAAACGAGCTGGAAAAAGAAATAGCAAACCATGCCAGTACCTTTGCCAAGAAAACTCCAAATGGGGTCACAAAGAGTCAGACACAATTGAAAACAACTAAAAAAAAGAGAGAGATTAAAGAGGGGTTACCCAGGGAGTAAGTCTACACAGGGAGTATGAGACAGAGGTTGGATTTGAACTTGGATTCTTGGCAAAATCACTTGCCCCACCACTATACTGCTCTCCTCTTGTAGTAAACTTTCCTCTCACCATTCATTTCTTTTCACTGTGCTAAATCAGCAGTTACTTGAGCACCATCCTCAGATCTTCAAACATCCTCACCTATTTAAGTCTTTTGGATGCCAACAATGAGCATGAGGAAAGCCTCATCTGTCAGTAAGACAGGCACTTTCCTTTAAGTACTACCACCACCCCCACCATCACCATCTTTTTGAGGGTTGTCAGCTCAGGGTCTAATCCTCACCCTCACTTCACCCAGGAATGTATCGAGAAAGCCAATTCACTAGGGGCCAGGTTCTCAATCGATGCCTTTTCAAGGTAAAGGGGCACAAAGGTATCAGCGTTATGAAATCTAACTCAAATTCCCTTGGGGAGACTTGGCAATTTCCAGTGCTGGGAAATCCCAGGGAATGTCAATGAAGGGAAAAGAAAAAAAACAAAAAAAACCAAAAGCCTGATCCTTCAAAAACGATGTGCTTTTTCCTTCTGTTAAGACAGGCTAAGGAACACCCTTTTTGGCAAATGCCTGATTTCTTCTGAGATCCCCAGACCTCTGACCCATCTCCCCAGCTGGCACCTGTGGCATGACGGCACAGATCAGTATAAGAAGTCTTTCCAGAAGTCAGCAGGTCATTTCAATAGATAGCTCTTTATTGGAAATGGAATGTATATTGAAAAAAATATGAAAAATAAATCACTTCTCTCAGAAATGTCCTATTTACACTAAAATTATAACACTAGTCAGTTCACATGGATGATATGCTAGAAAACTCTTGGTACATTGTGGCACCTTCCACTTTTCAGAAACCAGTAGTTGCACGTTATGAACCTTAAAGAAAAGGGATTACTGAAGGATGCAACAGGCAAAGGATTTGTAGACCATCTTGCCTCTGGGAAATCAATGTCAAGAAATCTCAGGAGGCCTCTTTTGTTACCAAAATCTGCTTCTTTCCCTACATTGTTTCATCACTGCTTTCAGTTCAAAACACTGGTTTATCATCTTTTATCAGCTACTGTAAAGATGACTAAGGATACTGGGCTCTCATTAATTAACCTTTCCTACTTTTTCAGAAAAAACTGTTGAATCCTGGACTCTGTGTTCTGCTAAGCAACATTCCCAACAAATGAATAGGTCATTTTACTACTTTCTCTAAGTTTGTAGCAGTGGTCACCACCGATGAAAAACTAACGCTGGAAGCTGTTGTTCAGAGAAAGGGGGAAAAAATGGATGAAAATGTTAGGAACAAAGACCCAAAGGGACTCTGGTGAAACTATCTGAAAGGGAAACAAAATACCCTTCTCAAAAAAAATATTAATAAGTCATTTTCAACCATCGTGACATATCGTACGTTGTTTGGAATTAGCAAAAATGGATTTATTCCCCCCTAGAGAAGAAAATAAAACCAAGTCACAAAACTCTTAATTTAAGATTTGAAAGTCATGCAGCTAATTGACATTAGACACTTTTATTGGTTAAGGGACTAAAGTTTCAGCTGACCACTAAGAAAACAGCAAAAGGAATTCTTCTGAAATGAACTTAAGTGATAACAGCAGAGGTCAGTTCCTGATACTAGTTGGGTGAGTAGGACTCTTTGAAAGCCATACTCCAGACTGATTTAAGTCTTGACCTCTCCTCTACACTGCTTTAAAAAAAGAAAGAAAAAAGAAATGATGTACACACCTGGAGCAAAGAAACCCTCAGGAGGGAAGGAGGAAAACAAGATGCTTTTGATAATGGTGAGCTCACAGTAATCTATTTAGACGCTCAAGTATAAAGTCTTAACATTGCAAACCTTTTAAGTAAAATTTGGGGTGTTTGGTGTAAGCTGTGAATTCCAAGGCATGAAGTCAACAAATATTTATTGAGTGCACTATATATATGTGCCATGCATCGTGCTAAGTGCTCGGGTCAAATAATAACCAATTCTGTCCTTACTTTATTGGTCTGTCAAGTTTGAGTACAGACAAATGGAAAGAGCCAGAATCAGGCATTTCAGAGTTTGTTTCATAGGTTTCCTGGTAATTTTCCTTAAGAGCTATTTGTCATTAAAAAAACAATAATTACGGGAAAGCCAAGTATCAAGACCACCTGGGAATAAGATGATAGCTAGCAAAGCCTGTCAAGTGATTACACATTTTCCTAAGGTTCCTTATGACTATAAACAGGCTAGTACCAGAGCTGTGATGCATAGGCCTCTGTTATGAGTTGACATGTTGTCTGCCCATCATGGCCTTAGACGTTAGTTTGGCCAAAGTGGGTGAGGGGGTGAAGGACACTGGAAAAGCGAGGCAAAACAACATGTTCAAATATTTCTAGAGCCCTGGGGAGAAACCTGTGTCTATTCAACAAATATTTGAGCCCCCACTAGGTGTACAGAGCACTCAGGGAGCAAAAGTCAAGATAGATAACTTCCCTTTCTTTTGCTTTTCAAATACTCACATCTCTCACTGGTCTAGGAGTGGATTTTTCAATTCACATTCTCCTTCCTTTATTTATTAATTAAAGGAGGAATTTTACCTTTTCATCATGAAATTGATTGTTTCCTTCATCCTCAAAAGACCTTGAGAGGCTAGTAAGAGACAGGCATTACTATCTTCATTTTATAAGTAAGCATATGAAGCTACAAGGAGAGATGATTTTGGAAGGAAACCATTGCCTTGTGCTTTTAGCGGATCCTTTGCATTGCCCCCTCACAAACATATTAAAGCAAAACAAAGAAAATCATTTTTTTAAAGCAATCTAATTCCTTAAAAAAAAAGGAAACTTTTCTCTTAAGATTTCCAGGCATAGGATAGATTTAGATTTGAAAGGAACGTGAGAGGTCACTTAGTGCAACCTCATCTTACAGCTACAGGAACTGCACAGAAGTGACTTGCAGGTGGTACCTGGAAGACCCAAGAATGAAATCCAATCTCCTCGTTCCAAAGCCAGGGCTCTTTCTAATGTGCCATACTGCACCTGGGTAGTCACCAGCTTTCAAGAGGCAATTCATTATAAGTCAAGTGACTGACAGAAAGATTGTACTTAAGCCAGAAGACCTGGGATGGAATCTCAGCCTCCTGAAAGGACCACCTCTCAGAGTCTGTTTTCTAGGCTGTAAAATGGGAGGAGTGACACTATCTACTTCACCAGCTTAAGGGAATTAATGAATATGAAGCATTTTGCAAACCAGAAAGACCTAGGTCAATATAGTCTATTATCACCTTACTTATTTTAACAAACATTAGCTTTCCTACCTCTCCCTCTGTACACTGCGGGGTTGTTTTAAGGGGGCTAGACTAGGTGATCTCTAAAGCTTAAACTCTAAAAATTCTATAATCTATGGTCTTTCAGATTCAACCAGGGAATCAGACTTGGATGACCCCTAAAACTCACCACTCACAGCTAATGTTACAGTAAGCAGTCAGGCACATACAGACATGCCTAAAGAGCTGACGGACAAAGTATTAATCAGACCCATTGGGAACAAACAGGACGTAGAAACTATGATTAGGCATATAAACAAGTAGAGTGGATAAATGCCAGGCTAGTAGTCCAGAAGATGAGGTTCAAATCCTGACTCTGACACTAGTAATGTGACTTGGACAGATTACTTAAGCTATCTGAGCCTGTTTTCTCATCTGCAAATTGAAAAGGCTACTATACTCAATGACCTCGAAGTTCCCTTCCTATTCTAAATCTAGAATGCAGAAACAGGACATCAGAAGGGAGATTTTCCTTCTTACAAGAACAATTTATCCTTTGGTTTTTTTTAAGGGATTTATATGCATTTAAAAAAAAACACATTCATCTTAGATACTGGTACAAATCTCACCCACAGCATATGGAGTTAGCCCTATGAAATTTAAAAGGGCTGCTTTGCTAGCTAATGAGTTCTCCCATCAATGAAATGTTGTTCAGGCAGTGGAAGGGAAATCTCCTTTCAGATATATTATTAAATAGTTCTCTACAAGGGGACTTGATGACATTCATGGTACCTTTTTGGAGTCATAGGATTCTGAAAAGGCAAATGAATTTACTTGAAAAATTGATAGGTTTAATAGAGATGATACATCATATGGTCTCTAGGGAACTCCTCATTTAAAAGTTGGAAAGATTACTTTTCTTCTTCCACAAAGATTCACAGTGAGTAGACTGATTCTAAAACAGTTGTTACAATCTGTTGGGTTAAATCTGGAATAAGGTCTAACTCAAGCAACCATTTATCTTGGAACAGCAAGGCCTTTTTTTTGTGTATTCAGCAATCTACAATATAGCTTCTGGTCACAATCAGAGATACAGGTTAATTAATCCTGAAAAAAGTTTTAGGATTGATATTTATGAAATAAATAAATAAATGGATTCTCGGTGTTGTTGGAGCTTTCTTGACTTTTTATCAATTTAAATTTTACCCCTCAAAAGTGACTGGACCCTGAAACTACTTACAAGGATGAGAGAAAAAGGGAAATGGTCCTGTGTCTTTTAACTATACCTTACAAATTAGCCAAAAGGCCACCAGTCTTGAAAGACTGATGAAAAAGCTACCCCGGGCTAAAGAATTTAAAACAACTGATAGTTCTTAGATAAGGAAGTGATTAACATCTAAAGGCTTTAAAAAAATTAGGTTCAGGAACCTTCAGGGAACTGACATTCTCTCTCTCTCTCTCTCTCTCTCTCTCTCTCTCTCTCTCTATCTCAAGTAAAACAATTGTAGGTTTCTCTGAGCAATGCATTTTCACTACTAAAATTAAAGTTATGAATGTTCAAATCCTTTCAAATATTTACAACCTGGACTTTAGACTGAAGAATTCTTCAAATATCAATGCAAAAAAGGTCGGAAAATTAAATTCCAGACTAACAAGACACTAGAGTTTAAAGCTTATGATCACAAGGGGTCAAAAAACTGGACCAAAGTGTAAACGTTCTCTTTCCTGTTTTCTTTTCGAAATAATTTAACCAATCACATATTTTTAATTTAATACACAAAACAGCCCCAAATTTAAAAAGACATCTCCTTTTTAGGTCTGTAAGGTAGACAATAGCTAAAAAAAATAGTGACGTTTTGTTTCTAGCCCACTCCCAGCCCAATGGGATTGAAAGAGAAATCTGATAATTCTTTGAAACAGCTGGTTGGTTTTTTTAATAAATATTTTGAAACTAAGTTTCAATATCTTTTGTTCTCCTTTCAGAGAAGCTGTATCTAGAATATTAGATTCTCATAAATACACAACTCTTAACAATTAATTGCTTTTAATGAATTTCTACCCAAAATATAGCTCTAGGGGAAAATCAAATAAAAAAGAACTTAAACATCATAGCACTCTGCCTGATCAACTTGGCATGACAAACCATGGGTCACAAACAGCACCCTTATTAAGGTCTCTTTGAAATAAATAAATGGATTCTCAGTGTCTCTTCCTGTCCTTTTCTACTTCCCCTTCCCACATCTCCAAGGACCAGGGATTTATTATCATTAACAAGTGGGGGTTTGACAAATTGTTTCATTTCTGTAAAACGGCCTACATTCAGAAATGTCTGAGAACAAGCATTTTTTAAAAACTAATAAATAATTGCAAATTAAAATACATTAAAATAAAATTACAGTACATCGTCTCTCCTAGGAGTCTCCCCATTCTTGAAGAGCCTTTCCAAGGTTCATAAATAGCAAAGTCTTCATGACTCGAAATTCCTTCCTGCATCATGATGAGGCCCGAGCAGAAAACTAACCGGGAGGGGGGCGAGTGAGGTCCAGGATACTTGAGTCTAGTCGGGGTACAGGGGAGTTGCTTCTTTAGTTCCCGATTAACTGAAGACAACAGAAACGCGTTCTTCCCAACTTTCCCGATGAGCTCTTTAGTTCAACCTGGAAAGGAATGAATGACACTGAAAGGTGCGGATGGCTCTAGAGACTCCCGGATCCTCGCTCTCCCTTGACCGACCCCGCGCACGTTCCCCGACAATGGTCCCCTAGGGCACCGCTCCGTGCCAGCTGGCACGGTCTGCCCGGCGCGGGCCTTGTGTCGTGCGCTGTCTCCTTCCTTCTCCCCTCCACCCGCCTCTTGGCTCCAAGAGCAGACTCCCAGCGCCTGACGCCGGGCCTTCTGGGGCCAAAAGGAGAAGATGCGGGTGAAACGACTGTCTGATCCTGCCAGGGACAGGGCAGACCTTCCTACTCCCTCCCGGGCTCTGGGTCAGAAAGTTCTCTTCCTTTTCTGCTTCTGCTGCATCATCTCCCCCCTCCTCCTGCCCCGCTCAGCGGTCCCACGCGCCGTCCAGCCCGGGGGCCCCGTTATCTCCGGCCACAGCTCCTTACCTGGTCTGGCCTGGGTGAAGGGGCAGGCGCCCTCTACCCTTTCAGGCGGAGTTGGAGGCGCTGCGAAGGAGGCGGTGGCCGGGCTGCTGCTGGGGAGGCTGCGGCTGGGGAGGCTGCGGGTGCGGGTGCGGGTGCGGGTGCGGGTGCGGGTCCCGGTCCCGCGGAAGCGGCTGCGGCTGCGGCTGCTGCTGGACGAGGTGCTGCTGTTTCTGCCGGGTGGACTTCACGGCCAGGATGGCCTGGCGGTTCTTGTACTGCACCATCTGCAGCGTGATCTCGGCGTTCCAGCCCTGGTCCTGCGGGCACCGAAAGTCGATCTCCTTGCCCTCGGCCATGACCACGGTGAAGTACATGTACTTGCCCTTGCGCTCCACGCAGTCCACGGTCTTCATGTTGGAGAAGTGCAGCTCCTTGAGCTTGGCGGGCGGCTCGAGGCCGGCGGCGGCGGCGGCGGCGGCCGGAGGGCTGGGCTGGGGCTGGGGCTGGGGCTGCTGCTGCTGCAGCTGCTTGGGGGGGATGAGCAGCAGCCCCTCCTCGGTGAGGATGCAGCATTTCTTCTTCCACAGCTGCAGCAGCCCGTCGCTGCGCTTCTCCAGCACCCCCTCCTTCAGCGCCTTGCAGCCGCCGCTCTCCAGCATCCTCTCGGCATAGGGGTGGCCGCCGCCGCCTCCGCCGCCCCGGCTCCTCCGGCCCGCCGCCCCTCCTGCCCGTCCTCCCGGTGCTCCGCGCCTCGTGGCCGCCGGCGCCGGGGGCAGCAGCAGGCGGGCGCCGTCCTCTCCCCAGCGGCTCTCGCGGCCGCCCGAGCGGAGAGCGTAGAGGAGGCTGAGCGGGAGGACGTAGGGCAGGGCGGCTCGGGCGGCGGGGAGCCGCGTCCTGGGGTCCCGCCTGGGCTCGGCTTTCCGGCGCTGCCTCGCTAGCCGGCCGCTCACCGGAGACGAGCCGCGCTGCGCCCTCCCTGCGCTTTTCAACGAGCCCCAGAGTGACACCCAGCGGAAAAGGCGGCTCCGCACCCCCTCCCGCCCCCGGCCCCAGCCGGCCGGCCGGACCGCCCCGCTGGCTCTGCAGACGACGTGGGTTTGCGCCCCGGAACCTGGCTCCCTTCCAGACGCGGCTCTGCCCCCGCCCCGCCCTCTCTGCCCACCTCGCGGCTCACTCCTTCCCTGGGAGTTGGGGGGAGATGGGGTGGGGGCGCTCCGTGCCCGGTAGAGGCGAGGCAAGGCGTCTGGCCGTCCAGGACTAGTGCCTGGGACCGGGAGGTCAGAGGCAGGGCTGTTGGTGCTGGAGTCCTAGCTCCTCCCACACCTCCTGGGAACCCCCTCCCTGCTTCCCCCCAAAGGAGAAAGTGGAGGGTGGTGGGAGAATCCTGTCACTCAATCGCACCTCTACTTTCTGAAACCCATCTTTCTGAACCCACCCTCAACTTCCCCAAAAAGCTGGAAAAAAAAGTGCGGGCTAGGGTCTGAGAGAGGAGGGTATGGGGAGGTTCTGCCACTGAGGTCACATGCAATCGCACTTCCACCTTTTGAAACCAGTCCTTCGACACCCCACCTCACACCCCAAAAAAGCTGGAAAAAAGTGGGGGATCCTTCACTGAGATTGCACTCCATTTCAGCCCTCAAACTAGCCCTTGTAGCAACCTCTCCCTCCCCCAAAAAAAGTGTGGAGTTGGGGGATTCTCCCCGTTACACTACTCAAACCCAGCTCCTGCTTTAACTCGTCCTTGGCTCCCCTAAATGTGAAAAAGAATGAGTGGTGCTCGCGGGGGATCCCTGCCACTGAAATCGCACTCTGCTGTCGCAGAAGAGTCTTTATATTAGGAACCCCAGCAAAAAAGATGCAAAACAAGGAAAAGTGGGGAGATGACGGGGGCTACCAACATTGAGCCCACTCAATCACACTTTCACTCAAGTGCCCTCAAGCCAGCATTTCCTCTCTCTCAAAAAAAAATCTTTTTTAAAGACATTGCAGCAGGTTGGGGATCCCCACCACCCTCCGCCCCTTTGGGCTCATGCTTCAGGATGGATAACTGAGGACAGCTTGAGGCCGGGCGAGACGTACCACACAATTTCAACATCCACAAAATACGTTAATGTCCAGGCACACAAGCACCTTAGTGTACGGTCACTAGCCCCATTTGAATAGCGGAGCAAAGGTATTTGCTGTACGAGCTTCAATTTCCAGATTAGCACGGGTCCGTACATGGGGGGAAGGGAAGTTGTCTGGGCAGGGATTTCCTTACACTCATTCAACTTCATTAAGTGCGGAGGAGCTCCGTGCTAAGCACTGAGGGAGATGGAAAGATGAAGCTTCTCAAAGAATTGCCCTTCCGGTAAAGAAAACAGCACTCCTTTTGCGCTGTGGCGGAATAGGACTAAACTGCATTACTTGTTCTCAGAACTACAGAGCTGACCTTTTTCTGCCGTTTTTATCTGTTTCGATATTAACAGTAGAGACGCATTATCCATTCATTCATTTATTTATTTATTTGTTTATTTATTTTTGGGAATTTCAGCTTTTTCCAACAGTTAGATGAAGATGGAATTTCAGGGGCTAGAGTCTAGACTGGGGTGGGGAATTTATTTTGTGAAGTTTGAATTTGGTCAAAGGGTCGCACTTGAGGACCTAGTGGGTCACATATGGCCTCGAGACCACAGGTTCCCCACTCCTGGGCTAGACCATTAGCTTTTTTTTTTCTAAACCAAATCTGGCTTTTCATTTTTCCCATGGCCTATAATGGCACTTCCTTCTCCAATCTCCCAGTAGCGACTTCTATAGAAACTACTCCCCGAGAGAAGTTCAGTACTGAGATGTTAAATCAGAGGCATTAACCTCCGCTTTTACACCGAGGTGTCAGCCCATATAAGGAAAAGTCTTTTGTTGGGCTGTGACCTTCGGACAAAGCAGGTCTCTTCTCTCGGGCTCAGCTTATGCCTTACTGAAATAGAGATGATACTGCCCACTCTACCTTCCCTAGACGTTTGTTGTTAGGCGAGGGAATTGGAAATCTGAAAACTGTCCAGAAACCTACCCTTTCAATATGGATCTCGGCGAGTTAGTCCGTATCTTAGATGCCATGAGGACTCCAAACTGGAGGTTTTGAATGCAGCTGTCTTCTCGAAATGGCATTACCTGAGGGGAACTACACCTAAGGAGGAAATAACCTCTTATGTTTTAAAAAAATAAAAACCTTAAGGGTTGTACTTCATCAATGAAATATCCCAGATTAATATGGCAAATTATTCATATCTCTCTCCTCACTAAGACTAGGAACTTTTTTTTTAAGGAATCAACTAATTGGCACACTCTTTTGACAGTATGTCTTTCTTGGCTAATAACATAAATAATAAAGATATAAACATTTATCAATAAACATTTATTGTACCTACTCTTTGTGCTAGACACTGTACTAAGCACTGAGAAACTTTGGATTTATTGGGACATGCAAATTAGCCTCTTTTTTTAACCAATTCTTCTCCCAGATCTTATAGACCTTGACTTGTAATTCTAACACAATTATCTATGATACCATGTGTTGTAGCAACTCTGATTGTATTATGGCTAAGGAATATGACTATTTAGTGTTTAGTCATTCAGTCACATCCAGCTGTTTGTGACCCTGAGTGTCATAGCATGCCAGGCTTTTCTGTCCTCCACTATCTCTCCAAGCCTGTCCAAGTTCATGTTGTTTCCATGATTCAATCTATCTCATCCTCTGCCATCTCCTTTTCCTTTTCCCTTCTATTTTTTTTCCCCAATCTCAGAGTCTTTTCCAGGGAGACCTGTCTTCTCATTGTGGCCAAATATGACTATAATAAAGCTTTTACAATGGGAGCACATTAAAATTAGAGTTGAGACTTTGACTATCCTATTCTTTCCGTTTCTCCATTTACTAAATGTTGAGCCTGCACAGATTCCAATTTCAAGGGTTCTTTAGTAATTTTTTTTAAACCCTGAAGAAGTAAAGCATTAGGTTTGGTACAATATTAGACTTTCTAAAGAACTTTATCCATTGGTTGGTAAGAAATGGCACATTCCACCTACTAAATGGTCTAGTTCTAGGAGGGCAGGGTCTTTTAATGTTAGTAACTCTCCCCTTCCTCTCTCAGGACTACACTTTGTCCTCAAGGACTCCAGAACCTGGCTTGTGTTTTCACCGGACTCTTGTGAAAAAATCCAGGATTTCCTGTTAGTAATTGGTTGATAACTTAGTAATGTTCTGCTTAGTAGTGTCTGGCACATAACATGCACTAAGGAAATATTGTAAATGGACTGACCAAAAAATATAGACTTTGGAACTTCAGGATTCTTGTGGATAAGTAACTTCTCTACCTCAATTTAGAAGAGTCCTCAATTACTATATTCAATTATTTTAAACAAACTAAAGCTGCATATTTTCAAAATATGTAGAGAAAAGTCTAAATGGAAAGTATATAAGGAAGCAGCGTTGCTTACAGTCTGAATCACGGGCTTAATGTAGATGCTTTGTGTACTTCAATCAGTTTGTTTCCAGCATATCTACAACCCTTCTTTAAATGGCATCAAAACTCAAATTTATTCAGACAGCTGCATTACACAATGGTAGACAATATATTCTAATTTCAGTTCCTATGTTAAATTCCAAATAACTGCTAGATAAGGAGGTAAACTGTCCCATCAGGAGTGAAGGCCTTATTATCCACAAGTGGAAAGAAAATTCAATTCATTTGTAAAATGCCATTTATATTTCCTACAATGCCTATAACCTAAGTTAATAAAAGTTTAAAAATTTTATTCAGGATTTTATGAAGGCTTCCTCTGCTTATAAAAAATCCTGTTCTTGATTAAGAAATCTGTCATACTGCTATGTATACAGCATAAGCAGTTTTTAAAACTTGATAGTTTGGGGATGTAATTGAACCCACAAGTTATTCTATTATCTCCTATATTCTATATACTCCCTTTAAATTAAATCTCAGCTTTCCTTTCTGAGTAATGTGTAATTTAACACTGTGAGAAATAATTTTTAAAAATGTAAGAAATGAGCTAGCTGTTTTAAATAGAGATTAGTCCAAGAAATAGTGAACGCCTATTAAAATGAAGAATGCAGTAAAAAAACAAAAACAAAACAAAACACCACAATCTTGCTTAAATTCTTGGCTTAAAAGTTATGGAAGATGTTAGATGAGTAAGAAATACTGCTTTTTCTCTCCCACCCCATTTTTTGTTGTTGTTCAGTCATAGGCTACTCTTTGTAACCCCATCTGGGTTTATTTTGGTAAAGATACTGAAGTGGTTTTCAATTTCCTTCTCCAGCTCATTTTACAGATGAGGAAACTGAGGCACATAGGATAAAGAGGCTTGCCCAGAGTCACATAGTGTCTGAGACAAGATTTAAACTCAGTGAAATTTATCTTCCTGACTCCAGGTCCAGCACTCTTATCGCCTGCGCCACCTAGCTGCCTATTTTAAAGCTATTTTAGTAAGACAACAAAGCAGGTTTGACTGACAAATTGGTCAGGAAGATATTCTAGAATGTCATTGCAACATTCACTGTTATAGAAGTGGATATACCAGAAGTTAGATCATAACTTGAAACAAAAATCAATGAACCTATTATGGGAGATGTGGTGCTATTTCCAACACCACGCAAAAAGAATATGACTACATAAGGCAGTATTTACAATAGGGTAAGTAGGGCTGAGACTTTGACTATGCTATACTTTCCATTTCTCTATTTACGAAATGCTAACGAGCCTTCAGATTCCAGCTTCAAATCTGTTTTAAGAATTGTTTTCAAGCATCCTGATAGGCCTTAGGTTAGAGGCACTAAGACTATCTAAAGAGTTTCAAGGAATAGCACCGGTTGATTTAGTTTCCAGCATAACTAAGGTAATGGTGCCTCCTAGTGATCAATTCAAAGAACACAGGAAGAAATGAAGAGACTTCTCTACTGCCACTGATTCAGTAGAAGACTTGTGCTGTTCTAGAAAGAGGATTGAAGTGACTATAGACCTTCCATCATCGTTTTGAGGGGAAGGTATCTTTAAAAAAGCATCTAGATGACACCATAGTGCACAGAGGGCAGGATCTGGAGTCAGGAAGACTCATCTCCCTGAGTTCAAATTCGACTCCAGACACTTAGTAGCTGTGACCCTGGGCAAGTCACTTAACCTTTAAGTTAACCCTTGAAGTCTTATTTTCCTCATCTGTAAAATAAGCTGGAGAAGAAAATGAAAAATCAATCCAGTTTCTTTGCAAAAAAAAAAAAACAACCCAAAACCCAAGTGGGGTCATGAAGTCAGACACAACAGTCCTTAGAAAAAGGATAGTCAAAAAGGAATATTAAGTGTTATAAAAGAAAATCATTTAGAACAAACCAATATGACTTCTGGTATTCTAGGTAGATAATGGAAGTGACTATGTCTTATATCATGGTTTTGAGGGAGAGCCTCCATTAAAAAAAAAGTATAGACAGAATACAATATTAGTGTTGCTAAAGAGACTGATTTAGAACAAATCGGTATCGCAGCATGGTGCAATGGACAAACCGCTGGCTTTGGAGTGGAAGAATCTGAGTATGAATCCTGACTGCCAACAATCAGCTGTGAGAATTTGAAAAAGTCACTTCAGATCTCTGCGTTTCTCCTACTTTAAAATGTAGAGCTTGGACTAGATGACTTCATAATTCCAGATTTGTGAGTCTATGGTAAAAAATCTTCAATGTTCAAAAGAGTATGGTCTTTTCAAGTCTTAAAACTCACAAAAATGCTTCCAGTACTCCAAATAACAGACACCACCACATTTTAAAATTTGCTTTCAAGAGGCCTGGAAGGACTTATATGATCTGATGCTGAGCGAAAGGAGCAGAACCAGGAGAACTTTGTGCACAGCAACGACCACAGTGTGCGAGAGTTTTTTCTGGTAGACTTGGAACTTTGTAATAACACAAGAACTTACTGAGAAAAAAAAAATCCTAATGTCGGTCTTCTAAGGCAAAATGCCTTCCACACTCAGAGAAAGAAATGTGGAAGTCACTTGCAGAATGTAGCAGATCATGTTTGTGTGTGTGTGGGTTTCAGTGTATTATGTGTTGATTTGTTATATGATTTCTCCCATTTATTTTAGTTCGACTACATAGCATGAATATAGTGAAAATGTGCTCAATAGGAAAGTATATGTAGAACCTAAACAGAATTGTATGCTGTCATGGGGAGGGAGGGGGGTATTGGAGGAAGGGTGGGGGGGATAAAATCTTAACTTTAAGGAAATGATTGTAAAACATTAAAAAAAAATAAAATAACAAAAAAAATAAAATAAAATTTGCTTTCAAAGTCCGTTCATGAGTTATGGGGAGAAACAATCACCTTTGTTTAGCTATATCTTTACTTCTCTCTCCTCTGATTTGTTTTTGTTTTGCCAATTAACATTTATTTTCTTTCCCTCCCACCTCAATACTCACTGTGGGGAAAAAGGAAAAGAACTAACAAATGCACTAAGTATTTTTGTGTAAGTAAACAAAGTCCCACACTGTCTATCTATCCCTAAGCTTTTGACCAATGATTATGTAATTATCTTTCGGTAAAATCCAATTTCCATCTTTCCTTTTAGGAAACCATCGACAAATGGTTCCACAAGCTTAACAGGCTTCCTTTCCCATAGCTTGCCCAAGTTCACATAGAGATGTAGGATTAGACCCTGCAACTAATTAGGATGGGGTACAGAACCTTAAGCAAAGTCAGGTTCCAATATCAATTCTGCTGGTTTAATTTAACAATGGCACTAGATGAGGTGCCTACAGACTTTTCTAATTTGATTATTCACAGAATTCAAGCTGGAAAAAACTTTAGGGGTCATCTATCAAAATAGGAAGCATTCATCTAGACCAGAGGTTCCCAAACTTATTTGGCTTACCGCCCCCCTTTTCAAAACAAGATTACTCAGCACCCCTGAAAATTTATTTCCTTTAACCCTTTAATGTTTTTTTGAAATATGCATCATTACAAAAAAAATTTTTAAATGACTTCTTAAATTTTAGTTACTATAAATTTGTGGGTTTTTTTCTATACTGAAATATTGATGATGCAATATTGCATGATGTAACTGAATAGTATCATATTGTAAACAAGTCATTACATGCACATGTTCCAGGCGATGCATGCTGGACTTCCAACAATGTGTGATATGCTCACCTGCCAACACTTGTTTGAGAAGACCTGATTGGTTATAACTTGCATTTTGTGTATTTGGAAAATAATGTAATCACTACAATTTTAACAGCTACACAACAGATGATACATGTACAAACAGTTTTTCAAAATTTTATTTTTTCCTTCTGCTTCCACAGCCCCATTATAAAGCCCCCCAATTACACTGGAGGCCACTACCACCTCCCTGGATCCTTCTAGCTCCCCCCAGGGGGCAGTATCGGCTACTTTGGGAACCTATGATATAGATCCTTTATTAAGGTCACTAGCTTTGGTAACCCACGACTTCCTAAGGTAGGACTTTCCACTGATGGGACAGCTTTCAAATTTTTTCTGAACCCTAAACTGGTCTTTATGCAGCTTACCCTCAAGTGTTGCTTCTACTGCCTTTCAAGGACATGTCTATTTTTATTTTCATACATGTAACTGCCCTTTAAATACTTGAAAAACTCAACCACTTTATACAAATGTGTCTACTCAGAAGCAAAAGAAACTATTTACCTTCTATTAAACCTCAGGTGAGGTTTAATAGAAGCAAAAGTCTGAGGCTCTCAATCAG
Source organism: Bettongia penicillata ogilbyi (assembly GCA_023548195.1). Classification (NCBI taxonomy): domain Eukaryota; kingdom Metazoa; phylum Chordata; class Mammalia; order Diprotodontia; family Potoroidae; genus Bettongia; species Bettongia penicillata. Next base: position 180,111 of record JAJHZJ010000864.1, read on the forward strand.
CAACTTATTTTCCCTTTGCCCTAAGGTTCAATATTCATTAGCATTATATTAAAAAGCAAGAGCTATGCATATAAACTACATAATCAGATAGGTTTTTCGGTTTTAAGTTTCTATCACATAAAACCAAAGGAAATTAACTAGAGGCTATAAGCCACTATAAAATATATTTGGTTTGACAATGGCCATCTTTCTAAAATATTTTTTTTCCTCCAAACATTTTAAATTGAGTAGTACACAGAATGTTGGGTATGAAAGCTAGGAAAACTTGGGTTAGATTTCTGCCTTTGACACCAAGGGGCCATGAGAAAGTCAGTTAACAACTCCCCAAATCCCAGTTTGCCCACCTGAAAAAGGGAACTATAGGCACCTGTGTAGCAGGACCAATCATTTACTGGGTTGTCATGAGATTCAAAAATGACGCATCAGATTTTACTATGACTGTTCACAATCCACAAGCTTCCCCAAATAGTATCATCACTCCATGCTGTGTCTCCTGCTCCCTCCTCCCAACTTTTATATCATGCACCACATATAAATGGAAAAAAAGATCATAGATTATCCCCATCTCCGTACCATATTTCATTATCTAGTTGTGGCTACCTGGTTTTTTCCCCTAAGGGAAAAACCCCCAAATGGAGTCAGTCAGACAGACATGACTAGAATGACTTAACAACAGGTTGTTGTTATGGCCAGCAGAGACCTGTTTCTATTTTGAGTTTGATACTACTGACCTCGGGGCATAGTTTAGGGGCTCTTTACTTTTCTATCACAGACCACCTCTGAAACTGTTACAATTAATGGAAAATTCAGAATGTCTTTGTATGCATAAAATATGTAGGAAAACGAAGGACATAAATTATGTTGAAATAAATATGCAACTTTTTTCTCAAGTTCACAGACCCCCTAAGATCCATGAACCTCTTGAAAGTCTAGTCTCCAGTTCAGGGGACTTTTAATCTTAAGTGGATGTATTCATTCACATAAGGACATCAGGATTTTTTTTTTTAGCATTTTTTCCTCTAGAATCATTTGTCATCTTTTTTAGAAGTTGACATCTCACTTTAAATTCTGGAGGGAAATGATAGAAGAAAAGGATATAGTTCACGTTCGTTATTCAGTTCAGTGTCCAACTATTTGTGTCTTCATCTGGGGTTTTCTAAGCAGAGATGCTGAAGTGGTTTGCCATTTCCTTCTCCTGCTCATATTACAGGTAAGGAAACTGATGCCAACAGGGTTAAGTGACTTGCCTGGAGCCATACAGCTAATGAGGGTATGAGGCCAGATTGAAGTTCAAGGTTAGTCTCTCTGACTGTAAGTCATCATTCTCACCACTGTGCCCTGGTTCATGTTTACAAATGCCTAATATATATTACACTTTCAAAGGGCATGAAATCAGAGCTACTGAACATAATTTCTTAACCTCTGTAACTACTCTGCAAATATAGTGATGATAAATACAGGATATTTTATTACATCATGTGTCCAGAAGATCCCTTATTTATTCCAGAAGCAGAAATCACAGGTAAAGTCAAGATGTTTTTACATTAGCATTAAAACATTGACAATATGAAAAAATGCTCTAAATCACTATTGATTAGAGAGATGAAAATCAACTCTTGAGACACATCACACCTATCAGACTGGCTAACACAACAAAAGAGGAAGATGATAAATGTTGGAGAAGATGTGGGAAAGTTGGAACACTAATACATTGTTGGTGGAGCTGTGAGCTGATCCAAGTATTCTGGAGAGCAATTTGGAACTATGCCCAAAGGGCTACAAAAACGTGCATTCCTGTTGACCCTGCAATACCACTTCTAGAACTGTACCGCCAAGCGATCATAAAAATAGGAAAAGGTCCCACATGAACAAAAATATTTATAGCAGCACTCTGTAGTTGCCAAAAACTGGAAATCAAGGGGATGCCCATCAACTGAGGAATGGCTGAATAAATTATGCTATACGAATGTAATGGAGTACTATTGTGCCATAAGAAATGTTGAACAAGAAGACTTCAGGAAGGCCTGAAAGGACTTAAATGAACTGATGCTGAGCAAAAGGAGCAGAACCAGGAGAACTTTGTACACAGCAACAACCCCAGTGTGTGAGGATTTTCTCTGGTAGTCTTAGAACTTCATTGCAATGTAAGGACTTTTAAAAAAGAGAAATTAAGATTAAGTTGAGTTTGCTGAAGTTGCAGGATGGAAGAAAGTTGATTGCATTCATGTGCAGCAACAATGTTTATTTCAGTCATGTCTAACTCAGTGACCCCTTCTAGGGGTTTCCTTGGCAAAAATACTGAAATGGTTTGCTACTGCCTTCTCCAGATCATTTTTATAGGTGAGGAAAACTGAGGCAACTGGAGTTAATTGACTTACACAGCTACTAAGTGTCTAAGGTTCATAGAAAATAGCCCCCTTTTTCTTTGTGAAATGTGGTAAGGTGAGAAGGTGGGAGATGAACAGTGAAGGCTCAGGTGGGTAAGTATACCCAGTCAGCATGGTTCTGACTTCCTCCAGGTCTACTTAGGGCTGACTTAGGTAAGAAAACTTGGTAGCACTTAGCACTAATACAGAATTGAGTTTTGGCCAGAAATAACAATTTAACTGCAATCAAGATTAATTAGAAAGCAAACTGGTCGGTCTGAAGTTAATAGTCTGATGACAACAGATGAGTGTGATTACGATCATAATTAAGGAGAAATAGGTTTAGGTTAAAAGATGATCAGATAAAGGAATGTCAATAATTTTTGACCATGAAATTGGAAGATCTATGGTGTGATCATCCCCTTGCATGTCTAATGTGGAGTGCAAGAGCAGGCCATGGTATGATTAAACTGAGGAATTGGGATTACACCAATATTTCAGATACAAATCTCCTCAAACAAACTGGAACCTGTGTCCAAAGAGTTATTAAATTTATACCCTTTGACCCAACAATATCATTAGTAAGGCTGTCTCCAAAGATGACTAGGAAAAAAGGGAAAGAACCTATATGTTCTAAAATATTTATAGCAGCTCTTTGTGGTGGCAAAGAACTAGAAATTCCAGGGATGTCCATCAATTGGGGAATGGCTGAGCAAGTTACTGTATATCATCGTGATGGAATACTACTGTGCTATAAAAAAAAGTTCAATAATTTTTAGAAAAACACAGATGGACTTGCAGAAAACAGTGAATACTGAAATAAGCAGAACCAAGAGAACATTGCATAAACAGCAATATTGTTCTTAAGAATAACTTTGAGCAACTAAGTCTTTTCTGACTATTAAACCCAAATTAACTGCAAAGGACATATGAAGACACTATCTGCATCTGAAGAAATGATAGATGCACAGAATGACATATATATATATAAAATCATATACACATATTTTACATATATATACATATTACTGTCTAATGGCAATCATCTGGGGGGATTAAGGGAGGAAAAAAGGGAAGTTACACAATAGTTTTAATAGATGTGCAATCATCTTTTTTCTTTGCTAATAATATAAAGAAAATGCTTGTTTTATTTCCTAAGTTCAGAATAAAAATTTTAACTATTGCGTAATTATAGTTGTAACTGAAGCAGTCATTGAATAAAGAGGATCTCAAGATCATAGACACAGGAGCTTGCGGGGACACCATAAGGTTTCTTGTTCAGCTACTTTTCAGTACAGTCTCAACTCTTAGTGGCCCCAAGTCAAATTTTGTTCAAACTCACTTCAAGGTTGTTCTCCTAAGAGAAGGAAAAGTCATTTGGAAGATAAAAATAAAACTCCTCAGGGGCACTTTACTACTTAACTAGACAATATATTGCATTTTCAATCTTCTGCCTTGCACAAGTAAAATCCTAGAAAGATCTCGTTTCAAAAGAAGTGATAATGCTAAATTGGGCAGAAAGGAAGTCATTATTTGTAGTAACCTAAGTTCTTATGGATTATAGATTCTCTATCCTATAAAACATAAAACATGACCCTTACCCACCCTACACTCTGCCATCCCTTTCAGATATCACTGTCCTAGGAGACTGACAAACCAATGTGCATCAGAGGGCTTTTTGTCTATAATTGAAAAGTCTGTGGCCTTTTGGGTGCCAAAACGGCATCTCAAGTGCACCACTCTTCCCAACAGTTGGTGAACCAACAAATCTGTGGCATGTCACACCTCTCCCTCCCCCATCCTCCCTGGGTCTACAACAAGCCAATTAGAGACAAACCTCAGCCCTACCTGCAGAAGACTGGGAAAAGCCCAATTACTGAAGATAAAGCCTGACTAAGGCACATCTTCATGTACCTCATTTCCTAACTAGGCTTCTACTAGCCACAAGAAGTTTTATTAGGAAAGGATTAAGACTTATGAACACTACTTTTAAATACCCCCTGGGTATGGTGGTGAGTTTAACCACAAAATCACTAATTTTAGAAAGCAACTGTTGTTAACTTAGTAACAACTAGTGACATCAAATGCATGCATTTAGGTATATTTTAACTGTCTATATTACAATAAAAAAAAGAATGAATAGGAACAAAGATTACTAGTAAGAAGTACTTTCAATTTGTGATTAGTATTTACCTAGATCAGGGGTTTTTGTCATGGATCCTTGTGGCAATCTGATTAAGTCTATGGCCACAGGTTTTTTTTAAAATGTACAAGAAACAACATTAAAAAGGAAATCAATTACATTCAAAGAGTTAACCACTATCATAAGAAGTTCACACAGACTCCATGTTAATTTAAGAACTCCTGTCCTGAAGAAAAGTGGGTAGAAACTGGACCAGATTCTATCTACATCCATTTTTCATGGATTCTATCTGATCACATACACACACACTCCAAAGCAAAAAAAACATAGGGCATTATCCCTATCTCCAATAATGTACTCAGTACAGCTTAACATAAAAAAGTACTAGCTGTAAATAAATGAAGAACTTAATGTTAGGATCTGTTGGCTGAAGGTCTGTCTGGCCTGGCGGTGGTGATGTATGTGGATGTGGTAAAGAGTTGACTAAAAGCTTTAGAAACATATTTGATTAAAGCGACAACTATAGTTAAGAATTGGACTGATCTACTAACACCAAAGTTAGCACACATATGAAACACAAGGATTATATTTAAATATATACAAATTTTATACATATATACACAGGAGATAAAATTCCCAAGAAAGAATAGCAGTATCAACTGAAGCGTGGGGATGTAAGCCTCAGTAAGAAAGCTTTGCGCATGGTTATAGTGTGATTTTTAAAGGGGCAGTTGGGGCTCCAGAAATTTAACTTAAAAGTACTACTCAAAAACTTTTCAGTAACATTCAGCGCTGCAATTTATAGAAGTTAACCTCAAATTGGACACCCTAGACAAAACTGCCAGCATTTGGGCTGGTGGGAAGAGGACAGAGTAGGGAAAAGTTGGGCTGGGTTTTCAACAATCTCTTAAAAGTTCCTTTCAGCTTTAAATTCTACATTCTATTAATTTATTAACAATATCCTTTCATCCACATCAGTATCATAGACCTTGGAAAAAAAAGATTCTTGCCCTCACTGACATATCTGTCAATCCAACTACAAGAGAAAAAAAACATGGCTGGAAAGTAAATAGGTTTTATCTGCCAAATTTGTAACTCTACGGTAAATATCTATAAAATAAGACAAAGTTAAAAGTGAATCCTGGAAATACTAATGCCTGGGAAATGACACAATTCTAGTCTCTGTCCTTCTCCCCAAGGGCAGATTTTAATATCTGGATTCTTACACTAATGAACAAAATTGCCAGTATGCCACTCAGGCCAAACTTTTTCTCATAAATTCCACCACATTTCATACAAAAAAACTTTACCTACTGGGTGCTTAGATCATAGTCCTAAAAAAAGAAATTCTAATAAAACTTAGTTCATAATTATTTCATCAGCAAAACAGATTTCAAAAATCCAATCAGTTTCCCTTTTTTTGAAATTAACAAAGGGCAGGGCTTTTTTTTCCTAAAAATTATCACAAGAATGTCATGCCCTATAACCAGTCTACTAAAGAATAACATTTAGTTTAAGCAAAGAACTAATTTTATCACTTCAAAACAAAGAATGTTAAATTTGGTTTTACAAGAACAAATCCTGAAACCAAAGAATTAAAAAAAAAAAGGCATCCAATACTTGCATATTAAATGGTTTAATATATTAAATGAATAGAGAAGGAAATGTTTCAGCCAGCCACAGCTCAAGTTCTACTTACAAGAATGGGAATTATATCTAATTTAAATCAAGAAGAGCACCAAATTTACACTCTCCTATAAGCAGTTCTATGTAAACACTGAAAGTTCAGTTATCTTTAATGACCCTACTATAATCACCAACCACTTTACTACATACTATTCATAGTGCAATGAAAATATTTCTACCAATGAACTGAATCCCTTTACAAGGAAACAGCCAGTTTCTTAGGGCTAAAAAGGAAACAAGAGACAGGTAGAATCCCATTTTAGCAAATATAGTGAGGTATAGATCCACATATACCAAGGCTATTTCTGTGCCATAGAAATACATAGGAATACTGCTTTGTTGACTTGGATACAGGTTTTGTTCAATGAGAAATTCATATAGCAAACATATCTCAGAAGCCTTTATTAAGTTGGCAGTCAATTAGAAAGTGTTCTGTTATTTATATATAAAAATATAAATATCAGTGTATTAACAGTAAGCATGCAAAATGTTATGTTGGTTGTTTACAATTCTTGAAAGAATAAAAGTGAATTGTTTCCTGGCTCCCAGTGGCTGGGCTGGTGGGGACTATAAAATGAAAATTAAGACAATTATATAGTAGCACAAATCTCAGGACGACAAACTTCCTTAAATACCTCTGAAATGCTGTGAATTATCTTTGGAACTATGAAAGTCCACAAAGTAACTTAGTTGTTCTAACATTTTGTAGGCCCTCCCAGTTTAAGCATGTAACAAGAAGCCAGGAAATGGTATTTCTACCACGTTCCTCCCTTTCTCAACATAAAAAAGCCCAAATCATTACCAACACAACATTCTGAAAAACATGTCAAAATTTATTAATAATCTTTGAATACAATCAAATATAATTTCAGCAGAAAGGAATAGTATTATTTACTCTCTCAGATTTCAGTGAGTTTAGTAAAGTTTCTTTCAGAACACCTACCCCTCCATTATTTGGTCACTATGCAAACGTGTCATAACTCTAACAACTATTTCACATAACTAAAAGCAAATAATCTTCCATATTTTGAATAAATTTTTTTTCAAAAAAGGGTCATATAAAACATAGCAATTTTGATATTCCTTAAAGTTCACTCAAATGGGATTCTACCTGTTGAAGAAAAACAGAAAGGCAGGAAAAAAAATGATCAAAAGATAAGTAAGGTACAGAGAAAAAGTGAGATCAAATTTAGATCACGGAAATTAACCTGACAGCAAAAATAACAAAGAACAAATAAGAGGTTAATGCAAAGATCTTTCCACAGCAAATTTTCATACAGTAATTCAATGTGTTCAGTTAAGGATTTCCAGAAGTTATAATTAAATGTTCTGAAGTGAAAAATGGATGGTACAATGCAAATACCAAGTGTTTTCTGCATATTACCCCAAATCATGCTGGAGAAAGCGGGGGGCAGCACAAGAAGTTATATCATCTCATTTAATCATCTTAAATTCTTTTTTGGAATTCACTAATGGACAAGATCAACTTTACCCATCAAGACTTGAAATAAATCAACACTTCCTCCCTCACCCCCCACCCCATAACAGTAATTAGCCTGAGGTATTTTAGTATGGCTCTTACTTTCCCAACTCTCTTGAAGCTTTCTTGGAAAAGGAATGTGTTGGTTACTCTCATTAAATCCAGAATCCCCAGATGCTTTCATACAGCCCCGAGTGCTAATTCTAGCAGGAGCCCAAAGATCTGCCATAAGAATGTCTCTTGTACAAATCTCAGATAGAAGTACTATTACGCCGTTGGTTTTCCAGTCTGAAAATTATAACCCTGGTTCAAACAAGGTGCTAAATATAACACATACACAATAAAGGTTAACATTTCTGACCTTTTAATGACCAAGAACAATTTTTATATAATGTAACTATTTAATAAGCCTCAACACTCTTGTGAGGTAGGTAAGTAAACAATACTACCCATTCAAATATATGGATAGATTAGAGGTATGAGTAAATATACTCACATATTAAGCAATTGAGAATTGGAATAGAACTCTCTCCCTAGCTTCAACCCCAAGACCATAATAAATTTAACTTTTAACAATAATGATCTTTAAAGGGTTATGATGATTTAAAATTCTGTCCACTGGTTCTTCATTCACACTTGCATATTGGTAGATGCAGGACTGCTTTTTAAATTTTGGTCTCTTCTCCCAAATAATGTCCATTACTTACAACTATCAAGGTTAACTTCCAAATGTGTTCAAATTAAGATATTATCTTGTGAGGACTAAAATTCTGCTTGGTAATTTATTTTTAAATTGCAACAAAAGAATTTGCAATGGGCTTCTATTGGGTGGTATAAGTGATCATTTTCAGTGAAGGTGCACCACAATACCACTAAGAGAAGGAAAGATGTTTTCAGTTTGAAATGGACACAGTTACACAAGTAGAAGAGGACGCTAACTTCTGAAAATACTAGGTTTTATTCACACCCCAGTGGTAAACAATAACCTTAATAGGATGACTAAGTTTCTTTGTAGATCACTGTCACATTAAAATACAAAAATCCATAAACAAGCAGACAGTTAACGAACATTAGATGTGGTCTTACTGGAAATTCTTAACCGTAAACTAGTCTCTTCTCAAATCAAATTTCAAAATGCTTCGTCTCCTAGTTAGTACAAGTCACTGTATTTCTCTAACAAAGTAATGAAGGCACAGCTAGTGCAAGCAGACTTAAACCCATTCAACTACTGGGCTGAAAAAATACTTTGGTTGGTTCTTCAGAAGGATTTCTTTTTTCTAAACCAATATTGGTCTCATATAACAGTTTGGATAATTTTCGCAGCTGCAGTCTAATAGCTACATGACAAAAGACTTCACAAGAACCAAACTATGTAGCAATGGACATGCGTTAGGGGATTCACTGCATTCTACATATCCGGCAGAAATTATACTATTAAAATGCTAGGTAGAATGAACCTATAGTTTGAACTGGTTCTTAAACGTTCATTTTTTCTTTTTTTCCTTTTTTAACAAAAATTGTTTACTTGATTCTACCAAGAAAATACAAAACATAAGGCTGTAAAAGTAACTACTCGTTGTGTTTAGGCTGGGACAGTGCAGTAATCAATCCTCAAGGCCACAGCACACACTGCTCACTGCTGCTTGCACTCGGCTGGGTTTGGATCTTTCTGTTGAAAGACAGAAAACAGCAGTCAAGGCCACTTTCAGCACAACACTGTCAAAGCTGTCCAACATTCCCAGGTAATTTCTCCAATTTTTGTCAAGGTGGGAAATACAAATTCTAAGATAGTAAAAGTCAAGAAATCACAGCTGTATGCTTGGCAAAAACAGAGACCTAGAGGATGAAATGCCTCACTGGGGATGTTTGGTGATGGGAGGGAGGAGCACAACAGGCTCCCCACTAGGCAAGTCACAATCCCATGCAGCAATCTCAGGTATCAATTTGATCGCTGAATTTTATCCAACATTTAAATGACTTAACTGGGAAGAGTTGGAGGGAGAAGGAAGATTTTTTACTTTGCCATGAGAGGACAGTTTTGTTAATAGATTAACAAACAAAAACTAAAGTTGCAAGGGTAATGATATTAAGATTTAAAATGAAAATAAGACTTTAAAAACAGATTTTACACATACACTTAACCTTACAACTTAAGCCTCAAGTCATAAAGAATCAGACTGAGTTAAATAAGAATTCGAATTTTACCTGCAGATAACACTTCTGCCTTGGAAATAAGTTCCATAAATCTCTACTTTAAAAAATTTCATCTCACAGTTAAACTCAGCCTTTAATAACACAATAGTATTCAAAACGAAACAAAAACATCCAAAATCACCTGATATAAGACAAGACATTTAAAATAAACATTTTCTCTCACCTTCGGATCATATTCTGGATCATTTTCCTCATCAGCTTCTTCTTCCCCTTCCTATATTAAAGTTCAAAATGCATCCATGAAGTAGGTACAGTAGAAGAAATTTCATAATGTAGGCAGGTTAATCTAAATTATAGTAAAGGTCAACAAGTTTTCATCATTACAAGACTGATGAAAAATGTAATTTAATCTGAAAGCTTCTAATATGAAAATTTCCCAACATAACTCGAGACACATCCAGTCTGCTTTTATTGAAAAGATTTACTGCAGCCAACGTTGAAAAAATTTACTGCAGCTTTTGACTTCTTCAAAGAGCTGATAACCCTGCAGAACAAAATTTTTAAATAAAACATTGTTGCTGATAGCTTTGCAGCTTATCTACTAAATATATATACAGTATACTTTTACCTGTAGAATTATAGTATCTTGATTAAAATATATTCCTTTTTTTGCTTAAATGTTATGTCAAAATTTTATTGCTAATTTGATATATATTCAACAAAGCAAATGGTGAATGTAACAATTTAGCTGTGTCATCTTGTAAATATTACCTCATCATCAGCCTCTTCACCTTCTTCATCATACTAAAAAAAAAAAAAAATCATTTAAATATGGTGGCATTAAAAACTATCAGTATCAAAGCATTAGAAGGAATCTCCCAGGCAACCTAATTCAAAATCAGCTGTGTAAGGCTATCCCCATACAGCATACCAGCACTTCTAGTTCTAATACTGATATGAAAGACTAACCAGGCTATTCCCCAACTCCACCCCATCCATTCCCATTCCTTGCATGCAGGCAAAATAACTTGAGTCATCAAAAAACAATGATAAGGGTCTTATATAGAGATCATCTAGTCTAACCTTCTCCCTGAGAAAACTGCAGTTCAGAAAATGGGAAAACCCAAGGTAAACCAAACACAAGACTGCTAGTGAGCCAATTAATTTTAGAAGCACTTAGTTTTTAACAGCATGACTACAAAATAATTATTTCTTCGATAATTATCAACCACCCAGTAGATAAAAGATCTCTTATTGTCAATGTCCAGGAAAAAAAAGATATTTTAATGAGTGTCATGCCACTGATGTTGATGCTCTGATGATTATCATCTAAAGGACCCAACAAAACATAAATCTTTGTTCATCTTATGCCCTCTAGAATGGTCAACAAGCACCAGCAAGTTTTAAAATTCACGACAGTTTTTTAAACTCCATAAACACACATCAGCCACTTTGCTACAATATGCCCAGTCACTGCAGGCACTGGATTACTCACAACCGCAAAAGGATCTTGCCCTCTAAAAGCCTAAGTTATTACCGTGCTGACACGCATCTTCACTTACATCGTCATCATCATCTTCAATAGCTTCTCCTGTGAAGTATAATACTGATCTCGGCACTATGCGCTCACGTAAAAAGTGACCAATTTCAAAGTCTGCTGCAAGGATAGCTTCTGCATCATCATCCTGTACAAGAAGATAGTACTTTATAAGTAAAAGATACAAATATATGAATAATTTTATTATTAAGCCGGTCACAAAAGTAATCTTTATACAAAACTGGGATGGCAGCCATGCTAAGTGTACAAGGAACAGCACATTCTAATGCTTAGGTACATTCTAACTTATTTTCTTAGCCAAACCATATGCAAGTCAAAAATGGTCAATTAAATGACATCTTAACTTGAAGCAATGCTTTTGGGCCAATATGAAAGGGAGTCCTGATACTCCAATAAATGAGCAACAAAAACTCTATTTCTATTTTCAAGAAATCACCAAAGTACTATATTCACACTACATAAATGTCAAATGCAGATACTCTATTTTGTTATTCTGAGACCTCTTGGATTTAAGAGAAAGAATGAGGGTAAAATCTCAAGATAATCTTGCCTTACCTTCCTGAAATTTTAAAATTAGTTGATGTGCATGGCTATGTGGCAAACAGCATGATCTAGGGACACAATTCTTTACTGAAATAAGTATGGGGGACGGGGAAAGGGGAGAAGATAGCAGTTAAGAAATACAAGTAAAAATTGTGCAGGGGGCACAGGAGAAACAGAAGAATATAACTAGCGCCATATAAAAAAAAAAAACCCAAATGTTAGGGTAGCAGAAGAGAATGAGTTACTGATCTCTCCCTGTTTCATCTAAATCATGAATTCTCTCTCTTAAGGACTGTATATTTAATATGAAAACAATGAATATTAGATCTGTGAAAAATATTTTTTTTACCTGCTAAGGCATTCAGTTCTATTAAACCAAGAAGCTAAAGAATGCAAAGAACTGACATCACTTAACAAGAAAACCTGATTTTGAGATGATTACAGGAAAGTGTCCTAAAACAGCCCAGGTGGATATACATGACTGAGCAGTATGCTTATGGTTTTAAAAACAGTTAAATTCAATTAACAAATTAAAAATGTATCTTTAATTTAAAAAAAAGCCCAACTCATCATTAAAAATTAATGACAAAAACACTTCAGAAATGTACTAATCACAAGCATATAATCAGATTCGGAATGATTTCCATAACCCCACCCCCTTAGTTGCTGAACAAAAACATTTTAAATATTAATAAGCATTATAAATGGGAATTCTAAATAAGAACGTTAAAGCAGTGGGTAAAGATTTTGTAAAGGAATGCAAATGACACGTATAGAAAGTCATTACTACATTTCACTACAGAAGGAAAAACCTACCAATTCGATGTCTGTCAGAAATTTACATACAGTGGGAATTTATTAAAAACAGTCAAATGAATGCTGTATGCTGCCATGGCTGCAAATGATTTTAGGACTGCATTATGCCTAAAAGTATAAAAAAACTAACACTTCAAAATCCTTCTACCAAACTCATCCACCTCATCTTAAATATCACACACCCAGCCCACAAAACAAAAATCAGGCACAGCTCTCTATGCTTCATGCTGTTGCCTGTCTCAGAATCCAGCAGAGGTCACCACGGCATCCAAGAACAACTACTCCGACCCGACGTGCAGAACTGAGACGGCCCAGACACACAAGCACTTTGAGAACCAAACTCGGCATCACCTTCACATTAAGGACATAAGCAATTTCTGCTGGAGTTCATTAAAGGAAATGTTATTCTGACCAGGGTGGAGGTGACCCTTGCAATAAAGCATAAAATAGCATTTTCATTTCACTGAAGAAACAAACTGCATTTCAGAAAACGTAAGCATAGAAGTATAAAAGTTTAGGGCAAAAAACTGGAACTAAGTTCCTTCAAAATCCTTTCAATCTCAACAGTTTTTTATTATTTAACTAAAGAAAACAATTGGACTCACCAGGTCTCCACTCTCAGGAACTACACAAAAATGGTAAAGGGAGGGAAAGAAAAAAAAAATAAAGATTATCAACATTATAAGAACAATTATAAGAACAATACCCAATCCCAAATTAAAATGGTGTTTTACCTTCAGGAGGAGAAAAGAAATTGAAGAAAGAATCATTGGAAACTGTTTTTGTCACAGTTCGAACAGTCCCACGTCCCTTGTGTTTCTGTTTCTTCTTAATAGTTTTCAAAGTGACATTTTTCCCTTTTTTCCAATCTACCTGACACCTTTCAGAAACAGGTAAGTTTTGATCACTATTACAACACTAAACAAAAATCCTCTCAAAGAAAAACATAAACAAGGGGACAATTATGCTTACTATGCATTTTATGTGAACATCAAGGTATTTGCAATTGGCTTAGGTCCACAGTAGGAAAAAAAAATGTTACTTCTAAGAGCAGGCACTTTTAATATAACAAATTTTGCTTTAGGATTTGACATCAAGATTGAATAAATTATTTAACAATAGTAGTTCACCTACTGTTTGGACGAAGTGCTGTGTTAGGCAGAATACAAATCAACCAAAGAAAAGGCATTTATTAACAATCTAAGGCCTAGCTTGACTTCAAGGAGCTTACACATTCTACTGGGGGAACAAACATCTATATAGAAATATACACAAAATAATTTGGGGAAAGGAGTAGGGAGATAAAAAAAGGGTCTCATGTAGGAAGAGACTATACAAGTATCATTAAGGAGAACATGTTAATATTATGAAGATACTGATAGAAAGAGTTTCAAATCTAAGTTAAGTTTTGAAATATTAAGATTCACATATGGAATAAGATATTCCTTTATAAGTATATGTAAAAACAATTACATTAAAATTTATGTATTTTGAAACATCAAAATAATCTCACCCTGTGCAACTCATAATTTCTGGTCCATCAAAGGAGAAGGGATCAGAATCATCTGGCTCTGACCGCATGCGATATGTCTTTGTCAATACCTCATTTGTGAAATATTCATTGGATTCAAAGTGAAACTCTAATGTAAAACTCTAAAAAGACAGTTGCAGAGATTGAGATATTAAGTTAGAACTTCTTCTGTTCCCATCCCACAAAATAAATGCCTGTTTGACAAGACATTAAACAATGATAACCCAAAGCCCTATCCTTTCTCTAAGCGAACATATTTTCATTTTGCTTAAAATTGTAAAAATGGAAAAGACAGATCATATAGCAGATTTAATCAAGTAAGTACCCTTCCTATCCTCCAATATCCCATCTGACAACTATGCTCCAAATTAATATCAGTATTATTTTTAAATTGTTTACCATAGGTTGGCCAGCATCTGAGAACTTCACTTTAATATCTTTCAAATGCTTCAGAATAGGTTCATCATGTTCCTTCAGGTAAAATAAAAACAAAGATGATCAAAATGAATTTTTGAGGTGAATATTAAATACTGGAGAACTATCCTTTTTTCCCCAAGTCAACAACTGACAACAAATTTGATCAAAACAACGTTCAATCTTATACTTTTATTCTTAATGCTTAGCCATTCAATCATATTACGTAGGTGTGATATCCTCAGGCCCAAACAGATGTTTGTAAAGAGGACCATAATATAAATAACTTTGAAAAAAAAATTCCCTTCTACCACTGAGAGAGCAGAAACAACAAGGGAACAAGAAAACCTCCTGGTAATCATTCAAGCTAAACTGTGGCTCACACGTCATGATGCTCAGAAGACAAGTAGTTGTCACTGAGAACAACGAAAAACAACTGATCATAAGAAGAGTAACCCATGGTGTGTGTTTTTTTTAAGCTATTCATCAAATTATGCATAAACAAAACCAATTTTGCATTTAGTCAAACACAAAGCACTAATATCTATTTCAACGTGTGAAATGAATGGTGCTACATCAGATGACATCATCTAAACCTCTATGGCATTTTTACTATGGATTTAAGTTACCTGAACCATATCACTGAGCAAATCAACATTTTTAAAAACAGTCAGCCAAAATTCAGGAATTCCTTTAGGGTCTTCTTTCTCTTCATCTTTTTTCTCCTCTTCAAGCTTAGCCTTCTCTTTCATTTCCTCCTTGAAAAAATACACGTGTTACTTAATAAGCTTGGGAGGATGCACTTAATTACTCTTTCTGCTTCATTTCCAGGTTTTTCATTTTCATCCCAACCACCAAATATATGAAATCATTTGTCATGCTAATTTTGTTAACCAATTAAACATGTGCCAAAGTTGGCTTGGTATCATTAACCACTCAAATGAAATAAAACCTAAATGGATTAAAAAGAAAAACCTTCTCAATTCCTATTTAATTTTGTTTAAAGTCTGTTTAAACATGCTATTATTACCTTGATGACGAAAAATTGTACATTTCTAACAGAAGAATACTCACTGAAATCTCTTCATCATCATCTGGTTTCCATTCACATTCTTCCTCCGTAGGTTCATAAACTGCATTGATGATTTCACTTCTCTGAAATAATTAAACCATTAAGTCTTTCAATTTATAGTTCCTATTCTTAGTTAATTAATTAGTAAAAGTTACTGCCTCAGAAAGTCCTGTATTTTTGTCAAGCAACAGCTCCACAAAATTAAAGATTCTTCTTCCCCTCTGAGCTCACTATGACACCAAGATACACTGGCATCTTGTCCTTTTATCAATGATAAATAATTCCAGACATGTTATGAACAGTGTCAACGTTATGGCAAGAAACTAAGACATTGAATTTTGCTCATTTTAATAAAAGCACCAATTTCCAATTCATAAAACTGTACTTTGGCTAAGATGTGGTAGGGTACATTACCTTATCAAAAAGTGGCTGGTAAAGAACAGCATACTTTCTTTCAAGAGCATGAACTTCCTCATAGAACTTGGCTTCTATGTGTGCACATTTCACCTGAAGATTTTTGAGGGCATTCACACGTCGCTTAACTACTTTTGGCAAGCTAAAATATTTCAAGAGAAACCATCATTTATGCAAGTTCTATAGTGAAGTTACAAATTAATTTCTTTTTCTTACTGATAGCCATATGAAGCAGAAAAGGGCAAATTATTATGTCAGTTCAGCAGTCAGTGTACCATTAATGATGAAAACAACTCCTAACACGGGGCCACCCTATTCCCTCAAAGGACTCTTATTCATTCACAAAGCTACACTAAAACAAAATGAGGTAAATGCTTTGCAACTGATTTAACCCTAACAACAGAAAGCTAAACATACAAACTGTGATTTTTCCAAAAATGAACTTTTAGGACAATTAAATACAATAAGAAAACGTTTACAGTTGGCAATCAGTGAATCAGTAATAGTTAAAACAGAGTTTTAAACCACTAGTCAATAGACTAGGCCAAAAAAGATTTATGAATGCTTTAAAACACCCTTTTCTTTTCAAAAGTGAAGAGATCTTCACCTTAAAAAAGTTACATTTCATAGATGAAATCAAATTTTCACATTGACATAATGACTTTAGAGACATTTGGCCAATAATACAAGAAGTTAGGCTTTCAATTTAACAAACTGACATATCAGTAAAACTGCTAGGTAAAGCACCTAAGAACTATGTCTTTTTTGGGTCTTCTTTCCATAGTCACCCTTAGAGAATAACATTCTCTTTCAATTTATAAGCTGCCTTATATCCTTCTGTCAAGAGACAAAGACAGAGCTGTATACAGGGGAAAAACACTCCTGGACAAAGGTCAAGTGACCTTTGATTTTCTGCCACAAACTAGTTAAGGAAGTCACTTAACTTCATTAGCCTCAGTGTATCTATAAAATGAGGCAGTAGATCATTTCATCTTTTTTCACTCTTACATTTCTTGATCTCAGACATACATACATACATACATACATACATAGAGACCTTACATACTAAAACCCACAATAAGCTTCAAAAGACTGCTGTCATCCACAATAAGTTACTTAAGGTGACAACAGGTGTTAATAAAAATCAACCTTTTAGGATTACCCTGTAATAGAGTTCTTTAAAGCAGGCACACTGGTAGTAGACCTATCATGTAAGAAAAAATGATTACAGAGCAGGGTATCTACCTCTCAATGTATCCAGTTGAAGTTCCCACTAAACCATCCAATCTTTCTTGAAGAGCTGCAAGAATCTGAGGATTCTGCATCATCTGAACAGTCAACTGCCGAGCTAAAAATTGAGCAAGAAGGAATAAGAAATCTCAGCTTAGTATAAGAATAAATGAGTATTAGGTTAAAGCACGTAGTAACAAGTTGTCCTGAGTTCTAATAATGTAGCCATTGTCACAATTCTGAAGAGCAAATTACTTGATGCTGATTTGATTCTTGAATTTTATTAATAACTGCCAACATGAATTTAGAAATTAAAGTGAATTGGCTTTGTCAGAATACATTCTTATCTTTTACGTAAAAGAAATCAAGACAGTATCTGGTTAAAATCTGAAATATGACTTTTTAAACTCATCTTTATGGAGTATTTGGTTTCAAAAAATTCACCCAAATCTAGAATCTTAGCCAGAGCTAAACTGTGATCTCTTCAGTTCTCCATCTAACCCTCACTATGAAGTAGCATACAGGTGCCAATCTGCACTGACTGGTAGAGAGAGTTCCTCCCAAAGACAGTTCAAAATAGGAAAAGAGCAAATGCACAACACACACACACACACACACGCACTCTCTGCCCAATGTTCTAATCAGGGACAGGCAACAGATTCCTTATGTTTCACCCCAGCTTTAAAAATGAGGTCAATAAATCCCAATGGGGTTGAGGGTTGGGAGAAATCACTGCTGCTCTAGTTTATCAGAAACGATGGCCTCGTGCCAATAGTCAAGGTGCTACCTTTGCTGTTGGCATCTTCGCCAGTTTCTTCTTCTTCCACTTCTTCTACATCTTCCATATCTTGTTGGTCGAGTTCAGCTTCTTTACTACAATCCAACATTGACAGATTAAATTCACATGCGCTAGGAAAGAAAATCTTCAAAAATTCATTTCCCCACACTAAAAACCATTCTTTTTAAAATGATACAAAATAAGGAACTTATAAGACGATGCAAAGTTCTCCCAGTCTTTTGTGCTAAAGACAAAATCAACTTGCTACCTCCTGGAGAGGCCTTACACTGTGATAAATAAGGAGAAGCCTGCTTCCCTATTCTTGGGCAAATGCTATAAGGGGAATTTGTTCCATGGAAGGGCTGGCAAGAGGCTTCCCTGACACCCCTAGGGCAGGGTTTCTTAATCTAGAATTTGTGGACAGAGTCAATATATCACTGAACTTGGAAAGCAAAAAAAAAATTACATAATTAATTTTATGGAGTTAAAAACATTATTTATAAGTAAAGGTCCAGAAGATATTATCTAAATGGCCTAAGGGGTTCATGACACACAAAAAAGTTAAGAACTCTTGGTCCAACCACTGTTAGGACTAGTCCATTATATATGGATAAGACATCTTTAAAGTATCTCACTATCTTGGACTGTCTCACCCTTTTCAACTTTAAATCAGGAGGACAGATGAGATAATAACCACGACAGTGAAAGGAATGGGGATGCCTATGTGAACAAGGGGTATTCATAAAGTCTCTGCACTATTAAAACTTAAATGCCCAATTAATTAAAAAAAACTAAGCAAATCCTCAATATTTAGAAACACTTTAATAATAATAAACAATTTACTTTGTGACATATGTCACTCAAGCAACAGGCAGAAAACTCTCTAGGCTAGTGCTGAAGCTGATAAATTACCAAGTAATGTAAAGGGACACTTTTCACCTTTACTGTCTTGGGCAATACTAATAACACATCAATCAAAACCCTAAGAAATGTAGAAAAAAAGCAATTATTACTAATAGATAAAGCACTTTAAAATAAATATGAGGCTTTATTCAGAAAGCACTCTGGAAAAAACCTAATTAACAAATAGTCATTAAGTCTCTACTAGATGCCCCGTGTTAGGTTAAGTGTAAATATTAGCCAATAGCCTTAGTAACTAAAATAATTTATCAAACTGACACTTTATCCACAGTTTATATGAACAGATGTTAACAACTAGCCATTTAGTATACATTTTTCCAAAATGGTATTCACACACTACTACTGTAATAAAAGGCAAAGGTAGGGTCAATTTTTTTATAGTGCAAAGACCCAAATTACTTACTTGTCAATGTCCGCCATGTTGTAAGAACTCTGAATATTTGAGATCTATAGAAATAAATGAGTGTTAAAAATATTCATTTAGGTTGTTTGAGAAATCGAAAACATAATGGACCTAACTTTATAATTACCCAAGGAAGCCACAAGTCAACATATTAGCTAAATCTCAAACTCACCATTCACAGCAATTTTCATGGGCAACAATCCCCAGACTTCTGGTTAGCCACCACAAGATCACTGTTACCAACACCTTTTTGGAATCTGCAAAGATTCCCTAGGTTGGCAAGACAACTTTTTCTTTTCCTCCTTATCCAACAACGGTAAAAGACAATTATGGGAAATAACAGAAGAGTAATAAATTGTTGCTCCATCATCCTGGCCTAATTCCTGAATGTACCCACTTTGGAAATCAATAGTCCGGTTTCCTCACAAGAAGGTAAAACAAGGGTAACCCACAACTTGTTCAGCTGTACAAGTGCTTTTCTCTTTCCCTGAAGCATTTCACTTTGAGAAAACCAAGTCCCCCAAAAAGAATGCAGGATTTCATTAACAGGTTCAAGGATCTTATAAATAAATCTAAAATACTGGGCCAAAATAAAAATACCTGGACATACAATGGGTCCTATGAAACTAAAAACAAAGCATACAGAGAAATACCAAACTGTTTTTATTGCACCGAATTTTGCTGGAGTGAATCCACTGGTTGGTTCTTATAAGGACAATTACAATAATAAAATTTTTATTTGTTATAATTGCATACCTTAAAGCCACCAGAAAGGCAGCATATCTTAAGATAAATAAAAACCTGGGTTCAAGTCCTGATAGTCTAAAAAGTCACTTGATCTCTCAGTGACCCAGTCAAATTATAAGTTGTAGCTTAGTTGAGAAAGAAGTTTCCAGATAATAAAATCATAGGTCCATAACGTAAAAACATTCGTTAAAAAGGGATTTACTTAATCTAGGTCCACTTGATAAGTTTGAGCTTTTGCCTTATCTTGCCAAGAAGGAGGCTTCTGTAGTACTCGCCAGCCATCTCCACATCACAGCCTCATGCTGCCATCTGGTTTGCCTGAGGCCCCCTTTATGTGTGATTTTCCCCATTAGAATGTAAACTCCTTGAGGACTGAAACTGTCTTACTTGTGGGTCTTTGTGTGTCTTTGTGTACCAAATAGCACATGGCACAGAATAAGGATCTAATAAATAATTAAATCAGTTACTTATGCTACTGGATAAAGGAGAAAAGATCCACAGTTAAGGCTGGTGGATGACATCAATGTAAACATAATGTAAAAGGTGATAAGAGCCTTAAGCCACCATTAGAATTTAACCCTCAAATTAATATTTCTTAATGCTTCCATTTCATTTATAAATTAATTCACTTTAAAAGTATAACTTATAACAGATTGTGAATAGATGTGTAATTCTTGTGTCCAACTCTTTCTGACCCCATTTGGGGTTTCCTTGGCAAAGATACTGGAGTGGTTTGCCATTTCCATCTCCAGCTCATTTTACTGATGAAGAAATTGAGGCAAAAAAGTAATTTGCCCAAGGTCACACAGCTAGTGTGTGAGGCCAGATCTGAACTCAGGAAGATGTATAATCAGACAATTGCAAATCATAGTACAAAGGGGAATACAGGTGCTCAATCCAGAGGGTCCCATTTTAGACATCTAAGTAGAGAAAAAAAACAATTTTGTGTGGCACTGGATACAAGGGCAGTTTAGAAAGAAATCTTAAGTGTACTTAAATTTTAAAGGAATATCTCTGGAGCAACTAGTTGATGACAATGGTGAGTCTGGCTCTTGCTTTTAGTAGCATAGGCCCAGTCTACAATAACACAAACAAATGTCTGGCAGCAACAGTAAAGATAGATTGGAAGAAAAGTTGAGAAGACCTGTATATAATGAGGCCACTCCAATACTGCAAGCTGATGAGAGCAGTAAGAAGAGGAAACAAAGAAGAAGTGGTGCTCTCACATAAAATCTATGGGATTTGGTAATTTGACTGGATGAGGAGGGTCAGAGATTACCAAGATTTAACAAAAATGCTGGTCAGAGAGAGAATCTCAGCTTGTAAAGAAGTGATAGGAATAAATGCAAACTCCAGGCTATTAAGCCATATATCTGAACTAAGAACCACCACTGCTAACACAGAACTTGAGATTTATGTCAGCTGCTTGAAACTTAAGCTAAAATTTACCCATAAACATTATGAATGATGGTTAGCTGCATATAAAAAGCTTATTTACAAAAAGCACAGAGCTGAGAGGTCCAAACTGTCTTTGAACAAGAATCCGTAACGGGGAGCAACAACACATTAGAAAAGAGATAGATTTTATAATGAAAGATAAGAACTCTAGGTTCAAATAATACTTTTGATAATTGCTATCATGACCCTTGGTAAATCACTTAAATTATCCTTAATCACACAACTCTTTTCTCTCCCCCATTATGTTGAAATAAGAACCCACCACTCAAATCTCAGACATGCCAACTGTGTTTTTTAAATGATGTCACAAGCTTCTTGAAGATTTCCTCAAACCACAACAGGTCACACAAAATAGGTTAGACACTTACTATCTGGCTATATACTAGAGGCTAGCAAATTACTTCTATATTGTGAGAGGCTTGGTCGTAATGTGCAAAAATCAGTCAATTCTGAAATTCTCTATTGCAAATATTTACTAACCTATTTCCTGTGAGTAGAATAACTAGGAATTTCAGAATCCTGAAGCAAAGAAACTACATAGTCTTAGAATACTGCCCCCACTCCAGTTTCCAAACTAAAAACCCAGAACAGATCAAGTTTGCTTCCCACATCCCCTCAATGTACAACCTTAGAAAGAAAAGGCATCTTAACTCATTACTTAGAATCTTCTTGGTAGTAAGTGGTTTTAGCAGTCGTCTGGACAAAATGGTATTTTACAAGAAATGAAGCAGTTCAAGTCACAAAAATAATTATTCTTCTTTGCCCAATTACTGTTTTTCTCTTAGGCATATATTAGTTCAAAGATAAATATGGGTACATGTTTTAATTGAAAACATCACATTAATCATTTGCTCAAAGACAAAAGCAGCAGAACAGAATACATGACTATGACCATAAAATAAAATTGGTTAATGGAGAATGGAAGGGAGTGTGTGTGTGTGCGCATATAAAACTATTATAACCATTTTGCACTTACAGAGAAAAATTGTGAGGTTAGAAGAAAAATGTGACACTCGCAAGAAAAAATCCATTTAAACCAGGCTTGTCTATTTAAATGTCCTAGTATGTGTGTATTACCTAACTCTCATTATTAGTTTTGAGGGGACAAATTATCCGTTATTCTACCAGCTCAGTCTCCTAAATAAGACACTAAGGTATAAATACAATAATTTTCAGAAGTTCTAATTATATTTCATAAAATGTCAATCTCTACACAAGGAGCCTTGTTCCAGGACCACCATTTTATATAAAATATAGGCTTTTTTGGGAGTTTATTTACTTTCTGTCCTTATATTCCTAGGACCAAAACAAACAAAAAAATCAACCAATCACTTAGGGCTCTTATATACTAGGCAAGTGACATCACACACACACACACACACACACACACACACACATACTGTAATGGGAAAGAGCACACATAAGAAAACACAAAGAGAATCAAGACACAGTAGTTAGAGAAGAAAGTAAGATGGGTGGAAGTCTGTATGAAAGAGGAGGTTTAGAATTGTGGGAATAAGACAGGTAAACATTTAGGGAAGACTTAAAGGATTTTCATGCTGCAACACAGGCCCAGTTGCATAACACGAATTTACACTGTACCAATCACAACTGTGTAACTTCAACTTCATTCACTAGCATGAAGGAGTAGAGGAAGTGAAATCACAGAAATAATCCCAGCTAGGGTCTGGTAAAGGTTACCCACAAAATGAGAGTCCTAAGAAAAGTAGAGTGAAAGGGACTAAAGACCACTATGGAGGCCAAAAAAAAAAAAAAAAAAAAAGGATTTAGAATGAGTGAGACATAGGGAATGAAAGGGAGTTAGGATCAAATAACAGATGAATGCTGGTTTTTGATAAAAGAATTAGAATGGTCTTGAGTTTGAGAGAATATTAAATTAATACCCCAAGTATGATGGCAAGAGTTAAAAGGACAGGAAGGATGATTTGGGAGCTGAATCCCTTAAAAAAGGCTTGAGAATGACCTAGGGGTTTGTTATACAACAGCAAAGATGATTTGAATAAGGCAAATTCTTAACAGAAATGACAATAAGGAGCAAAGAGTATTTTAACTCCTCCTCCAGGACCAGTGTATCTGTTGTATGAGTGAAAGTAATCCAGGAGGAGCACTGGAATCAGAAGTTCTGGCTGTCTAGTTCCAGGCTACCCATAATTTATTAACCTATTCCTCTATGGGTATCTGCATTAATCATCTAGTCAAAGATCACGTCTGCAAGCCTTTTACCTCAAAACTGTTAACAGTAGTGGCTCACAATTGATAAAGCATTTTAAAAATATGGTACTTACTACAAACAGTGTTTATAAACATTTTCTCATTTGTGATTTAGCAGGGACAGGGTTTTTGTTCATCTTTTCTTTCCCCCAACACACTTATCCATTTTGTTAGATTAGCCTCCACGTTTAAACAAGACCCTCCTATGTTTTATTTTTAAGAGACAATTTGTGAATCTTCATCCAACCTGCTATTTTTCTCTGCAATGAATTAGTGAGCCAAAAGCAGTGCCCAAAGCCTGGAGTGTATAGTAAAATACCCATGTATACCATTCTTATTAAACTTAAGGATTTTTTTCCTCTTGTTTTATTATGGCTGGTGAGGCTTAGAAGTGATTATGCTAGTTCAGTTTTAAGTAAAGTTTAATTAAGTTTAATTTATATTATATTTGCAAACCATAAGTAGGAGTTTACATGGATAAAATTCTTTACAGTTTGCAAATGCTATCTCAACTCGATCCTCCTATCAACCCTGAAAGGTAGGTGCTATTGTTCTCATTTTAGAGCTGAGGAAACTGAGGCTGACAGAAGTTAAGCTACTTTGCTCAGGATCACCCCTGACTAGCTACTCAAATGTTTTGAGGCAGTATCTGAATTACCCTGATTGCAACTCTAGCACTACCCACTATACCACCTCATGGCATTTCATTCTACATGGCTGAGAGGACATGAAACTTTATGGAGCCTCTGTTAGTCTGTTTTTTAATATAAAAGATATTCTTAATTTTAAAAGATGCCTAAAGAAAAAATAGGGTATTTTCTGGGCCAGATGGTACTTAATATCTTTACTTACTATTAAATAAACAGTAAATGTAGGGATATGATTTTAAGTATTGATCACATATGATTCTTGTAGTGTGATTTACCCTGACACTCCCCCAACCCCCTTCCATTATCAAATTTGGGATTGAAGTCACTAGGGGTAGAAAGAAGGGAGAAGAATGCATTTTCCTTGCTTTAGCTGCCATCACACCAGTTACATGTTCTTTGTGAATCACTCCCCACAAAGAAATACCTTTAGTAAAATGTTCCTGCCTTTTGATTCACCTATTTCCATGCCTCAAAGTTCCTTGATATTTCCTGGAATCTAGTTTTCTAAAACAGAAAGATCACACACGGATCTTCTGCAGTTGAAGAAACAGCAAAGGGAGCAAACTATAACATGAAGGATGGGGGCAGGGAGTGAGGGATTGCTGAGGTAAGGGAAGAGGTTAGTCTAAACCACAGCATGAGAAGTTTGTATAGGAACTTTGAGGGAGAGGAATATCACTGGAAATGGTCAAGTGGCTTGCCCCCAAAACCACCACAAATTCAGTTCCCTCCCATAGGAGGCCTATACATTTAAATGCTTTATGTATTTTACCTGTTTATAAGTTCCTGTGAATCCTCTGCACATTTCTAAACTTTCTACGGGAGTGAAATAAAGTCTTCATGGCTCTAACCCATACGTATGCTATCTTGAGTATTTATATGGAAGGTCTGGGTTCAAGACCTCCCTCAGATACTTATTACCCATGTCTCAGACTCTTTATTTATAAAATGAGGAGGCTGGACTCAATGACCTCTAAAGTTTCTTCCAGCTCTAAGTCTGTAATTCTATGAAATCTCACCTAGGTTCCCTTCTCTCCACTTACACTGTCTACCAGTTTAGTTCCGGCCCTCATCACCTCTCACCTAATCTACTGTACATAGCATCCTAGTTACTGTCCTTGCCTTCAATCCTTCCTTTATGTAGCTGTCAAAAGAAACCTTCCAAAATCCTGAGTCTGGAGAGATCACTCTCCTGCTCTCAAAAGACGATTAAGAGGACAAAATACAACTTCTTGCCTGCCATTCGGGGCACTTCACTACCTGGTTCCAGCCTAATCTATTTCACTTATACTGACAGGTAGACATCAGACACAGTATGCAAGCTCTCTGGACCTCCAGGGTCAACCCAGCGCAGTGCTTGAGGTGCAGTCAGTTGTTTTTATTCCCAACTTTACAAGCACTTTCTGGCCAAACCAGACGGCTGGCTGTTCTCCAAACACAGGCAAGTGAAGGTGTTGCCTGCCTGTGTGCAAGTAACAGTCCATTCCTGGAAAGCATCCCCTCTTCTCTGGCTCTTAGAATTCTTCTCTTCCTTCCAAGCACAACTAAAGGAACTCTTCTCTTCCATGAGGCCTCTTCTGACACCCCAACCCCAGTTCAAAGGCTTCTTTCCCTCTGCTGCCTGGATCCCACTTTGCCCCTTCCCCCGTTACAATTTTGTACTTTGTGTTCAAGTTGTATTCCTCACCCTTCCCAACTCTTCAAAATAATTTACTAGCAAGTACTAGCATGTTTGGCTTCGATGCTTGTTGCCCACATGCAAACAGGTAGGAAATGCTACATTTCAACTAGAGGTTGATAAAAATAAGGATGCAATTTTCCCTCATTCCCAGTGAGAACTCTCTCCGTTCCCTCGAAATTTACCTCAAGTAGTAAATTTTTGCTCTAAAGAACCTTTAAGGCTATTGTTAAAACATCTGGTACTCCAAATGTCTTATCTAGACATTTACTTATAAAATTTATCAAAATTTCATCCAACCTTCAAGATGTAGAGGATCCCCAAAGGGTCTCTCCCTCATCTGAAGTCATCTAGTACTTAGTATGTACCATTCTTGAAAGAGGACAGCCCATGCAAAGAGAGAAGTGGGAGGCAGAATGGGAATCAGGGAACCAGTCACTTTCATTAAGAGCATAAGGGAAGAAACGTGAACTAAATGTAAAAAGGTAGGCTGGATTATAAGAACACTAATAACCGATAAACAATAAGCATCTAATAGCTCCCATTATGTCAGGCACTGATAAGCACTTCACAAACACGATCTCATTTGATCCTCACAACAAACTGGTCAGGTAGGTGCTATTATTATCCCCAAGTCAGATGACATGTCTAAGGTTATACAGTACATGTCTGAGGCAGCATTTGAACTCAAGTCTTCTTGACTTCAGGCCCAGCATTCCACCTAATGCACCACCTAAGATGGCAAGTCAAATAGTAAAGAAGGAGGGCAGAGAGGAATCTATTCCTTTAGCCAAAAATTTACGACAAACAGGGCAGAGACCTTTTCATTTTTATATCTATCTTTACAACCTAGCATAATGTCTGACACCTATACTAGGTAACATATGTGTACACGTGTATACACACACACCCCCCTGAAATAATCAATTCTGGTTAAAATGTTATTCAGCCTACAATTAGCTAACAATAAATTCAATAAACCTACTTTCAACATGAATTTTTAATTTTTCTAAAAAATATCTCAATGACATAAGACTAATACCCATTTAAGTCTTTATCTGATTCGCACCACTATAAAAATTCCTTTTTTACAGACTGCTCCAGGATAATTTTAATCAAGCTTCACTCATTCCCTCAGTTGTAAAGTTTCTTGCAACGATGATGCTCCCAAGTCACAACTCAACAATACATTCAGGAAATGGCTGAACTGAGTAAAATGATAACCAAATGCATTTAGAGGGCAAAAAAGCTAGATTAAAAGTTAAGATGTATAAACAGCAAACTCCATCAAGTGGGGCATATAATGAATCAAAGTACTAATTAGTAAAAAGTAATAAAGTACTTGAAAGTGTATGACAATATTTTGTTTTAAAAAAAAAAAAACACACACCAAGACATACCACCTGACTGCTATCCTCTTCTAAGTAGTTACTTTAGAAAGCATATACTCATTCCAGCAATATTTTTACTGCTCAAAATATTTATTAACTTCTTGGAAATACCTTCAGAGTCCTTTTAAAGGCTACCTAATTTGTTTAAAAAGTCAAAAATCACCCAGAGATAATCTGTCAGGGTTCAAGATTCAGGTCTTCAAAGAATACTGGAGGACACTTAGTGCCACCATCTCTTTTACAGATGAAGAATCTAAGGAAAGGGCTAGATGACTTGCCTAAAGTAACATGAGAAAATACCATGCTGATACAAAAGGAATCCAAAAATAGTTCACGGAAATTCCAAAATGGGAGTTTCAAAAATGTTGATCAATAAACCTACTACATATAGCTTCGGATTTGCCTCTGACGTTTAATAATTATTTGGATGTTCTTGTCATGAAAACAATGATTTGTTTACTTCATTCAGTTCAAAATGCTCTAAAAATGGTATTTTGTGAGTTACTTTTAGTACAAATTAGAAATTGTAGAGAAATAGCTGGAAGGGATCTTGATCTACCACCAAGACCAATCCCTTCATTTTACACAGGTGGGAAGACTCATGAGCTAACTTGTGACTAGGGTCACATAACTAATGTCTGAAAGATTAAAAACACTGGTCTTCCTCCTCACAGTAAGGCTACCCTCCTATCTACCACACACACCATCTAGCTGCCAAAAAAAAGAAAAAATCAAGCAATCAAGAAAAACAACTGTTGGTCTGAAGAAAGTTTAATCAGTAGGCCCAGCAACGAAGTCATACATTTGTAATGACAAAAAATGTCCCCAAACTTTTCTAATATTTAAATTCCCTCAGAATCCAGTCATAGGCTTCTTGCCTACATACATATGTACATATAGCACATATCGTATAGTCTAGGTTGTGGTGTATGTATCCATTTATCTATTAGAAGTAGAATCTTCTCTGATGGGATGAAATGTTAATTCAGTTTGATTTTCATGACACCAAATCTAACTGCAATGTAGTCTTTTGTATTAAGATCGGTCCTATCACAGACCAGGTTACAAAAAGTCTGCGTTGGCATTCCCTAACCAATTTTTCAGGGATATCAAGTGAATGTGACCTAGTAGAACTGGCCGAGGAGCCAGGAAAAACCTAGGTTCAAATTCTACGCCAAGATAAACCACTTAACCTTTTAGTGCCCCAGACAACTCGTCTATGACTTTTAAGTTATTGAGAAGGTATAGATCTACATTGGTAGAGGAAGTAAAGGAAGCTCTCTATACTAAAAATAAATAAATAAAAATCACAGGTCAAGTTTCACCCTGCCCTGCCCTCCTCAAAGGGAACTGGTCATTCTCATTAAACACACTGAGAAATTAGCAACAACATGGGTACAAACAATCTGAAAAGGAATAAGAATTTTAACTTTATTTCATCAGTCTGGGTAATCAGTTCCTAAACTGGAAAGGCAAAGAGTGCTCTTTAATTAATGAGAAGCAGCCTTGGGCCAGAAGATCTAGGTCCTTTCTCTGAGACATACTGGCTATGTAAGCCCACAAGTCAGAGCCTATTTATTGGTACTCTTAGGGACCCAGGCAGGTGTTGACCTTGGTAAGAGACTCCCAGCGAAGCACCTTCTCTGCAACTTGACGGAGAGATGAATTAGTTCTAAACCTCCGGGCCAGGATCATACAGGTCCAGCCCTCTATCCAGTGGCCACTGATTCCCTTCCCCCGGACATTCCTTGACTTGGGACAGGAAGACAGACAAACCCCCCAATTTCTGTTACTAGTTTTGGCAAATCATTTTAGACCCTCCCTAGGACTTACAATCGAGGGTCGGCCAGTGTTTAATCAAAAGGCCCACGGGGAGGAGATGTTTCAGAGTCCAAAAGGAGGTTTACTATTTTTTTTCCTTGGCAAAGATTTCAACTAGCTCAGGGTTTCTTGATGAGAGAGTAAAGGGAGGGGTAGAGGGAGTCAGGAGGGGAAGGTGGAGGATGATCTGAAGGGGGGCGGGATGATCAAAAGAGGGGAAGGGGGGATGGGAGGAGGAAGGCAGGGCCGGGGGGATGAGCAGCAGGGGGCCGGGACGAGGAGGGGCCGCACACCGGGGCGGACGGCGGCCATGCAGCGGCCACCACGTGTTGCGGGCGGCGGACAAACGTCGCCTCGGCCCCGGCCCTAACTCGGCCGCCGCCCCCCGGGGCCGGCAGGGTGCAGCGCCCCCCGGCCGCGCTCTCCCG
Source organism: Bettongia penicillata ogilbyi (assembly GCA_023548195.1). Taxonomy (NCBI): domain Eukaryota; kingdom Metazoa; phylum Chordata; class Mammalia; order Diprotodontia; family Potoroidae; genus Bettongia; species Bettongia penicillata. The sequence goes on from JAJHZJ010000864.1 coordinate 210,025, forward strand.
CGGGGGTCGTGGACGCCTGAACTGTTGGGCTTTGCCTCCCACCCGCGGCCACGCGCGCGCCCCCTCCCCGCCGGCCCTCCGGCCCTCCCTCCCGGCCCGGGTTTCTCTCCAGGGGCTGCGGCCCACGCTGCTCACGTTCCTCGCCGCCGCCCCGGGCCGCGGTCCTCACGGTGGGGGTCGGCCTCGGCCGAGACCCAGGCCCCGGACGCTCCCACGTCCGTGCGCAGACCAGGCCCCGGCAGGACGGGCGAGCCCCGCTGGATTCCCCACCCCTCCTCCCGCCTCGGCCCGGTCGGCCGTTGGAAGCCCCGCGCGCTCCCTCCCCTCCCGGCCCGCTTCCGTTACCCGCGGCTGCTGCAGGGACCAAGCGGCCGGAGCTGCGCAGGCTGTGACTCAGGGCGGCGGCGGCGGGAGGAGACGAAGGAGGCGGAGGAGGAGGAGAAGGAGGCGGCGCCCCGAGCAGATGGCGCTAAAAAGACCCGAGATCCCGCCGCTCGCGCTCATATACAATTAGCGTCAGCACGTAAGTGCTCGTCACCCCTCCCCCTCCCCTCCGGCGGTCACCCAGGTAACGCGGAGGGGGGCGGGACTGGAGCTGGGCGCCTAGCAACAGGGCCACCTTCCGGCACGCGTGCGGGCTCTCCCTCCCCCCTCCCCTCCCCGACTTCCACAAACCCTCGTGGCTCTCGGGGTGGGGAGGGTCAAACGCCCCCGACGTCTTTGGAGCGCGTGCGCGTGCGCGCCAGAACGCGGGAAAGAAACGCCGGGCTCGGGCTCTCCCTCCCCGAGCCTCGTTCCGGCCTTGCCCTGCCCGGTCCAAAGCGCCTTCCGTTCCCGCCCCCTCCCCCCCCCCCCCGGTGTGACACCTCGTGCCTTCCCTCCCTTGGGGATGCAGACTCTTCCCCTTCTCCCTCTCTTTCGGGGTTTCCCGAGGATGCGAGCCACGCCTTTGGGTCCATCCATTAGTATTGAGTAAGCGCTCCCTCGGTGCTTAGCGTGGGAAGAAGACGGAAAGAAAAGGGGGGAAATAATGGGGGGCGGGAGGAGGGAGAAAGAAGCGCCCTACCTGGCCCCCCGGAGCGAGAGACGAGCTCGAGCGTGCCCACCTTCCCGGACCTCACTCGGCTTGGCGTCCCGGGGCAGCCCGGCACCTGGCAGGGGCAGCCGGACGTGGCGCTCGCTCAGACCAGTCCGGCTTGTGGCGCCGGACTGACTCATATTTATAACTCCCGGAGTGCCCCCGCCTCCCCTCCCCCACTGGAAACTTGGTGCTGTCGTTAAAGTCACAGACCGAGGGGAGTCATCCACCCAAATCATCCAATCTAGCAAATCACCTCCACTGTTTTCACTGAGGCAACGCCTTTTCCCAAGCAGCCCTGCCGTTCTCACCAAAGTGAACTGCCCCCCCACCCGCTGCTGAGCAGATACTCGCCCCCTTTCCCCAGACTTTTCTATTTTTCCCCCCTTTATTCCGCAGGTTGGAAGCTTTCAGTTATTCTTAACCATCCTCCTTCATTCATTCCTCTATAACTCTCCCTAACCTGGCTTATTTTTAAAGCATTCTTGAAAGGCTAAAATTAACCGTATCGATAATTCTACTTTATTAGGAGTCAATAGGGTATTGAGCACTCTATACATTGAAGACAATCTTCCCTTCTACTGCTGTTTTAATAGTATATTTGCATCCTTTATTATAATGAATTGAATGAATAAAGTCCAAATTTCCTAATCTGACGCTGGGACTAGCTAGTCACTTTCAAAGCAATCTTTACACCTACTGATGTCATCAAGTCAATTAAAAAAAAAAAAATTCAGTGAAGCAAGGAGAAGTGCAGAAATTCCAGGCTCCTTGAGGCTACTTCTGGAGAAAAAAGGGGAAGTAGAGTACCGCAGTTCCTGTAGTGTGCACCTGAAGGAAAAACAGACCATCTGATAAGTTTCTGTTTTAACTAATTGTTCTAGCTAACAAAGTGTCAACCTCGGTTTTTTTCTGTGCTGGTGAAAGACTGCAATGTTATCAGCACCTTCTAAATGTCATTGCCCTGAAGCAAATGTCCGATTGCCCTGCCCTAGTTATAGCTGGTATCATTTCACCAGTCTGAGCCTCCCTTTCCTCTCCTGTACGTAAAACCTCACTAGGTTGTGAGGAAAGTGCTTAGTGAATCTTCAGTTTCTAAATAATGTAAACCAACAGTTAGTTATCAGAAGTAATGGATTGGGATTCCTTTCAGGGGGTCCATGAGGGCAAAACTTTTCATATAATAAGACATTTTCATTTCTAACCTAGCAGAAATCATAGATATACATTGTACACGGTAACAACCCCAGTGTGTGAGGAATTTTTCTGATAGACTTAGCTCTTCAGAGCAATGCAAGGACTTAAAACCTTCCCAAAGGACTCTTGAGGCAAAATGCCATCTGTATCCAGAGAAAGACCTGTGGAATCGGAAAGCATAATGAAGCAGAATATTTTCTCTTGTGTTTAAAAAAAGAAATTAATAGGTATAACCTACATCAATAAAAGCTCTTTTGGGGCTCCTTAGTAATTTTTAAGTGTAGTGTAAAGGGGTCCCGAGACCAAAAAGTTTGAGAAACCCTATTATAAGTTATACATATATCTATATATAGATATGTGCATCTGATTTAATCCCATACATGTGTGCATACATCTTAGTAAATAAATGCTTGTTCATAAACATTGATGTCTAGGTATTATGACCCATATTTGACAAATGAGAAAACTAAGGTCTAAAAAATGCATATAATGGGTCAAAGGTAAGGTACCTATTAAGTAGCAGAAGCAGGACCTGGTTCTATGATGCTATATAATAATAAAGTTGGAAGGGAGTTTTGAAATCATCTAATTCTACCCCCTCATCAGGAACCATTGCACTCCCAAGTCCAATGCCTTTTCCACCCTGCTTCCCAAATGTGCTTTACAAACACTTGGTACTATCTGATTTGACAGGACCCTCAAGGATCTTACATTGTAATCAAAGCTACCTGCAAAACAAGTTCTCGTTGTAGCTTTAAACAAAATTGTAGAAATGAACCAAATTATTTTCCCCAGTGCATGCTCAATTCTGTCCCAAAGTGTCCCAGCCCTAGGCGAAATGGTGACTGGTGTGAAATTAATCTTCATCTTGATTCCTAACCCACTCCTCCCAGAATTCTCTCCAGCACTTTATGTACTGTGTCCCTGTTTTTACTGTAGTAACAAGAAACTATAATCTCTGAAGGCCAAAGGAGCTAGATCAGGAGCTCACTCCCCCATTCCCTGGCCCAGAAGCAAAGAGCCCCCACAGGAATGCTGCCCTTGGCCCTTCTCTCCTTAGTCACTGGCCCCAGTCAATAATCCCAGCACATAGTACAGTACCTGGGACGTAGTAAGAACTTAATGAATAGTTCCTGAATGGAATTTAATTGAATCCTTCTCCCCCAAAGCCCCAGTTGATTTTAACTTACCTCCCTCCCTCTACCTCATCACATCAGGGCCAGGCTCCCTCTTTGCTTTCTAAGGTGATAATTAATGAATCTGATGGACATGTTAATGTGCTAACGAAAAAAGTCTAGAGAGCTCTTTTGGGCCCTTCTTTCAGTTCCTAAGCTCCATGTTTGGCCTTCTGGAGGAGAGGTAATTCTCATTTTGTCTTTTAATTGTCTCCTCTTTGTTTTATTGCAGTGTTACATACTGAGAAGCAGCCTGATGTGATTATGGTGGATGAGAGTCAGAGTGGAGTCAGGAAGACCAGGGTTCAGATTGCCTTGCTCCATTTAACCTGGAGCAAGTTGCGGTTTCCCTTAGTGTTCTAAGCAACTCTCTAAGACCATAAACGGAAGAAAAGGTGCTACCCTCCCCTATATCCAGAAGTTCTCTACATCAAGGAAATCACCCCTCAGATCCCTACGCTATTATATTTTGTAAACTTGTAAAAATAAAGTGGTCTAAACTAATACAAGTGAGGTTGGCATAAAAATCCCCAGGCAGCGTCCATTCACATGGCAGATGGGATGCTTGACTTCTTGGTAACCCCCTGTTCTTTCTGCACGTGAAGCGGCTTCATACAGTGGTACTATAAATCTGGAAAATTCTATCCATGTTCTGGAGGAGGTAGAACTTCAGAGGACATCAAATCCAATCTCTACCCTACTAGGGATTTATTCCATGGAATAACGAACAAGTGGTCCTTCCAGCTTCCCCTTAAACATCTCCGGTGAGAAGAAACTCACTACTTATTGAATCAACCCAGTTAGTCAGCAGGCATTTTCTAAGTTGCCTGGCACAGGCTAACCCATTCCCTCTTTGGACAGTTCTAATTGTTGAGAAGTATTTCCTTTCATTATGCCGAAGTTTGCCTCTCTACAACTTTCCTTCCTTACTTCTAGTGCCGCTCTTGGGTCAAGCAGAACAAAAGTAAGCCCTCTTTCATGTGGTAGCCCTTCAGACGCTTAAATGAAGCTCTCCCTAGGTGCCCCCCTAAGACTTCTCCTGGTTTAACACCTTGGTCCCCCCCTCTCCCCCACTTCTCAGCTTCTCCAAGTGCCTTTTGAAAGATGTGGCTCTCAGAACCCAGTCCCACCCACCCCTTCAGATGGGCTCTACTCACCCAAACATCCCTTACGTCACCCAGACATCAGACCTCTCAGGTCAGCGTAGGAGAGCATTAGGATTATTTTTATGCTCTGTCATACTCAATTTTGAACATGCAGTCCACCAAACACACCAGATCTTTTTCACAAGACCTGTCCTGTAGCTTCTAAATTCGTTGTATAAAATGTCCAAAGGCTACGGCAATGGGACGCAAGACAAAATAGTGCTAAATTACTAGAACTGAGTCATTTACATCTGAGTCTAGAAGGGCTTTTCTTCTGAGTTTTTTGCTTTATAAATTCTGCCTTCCAAGCTCTGATGTGTTCATTTTGTTTGGTTATGGGTGATAACGATCCCAATTTCACATGGGCCAGCCATTTAGAAAAACCATGAGAGCTGTAACTTGTAAAAGCAAGTAACCATATTCCATAGAAATACTTTCCTCATTTTCATTACATCATTTCAGATGGATTATCATGCAATAGGATGTATGAAGTATATAAATCCCACCCAAGGAGACATTTCAAAACTTTGTTTTGAATTTGTTTTCTTTCCTCCGCAAAACAAGAGCAAATTTCCCTATAGGGGACACATTTTCATTTGATGATGCAAAGCAAATGCAAAGGAATACATGAAACCTTAGACATATTATGTTAAAAGACAAAAGAAAATTACACGATATGGAAAAAGGAAATGCTGGAATGTGATCAGGCACCTTTTGACACAAATAGACCTTTTTCATAATAGACTTTCAACATCTTCCATTTCTCAATTTTTTAAAAACTCACTGGGGGATAAGTCGTGACTCTTGTCTTAACATTCTGGAAAGGTTGCTCTTAGAAAGAGAAGGCAGAAATTCAAAGCAATCAAAGAAGAGTTGACACTGGTTGCAGTGCTAAGTAAATTTCAGGAATTGAGGGGAATAAGAATAAACTGTAGAGAAAAAAAAAAACAAAAAACAAATGGCATTGAATAACCTTAGGGAGGACATGAGGGTCTGGCTTCTCAATAAATACGGTACTAAAAAACACACTTATTGACCAAGGTCATGGACTAGCATTCTCCTGTACAAAGAAAGTTCTTGGCTCTACACATCATGGTCTCACTTTTTTTGATTCTCAATTGCTGTAATCAAACATGTTCATATTTCTAAAAATAATATACTATTGTAATTGAATAATTAATAAATGTACCAGTGAAATAATTTCAAATCCCTGTCTATTTATGTAATGTAATAGAAACATGATTGGTTTATTATAACATTTTTTTGTTCTTGTTATTTTAATGTGATTTTTATCTATGGGAGGCATGCATATCCAATGTAGAAACACCCCACAGTTGATGCAAGGGAGCAACTTATCAGCAACACAAAGTCTTACAGAATTGTTTGGGTCACATGGCTACACAACTACAGTAATCTCTTCCTCATGGTGCTGGTTAAGGGTGTGCCCCCCAACTTCCCTTTGTACCAGAGAAGTCTGAATTATTATGGGATTAAAAGATAAAATATGTTGATATTATACAATAATATGCATACATTTTATGCATTTCTGAGTTTCTAAACTTTTTTCTGTGTCATCTGTAGTTTCCACAAAACTCCAAAAAAAATTCCCATTTAATTTCTTATGCCTCTCTGCAATATATCAAAGCCAGGACGGGGAAAGCCAGGATGTGGAAGGGATAACTAGTATGTTTCAGAGGCAGAACTTGAAGCTGGCTCTTTTCGACTCCAAGACTGCCCCTCTGCCAGCTATGTATGTCATATTTCAAAGGTCACAATCGTTCAGGGCCTCAGTTTCCACATCTGTAAATTGAAAGAGTTGGACCAGATGATCTCTAAAGTTCTTTTCAACTCTTAATCTCTGATCCTGTGATGCTATTAGTATTTAGTATTTTATTTAAGCTAAAATAAAATAGTGAAGTGTTATTTGTTTTTTGCATTTCTGTCCCCAAATCCAGTTTTAACCTATCTTTAGATGTTAGAATATCAGCTCCCCCAGATTAGAGATTGTTTCTTCGAATTTGGGTCCTCAGCACCTAATACAATTCTTAGAACATAATAAGCATTTAATAAATGCTTTGTTGATTGGTTGGCTCAAAAATCTGATTTACATTTTGTTCAGGATATTCTGATGTAAGCAAATAGACACATGCTCTTTCAGGGACCAGTCTTCAAAGAACTCTTTAATTGAGCCCTTATCAGTTAACTAATTAAGCATCTTTTTAGAATTAATTCAGGTAGCTCCATTACAAAGAAAAAAAAAGGTAGACTATTTTTCTTTCTTGCAAATAGCAGAAAGGAAGAAAAAAGAAGACGAAAAGGATGGGAAAACCTATGATTGGAGAGTTATTCTTTCAACCAGAAATGCTCTTTGTGATAATTATAAACATTTTATACAGCACCTTGCAGTTTGCAAAATGCTTCACAGTTATATTTTCTCATTTGATTCTCACAATGACCTGCGAGAGAGTTGATACTATTATCACCATTTTACAGATGAGGAAATTAAGGCTGAGAGAAATTAAATACCTAGCCCAGGGTCACATAACTAGGAAATGGGTAGTTTTCTTTCACATTGTCTTTTCCATCTAATAAAAATGAGGAAAGAGGAGCTTTGATTTACAGGGCCCAAATCCCTCAGGAAGTCACTTCAGAAATAGGCCACTAATGAAGAAAGTCACAGAAATGACTTGTACATCTGAAGTACTAATGAACTAGGAGCTGAGGCATTAGCCATGGAGGTTGTGGACCCCAAACTGGCCTTAAGTCTCTGAGCTTCATAGGAGCCCAGGAAGAATTTGACACCAAGAGAATGAAAAGGGGAGATTTGATTCCTCTCTCTCCCAAAGTTGATGAACAAGAATAGGCTAAGTTTAAAAGGAACTGGTTCATAGGATGGAGAACTGGAAATGACCTTAGAAATCATCAAGTTCAGCATACTTATTTTACAAATGAAAAACTATGGGCCAGAAAAGTGGAATGATTTGTCTGTGGTCACACAAGTTAAATTGTCAAGCTAGGTTTCTAATGTATGTCCTCTGACCTCAGAACTGATGTACTTTCCATTATATCTTACTGTTTTTCAAAATAAAGTGGTAATAAATACTGTGAAACATTGCAAAGGTCAAGGCCAAGCCTTGAGAAAAGACCATTGGATTTGGCATTTGGCAGGTTCCTGGTGACTTTTGAGAAAATAGGAAAATGTGATGTCAAGAGGTTTAGGAACAAATTGATGGTGAGAAAGTGGAGACACTGAGCATAAACAGTTCCTGTGGCCTTAGCATTTTTGTTTTAAGCTTCTATAGCTAATCTGTAATTTGTACCCTATGTAAGTATTGATTTCTATTCAAAAAGACTTGTTTATAAAGTCAAAGAGCTGCATCAAAAGACTTGAGGGTCTTCAAGACCTCCAACCTGAAGGATAATTCTAATAATGGTTAACATTTATATAGCACTAATTATAAGCCAGGCACTATGCTAAATGCTTTACAAATATTATCTCACTGGGTCCTCACAATTGGGAGGCAGGTGCTATCATTATTATTACCCCCCTATTTTATAGATTTACAGATGAGGAAACTGAGGCAAACAGAGGCTAAGGGATTTGCCCAGGGTCACACAACTAATAAGTGTCCGAGGTCATATTTGAACTCAGGGCTTCCTATTTCCAGGCCCAGTGCACTATCTACTGGGGTCACCTGTTCTCCAACTAATCTCAACCTATCCAAAGAAAACCCCATAAATGTTGAGTGACTTCAACCTAGTCTCAACATGGAAGTAACTAGTTCCAAACAGCTAAGTAGTTCATTATGGATCAACCCATGACTAGTTCCTAGAGCTCCAATCCCATTCCAGTTCTACTTCTGACACTTAAGAGAAGTCAAGTCAATCACCCGCTGTTACTTGTCCACCTTAGCTGAGCAGCTACAAACATGTCACCAGGGGTCAGGATTCAAGGTCTTGAATTGGCGGGTAGGCAAGACCCCTTTTAGGCAGACATATTGGTATGTGCGGTTTGGACTGTGACTCCAAATCCAGTTTTTACACCACATTGATTGAGGGCTCAGGTTCCTCAGGTGAACTTGGAACCAGACACCAGAATAAATCCCAGTCTGTTAGTCTATTCAAATTCTCATCTCTCGATGCCATTTGCTGGGATCTTTCAATGGTAGCAATTCAATGATATGTATAAAAGTACGGAGAAGTTGCAGTCTTCATGGGTGAATAACCACACAAAAAATCAGATTAAAATGTTCAAATGTAGTCAATTTTTAAGTTAATATAATTCATTAAAGAAATGTATGTTCTATTGGGTTCACTAAAAACAAGTATCTATGAAACCTGGCCATTAAAAAAAAAACCAAAAACCTCTGATCAAGCTTCATATGTGTGTGTACCCTGATCTATTCCATCAATCAAAAAAATGTGACAGAGACTAAGAGCACACTTGCTTTTATTTGCCAAAAAAATTTCATTCTCTTCACTCCCGATTCACACTATGTATCTTTGCCTATATGCCTCCTCATTTTCTTGATTTGGGGTCAGAGGAAGTAAGGAGAAGGAAACACTACATTTATTGATTGCTCAGGTTTTGGTTTTGGTTTTGGTTTTTTTTAAAGGTTATCATAGTCTGTATTATTTACTATCTAATAATATATTATATACTGTATAATTTGTGTTGTCAACAGATCCCTCATAACCTTTTTTCTGACATACTCTTCAGGTTTAATATTGGGGAAGGGGGGTGGGGTGTCTCTGATTAATGATAATCTATGGCTCATTGCTTCCTTTCAAAAGTCTCCCCTGAGGTCATCAGAATCAGGTTTATGTCTCTCTAAGGATTCCCTAATCCCATGAAGGTATCAGGTTTCCAAAGCAATAAACACAGAACAGTTTTATTTTCAGCACATTAAGAACAGAAGAGAGGTTCACATCTGAGTCCTTCTAGCAAATCAGTAGTTACTACCCTCTCATTTGGTGAGCTCAGTTTCTTTCTACAATTAAAAGTTTAATCCCAGGACCCACAGAATCAACACTACCACACTTAGAGAAAACCTAACCACCTGAAAAAAATGTCTCCCATGCAAATACAGAGTCTCTAACTCCCCACCAACTCCTTGAGTACTTAGAGATCAATCCCCATGGTCTGTTCTGGCTTTCTTATTCTTCCTGAATTGTTTGTCACAGCATGACACTTGGAAGTCTGTGAGGACTCCTTTCACCAGGCTATGTTAAACCTCCTGATATTTGCCCAGCAGCATCTGCATCTGCTGTGATGCTAGGCACGGGGGAATCTAGCTTCTGAGGATACACATGCAAAAAAAAAAGGGGGGGAAAAATCCCCACTCAAGGAACTTATAACCAAAAAGGCAGCAACTACATAGTAAGTGTAGAATAAATGGGAAAAAACGAATACAAATAAAGACAAGGGTTTTCTCTCTGGTGCTCCAATCTGGAAGTTTCTTTCTTCTCTTTCTCTCTGCTTTGCTCCTCCCCTTCCCCAATGCCTGCTCAAAATGTTCCATATTCCTGTGTATAATCGTTCTATTCTAGTCTATCTAGGTGAGAAGGGAGAGGCTTGATTACATTTGCGATTGCCTAGATCCTTTTGGTATGAATCCCCATGCCTGCTCCATATAAAATGTATTTCTGCATTGGAACCATCTGGACTCAGCTGACTTGTGGACTCTGTGAAATGACCAGGTGGACTAGCTTTTTCAATGAGCAAGCCAGCCCTTTCCCTGAATCAACTTCTTCATCCTCTAAATCAAGAAAATCTAAGAGTTGTGTTGATGTTATGTGTTCTGTGATTATTACCCAAGGGGAAGAGAGAAGCAAATGTGTTTGTTTCCACTCAGTAATAATGTTAGTATTTCCACCAGATTTTACTTTTGCCTTCTCATATCACTGTATCCCCAAAAAGATCCCTCAATGTCTTGAGGAAGGAGAGAGCCAAAATGAAAAGAAGACCTGAAAAAAGCAAAAAATTAGCTGAGATATTTTAGGTTTAGAACAATATGTACCATCACACTCTGTAACATTACTAAGTGGTTCCTGCACCTTGAACACATTCCTGGTTCTGTCGTTAAGCCAGGGTCTTAGATATGAAACACAAGCATCAGAATGATGGCTGAATTCTCCTTGAGCTGATTATCAGGTCTCTCTCTCTCTCTGTGTGTCTCTCTGTCTCTGTCTGTCTCTCTGTCTCTGTCTCTCTTTCTCTCTCTCTCTGTCTCTCTCTCTGTCTCTCTCTGTCTCTTTGTCTTTGTCTCTGTCTGTCTCTGTCTCTGTCTCTCTCTGTCTCTCTCTGTCTCTGTCTCTCTCTCTGTCTCTCTCACTCTCTCTCTGTCTCTGTCTCTCTCTCTTTCTCTCTGTCTCTCTCTCTGTCTCTGTCTCTCTGTCTTTGTCTCTGTCTGTCTCTCTCTGTCTGTCTCTGTCTCTCTCTGTCTGTCTCTGTCTCTCTCTCTTTCTCTCTCTGTCTGTCTCTGTCTCTCTGTCTTTGTCTTTGTCTCTGTCTCTGTCTCTCTCTCTGTCTCTGTCTCTCTCTGTCTCTGTCTCTCTGTCCCTGTCTCTCTCTGTCTCTCTGTCTCTGTCTCTGTCTCTGTTTCTCTCTCTCTCTCTCTCTCTCTCTCTCTCTCTCTCTCTCTCTCTCTCTCTCTCTCTCTCTCTCTCTCTCTCTCTCTCTCTCTCTTTCTCTTCCTACCTCCTTCCCTCCCTTCTTTCCAGCCCATAGTAGAGGTTCAGGGAATGCTTAAAGATTAACTGAGTTGGAAAGGTGATTGGTAACTTGTCAAATTGACCTTTGTTTGAAAAAACATGTTTTCAGGAGTTCTAGAGACAAAACCATATTATAAATGAATGGACTACTTTGAAAGTAGTTAAGAAGGATGAAGAATCAAGTAAAGCAATAATAATCTCTGAAAAACGATGATAATCAATTACTTACTTTGTGCCAGGCACCATGCCCTCCCCCCTCCAAAAAAAACAAACCAAAACAGAAAACCAGTGCCTGCCCCTAAGGAACTTATATTCTGATGAGACAACATACACATAATTATACAAGATAGAAACAGTGAAAGTGGAAAGCAATCTAGGGAGAAAGGCTCTGGGAACAGGTTGGAAAAGCCTCTTGAAGACGGTAGGGAAGCCAATGCTTAAAGCCTAACAGGGATTTACATATGCAACCTCATTTGTTCCTTTTAACAATTAGGTCTAGTAAATACAACGGACATTTTCCCCATTTTACAGATGAGGAAACTGAGGCTGTGAGATGTTGCCCAGGGTAATACAGCTAGTAAGTATTAGAGGAGGGTCTTTCTGACTACAACTCAAGTACTCCATTATTTTATTAAAGCGTTATATAAATTAGATATCCAAGCTAGATGCTAAAGTGATTTTGGAGTTTTGAAAACAGAAGGCTTCATAATTTTCTCCAACCATCATTCCAAGAGAAGACTTATTTTAAGATCATATAGATAAAGTGCCTTTTCCTAGCATCAATTCATCAACTGCTAGCAAATTCTCTCCTCTCTCTCTCTCTCTCCTTTGCCATGTCAAGTTGTTAGCCTCGTAAACTTCCCAAAATGTCTGAGTTTGGCCTTCTCAAAGAGATGAGTTTCTTTAATCATGCTTACCACACCAGTTAAATCTAGTTTAGAATCCTGTAATGTATCAAAAAAAAAATGCTTGCTTTCTTTATCAGTTTTTTCTCTATCAAACAGGATTTTTAAAAGACCTTCAGAGTCCTCAAATGCTACAAAAAACAATCAGCTACCATGAAACTATGTCATCTGTCACTACTCCCCAGATAACAGGCAATGTTTCCTTCACTGTGCAGAGTACATTAGCATGGCCTTGGGAAATAATAATTCTGAAATTCCCTCCTTTATCAGACTCTTATCAGGGTTCCAAGTCTCTCCTCCCTCCCGAAGCACTCATCCCCAACTCTGACACTTTGCTTTTCTTTCCCTTCTAGGATCCTTTTTGCTTTTGAGATACTGCAATCAGTTTCCAAATATGAAGAGATAAATGTAATCAATCAAAGAAAAAGTCCATTTCATAGTACCTTTGAAGGGGAAACCCACAGGGTGAAACAACTGTTTGAGGATTCACAAATTTAGATCAGGAATTGAAATTTCCCTATTACCTGTGAGACTCTGGGGAAAGTGTGTATTGTATGGTACAAAGAATCTTGGATTTTGAGTCAGAGGATTTGGGCTCAAATCTTGGATCTGCCTATAACTTGAAGGAAATCTCTTGTCCTCTCTGGACCTCAATTTCCACCTATGTAAAATTAAGGAGTTGCATTAAATGGCCTCTCTAGTGCATTTTAGCTCTAAATATTTCATCTTATAGACCTGTCTGGGCAGTTTTCTCATCTATGTGATAAGGGAAAGAATGGATTGGATAGTTGAACTAGATTGTCCCTAAAATTCCTTCTAGTACTAAACCTGCGTTCCTAAGTAAATCTCTGATCCTATTATTTCATTATCTGTACTGATTTCCCCACCCCACCCCCAAAACCATCCCTCTTCCCAATTTCTATCCTTCTGTCAAGACCCCCACCATTCTTCTATTCACTTAGACTTACACAGTTGGGGTTCATTCTTTACTTCTCACTCTTCTTCACCTCCCACATCCAAACAATTACTAAATCTTATATATCCTGCTCGGGCAATGGTTCTTTTCCATTCTTTTCCTCCATTGTCACAGCCACCACCTGTATGTAACTCAGCCTTCATCATGCTTGCCTGTACTATTTCAGTAGCTTCGCAATTGGACTCCCTACCTTCTCTCTCTTCCGACTAATACATCCCAAAGTGACATTCCTAAAGCACAGCACAGTCGCTTCCCAGATCAATCATTTTCAGTTGTGTCTGACTCTTTGTGACTCCATTTGGCGTTTTCTTGGCAAAGAGGCTGGAGAAGTTTGTCATTTCCTTCTCCAGTTCATTTTATAGATGAGGAAACTGAGGCAAACAGGATTAAGTGACTTGCCCAGGGTCATACAGCTAGTGTCTGAGATCAGAGTTGAACTCAGCAAGATGAGTCTTCCTGATTCCATGTCCAGTGCTCTGTTCCTAGACTCCCTTCTAAAAAAATTCTAGTGACTTTCAATTATTTCTAGAGTAATCTCTTTGATTTGACATTCAAAGTCCTTCTTATCCTGGCTACAACCTGTTTTTCCCAGACTTATTATTTATAATTCCACTTAGTGCATTCTCAGATCCAGCTGAACTGACCTTGATTTTCCTCAGACAGGACATTCAGATTTGGACTTTCCCAGATTTGGCCTTATTCCTTAAGCTTCTCCCTAATGCATAGAATGCACCTCCCTTCCCTTTTGCATCTCAGAATCCCTCCTTTGCTTCAAAACTCAAGCCACAGCTTCCACATGAACCTTTTCCTTATCTTCCAACTGCTGTTCCTCTACCACCTTATATTTGTTTTGTGTATAGGTATGCATGTATGGGTCTGTGTGTACATGCTGTCTTTTCTGATAGAATATAAGCTCCTTGAGAGCAGAGGTTATTTCATATTTATCTCTATATCCCCTGCATCTAGCATAGTGCTTTGCACGTAATTGGCACATAGATGCTTACAACTGCAAAGTGAAAAAATTCTTTTTCTCTTAGCTTCTGCACTTTCAAAGCATAGGAAGCAACTGGGTTCATGGCATCCGCAAGACAGGAAGAAACCATATTGCAAAGTTGATAAACTATTTTGATGGTCATAATAATTTTGAATCTATGACTAATTAGGTTGGAGCAATTGTTATCAATTCTAAAGACAACTGAAAGGGACAGATCACTCTTGCAGCTCCTGGTTAAAGCCTCCAATAAATATTATGATTGAGAATGTAGGCGAAGAAAAAAACTTTATCCTAAAAAGCTTTCTGAGTTTTCCAGATTGACTATTTAATGCATTTCTATGCATAGGCCATCATCACTTATATTTGAGAAAAATATATGTTTATTCTTAATTCCATTATTTCTCTGAAATCTGGGCATGGTATTTTTTCTTTGACTGGAAGTTTGCAACCCTCACCACAGCCAGATAGATGACTGTTAAATATGCTAAGCAAGGTAGTTTGAGCTCTGACTCCCATGAAAATTAGTTGTGTGGCCCTAGGCAAATGAACTGAAGCTGGGTGATCCTGGGCAAATCATTGTTTCCCTTATACTCATTTCCTCTCTTGAAAAATGTGGAAGAGTGGATTAGAGAGATGACCTATTTATTAGGTTCCTTTCTGCTCTACAGCAAGAATTCTATGACTTTATCCTTTCTCAGCGCTTCTGAGGAGACCAAGCCCTGATCTTGCTTGCCAAAAGACATAGACCTTGAGGAAAATAGTGCAGGAATGAGAAAAACCATTAAATATCTATTCAGCAGTCCTGCAAAATGCTTCACATTTTGATGTTTTAATCATCAGCATCCCAGGAAAATATAATTGTAGTTTTGAGTTACTGCTTTATGTAAAGTCTTTGCCAATGGTCACTTTTAAGTCTTGTGCTTCATTGTTTGCTTTTAGCATTTGTTTTGTGTAGAGGAAATGCATAGCTGCCCTATACCAGCTCTCTATTATACCCTGAGGACTTTTCCATTGCCTTTTAGAGACTTGCTAGACTTGAGCCAAACCTAAGTTATAAGTAATTCTCCTCAGGGCTTCACAGAGAACAGAAAAATAGAAGAAAGAACCTGATCCTTCCCTAAAGGCCACCATCCCCTAGGATTGAATCTGGGGCCATGAGCATGAGCCCAGAGCTGAGGGAGCCCTTTAGTGGAAAAGTTAGAATACCCCTAGTACCTCTGAGCCCAGAAGAAATACTGTGTTGTTATATACCTGACCAAAATCTATCCACACTGAATAGGATGGTAGGAACTATTCCTTCTTGTTCTTCTCTCCTCTTTCTACTTCTTTGCCCCACTTCCCACCACCCCATCCTGGGATGCGCTCTGCCAAAAAATGCATTCTGAAAAACCTGGAGCATACACAACTTTCTTCACCCATGTCCATGTCTTCTTTTTATTGTGTATGTCTTAGGTGTGCCAGGTAATAACCAAAGGTAATCCTGCCTATCAACTGCCTCTGGGAGATGCTTTGAGATTTAAGAGCGATAATTAGAGATCACAGGATCATACTTTAGAACTAGGAGGGATCTGAGAGAACTAAACTTTTATTAGAGACTCTGCAGGATAATTCCCTCATCCCAAGTAAATCTCTCTCTCCCCTCTCCAAATTTATTAATACAATCCATTGGTCAATTAAGGACAGAGATCAGATTCAGTTATGGAGGTTTATCAATTTTAATATAATGGCTCATGATCCAATACCTATAAATACAAGACTATTTGAACTGGATTCTTTTCTAGCTCTCATTTAAGTGTATCCCATTCGTTAGCCAACATTCAGTTAAACTCACACGGTATGGAAGATTGAACCAGTTGATTACGTACAGACCTCATATATGGGCAGCACTTCCTGCTGGGTCTTTCTGAGACTAAACAAATCCCTAGGATTCATTTGCATTGCTAACATCTGGTTCTCCCTGTTTTTACTTTTCATGTAATTTGTAACAAAGAAGGGCAATTTACTGGGGAAGGAGATATGCCAGGAGTGTCTGCTTAGAGGTAAATTTGGGAAAATATGACCAAATGCCTTGGGGCTAAGCTAAGATCATCCTCCTATCTAAAACCTAGATCTCTAAATAAGGAATTGTAATGTGGTATTGTTGAAATGGAACAACCCCAACTTTTGAATGGTGTGCTATATTGGATGGTCGGTTAAGACTTCAGGGCTATCTCAGTCTAAGGAAGGTGAGATTACAGTGACCTAGTAAGTAAACAAGTGGTAAGAGAAGACCTAAGGTTCCCAAAGCTAGTTCGGAGTCCAAGGAGAGCTTCAAACCCACCAATGGCCATTTTTCAGGTATCATCTTTGTCATATTTGACACTGTCAAGCCATCTCTTCCTTTATACTGCCTGAGAATTCATGGCATTGTTCTCTTGGTTCTTCTTTTCCCTCTCTGGTATCTCCTTCTAAGACTTAACTGCTGTTATCATCATTCATGCTCCACCCCATAACTGTGGTGATACAAGACTCCTTTTTCTTTTCTTTGTACATATACCCTTTTTCTTTAATCTCCTCAGGTCCCCTGGACTCTGTTGTCTTCTTGCTATAAATAATTCCCAGATTCCTCTCTCTCTCTCTCTCTCTCTCTCTCTCTCTCTCTCTCTCTCTCTCGGTAAACACACACACACACACACATGCACACACACACACGCTTATTACTCTTCTGAGCTCCAGTTCCATATAACCAACTTGTTATTGGACATTTCCAATTGAATGTCCTATAGGACTACAGATCTAGAGATGAAAGTAACTTCAGAGTTCATCTATTCCAACCCTCTCACTTTACAACAAGGAAACTGAGGTCCAGGAATATTAGATGATGTCTCTAAAGGACAAGAGGTAGAATTTGAGCCTAGGTCCTCTGATTTCAGATCCAGTATGCTTTAAATTGTACCATACTGCTTCCCTAGATACCCCAAACTTAACATTTTTAAAAAAAATCACATTATCTTTCCCCCTCAAACTCACCATTCCTCCTAACTTTCTATTGAAAGAACCACTATCATTTGTCAACTGTATCTCAGGCTCAGAGTCATCCTTGCCTCCTTACTCTCTTTCACCACATATCCAATAGGTCTACAGATCTTTATGGTTTTATCCTCATAGCATCTCTCACCCCTATTTTCTCTCTATCCACATGTCTATCCCCCTAATTTAAGCCTTCATAACACTTTTCTTACTCTATTGCAATAGCTCCTTCATTGGCCTCCTAGTCTCAAGTCTTCCCATGCTACAATCCATCCTGTACCCAGCTGCCAAGGTGACTATCGTAAAGTGTAGTTCTGGTAGCATCATGCACCTCCTCAAAATGCTCCAGGAGCTCCCTCTTGCCTGCCTGTGATAAACTACAAACTTTTCTTTATGGCCCTTTATAATATGGTTCAAACCCATTTCCTCAGGTTTATTACACATTATTCTCTTATGCTTCAACTTGCTATTTTATATAAAAGATATTCCATCTCCTTGGAACATTGTAGCAGCTCTTCATTTTTGGAATGCATCCTTCCCCACCCTCACTTAGGAATCTTGTTTCCTTCATAAGGTTCAATGAAAGAGCCGCCTCCTATGTAAGACCTTCCTGACTCTCTCAGCTCTGAATAATTCCCACAATCCCTCAGAAAATCTTGTGTCTACTTTGTCTATTTTCTACAGTTTCACTTCCCATATACATGTTGTTTCTCCTATAGAATTTCAGGTTTTTGAAGACCAGGACGATTTTCTTTTAGTCATAACACCTTTCAAGATAACTTCATTCTCCAGCAGCAGCTCTACTATAAAGTACTATGTAAATGCTAGCTATTATTATTATTAAAGATGAGTAGACAGGCGATAGCATATTTATAGCACTCTAAGGTTGGCAAAGTGTTTTATATACATTATCTCATTTGATTCATATATATCCATATATATATATATATAACACACATCAACAATATATGATCTTTATATATCTAACTATATAACAGACCCCCACCATTGAGAAAAAAAAGAAAAACAAAACCCTTGTAACAATTATGCAGTCAATCAAAACAGATCCCCACTTAACTGTCTAAAATTGTATGTCTCATTCTGGATTTCAAGTTCATCTTGTCTTTGTTGAGAGATAAGTAATATTCTTCATCTCTACCATTAGTCATCTGGAACCATAATTGATATGGATCGAAGTTCTCACATCCTTTAAAGTTGTCTATCTTTACAATGTTGTTATATAAATTATTCTTTCTGTTCTGTTCATTTTGCACCAATTCATACAAATCTTCCAAGGTTTCTTGGACACTGTCTTTTATATAATTTCCATGGGACAACAGTATTCCAATATATTCATTTAGTGTAATTTATTAAGTAATTTCCCAATTGATAGGCATTCCTCCCCCTCATTTATCTATTTTTTGCCATTATAAAACGAGCTGCAATCAATATTTTTTATGTATGGGTTCTTTTCCTCTTTCTTTGATCTCTGGCCAACTCTCATTTTTCAAATGTGGAAATTGAGGCCAAGGGAGAGTGACTTACCCAAGATCACATTATTGACAGAACTAAGGCTCTAAACTAGATTTTCTAACTCCCAATTCATTGTCTCTCTGCTCTATGCCACTTCAAATAAAACCTATTATTTCTTATTGGGCCAGATCATCTGACTGAGGCAGTTTCTCCTTGGCATTCCATTAGGTCACTGGTTCTTTCAAGCCATTAATTTCAATGAAGTTGAACAGGTTATGAGGGAAGTGAAAAGTTTAGAGATAGGTAAACCTTTTTTTTTTAATCAGATCTGTAATTTTTTTTTTTCAGTATAGGGAACTGCCAATGAGGAATCTCCCTCTACCAATGCAGATCAGCATGTCTCCTGAAATTTATGATGTTAGGGAGTCATCTGGAGGGGTGAAGCCAAAACTTAAGCCAGGTCTTCCTGACCCTGAGACCTGCATTCTCTCCACTATGGTGCCTTTCTAACATTTTTCATTACAGAGCATTAAAACCAAGTAATGTGACTTAGAGAAGCACTTTCATCCAGGTGCTGTAACACTAGGACTGGTCAGACTGGTCAGACTGGTCAGAGATGACAGGTTCATATTGGAGGTTCCTGCTCATACTCCTGAACAGAAGAGTTGCCAGCATTTCCCTTGGAATTTTCAGTTAATCTCTTACACATCTCATGGGGTCAAATTTAACCAGAACTTCTGGATAGTATAAAATTACAAACTCCTTTCAAAACTATAGATTTTTGGTAGGTCAGAATTAACCCCTCTAGTAGCTGTAGACTACAATAGGAAACCCATTAGTAAACATACCATAGAAAAAGAAGAAAATATAACAGTTCTCTATAGTATATATATATATCTATATCTATCTAAATATATATACATATAAAATAGAGTATATTTATAGTATAATTAGTTGATTAAACAAGCATTTTTCCCAATTTATTTATTTATTTTAGTTTTCAACATTCACTTCCAGAAGATTTTGAGTTCCAAATTTTCTCCCCATCTCTCCCCTCCCTCTACCCCATGATGGCATGATTATCCCCTTCCCTGGTCTGCCCTCCCTTCTATTTAACAAGCATTTATTGAGACCCTACTTACTATGTACCAGGTACTGGGGATAGAAATACAAAAATATAAAAATCTTTGTACCCAAGGAGCTTATATTTAAATGAGACATCATAAACATAAATATGTATAAGACTCTGTTCTGAATCTTCTTTCCTTACTATCTCACTAAGAGGCCAAAGTCTCCCCCTGCAACCTGGGTCATCACCGGTCATCTTGACTTAAGTCTTGCCACTGAACTCAGATGACTCTGGAGGACAGAGTGAGGCTGATGACTTTGCACAGCTCTGCCTCACTTCAATCCAATTTACTTTCAAGTCAAAACATCAACTTCATGATGTCGTTGGTTCTCTTCAAGAAGAAAGGATGAACTACCATCTGTGAGTAGTGGTTGTGTCCCCTGGAGACTCAATCTGCCAGTTTAAGTTGGACTTTCTTCTTCTCCTTCTCCTTGTCTCTTCCTTCTTCTCTTCCTTCTCCTTTTTTATCTTCTTCCTCCTTCTGCCCCTTTTACTCCTTCTTTCCCTCTGTCCACATGGGGAGTCATATCTTTATATGTGGGTGCTCTGTCCAAAGGTATATAAATCTCGATTGCTTATATCTTGTAAGATATCTTGGGATTTGGGGGCTACATTTTTTAAAAATTCCCATATATTTTGTCTTTTCTTTCTTTCAAAAAGCTGGGACAATTAACTCTTTGTCTTGTTCAGTTTTCCTTTTTGGTTTCTTGAAATATAACTTTGAAAAAATCAGACTTTGAAAAAGGCTATTATGAGACAAATAGAGATACTTGACTATGCCTTTAAACTCAAATCACCCTGACTTTCATTGATTGGCCAATAATAGTTCCCAGCCTAAAACTCACTTGTTTGGGCTTTGATGGATCAGAGTGAGTGCAAACAGCAACTATTTTCTGTTCTAGTCTGAAAATCTGACGGTCCTCAACTCCCAGATTGATTCTTTTGGAAGACAAACTAGTCTATCTTTTGTCTCAATTCTTACCTAGCCTTTTGTCACTGAATGAGAGTTGCCTCAGACAAACTGCGACCTGGGAAAGATCCTAGCTTAAAAAGGCTAAGGTCTCACACTGCATTTTGGGCCATTACCAGTTGTCTTGACTTATGTCTTGCCACTGAACTCAAATGACTCTGGAAGAGAGAGTGAGGCTGATGATTTTGCACACCTCTGCTTCACCTAAATCCAATTGACTTTTAGGTCAAGATATCACCCTCCTGATGTCACTGGTCTTCTTCAAGAACAAATTATTCGAGGGAGGCAGAGCCAATACGGCAAAGTAAAGGCAGAAACTCGCCTGAGCTCTCCACCACCCCCCTCTAGATACATTTTTAAAAATGACTCTAAACAAATTCTAGAACAAAAGGATGGAGTGAAACAAATTTGCAGCCTAAGACAACGTGGAAGTTCAACTGGAAAGGTCTATTGCAGCAGGGTGAGAGAAGAGCACAGTTCAGCACAGACTAGGCCCCAGCAAACTAGGAGCTGGCCTGGGGGTGTCACTGAATCAGCATCAGCAGTGGCAATTTCCAGAACTCTCAGCCCACTGACACTAAAGACAGCTTGGAAGGTCAGCACATGGGTGAAAGTGGAGCACAATTCATCACAGGCCGTATCAGCATATCCTTGCCACAGGAAACCAGGGGCAGGTCTTAGAGTAACTGAATCAACAGCAGCAGGGACAGTGACTACTTCTGGAACTCTCAGTCCACAGATGGTAAGGGGGTCAAGCCACTGATCAGAAGGAGATTACAGGGGTCTTTTTGCTAGCACTAGGCAGGACTCTATTGTTTTGCCAATCTGTGGATCTGAGTCACAGTCCTGGGAGGCAGTTCCAGGGTGAGGAGGAGCACTAGCATAGCAGAGCTTGTGGCAGCAGTGGAGGGAGTATCCCTTCTTACAGTACCAGGGCAGAAAAGAGTGCTTGCTATTGCTCATAGACTAGAGCACATTTAGATCATGCCACCTTAGGAGAACTGAAAACTTATAGGTTCCTAGAAGTATCCCTGAACACAACTGCACAAAACCCCTGAATCTTGAGACAGTGTACCCGCCAGCCTGGAAGGAGAGCCCTACTTTAACAAAGACTTAAAAGTCAACTAATAGGCTGGGAAAATGCTCACAGAATGGAAAGTTACTATTTGGTCAAGGAAGATCAAAATACACACTCAGAAGAAGACAACTAAGTCAAAGCTCTTGTACCCAAAGCTTCCAAGAAAAATAAGAATTGGTCTTAGGCCATGGAAGAATTCAAAAAGAATTTTGAAATCAAGTAAGAGAAGTAGAGGAAAAATTGGGAGAAGAAATGAGAGTGATTCAAGAAAAACAAGTCAACAGCTTGGTAAAGGAAATGCAAAATAATACTGAAGAAAATAATACCTTCAAAAACAGACTAGGCCAAATGTTGAAAGAGGTCCAGAAAGTCAATGAAGAGAAGAATGCCTTAAAAAGCACAATTGTCCAAATGAAAAGGAGGTTCAAAAGCTCACTGAAGGAAATAATTGTTTAAAAATTAGAATGGAACAAATGGAAGCTAATGACTTTATAAGAAATCAAGAAACGATAAAACAAAACTAAAAGAATAAAAGAAGAAGACAATGTGAATATCTCATTGGAAAAGCAACTGACCTGGAAAATAGATCCAGGAGAGATAATTTTAAAATTATTGGACTACCTGAAAGGCATGATCAAAAAAAGAACCTAGACATGATCTCTCAAGAAACTGTCAAGGAAAATTGCCCTGATATTCTAAAACCATAGGGTAAAATAGAAATTGAAAGAATCCTCTGATCACCTCCTGAAAGAGATCCCCAAATAAAAACTCTCAGGAATATTATAATCAAATTCTAGAGTTCCTAGGTCTAGAAGAAAATATTGCAAGCAGCCAGAAAGAAACAATTCAATTATGGTGGAGCCACAATCAAGAAACACAAGATTTAGCAACTTTTACATTAAAGGATTGGGAGGCCTTGGAATATGATATTCTGGAGGGCAAAGGAGCTAGGATTATGACCAAGAATTGCCTACCCAGAAAAACTGAGTATAATCCCCCAGAGGAAAAAAAAAATGGATATTCAAGGAGAGAGAGGACTTTCAAACATTCTTGATGAAAAGACCAGACCTGAATAAAAAGTTTTACTTTCAAATATAAGACTCAAGAAAAGCATAAAAAGGTAAACAGGAAAGGAAAATCATAAAGGACTTAATAAGGTTAAACTGTTTGCATTCTTACATGGGAAGATATTTGTAACTCATAGACCTTTCTCATTATTAGGATAGTTAGAAGGCGTATATCTATGTGTACATATATACACATATATACATACATAAATATATAGACAGAGGGTACAGGTATGAGTTGAAAATGAAAGAATATCTAAAAATAAAATTAAGGTATGAGACAGAGGAATGTAGTGAGAAAGAAAGGAAGAAGTCGAATGGGGCTTTTATGGTTGAGGGGAAGAGAGGACAAAGATATTTTTAGCCATGACACTGAAAGTTCATACACTGAATTATAGAAGGATTGAGGCCTACCTCTGTGGAGGAAGTAGCCAAGTCAAGGAAATTACAGATTCCCTAAGTATTGAAATACAAAGTAGACCCAAAGGAAATAGTAATTAGGGGGAAGGGGAGGATACTGACAATTGGAAAGGTTTCCTTTAGGTGGTATCAGGTAAGCAGAGCTTTGAAGGAGAGTTCCAAGATATGGAGGCAAAGAGTGAATATACAGAGCCTTCAGACAACTTAACCAGGGTAATAAGTATCCTTAAAGGATTTGACTGACAAAATTACATATCAACCATCTAAGGCTATTTTAAATGAAAAGCACTCTTCTCTTTTGTTCCCTCTATCTTTGCAGAGATAGAGCCAGACCTAAGCCAGACTGGGTAAGCTGGGAGAGGAAATAATTTTTCAAGGCTTTGACTTTGTACACAGGAAGGGAGTGGTACCTCAAAAATTTTAGTTACCACAGAAACTACAGAATTGGTCTTAGGCCATGGAAGAATTCAAAAAGAATTTTGAAATCAAGTAAGAGAAGTAGAGGAAAAATTGGGAGAAGAAATGAGAGTGATTCAAGAAAAACAAGTCAACAGCTTGGTAAAGGAAATGCAAAATAATACTGAAGAAAATAACACCTTCAAAAACAGACTAGGCCAAATGTTGAAAGAGGAAGTCAACGAAGAGAAGAATGCCTTAAAAAGCACACTGGAGCCATTGGAAGTCAGTTACTACAGCCCTTTATTTCATAGATAAGGGAACCAAATCAGTGAAAATGACTTGCCCAGGGCTCTTTAGCTGTTTAGGGAAAAGAACTAGGACTAGAATGAGTTTCTTCTGACTCAATCCAGCAGGTCCTGTGTTCCTCACATTATTTCATTCAGAAATCTTCCCTCCTCCCCCCAAACAAAGCATAAAAATACTTCCCTTTAATAGGAAGAAAAAATATGTGGGTGGATCTGAAGAAGTAACCTGGAGTGGTTAACATTAATGGTCAAGGAGGTTCCAATTAGATTTCCCTCTAAAAATGTGTGGATTTCAGTACTAAGGGATGTTCTTGATAAATGACATTTGTGAATTTTGCCAATGACTAAAAACATTGACTGGAATTTCTATTAAACTTGTGAGGTTATTGATGGGTTAATTGAGCTGGAACAGATCTTAGAGATCACTTAATATAGCCCCCTCATTTTACAGATGAAAAAACTGAGGCTCAGAGAAGCTAATTAACTTTCACAAAGTCATAATGACAGAGCTGGTACTAGACCACAGGTATCTTGAGTCCCAGGTAGTTATTTTTTTCCACAATACAGGTTCAGTTTTCTTATTCTAACTTTGTTTTGCAAAAACAGTGAAACTTCACAGTTCCTGACTATGTTTTGCTTTTGCAAATGTATTTTTAGCTCTCATTTGATTCTTTTCCACAGTAATATTCAATGCTAACTGTGAGGCAAGCATTTTTTTCAATCAATCAAGCAACGTTTTATTTCTTCTTTTTTCAGTTTTTCACTGGCAACTTCAAAGAGGAAAGATGACAACGATACTTCAAGGAGAAAAAATTATGGATAATTTATCAGGAGGAAAAATATTTAGATAAAACAGAGAAGTTAAGTACAATTCAGTTGAACATTCTGGTAAATTTTTTGGTTAGCCATGATCAATTTGGTTAACTGTAATCAATTCAATTCAGCAAACTATTAAGAGCCCAGTCCTAGACACTGGGGAAAAAAACAAAAATCAAAACAGACCTTGTCCATCAGCTGGTTACACCCAACAATCTATTGGGGATGGGGTGTGGGGCACACAATAGGAAACAGTACTATTTTATACAAAGGTACAGAGGCTAGAGATGGAAAGTTGTATAGGGGATCACAGCTAGCAGCCCCGTCTGACTATAGTGCAGAGTTTATTGAGGGGAGTAACATGAAATAGGAATGAAAACGTAGGTGGAAACTAGTTAGAATAAAAGGCTGAGAAGTTTGTATTTTATCCAAGAGGCAATCAGAATATTTTAATCTAAGGGATGAACAAATTATAAGCAAATGAATCTATCTAACATTGCTAAGGGCCTTCCACTCTTTCTCTCCATCTGTCGGATGATCAGAAATTCTCTTCCTATCCTACAGTTCTTGAGGATAGCTTTTATTCCTGTTCTTCTTGAGAATTCCTCCTTAATTATCTTTTGCTGCCTGCTCATACCCACCATGCTTATCTCTTTTACCTCCTGTGAGTAACTCATCTTTAGATCTCCAGAGGCAGTGGTGCAACAAGTCTTTTGGTCATATACTGACACTGGTAAAATGTTAGCATTAAGAATATGGGCCTATACTGAAGTATGGTATCTTTGACACACAGTTGGACAGAGGAGAAAAGAACAAAAAAAGTTGGAAAGTATGTTAGAGGATTAAGAAATGAAAGAGGTCAAAGGCTTATAGACTTCTTAGAACTCTTATGCCTATGGATCATGAACATTTTCCTCAAGAAGACAGTTGTAAAACATGGGATAATGGCAAATACCAAACAAAATGAAAAATAAAGTATACTGTATCTTAACAGGAAATGAGGGCTACCAGTAGACCAAAGACTAAAATCAGCAGCAAAGGAGAGGAAAGAATAAAGATGATAAGACACTGGTCATGATTATAATAGCTCTTACCTTTCCCATACACGAGCAAACTATTGGTGCTGAAAAATGGGAAAGACACAAAAGAAAAAACATCGATTTTATTATCACCACTTACAAAAGAAGTTTATCGTATACAAAACAAATGCCACAATAAGAAGACTACAACAACCCAGAAATCATCTCAGCTAGCAAACTCTTAATGACTTTGAAAAGAGGAGAGAAATAGCTACCAACAGCAATACCAATTCAGGGTGTAAACTCATTGGTAAAACTTACAGGGAAGGTTGTTGGAGATAGTAAGCCATATCACCTTAACCTCCCCCCAAAAAAGAGCCAAGAGAGATGGAACAGAAAATGAGTTGGAAGAAAAATTGATTTGACACCCAACTAATCACATCACCCCAAGAGCATTCCTACATGGAACTAGGAGGTCAAGAATTATATGGGAAATAGAAAGAAACAGGAAAAGTTAAAAATAGCATTCTCTTTTCATCTTTGATGATGATGAAAAGATCATGTTTAGATCCTAACACCTTCGAGATGTAGCCAGACACATAAACACTTATAAGCATTTCTCACTTACTATAGAAATAATAGTAATAATGCTTATATGAAGATTCTGGGTTCAATGGTTTTCCCCCAAGTGTTTAGTTTTCCTTTACAGAGCCTTTTGAGACTCAATAGATTTGGGATATATTTGTGAGAATCCTGAAAGATGGACCATGTAAAGATTGCTTAGACCATTTACAATGGTCAAGACATCAGCTATCAGTTCTCCAAATGCTGCTGTTGTTTCATGGGGGTTGGAACAAGGACTAAGGGTTCAAAACACCTCTGAGCAATTACAAAGGCAAGAGTTGTCTGTCTCTTATTAAATCCATCCTTCACACAGCTGCAAAAATAATATTCCTGAATCACAAGTCTGACCTAAGTCACTTTCCTGCTCAATAAAGTTCAGCAGCAGATTATTACATCTATGAGCAGAAGCTAACTCCTCTATTTGGCATTTAAAATCTTTCACTACCTGGCTTCAACCTGTCTTCCCAGCTTTATTATACAGATTATCCCCAAGAGTCCTAGAGTACTTTGGGGGTACAACCTATACACACACACACACACACACATATATGTATTGGCTGGGATAGATAAAGTTATATAGATAGATATAGATAAGATATATTGATAGATGGGTACATTGATGGATGGATAGAAAAATAGAAAGATAGATAGACAGATAGGTATCCTTCATGTGCTCCACCATCCATCCAGCCAAACTAGTTGACTTTGTAACCCTTATGCATGATGTTCTAAGACCTTATGCCTTAACACAGATTTCCCTCCATATCTCAGTTGTACTTCTTTCTCTCCTGCATTTCTTAAAATCCAGTTTCCCCAAAGCTCAGCTCAAACAACACCTCCATGAGGCCTTCCCTGATTCCCCACCAAATGCTACCACATCTGCCCAACCTCTGAAATCACCTCATATTTATTCTGAATAAATTTTGTACATATTTCTATGGCATTGCCTCCCTTGATAGATTATAAACTATGAGGGCAAAGTCAGTTTCATTTTTACCTTTGTATCGTCAGCACCTAGAACAGTGCCTGGCACATAGTCTGTGCTTAATAAACACTTATTGGTTGGTTGCTGATCCATTCCCCAGACACTCAACACAGAATCAGCTCTGAGGATCTGCTCTCAGATGCTCTTTATCCATTCATCCAGTTCCAAGGGACCAGAATGTCGGATCCCTTCATTATGTTCACTGCTCCACATTTAACATCCGCTTGATAACTAATGTGTGCTCTCATCTATCTTCCTGTTTCCTTCTTTCTCTCCCCTCCCACTTCCCACCCTGAAGTATTCACCCAGTAAATAGTCCATGCTCACTTCGTCACAAACATAGTCAATATGTACTATATTCAATCAGTACTGAATGTTATTCCACAAACATGCCCATAGACTGGTTTTCATCATCAAATCATACCACCAAGACCAGTGTGCAAATACCTTGATAATCTCTCAGACCCCCCAGGATATAATTAACATGTGCAGACGTCTATATGAATAACTTAGCATCCCCACATATCCACTTGTCTTCCTTTGGGCCTCTCAGTATTAATAAATAATCTCAGGGCTTACTGTGCTCATATTTCCATGTTCTAGTTCAGCAAGATGAACTAAGCATCAGATGGATTGCCCAAAATTTGAGACCCTTCCCCTTCAAGGAAGAGGGACCCACAAGTTTAAGCAATCATGCTATGGAGCCTTGTTACACAGTCATGTTAGAAAGTGTGAATGGTACTCAAGAAAGTAAGGTTGAGAAGAACAGCTAAACCTGATGAATGAAGCATGTGTAAGACGGGAGAGGGACACAATTTTGGAGCAATATTTCTAAAAGATTTCTGAAGACAAAATATATAAAATAATTAGAAGCAATCATAAGTCATATTATTACTCCAAAAAAAAGAAAGACAGTTAAGAGTAACTACTAGTTAATTGGTGGCACTTTTTTCTTTTTTCTTTATAAGTTTTATCTATCACGTATCAAGCAGAGCCTTGGTGGAAATATGAGGGAAACAGGCTTTTGCAAATTATTCGCTACATAAGAATATCTCCATAGTCCCATAAGTGACTGAAAGAATTGAATCTCACTGTGTTTAATGTTTATTCATGGTAAAAAAAAAAGAAAAAAAAAACAAAACAATTTGACACCATAAAACAGAAAACAGCCTCAAAGGCTTTCCTCCAATCAAATGTCTCCTATGCATATGTTAATATTATAAAAGGGTTCTTGATCAATGCAACCACAAAAATGACTTTGCAATCTTCTGATGAACAATATCACTTGACGTATAAGAGAGAGAAATGTTTTCTTGACAAAGATGTTGCTGCTGTCATAAAGTCTGTCTTATATGAAGTCCAATGGAAAGAGCAATTTCCTATGGATGTCGAGGTTTTTCAGATGTTTCTGTTTGGGGATGACATAATGTTGAATGTATCAAGACCAAGAATATTTTAGAACCTCTGGTATGTGATCTAAAACTACTACAAAAGACCACCCTACTGTGAGGCAGCATTGTTTCATGAATTGGGAACAGAACTTCAAGTCAGAAAAATCAGGTTCCAAAGTTCTTCTCAGATACTTACTGATATGTGATCTTAACTTCTCTGTGCCTCAGTTTCCTTACCTCTAAAATTAAAAGATTGGACTCAATGATCTCTAAGATCCCTTCTAGCTCCAAATCTATGGTCCTAAGATCCACAGAGGGAAAGATAATTGGATTATTTAAAAAACTTGTTGTTCATATTTTGGCATGTGTGTGTGTGTGCGTGTGTGTGTGTGTGTGTATCCTTTGTGCATAGATTTTTCATCTTATCATTAGTCTAGGTGGTTTTACTTCCCTGAGAAATTAATCACCTATGGTAGTTATTTCCTTTTCCTCTCTTTAATAATATTATAATTATTGAAAACTATCCTGATGTCATGAAATCAGAAGAAAAAAAGATTCCAAAATATTTGTATCTAAGGCCCATGGTTATTTCTATTTTTAATCTGTGAATTTCTGTTTCCTAATTACTTCGCCATCTGTGACTGTTTCATTGTATGTGATGAAAATTTCGGAAGACATTTTTGCATGTGTAAATAATTGCAAACTGTTTAATGATTACCAGAGCAAACAGATAATATGAAAACATTCACACTTGATGGCTCCATTATGCTTTACTTGGTCATCCTTTCTTTCACAGTTCATTTTGTTGTCTAGAAGAAAGAACATATTTCTAATTCTAACTCTGTCACTAATAATAATTATTTTAAATATTGATGTCATTATTGTTATAGCTCATGTTAGAGTTTCTTTCAACACAAAGGGCTCAGGATGATTTAAAAAAAGTTTTTGATGCCTTTTCTTCTCACATGACAAACATTTCCTGATGCACACCTATGCATCTCCCTTGTAACCAAAAAAAGCTTTAAAAAAAGAAGCAAAGAAAGAAACAAAACACAACGATAATGTATCTATACTTATAAATTGACCACATTTTGCAACTAGTTGTTTTACATTTCTGTATTTTCTATGAGGGAAAAACTGTTCTTAGAAACATTAGCCAGTAGCCTAAATGCTAGGCACATGAACATTTGAGGGCAATGAGAATTGACTGGTATTGCTATGTGGGTAGTCACCGGATGCACCTCGGTCATTTTGAGAGCTCCAGGGACACTATAACAGTCAGATAGTTGCTCCTAGATTTAGTTTCGGCTTTCTCCTGAGGCAATGACCCCCTAAGGGTCATACAATCACACTGATCTTGGTGGTTATTATACGCCCTTGTGGTATACTTGAATTTAGATTCACCTTTTAAACATTTTTTCCTCCAATTAGCAAGCATTTATTTCCCTCCTCCACAGGAAATAAAGAATTATACATAGACAAACAAAACACTTGTTGGTCATTTCCAAAATTGTATGCCTTATTCAGAAACTTGAATCCATCTTCTCTCCGTCAGAGGTGTTTCATCATCAGCTCTCAGGAATTGTGGCTGGTCATTGCATTGGGCAAAGTTTTCCAGTCTTTTCAAGTTGTTTCCCTGTACTGTATTGCTATCATACGAATCATTCTGATTCTGCTTGTTTTACTCTGGATCAACTCATTGCAGTCTTCTAGGTCCTTCCAATGACATTTCTTTTGTCATTTCTTGTAATACAATGATATTCCATTCATATGCCCAAATTTGTTCTATCATTATTTAGGGTCATCATCACCATATCCTTGGACCAAGTCAACTTCATCATAAACCTTAGATGTCCTCTAAAGACAAGTTATTTGACTTTAATTTTGGGGTGAGGGCATGGCTGGTTCTGATCCTAAGTTATTCTTTCTCTTATGTGCCATAAAAAAAGAATTATTTCTTTAGCATCTTGGTCATTTTGAGAGCCATTTTACAGACTTAGACACTTTGTGATCTCTTAATTCCTTGATATGGAGTGACTTTCAATTGATCTAGGCATTTGTGCTTTAAACAGATAGTCCTGACAGCTAGTTTTAGCAACATTTAACATGAGGATCCAAAATTCAGTTGAGTGAATGAGATATTGGATCATATCATTATCGAATTTCCAACTGCAAATGGGATCTTAGACTGCATTAATAGTGTCTAGGAAAAAAAGGGAGATGATAATCCCCCATGTCTGAAATGCACTCTCTCCTCACCTGTACCTCACAGAATCTTTCACTTCCTTCCGGATACATCTCAGCTATCCCCTTGTTCATAAAGCTTTTTCTAATCTCATTTAATGGTGCTCTCCCTCCCTAACTACCTTGTGTTGTTGTTGTTGTTTTTTTAATTGGCAGCCCTATCTTGAGCTTCAGTATTCCTCCACTCCCTCCACCCGCTCCTGACAAATGAGTCTAGTCTAGGAAAACAAATTTCCACATTGGCTCCGTCTGACGATATATTTCTCATTTTACAACTTAAAGTCCATCTTTTTCTCTGTGAGAAAGTGAATAGCATGTTTCATCTTTGGTCCTCTGGAAGAATGATTTGTAATTTCATAGATCAGATTTCTTTAATTCAAGGTCACCAAACTAACTCATTTTAAAACATTATATTTATTTGCTTTATGTTTATACTTTGTATATTTATATTTGTACTTGCATTCTCCCCTATTAGAATGTTACAGAATATATTGTTACATTTGTGGAATTGTCCTTGAGGATAGGAATTGCTTCATTTCTTGTCATTGTATTCCCAGACCTATTATAGCGCCAGGCAGCTAGATCGTCACTACATGACGTGATGTGAGCTCTTAGAGAATTTTTGTTTTTATTTTGTTTATTTTTGCCTTTCTTTGTATCCCTAGTGCTTAATACCTGGCCAGGCACACAGTAGGCACTTAATAAATACTTACTGACTGATTGACATCTGCATATTTGACAAGGGTGCCTTCTAGGGTTTCATTCAAGCTATGGGGGTAGGGGGAGTGGGAAATACCAAGGAACATACAACCAAAGACAGATGCCTGGAGACCTCTCTCTAGGTTGGCATAGACCCACCAAAGACTACTTTTTTAAGTCTGGCTAATTCCAAATTCATTCAGCCTACATCTCTCTATTTTGGCTTCACGGATATCATCAAAGTTTGTCCAATATTCTATAGGAATCTGACTATGCTATGTGGCATGATGAGTTCTGGATGAAGTCATACTAGCTTTTTATGATCACTTTCTTCTAAATGCTCTAAACCAAGGATAGGGAACCTGTGGTCTCCAGGCTACATGCGGCCCCCCTGGATCCTCAAGTGAAGCCCTTTGACCAGAAGTTTGGGTTGAGTCCTCTGGGAAAAACCATCCTCTGGGAAAGGATACAAGCCTCTTCTGGTGGAGGCTGAAAACAATTGCAGGATCACAGAAGATGAAAGAAAGAAAGTGGGGAGGTGCCACCACTGACTGCCAGCCATAGGAGAACTTCAGGAAGCAGGACAAGAGGACAGGGAGCAGTGAAGTATTCAGGGATAGTGCTTCAACAATGGAAACTCTTCCTTCTCTGTGAGGAGGCTTATTACTCTTGTCTTGGGTATCAGTATTTTCTATGGGCTCTGGAAGAATTAAACCTGTAGAATTCAATTGTAGAAACAATTCATAGTCAGAGCTTTGTCAGCCTGCATACTCAAATTGGAAGTTTACGCCACACTGGGTGAAGAGAAAGTACTGAAATTCCCCGATCATCTGGGTGGCTGCCACAAGCAAGAGAAGTAGAGGTCCCTCAACGGTGTGTGTGTGTGTGTGTGTGTGTATGTGTGTACTTTGATTTATCAGTTCTTTCTGGAAATGGATAGCACCTTCCTTCATATGTCCTTTGTAGTTGATTTTAATATTCATAATACTCAGAATAGCTTAGTCATTCACAGCTATTCTTTGAACAATCTTGCTGTTACTGTACATAATGCTTTCTTGGTTCTACTCATTTCCCTCTTCATTATTTTGTTCATCTTTCCATGTTTTTATTTTTTTAATCATTCTGCTCATCATTTCTTATGGTACAGTGGTATTCCATTACAATCATATGCCACAACATGTTTAGCCATTCCCCAATTGATGGGCATTGCCATAGTTTCCACTTCTTTGCCACCATAAAGAGAGCTGCTATAATTCTTTATAATAAATATTTATAAATTATATAATATAAATTTATACATATATATTTATATACATTATCATATAATATATATGTATAAATTTAGAAATAAATATAAATAAAAATATGAGTTCTTGTCCTTTTTCTCAGGTCACCTTGGGAAATAAATCTAATAGTCATATTTCTGGTTCAAATGGGATACAGTTTTAAAGCTCTTTGGGCATAATTCCAAATTCTCTCCAAGATGGTTGGATCAGTTCACAGATCCACCAATAGTGTGTTAGTGTCCCAATTTTCCCCCATCCCCTATAACATTTGTCATCTTCCCCTTCTATTACTTTAGCCAACCTGATAGATGTTTCTACACCTGGAATATTCCCTTCCTACAAACCCACCAGGCATTCCCTTCTTTCAAAAACTACTCATCCCATTAAAGCCCTTCATGGATAATGCCACATATAAAATCAAGCTGTTTAGCAAATGGATCCCCTCAACAGAGCAATTCTATTTGACTTTGGGTATAAGCCCATCTTTGCAGTTTATTAGACAGATAATAAGGAATTCTTTGATGGATATGTGATTTCATTGATGGGTACATTCCTTACAAGGTACAGACTGCAATCCATTTACACTTGCCCATCTATGACACTCTTGTTCCTGTTTCCCATAATCCTCCATAACAGTGGGCCTGCCCAACCTAATGAAGAGGAGAAGCTCCTTTAGTTGTCTTGACATTGCTTAGATACCAAGGAAGTATACAAGTTTTCCATCTGTTCTTTTCCACTCTCACTCTGTAATCTATTTAGCTACTTTTCTGGTCATACATCTCTTTAATGACATCCTCTATACCACTTCTCCTGCCCCATTCTTTTTTCTTATTTTTTTCTTTTTTGTTATAAACTTAATGAACCTCAACAAACTTGAAAAATTCAATATATAAAGAACAGAAAAAATGTATCTGAAAATGTAAGCTTTCTTTACAGATTGTTTAAAGTGTATATTCAATTTTAAACAATAGACATACAATTCCATCAGAAGAAGGAAATGGCAAACCACCCCAGTATCTTTGCCAAGAAAACTTCAAATGGGGTCATGATGAGTCAGCCTTGACTAAACAACTCTAAAACAATTGCCCTGGCTGTCTATGTCCCCTACTGAACTTTGCTTTACTCTCTCTTCATGTTTTCTTTGATGTTTAATTACAGCTTCCTTTCTCCTCCATACTTCTCTCTTGCCTTCCTTCCTTTTTCCTTTCTTTCCTTCTTTTTGCCTTTCACCTTTATATCACTACTACTACCACTAAATCCTCTCATCTCAAATAGAAGCCCTTCCTTATAGTAAATAAAAATAGCTTCAATTTACATAGCACTTTAAAGTTTGCAAAATTTTCATGTTATCTCATATAATTCTTACAATATCCTTGTTGAAGTAAGTGGTATTATTCCAATTTTACAGATGAGGAAAACTGAAGCACAGAGAGGTTAAGTGATTTGCCCAAGGTCACATCGTTAGTAAGCATCTCAGGCATGATTTGAACTCTGATCTTTCTGAGACAAAGTCCAGCACTTAACCCACTGTATCACCTTGCTGTATCTATAAATATAAAATATTTATACCTAACACAAAGGAATAGTCAAAGAAAACTGATACATTGACTGTGTTTGAAAATATGCACATCATTCTATACCTCTAGTTCATTTATGGCTCTAGTCCATGATTTATTATGAGACTTCTGAAGTCATAATTGGTAATTTCATAAGTCTTCCAGAGCTATTTCCCTTTACATTTTTGTGGACATTATGCATTTTTCCTCCCAGTTCCATTCGCTTTTGTCTGTATAAGTTCTCATAATTCCTCCTAGGTACCTTTGAATCTGCCATATTTATCATTTCTTAAAATATAGTATTTGCTGTTGTTCAGTTATTTCAATCATGTCTGACTCATCATGACCCCATTGGGGGTTTTCTAGGCAAAGATACTACAGGTCCTTCTCCAGCTCATTTTATAGATGAGGAAATTGAGGAAACAGGGTTAAGTGACTTGCCCAGGGTCACACAGCTAGCAAGTAACTAAGGCCAAATAAGAACTAAGGTCTTCCTGACTCCAAGCTCAGCACTCTGATCACTGTGCCTCCTAGCTGCCCCCAATATGATATTACATAATAGTAATATACCATAATTTTCCAGTCATTCTATTTCTAGTTCTTTGCTACAACAAAGAGTGCTGTTTTAAATATTATAGTAAATATATAATAAGGATAATTAGCACTGCTATCCCTCTCTTCCCATCAGTTCAGGGTAGATAAGTTTCCCAGGATGC
Organism: Bettongia penicillata ogilbyi; assembly: GCA_023548195.1. NCBI lineage: Eukaryota > Metazoa > Chordata > Mammalia > Diprotodontia > Potoroidae > Bettongia > Bettongia penicillata. Next base: position 245,395 of record JAJHZJ010000864.1, read on the forward strand.
ACAGAGTTAAGTTGGGTGTCAAACTTCCTTGAGAATATAAAAGGAGTTGTATCATATTTTAAATGTGTCAAAGTGTGTCTTTTGTATTTTTAGTTTTACTTTTGAGGGGAGAAGAAAAATAGCTATCCTATATCTCTTCCACATTATATATTGAATGCCTTTCTTTTTCTTTTTAATAATATTTTTTTTCCAATTACATATAGACAATTTTCAACTTTCCATTGAGTACCTTTCCAACTCCTTTATGGGGGGACTCTAGACATGAGCCTTTAAATTGTGGGGTTGATGGATAGTCAGACAGTGTGAGAAAAGAGCCTGGCCCCTCCCTTCCTCTTCCTCCCTCTTTCTCTTTCTCTGTCCCTCCTTCCTTTCCTCCCTCCCACTCTTTTTATATTTGAGACTCCCTCAATATTGAATTCAGTTTATGTCTGAGCCCAGAGGTAGCCTTTCAGCTTCCTTGACCACTGTCGGAGCTATGCCTACACATATGGGTCTTTCCCCTCTTTCTTTGAAATATATGCCTTAGTAGTGCTATCACTGGGTCAGTTTGATGTGTGCATAATTTAGTGATTTAAGTGGGGGCATAGTTTTTTGCATAGTTCTTTGTAAAATGTCATAGGCTATTTCTGAACACAATATACCAGCCCATTCCCTTTGAATAAACTTCCCCTTAAAATTTCCTGTAACTTAGAGCTATGTCAATACCTTCTTCACTTTTGTTTTGGTGGTCATGATAGTTCTGGCAACATATACACACTTAAGATAATACTGTTCAAGTACCAGGAGAACATTATAACAGCAATGTCATAACAAAGATCAACTGTGAAAGATGATGATCCAAGACAATTCCAAAAGACTCATGATAGTAAGAGCTATCTACCTCCAGGGAAATAACCAATGAACTCTAAAGTGCCGATTGAAGCATCCTTTTTTTTAAAATCTTTGTTTGTTTGCAACATGGCTAATACAGAAATTTGTTTTGCATGACTTCACATGTATAATTGCTAACCTTTTCAGTGGGTGAGTGAGAGATGGGAGGAAGGGAGAGAACTTTGAATTTAAAAAATTTTTTTAATGAATGTTAAATATATATATATATACATATATATTATATATATAAATTAAAAATAAAAAAAGATATGCTGCTCAGTAATGGTAATAGTGAGGGTGATATGCCAGCCAAGTTTAGTAAGAGACTGGAGAAGTATAAAATTCAGTGAATTAACATTTTCCATTTTAAAAATTCTTTCTTCACTACCCAACTTAATTTTGTCAGAGCCTAATTTCTTTCATGCTTTGTCTTCAGGCCTATGTTCCATTGATGAGACTCTTTTAATTCTTCTGCTACCATAGATTCCTATGAATGCAGGCAGGTTGCCAGCTGCTTTGCAAGAATTAAAATAAGATCATTATGTTTGCACTGTTTTCTTTGGAAAGTGGTAGAACCTTTCATATCAATTGTTTTTCTTTTACTTCTGGGAAGCTTCCAGATCAGCTGTTGCCTTCTGTTAGTTTGCCTATCTCCACAATGCAGCATCATGACATCCAGGAAGATATTGATGGAAATGTGGTCAGCCCCCAACACAAGAAGGCCTCGCTACCGTATGCATCCATCAACACTTTCTTCATCCTGTACAAGTGAAATGCTGCTCCCAAACAAGCAACCAGGCAGAGTATCCATGCCTTGAAAATTATATAAAGAAAGTCATTGTTTATTGACTCCGGGAACTTGTTCAGATCTAAAAAAAATCAGGCTAAGACTAAAAGAAATTTAGCTGTGGGCAGTAGGAATTTCAGTTAAAAATACAATCCACAATATTACTGCAGCATGTGGTTAGGATATTGGTGCTCATTTTTGTTAGATAGCAATCATTGAAGACATTAGGATGGGCCAAAAAGCTGTGAGATGCAAGAGAAACCTCTTGAATATCTGGACAAGGCATGAGTCAAATACATGAAAATCCAGAAAGATGTCTCTGGGTCCTTTCTCTGCAAGGAGTTCCAATTAGTTTTCTCTACCCCTTTCAGAGTAGGAGAATGAATTCTAAGCATTGCTCTCTGTAAGCCTGTACCCACACAACAACTGTCCTTGGAAGATGATCTTGTCATTTCATTATTAGGCCAAAAAAAGAGAGGTTAATTTGTATTTTCAGACAACACTGATGCTCTGACTGCTATTTAAACATGAGAAGAAAGATCCAGACCTTTTCTTTTTTCATCTGGAGAAATACAAAACAAAAAGTCACTCAGTCCACACTGTCTCTCCTGGTTATGCTAAGAGAAACACCTGAGGTGACTTTCCTGAACCTAAACAGCAGCCAGTGGCATCATGAGATTGAAAGGAATTTTCATATCTAACTAAGGGGGGAAGGGGAACTGAATTGAAAGCATGGCAGTTGAAGGAGAATGAAAGTAGTTAAAGAGATGGCTTCTTTGATTGACTGACTGGCTATTGTCATGGATCTAAACCACAGAAGAGCTGAAATGACTCCTCTAGCTAATTGCTACAAGACCTAAGCCTTCCCTCTAAAGGGAATAAAAAACTGTGCAGCAACTACAATTCCATAAAAAATGAGCAGTTTTGTAACAGCAAAAATCTGGCAAAGACCAGCTCAGCCAAGACACCAAGAGAGGGCAGCACATGGATGACAAATAATCCAAGAAAGGATTCTCCCCTCTCCCATCAGGGTACATCAGAAGAGAAAGTAGATCACAGCCTGATGACATCACTAGACCAGCAGATGACATCAGCATCTCAGTGGCTAGGTTAGTAATAGCATCAGAGACAGACAGTTAATGGGGGAGGTTGGCAAAAGGGAACATGGATTTACCCTGCTACACATTTCCAGGTCATGCATGTCTCCTAGGTATATGTCTTCTCTCGTGTGTGCTGCTTTGGTCATACATATTACCTTGTTGGTGCCCTTTCCCATAGATTCTCTGGGTATGCACCCTCTTCATGTCAGTTCCCTTGGCTATATGTGTTTCCTGGCTATTTGTACATGTGCTTTCTCTCCTCTAGGTAGGATAATAATACAGGGGAAAGTGTACATATATATGTATATAGATATATATTAGATATATACTATACTATATATGAAGTATATTATATATACATATTTATACTTACATATAAGGAGGAAATTGTCTGTTCTTTAGTTTTCCACATTATTTAATTAATTGTCTTTTGCTTTGAATTAGCATATCACTTGGTTAGTCTGGCAAAAGAAACATCAACAGAGCCTCATGAACTGTAATTCTGAGTGGATGATGACCCAAAGTATATCTGGAAGCTGGACAATTTTCAAGAGAGAGGTTCACACTCTTGGTAAAAAAGTTTGGTTATCTTGACTTATTGTCACAGATCCACACTTCACTTCATATCTACTGCTCTGTCTGGTTTCAATTCCTTGGAACAAGATGCTTCCTGATGTCTGTCCTCTCCCTCTCTCCCTTCCTGCATTTTTGTGTGTGTATTGTCTCACCCTCTCCCCATTAGACTCTAAACATCTTGAGAGCAGAGACTCTCTTTCTTTTTATTCCTTGTATCCCTAATATGTAGCACAGTGCCTGGCACATACTAGGTACTTAATATATATTTGTTAGATTGGATTAGAGATCCAGAATTGGAAGAGGCCTTAGAGATATCTGGTCCAAATTTCTTACAGATGAGGGAATCTGAGGCCAGCAGGGGTTATGTGACTTCTTCAAGGTAACAAAGGTGACCTCTAGTCCTTTAATTTCAAATTCAGGACTCTTTCCACTGCACCCTGTTGTCTCATACTTACTGGACTGAATATAGCAAGGCATCAGAGGTCAGTTTTTGCTGGCAAAAATGAAGTCTTTGAGAATAGGTTTGAGGAGAGATGCTTAGTGCATTACTGGAGAGAGAGGGAGCAAGAGATGGAGAGATATGGGGAAGCGGCTGCTGTGGTTGCTGCTTGTGTAGCAACTACTCCTTCCTTGACGCAGTGTGATGTGGAGTAGCCTGAGGTTGAAGTTATTGGCACACAGGGGTTACCTCTGGCTGGAGTTAATGTTAAATTTTCAGTGTGGATACTTACATTATGGAAAATAGCAAACACTACAGATCAGAGTTTGACTTATTGTTTCATGTATTGTCTAGACTTAAGAAAGTGATGGAGAAAATGTTAATAAAACAAATTAAACATTTAAGTGTGTTGTGTGTATATTTTTCCTCAGAAAGCTGGTTGTTAAACATTTACCAGCTAACCCCCGATGGCAAGTCTTATTGCTGAACAAGTATTCCTATGGGAGAGCTGATGTAAATAGTGATATCTATCTGTCTTTCTCCACTTTCTTTCAATCCAAAGCTTAACTATTCTTTGAAGTTTAAGTTTCTGTTTAATACTAAATGCCAGTTTAGGATAAAATAATTGTTCACAATAATCTTATTGTATGCTTTCTTACTATGAATGGGAAGGCAGAAAGACAATCAGTGTCTGAGATGATGCAACAATAGAGGGAACCAGACAGAGAAAAACACAAGATTACCAGGATCTTTCTGGCTAGGGACTCCAGAAATAAATGAAAGAGAATCTTATTGTTGTCTTTAATAAGATTTAACTCCCCAGTTAGAAGGAAAATTAAAAATAGAACAACAACAAACCAAGGAAGAGATCTCCATGTACAACGAACAGTATTTGGGTATGGTTTTAGTTACCAGGAAACTGTCCCATTTTAGATGGTTCTCTCCTTTGTGTGGGTGGAACCATCATTTCCCACATCTTCTGTCAGCTGTCCCGATGAGAATATTTTCTCCCTTAGTCAACATATTCACAAAGTTTCTCAGTTAGGAATAGATTGAGCCTTTGAACTTGTACTTCCCTAAGGAAAGGGGCAGCTAGGGGGTATACTGGTCTTGGAACCAGGAAAACTAATCTTTCTGAGTTCAAATCTAGTCTCAGGCACTTATTAGCTGTGGGACCCTGGGAAAGTCACTTAACCTTGCTTGCCTCAGTTTCTCATCTGTAAAATGAGCTGGAGAAGAAAATGACAAACCACTCCAGTATCTTCACCAAGAAAATCCCAAATGGGGTCATAAATATTCAGACAAGACTGAAATGACTCCATACCAAGAACAAAAGTCCTAGGGGGAAAATGGGAAAAAAAATTCAGTGGAGACCAACTGCCTAAGTACCTTCAATTCCTTACTCACCAAGCCTCCTTCTACCAGTTAAATCTGCTTATTCAAGGCTTAGTCTAAGGAAAACCCTACATTGAGTTTTGTTTTTGTATTTGGAAAGTCCCACTTTGAGGAGTTAAAAAAATTAAAATCTCAAAAATTTTCTCTTACTTAACTCTGTAGCCCCCAAGTGAGGCAACACCTGACAGGTTTTTTTTTTTCAAGATAGTCTATTTTTCTCTGTCTCTTTCTCTCTTTCTCTGAATACCCTGCTAGTAGTAGCTGCCTCCTTCTCTCTGTCTTTGCATTTGTTATCATGAAGCATACAAATCAGAAACCATCAAACAGGAGAAACACGTTAGTATGAGCAGCATGGAAGGGCAACAAAGCAGCAGAATATAGTGATTTAGAAGAACGAGTCCTGATTTGGAGCCAGAGAATCTGGGCTCAGGTCCCAGCTGTGCTACTTACTACTGAGTGACCTTGTGCAAATCCCTTTATTGCCATGGACTTCAGTTTCCACAACTCTGAGATGAAAAGGTTGGAATAGATGATCTGTAAGGCTCCTTTCGGTTCTAAATCTGTGAGTTAGTAAAATATTTATAAGGGAAACATCTTTCAAACAGGCATACATATGCCTTGCAGAGGACACAGTGAGCTGAATAAGATGCCATCATCCGTCCATCCATCCACAGGAACACCAAGGCCTAACCTCAATGGGCATCTTGCTATTTTACCTGGAGTGCATGTATATATAGCCCTGCTCTTTCTGCCTCTCCTTTCTTTAAGAATAATATGAAAATATATATTACTGATGGTACTGGAAAGGACTTGATAATCTGTGGTTCTAAAACTCCCTTCACTGACTATCCTATCTGTGCTGATTTCCTGTTAGAATATAAGTTCCTTGAGGGCCAGTACTATCTGACTTGTATTTGCATCCCCATTACCGAACACAATGCCTGGGACACAGTCCTTGTTTAATAAGTGCTTATTGTTTGACAGAGCAAATAGAATAAGAATATTTTTCAATCATAGAGAACTTGGCCATCTGAGAAAGGCCACTAGAAATGTAGCACAAGTCTTAAAAATGGCATTTAAGGGTTTGTTTTTAAACAATCTACTCAATCTGGAGACAGTTCAATTAGAACACAACAACACAATGAAATACACACACAGATCTTACACCTATTATAGGAAGAAAGATTGGAGAAGTCAGGAATGTCATTTGGACTATCACTTTTTCAGTTTGCAAAGAGAGTTATTATCAGTTGCTCAGGTTCCGTGGCTAACCTGCAATGACATAAACACAGAATACTCAGGGGTCCAGAGTCCTGAGAGGCAGGTAATGTTATTGCTAGAACTGATCTTTGGGTTTAGTTTTTGGTTGTGTCAAACTGAGTTCTGAACTGCATTTGCCACTGCTTGGGCCAAGAATGGGAAAGCGAGGAAATAGACTGGCACAATACTATACAGCAATAACTCATTGGAATGTGTCACAAACTACCCTTCAGATTATTGTTCCTTGAATTATCCTGAGAGCAACGACTCACACCCGTTCTCAATCACTGGCAGTGGACAGAAGCAAAATGATCCAGACATTAACAAACCAGTCCATAGAACAGCTCATAAACTATTCAATTATCTTTTGTATATTTCATCTGGAAGAGCTAGGTGGCACAGTGGATAGAGTGCCAAGGCCTAGAGTCAGGAAGACTCATGTTCCTGAGTTCAAATCTGACCTCACACGCTTATCAACTGTGTGATCTGAGTGAATCACTTAATCCTGTTTACGTCATTTTCCTCATCTGTAAAATGAGCTGGTGAAAGGAATGGCAAAGCACTCTAATATCTTTGCCAAGAAAACCCCAGATGGGTCACAAAGAGTCAGACATGACTGAAACAACTCAACAACAAAAATATTTCATCTATCTTTTACCAAATTTATCCCTGACAAATTGAACATTAAGATCTTGTACATATGTGATGGATCTTTTTGATTTCATAATGATTCTAAAATAGTATTGCATGTTAATTTCATATTTGTAAAACAAAATAAAATGTTGATGGAAACAGGTCTGGAGAAATCAGTATAGTACAGAAGGTGATTTTGCATTGACTCTTGCAGGGTGGCCTCAGTGACTTACCAGCTACCTCTCTCCTCCCCCAACCAATTCTTCATATCTTAAAAGGCCAGTTCACTCATGCACACTTGGACAGATTTCAGCTTTTGTGGGCGGCACTTGCCAGGTTTGTTTTGAAGTTTACAAGCTGTACGCAGCTTGACTGGTTGAAAAGTAGGACCCATGGATATTCAGATGAAAACAGGAGTAGGACCAAGATGGCAATCTGGCTCCACTGACCCTCATGATTGCAATTGCAACCCAGAGCTCATAGTCTGAGTTCTTTCATTTTTTAAAAAAGAGAAACATTGTTAGCAAACAGGAAAAAGAAATTAATTTTGACAGCTCAAGCACTCGCAAGAATGTGGACTGTGGAGGCCCATGGAGAGGCTAAACAAATCCCTAGGCAGGACTTCAAGTTTAGGACTTTAGGAGGACATCCAGAACTCTTTAGAGCTTGTCTAAGAGGTGTCTTGGTTTGCCCCAACTGGTCACTCCAAACAATCCAACAAATTCAATTCAATTCAACAAATATTTATTTAGTAATGGATGCTCAACAAACATTGATGAATGTTGGTCATTGTGCAATGAGCGGAAAGGGCACAGATGAAAACTAGCATAGTGTTTGAAGCTTAAATTCAACTGGGAATAGATAAGACTTGAAATGATGATAATACAAAATAGATAATAGAGGCATTGTATGGTGATGGATTTGAAATGGGAGGATTGGCGGGCAGATCTCACCTATGATATTGACTACATTTTTGACCTTGGACAAATCACTTAACCTCTTTGGGACTCAGTTTCCTCATATATAAAATGAAGTAGTTGGACTAGATGATTTCTAAAACTCAAGTCTTCCTGATGCCAGGGCTGAAATTCTATCCACTAACTAAATCTATTATCTTCCAATAAGGGGAGATAAGTAGAGATATTTGGCATTACCGTGCCTCTCAAGTTAGATTACACACAAAAAGTGCTAATAATAGTAGTAGTAGCAGCAGCAGCAGCAGCAGTAGTAATCAGAATATTTGAGGAGAGAAGACTAATAGATGGGAGTATCAAAGAATGCTAATCTGTGGAGGGTATTCCGGAGCTAAGTGTTGAAGGAAGATAAGGAATTTGAAAGTGGGAAATGAAAAGAGAGATTGTATTTATTTTTCTTTCATTCTAGAAGAGAACCAAAGACATCAGGAGGATGCTGTCTTGACTTGCAAGTGATTTGGATTTAAGTGAGGCAGGGCTGTGCAAAGTCATCAGCCTCACTCTTTCCTCCAGAGTCATCAGAACCCCTAGTTCAAAATGATTGGTGATGGTCTCCAGCAAAAGAGAACCTTTCAGACAAAGGTTTTTCACAATTATGGTTACTATGTATTTCCCTCCATCCTGCTTTCCCCCGTTTATCCTACTCTCTCTCCTTATACCCTGTTCATTTTCAAAAGTATTTTGCTTCTGATTTTTTACCTCACCCAATCTGTCCTCTCTACTATCAGCCCCCTCCTTCTTTTATCATCTTCCCCATCTACTTTTTTTGTATGGTGAAATAGATTTCTATACCCAACTGAATATGCATATTATTTCTTCTTTAAGCTGATTCTGATTAGAGTAAGGTTCATGTCCTTCACCTCCACTCTAAAGGCTCTTTCACACCTTTTTTGGTGAGATAATTTACCCTATTCTACCTCTCCCTTTCCCTCTTTCCCAGCAATTCCCCTTTCTTATCTCTTAGCTTTATTTTTTTAGATAACCATTCCATCATATTCAAGTCACACCTATTCCCTCTGTCAACGTATATTCCTTCTAATTGCCCTAATAATTAGAAAACTTTTAGGAGTTACAAGAATCATTTTCCCATGTAGGAATGTAAATAATTTAACTTTGTTGAATCCTTTATAATTTTTCTGTCCTGCTTACCTTTTTATGCTTCTCTGGAATTTTGTATTTGAAAGTCAAATCTATTCAGCTCTGGTCTTTTCATCAGGAATGCTTGAAAGTCTTCTATTTCATTGAAATATTTTTTTTCCTTGAAGGAGTATGTTCAGTTTTTATGGGTAGGTGATTTTTTTTATTGTAATCCTAACTCTTTTGTCCTCTGGGATATTATTGTATTCCCAGCCCTCCAATTCTTTAATGTAGATACAGGTAAATTTTGTGTTATTCTGATTGTGGCTCCACAATATTTGAATTGTTTCTTTTGGTTATTTGAAATATTTTCTCTTTGACCTGGAAGCTCTTGAATTTGACTATAAAATTCCTGGAAGTTTTCATTTTGGGATTTCTTTCAGGAAGTGTCAATGGGTTCTTTCAGATTCTATTTTATCCTCTGGTTCTGGAATATCAAAATAGTTTTCCTTGATAATTTCCTGAAAGATGATGTCTAGCCTCTTTTTTGATCATAACTTTCAAGTAGCCTAACAATTCTTAAATTATCTTTCCTGGATTTGTTTTCCATGTCAGTTATTTTTCCAATGTGATATTTCACATTTTCTTCCTCTTTTTTTTTTTTTTTACCATTCTCTTGATTTTGTTTTATTGTTTCTTGGTGTCTCATAAAGTTATTAGCTCATCCAATCCTAATTTTTAAGGATTAGTTTCTTCAATGAGATTTTGTACCTCCTTTTCCATTTGGCCAGTTCTGGTTTTGAAAGAGCACTTTCAGTGTGTTTTTGTACCTCTTTTGTAATTTGGCCAATTCTGCTTTTCAAGGCATTTTTCTCCTCACTGGATTTTCGTGCCTCTTTTATTATCTGACCTATTCTGTTTTTCAAGGTGTTATTTTCTTTAGTATTTATTGTGCATCCTTTACCAAGCTGTTGACTCTTTTTTTCATGATTTTCTTGCATCATTCTCATTTTCTTCCCAATTTTTCCTCTATCTCTCTTACTTGATTTTAAAAATCCTTTGGAAGTTTTCCCATGGCCTGAGACCAATTCATATTTTTCTTTGAGGCTTTGGATGTAGCTGTTTTGACTTTGTCTTCTTCTGAGTATGTATTTTGATCTTCCTTGTCACCATAGTAACTTTCTATGGTCAGGATCTTTTTCTTGCAGTTTGCTCATTTTTTTCAGACTATTTCTTGACTTTTAACTCTATGCTAAAGTGAGGTTCTTTTTCTAAAGGGGAGGGGGTACTGTTCCAAACACCAGGTTTTCTGTGAAGCTGTTTTCAGAGATAATTCCAGGAACCTATAAGTTTTTGGTTCTTCCAAAGTGATACGACCTAAGGAAAAATGTTTTTATGCTTTAGTCTGTGATCAACCACAAGCACTATTTTCTATCCTGGAACTGAGACCATGGTCCCAGCTCTCCTGTGATCACAAGTTCTGGTGTGCTAATGCTTCCCCTCACCCTGGGATTAAGATATAGGATTGCAACCCAGATTCAAATGGTTGATTGCTGTTCTTCATTCTTGAAGAGGACCAAAATGACGTCACCATGATAAAGTGAAGTTTCAGTGTGTATGACTGTGGGTGATCAGACCAATATGAATGCTCTACCACAGATTGGGCACAGATAGTCTGTGTGAACATTTGGGGTGATTATTTCAAATTTGTGCATCCTATGTTTCCTTCATGCTGTTTCAATTCTGCTTTGTTCATAGATGTGGGCCCACTATGTTGAGTAGTCCTGTGCCAATATTTCCCATGATGCACATTCAGATCCAAAGTTCTTGAGAGAAACCTTGTGAGTGTCCTTGTATCACTTCTTCTGACCACCATGTGATCACCTGCCCCATGTAAGTTCTCCATAAAAGTTTTTTTGGCAAGCGTACATTATGCATTCGAACAACGTGGCCAGCCCATCAGAGTTGCACTCTCTGAACCATTGTTTGAATGTTTGGCAGTTTAGTTTGAGCAAGGACTTCAGTGTCTGGTACCTTATCCTGCCAGTTGACCTTCAGAATCTTCCTAAGATAGTTCAAATGGAAGTGATTCAGTTTCCTAGTACGGAGCTGGTAGTTGTCCATGTTTCACAGGCATACAACAATGAGGTCAGTAAAATGGTTCTGTAGACCTTCAGTTTGGTAGTCAGTCTAATACCTCTTCTCTCCCAAACTTTTCTTTGGAGCCTCTCAAATACAGAGCTAGCTCTGGCAATACATGTGTCAACCTCACTGTCAATGTGTACATCCCAGAAAGTACACTACCAAGGTAAGTGAACTTATCCACAGCATTCAAAACTTCTCCATTTGTTGTAACTGGTGGTTCCACATATGGATGTCATGATGATGGCTGATGGAGGACCAGTGTTTTCTTGGTGTTAATTATTAGACCAAAATTAGCACAGGCAGCAGAGAATTGATCCATACTTTGCTGCATGTCAGCTTCAGAGGCTGCATTGAATGCAGAGTCATCTGCAAACAGAAAATCATGCACCAGCACTCCCTCCACTTTGGTCTTGGCTCATAGCCTTTTCAAATTGGAGAACTTACCATTATTATGGCAGTTAGCCTTGATGCCATGTTCATCCTCACTGAAAGCTTTTGAAAACATGACTGAAAACATCATGCTAGAAAGCATGGAAGCAAGCACACAGCCCTGTTCCACTCCATTGATAACCAGATTCAAATATGGGCAATATGACAGAGCCCTGCACCCAGTGCCAGCAAAGAGACCCCTGTAATCTCTTTCTGACCAGTTGCCTGAACCCCTTGCTCTCTATAGGCTAAGAGGTCTGGAAACTGCCACTGCTGCCACTTTTTCAGTAACCCCCAAGGCCTGCTCCTGTTTTGCTGGCCTGCGCTCCACTTTCACCCCAGTGCAACATACCTTTCCTGCTGACCTAAGTTGTCTTGGGCTGGAAAATTGTTTTACCTCATCCTTTTTGGGGGGGGGCGGTGTTGCTACTCCAGAATTTGTTTTGAGGCATTATTTAAAGTCTTTTGGAGCAGTTTGGGGGAGAGCTCATGTGAGTACTTGCCTTTTCTCAGTTATTTTGACTCTATCTCCTCATCCCCACTGCAAGGATTCTCTAAAGGTTTTTAAACTGTTATCTTTTTTTTATATCACATTCATTTCAATGCCTGTTTCCTCCCCTTTACCAATCTTCCCTTTAGCAAAGAAATATAGTTCATCAATACTGACTTGTAAAATGACCAAGTCTGTCAGCATATGCAAGAACCCCCACATTACTGCCAACCCTCTACTGAGAGGAAGGGAGGGTTTCACTATCTATTTTTCACAATTAATCTGATGTCAGCTGCTTTTTAGTGTTAATTATGTAAATGACATTTACATAATTGTACACTGAAGGTTTTTGACCTGAAGAGTACCATGTTAAAACTTGTACATTAAGAGGATTATTTTATTAGCTGTACGAAGGATGGATTGCAGAGGGAAAAGATGAAAGCATGGAGACAATTATGAGATTATTGGAATTGATATGGAAATTGATAAGTCTCTTTGACCAAGATTGGGTGATCCAAGTCACCTACCTCAAGACCCTCATTGGAATGAACCCACAACTCACTATAATACTCATTTTCTCATCCATTAACCAATCAGAGTTGCTTGCCACTCTGAGGAACACATGTTCTTCCAAGGGAATATAAACTTTGAGCCCACCACCACAAAGGGTCTTTGGCATTCAAGAGTGCCTTTGACCTATTTTATTAGTAAATATGCTAGTCTTATTAGTAAAATGATTAAGTTGCCCAGAATCTCAAGCTTTTTAAACATCACATAATAATTATAATGACCATATATGATAATATCAATTGATGATGACGAAGAAAGAGGCTTGGTAAGTAAGGAGTAGGAGGAGTTGTTTCTTTCAGAGGCAAAGGTACCTCATGAACATCTCTGAAGTTTTTTGTTCTTCTTGTGCAAATTTAAAGAAAAACCTTTCCTTGGTGGGGAGGTCGGTAATTAGAAAGTTATTCCTAAATTGAGGAATAGGGAACAGAATGAGTCTGTCTACACAAGGGTGAGGGCCATCTAAGAGGGATTAAAAGGTTTCCTGATAAGCCAAACCCCTCTAACCCCCAGCCACTGCTACGTAATAATTTTGGCAAGCCGTGATGGATAAGAGTCTAAAGTAGGAATAAAAGAAAGGGTATGAAAGAGCAAAAAAAAATGAAGGATAGAAATACATGTCTAAATTCTACCCTGTAACATTATTTATTGAGAGATCTCTCATATTGAGTCTCAATCAAAATACAGAACACTAGGTGCATATCACTTGGGGTTAAGGGTACAAAGCTATCTGTCTTCATCTGTCAGTGCAACAGAGAATGCCACAGAAACAGCAGTGTTAGTGTGAGGGGGCTGAGTTCTTTCGTCACTTCAAAATGATAATTCAAAATGTATTCATGAGGAGTCTTCACTTAATAAACACATCAGGCAGAATTTGATGGTGATAACTTATGAACATAACAAAAGTGTCATTGCTTTGAGCAAATAAAAGTCTTTTGCCTGTTAATTATTAATGCTTAGGCAATGCTTTCTTCCTAGGAGCTCAAAACATTCAGCAGACATGTCCTAGTTCACCTAGAACATACTGTTAAAATAGGAAGAGAGCCCATATTAGAGAGTTTTCATTTTCCCAGTAGAAAAACAAGGCAAGAGCTTGCTGCCCCCTAGATGCTTTGTCACATCATAAATAGAGCTGTGATCGTTTAGACAGAATTGGGGCATGCTAGGACTTACTTCTGTGCATTGTTCCTCTAGATCTGATCTCTAAAATTCACAGTGGCTGTGGTGGCTTTGTTGTATTTTGGAGCGCTCTCCTTTGGTACACTAATGTTGGTTTCTTAGAAGTTCAACTCGTCCTACCCTTCTAGCCAAAAAGAACATTGTGACCTTCTGAAATCTTGTCAAACTGGCCCTTTTCCTTCATAATATTTCCATCTTCCATCCAAGCCTTTGCATGAGCCATTGTCATGCCTGGAACATACTTCCTTCTCACCACCCTTTCTTGAAGTCTCTTAATTCCTATTATTGTAGAGGCAACACCATCCAACCAAGTCACAACTTGGGAATCATCCTGGGTTCCTCATTTTCTCCCTCTCCTTCTATATTCCAGTTATTGCCAAGGCCTGCCAATTTCACCTTTGTGACATCTCTCAAATTCGTGCCTTCTCTCTTCCAACACTTTCATCACCCTGATTACAGGCTCTCATCATCTTGTACCTTGATAATTGTAATAGCTGCTGGAAGGTCTGCCTACCTCAAGTCTTTCCAAACTCCAATCCATCCTCTACTTAGCCATTAAAGTGATTTTCCTAAAGCCCAGGTCTCATCATGTCAGCTGTCTACTTATTAAACTACGGCAGATCCTTGTTGCCTATAGGAGCAAAAACCAAAAGCTCTGCTTGTCATTTAAAGCCTTTCAGAACCTAGTCCCCTCCTACTTTTCCAGTCTTTTTATACTTTACTCCCAGACACATCCTCTTTCATCCAGTAACACTGACCTCCCGGATGGTCCACAAACAAGTCACTCCGTCTCTCTGCTCTGGGAGTTTTCTCTGGTTGTCTTTCAAGACTGAAACACTCTTCCCTCCTCTACTCTGACTACTGATTTCCCCGGTTTCCTTTAAGTCCCAACTAAAATTTCACCTTCTATAGAAAGCCTTCCCTAAACCCTCTTAATTCCAGTGACTTTCCTCTGCTAATTAGTTCCTATGTGTCCTGTATTTGTCTTGCTTTGTATATATTTGTTTGCATGTGGTCCCAATCGTTAGATTATAAACTCCTTGAGGGCAGGGATTCTTTTTTCCTTGGCACATAGCAAATGCTTAATAAATGTTTTTTGACTGATGCAACTCATGTGCCATCCTCTACAATGAAGATTTTTCTGATTCATTCTCCCATCTGTTAGTACCTTTTCTCCCAAACTACTCTACATTTAGTTACATTGAATATCCATATATTAACTTTATATTTTGTGCATATATTTTAATATGTATTTGTTTCCCCCATCAGAATGGCTAGCATTTATGCAAAGCTTTAATTTAAAATTTGGAAAACACTTTACAAATAACTCATTTTATCTTCAAGACAACTCTAGGAGGCAGGTGCTATTACTATCCCATTTTGCAGATGAAGAAATGAAGTTGATAGAGATTAAGTGATTTGCCCAGGGTCACACAGCTAGTAAGTGGCTTAGGGGGGCTTTGAACTTAGATCTTTCTGACTTTGAGCCAACTGCTCTATCCACTGAGCCACATGTAAGCTCAGTGTGAGTATGGATTGTTTCATTCTAGGCACATAGTAGGCATGTAATAAGTACTGATATACATATATATGTGTGTATATATATATATATACACACACACACATATATATAATAAGGCTGGATGAACTAATTCAGTGGGGCTGTTTTTTAAGTTGCATGATTAGTGAGCAAATCTCAAAGAAAGCAGGAGTCTTCTTTGTATCTACACAAGTCCATTTAATTAAAAATGTATTTATTAAGCACTTGTCCTCTAAGCACTAGGAATACAAAAAGAAAAAGTGTCACAATAACCTTTGAACATTTTGAAAGTGAGAAGCAAAATGGGGGAGCTAGTGATTTTGTGGTCAATCAATAGACAAGTATTAATTAAGTGTCTAGCATTTTAATGGATATTGTGGGAGAATATATGAGGTCTAGCAAGAGAATCCTCCTTCCCATCCCTTTCCCCCCATTCAGTAAACACCAGTGACTCCTATTACCTCCAGGATCCAATATGAAATCCTTCTTTTAGATTTTAAAGCCCTTTACAAACTTGTACCCTTCTTATCATTCCTTAACTTCCCTTCAAGTATTCTAGAATCCAGTAACACTGGCATCCCTTTCTGTTCCTTGCAAACAACGCATCATCTCCCAACTCTCTTTCCACTGGCTGTCCTCCATGCTCAAAATATTCTCTTCTTTCTCTCCCTCAAGTTCCCTCTCTCTTTCAAGATTCACCTCAGATCTTACCTTCTACAAATGACCTTTTCCAGGTTCCTTCAATGCTAGTGCCATCTTCCTGAGATTACCTCTAACTTACCCTGTAGCTCTCTGCTATATTGGTTTTCAATCATGTCCAACTCTTTGTTGGACAAACATAGCTAATAAGTGTCTGAGGACAGATTTGAACTCAGGAAGATGAGTACTCCTGACTCCAGGACTAGCACTCTATCTACTGTGCCACCTAGCTTCCCCTTAGTCACAAAGGAGGTCTCTCAAGGAGGGGGATATTTTCCTGAAATGATTGTGCTGTGAAGACAAATTGTTCACAATTCATCCACAGTACATGTGTTAGTAAGTCATTTTCAGTTATATGTGACTCTTTGTGATCCCATTTGGAGTTTCCATTTCCTTCTCCAGCTCATTTTACAAATGAGGAAATTGAGACAAAGAGGGTTAAGTGACTTGCCCAAGTTCACATAGCCAGTAAGTATCTGAGGCTGGATTTGAACTCATAAAGATGAGTCTTTCTGAATTCCAAGCCCAGTATTCTATCCACTGTGGTGCCACCTAGATGCTCTATAGCAATTGCATATGTTACATCCCTCATTAGAATGGAAGCTTCTTGAAGGCAAGCACTGCTTTTGCTGTTGTTAATGTTGTTGTATCTTCAGTACCAAGGAAAGTACCCAGCATATTTGACTTGACCCGTTGTGCTTATAGTCCAGTTGGGAAGAAAAGACATGAACACTTATGAAAGAACAGAGCAGTTTGCAATTAAGTGCCAGGCAGTGAAATGGCACAGTGGATGAAGTGCTGAACTTGGAGACAGGAAAACCCGAATTAGGTCTGACCTCAGATACTTACTAGCTGTGGGATTTGGGGGAAGTCCCTTTTCCTGTTTTCCTTAGTTTCCTCAATTGTAAAAATGGGAATGATAATGTCTACTTTTAAGTGTTGTTGTGATAAGAAGAAATATTTCTTAAGTACTTAGCACAATGACTGGCACATAGTAGGTGCTATAGAAGAAGGCTATTGTTAGAGTGATTCTAAAGAGGAAAAATCAGTGTGGCCTAGAAAAATCAGGGGGAACATTCTGGAGGAGCTGGAGCTGGACCTTGAAATAAGGGCAGAATTTATTGTTTGTCCTTCATTCTCAAAAAGATCTACGACATCAGGGAGGTGATGCCATGACTTGCAAGTGAATTGGATTTAAGGGAAGCAGGGCTATGCAAAGTTACCAGCTTCACTTCCTCCTCTGGAGCCATGTAGATCCAGTGGCCAGATATAGATTGGGATGGCTGGAAATGGCCCTGGATGCAGTAGGAGATCTTGGGCTTTCCAAGCTAAGGTCTTTAACAGGTCTTAATTGCTTCTTGTCGGAGGCAACTCTCATTCAGTGATAAAGGCTAGTAAGAAATAAGGCAGAGAATGGCCTCTTTACCTAGTTTAAAAAAAATGATTTGGGAGGGGAAGACCCTCAGGAAGGAGGGAAGCAAAAGGCAGGCAGTGCAGAAAGGCAAAACAGCTTTGAGAACATGATTGGAACTAGTACATGCTTGGCAAATGTTGAAAATATTTTTCTACCTCAGTGTAAATCCATTCTTTATCTCTGCCCCCTCCCCAGATCAGTTTAAGCAGTGAAATATCTCTACTTCAGATTCAAACTCCCAAATGTTTGGAGTCATTCTACTAAAGACTGGGACTGATGGCCAGAGACTTGGGGATGCATTGTAAACTCTTCTGGTAGGCTGGCAGCAGATTAATCTTTTTAAAACACCATTTTCATTATGCCTATCAGGGTCAGTTGTGTGTGGTCAGATGAAGCCTGCAGTAATCCTGTAAGAGTATAAGTGAAATTGCATCATTGCTTTGTTGATGGCTAGCCATGTCCTGAGATTATTTCCTGTTCCCAACAAGCAAGAAATTTCCTGGTGAGAGAAGACTGTTGTTTCAGTAACAAGGACTCTGCGGTCTCTTCTATTGTTTGCTTTTTGGTTTCTATGCATTTCCTGGTTGGTGACTACAATACCTGCTGTATCTTTAATCTAGCATATTCAATTCTATCCAACTACTATTTTAATTTTAATTTGCATTTTCTGTTTTTTAGAACAATATTCACTTCCAAATATATTCCTCCACCACCCCATGGGCAGCCAGGGGGTGAAGTGGATAGAGTACTGGGCCTGGAGTCAGAAAGATCTGAGTTCAAATCCAACCCCAGAGATTTACTAGCTGTGTAACTCTGGGTAAGTCACTTAACTCCTATTCACTTCAGTTCCTCATCTGCAAAATGGGGACACACTGGAGAAGGAAATGGCAAAAACTGCTCCAGTATCTTTGCCAAGAAAACCCCCAAAGACAAAGTCCATGGGATCATACAGATTCAGACACAACAACAGCAACCTCTCAGCACCCAGATGAAATCTTTTTTTAACAAAAAACATTTTCACAAAACTAATCAACACATTAACTGAGTTGGATTGTTGTGTTTATCCATCATTCTCGAAGAGGACCATGACATCAAGATGATGACATGACTTGAACTTGACTTTGATTTGAGTGAGGGAGGGCTGCGCAAGTTCACCAAACTCACTTCCTTCTCCTGAGTCAGATGGATTCAGTGATCTGATACTCATAGTGAATGAATGAATGAAGGAAGGAAAAAAGCACTTATTAAATCCTTATTATATGCTTTGTGGTCATTGTTGTTCAGGTTTTTAGTCATGTCTGACTCTTCCTGGCCCATGGGCTATAGTATACCAGGCCCATCTATCCTCCACTATCTCTCAAAGTCTGTCCAAGTTCATGTTTGTGGTTTCCATGATACTGATGGGATATGAGCCCAAGCTGAGAACTTTGGCCCTTGGATTGGGAGGGTTTTGGTCCCATTTGTCTGAAGGACTCCAGAAAGCCTGGCCTTAGGGGACTCCTTGGATTACCCTTATTTGATTTAGCATTCTCTTGAAGTCCATATTGCCCAGCCCGGATACTCCCCACCTTTGATCCTTGATCTTATCAGACCACTATTGTCCAGACTACTGGCCACTATTTGGCATTCTCTTGAAGTCCCTGTCACCCAGTCTGGATTGTCTGGACTACTGGCCACTCTCATCAGGATCCTTCTTGAAGTTGATATACACTCCAGGCTTATCTCCATATCAAGACCATCCCTGGGGCCCCAGACTACTTGGAGACACCTGGATTCTTCCCTCAGTCTTTTTCTGTATTTAAGTTTCATCTCCATGAAGGTGCTCAGATTTAATCCAGCATAGATTCTGTCTAGCTGATATTGTATCTGGCCCTCTAGTTAATACAAGCGTTACAAATGCTGAGGCTCCTTAAGAGTCAACCCAGTATGGTGAATCTTTAATAAACTTCGTTTTTCTTTGGCTTTAAGAAAATTTGTGTTGAATTCATTCAAACAGGATCTGGCATGTCAGTATTTTGGGGTCCCCAGCACCCCTAACCTCAAAAATACCATCCATCCACCTCATCCTCTGCTTTCCTTTCAACTTCAATCTTTCTTAACATCAGAGTCTTTTTCAATGAGTTCCATCTTTTGATTATGTGGCCAAAACATTTAAGCTACAGCATTTGATCTTCCAGTGAATAGCCTGCGTTAATTTCTTTAAGTATTGATTGATTTGATCTCCTTGCTGTGAAAGAAACTCAAGAGTCTCCGGCACCACAATTCAAAAGAGTCAATTTGCAGTACTCATCTTTTCTTATTATAGTCCGACTCTCATAGCCATATATTGCTACTGGAAAAACCAGAGCTTTAACTATACAGATCTTTGTCTGCAAGGTGACATCTCTGTTTCTTAGTACACTGTCCAGATTTGCCATAGCTTTCCTTCCAAGGAGCAAATGTCTCTAAATTTCATTCCTGTGGTTGCCATCTGCAATGATCTTTGCATCCAAAAATATAAACTCTGACATTTCTTCCATTTCTTCTCCCTTTATTTGCTGGGAAGTGATAGGACCAGTTGCCAAAGATCTTAATTTTTGATGTCAAGCTTCAAGCCATCTTTTCCTCTTTTCCTCTTATCAAGAGATCCCTTAATTCCTCTTCACTTTCTGACATTAGAGTGGTATCGTCTGCATAACTGAGATTGTTAATATTTTCCCCGGAAACCTTAATTCCAGCTTTTGAATTTTGGAATCTGGAATTTTACATAATGTACTCTGAATTTAAGTTAAATAAATAAGATGACAGTATACTGCTTTATTGTACTCCTTTTTTCAATCTTAAAAACCAATCAGTTGTTCCATGTTTGGTTCTAACTGTTGTTATATGACCACATATAGGTTTTTCAGGAGACACATATGATCTGGTATTCCCATCTCATTGAAGACTTGCCACATTTTGTTGTGATCCAAAAGTTAAAGGCTTTGGTGTAGTCGATGAGGCAGAAATATTTCTTTTTCTGGAAGTCCCTTGAGCTCTCCATAATCCAGTGAATGTTGGCAATGTGGTCTCTAGTTCCTAAGCCTCTTCAAAAACCTGCTTTTCTGGTAATTCTCAGTTCACATATTGCAAAATCCTAGCTTGCAGAATCTTAGGCATAGCCTTGCTGGTGTGTGAAATGAGCACAAACTGCTTGGTAATTCAAACATTCCTTGGCATTTCCCTTCTTTAGGACTGGGATGTAAACTGATCTTTTCCAATCAGGTGGCCACTGTTGAGTTTTCCAAATTTGCTGGCATATTGAATGCAGCTCTTTAACAGCATCACCTTTAGGTTTTAAATGCTCAGCTGGAATTCCTTCACCTCCACTAGCCTTATTCCTTCTTAAGTCCTGCTTGACTTCATTCTCCAGGATATCTGTTTCTAAATCAGTAATCACACCACTGTGGTTATTGATGATGTCAAGATCTATCTTGTATAGTTCTTTTGTATACCTCTCCAAATATATGAACACAAATACATGAGTGAGACAGTCCCTTCCCCCAAGGACCTCACACTTTAAGAGCAGTACACATATAGGGGACCTAAGAACTGAGATTTGTTTTAGAGAGTCACAGGGATGATGAGTTCATCCATAAAGAGGTCAAATGACACATACTTTTCTTTGGCTGAAAGAAAGCTTGGGTCGAATTCATTTGAACAGGACCCAACATGTGACTATTTTGGGGTCCCGAGCACCCCTAACTTCAACAGGACCACTCAGCTGGCTCCTGCCCTCATCTTTTCCTTTGAGTTTTCAGGTAGTCTATAAGCCTAGTCTCCTCCCTATAACTAACCTTAGTTCTACTACTAGTTCCAGCTTTCCCAAGCTTCCCCACCCCCAACTTTAGCCATCTCCTCCTAATCTAGCCTATGTTTCTGTAATCTACTGTTACTCACAATAAAAACACAGATCATCAGTTTGTGTATTACTGTATTCCCCTAAGAGATTTCAAGCTCCAGGATAGCATCGATCATGTCATTTTTTATCATATTTCCTCCAGCACTTTACACAGTAAAAGCTGGTTCCAGTTGATAATAATATTCTCATTCTCAAAAGGTCCATACTGTAAAAGAAAGTTCAAATCCATTAGCCTGTTGTCAATGAATTCTACCTTCCTTCTAGCCCTGGTCCAGTCAACCTCACCTTCCATCGTTTCTCCATGTTAACTAGCTACTCTCATCATGCTGGTTTTCTCATGAACATGTTCTATTATTCTTCCTTAGCTTCCTTTGATCATACTGTTGCCTCTTCCTGGAGCATCCCTCTGGTCTTTTCTACCTGTCAAGGCATACCCAGATTTCAAGGCTAAGCTTGAGGACCATCTTTTCTAGGCAACAATTTCTAACCACTATCCCACTGCAATGTCTATCTTCAAACATTTCTATGGCATTGATTGTCATATGAGTGTATCTGAGGGCTCCGTTATAGAACTACAGACTTAAAACTAGGACAATTCAGGTTGGGTTGACATATAACTTCTGACATTAGAATGATCATAGGGAAGTCACAGCCTCTCAGATTCTCATTACCATCCTCTAAAGAAAGGGGATAATGAGATCTATAGTGCTTGTGTACTTCCCAGTGAAAGTTAAATGAGATGATTCCTGAAAACACTTTTCAAAACATAATACATTATATAAATGTAAGTTATATCTTCCATTTCTATTTAATCATTTTATATTGGAAAATACTTTATTGATACTGGATATATCTATTTTAATATATAATATAATCATTATGTAATACAACAAATATATTCATTTTATTTATAATATATTTACTTATAACAAATTTTTTCATGTGTTCATCTAGCTATTCACTCACTATATTTGTTCACTTTTTTATTAGTCCATCTATATATTCATTTATTCACCCATCTATTTATTTGCTTAACCATATATTAAATTATTTTAATTATTTTGTTTTGTCTTTTTGGAAGTGACCCCATTTCTATCTTTCATAAGGTTGGCTGCATTTTATATTTGAGATGATGTTTACCAAGGGAGACAATATTTCAATGATTCATTCCTCTTGGAAATTACTCAAGCTTCTCTTTTGATCTCTACCAAGTGTGTTTGTGTAATAGGATCAGTCTCACTTGGGTAATATCTTTATTTCTTTCTTTTGCCAGGATATTATGCTTCAAAGAAGGGGGTCATGGGGCATACAATCTAATACTGGCTAAAGAGATTCTTAAATTTCATCACATTTCAATATGTTAGCTGAATGGTTAAAATAGTTAAAAAACCTAAAATCTAAAAAAATCCAATACCAGAAGTCAAATTATATAAATTTGGAAATATATAATTCTCCAAGCATAAATATTGTGTAAATAGTCCCTGCATCACAGGGAGTGCCATCAAGGGAAAGGACACACTCTTGTTTATGTACTCTACAATTCAGGGACACTAGCTTCCTTGCTATTCACTACTCAGACCTTCCATTCTCCAACTCTGGGTATTTTCATAAGCTTTCTCCCACACCTGAAATTCAGAAACTCTTCCTTTCTTCCTTCCTTCCTTCCTTCCTTCCTTCCTTCCTTCCTTCCTTCCTTCCTTCCTTCCTTGCCTCCCCTCTCTCTCCCCCTCCCTCATTTCTACCTCCTGACTTCCTTCGAGCCTCAGATAAAGTCCCATCTTTTCTAAGAAGCCTTTCCCAATCGTTATTAATCTCAGTGTCTTCCTTCTAAGATTATCTCCAGTTTATCCTGCATATATCTTGTGTATACAGAGTTGTTTACATTTTGCCTCCTCATTAGACTGGGATTGATTTTTTTTTTTGCCTTTGTATCTTCAGTACTTGACAGAGTAGCTAGCATGTAGTAGGTACTTAACAAATGCTAGTTGACTTAAGTCCATTCTAATTAGTCTGCAAGTCTCCAAGACATAAGTTGCAGAACAGTTGCTATTTACGTCCTCAAAGTAAACTTTTCTGAAATATTTGTTTGGGGATTGAAAACACAACCATATCTCCCTAAAGGAACAGTGACGTTAAAGTGGAAATCAAGCGATGCCATTGTATTTTCTAAGTGGGTACAGCTCCTGCTCTGCAAGTGTTGCTATGGAGACATGAGAGTCAGGAAGTAACTGAGCAGTTTCTATTCTGGAATTCACCAGGTTGATGATGAAGGGATTTGTTTTTGTGAAACTTCTGGGAAGTAAATGGAGGAAGACCTTCTGTATTTCAGTACCATATGGAAGTGTAGGGACTGCTTGGGGTATTATAAAGTACACCCTGGCATATGGGGCTCCTCTCCCCTCACTTTGGTCCCCTGTACAATGGGACTTTTGTAGGTTGGTGCTTTGAGTGGCAATGGTTGAAGCATCTAGTTGTAGAGTGGGCTAATCTCTCTCTCTCTCTCTCTCTCTCTCTCTCTCTCTCTCTCTCTCTCTCTCTCTCTCTCTCTCTCTGTCACACACACACACACACACACACACACACAGCCTCCAATACCTTCCTTTTCTATCCCCAGGCAGAGAGTTGTACTCTGTACTCTGTGCTCTAACAATTCCTGGTCACCCTCCCTTCAAGAGAGGGTGAAGTTAAGCACTGGAGCTAATTTTGTTCCTTGTTTCAGACAGCTTAAGCAACCATTTTCTAATTTCTTTCCAATTCAATTTTATTTATTTTCAGTTTTAAAATCTCTCCCTCTACTTCCTTTCCTTTCTCCCTTCAGAAAACAAGAAAAACAAAAGCCTTTATAAACATATATATTCAAGCAAAACAAATTCTGGTATTGAACACATTGCCCAAAACCAAAAACTAAAAGCAAAAACTTGAGTCTGCCTTCTGAGTCTATCATCTCTCTAACGGGACATAGATCACTTATTTTGTAATGAGTCCTTAATGTAGCTCATTAGGCTAATCAGAGCTCCCATGTCTTTTTTTGAAAAATTATTCTGAACTTAAGAAATAAAACGAGTATTTACATAACAAAGTTCAATAGAAAAAAAGAGGATTGCACGAGACTGCAAATTTCTTGTGTACAACTTGCTTTTCCTATTTAATACATAATAAAATTATCATGTAACTTTCTTTTTTCCTCCTTCCCTCCTCACCCCCACCTCCCTTGCCATGGCTACTATTAGAACCAAAGATGTATATGTATACAGGCACATATGCATATTTATGTAAATCCAAACTATACACATGTGCATGAGTTCTTTCTCTGGATGCAGATAGCATCTTCTTTCATAGAGCCTTTGTAGTTAATTTGGGTATTTATATAATTTTTAAGAAAGATTGCTCTTGAAACAATATTGCTGCTACTGTATACAATGTTCTCTTGGTTCTACTTGTTTGGTTCTTCCTTATTTCATGCAAGCCTTTCCATGTTTTTCTAAACTCAACTTTCTCATCATTTCTTATAGCACAGTGGTATTCCATCACCAGCATATGTTACAACTTGTTTAGTCATTCCACAATTGATGGGCATCTCCTCCATTTCTAGTTATTGCCACTACAAAAAGAACTGCTATAAATATTTTAGAAAACGTAGATTCTTTTCCATATTCTTTGATCACTTTGGTTGTGTTGTTGGGTCAAAGGGTATACAGTTTTACAACTCTTTGGGCATACTGCCAAATTACTCTTCAAAATGGTAGGACCAATTCATAGT
Source organism: Bettongia penicillata ogilbyi (assembly GCA_023548195.1). Taxonomy (NCBI): domain Eukaryota; kingdom Metazoa; phylum Chordata; class Mammalia; order Diprotodontia; family Potoroidae; genus Bettongia; species Bettongia penicillata. The sequence goes on from JAJHZJ010000864.1 coordinate 270,609, forward strand.
TACACCAACAGTGTATTAGTGTTCCAATTTTTCCACTACCCCTCTAACATTTGTCATTTTCCCTTCAATCATTTTAGCTAATTTGATGGGTGTAAAATGATCTCTCAAGGTTGTTTTAATTTTCATTTCTCTATTTAAGCATGATCCAGAACACTTTTTCACATACTATAGATTATTTCTATTTCTTCATCTCAGTTTTCTAACTCCCTGTCCATATTCTTTGACCATTTATCAATTGGGGAATGACTTGTATTCTTATAGATCTGACAAAGCTTTTTGTATATTTGAGATATGAAACTTCTATCTGAAAAACCATTTATAAATTTCTTCCTCAATTTTCTGCTTCTGATCTTGGCTACATTGGTTTTATTTGTACAAAAATGTTTTAATCTAATGTAATTGAAATTATCCATTTTACATCTCTCACTGCTATCTCCTGGTTATTCATAAATCATTCACCTATCCATAAGTCTGACAAGTCATATGTCCCATGTTCTTCAGATTTTCTTGTAATATCTCCCTTTATATCTAGGCTATGTATCCATTTTAATCTTATCTTGATAAATGGTATAAGAGATTGGTCTATTCTTGATTTATGCCAGACTGCTTTCCAGCTTTCCCAACATTTTTTTTTTTTTACCAAATAATGAATTTTATCCCCTAAACTTAGGTCTTTATATTGGTCAAACACAAGGTTACAATAGTCATTTGCTGTTGTAGATTACGTCTGTTCTATTCCACTGATCTACCTTTCTGTTACTTAGCCAGTACCAGATAGCTTTGATAATTATTGGCATATAATATAGTTAAGATCTGGTACAGCTAAACCTCCATCCTTTACATTTTTTATTAGTTCCTTTGCTATTCTTGACCTTTTGTTCTTCCAAATGACTTTTATTATTATATTTTCTAACTCAGTAAAATAAATTTTTGGTAATTTTATTACCAAATGACAACAATATTTCTCCAATTATTTAAATCTGATTTTATTTGTATAAAGTTTTTTAAAAATAATTTTGCTCATATGGTTCCTGGGTTTGTTTTGGCAGGCATACTCCCGTAAATTTTATACTATTTAGAATTATTTTAAATGGGTGGGATGGGGAGGTTGGAGGAGAGTGGGGCTAGCAGTAGAGTTGCCAAAAAGAAAAACAAAAGAAAGGAGTTATTGAAGTATTTTTAGAGACTACACAGGAAAGAACAGAAGAAACATAGACAAGTAAGATAACTTTGAAAGATACATGTCAAATTTATCATATCCTTAAGAGGAAAAGCAACCTGTATATAACAGAAACCCAGGTGTCTTTACAATCTTTATTCTGCTCTATTTTGTATATGGAAAGACTAATTTTATTTCATATTTGTTAAGTTAACAATAAGAACCACAACAAAACAACCTGGGATGAGAATTAATAAGGGAAACAGGACAGTAGCAGTTACAGAGAAAATCAAGCAACCTAAAATGTTTGTCAGTCCTAAGCCCTGGTGAAATTTACAAATGTCTTCTAAAATTGTTTACCATTACTGATATTATTTATGAAATTATTCCCTTTTATAAATGGAAAAAAATCAGGGGGCCATCAAATCCTTGTCTGGGATAATTAAAGATGACATCAGAGTAAGAGTTGGTGAGTGAACTTTTTTTGCCTTCTATGAGATAGAGACCTTTAACTTCTATCAGTGAGAGCTGTGGGGAGGGGGAGATGGAGAGAGGTTAAAGTCAGAGGTTCAGCCTGTAGTCCATGGAAAGATTTTAGGTAGCTTGTGAACTTGGATAGAAAAAATGAGATATTTTATTTGCCCTAACCTTTGGTATCCTTTGTCATTTTATACATTTTAAAAAAACATTATCCTCAGTATTCCATTGGCTTTCTCAGCCTGCCAAAGTGGTCTACAACACACAAAAAAGTTAAGAATCCTTATTCAAAGGAGACAGAGACAGTAATAATTGTTCCCCTTCCCCCATTAAAACTAATACAAGTTCCTTAGGAGAGAGTAGGACTCCTAGGTTACAATGATATAGGCTACCAGAGCTGGGAAAGTGGTTCTGCAGTTGCTGAGGCAAATTGTTGCAAGAATTTCTAGTATCTAATCCCAGACTCCATCAGACTTTGCCTGTGGGTAGAGATAAATGTATGCTGCTATAAGCAGGGCATATTTCATGTACCCTGGATCTTTTTGAATACATCCTGCCATGTCAAGTCACTACCTCTTGCCTGTATGGGCATATCATTATTAAGACCCAGTGCTAAGCATCTTCTTTACTAAGGAGACCGAGAAAGAGAATAGCATTTTAAGTCAGGAGTTCTTAACCTGACATCTAGGTGGCACAGAAGAAAGAATGGGGGCCTGGAGTCAAGAAGACCTAAGTTCAAATTGAGGTTCAGAGATTTAGTAGTTATTCAAACATTGAGCAAATCACTTAACCTCTATTTGCCTCAGTTTCCTCAACTGTAAAATGCGGATAAAAATATTGTCTCTCTCACAGGATTATTGTGAGGATTAAGTACTTAGTATAGTTCCTGGCACACAGTGTAATTATTAACAGTCATCCTGACTTTTTTCTTGCCACTGGACTTTAGTGACTCTGGAAGAGAAAGAGAATGAGGCCATTGGCTTTACGCATCCAGTTTACTCAAAAGTCAAGACATCACCTGTGATGTCATTGGTCTTCAAAAATGGAGGATGAACAATCGCATGCCTTACCACTGGAACATTTTTTTCTATCCCAGCTTCTCTGTCAATTTAGTGATGCCCATGGACCCCTTCTCATAATATTTTTAAAAGCATAAAATAAAATACATAGGATTTCAAAGGAAACCAATGACATTGAAATATGGTTCTCAGAACATTCTAAAAAATAAGATCATAGACCCGGCATTAAGAATTCTTGCTCTATTGCTTAACCCGCTTCTCTCATGTGGCAGCCAGGTCTACCCTATGATGCACTTAGCAAGCAAGGCAAAACAATACTACATCAGGTACATAGAGTTCAAAGCAAAAGAGTCCTTTTTTAAAAATTATATTCTTATCTTTGCCTTGCTTCTCCAGCTAAGCTTTTGGGCACATGCTGCCTCTCAACTATATTTTAAATTGGTCAGCTTGCCAGGAGTTCTCTTCCATATTACAATACCTAAAAAGCACTTCATGAGCTGAGTCACGGACCAAACCCCTTTACAAAGAACATCCAGGAAAATCTCTCCACTTCTTTTCTTTGGTGCTAAATTAACCTTTTTCTTTTAAAAAGCCTTTTTTAAAAGCAAATTATTTTTCCCATGGCTTTGAGAAGGGAAATAAAAAGCCAGAGACAATGAGAAAGAGCCTGATTTAACCCTCTCTTTAGTGCCAGACTCCACTAAGAACTAAACCCAGTCTAAACATGAGTCTCAGAGGCTGGGTCCCCTTAGGGGGAGAGGATGACTCTAACCCTCTTAGGATCTTCGTTACATAGAGAATCCATTTTACTTAGTCTGGAAAGAACATTTGAAGCGTAATTAGCTCATCTGCCTTCAGGATGTGCCATGTTAACCATCCAGATGAGCATCAATTTCTTTTCCTCCTCCTCCTCCTTCCTTTTCTTATCTTCATAGGAACTTTGACCTGCTCTGTTCTGACCTTAGTGAATCCACTCCTCCTTGGGCAGCCTAGTAGCCTCCTTCCTCTCAAGGGCTCACCAAATGTATGATGAATTTCATGCCATCAGTGTAGTCCACTACAGCTCAAAACTCCCGAGCTCAAGAAATCTACCAATCTCAGCTTCCTTATTAGCTGGAATTACAAGCATGTGCTGGCACACCTGGCAACCCTTTTAGTTTTGAAGTGCTCTAGGCTGTACAGAAATGGGTTACACAAATGTAATTAAGCCACATTCCTTCTGAGAGTTTGATAGGGACACATGAAACCTTGTCTTCATGAAAAGGAGCAAAGTCACTTTTATTCTCTCCACAGCATATCTGTTGATTGATTTCTCCCATGATCCTCCTACAGAGATATTTGTTGGAGATTAGTCTTGGCAGAATTTTAGACAGAAGATTATTTGTATGCTTAGAATCTCTCATTTTTTCCCCTCTGTGATGGAATAGCTCTTTTTTGGGGAAGGGGGATTATGTGTTATAGAGTTATAATATTTAAAACATTTGTTTCACTTCAGAATGCTATATGCCAATGTTCAATAAAAGCCACAAAACTGATCATGCTTTTCAACCTAGTAATTGTACCTGCTAGGATTTTAGTCTAAATATATCATTTAAAAAAGAAGGAAAATTAAGGATCTCTCTGGACAGCAGGAATAGGAACAACACATGCCAGTAATGGTGCTTTATGGCTCACAAAGTATTTTATTTACATCAACATTATGTAAGCACTGTTATCTTTATTTACAGATGAGGAAACTGAGGCTCTGAGAAATTAAGTGACTTGTTCAGAGCTAAAGTGTTGAGGGTGAGTTTCAAATCCAGCTCTCCCTTTTCCATTTCTAACACTCTCTCCATTACACCAGGGTCCTCTTAAAATATTAATAATCATTTTATTTATAATAACCAAATATAGGAAACAATCTATATGTCAAACTAGTAGAATATGGCTAAGTAAATTAGTTATGTTGATATAATGAAATACTGTGTTATAACAGGAAGAACAGAAGGAAAAAAATGGAAAGATTTACATGATTCTACAAGGCTATGAGCAGCAGAACCAGGAAGCATATGCATACTTCTTAAAATTGTATATATTAAAAAAAAAAAAAACCAAAAGCAATGAAAGCTCAGACAAATCTGGGAGGTGACACAAAAAAACCCCATGCATTTTCTGATTGCTTTCTGTCAGAGCACTGGACTTGGAATCAAAAGATCTGAATTTAAACCCTATCTCAGATGCTTACGAACTTTGTGACCCCAGGAAAGTAATTTGATTTCTCAGTCTCAGTTTATCTGTAAAATAGGGTTAATAATACCATCTACCCTACAAAATTGTTGGGAAGACCAAATGAGATAACATATGTAAAACACTTTATAGATCTTAGAGTGCTACATAAGAAGTAGCAAAATCATTATTATTATTATCTTACACAGATTTTTAGGTCAAGTTTTAGCCTGTATTTTTGTGGTTTAAATTAAATAATAAATTTATAACATAATATAAATTTATAATAATTTTTAAGATCACTTTATCTATTGACATCTTAGACATCTTAGATAATCTCTAAGTTCCCTTTCAAATTAATATTCTTTGATTCTACATAGTTGTAGAACATAAAGATTTGAAATACAGCACACAGTATTTCTTACTTGGGAATACTTGAATCATCCAAGGGAATATGGTGGAGCAAACTGAGCTGATAGGTTGAAGCAGCTTGGCCTTTTAGCAAATTTGGGTCATGCCTGTCATACCTGCTCTGCAAATGAGCTAGGTGTGTAACCCTGGCTCCAAAATTGGAGTATTTGCATAAGAGTTTCCTTGAAAAGAAATTCAATGTTGAATCAACATTCCCCACCAATGAGTAGAGTTTCATGTGAAGGAATGTAACCCTAGGTTTAAGCCTGGAAGACTTGTATAAGATTCTCTTCATCGGTACAGAGAATGATGATACAACATTGCATGACTGTGTTAAGGAGAATCTTATTCAAGTGATTCAAGCTTGAATCCCAAGTTATGAGAGCATATAGGAATTTAGTGGGTGGCTCCAAAGGAAGTAATTTCATTGAAAGAGCATCTACAACTGATCAAGGGACTGGTAAAGATCTCCAAATAAATGGAGTATTCACGATTGAAGTCATACGGTTTCTAGAGAGCCTAGTGAATCAATCATTCAATTAGTGAAGAAGCATTTATAATGCCAAGATTAAATAAAACCGCTACCCTTGAACAATAGGTGATGAAATTTATCAAAATATAGATAGCACTAACCAAATGACTGTCTAGAGATTATACTTCAGACATACTGAACAGGCCAGAGAGAAACTAGTTAGTGGTAAGGAAAGTGTCTCCAGGATCTTTCAGTTAGAATATTCTAGAAGGGATAAAAAGAGGCATTTGGTGTCAGTGAAGAACAGCCTAAAGCTCAGGAGATAGCTGTAGGAAGGAAGAGAGGGGCAGGAAAGTACCCACAAAGGTAAGAGGAGCTATAGAATAAAAATACAGCTGAAGGAAAATATGATTCACACCTGGAAATAAGGTGAGCAAGCAGGTTCTGGAAAGGACTGAGGACTAAAAGTGAAGCAACCTCAAAACTATCTAGATATGTTTGGAGTCAGGAAAACCTGAGTTTGAACTATTTCTCTGACAGTAACTGGGCCTCAGTTTCTTTATCTGTAAAATGAGGACATTGAGCTAGATAATATCTTAAGTCCCTTTCATCTTTATGTTTGTATTCTAAAAATAGTACTATCTTTGGTGGGTATTAAGACCAATCAAAAATCTGTGCTTAATAAAACTTTTTTTCTTATGCCCCTATTTATGAATTTTACTCGTTCTAATTTTTTTTTAAAAAAATCATTTTACCTTGGTTTCTTAAGAAAAATTATCTTTTTGTAGTTCAAGTTTGTCAGGGGGAAGAAGTAGGGGATTTCTGATTTAGGTCAATATAGAGATTTTAGCAGCATCTCCAGAGGTCAGGGTGGTGATTGTACTGATCAGTTACAGATTCTGGGGACAAAGGATGGGTGAGAATGGAAGGAAAGCAACCAACCAGTCATGGAGACATGCCGAAGCCATGCTATCATGGCATCCCAAAGAATGGAAATCACCATGATAGCACTGGTGATGCTAAAAAGTTTGCTTTACATTTTCAGAGTAAATGCCTCAATCCTTTGGCCTGAATTATACCAAAAGGACATTCAAGTAAGTCATCAATTAACTCTTCCCTGAGAAGGAAGGGAAAATGAAAACTTAGAGATGAATCATTTCATCTTATAGGTCAATCACAAAAGTTTGGCTCAGCAAGACAGTAAGTTGACCATGCCATTAACATCCACTCCCCATCTAGAACAAATAACCACAATAAAGCATTTGCTCCAACCTCAAATGATTCTGTCTCAAATGCCAATGCTTTTCTCTTTGCAAAGACAAGAGTGCTTCAGAAACAGTCTCATTTTTAACAGCAAGTAGGAACTTGCAAGCAAAATATGATCATATGAGGCTCATATTTCTGTAAAAGGCCATAGGGAAGAGTTCTTCAGTGCCATTTAATCAAATGGTTGCCCCCATTAATTACATTTTACTAGAAGTTGGAACCGTGAGTAAAATAGCAGCCAACACTCAAATCCTACTTTTACAAAAACATGATACAAGCAATAACTCTTCAGATAAAGAACATAGCTTTTAATTATAGAAATGTAATAAAAATTTAGCAACAAAAACTTCATTCTTTTATAAAGTGTAATAGCATGGTTTGTTGAAAACATACTGGCTTTGAACTTGGGTTCAAAACTTGGTTCTGCTGCTTAGTACTTACATGACTTTGGGCAAGTTGTTTCATCTTCCAGGTCTTCAGTTTCCCTCAACTAGAAAATTTAAAAGTTGGATCAGATGACCTGGAATATTCCTTCTATCTCTAAAATCTATGATCCTATTGTCCTACAAATTGGTTCTTAGTAGGTTAAACACAATGTCACTTTTTTCCTATTACTCGCTGACGCTCTAATTGGATCCTAGATTCAAAATACATTGGCTCAGTCCTCTATCCCATAGGAAAATCTTCCTTTTTGGCTCTAGCTGTCTAACAAATTATTAGACATCCCATTTAATTAAAGAAAAATAGTTTAAGGTAATTAATTACCAAGGAAACCTTGGCAATCTTGAGTAGAATGAAACAACAGATAATAGAATTCAGAACCATCAATTGCATTTCAATTCCCATACTCTCTTTTCCAACCCAACCCTCCATGACTGGAGTCTTGCCTCTCCCCAATCCTCCACCATTAGGTTGTAACCTAATCTATTTCATCATGCTGCTTATATAATGTGAAAGGGAAAATGTGATAATCACGCCTATAAGTGGTTTTGATCCCACCACCCTAGATAGAACTAAAACTAGCTGACCCACAACAAGAGAGGAAAGAGGGTTCTGCAATAGAACTCAACTCTCATGTACATATACACGCATCTTCCTCCCAGTGTCAATGAACCAAAGAACTCAGCCAGAGAACTGAGGAGTAAAGGGAAATGAGGCAGGACATGTGAATGTGGCCATCTGACATTAAAGAATGAAAAAGCTCAGTATCTAACTGGGACCAGTTCTGTTCACCCAAAAGTCACATGGGGAAGAGGCTAAGGCTGATGAAACATGAAATTTTCATTATGGAAGGAAACTGAGGCTGCTTTGAGGTCTATCTCTTAGGAAAACTGCTATCAAAGGGGAAGGAGTTAGAAAGTGAATAGGATGGGACTATAAGGAAATGAGACTAAAATTATCAAAGATCTCAGTAGAAAAAGAATTCAGTTGTAACTAAGATCACAACAAGTCCTTGGATGGTTGCAAGACATATGTTGTTTCCATGTTCTATGTCTTCACAATGTCCTGATCTTTCTGACACCATAGGGGAATAATACACTTACTTCTGTGTTTCATATGTACACTATCTCATCATCACTAGATAGGCCACAGTTTGTAGTCAGAGAACCTCAGTTCAAATCCTGGCTTTTTCAAAGGCACTTTTGTGATTTTCAATAATTTGCAGATCCTCTCTGGGTCTCAGTTTTCACACCTGTAAAACGAGACTGTTGGACTAGAAACCAGGGGTGGGGAACCTGCAGCCTCAAGGCTATACGTGGCCTTCTAGGCCTCAAGTGCAGCCCTTTGACTGAATCCAAACTTCATAGAAGAAATCCCCCTAATAAAAGGATTTGTTCTATAAAACTTGGACTCAGTCAAAAGGCTGCGCTGGAGGGCCTGGAGACCACAAATCCACAGGTTCCCCGCCCCTGGACTAGCCTTTGGCTTAGGATAACTCTTCCATCTCTAGATCTGGGATTACATGAGCTCTTTGGTCACAAGGAGGTCTTGTCTCCTCTCTTCCCTAGTCAATAATCTTCTTCCTCACTCTGCTAACCAATATAGTCACTAGCTCTTCTGGTGTTAAGATTCCTAAGGTTGAAAGGACACTATATTGGAAATTTCCCACTAATAGAAGCCACTGGAAAATACCACTCAGACAAATGCAGGGGTGCATTTATTCAGATCTTTCTTATCAATGTGTCTTTTCAATCAAGAAAGCTGCTTTTGTATTAGCAAATCTACTATACCAGCCATATAAGAAGAGATAATGTACCTCATTAGAATGAGAACTCCTTGGAGCAGAGACTGTTTAAGGATTTCAACATTTCAGCAGCACATTAGCCCTATTATAGCATTGCTAGCCCCTCTATATATATTTTGTACAATAGTATACTTACAATGCTTTGTGTTTCCTGAGAAATACTTTTTGATATAACTACTCTATGTATTTTCTTAATCTTGTCACCACTCCAGGAAGATATTCACTGGGTTAAAACAGGTGCAGAACAAGTAAGTTCCTGACTTGCCTATGATCATGAAAGAAGGGTGGCTGATGTATTTCCAAAAAATAGAAATATTCTCTAACTCATGCATTCAGACCCTCCCTTGTGCCCCCGCATACCGTATGTTGCCTTCATCTTTCTCACCCTACATCAAAAAATTTTTCCTACCTGGGTCACCTTTTCATCAAGATCCTCCCTCGGTCCCTCCCCGTCTCTGTAAATACCTACTGCTTATTCACTTTCTCTTAACTACCTTTCTCTAAAATACATCCTCCTACATTTTCCTGACAGTATTTCTTGACCATTTTGGTATTTTACATCCCTCCTTGACTGATCCCACGCATATCTTTTCTTTGTAATGATATCACTCAATCCTGACTCATTCCCAGAAAATAGCTAATCATATTCTGTTCAGGATGGCAGGGGCCTTCTAAATTATCTGGCTTCAATCCCTGGTTTTACGGAAGCTGGAAGGTGATGGTGCTGAGTGGGTTGACAGTCATCTGTCCCAAGTCCTGCTGCAGGCCCAAGGAAAATGGGTTCCCATAAAACAGGTGTACATTAAATTTTTTTTTTATGTCATGGATTCACTTGGGCCATCTGGTGAAACCTGAGAAGACCCCTCTCTCTCAAAAAAATATTTTCAAATACATAAAATAAAATGAATAGCATTTCACATGAAACCAATGATGTTGAAATATAATCACAAAAATATTTTTTAAAAAAAACAGGTTCATGAACGCTAGGTTAAGAACTTACGCTATAAAATAACTGTATAGGATATCTATTAGGCACCGATGAAGAAACCAGAAAAAGCGAAGGGACTTTTCTGTTTGGGATTAGGCCTGATTCAGTCCAATGTAGTGGTTTTGACTTGGAAATAGAATGAAATGAGACACTTATGGAACTGTCTTTTAATCAAAAAAGAAGTTTACTTAACAATAGCATGGAAAGGATATTCAGCAAGGACATGAAAATGGTTCAGATTGGTTTAGATTCATTCCCCTTAATAAAAGGATTTGTTCTGTGATGTTTGGATTCAGTTAAAAGGTTGCACTTGAGGACCTAGGGGAACATATGTGACATTGAGACAACAGGTTCTGCACTCCTGGTTCAGACAGACACAGCACCCTTGGTTTCCATAAGGAGACATAGCCAGTCAGGGGCTAGGGTACGTTGGAGTATATGTGATACACAGGACCATGAAGTCTTCAAAGTCTTCCCTTATCCTACATTGGGCTTCTACCCTCAGGCAACCCCAGAAGCTTATGTTAACAATGAAAGCTTTAGTCCCCTGGACTCTTTTCTCATGATCATAAATTTTATTTTACTTCTCAAAACTTTTTAATCCCTACCTCAACCCTCCATGACTACAGTCCAGCACATCTTCCCAATGTTTCACCACCCCCAGCCTAGATTCTGATGTGGCTCATTCTCCATGCTGTTTATTTACCATAGGAGGAGAAAAGAGATAGAAAAAAAGGAAGGAAAATGTAATTACTCTGTGCCAGGCACTGTGCTAAGCTCTTTACAAATAGCTCATTTTATCCTCACAATAATCCTGCCAGGTCGTCAGTAAAATTGCCATTTTACGGATGAGGAAACTACGGTGGACAGAGGGGTTAAGTGATTTGCTCAGGATTGCTCAGCTAAAAAGTGTCTAAAGCTCGATTTGAACTCGGATCTTTCTAACTGCGCCACCTAGTCATACGTAGACAATTTTATTGCTCTTTTTTTTTTGGTGAGGGGAGGGGAGAACTCATCTAGCCTACATTGCAGGAATCTTCCACTCTAAGTAGATATTGCAAAATTAGCCTAGCTTAGAGAGTGGGGACCTTCGTAAATGTTGCTCCTACCATGACGTCCAATGTTGCAAGGCCAGATAGTGACCAAGCCACGAGTGGAACTCATCTGCCCTGATTCTTGGTCCAGCTAAATATTCCATTCCACAATGTTGCATCTACATTTACACGAATTTCTTTCAGGTTGAAAGCCCACAGAAGGACCTCATTAGTCTGCTGGCTAAACTAATCTTCAACTTTGTCAGCAATATCACGTTGTTCCGGGTATTTCTCATTCAAAGAAATTTGTCTTCTTGGCAAGCAAACCTTAATTAGTGATTCCTACATTCCCGTGCGGCAGGTGGTAGGTATTTTTTAAACTAAAACACAGAGTAAGCTCCCCATGGTCACACTGCCAGTCAGCAAAGCTACACATAGTTGTAACTGTGTCTGGGGCAAATTCAGTTGATTGCATAGGGGAATGGCACAGAGAACAATTCCACCACAGGTGCAATTTCACAAAGAGATGGAGTGCTCAGTCTCCCACAGAGTTTTACCCCCACAGGTGTTTTAGGGAAATATGGCTCTAGAAGAGGGGGGTGGTATCATAGGACCTGGGGTGGGGTGATATCCAGGGATATTCAGAGGACCATCTGACAAGATGCTGGGATCAGTAATTGCCATAGAAAGTCCATTTCTCACTAGGAAGTCAATAACCCTAGGTGTTATTAACCTGGGTCAAACCCTTGTTTGCTTCATGCTAGTTCACTTCGAGTTATCACTGGAGATGGGGGTGCAATTGAGTCTTCCCAGTGCTGATTCAGCATTACTAAGCAGCTGCCATGATGGTGACTGCAATGATAAGCTTAAAGGATAAACAGGAAAGGAAAGAAAAAAAAGTGTGTGTAGGTGGGGAAAGAAGGAAATAACCAAATATACAAGTGTAAGCTTTTGTCAGTCTCCTTTTGATCCAAACTTTCACTGTTATTAAGATCTTTATATTCTCACTGCCTCATAGGCAAATAGCATCTAACAAAGGGACCTTAGTTATCTTGACCTGAGAAATCAAACATGCAGCCCCAGGGGTCATTGGCTTGCAACATTCCTGTGTGCCCAAATCAGATTAAGCAGTTCTTATTTGATGTTAATATACAGACACATTAACAAAAAGAAACACATGATTTTTTAAGTCACACAGGAATCCGTTTGTGCAGTAGAATCAGTCCCATTTCTGAGTTTTACACTTTTGATCAAGACCAACCCTTCCATTGTGAGATGAGAAAATTGGGTCCCAGCAAGGGAAAGTGACTTGGGCATAGACATGTAAGTTTCAGAGTCAATATTTGAACCCTTAAACATTAGTGATTGGGATTGACTAACCAAAAAATAGATGTAATAATCAAGTGAAGAAGTACAAGATCTCACTTTAAAAATACTTATTTTTGTAAGTATTTATCTCTTCCTCCCATCGCCTTCTGCTAATTGAACTGTAAAAATGAATACATAATAATAATGCATAGTTCAGCAAAATAAATTCCCACATTGGCTATGTCCCAAAATGTGTATCTTATCTTGCACTTTAAGTCTCTCTCTCTGGCAAGTTCCCCTCTCTGGCAAGAAATGTTTCTTTTCTAGTCCTCTAGACTTGTGGTTTATTGCATTGATCAGAATTTGAAAGAGATGTCGCCTCTTTAAAACTGAAACTGATAATCAGTCTTTTCTCTCTCAGATTGACCAACTTTCTCCTTTAACACCCAGGGCTTACAAATTATACAGCTCAGGAAAACTTGCCTCCAGCAGCCCCTCTTCCCAAGAGTCTTCTACCTACTTTATTTTTTAGCTCTGTCACCAAAGACTGTGCTATATAACATCTGATCCCCATCAGAGCAGCTGCAACTAGGCAGCTGTGTGTTAATTAGAGGTAGGCTAAATAGCTACTAGGCACCTGGAGGGGTGTAGCTCCAGGAATCAAGAAGGCATCCTTCTCTCCAACCTCACAGTAAGCTTTTTCCCATCACAGTCATAAGATAAAGGCTAACAATCACTTATTATCTTTTCATGGTAATAATAATTCAGATCTCTTGGAGAGAAAATGCTTTTGTGTTTTCAGGATGTAATGTCTGGTTTTATCACTCAAGGGAGAAGGTGGGAGAGTCAAGAGATTTAGAAATCACCTGCAGCTCTGTTATTGACTCATTGTAATTTCTGCTTCCTTCTCCCTGCCTACCCTGGGAAGAGTGATAACCCTGCCCTCTCTCCCTGTCAGGATCATATTTTTTAAAATTAATTTTTACAAGCATTTATTATCTCTTCCTCCAATCACCTCACCCAAATAATTAAAAAATGAGACCTAAATCTCTCATAACAAATAGAGCAAAACAAATGACCACATTGTTTGTGTCCAAAAATGTATGTCTGATTCTACAATATAAGTCCATCATCTCTTTAGCAGGAGATCAGTGGTGGGTTTCATTTTTGGTTTTCTAGACTCATAGTCTGTCTTTGCTTTGATGAGAGTGCTAAAATCTTTCAAAATTATTTTTCTCTTTTATGTGGTCACATAAATCGTTCTCCTAGTTCTGGTAGGACCATCTTAAGGAACAAATAGAAAAAAACTATAAAACTTCCTAAATAAATTCTATTATATTTCTAATTATCTAAATTCTAATTAAATAATTTTTAAATAAAGGGCACTTGGGCAAGAATACTAGTAATTGATGTATATATGGTTTTGAGGCAGCTTGTTATAAAGGATGGAGAACCAGCCTCAGTCAAAAAGATCCTCTGAACTTGAAGAATGACTAGATGTTCCTGGGAAAGTTGCTTAATTTCTCAGGGGCCAGACAACTCTTTAAGGCTATGTGTTTCAGAGATAATGCCAATCTTCATCAACAAATGGAATTTCCTCACTGGAAGTTCCTTTCCTCTCAAATGAATTTGTGATCTCATTGATTTGAGGGTCTTCTCCAATGATGCAGATGATAGCCCATCCATGCATGATACCCTGCTCTTTCAAAAGCCAATGTTCTTTCAAAAGTTCATCATAGATAGTTCACCCAATGGCCTGGAAGCCTTTCTTCCTATTTTCCAACAGAACAAGTATACAATGGAGCACTCTGTCACCCCTTGCTATTTTCCACCAAACCAGCCCATTTTCTCCTCCCATCATATGATTCCTTGATGATACCTCTCACTGCTGCTCTTCTATGCATTGGTTATCTGCTGCAGCCTGCTCACACCCACCATATACCTTTGCACTGCCTTCTGTGCCATACTCATCTTTAGATCTTTAGAGACAGCAGTGTTCTATGTCTTGCTGTCGTATAGCAACAGTGGTAAAACATTTGTGTTGGAAAGATGGGATTTTACCTTCAGGGGAACTTGTGGTCAAGTAAAAGAGCTTTGTAATTTCCTAAAAACAAACCAGACTTTTCTTCTCCTAATCAACTATAGGGTATCCATCCAAATACATGTTGAAATCTGGGCAACTGATTGTCTTCATTCACTTGGTCTTTCCTTTGTGGCTGGGTGGGCTAAAGTCCTTTAAGTGATTGCGGATGTCTTCTGGTAGGCTCTACACCGTTCTAGGGCTTCAAGCAACTGATGTAAATATCATTCATGAACAGGCATATCTCTCTTTAACTTGACCTGTTATGGATCCCATATGCTACATAAGCATACATCTCTCTGTTTTATGTCTCATCTAGTATCAGATGGTCATTGAACGTGGATTTTTTTTATTATACCTCCAAGGAATCTCAAATGATCTTCATAGGAGACACTTTGTTGTAAAAGAGTCTATAAAGCAAAGTGATGTTCTTTGAATCACTCTTTTCTTTTGATAATCAATAAATAATAAGCACTATGGGATCTTATAGTCTCTTAATCTTCTAGTTAACTGTGTAGTGTGAAGATATGGTCAACTGTTGAATATTACCTATGAAAGCCCACTTATTCCCTCTTTTACAAAAAATCATTTTCCATCCATATATCAACGTCTTCAATTCATACACAGGCATATCTCTGAGATATTGCAAGTTCAGTTCCAGATCACTGAAATAAAGTGAATATTGCAATAAAGGGAGTCATATGAATTGTTTTTGCTTCCCAGTAAATATAAAAGTTTTGTTTACACTATATTGCAATCTATTAAGTATGTAATAGTATCACATAGAAAAAAATCAATGTCCATGCCTTAACTAAAAAATGCTTTATTGCTAAAAATTGCCAACCATCATCTGAGCCTTCTTCAAGTCACAATTTTTGCTAGTAACGGGTCTTCAATATTGATAGCCTCTGACTGATCAGGGTGATCTCTGCTGAAGACTGGTGTGGCAAGTTCGTAAAATAAGACTGCAAAGACTACATTGATTGATTCTTCCTTTCACTTGGAAACTTTGAGGTCATTGTAGGGTTACTTATTGGCCTAATTTCTTTATTTTTGTGTCTTAGTGAATAAGGATGCCTGAGAAAATGGAGAGAGACAGGAACAACTGGTCTGTGAAGTAGTCAGAACTACTCCACAGATAACATTTATCAATTAAGTCCACCATCTTATATGGTCATGGTTCTTGGCTCCCCAAAACAATTTCAATAGTAACGTCAAAGATCACTGATCACAGATCACCAAAACAGACATAATGAGAATGAAAAAGTTGAAATTTTGCAAAAATTACCAAAATGTCACACAGAGACATGATGTGAGCATATGCTGTTGGAAAAATGAAAACAGTAAGCTTGCTTAACGCAGGGTTGCCACAAATCTTCCATTTGTAAGAAACACAGTATCTGTCAAGCACAATAAAATGAGGTGTGGCCGTATAGATGACTCTCACAAAGACTTTTTTTATGCAGAGGAGAATAAGTATACAGGTCAACATTTCAGTCAACATCTTTTATTTTAATAAGACTCAAGATTTTTTTCATGCTGTTGGTGTCATTCCTTGCATGGCTTCACAATTGTATCACCTTAAGCATTACTCTACCATCTGTATTCTTGACACAACTCACAATAAAGTTTTTCCAACTTTATTCCCCTTAGTTCCACTTATATCTGCTCTATGAGCATATTTGAAGCTGTGATGTTAATGTCCAAGTGTAGTGTTTCTACCATCTTGGGGGGGGAGGACGGAAATAAGAGCAGTGGGAGAGAAGCTTGTTAAAATATTTTTTGCAACTATTTTCCATTTTTCTTCTGTTTGTAATCCTCTTCCATCTTCATCCTTGAATGATGACTTTGCTTATTTGAATATCTTTCCAAGCTTTATAAAAATGGATTTCATCTTCCATTCCTTTTCTTTGCTTTATGAGACAATAATGTTCATAATCACTCATCATCTTTCTCCATAAGTCATCAAATCATCAAGCATTTATTAAATGATTGCTCTGTGCCAGACACTGTCCTAAATCCTGGGGATACAAAGAAAGGCAGGAAATGTTTCTGCCTCCTAGGAATGTGCGATATAATAGGGGAACCAACTTGAAAATAACTATGTATAAATAATATATGTATGTGCACGTGTATATATGTCGATATATCTGTATATATCATGTGTATATACATACATGTGTGTATATATGTGTATATATATGTGTGTATGTATAAATCTTAGAGGGAAGGCAGTAGCACTGAGGGGAACTCAAAAGACTCCTTCTTGCAGGAGGTAGGATTTTACATAAGGCTTGAAGAAAGCCACATGACTGAGACAAGGAGGGAGGTTATTTCAGGCATAAGGGACAGACAGTAAAAATAAACAGAGTCAAATAGTGTTTATGTTAGAATAGAAATACAGATCTAAAGTCCCTGGAGCAAAGAATACATACAAGCACAGTGTAAGAAGACCAAAAGTTTGGAAGGAGTCAGTGATGAAGGACTTTAAAATCCAAAGAGATTTTCTATTTGATTTTGATTCCAGAGATAAAAGGAAACCTCAGACTTGCCCTTGAGGAAGGTCAGTCTGACAGCTGAATGGAAAAGGGAATGGAGTGGAGAGACATTTCAAGTATTAAGACCAACCAGAAAGTTATTGACAGTCCAAGAGTGAGGTGATGAGAGTCTGTGCCAGGGTGGTGACAGCTTTAGAGAAGAGAATCAAAAACATAGAAGAGATGTTATAAAGGTAGAAGCAACAGACTTTGGCAAGAGATTGTATATCAGGGATGAGAGGGAGAGAGAGACAGACAGAGACACACACAGAGGCACAGAAACATGCACAGACACAAACAGTTACAGAAAAACACACACAGAGACACAGAGAATGACAAAGACAGAGAGAGAGAGAGAGAGAGAGAGAGAGAGAGAGAGAGAGAGAGAGAGAGAGAGAGAGAGAGAGAGAGAGAGAGAGAGAGAGAGAGTGGGAGAGACAGAGACAGAGAGAGAAGTCAAGGATGAATTCTAGATTGTAGATTGTAAGCATGGGTCACTGAGGTGGTGCCACTGATGTTACTGAAGTCAGGACAAAGGAGCACTTTGAGGCAAAAATAATGTGTTCAGTTTCGATCAAATCAAGCTTAAAATGTTTAATAGGTCATTGGTGATTTGAAACTGAAGGTTAGCAAAGAGGTTTGGGCTGGATAAATAGACCTGAGAATTATCGGCATGAATGATAATTGAATCATGAGACCTGATGAGATTACCAAGAGAAATAGTGTAGAGGTAGAAGAAAAGACCATCTAGGACAGAGTCTCAGGGTTCACTCATGACTAGGGGGTGTGAGCTGGTTTTACAAATGATTTTATGTTCTAGCCTAGTGTTTCCTTTGGCATCCGTATCTCTCCATTTGGCAAATTAGTAAGATGCTTGCTGACCAAGATATTTTCATGGTCCTTTTGACCTCCTTGTTGTGACCATTAATTAACATTGGTTAAACTTCTAAATGAAATTATTCTTGACGTTGTCAACATCATTTCTGACATTGGATACCAATGAGAGCATGGTTTTGGTTCCATTTTATGCGCCATTTTCAAATGGCACTTAAGCTTAGCAGAGTGTTTCACACACATTATTTCATTTTAACCTCATTTACAACAGTTCCATGAGATAAGTACTATAGGCATCATTATCTCCATCTTCCATATAAGACTCAAAGATTCTGACAAGGTAATTGGCAGAGGTGGGAATCAAACCCAGGTATTCTTGATTACAAGTCCAGAACCCTTTTCACTATACTATTCTGAACTTTGAAGACTCAGGCACCTGCTGATCACAGCTGACATCAACGCTATTATATTACTGCCAACCTTTATATGCAACTTCATACAAGAGAACTTCAATGTGTTAAGTATCACAGGCTCAGCAGAGGCCTCTTAAAGGACAAAGATTTGATTTCCTTCTTGATGGAATTTTCAGGGCACAGCAAGTCCTGGATGGTGGGTCAGGGAACATTGAATGAGTGACGATACAAGTGGATCTCATTATCTACCTTGGCATAGGGACAGAACAGATAAACCATGGTGACAAAAACCGCTCTCAGAACCTAACTGGTACAGGTGACTTGGACTTAAACTGTTGATCACCTAAGCACAAAAGCTCAGCACATAAGAAGTCAGGGACTATATGTGCCATAATGGCAAATTCAGAGGCAAAAGGATTATATCCACCTGAATCAAAGCTGTATCTTTGTTAAATATCTCCTCTCTCCTTTTCTCCTTAATGCCTTTTCATCTACATTGCCCTAATTCCATCTTTCTGACTAGCAGGACATGGCTGACAGAGAACAAGATGAGGAAAGAACGGTAGAAAATTAAGTCATTCATAGGTTGGCACTTGCCCTGTTACTTATTCCAAGCAATTGCATGGCCCATCTTGTCTAGCTTTGCGCAATAGTTTTCTTATGTTTTTAGGGTAAAAGAAAGTCATCACCAAGGTGACTTTTCCTCATTCCCTAATCCTCTGAGAACCAGTGGGTGACAAATGACATTCTTAGATCACAAATTTTTGCATGACTGACCATCTAGTCACCTTCCCATCCTCATTAACCCCCGTCCCTTTCAACTCCTTGCCTCTTTCCTTAGGAATACAGGATTTAATTATTCCTCAACTGTCACAGTATGAAAAAAATTCTAGGAATCAACCGGTGTAAGTCAGTAATTCTAATTTATCTGGAGGTAAACGCTAGGTGGTCTGTTTTTAGTTTCCTTTCCCTGTAATGAGAGAATCAAATTGAATTAACAGTTATTTTCTCCCCTTATCTCCTTCCTGGGTCCCAGTTCCTTACAATCAACAGGTTCCCTGACTTGTGAGTTTTCTGACACTGTGCTTAACTTCCTCAGGTAGTTTACTTTCATTCATTGTCATGCATTCTCATTCCCCCCAACACAGATGGTTATTCATGAATTATTCTAGCAAGAAAACATGGTTATAGTCATCCTTTGAGAGGTAAGCCTCTAACCACTTCTCTAAACTGGTTCTCAGAAGACATATGTGACCTGTTCTATGACCCCAACTTTAGACTTTTCTAGTTTGGTAGGGAGCCTGTACTCTTCAGGCATAGCCCTTGTGAACTGAAATACTTCTCCAGCTGACTCCACTATAAAGGGACTTAAGTAGGTAATAATAATAATAATAGTTAACATATATGTTATATATATATAGTGCTTATTATAAACACTTTACAATTACTATCTCATTAGATTTTCACAATAACCCTGGGAGCTAGTCGTTATTGTTGTCTCATTTTGTACATGGGGAAACTGAGGCAAACAGGGTTTGAGTAACTTGCTGAAGATCACACAGCTACTAAGTATCTGAAGTTAGATTTTAACTGAGATCTTCCTGACTCCAAGTCCTGTGTTCTACGCACTGCATCACCTAGACACCACATTTCCCAGAAAAAGCAAGGAGAAAAAATATATTCCTACCTTCATTATAGAGGTAGGGGACTTTGGGTGAAGGATATTATAAACACTGTCAGATTTGATTGATTTACTTTGCTGAACTTTTTTCTGTTCAGTTCTTTTTTTTAAAAAAAAAAATTGTTTTATTTATTTTTGTCCAGTTTGTAAAAAAAATTCTGTTACAGAGGATTGCCCTATGGGCAAGGAAGGGTGGCAGAAGGATGTATTAGAAAGTAGGTGATTTTAAAACAGAAGATAGCAATCCAACTTTTAAGAAACAGAAATATTTCCTTCACTAGGAAGTAGCAAATGGTGTTGTCAGGTGGTGCTGTGCTCTGGGTTATATTCAGCCAAAGGAATAAAATTTCCAGTGCTGTAGGAGAGGGGGACACAGAGCTTTGTATTGTCTAAATTCTGCAGGCTTCAGCTTCCCTTTGGATTTCCTGATTTATCCACACAGGCTGAACTAGGATACATTTCCTAGAAAGAAGCTTATAGGCAAGAAATACAGAATTATAGAGTTTTAGACCTGAAAGGACCTTTGCAAATCTCCATACTCAAACCTTTCATTTTGTAATTGAGCCAACTGAAACTTAAATGGATTATGGGTCTCCTTCAAGGTCACTTACTCCAGCTAGTTGTGTCAGTGCTCCAACCATATTTAAGGCTTCTCACCTCCTAGACTAGCTCTTGTTCCACTAACATTATGTTGTTTTCTAACACTTAGATAGTTTAATTTTATTTCAATAAAAGCTCATTCACATGGCTAATAATGTGTATTTCCCATGTAGATTATGTGTATGTGTCCACATGGATTTGTCTAGCTATGGCTTGCAAGGAGGTGTGAATAAATACCTCCAGCAGAGGTGAGGAACCTGTGGCCTTGAAGCCACATGTGGCCCTCCTAGTCCTCAAGTGGGGACTGAATCCCAACTTCACAGAACAAATCCCCTTAATAAAAAGATTTATTTTGTGAAACTTGGATTCAGTAAAAAAAAAAAAAAACACACCCAAGGACATAGAAGGCCATATGAAGCCTTGAGGCTGTAGGTTCCCCAACCCTGTTCTAGAACTTCTTCTGCCCCTCCCTTTCCAAAGGAGATTTTTATTACTGCTGGAGGAGAAAAAGGGATTAGGGCCATGAGACCGGGCAAATTGCTACAGATCTTTGCCAAGAAAAACCCAAATGGGGTCACAAAGAGTCAGGCACAACTGAAAATGACTGAACAACTCTGTGTGTGTGCACACATATACACAAAAATATGTGTAATTGCTTTATACAACATATATACATATGTAAATGAACAACTTTATATGATTGCTATATATAGCTGTATATGACTGATAACAACCACACACACACACACTCACACACACACAACTGCTATCCCTTTAATGGCAAAACATATGAAGCCTTGACTCTCCACCAAATACTAGTTTCACAAAGACCATTGCAAACAGTGAAGAGTGAATAAACGCATTTATCCAAGCCAGTAGCAAACAGAAATCAGAGAAGCTTATACAGATTAGAATATAGCAGTCAATACACAAAAGTGAATAATCTCTCCCCCTGGGAGGAAGATATCTCAGCTCAATCAAGAAGAGAGTGTCCCAGATCTCATCCAAGGGGAAATTCCTCAGTTTCTAATGTCATATCCTGAGAATCAGGACAATATTGAAGTGCCAATTCCTCTACTTATCGGCTTCATCTTGGCATTTTCCCCTCTTCCAAGTTTCCTTTCTCTGAAGATAGCCTGAAACCATCTGCGTCCTTTCTCAAAGATAAAAGCCAGAACACCAAATATATCTCCTCTCCAAGCTCTCACCAACTCTATCCCATTATGGAGTATCAAGGAATCATTCTTTCCACCAATGAGGAGGGTGTTATACAAATGCCAAGTGCGAACCTTGAATTACAGTGACATGTACTGAAGACACTGCTAAGACTGTGGACATCCTAATTCCCAAGTGAAAAATTGATGTATCTGATCTGAAAAGTAGTAGGGTGGAAAGAATGCTGAACTTGGCTACAAGAATATCTGGGTTCAAGGTCTACCTCTGATGAAAATCCTGGCTGAATATAGACAAGTCGATTCCTATTTCTATTTGTCAAGTTCCTTATCTGTAAAATGATGAGGTTGCAATAGATAATCTCTAAGGTCTCTTATAGCTCTAAATCTATGATTCCCCATATTTGCAATACTCTCTCCTGTCACTTCCCTTTCTTAGAATGCCTGTCTTCCTTCAATTCTCAGCTCAAATGCCATTTTTTATAAGGGAATGTTTCCCAGTCCTCTCACTTACTGGAGCCTTCCCCTTAAAGGTTACTCTACATTTATTCTCTATGCATCTTACATGTATAGATTTGTGGAAGTGTTCTCGTAGAAGACAGGGAATATTCTTGCCTTTCTTTTTGACCTCAACGTTTAGTACAGTACAATGCACACAGTCTATGCTTAATAAATGGTTGTTGCTTGATTGTTTGATATGCTGATCCTATGATATTACTCTGACTCACCACTGCCTTTGTGTCCTTGACTGTCAACTCTGACATCTATGACCTTGCTTTATTCAGGCTGTTTCTGGGAAATTTCACTCAGTGCAGGAAGCTTTCCCCAACCCCTCTTAATTCTAGTGACTTCCCTCCGTTAATTATTTCCTATTTATTCTGTATATAGTTTGCTTTGTATATATTCATTTGAATGTTGTCTCCCCCATTAGATTATAAATTCCTTGAGGGCAGTGACTGTCTTTTTTTCTTAAATCCCTGACTTTTAGCACAATGACTGGAATACAATAGGTACTTAATAAAATAGTAAATAATATTTATCTAAAATGAGCAGCAAGCACTATCTGTAATGGGGATAAGCTAGAAGCCTTCCCAATACAATCAGGGGCAAAGCAGGGATACCCATTATCACTGCTATTATTCAACATTGTACTAGAACTGTTAACTATAGCAAGAAGAGAAGAAAAAGAAATTGAAAGAATTAGAATAGGCAATGAGAAAAACCGACCATCACTCTTTGTAGAAGATATGATGATATACTTAGAGAATCTTAAAGAGTCAGCTAAAAAATCTACTTGAAATAAACGTTTATTGATTGGTTGATTCCTCATGCCAGAATGCACTTCTTCCTCAATTCTGTTTCTTAGAGTTCTTAACTGTCTTCAAGATTTGGGTCCCATGCCATGCTGGGGCCTGTCCTGATTCTCCTTCAGCTGTTAATTGACCCACCACCACAAAAATTATTTCATATATATATATATATATATATATATATATATATATATATACACATATATACATATATTAATATAAAATTTATCTTCTGTTTTGTTTACTTATCTTTATGCATACTATTTCTCCAATAGAATACAAGATCCTTGAGGGCAAGAATTGTTTAATAGTTTTCATTTAGCATTTCTGTTATTTCTATTTCCATTGTTGCAGTCATTGTGTATATGTTGTTATCTTTTTTCTACTTCACTTTGACTCAGGTTTCCCATGCTTCTCTGTATTCCTTACATTCATTGGTATAATAATACGTTATATTAACATATTACAAACTGTTCAGCCATTCTTCAACTGATAGACATCTACTTTGTTTCCAAGTCTTTCCTACTACAAAAGGTATTTCTATAAATATTTTGTTGTATAATGAACCTTTCTTTCTATATTTGACCTCTTTCAGAGATATATTTAGGAATGGTTTCTCTGGATCTAAGGGGTTGGATATTTTAGTCACTTTCTTTGCACAATCATAAATTGTTTTCCAGAATGATTGCATCAGTAAAATGTTGCATCAAGTATGTTACTGCACCCATCTTTCCATAACCCTTCTAACATTGTTTATTCCCATCTTTTGTCCTTTGCTAATTTTATGGGTGTCAGATGAAATTTCAGAGTTGTTTTTGCTTGTATTTCTCTTATTAGTGATTTGGAGCAATCTTTCATAAGATTTCTCATGATCTGTAATTCTTCTTTTGAAAACTTTGTTTATATCTTTTGACCATTTATGCATTGGATAATGGCTTTTGGTCTTACATATGTGTGTTGATTTCCTATATTCTCAGAGTATCTTTTGAACAGTAGATGAATATGAGCAATAACAATTTAAGTTGGTTTTAAGAAGTTTTGCTTTCCATTTTGGACCCACTTCTAAATGTAGCAGGATGTTCTCCCACCACCTAATTAAAATGCCTTCTTGGAACAGCTGAAAGGCTAGGGAAGATGAGTAGTTTCCAATTTGTTCTTTTTTCTTTCTTGGTTTTATCAGTAATCAGCTCCCTTCTAACAAGGAAGTGTCATATACTTCAAAATCAGAGAGAAAGAGCAAAGGGACCCCAACATTAGTTAAGGATGGTCCTGCTGCTGTAGATTCCAAGTGGTGCTGATGTGTGTAATAAGACCTTCACGGTGAGGCCAAATCACAGCCTACCCTTTAGTGCACTGGGCAACTGTATCTATAAATACTATTCACACAGGGAGTCTATCCATTTAGAAGGATGTCATCACAGTATCAGTAATGGTTCAAGCAGAAAATTCCATTTAAGAAGGTCATATAGTTATAACTTTGGAGCCAAGAAGGGCCCTTAGAAGTCATCTAATTTATTCTGTTCATATTACCGATGAGGAAGCAGAGGCTGTCATGTCCAAATTCACACAGCTGGTAACTTTAAAAGTGACTATGTAAAAGAATCCTCTCAAATGTTTGTAGCCCATGACATTTAAAATCTTACAGGAAAATTAAAGAAACATAGCGTTTCAAATACTTATAAGCATGTCCTGGTTAGGGTCTTCTTTCCTGAACTTTCCTAGATTGGAACACAGGTCATCTTATGCTGTATTCAGCACTCTTTGTATCATATAATTCAATAATCTTGTGGAATAATAAATCATATACAGAATGGAAATGCCTTAAATATTTCATTTGGTTCCTGGCATAGCATTTTAGGAAAGATTTTGACAAACCTGGATTTATCAAGAGGCAGGTGAACAGGATAGTAGTCAGGCTGTGATCTAAGAAGCAATGGAAGGAACTGGGGATATGTAGTCTCAAGCAGAGAAAATTTAGAGAGAAAAGGGTAGATAGAGTGTGCTGTTAATCTAGACAGCCTAAATGGAGAGATTAAGATGGGTTGGTGTCATGCTCTCATAAACGGATTTCAATACTGTAATGGATCTGAGATTTTATCAGTGGAGGTACTCTACATTAGGGCAGCTAGGGCAGATGGAGCACTGGGCCTGGAGTCAAGAAGACTCATCTTCTTGAGTTCAAATCTGGCCTCAGACACTTACTAGCTATGTGACCTCAGACAAATCACTTAACCCTGTTTGCTCTTGTTTCTTCATCTGTAAAATGAGGTGGAAATGACAAACCACTCTAGCATCTTTGCCAATAAATTGCCAAATGGAGTCACAAAGACTTGGACACAATGGAAATGGCTAAACAACAAGACTCTCTCCACTGATGCCAATTACAACCCATCAACTACTTCTCTTCTTGTGTGATTCTTATCCTTGTCAGTATATAAATGCTGTATAGAGGATTTACTCAGTACACTAGAGGAATTTCTCTATTTAGTGATTCTCAACGTTTTTTGTGGGGAAGAACCCTTCTTTAAATGTCAGTAATTTTTACTGACCCTCTTGTATCAGCAAGGACTCTGACATACACAGAAGGGCCTGCTATACAGGTTCTTAGATTTGCATTTCTAAAAGGAAAGCAACTATTGAGGTGTCAACAATCACTTTACTCAAGCACATTTATCATTCACTTAATTCAAGGGAAAAATTCAGCACCCTGAACTTCAGAGAAAATATAGAGAAACAAAGATCAACAGACAGGGCTTCCAACTGCCTGACTGTAAGCAATACATACATCACAGATCAACAAATAGATCCAAGTATCTGACCACTACATACATAGTTACCAGAGAGAGAAGCACCAATATCTGGGTTTTCAAAGCAGGTGTGGAGAGGAAGGGGGTACTCCTTAGTGGCTGCCCAGTGTCTTGTCCGGCCAAACATTTCCAATGAGTAAGCCTCAAAGTAAAACCTCACCTCAGAGTATTCACACACTTTTCAGATCTGGGGGGTATGACACTCTGACCCAGTGCTCAATAGAAACTAGCAAAAGGTACTTGAGTCCCATTAATGGGCAGGGATGATCCAATTAACATTATACTTCTATGTGACAATAGTTGTACTATTAGTATCTTTTGTTCCAGAAAATGGATAATGACAAAATAGTAGTTTTTTGTGTACTTACGGATTTAAGCATCATTGAAGTAACTCATTAACCCCCAGACTGGGAAAGATTGTGGTACATCTTTTAATGTTTCATGGATGGCACTGTAATAAGAAGCAACATGATACAATAGAGAGAAGGAAGCTTTGGAGTCAGAAAAGATCTGGATCCAAGTCCTGCCTCTGACTGATGCTAGTTATGTGACTATGGGACAAGTCACAACCTTTCATTGCCTCTGGGTCACTCATTAAGACTCTAAGTTGTATATCTACATCAGAGGCAGAAGTTTTCAAACTAGTAATTTCCCACATGAATGAAATCAGAGGATATTTGGCATAGATCTGGAAAGGATTTTAGAGGCCATCATATATAATGCCTTCATTTTACAGATGAGGAAAATTAAGCCTAGAGAGTTGTTACTTGCCAAGGGTCACACAACCAGCTAGTGTCTAGGCAAAATTTAAACCCAGGTCTTCCTGCTTCCAATAACCTAGTCTGATCTAGTGTTTCATCCATAGATTAAAATAAACTGATGCAACACTAGAGATGTCCATTTGTTATTTCTCATTCTTGGTATAGTTGACCCACATCCTTTTGTGCTTATACATGTCCATGATGGACATCCATAATGAGTCTTTCCATTGCCCTTTGAATCACCAACAATCTGATTCTTCTAAGATTGTAATGCCTCATAGTTTTCAGCCATGGAACATCAGCAGGAGAAAACTGAAATTTTGAAAGATGAGAGAAACTTAGGCTCATTGAAAATGCTGGGAAATTTTCCATTCCTGAAAGAGCACCTGAGTATGTGTGCGTTCTGATAGAGAGTCTGTAACATTATCTTTCTACATGAAGGACATCACATTTGTATTATTGCAGTTCTGTAGGGAAATGGATCTAGTCTTCTGAAGCCATTTTAGGAAATACATGTTTTTACATTATTTATAGAATTTCTTTTTAATTTTTTAAGGAAAGTAATTCTTACTGTTTTCCATTTTGAGCAAATGCTATTCTTGCTGAGAGTAAAATTCACAACTTGGCAAGAATGACAGAGGAGAATTCTAAACAAGTTCTTGTTGTTTTTTTAAAGGTTTTTTTCCTCACTTTTCAGATTTATAGGGAATTGAACCAAATTTATAAAAACAACAGCCATTCCTCAATTGATAAATGGTCAGAAGATGAAATGAAAACTATCAATAATCATATAAAAATGCCCTAAATCACTATTGACCAGAGAGATGCAAATTAAAACAACCCTGAGATACCCACTTCTATCAAATTGGCTAATATTACAGAAATGGAAAATAACAAATGCTGGAGAGGGTATCAAAAATACAGATACACCAACAAACTGTTGGTGGAGTTGTGAACTGGTCCAATCACTCTGAAGAACAATATGGAACTATGACCAAAGTAGTACAAAAACTGTGCATGACTCTTACCTCAGCGATCCCACTATTAGGTCTGTTTTTCCCAAGAGATCGGAAAAAAGGGAAAAGGAGCTGTTATGGCAGCTCTTTTTGTGGTGGCAAAGAATTAGAAATTGAGAGAATATCTATCAATTGGGCAAATGGCTGAACAAACCTGGGAAAACTTAAGTTAAGAAAAGTTAAGAAAACAGAACAAGAATATTGTACACAGTGACAGCAATGTTGTAATGATGATCAACTGTGAAAGACTTAGCCTATACAGTAATCCGAGATAGTTCCAAAGGAGTCACGATGAAAAAGTGCTGTTCATAATTCAGAGAGAGAGAGAGAGAGAGAGAGAGAGAGAGAGAGAGAGAGAGAGAGCTGATTAACTGTGAGTACAGATTAAAGCATAGTTTTTAAAATTTATTTCTCTTGCTTTTTTTAACACATTGCTAAAATAAAAATGAATTTTTCATGACTTCACATGTATTATTGCTATCATAGTGCTTACCTTTTTCAATGGGTGGGGAATAGAATAGAGGAAAGGAGAAAATTTGGAACTAAAATTTAAAAAATTGAATATTAAAGTGTAATTATTTTTAAAATTTCATTAACAAAAAGTTTTTTGATACTCTTTTAAAAAAAAAACACCATTACTTTCCACTGGATCCAACCACCCTCATACCCTTCCCTTACAATAAATAAATTTTGTCAAATAAAACAAATCAGCTCATCAGATTCACTGAAAAAAAGAAGAGTATACCTCATTTTGCATCTTTAGTCTATCACTTTCATGTTGAGAGGTGGAAGAAATGCCTCATCATGATTGTTCATTGAATTGTTCAGAATTCAGGAGTTTTTCAGTGTTTTCCCTTATATTATTGTGATGATTGTACAAATTAACCTCCTGGTTCTACTTATTTTGTTCTGCATAATTTCATACCAGTCCTCCTAAGCTTCCCTGAATTCTTTGTTTTTTTCACTTTTTATGGTAAAAAATGTTCAGTTACATTCAAACATTTATTTAACCATCCTAACAAATCATGTATTTTCCTCCTAGTTCTTTGTCACTAGAAAAGGTGCTCAGTTCCCTTCATTTCTATTTTCTTCTATTATTTCCATGCAGGTTCTTGACCTTTTATTTTTCTGTGTGAATTTTCTTATTTTGTTTCTTCTAAATAAATGTCATCATCATTTGATTTGTATAAATTGACCCCTACATACTTTGAATGCCATGGCACCACTTATGCACACTAATTTAAACAGTATCATCATTTTTATTGTATTGACATGACCCAACTATGAACAACTTTTCTTTTTTGTTTAGAACTGTGTTTTTATTAGTGTAAGGAGCTCTCTCCTCGCTAAGTTTTCATGTTGCTGCTCAATCTCTTGATTTTTCTTCAATCTGTTTAACTCTCTTTTTATTTGTCTTTGCTGACTAACCATCCATATTTATACCTTTAATTATGCATATTCCTCAAGGTTCTATTCTAAGCCATATTCTCCTTTCCCTTTATACTCTCTTCCTTAGTAATCTCATCAACTCCCATGAGTTTAACTTTCATCTCTAAGCAGATGCCTCAATATACATGTATACACACAGGCCTGAACCTAGCAGGAAAGAAGAGAAAAGCCATTTCCTCCACCTGTCACCTCTGAATTCCTAGGGATATTGATAATCTAGCTGAACTCAATGATGACCAAATTCCCATTCCATCATATCCTCCTAATCCCACTGATTCTGAGCCTTTGGCTGTTTATTTATTACCCAAACCATATTCTCCAACCCCACTGCCTGTTCCTTTATTTTCATCCCTCTCATCCCAGTCATCCCCTCAACTGTCAAATGGAATGCCTCTGGAATGCCTCCATAGGTAACAAGCTTGCTTTTGTCTTAGTTCTCCTCCTTTGCTACTCCTTCCATCTTCTTGCATTCTCTGAAATTATCTTTCCCTTCCCTGGCCACCCTTTCTAGCTTTGTTGCATTTGCATTCATACCTCTTGACTCTCTGGTAGAAGCAGAGGAGTTGGAATACTCCTTGCTCTCTATTGTCACTTTGTCTCAGCTTCCTCAACTGGCAAAATAGGGAGTTGGACTACCTAGCCTTTGAGTTATCTTCTAATTCTCTACATATAATCTATGACCCCTAGTGTCCATGTATGCACAATTGTGCATAGACAGTCCCCACTCACAGCCTCACTTGCCTACTATCCTGGAATCAAAGACTCAAAGCTGGTGTAGGAAGGGACCTTAGATGTCATCAAATGTACCACCTACACACACACACCACCTTCCCACTGTTCAGTGGATGAAATCCCCCTAAAAAGTGGTTATGTAGGCTCTGCTTGAAGAATTCCATGATCTTTCAGGAGTCAATTCATTTATGTTTTGGACCATTCTAATTGTCACACAGCTTTTCCTTGTATTGAGCTGCAAACCTTGTCTTTCACAATAAAGATTCCTTTCTGCCGATACAACAGTTAGGCCATTTTCACCAAAACTGTAACAGATAGAGGCAATGGCACATGCCCCATCAGGATTCCACACCAAAAACTGATGTGCCTCAAAGTACAGACACCAGAAGTAAGCTGCATGTACAATGATTGCTCAGGTCTAGATGGCACCTTACAGTTGACAAAGCACCTGTCTTAGAATAATTGTGGGATCGTAAATTCAGAGCTGGAAGGTAACTGAAAGGACCCTAGTCCAGCCCCTTCATCTTACAGATCAGAAACTGGAGGCCCAGAGAGTTTTAACCACTTGCCCAAGGTCACACAGCTAGTAAGAAACAGAACTAGGATTCAGACTCAGGTCCTATGACTCTAAGTTCACAACTCTTTCTACTATACCATGCTGCTTGCCTGTAAAAGTTCTTCAGGTATTATCATCCTTATATTACAGGTAACGAAACCAAAGCTCATACTTTCCCATGCTCACAAAATAAATAGGAGGAAGAGTTAGAGTTGGATTCAGGAAGACTAAACATAAATCTTGCCTCAGAAACTAGTCATGTGAACCTAGATAAGTCACATAACCTCTCTGGTACTCAGTTACTTCCTCTATAAAATAAAAGGGAGTGGATCAAGATACTCTTTGAGACATTTTTCATCTTTAAATCTGTGATCCTGTGACCTTAGGAAGGTCACCTGGCCCAATTAACTCACTGAAAAATGGGGATGATAATAATAGCACCTATCTCACAATAATGGCTTTTATTAAGAGAATCCAATGAAATAATGTACATAAAGTATTTTAGCAAACTTTAATATGCTAAATAAATATCTGTTAGTTAATCTAGGTCTTCTGACTCCAAGTTCATTGCCATAAATCATCAGATTTTACTGTCTCAAAAAGAGGGATTTGCCCATATTACCTTAACATTTTGGTCTGCCTTGGCCTTTATCTCCATTAGCAGAGAATTAAGGTAATGAGCATTATTGACCAGAATTGAATAACTTCCTTACTGTTGCATTTAGTCCCAGAGACCCAATCACAGGCCTTAGAGATGTAATTGAGTTACAAATCTTTGTTGTTTTTTATGGATTAATTTCAAACTGACAAAAGCAAATAGATGACTCCCTGGATCCCCTGTCCTCATATGGCCCTCCCTAGAGAGGCCCAGATTGGGGTCCAATGACTCATTCCTTATTTTACATTGCTCCCTCTACCCCATTATCTAGATAGGGCCCATTCAGGTGAAGATGACATTTGTTAAGAAGCCCAAGTAAAAACCAGAAAATTCACCTATGACATGCTATAGCCAGCTATTTATCAGTCTGCTTAGCCAGCTACTTATCAGAATCATAGGAAGCTTTCCAGAATCAATATACACAAACATGATCTTATCTTCTTGAAAATGCAGTTATGGAGAGAATACTGATGCCAAATTGCCCAGGTCCTTCTATAAATTCTTAGGGAATGAGATTGAGATCAGCCTCGGTGATGGGCACAGTTGAACTTGCAGAATCTTTAAGTAGACATATCTATCATCTCCCTCTTGGATTTTTTTCCCTCCACTCTCTGTCCCTGTCTCTAACTCTTTGTTTCTGTTTCAGTTTCTCTTTGTATCTCGGTCTCTTACCTCTATTCTGTTTTTCTCACTTCTCCCACTGCCCCCTCCCCCATTTCCAAATATTTATAATTTAAGACCACCAGCTAGTTTTGTTCCATCTTACTTATTTTGGAGCATTCAGGGTAAATGACAACATGAGTGCTGTTTTATTGGTTTTCATTAATTTCTATAGGGAAATAGAGTGAACAAATCTTGTACGGGGAGGAGTTAAGAGGTTCAGTCTTAGAACCTCAGCTGATGTTTCCTAGTTGTATGACGTGGTATAAATTACTTAAGTACTCTGAACCTCTGCTGTCTCAGTGGCAAAATTGGAATGGGGGGTAGACTCTGTAAATTTCAGAGTTCTATTTTAGTTCAAAATCCAAAATGTTATAATCATCTACCTTTCCACAAGTCTCTGAATTCTCCCTATTTGTCATTTTTTTATAGTGCAATAATTATTTGTTTTCATATACCAAAAATTAGTTTAGCCATTCTTTAATCTATGACATACATTTGCTTGGAGAAATAGTATGATACAATGGAATGAGCACTGAATTTCCCTCATTGAAATTGGAGTTATGGGATCTGAATACAAAATCTTATTTTTGTCATTTTCTTACCTGCATGACTATGAGTAAGTCATTTAGCTTTTCTTGGGCTCAGTCACCTCTTCTGTGAAATGAAGGGAATGTGCTAAATAAACTTTCTTCCCTTCCAGATGTAGACCTGGGATTTTTCTAGCTCCTTATTACTACAAACAATTATAATTTTAATATTTTTGCACATATAGGATCTTTCCTAATGTCTCTTTTTTTTTTTCCAGAATGACTGAACAAAATCACAGTTCCATTAAGGATGCTTCAGTGTAATGATCTTCCCACAGCCCTTTTGATGTACTCTTCAACAAAGGAAAAGGTTTGTGGTGAATTATTCTTTGTAACTCCAACTTGAATAGACCCTCTCAGAGAAACTTTGGATGCTGGTATTCCCTTGAGAGAGAGAATAGATTCTTGGGGACTGACAGTTAATTATTATCTTTGAGAAAATTAATGGGAATCACTAAGAGGAGACTGAGCAAACTTCTTTCCTAAGATTTGGAGAGTTACCTATCCTGCAGAATCTATAAGAGATTACAGTTAACTGTAATAATAGAACATATCTGGGAAAGACTTGGAAGGTTAACTATCCTCTTTGAGAGAAATTAAAGAGATATTTTGAGAGATTAATATAAATGCCATTCCAGATGGAAACTGAATGAGTTGACCTGTATTTCATTTGCTATAGTACTGAATTCTTGAACGATAACTCCAGTCTTCAGTAGTGACAGGTCTTCCAACTTTTGATGAGCACCAAGGTGACCTTTCTCATAGCAGATATGTTGAAATATTTATCTATGTCTCAGCCTTATCTGATACTGTTAAATTGCAGTCATTAACGTGAATGTTTTTCTAAGCCTACAAAATTGGAAATGAGAATAAAGAGATTTATGGAAACAAGAGGTTTCTCTGTTTTTTTATAAAGTGAGAGATGAGGCACACAGAGCTAATTAATTAATCAACAAGAGCAATTTTGTATTTTTAAGAATTTTCTGTGATAATTTCCATTCATACCTACTAGATAATCTTCGAACCCAGGAAAAGAATGAAAAAGGTAATGAGCCAGTAGCAGGCTGAGGGGTTGGAATTTGGTATGTTTTTCTCCAACAAGACATGAGAGGTACTACTCTCATACTGCCACAAACAACCATACCTGTATCCAGGGGATAACTACAAGTCCATTAGCATGAAAGCCTGCTATCTCTGTTATAGCTTTCCATGTAGTGTTTCACAATTTTAGTAATGCAATGGTAGAATAGGGGTTGCTATTATCTGAGTCTATTCTCTTGCCACAGAACCTGTCTGTCTTGGCCCACGGAGAGTTATTCCAGAATAAACTGTTGTTATAATCCAGCTCCATGACAGTCACCACCCTGGGCCCATTCTTCTAGATCAGCTGAGAGTCAGAGAGATGAAAGAAATCCTACCACAGATCTCAGGAGCAACTTTTATTATTATTGATCTTTAAAAACAAAGAAACCCCTCAAAACCATGACATAGCTTTCTTCTAAACTAATTTTTAGCCACTTGACCTTGAAGTATATTAGTGGAGCTCATAGATGCTCCAGAATGAGGCACCTAAATGGTACAACAGCTAGAGTGATGATTTTAGAACAAAGCCCTGTTGATATCCTGCTTCTGACATATCCAAGCTGTGTGTTTTCTCATCTGTAATGGGGATAATAATGCCATTTATCTCCTAAGGCTTTTTTGAAGATAAAGTGAGGTAATGTAAGTAAAGTGCATTGCAAACCTTAAAGCATTATATAAATGCTATCCATTATTACTTTTTTCCCCTTCCCCTCCCTCCTACCCTAGAGATGGCTACCATTAAACATATACACACACACACACATATGGATATAGATATGTAAAATTATTCCATACATACCTCTATTTATCAGTTCTTTCTCCAGATGTAAATAGCATCTTTTTCACATACTACTTTATAACATACAAGGCATTTTTATTAGAACAAACCTATGAGGTAGATGGTGAAAGAGTTTTTATTTGGTTGTTTTTTTTAATCCCCTTTTTATAAATGATCGGATTTCATACCTAAGATTCCACGTTTAGCTCTCTTCATATTACTTTACACAGTTGGAAAAGTGATTCTTAAACCAATTGCCAGTTTGGGTGATCAAGTCCTCTTCTGCCTTCCCTTAAGTAGATAGTAGTTGGATGAATGTATAACAATCTCAGATTTAAAAGTAGGAGAATTAAAGACTGAAAGTGCTATATCAATATGAATTATTCATTTCTATTATTATTCATGGGTATAATTGTTCTTCAGTCATTTTTCAATCATGTCCACCTCTTTGCGACCCCACTTGGGGTTTTCTTGGCAAAGACGCTGGAGTGGTTTGCCATTTCTATCTCTAGCTCATTTGTAGATAAGAAAACTGGGGCAAATAGTCTTGTGACTTACTCAGGGTCACATAGCTAGTAAGTGTCTGAGGCCAGATTTGAGCTTAGGAAGATGAGTCCTAGCACCCTATTCATCACACCACCTAGCTGCCCATGGATAAAATTAGCCTGGGACAAAGAAGGCTTTGCCCTAGGGTGCTGAGATTGGAGGGCAAGAAATAAAATGAGACCTGTCAAAAATTTTATAAAGACTATATGCCATTTTAGGGTGATGACTAAAGGCTCATAACCAGGACTTGGAATTTGTAGCTCAAATGTTTCTTACCTGACTTTCCAAAATATACTCAAACCAAGAATCACATAGAATCATAGTTGCAGAATTGGAAGGGACTATGATCATTCAACTCAGTGTCTCCGAATGGCAGCCCTATGGACTTAAGATTTTCTTTTTTTAAATTTTTTAAATTAATTTTATTTATTTTCAGTGTTCTACGATCACTACCATATAACTTAGATTACCCCCCTCCCTTCCGTCTCCCTCTCCAAGACAGCATACAATTTTACATAGGTTCTACACATACATTCCTATTAAATACATTTTCACGATAATCATGTTGTGTAGAAAAATTAAAATGAATGGGAGAAATCATGTAACAAACCAAATGTAACACAAAAGAAAATGATCTGCTACATTCTGCGATTGAATTCTATAGTTCTTTCTCTGGATTTGAAAGGCATTTTGCTTTAAAAGACCACTGAGAACTTTTAAGTCCTTGCATTGCAATGAAGTTCCAAGTCCATCAGAAAAAAACTCTCACACACTGTGGTTGTTTCTGTGAACAAAGTTCTCCTGGTTCTGCTCCTTTCACTCAGCATCAGATCATATAAGTCTTTCCAGGCCTCTTGGAAGTCTTCCTGTTCATCATTTCTAATAGTGCAATAGTATTCCATTACATCCATATACCATAATTTATTCAGTCATTCCTCAATTGATGGGCATCCTCTTGATTTACAGTTTTTGGCCACCACAAAGAGTGCTGCTATAAATATTTTTGTACATGTGGGACCCTTTCCCATTTTTATGATCTCTTGGGGATACCATCCTAGAAGTGATATTGCTGGATCAAAGGGTATGCATATTTTTGTAGCCCTTTGGGCATAGTTCCAAATTGCTTTCCATAATGGTTGAATCAGTTCACAGTTCCACCAACAATGAATTCGTGTTCCAACTCTCTCACATCCTCTCCAGTATTTGTCATCTTCCTGTTGTGTCATGTTTGCCAATCTGATAGGTGTGATGTGGTACCTCAGAGTTGTTTTGATTTGCATCTCTCTAATCAATAGTGATTTAGACCATTTTTTCATATGACTATAGATATCTTTAATTTCTTCCTCTGAAATCTGCCTGTTCATATTCCTTGACCATTGACCAATTGGGGAATGACTTGTATTTTTGTACATTTGACTCAGTTCTCTATATATTTTAGAAATGAGGCCTCTATCACAGACACTAGCTGCAAAAATCCTTTCCCAGTTTTCAGCATCCCTCTGAGTCCTGGTTGCATTGGGTTTGGTTGTACAAAAACTTATCAGTTTAATGTAATCAAAATTATCCATCTGGCACTTCATAATGCTTTCTATCTCTTCATTAATCAAAAATTCTTACCTTCTCCATAAATCTGATAAATACACTATTCCTTGCTCTAATAATTTGTCCATAGTATCAATCTTTATACTTACATACTGTACCCATTTGGACTTTATTCTTGCGTATGGTGTCAGGCGTTGGTCTATGCCTAGTTTCTGCCACACTGTTATCCAGTTTTCCCAGAAATTTTTGTTGAACAGTGAGTTCTTGTCTCAGAAGCTGGAATCCTTGGGTTTATCAAGCAGTAGATTGCAATATTCATTGCCTACTGTGTCTTGAGTACCTAGCATATTCCACTTGTCTACCTTTTTGTTTCTTAGCCAGTACCAAGGGGTGTTGATAATTGCTCCTTTATAATACAATTTGGGATCTGGTAGTGCAGGATCACCTTCCCTAGCATTTCTTTTTATTAGTCCCCGTGATAGTCTGGACCTCTTGTTCTTCCAGATGAATTTTGATATTATTTTTTTCCAGCTCTAGAAAATACTTATGTGATAGTTTGATTGGTGTGGCACTAAATAAGTAAATTAATTTAGGTAAAATTGTCATTTTTATTATATTGGCTCAGCCTACCCACAAGCAACTGATGTTTTTCCACTTACTTAGATCTGACTTGATTTGTGTGAAAAGTATTTTGTAATTGTGTTCATATAGTCCCTGGGTTTGTTTTGGCAGGTAAACTCCCAAATATTTTATAGTGTCTACCCTAGTTTTAAATGGGACTTCTCTTTCTATCTCTTGCTGTTGGGCTTTGTTACTTATATATAGAAACGCAGAAGATTTGTGTGAGTTTATTTTCTAATCTGCAACTTTGCCAAAGTTGTTTATTATTTCAAGTAGCTTTTTAACTTGAATCTCTGGGATTCTTTAAGTTTATCATCATATCATCTGCAAAGAGTGATAACTTAGTTTCTTCTTTGCCTATTCTAATTCCTTCAATTTCTTTATCTTCTCTAATTGCTACAGCTAACATTTCTAGTACCATACTGAATAACAGTGGTGATAATGGATATCCTTGTTTCACCTCTGATCTTATTGGAAATGCATCTAGCTTATCTCCTGCTGAAGGTTTTAGGTAGATACTGCTTATTATTTTATGGAAAGTTCCCTTTATTCCTATATTCTCAGCGTTTTTAATAGGAATGGGTGTTGTATTTTGTCAAAAGCTTTTGCTGCATCTATTGAGATGCATGTGGTTTCTGTTAGTTTTGTTGTTGATATGATAAATAATGCTAATAGTTTTCCTTATATTGAACCAGCCCTGCATTCCTGGTGTGAATCCTATCTGATCATAATGTATTATTCTCATGATAAGTTGCTGTATTCTTTTTGCTAAAATCTTATTTAAAATTTTTGCATCTCTATTCACTAGAGAAATTGGTCCATAATTTTCTTTCTCTGTTTTAACTCTTCGTGGTTTAGGTATCAAAACCATATTTGTATCATAAAAAGAATTTGAGAGGACACCTTCTTCCCCAATTTTCCCAAATAGTCTACATAGTATTGGAATTAATTGTTCTTTAAATGTTTGATAGAATTCACTTGTAAATCCATCCATCCCTGGAGATTTTTTTTTCCTATGGATTTCATTGATGGCTTGTTCAATTTTTTTTTTCTGAGATAGAGTTGTTTAAGTATTCGACTTCCTCTTCTGTTAATCAGAGCAATTTATATATTTTTAAAAATACTCATCCATCTGATTTAGATTGTTGAATTTACAGGCGTACACTTGGGTAAAGTAATTTCTAATTGTTGTTTTAATTTTCTTCCCATTGGAGGTGAGTTCACCCTTTTCATTTTGGATATTGGTAATTTGGTTTTCTCCTTTCTTTTTTTAATCAAATTGACCAAAGGTTTATCAATTTTATTAGTTTTTTCATAAACCAACTATTAATTTTGTTTATTAGTTCAATAGTTTTCTTAATTTCAATTTTATTAATCTCTCCTTTGGTTTTCAGTATTTCTAATTTGGTATTTACTTGGGGATTTTCAATTTGTTCTTTTTCTAGCTTTTCAGCTGCATGCCCAAGTCATTGTTCTTCCCTTTCTCTCTTTTATTCATGTAGGCATTCAAAGATATAAAACTTCCCCTAAGAAACTGCTTTTGCAGTATCCCATTAGATTTGGTAGGTTTTATCATTATTGTCATTCTCTTGAATGAAGTTGTTGATTGTTTCTACGATTTGTTGTTTAACCTACTCCTTTGTTAGGATTAGACTGTTTAGTTTCCAATTAATTTTTGATTTATCTTTCCATGACCTTTTATTACACATACTTTTTATTGCATTATGATCTGAGAAGGATGCATTGACTATCTCTGCCTTTCTGCACTGGATTTTGAGGATTTTATGGCCTAGAAGATGGTCAGTTTTTTTATATGTGCCATGTACCACTGAGAAAAAGGTATATTTCTTTCTATCCCTATTCAATTTCCTCCAGAGATCTATCATATCTACTTTATCCAGAGTTTTATTCACCTCCTTAACTTCTTTCTTGTTCATTCTGAGGTTAGATTTATCAAGTTCAGAGAGGGAGAGTTTGAGGTCTCCCACTAGTGTAGTTTTGCTGTCTGTTTCTTCCTGCAACTCCCCCAACTTCTCCTTTAAGAATCTGGATGCTATACCACTTGAAGCATACATGCATAGTAATGATATTGCTTCATTGCATATGGTGCCTTTTAGCACAAAATAAAGTCAAGTGTAAGCCATGCCATTATTTCTCTGATGGCATGGTCTTCTTTGGCAATGAAGGATGAACACACACACACACATTTCATAATAGCTGTATAATTCTCAAGATTAACAAACATCATCTTCCCTTATAGGGAGGTAAACAGTTTGCCCAAACTGAGTAATGAGTTTTTCTTTTCTCCTGTTTACCTTTTTATACCTCTCTTGAGACCTGCATTTGAAAATCGAATTTTCTATTAAGTTCTGGCTTCTTTGTCAGGAAGGTCTGAAAATTCCTTATTTCATTGAATGTCCATCTCCTTGCCGGAAATGTTATGTTGAACTTCACTGAGTAATTGATCCTTGGCTGTAGTATCAACTCCTTTGCCTTGCAGAATATCATATTCCAATTCCTTTGATCTTTTCATGTAAAAGCTGCAAGGTCCTCTGTCATCCTGACTGTAGTTCCTTGGTATTTGAATGGTTTCTTTCTGGCTGCCTGTAGTATTTTCTCCTTCACTCGATAGTTCTGGAATTTGGCAACAATACTTCTTGGTGTTTTTAGTTTGGGATCCCTTTTGGGAGTGAATGATGGATTCTTTCTATGACTATTTTGCACTCTGGATCTAGCTCTTCTGGGCAATTTTTCTTGATGATTTGCAAGATATTGTCCAGATTCTTTTTTTTTTTTCATCATGGCTTTCTGATAGGCCAATAATTCTTAGATTTTCTCTCCTGGATCTATTTTCCAGGTCAGTTGTTTTTCCAATGAGATATTTTACATTTTCTTCTATCTTTTCATTCTTTAGATTTTGTTTGACTGATTCTTGATGTCTCATAGAGTCATTAGTCTCTACTTGCCCAATTCTAATTTTTATTAAATTGTTTTCTTCAGTTAACTTTTGCATCTCCTTTTCCATCTATCCAATTATTCCTTTTAAGGAATTATTTCCTCCAGTTAGTTTTTGTACTTCTTTTTCCATTTGTCCAATTTTCCCAGTTAGGTTTTATGCTTTCTTTTCCATTTGTTCAATTTTCCTTTTTACAAAGCTGTTCTCTTCATAGAATACTTTTTTCATACTTTTAAAATCATTGGCTGGTTTTCTTCTATTTCCTTCTTCAGCTTTTCCAGGAGAGTTCTTTGTGCATGTGAGCAGTTTATAGTCCCTTCTGAAGTTTCAGATGGGGGTACAGTCTCAATTCTCACCTCTTTGATATTTGTGTTTTGCTTCTTGCCCCCATAGAAAGATTCTAGGATCTTTTCCTTCTTGCTTTGCTTCTTACCCATGATGATGAGTCTTTGTTTATTGTGGCCTCTGGTTCTTTCAAGTAGAAGTTGGAGAACCTGGGGTTGAGCTGGCTGGTATGAGAAAGCAAAGGGCAGATGCCTTTTTTTCCTTTTGTTTTGTGTTTCCCTGGATTAGCCCTGGGGCTAACTTGTTAAGTGTGGGGGAGGGGTGCTCTGGTCACAGGAGATCTCCTCAGCTGAACTAGAGCTTGGTGATCTCGGCTGCTGTATTGTGTTCCTGTTTCCCTTGGAGTACTGAGGCAAACTTGGGTCCTAGTGTGAAGCTCCACTCCCCTGGAACTCCAGTTGTCTGGACAGCTCTGTTCCTCTGTCATAGTAAGAGGAATATTCTTTAGTGTTTTTCCTAGCCTTTGATGCTATGAGACTCTTTGCCCCTTCTGTTGATCCCAATGATCCAGGATTTTTCTGGGGAAATATTTTGTGGTTCTTTCAAGGTCAACAAAGGGAGGGGAAGAGAGCATTTACTGATTACTCCACCATTTTGGCTTCCAGAAGTTCAAGTACGTGACTTACAAATGTTTAATCTGGGGGCTGAAAGTCTCAGGAGTGGCTGCAGCTGATAGCTGGGGCTCAGTGGCTGTCACTTCCTCAACTCTGCTGGTCTCCTGCCCTGGGCTGCCACTCTCTTGTTCTGCCATGCTACCACTGCCTCAGGCCACCCCACTTTCCTGCTCAACTGTGTCACAGTGGGATGTGCTGTGCTGTATGCTGTGGGCTCTTCCACTCTGTGTAACAGATGCTTCCCCTCGACCTTCCAGTCTGTCTTGGTCTTTGAATCTGCCACAGTCTGTCTCTTACTGGATTCTGTACCTCCAAAATTTTCTCAGATTCTCTATTTAGAAGTATCTGAAGGAGTTTGTCTAAGAGTTTAGGTGAGTAGTTGCTCTCACTCAGCCATCTTGGCTTTGCCCCTTGACTTAAGACTTTCAATGAAGAAGAACTTATCATCTCAACAAGACAGCCTAGTCTTCTGTCAGAAATCTATGGAATGCTAGTAAGACTGACATTGAAAATCACCTAGAGGAAAATGACAAAGAAAGATGGCAGCAACTCAATTGAGCCTTCCCCCAAACCTCTCCAAACACTTCAAATAATGCCAAAAAAAAATTCCTGGAGCAGCAGAACTCACAAAAAGACAGAGTGAAATAATTTTTCTAGCCAAAAACAACTTAGAAGGTCAAAAGGAAAGGTCTATTATATCTGGGTAAGAGTGGAGCATAGTCCAGTGCTGAAAGGATTTTGAAAATCAAGGAAGAGAGGCAGAGGAAATTTGGGAAGTTTAAATGAGAGTGACACAAGAAAATCATGAAATATAAGTCAGCAGCTTGGTAAAGGAGACCCACAAAAAATACTAAAGAAAATGACGCCTTAAAAAACAGACTTGGTCAAATGGTGAAAGATGTACAAAAAACCAGTGAGAATAAGAATGCATTGAAAAGCAGAATTGTTCAAAAGGGGAAAAAGGGGCACGAAAATTCACTGAAGAAAAAAAACTCATTAAAAAAGTAGAATTGGCCAAATGGAAATGGAGGTCCAAAAGTTCACTGAAGATAATTCCTTAAAAATTAGAATGGAGCAAATGGAAGCTAATGACTTTATGAGAAGTCAACATATAGTAAAAACCAAAAAGATGAAAAAAATAGAAGGCAATATGAAATGTCTTGGAAAAATAACTGACTTGGTCAACAGATCCAAGAAAGATAATTTTAAAATTATTGGACTGTCTGAAAACCATGATCAAAAAAGCCTACAGCATCATTTTAAGGAAATTATCAAGGAAAACTGCCCTGATATTCTAGAACTAGAAGGTAAAATAGAAATTGAAAGAATTCACTAGTCATCTTTTGAAGGAGATCTCAATATGAAAACTCCCAGGAATATTGCAGTCAAATTTCAGAACTCCCAGGTCAAGAAGAAAATATTGTAAGCCCCCAGAAAGGAACAATTCAAATACCATGTAGTGATAGTTAGGAAAACCCAAGATTTAGCATCTTCAACATTAAAGGACTGGAGGGCTTGGAATATGATATTCTAGAGGGCAAAGGAACTAGGATTATAAGTAAGAATCACCTACCTAGCAAAACCAAATATAATTCTTCAGGGGAAAAATAGATATTCCATGAAATAGAGAATTTTCAACCATTCTTGATGAAAGGACCAGAGATGAATAGAAAATTTGACTTTCAAATACAGAATTCAAGAGGAGCATAAAAAAGAAATAGAAATCACAAGGAACTTAATAAGGTTAAACTATACATGTCTACATGGGAAGTTAATACTTGTAACTCATAAAAATTTTCCCATTATTACAGCAATTAGAAGAAGTATGTATAGACAGGACACAGGTATGAGTTTAATATGAAGGGATGATATCCAAAAAAATAAAATTAAGTGATGAGAGAGGAATGTACTGGGAGAAAGGGAAAGGTAGAATGGAGCAAATTATCTCACATAAAAGAGGCAAGAAAAAACTTTTACAGTGTAGGGGAAAAGGGGGCAGGTGAGAGGGTGTGAACCTTACCCTCATCAGAATTTGTTTGAAGAGAGAATAACATACACACTCAATTGGTTATAGAAATCTTTCTTAGGAAAGTAAAAGGCAAAGAAGATAAGAGAAGGGGTGGGTAATAGAAGGGAGGGTAGATTGGAGGAAGTGTTACAAGCAAAACACTTCTTAGTGAAAGGAGAGAATAGAATAAATGGGGTGGAAAAGAATACAGGGAAATATATTCAGCAATCATAACTTTCTCTTATCATAAGTTTCTATGATAAAGGCCTTATTTTTCAAACATATAGAGACCTGAGTGAAATTTATAAAAATAATAGCCAATTGATATCACCAATTGATAAATGATCAAAAGATATGAACAGTTTTCAGATGAAGTCATCAAAACTATCTATAGCCATATGAAAAAAATACTCTAAAGCACTATTGATTGGAGAAATACAAATTAAAACAATTTTGAAGTACTACCTCATACCTATTATATTGGCTAATAGGACAGAAAAGGAAAATGACAAACACTGGAGGGGATGTGGGGAAAATGAGACATTAATGTACTGTTGATGCAGTTATGACCTGATTCACCCCTTTTGTAGAGCAATTTGGAACTGTGCCCAAAGGGCTATGAAATAATGCATAACCTTTGACTTAACAATAACACTATTAGTTCTGTGTCACAAAAGAGATAAAGAAACAAAAAGAAAAATGATTTATGTGTACAAGCATATTTATAGCAGGTCTTTTCTGGTGCCAAAGAATTGGAAATAGAGGAAATGTCCATCAACTGGGCAATGACTGAATAAATTGTTTTATGTGATTGCAATGGAATACGATCGTGCTATAAGAAATGATGAGTAAGATACTCTCAGAAAAACCTGGAAAGACTTACAGAAGCTGGTGCAAAGTGACATGTAGTGTATGTAAACTAACAGCAATATTGTGAGACGATCAGCTAGGAATGACAGCTATTCTCAGCAATACAATTCAAGACAACTCTGAAGGACTTATGATTATCCATCCCCAGAGGCTTCTGAACACAGTTTGAAGCATATTGTTTTTACTTTTAAATTTTTCTTCAGGTTTTTTTTTGGTTTATGTTTTCTTTCATTACAAGACTAATATAGGGGGTAAAGTCACCCAGAAGGCAAAGAAGAGGTGC
The DNA here is from genome assembly GCA_023548195.1 of Bettongia penicillata ogilbyi. Classification (NCBI taxonomy): domain Eukaryota; kingdom Metazoa; phylum Chordata; class Mammalia; order Diprotodontia; family Potoroidae; genus Bettongia; species Bettongia penicillata. The sequence goes on from JAJHZJ010000864.1 coordinate 314,695, forward strand.
TGGCCAAAGTGAATAAGCTGCAATATATCATAAAGAAAAAATGACAAAGAACAACTGAAGTCAGTCAAGGAATATTTATTGAGTCCCCATTAGGTGCCAGGCACTGTGCTAAGAATGGGGAATGCAAAGAAAGGCAAAAGATAGTTGCTGCTCTCAAAAATCTCACAGTCTAAAGTATATCATTAAAAATTGTCTGATAAAGAGGCTAGGCTGGTCATGAATTAAGAGAGAGGGATAAATTATGAGAACGCATGCATTCCATTGGTATTCTCACTATGGCAAGAATAAGAGAAGAGAACCACTAGTCCCATTGAGCAGACCTCTTATGGTCAAGTTACGGGAAGACAAGAGTCATTCAGGATGGCAGATGTGGGTGGGCTTCAATCTGCCTCACTGGATGGAATGCCCACATTGAAGAAATCATAGTTCCATTTGAGTATGTCAATTTTGAAACTAAGGAATCAACTTCCTTAACGATTCTCAAGCAAGACGACAGACAGTTAAGGGCAATCACAGTGCCTGTCAGACTCATATTCAGAGAGTTGCAAGTAAAAAACAATTCCAGTTTGCTCAAGCCTGATTTTGAAAGTACTACTGGATGGATATGAAACAGGCTGAATATAATACATTCCTTCAGGCATGAGAGAGGTTCTCAGTCTGACAGAAAGGAAGAAAGGTTGGATGTGATGTATGTTAACTAATACATTTTCTTTTTCTGGTTACTATAAAAATTATGTTTCCCCAAAATCTATCATGTGGCATTTCCAAACAATATGAAGAAAGATAGGAACTTTCAATATGACCATAGTGAGGTCCACAATATCTTTAAACTTTGTGGGAAACGCTCCCCCAGCTGAATCATCAGACTATGAAGGCAAACGCATGACTCAGGACAGGGATGCTTACTATGTGTGTGACCTGGGGAAAGTCACTCAAATTCCTTGGTCTTCTGTTTCCTTAACTATTATGTGAGGAGGTTAGACTAGTTCAGAGGTGGGGAAGCTGTAGCCTTGAGGCCACATATGGCCTTCTGGGTCCTTGGGCACAGTCTTTTGACTGAGTCCAAGTTTTAAAGAACAAATCCTTTTATTAAGGGGCTTGTTCTATGAAGTTTGGATTCAGTCAAAAGGCCACACTTGAGGACCTAAAGGGTCACATGTGGCAGTTTCCCCATCTGGACTAGATGGCCTTGGAGGTCTCTCTGAGCTCTAGATCTAGGATCCTATAATCCTAGAGGTTGAGAAGTATTTTGCAAATGCTCATTGCTGGAGTTCAAGTCAACCCCTTCCCCTTAACCTTTTTTGGGTATTTTTCTTCCATTTTTACTAAGTTGTATTTCTGGACTGTCAGTTTAAGTGTTGGGAGCAATAGGGCAGATATGGTGGATACCTTGAGGCTTTGTCCACCCTATGACATGCAAGCTGCAAATGAAGATTGCAGGCAGTATAGCTGCCAAGGTGAAATGCAGAAGGTTGGAATCTGCCATCCACTAGAATATACAAAGAAGGTGTGTTTGTCCTTTGTTGCTGAAGAAGATCATGCCATCAGAGAAATAATGACTTGACTTTGTTTTGAGTGAGGGAGGGCTGTGCAGGTCACCAGCCTCACTTCTCCTCCAGAGCCATTTGAATCCAGTGACCAAATATTCCTAGGATGACTGGAGATGACCCAGGATGAGGCAATTGGGGTTAAGTGACTTGCCCAAGGTCATATAGCTAGTGAGTGTCAAGTGTCTGAGGTGAGATTTGAACTCAGGTCCTCCTGACTCCTGCACTGGTGCTCTATCCACTGCACCATCAAGCTGTCCCAAAATACAAGATGGAGAGATGAGCAAAAGGTGGAGAAACTGATACTTCTCATGTGGTCCCTGGCTGTTTGTTTAAATTCCAAGATACCAAATGTGCAACTCCTCTTAATCCTTCCCCAATCTTGGAAAGCTGGGAGGGCTCAATGGGAGTTGTTTGAGGTTTAAGAACTGATTGCACCAGTGGTTCTACCAGTGGGGGCAATTTTACTGTTTAATAAATAATAACAGCTAGCACTATTTTGGGGCAGCTAGATGACATAGTGGTTAGTGTGCTAGGATTGGAGTTAGGAAGATGAGTCTTCTTGAGTTCAAATCTGACTGTCAGATGCTAGTTGGGCATGTAACCCTGTTTGCCTCAGTTTCCTCATCTGTAAAATGAATTGGAGAAGGAAATGGCAAACCACTCCAGTATCTTTGCCAAGAAAACCCCAAATGAAGTCATGAAGAGTTGGACACAACTGAAAAATTATTGAACAACAAGATTTAAGATTTGTAAATCACTTGATAGACACATGATTCAATTCTCACAACAACCCTGTGGATATGCTTGAAATGACTCTTGAGTCAATTGTTAAATTTTCAGTGCAAATGTTTATGCCCTACAATCAGCAAATGCTCCACACCATAGCTTGGCTATTGTTTTGCTGGTTGTCTAGACTTAAGAAAGTGATTGAGAAATGTTAACAATGAAGGTTAAGTTTAAAAATGTTCTGAGCACATTTTTGTACAGCTAGTTGCTAACTATTTACCGGCATATCCCATCCATGTATCGTAGATAAGGAAACTGAGGATAATAGAGGTTAAGTGACTTGCCCAGGGTCATATAGCTCATTAAGTATCTGAGGCAGGATTAGAATCTGGTCTTCCTAACTCCAATATGCTACTTAACTGTGCCAAATACTCTATACCCAAGTCATATGAATATGGCGATTGTTTGAAAGAGAGTGGAAAATTTCCCAGCCAGTTGGTCATGAGTGCTCTAGAACTACAAATTGCATAACACATAATATAATATAATTAATATAACATAATATAATAAACATAACATAATGCAATATAATAACATATAATAAACCACTAATTATATAAGCCTGAGAAATAATTTTGTACTATATCCTAAAGCCACTCCGAACCTAGACCAATGGGATTTTCCCTCTTGGTTCACTTGTCTATAATTGGGTGACTGGTTCATACCCACTGAAAGAATTTCTCAGGTGATGTGGGAAAAATTAATAAATCATACATGCTTTCTGGTAAAAGGTAAAACCATCACTTTATCTTTCTGTAAGGCTATAGAAGGCAGGATATGAGCTAGGTATGGGCTGTTATTTTTACATCACCTATGTCACCTGAGAAAACCACAAAGTACACTTGTGACCTCAAATACTGTCATACTACTGAGCAATTTAGGAGTAACTCAGCAGAGAGAATTTTGGTTCAAAGAAAAGGTTGAGCCATTCTGTAGGCCTCTCTTCCCTGCCCAACTTTGGCTATGATTCCTACCCTAAGTCCTCATAGATCTGTGCTTGAAAGGGAAGGCACAGTCTGGGACACAAGGCTGACATTTCGATTGTAGTGCTGGACTTGGAGTCACATGAAATGCTAAGCGTATTTGGGGGAGGGGGTGGAAAGGGAAAAAAAGAAATTTACATGACAACTCTATTATATATTTAAAAGGAATAGCAAACTGTACATAATAGACTTGCAGTTTCACATGCAATCTTTTTTTAGTTATAGTATTATTGAAATGCTTGTTTATTCCAAAAATTAAAAATAAAACCAATACAAATTTCAAAAAAAAAAATTTAAATTGTTTAGTATGTGCCAGGCACTGTGTGTTAAGTTCTGAGGATACAAGAAAGGTGAAAAAAAAAGTTCCTGTCCTCAAGGAGCTCCCAGTCTATTGGGAGAGACACAATTTGAAAATAACTATATGCAAACAAAATATATACAAGATAGCAAGAAGATAGTTCCAGAGGGAAGACACCAGCATGGAAAGGGATTGGAAGGATTCCATGAGATTTTAGATGAGACTTCAAGGAAGCCAGGAGTCCAAGAAGAAAAGGAGGGACAGCATTCCAGATCTGGATGTCAGCCAGTAAAAAGGTACAGAATCAAGAGAGGGAGGGACATGAGTGAGGAACTGTAAGGAAGCCAGTAAGGCTGGATCATAGAGTACAGGAAGGGGAGTAAAATATAATAAGTTTGGAAACATAGAAAAAACCAGATTATAAAGAGTTTTAAAAGCCAAATAGAAGATTTTATATTTGATCCTAGAGGGAATAGGAAGTCATTCAGATTGATTGACTAGGGGAGTGACATTGTCAGATCTGACCTTTAGCAAGATTAATTTGACAATTGGATGAAGTGAGGAGAAATCAATCAGACAGCTAATGCAAAAGTCCAAGTGAGAGGGGTGGTGAGAACCTCCATGAGGGTGACTGCACACTCAAAGAAGAGGAGGGAGACTATATACTAGATGTTGTGCTTGTCCTTCATTTTTGAAGACCATGACATCAGGGAGATGATGACATGACTTGCAGTTGACTTTGTTTTGAGTGAAGGAGGGCCGTGCAAGGTCACCAGCCTCACTTTCTCCTCCTGAGCCATCTGGGTCCAGTGGTCAGATATTTATGAAGGTAGGCAACAAATTGCATGTGAAGGATTAGAGTGAGTGAGGAGTCACAGATGGCCTCTAAATTGTTAAGAGGATGTTTGTGTCATAGAGGAGTTAAGGATATAGGAAGGTTTGGGGGAATGATTAAGAACAGGTTGAGTTTATGATATCTACAAAACATCCAATATAAGATGTCCAACAATCAATTGAAGATGTGAATTTGAAGGTCAGGAGAGAAATTAGGGTTGGATAAATAAATCTGAGAATAATCTGTATAGAGATGATAGTTCATGAGAGCAAATGTAATCACCAAGAGAAACGGTATCAAGAGAAAGTAACAGGATTGAAAAATATAATACATAATGCATAAAATATCATGATTGAAAAAAGAATTTTCAGAGATCAAGAAAATGGATGTAGAGCACCAATGGCTCTCTATATCCTCCAGGATCAAATATAAAATCATCTGACATCCGAATCCCTTCATAACCTACTTCCTCACCTTTCCATTCTTCTTATACCTTACACCTCTCTTCCCATTCTCCGTATCACCATGTATGCCTTTCTGTTTTCACACAAAGTAGTCCAACTGTGAATCCTGGGCATTTTTACTGACTCCACCTCATGTCTGAAATTCTCTGCTCCTTTATTTTCCTTTATTGGTTTCCATGGCTTCCTTCAAGTCCCATCAAAAAATCTTACCTTCTCCAGAAAGCCTTTCCTGATTCCCCTAAATTCTAGTGCCTTCTCTCTATTTTAGTCTCTAATTTATCCTGTGTATGTTTTGTTTGTACATAATTGTTTGTAGGTTGCTTCTCCCATTAGACTGTTAGTTCCTTGAGGGAGGTACTGTCATTTACTTTTATTTGTAGCTCCAGCACTTGGCACATAGACATTTAATAGAGATTTATTGACTGACATCTGTGTAACTGAGGTGAAGTGGAAGAGTAGGTCACGGAAAATGAGTGAAATGAGGAAACTCTGAGGAACTGAGAAGTCAGGTTCTTTGAGGAAATATCAATATGGATATTGAAGTCCCCTAGTATGAATACAGGAGATGGGAAGAGGGGGGAAAAAAGTCAGGCACTGAACTCAGGAAGGAAGGGAGGCTATAGATAATAGCTATCAGAATCTTGTTTGGATGATAAATATGGATTGAATGAGCCTCATGGGAGGAAGAATTATGGAGTAATGGTTGTAAATGGGGAGCATGGAAGTGGCAATGGGGAGTAAGAAGTATTCTGACTTCCCCAATATTACCAGTGAGTCAGAGGACATGAATGAACGTACCACAGGTATTGGAAGGGTGGCCAGGCATGCCATGTCATCAGTGAATGCCAGAAGATGAAAAGAGTGAGAAAGAAAAGGGTTTAAGATGAAAGCAAGTTTGTTAACTATAGAGTAGGCATTCCAGAGAGCACAGTGGAAGAGATGGGTAGATCTGGAGTAGCACACTGCGGGACACTGAGTTCAAATCCTACCTCAGACAGTTATTTGCTCTGTGACCCTGGGGAAGTCACTTCACCTCTCTAAGCCTCAGTTTTCTAATCTGTAAACTAGGAATAATATTAGCACTTACTTTACAGGGTCATTAAAAATGAGATGACACGTAAAAAGTGCTTTGCAAATTTAAAAATACTGTATTAATGCTAGCTATTACTACTATTATCTGAGTAATTCACTTCCTAAAAACATTCCTCTCTCTCTGTCTCTTTCTCTCTGTCTCTTTGTCTCTCTATCTCTGTCTCTGTCTCTCTGTCTCTGTTTCTCTCTCTCTTTCAGACACACACACACACACACACACACACACACACACACACACCCTCTCTTCCATATTGTTCTTGCTCCTTTTTCCAAATGGCCCCACTCTGTCCTCCTTCAAACACACACACACACACACACATACACAAAAGGAAGGAAAAAGCTGAAGAAGAAAGACATGCTACAGCCCTAACCTCCACCCAATCTCTTACCTAGAGATTATTCAAATGAATACTTATTTGGTCGAGGGGTATGTTCTGGGAACAGTATCTGAACATTTTGATTGTGTGTGAGGTTACAAATGGGAGCAGAAATGGAAGAGAAATGCAGTGAAAGATAGTGGTAGGACCCTTAGCACACTTCTCCTGCTTCCTAATTTTGCTTAGACTTGTCTCTCTGCTCAAGAAAGCAGTGCAGGAATCAAGCTACAGAAAAAGAGAAGAACCGGATGGCTAAAAATGAGACATTAGATGCCTTCACCACTTTTCTGTGCTAGTAACTATTTTTGGCTACTTTTCAGTGTTGGCAACTTCTGAAACTTTAGACACATGATACCCCCAACTGGCCACCTTCCATTTTGATAGCTCATTGAACTTTGCAAGTCCCTGGTGACAAATGGTGCAAATAAAGGAAGGAATTTATTATGGAACATCCAAATTTCCTGTATTTCCCCCCATGAACAACTAATGCTGTCAACGATGAATCATATTCCCACCCTTTCACAAGTTCTTAGAGTAATCTTAGTTAATGCTGGACGGCTGATTGAATTTCCCTTCAAGTATTGTAGCTATTGAAAATAACCCTATCAAAAAAAGGCATGTAGGTGGTTCAGTGAATAGAGTGCTGGGCCTGGAATCAAGATGAGTCTTCCTAAGTTCAAATCTGGCCTCAGACATTTACTAGCTGCAAGACCCTGGGCAAGTCACTTAACCTTGTTTGCCTCTGTTTCCTAATCTGTAAAACAAGCTGGAGAAGGAAATGACAAACCACTCCAGTATCTTTGCTAAGACAACCCCAAATGGAGTTGGATTTGACTGAAAAACAACTCAATAATGACCTATGCACAAAAGCTACATCTTGACAAGTTACTAAAGGGCTTGCTTGAAGACTTTAAATGAATCTTCATTATCATCTAAAATATTTGTTAGTGACCCCTAAAAGCAGAGTACTGTCTTATTCACTGTGTTGCATTGGTTGACAGAGGTGGAAAAGATAGAAATTTGTTGGTGTGGTTTTCATATATTTTCCTGGCCTCTTAGCCCACATGGGCTTTTTTCTTCTAAAGGTCACTTCCTTCCTATAGAGAGGAAGTTTGCCCTTAGCAGGTTAGTTATGAGCCATGAAGTGGCCCTAGCTCAAAACACTAACTCAGACAATGACTTCAAGAGGGAAACTTGGCAAAGAGTGCAATGGGGAAGTATTATATTTGGGATCAAGAGACTTGTGTTCCAGTCCCAGCTATTCCATTAATTTGCTGAGTGAGATCAGTGAAATCATTGTACCTCTCTGGGCTTCAGTTAACTCATATATAAAACAAGGGGGTTGGACTAGATGATCTTCAATCTCTTCCAGCTTAGGCATTCTATTATTTTGTGTGTTCCTTTGATTCTTGGTAGAAGCTAGGAACAGGAAAGAGAGTTGCTTATAGGATACAAATCTAGACTTTTAGCTCAGCCACAGCTGCAATGGGAACCAGGTGGCAGGAGCTGGACCATGAGTCAGGCAGCAGCAGGCTGGAGGAGGTGATGCCATCAGCTGGTAGCATCAGCTAAAAAAAAAGGTTGCTGATACACAATCAGCTCATAACCTCCCCCACCTTCCTTCTACCATCACCAAGGCAACTAGGGTAGGATTAGGGCTGCCTGGCAACAACATCATTGGGAAATGATCTCTCCTTCTTCTCAAGTCCTAGAATGATTTTGTTTTTACCACCCATTCTGTACTTTTTATTTACTGTCTTTTAGTATGCTATTTTCCTTCATATCTGTGTGATTTATTTCTCCAACTAGACTACAAATTCCTGGAGGTCAAGGATGAGATCTTATCTTTTATGATTCATAGTGAATAATATAGATATGTAGATGGATAGATGAATGGACAGATGGGCAGACAGATATATATATATATATATATATAAAGAGAAGGTTAGATGGATGGATAAATATATGGACAGACAGACGGATGGACTTACAGATTGATGGATGGATGGGTGGATGGATGCATAGATGGGTAAACAGATTGACAGACAAGATAGATGGATTAATAAGTGGATGGATAGATGAATGGACAGACAGACAGACAGACAAGATAGAGAGATAGATGATAGATGAGCAGAGAGATAGAAGGATGAATGGGTGGATGAATGGATAGACAGACAGATAGATAGATAGATAGATAGATAGATAGATAGATAGATAGATGGATAAACAAACAGATGGAAGGATGGGTAGATGAATGGAGAGAGGGATAAATGGATGTACAGACAGACAAGACAGATGGATGGATGGATATATAGATAGATACTACTTATTAAGTATTCACTGTGTATCAGGCACTGTGGGTCAAAAGGTCATAGAGCTGGAAGGAACTTTAGAGATTATTATTAGGCAACTAGTTGGCACAATGGATAGAGCACTGGGTCTGGAGTCAGGAAGACCATAATTCAAATCCAGCCTCAGACTCTTACTAACTGTGCAGTCCTGAGCAAGTCACTTAATCTCTCTTTGTCTCAGTTTCTTCAACTGTAAAATGGAAATAATAATAGCACCTACTTTCCAGCATGGTTGTAATGGTCAAATGAGATATTTGTAAAATGCCTGGCACATACAGGTACTTTATAAATGCTTGTTTTCTTCCGTATTCAATCATTCTGTACTTACCCTGTCCTCTCAGCTCTGCTTTCCAAAATCTACCCATCCTTTAAGCCCTAACTCAAATGCCATCTTCATGAAGCATTTTTCCACTTTCCCAAGGTGAAAGCAATTTCCCTTTTCTCTGAAGTTACATAGACATTCATATATCTCTTGTTACATTTTTACAATTTGCCTTGTGTTATAGTTATTTTAGGGTTATTAGGATTATTCCAATTATTTTACTAGGCAGATGGTGGTAATCTCTTTGCTTCATTCATCTACCTTAGAGATACAATTAGATCATGAGGGTCTATTCTCATCCATATATGTGGGATGGAAGCATCATCTCCACATCTACACATTTTGTAACCATATATTAAGTTACTGGCAAAATACAACTTCTCCAACCAGAAAAAATAGACTGCTGTGAGTCGACAACAGAGGCATTCTAAGGCCCAGTGATGGATCTAATCAACCTCTCAAAAGCTATTCCATCTGAATGGGTTTTTCTCTCATACTTAAAATGACTGATATTATTTAGCAGTCCTTAGCATACATACAACTGATTGTTTCTCAGATTTTGTGATTCCATTAGAGATGGTGACGAGATATAGCATAATCAGGTAACAAACTCCTGTGACCCAGGGAAACAAGGTCCCTGCTGAGCAAATCAAAGTCAAGAAAAGGGAAATACATGAACTAAGAGACTCAGAAGCTCAGAGAGTTGCCAGATTCCCTTGGAAGCCTGGGAGTTCTGCAGTTGGCAGTGTCCTTATGTTAATCATCCCAGAGAAGTAAGACAGCTGCCCCTTTGGGTAAGTCCCAGGTCTGGTATGTTAGTTATCCTAAGGAAGACTCTATTGTCTCAAAAGGACCCAAGATTCTGTCCCAGCCTTGGAGTCTAAGATGTACCTCAACCCAAGATTTTTTTTATTGTGATAACAAAATGAAGCTGAGTCTGAATAGTGACTCATATAAATTTATTATGGTGTTACGTGGGTCAACACAGGGGGTATCATCCTGAAATCTTGTATTTCATGGAGTATATTAGAAAGACTCGTTGTTGGTTTGTGTTGGGTTTTTTTTGCCTGTCTGGTTTGGTATATATCTCAGCACTACAACCTCCACTGGAGATTCTGCCCAAGAATTCCCAAGTAGAGCCCAAGTCTTCCTGAGTTCCATCTTGGCCAAGGTCTCATGGAGTTCCCTCCTTTTCCCTTACCTCCCACCTCCCCAATATGTTTTTTGCTTATCTGGTTTCTGACAGGTTCCACAGTCATCAGGAGCAGGGAGGGACAGTTTGGGAACCTTGCCCAATGTTCTCAACCTCTTATGGCAAGCTCTTCCTGTTCAGAATGGCCTGCTCATTACTGACCTTACTTATCTCTTAGGCTTCTTTTGGCCAATCTGCTCTAAGAGCTGCTGATCCTGTTCCTTCTTTTAATCACTAATTTTCCTCCAGGACTGAAATCTATGTCTTAAGTTGCCCTATTCTTTGGAAGGGTCCTACTTATTGATGGCTCACTTGATCTACTACTGAGCTAACTTGACCAGCTTAGTATAGCAGCTACCTTATTATGCTCTTTGGTGTCTAACGGAAGCCATCTCCAAGGTTAGGGGGTGGGGAGGAGAAAAGAAAATGAAGGAAAAGAAATGTAATTGACATGATAACATTATTATATAATATGTTATATATAAATATTATATGTCATATATGAATATTATATATTTAAAAGGAATATCAAGTGTACATAGATTTGCAGTTTCATGTGCAATTATTTTTTATGCTATCATAGAAATGTTTGTCTTATTCCATAAATTATAAATAAAACAAATTGCATAAATTGTTAATGTAAAAGAGTCCCTCAGAACACACTTTTTGATAATCTGTAACAGTGGCAAGCAATACATCCTACAATATGTGTATGTATGTGTGTGTAATGTACTTCCCTTGACAGTAATAGGGAAGTTCAAAAGAGGGGAGGGTTTTAGGGGAAAGATAATGAGCTTTATTTTGGACAATTTGAGCTTAACATGTCTGTAAGAAATCCATTTTGAGATCTCCAATAACTAGTTGGAGAAGCAACACAAATTGGTTTTGAAAGTAATTCCAGTAAAGGGGTTTCCATAGTATTTTTTAGCGGTGTCAGTATTGTTGGAATATATGCACAGCCTGACCCCAAAGGGACTGTGAAGAGGTCAACATTGATTTTAACATTTCAGTTCTGGTAGGCTGAGATAACAAAAACTGTAAACACAAAGTTCCCCTAATTTACAATTATACTGGGTGTAGGTGGGCGCCTATCTGTGTGGGAGTCTATCTGATGCATGACCTTCCATTGGATGGAACTCATGAAGATAAGGATAATAATGACCGATAAACACAAGCACAGCCTGGGTTGTCTAAAAAACAGCCTCTCTCAGGAGGTTTCACTGTTGCCCTAGGGAGTGACTGAAAAAAGCATAGTAATTATGAGCAGACAAGATAATGGGTGTGATTTCCTTGCCTCATTAGACAGTCTGTGTGATACAAGGTTCACCTCTAAATTGATGACCAGATTATGCTAAAGTTGTATTTTAACTGTATACCAATGCAGAACATCAATAAAATAACCATATTTCATGCACCAGCAGTTAAGTGGCACAGTAGAGAGTACCAGATCTGGAAGATCTGAGTTCAAATTCAGCTTTAAACACAGACTAACTGTGTGACCCTGAGCAAGTCACTTGGTCATGTTTGCCTGAGTTTTTTCATCTGTAAAATGAGCTGGAAAAGGAAATAAAAACCACTCCAGTATCTTTGCCAAGAAAACCCCACAAAGCGTTGGACACAACAGAAATGATCAAATAACAACAAATCCTAAAGATCCTTAATGATGTCACACTCAGCACCGTCATTTTATAGAAAGGCATACCTTTGGTCAGAGAGAAAAGAATTGTCCACCACCAAAAGTGAATTAATCCTAAAGAGGTCTATGAATTTGAATGAGGAAGGCACACCCTTTTCCCCCAATATAATAAATGTTTTCCTTTGGAAATTCTTATATTTTGTTTCATGAATTTAATAATGTTATTCTGAGAAAGGATCCATAGAATTTGAATGAGGAAGGCATACTTTTTTCCCCCAATATAATAAATGTTTTCCTTTGGAAATACTTATATTTTATTTTATGCTTAAATGTTACTCTGAGAAAACTGCCCAGAACTTCTGGATATAGTAAGCAAAGCACTAAATGAAAATATACATAGCTCACCTCCAGAGAAAGGAAAACTCTAATCACTAAATGTTATAGGATTATAATGATAATGCTTGGCTATGAAGAGATGTGAAAATATGCTTCCCTTCCCTTTAGGAGGTAGGGACCATCATATATATCATCAGATATAGTTAATATGTTGCTTAGTTTTGCTGAACTCTTTTTTTTCTTATTCTTTTAAAAAATATTTGTTACAAAGAATGTATTGCTAGGTGGGTGAATATGTTAAAAATGAGGGTGATGTAAGAACAAAAAAAAATTATAATAAGGTTTTTTAAAAGGATAGTTCTAAAATTCTACAGCAGTGGCTTACCCAAGAATTCTGTACAGAATTCTGACAGAAACAAAATGATTCCAATGAGGAAGAAAAGAAGGAGCTACCTAGAGGGGCCAATAAGGAGGCACAAGGAACTGTTCAACTAATTAATATTGTGTGTGTGTGTATGTGTGTGTGTATGTGTATACACATATATAGAATGACAGAGAGAAAAACAGAGCCAAAGAAAAACACAGAGAGAAAGAGAGAGAATGAGAGAGAGAGAGAAGGAGAGGGGGGGGAGGGGGAGAGAGAGAGAGAGAGAGAGAGAGAGAGAGAGAGAGAGGAAAAGGAGGGAGGGAGAAGACAGGATCTAGGATAAAAACTGAAGGTGAATAAAAAAAGGGATGGCTTCCTAAATTGGAGTCTGAAGTCAAATGCAGCCAAAGGACTTTATTTTGGCTGTTTTGAGAGGAACGAGAACAAGCAGGCAGCACCACTTGGATTGGACAAGGGACAAGAGACAACCATGAGAAGCAGTAACTCCCCAGTGCCTGTTTTGCTCCTGTCTTCTTTATGAAGAACACTCTCTGAACTGTGAAAAAAGAGCAAAAAAATTTTTTTTACTGTTTCATAAGTAATGGAAACCCAAGTGGGGAGAGAGTAAAAGAATACCTAGCTGCCCTGAATTCCCAGAGACACATGATTTAATAGCCTACTCTTTCCTGAACCTGTGGACAGTGATGATGAACTTCAGTCCATGAACTGCATGAAAATGGGATAGGGGAGATGTTATTCATTAGCACATTTGTTTATCTGAAAAAGATCTGAGGGGCTTAGTGGACATTAGGCTCAGTATAGACCAGTAATGGCATATGATAGCTAAGGAGAGAGGTGGAACTTTTTCAATCAAAGTTTCCTATACCAATGAAATCACAATTCTGATCTCAATAAAAGTAACTTTATCACAGAGTTGTGAGGAAATCGCTTTTTTAAAAGTGAATCATGGTAGTATGTGAAAGTCAAAAGGTGATTCAAAAGGTTGTAGAGGACCCCAAATCTTTACACCTATAATCCTACAAATATTTAAAAAGGGAGAGGGCGAGGGGGACTACATCAAAAGATCAACAGATCAACATGAAAATTCAAGCAAACTTCTTCACGTGCCTCAGAACTGCAAAAAAGGCAGCCAGAAACTCACACACATTGGGGGAGGCATTTTGCCAAGGAAACTAATCAGCATAGGTAGGTAGTCCTGAATCCTATCAGTGCTCTGACATGGGGTGCTCCTGGGCGCCTTGAAGTCTGTAGAATACAGTTATCTTTTCAACATCGCAAGGTTTAAGGGTGTGGTGCATAAAATTTTTTGGCCCTCCCTTCATACTAAAGAAATCTGATTTTTTTTTCCTTTTACTTTTATGGGGCATTTACCTTATTATAAAATTTGAATTAAGTATTTGGTCATAGGCTCTGTGTTGTCTGCTGGGTTTCATATGTTTTCTGTGGCTTCCCCAAAATTCCCATTCAATTTCTTATGCCGAGATCATTGAAATATCAAAACCACAATGGAGAAAATCATGATGTACAAGGCATAAATGTATTCTGACAGGATGTTCAAAGAGGCCTAACACTCTCTGGGCAAGAAGGCCCCCAAAAGGGTGTGAAGGGGTGTGAAGTCTAAAAAAGATACAAGAATTATGGGAGCCTTGGAAAACTAGGACAGGATCCAACGGGGCCTTTTCCACTGCATCCAAGATGGAGTGGAGCCTGGACCTGACATTAAGTCCCAAAACAATGGATGAGGTTAGAGGTATGAGAAAATAGAAGAAAACCTTGAACACAATGAAGAAATGCTATGGATTAGGAGAAGCCTAAGACATAAACCTGTACGAAGAAAGCAATTTTGCCACAAGTACATCAGAGCATCCAAAAAAGAAAGCAAAACAAAACTTGACCACAGGACTCCAAGAAGTCCAGAAAGAGATGAAACAAGAGATTTTTAAAAATGAAATGACTGGTGAAATTAGAGCTCTGAAGTTTGGAATTGAAGGCAAAAAATCTTACCCAAGTAATAAACACCCTGAAAAATAGGCTAGAACCAAACCTCAAACCACAGGAGACAACATTAGAACAACATAAGAAATATTAAAACAATATCAAAAGATTGAAAAATAAAAGAAAATATATGTTATCGGTTATCACAAACAATTGACCTAGAAAACAAATCAAGGAAAGGTAGTTTGATAATCATCAGATTGTCTGAAAAGAAAACTGCCTAAATCTTTCTTTGAGAATCAAAGGTTAATAGAAAGAATTCATCATTCATTTCCTGAAAGAAACAGAAGTTGAAAATACATCAAAATGTCACAGCCAAAATCCAGATATTTCAGGTCAAAGAAAAATACTTCAAATGCACCCCCCTAAAAAAAAAGCATGAGGTAGCCACAATCTGGATCACACAAGATTACTACACCCACACAAACATTAGCATGTGTGTGTTACCAACAAAACTTGGCAGGGAAAGATATGAAAAGAAATTTCATTCAAAATTACTACAGAATACATCAAATATTTGGGAGTCCACCTACCAAGAAATTCACAGGATTTATATGAATATACCTATAAAATATTTGTGGTAATAAAAAGACAAACAATTGGAGAAGTATTAATTTCTCATGGTTGGGCCATGTCAATATAATAAAAGTAATAATATTGACTAAATTAATTTAAAGAATTTTGTGGCCATACAAGTGAAATGACAGAAGGGTTATTTTCTGGAACTAGAAAAAATAATAACAAAATTCATCTGGAGTAATAGAGTCAAGAATCCCAAGGGATTTTTTTTTAATAGTAAAGAAAGGGGCTTAGCAGTATTAGAACTGAAAATCTATTACCCAAGAAAAAAAATCATCAGAATGATTCAATACTGATTAAAATATGTAAAAGTTGATCAGTGGAACAGATTGAGTACATAAAATGAGGAAGTAAATAAATACAATAGCACAGTATTCAACAAACCCAAAGAACCCAACTACTCCCCTAACTATTTGACAATAAGTTCTGGAAAACCATAAATCAGATTGGCAGAAATAAGATTTAGAGTAACATTCCAAATTTAGACAATATGCCAAATTAACTGCCAAGTAGATACATAATTTTGACATTAAAAGTCACTTCATAACCTAGAATAGAGGAGATGCATGTCACAGACGGTAAAAATTCTTAAATAAACGAAGGTTACAGAATACCACAAAAGATAAAAAGAATGCTTTTGATTACATAAATTGAAAAGTTTTAACACAAATAAATTCAATGCAGTTCAATTTAAAATGAAAATAGTTAACTGGGGAAAAACATCTTTTCAGCAAACTTATCTGACAAAAAATTTGATATCCAAGACATGTGGGAAATTGATTTGCATGTGTAAGAACAAAAGTCATTTCTAAAAAATAAACCACAAAAAGATATAAACAAGCAGTTCTCAGAAGAAGAAAGGCAACTTATCAACAGTCATATGAAAAAATACTTCAAATCCATAATAAGAGAAATGCAAATCAAAGGAACTCACATTCACCACATTGGCAAAGATTCCAAAAAAGAATAATGACAATTTTTGGATGGGCTATGGAAAAGCAGGCACATTCATGCACTGTTCTTTAGAACTGTGAACTGATACTACCATTTTGGAAAGCAATTTGGAATTATGTTCCATCTCTCTGCCTCAAAAAGGAGTAATTGTGATTTCCCCCTCCAAAAGAAAAGGAAAAAGAGAATAGAAAAAGAAAGGAAAGAAAAAATGGAAAGAAAATAGTATCAATGAAACATTTAAAAATTAGCAAGTAGGGAGGAGAAGGAAGCTTAGAATGTAACAATGACGAGCAGAACAGTACTGGAGCTATGATGTTAAATTTATTATATTCTTTTAAAAAACTATAGATTCATGGTTTCATAAATAATACTCCTTTTTCATTTGTCTTTGTATGTAGAAATGTTGACATTTGTTGATACTTGTTAAGTTCATAATAATAAGAATTTTTTAAAAATAAATTAATATGATCTTATATATGTTTTAAGAGAGACAGTGTCAACAATGAGGGAGTTGATAGCACCTGTGTACTCTGCCTTAGAGCACCAGTAACACTGTGCTTTGTTCTCAGTACCACATTATCTCAGGAAAGATAATGCCAGATTCAAATATATCCATGGTTAGAACTGAAGGTTTCAGGCCTCCCTGAGCATCTCTGCTCAGAACATTGATTCTGGACCTCACCCCCACGAGTACAGGATTCAAGTCTGTGTAACTGAGCTGCTGCTGACTTCCCTAGTGGCACTCCTCATCCAGTGCCTACAAGCTTGTTGACTGTGCTTTATGCAGTCCTGGGCTGGTTGGATGAACTCATAGTTGTATTTCTTTGAATTTCTTTACATTCTTTTTAATCTAGTGCCCTTTTTACAGTAAATTCATCCCATTCTTATATGGTACTTGGAACTTGTTAAGTTAAAGTGCCTTGTGCCCAATCTTCTGCAAAAATATGTGAAATACTGATATCTAAAGCTTTTCAAGTGGTAATTTACCTGCTTTCTCAATAAGTCACTTCTTGAAGAATATTTCCATAGTTTACAAAATGGAAATAATCTTCCATAATGGCTATAGTGAGGAATAGAGAAATAAAAAAGAATTATGTCAAGTGCTAAGGTATCAAGATGAAAGACCATTTTAAAATTAAATAAAATCCAATTTAAATAACATTATTTTAACAGAAATGTCACCTTTATGAAATGAAAGCATCTGGTAAACATTTGAGTGGTGTTTATGAGCCTTATGGAATGTTTACAGGCTTCTTCAATATCTTGATTCATTAATAAATGAATAAGGGAGAAACATGGTCACATTTTTTCCTGCTGCTCTTATCCAAATGGAGTATGTTTTTCAATAAAATTCTCAAGGTAAATTGACAATTTACCTTGAAAAGCCATTGTATAAATACCTCTTTGCTCTTCATCAGCTCCCCTAACCAATTCTGTACTGGGGGAGCAGATACAAAATGTAAAATACTCTTTGAGACCAATAATTGCAAATTGCTATTAGGGAAAAGCAAAAAAAATTATCCCCCCGTGTACAGTTTAAAATAATACTGCTTATTCTGGTTCCAGATTGCAGCCACAAACAAAACCTGGACATAGGGGCTCCTCTTTTTATTGTCATTAAAGTGAGACTGCATTTTCAAAACTATTTTAAATTTAAGTCCTAACTATTTCACTTCTCCTTTTATGACCCTGGGTAAATAACTTATTTCTCTGAGATTCAGTTTACTAATCTGTAAAAAGGAGCCAGTTGAATTAGATGAATTCCAAATGCCCTTCTGATTTTCAGCCTATGTTACTACTTTCTATTAAGCAGAATAGATTCCCTATTAAGATTTGGCTTCTCCTCCTACTAGGGTGGCACAGTGGATACAGTACCAGAACTGGACTCAGGAAGACTTATCATCCTGAGTTTACGTCTGTCCTCAGACACTTACTAGCCTTGTGACAAGGGCAAGTCACTTAACTTCGTTTTGCCCTCACTTTCCTCATCTGTAAAATGATCTGGAAAAGGAAATAGTACATCACCCCAGTATCTTTGCCAAGAAAACCCCAAATGGGGTCACGAAGAGTTGGACAAAATTGAAAAATGACTCAACAGCAACCTTCTACTTGGTTCATTTATTCAGTGATCTCGCAACATATTTTCTCTGTAGACTACTGTCACACCACAGACAATGGGTGATGACATCAGAAAGCAGAGCACTGAATATGAAAGACAAAGAGATTAATTCTTCAATAAAATAATTGATTTCATTGTCCACCCTTCTTTGTCAAATCTTAATCAACACTAAGTATGCTGTATATTTGAAGTAAAAAATCAGGAATTAATGTATCTATATAATTAAGAATGTCTCAAATAACTTGAAGTCAGAAAATCTGGGTTGTACCCCCAGGTTCTGTCACTTATTAGCTGTGTGACACTTCTGTAGGTCATTTAAGAGCTCTAAAGCTCAGTTTCTTCATCTATAAAATGGGGGCAATAATATTTTCTCATAGGATTGCTATGAAGGTCAAATGAGATACTAGGTATGTGGGAGAGTCAGCCTTTTTTACTTAGGCTGGGCTGTTTCCTTTGAAGGGGTCAAGGAGGCCATCCTTGGAAATTGTTTGTTCCTAAGGACTTGGGCTCAAATAATTGATGTGTCTTCCTGGTTACCCAAGGCATAAATGGCACAATCTGTGGGGAGTTGGTGTTGGAGGTTTAGTAGAATTCCCAACGTCCTAGAGATGTCTTTTGGACCTAGCATTGGTGGGCAAAATTCAGACACCAGAGAGGAGTAGTTTCCATTTAAATTAATAATTTGTAACTGTGTGTATACATAATATGTATTAGTTATTGTAAGTACATTTACTTTTATGATCTGTGAATATTCTTTCCATTTCCAACCTGAACCTGAATCTCTAGACTGGCTTAAGCTAAGTCAGGTTAGCTCAGAATAGGGTGTGAAAGTGCTTTTAAAAAAATAGCTAGTCACATAGTTAGGAAACATTTGAAACTGGATTTGAATTCGGGATTGACTTTCTAACTGCAAGTCAAAAGCTCCAGTCACTGTGCCCCTTCGCTACAGTAACCAGAAAAGTCTCTGTAAATATAAGCTATGATCATTCTTCATTCCTATAATATAGTCTTACCTCAAAGCCATATTGTGGAGTGGAAGCTTGTCTTGTTTCTTTTAGGTCTGATCTATGATTTCATCATTGTAGGATGCTTTTAGTGAGGAAAGCCCTCCATTAAGAGAGATTAACCACTTTTCTACAATTTAGGGAGTTGAGTGGGGCACTGAGAAGTCAAATGACTTGCCTAGAGTTACACTGCCAGTACATCCGGAATTGACCTTGACCCCTGGTCCTCCTGATTCTGAAGATTCCTCTCTTTCAAATGCCCTATGTCAGAGGTGGGGAAGCTATGGTCTTGAGACCACAAGTGGAATTTGTTCTGTGAAGTTTGGATTCTGTCAAAAGGCAGCACTTGAGGACCTAGAGGGCCACATGTGGGATTTGTCTTTTGAAGCTTGAATTCAGTCAAAGGGCTGCACTTGAGGACCTACAGGGCCACATGTGGTCTTGAGGCTTTCCCCACTCCTGCTCTATGCTATCTTTCTTGGTTGGATTCCTGAAGGTTATGCCAGTCAATCACAGGCAGAAGCCAGTTTTACCAAGCTAGGAGAGGTTCAGGTATGGGTTACAGAATCTCAGAATTGGAAGTGACCTCAGCTACCAGCTTATTCAAATGATACTGGAAATTTAGTGCAACTCATACCCCCTCCACCCCACCATAATAGTGATTGTTAACCTAGACTTGACACGGAGACTTCCAATGAAGAGGAATCTCAAATCTCCCAAAGCAACCCATTCCATTTTTGGACACCTCTAATTATTAGGAAATTCTCCCTGACCACCTAATGATGGAGGACCCACTTAGCTAAAAATAGAAAGGCTCATCATCACAGGGTTGGTACCAGGTGATGATACCTACTAGCTGTGTGACCCTGGGCAAGTCATTTAACCCTGTTTGCCTCAGTTTCCTCATCTGTAAAATGATCTGGAGAAGGAAATGGCAAATCACTCCAGTATCTCTGCCAAGAACACCCTAAATGGGGTCACAAAGAGTCAGACACGAGTGAAAGGACTGAACCATAATGACATTTTTGATCACAGGAATGAATGAAATGTACTCAAGTGTGTGTGGGCGGGGATTGCAGTTAATGTTGGTGAAAGGAATATACACACAGTTTGGAATTGCAGTGCTAAGTTTATGTCATTTTTAATAATGAAAAAACCCAACAACACATTTATCAAATTACCTTCTAGCTGTTTACAATAAGCATAAAAATTAGGGACAGAAAAGCTTATCCTTTCCTCATAGCTCCTAACAAATCATGCTGACTAGAGTATGAAGAGGACAAGATACCTTTGGTTTTGGGCTGATTCTTCTTGGGGGAGGGTAGAGGGGAAGTCTGGACTAAAGTCAAGCTCTGAAATTCGCCAAGTTGAAGAAGAACTCCAAATAGGAAATACTTGAGAAGCAGGTCAGGATCAATCATAGGATAAATCAGGAAAATTTTTAGAAGCAGCATTGAATGAACTAAGGTCACCCTCATTGGTAACTAGAGATAGTTAACAATAGTTAACCTTGTGATTAATCCAAGAACCTTGGTGACTGCCCCTCTCCCAACCTGATTTGTCCTGACAATATTGAGGAAAAGATGGCTCCCATATGACGTTTTAAAAAGAATGCTAATCAGGCTTGGAAACAAAATCAGCATTATTTTGAGCAATGATTGGTATGCCGACTTAAGAGTTATTGAGTTAGGTAGCTAATTGTTCCTTGTTTGGTTACTTTCATTAAAAACCATACTCTTAAGAAAGAAGAAAAGGGAAGAAATAAGGGAAGAAGGAAGGAGAGAGAAAGAAAGGAAGAAAAAAGAGAGGAAGAAAGGAAGAGAGGAAAGGAAGGAAGGAAGGAAGGAAGGAAGGAAGGAAGGAAGGAAGGAAGGAAGGAAGGAAGGAAGGAAGGAAGGAAGGAAGGAAGGAAGGAAGGAAGGAAGGAAGGAAAGGAAGGAAGGAAGGAAGGAAGAAAAGGCAATGCAGCAGATAGTGTTGGCCCTAGAGTCAGGAGAACCCGAATTTGAATAGCACTTCAGATTTTAGTTTTTTCACCCTAGGCAAGTCTCTTGAACTCTCTGAGCCTTAGTTTTATCATCTGTAAAATGAAGATAATCCTTCTAGGAGTTACCTTAGGTGCTCATAAGCTCGAGATGTAAGTAAAATGCCATGGAAACCTGAAAGCATTGTATAAATGCCAGTTATTATTATATACAGGGAAAAATTTAAATCTAGCTCTGGCACTCTCTCAGACAACCAATACTCAAATGGTTCTATGATCTCATCATTTCACTATTCTTTCCAGTGATGAAAATGGAAACCCATTCATCCTTTCCTACATTGTAAAACTTTTCAAAGTCCTGAGACAAGAGTCCTTAACCTGGGGTCCATGAACTTGTTCTCAAAAATATTTTGCTGTCTTTTAATATAATTGGTTTCCTTTGTAATCCTATGTATTTTATTTTATGCATTTGAGAAAATTCCTTTGATAAGGGGTTCATAATCTTCACCACTCTGACAAAGAAGTCTGTGACACAAGAAAGGGTAAGAACCAGTAGACTAAACGACCTCCAAGGTCCCTGTGAGCTGTGATTCCTATAATACTGTGACTAGATCATCTTGCTAAGGTCCCTCACTGCTCAAAGTCTCTGATATCTCCTTTATATTCCCAGAATAGTTCAAGGATCCCTACAAGCCTTCCCCATTTGGCTTCTCTCCTCCTAGTCCCTCATCCCCTTCTCATCTCTCTCAAACTCCAAGCACTGCCCAGATGTTACTTTGGCACTCTAGCAGTACACACAGCACTGTGTCTGTATGACATCCAGCCTGGCAACCACTGGCCCTGTTTCACCTTCAGTGCCCTCAGCTTTCAGATCCTGAAACCTAATGTCAATTGCTGTTATTAAATGAGTGGGAACAACTCTGCTCTACCTGGGCATCTTTTTTCCAAGTCTATTCTAAAGCCAAACCAGAACAATTACAAAGGAGTTCAATAAGAGTCAACCTGGCAGAGAAACAGCCACTTCTACTCAGAAAGACATCTCCATGCAGGAATCTAAATGATTCCTTTTTCTTCCTCTCCTTGACAAGTTGGAGGGCATCCAGAAGCTAGAACTGAAGCCAGGAAGGGTTTTGAGATCATGCCATTTAATGACTGGTATCGTGAGGCTGAAAGGAGAGAATGTATGTAAAATATTTCACAGACATTAAAGTTTAATGCAAATGTTAATGTCACCTTCTTTCTTGAGGGAACAGCCTCCAATCTCACATGGATCAGGTTCAGTCCCCAAGGCCTGATTCCAAAGTATAAAATTGTCTTTCTTTAACTCTTTCTCTGCCCTATAATAATATTCCAGAGACAATTTTAAACTCCAACTAGGTATGGCTCGTCCAGGTCTCTTAAAATATGAATAACACAGTCCCCAAATACCACACATGCACCCAGTGCTTAATACTGGTATTGGGTATGGGACAACTTTTTACCTCCTCAATTAATTAGTCAAGGCACATTTATTAAGCACTTATTGTATGTTGGGGGAGTTAGGTGGTGAAGTGGATAGAGTTCTGAGCCTAGAGTCAGGAAGTCTTATCTTCCCAAGTTCACATCTGAGCTGTACTCACTAGCTGTAGAATCCTGGGCAAGTCACTTAACCCTGTCTGCCTCAGTTTCCTCATCTGTAAAATAAGCCAGTGAAATAAATAACAAACCACTCCAGTATCATTGCCAAGAAAACCCCAAATGGGGTCATGAAGAGTCAGACACAACTGAATAACACCATGTTAGATCAGAGCTAGAAAGTGAAATATAAAGAAAAAAATTACAATCTCTACCCCCAAGGATCTTACAGAATACATGAGAACATATTCCCATATAAACATATACAAATAAATACAAGACAATTACAGGTAAGTCCTTGGCAGTTGGGATACTTAGGAAAGGCTTCATCTAAGAGGAAGCATTTGGGTTGAGCTCTGAAGGAAGTTTAAAATTATGAGGCAAAAAGGAGCAGGGAGTGCATTCTAGCTAAGGATGGGAGGACAGTTTATACAAAAGTATAAGACAGGAAGTGGAATTTCATGAGAAGTCATTGAGAAAAAGAAAAGCTTGAGAGACAGAGTTTCTGGGTAATTAATAATCAAGTTATTAATTAGGCTAGCAGGTCTCTTTCAGTAACCAAAGACAAAACAGGCAGATCCACCAATGCTCCTTTGGAAAAGGAGGTGTCCCTGACAGGTGAAAACCACCCTTGATTGGTGAACAATTAATTAGAGGGTGGGCTTATTAATGAGGAGGTGGGTTAAAAGTTTTCAACTCCTGTGGAAAAGTAACTTGATCATGAAACTCAGCTGCTTTCAGCAATCTGGACAAAAGAATTCATCTCTACCCCGAACACTGTGGTTGATTTTCTCCTTCATAAGGTAGGTCACCCTCAATTATAATGGAGGGTTTCAAGGAGAGAGGCTTATTTCCTAAGGACAAGAATTCACCTAGAAGAGATTCTAATTGGTACTGCCCAACTAGATCCCAAGATCACAAAGCATGATTTGGGTAATCTCATCTATCATCAATGTCCTTCAGAAATTAACTGAATGACCTGTAAGGGTTGGTCCCTGAATGAAGAAATAGATCGGAAAATTCTTAATCCTAATTTAATACTTGGTTATTAATATGATAGGAAAATAATCATTTCTCTCATCATGTTGACTTGAACATGAATCACCCTTGATTTAGGGCTAATTTCTCTTGGGCTTTGAGTAGGATGAAGGAGAACTAAAAGCCAAAGTCAAGCTCTGAAGACCACCAAACTGAAAATAGGTACTACTTGAAAAGTAGGTCAGAGTCAATCACAGGGTGAGCAGGGGAAATTTTTAGAAACAGCGCTGAAAAGAACTGAGGTAGCAAGCTTACTTTATGTAGATTACATTGGCAGCTAGGTTCAGATTACCTTGTGAATAACCCTGAGAAGCCTCCACCACCAACCTCATTTGTCCTGAAAATATTGAGATAAAATGATTTCCACCAGATGTTTTAAAAAGAAGGAAGGTAATTTTGGCTAGAGAGTACGGTGAATGGAGGGGAGTCATGTATAACAAGGCTGAAAAGATACTGTTGTGAAACTTTCACTGTTGTGAAAGGCTTTAAATGTCAAACCAAGGAATTTGTATTTGATTCTAAAGAAAAAGAGAGAGCCACTAGACTTCACTGAACTAAGAGGATATTTAAAACCCAAAGGATTTCACAAGAACCCATGAACACATATAGAAACACATAGTACTCAAGTTAGACCTATCATCATTCCTCTGGAAGATAAGTTCTACTCTTTGTGAAACTGAAACTCGTATTTCCCATTTCTTTTCAACTTGCATTTTCCAAACAACTCAATACATTTGTCATGGAACACTGACAAGGTCTACATTCTGCCCAGTCATTGTATGACTTTAGACCTATTGACAGCTCTGTTCTTCTCAACAATTTTTTCTGTTAAGGAAATCTCTGTATAACTGGTTCCCAACTCAAGAATTCTTAAATTTTGACATTACCCACAGAGACAAACCCAAGGCTAGAGATGTGCATTGTCAGCATCTTTAAGAAGAATTTCACCACCAGCAACTTCCATCTTAAGCAACATACAAGCACAGACACATGTTCATTGCCACAGGCTTCTGGTCTGCATTACCACTACTATTTGTGGGGGACAGGAAGGAGAGAAATCTACTTTTCTCCTTGTTGCCCCCAGGTCCAGGGTTCCAAAAGTGAAAGGAGGAAAAGAAAAAAGACATATAGTCATTTTATTGATCACTGTTATCAACCACAGGGTAATTAGTTCCTTAGTTACTTTCATGAGTCCCTCTCTCTGACTTTCAGTCAGCAATCATCTTTGAGGAAGCCCCAGTCATTGAGGACAAATCAGGATTCATCATGTGCTCCGAGCAAAGGGACAGAGCACATAGCTAGTTTCACGGGAGATGAGGTGCCCCATTCAGACAAAGATCCACACCTTCCAATCTCATCAAATTGGTTGAGGGGACTCTCCTGTTTCAACCGTGCTATATTATCGAAGGAAGTAGATGATTAGTCTGAAGAAGACATGGGATGGGGGAGGAAGGAGGACAAGGGGATAACAGCCTCTTGATAATTACAAGGATGTATATGGGAAAGAGCAACTAGTTTCATTTTGCATGACCTAAGAGGGCAGAACTAAGAACCATGAGTGAAAACTGTAGAAAGACAGATTTCAACTCAACATAAGAAACTTTCCTAAGAATTAGAGCTGCCTGGAAGGCAGCTACCCACTCCAGGAAATAGTAGATTTCCATCATTTAAAACTTGTCTGTTGATTGTAATTATTAGGGGATGGGGCTTTTAAAGAGGTATGAGTTAAACTAGGTGGCCTCTAACTCTGAAATTCTGTGTTCTGTGACCTCTTTGGAGAAATGAAGAATCCATTTCAATACCATGTATGTTTTTCAAACAGGCAAAAATGGAGAAAAGCAGAAGAGCAGGAATCTAGCCAGTGATTTACCCAGGATAACATTCCAAAGCACAGTAGAAAGAGTGTTCACTCTAGTGTCTAGTACCTGGGTTGATATCCCACCTCAGAAACCTACTACTTTTGTGATGTTGGCCTCAGTTTCCTCAACTGTAAAATGAAGCAATTAGAGTAGATCAGAGGTTCTTAACCTGGAGTCTGTAAACCTTTTTTTTTTAATCTTGGTAACTGATTTTTCAAAATAATTGGTTTCCTTGGAAACACTCCATATTGTATTTTGTGCATTTAAAACCACTATCCTGAGCAGCGGTTCATAGGCTTCATCAGACTGCCAGAGGGGTCCATGAAACACAAAAGGTTAAGCTTCCTATGATCTATACTTTATGATCTTTAATCATATGCAATTTTCTATAAATCTAAGCCTAAAGCCAGAGCTTGGGAGAGAAAAGGGGAACAAAGATGAGGAACAAAAACTGCTTCTGTTGTAGCTAGAAGAACACTGTTCCCTCTTTAGAGAGGTCCCTACATGATAGAACAAAGAACAGACAACAAGAGGCTTGCCTTCCATCTACACAAATTGGCTCTTGGATACATGCTGTTCTCAACTGAATCACTCTATACTTTCCATCAGTCTTGCAATATAACACTTTCCAGTTTTTTACAGGGTGGGGCCAAATGATTCCAATTTCTCATTTCTTCCCTTTCTTCACTTTGCTGCTGGCCTTGTGTTTATTCTTCCACTTATTAGACCCCAGTTGGGCACAAGAGAGAGGCTGAAACTGAAATCTTAGCATTTTGATATGGATAACAAGGAAGGCAGAAGATGGAGATAATTCAAACTCAATGCTAAAATGAAATGTGGGAATGAAACTCATATTATCTTTTTATCACTAACACTTGGAAAATGCTCTTTATCACCCATCTAATTTTGGGTATTAATAATGACTTTGGATCTGACGAACTATAATAAAAATTAGTATCTGCATGACAATTCAGTCAGGAGTTCTTTATTGCTTATTTTTCATTATGGAAGGAACAGGTCAAGAAGTTATGACCATAATGGGATCCCTTCCATCTTCTCTTGGTTCTCATCAACCAGTGTGCTAATTCTGTTACCAAGAGTCTATTTATTCTTTCATGTGATTCAGTTACCATTCAGTTACCATCAAAAGATGGAACAATGAGGCCAGCCTATAAGCTGAAAAAGGAAACAAAATTTTGGCCCACTTGAACTTTACTACATGCCATATAATTAGAGTTGAAATTTTTATTTCTTTTCTTGTTTGCTGAAGTGAAGGACCATGGGTGTAGCACATTGCATATACTGTTAAGACATGATTGAATGGGGGGGGAGGAGCCAAGATGGTGGATTAGAAAGACTCACATATGCTAGCTCCGAATCCACAGCCCATAAATTTCCTGCAAAAAGAACTCCCCACAAATTCTGGAGCAGTGGAAGCCCCACAGCAACACAGTGGAGGAGATTTCCGTTCCAGAGAGCCCTGAAAAACCAACCCCAAAGTTTCATCGAGCACCGGACCCAGAGCGGAACCCCTGCCCTGGCCATGTGGCCCCAGAGGAGCAGATCCGAGTAGGCTTCAGGGATGGGACCTCCGGTGGCTGCAAAGGTCCCTCCACCCACAGGTGCTACAGGTCAGTGAGACAGACTTCTGGGCTGGCCGAGAGGGGAGCAGGATGTCTCCACAACTCAGGCCCCCTCAGGAGGCAGCGGCAGAGGCAGTGGTGGCCAGGAGCTCCTGAAGCACACAGGACCTCAGATCCATTGTTGAAGATCTCCACATAAACTCCCTGAGGGAACTGAGCCTGGGAGGCAGCCCTGCCCCCACCTGAGCACCAGAACTTAAGCTCACATTGAATAGCAGCCGCTCCCGCCATGGAAAGCCCTGAGGCTGGGGAGCAGCATTTGAATCTCAGACCCCAAGCACTAGCTGGGCAGATCTAGATGGGGGTGGAGAGGAATCTCAGAAGTCAAGTAACTGGCTGGGAAAATGCCCAGAAAATGAAAAAAAAAATAAGACCATAGAAGGCCACTTTCTTGGTGAACAGATGTTTCCACCTTTCCTTTCTGATGAGGAAGAACAATGCTTACCATCAGGGAAAGACATAGAAGCCAAGGCCTCTGTATCCCAAACATCTGAAATAAATATCCAATGGGCTCAGGCCATGGAAGAGCTCAGAAAGGATTTTGAAAATCAAGTTAGATAGGTGGAGGAAAAACTGGGAAGAGAAATGAGAGAGATGCAAGAAAAGCATGAAAAACAGGTCAATACCTTGCTAAAGGAGACCTAAAACAATGCTGAAAAAAATAACACCTTGAAAAATAGGCTAACTCAATTGGCAAAAGAGGTTCAAAAAGCCAATGAGGAGAAGAATGCTTTCAAAAGCAGAATTACCTAAATGGAAAAAGAGGCTCAAAAGCTCACTGAAGAAAATAGTTCTCTCAAAATTAGAATGGAACAGATGGAGTCTAATGACTTTCTGAGAAACCAAGAAATCACCAAACAAAACCAAAAGAATGAAAAAATGGAAGAGAATGTGAAAGATCTCATGGGAAAAACAACTGACCTGGAAAATAGATCCAGGAGAGACAATTTAAAAATTATGGGACTACCTGAAAGCCATGATCAAAAAAAAGAGTCTAGACATCATCTTTCATGAAATTATCAAGGAAAACTGCCCTGATATTCTAGAACCAGAGGGCAAAATAACTATTGAAGGAATCCATCGATCACTGCCTGAAAGAGATCCAAAAAGAGAAACTCCTAGGAACATTGCGGCCAAATTCCTGAATTCCCAGATCAAGGGGAAAATATTTCAAGCAGCTAGAAAGAAACAATTCCAATATTGTGGAAATAAAATCAGGATAACACAAGATCTAGCAGCTTCTACATTAAGGGATTGAAGGGCATGGAATAGGATATTCCAGAAGTCAAAGGAACTAGGACTCAAACCAAGAATCACCTACCCAGCAAAACTGAGTATAATACTTCAGGGGAAAATATGGTCTTTCAATGAAATAGAGGACTTTCAAGCATTCTTGATGAAAAGACCAGAGCTGAAAAGAAAATTTGACCTTCAAACACAAGAATGAGAAGAAGCATGAAAAAGCAAACAGCAAAGAGAAGTCTTAAGGGACTTACCAAAGGTAAGCTGTTTACATTCCTACATGGAAAGACAATATTTGTAACTCTTAAAACTTTTCAGTATCTGGGTAGTTGGTGGGACTACACACACACACACACACACACACACACACACACATACACACATGCACACACACACAGAGACAGAGAGCACAGAGTGAATTGAATAGGATGGGATCATATCTTAAAAGAAATTAAGGTAAATGGTGAGAGAGAAATGTAGTGGGAGGAGAGAGGGTGGAATGGAATGGGTAAATTATCTGTCATTCAAGAGGCAAGCAGGAGACTTTTTAGTGGAGGGAAAAAGAGGAGAGCTGAGAAAAAAACATGAAGTTTACCCTCATCACATTCAACTAAAGGAAGGAATAAAATGCATACTCATTTTGGTATGAAAACCTATCTTACAATACAGGAAAGTGGGGGAGAAGGAGATAAGCAGGGTGGGGGGGATGATGGAAGGGAGGAGGGACCAATTTGAAGTCAACACTCTTGGGGAGGGACAGGATCAAAAGACAGACTAGAAACAATGGGGGGCAGGATAGGATGGAGGGAAATATAGTTAGTCTTACACAACACAACTATTACAGAAGTCATTTGCAAAACTACACAGATATGGTGTATATTGAATTGCCTGCCTTCCCAAAGGGAATGGGTGGGGAGGGAGGGATGGGGACAATTTGGAACTCAAAGTTTTAGGAACAACTGGTTAGTATTATTCTTGCTACTAGGAAATAAAAATACAGTTAAGGGGGAATAGAAAGTCATCTGGCCCTACAGGACAAAAGAGAAGATGGGGACAAGAGAAGGGAGGGATGACAGAAGAGAGGGCAGATTGGTGATAGGGAAAATTAGAATGCTTGGTGTATTGGGGTGGGGGGAGGGCACGAATGGGGAGAAAATTTGGAATCCAAAATTTTGTAAAAATGAATGTAAAAAGTTAAAAAAATAAATTGATATTAAAAAAAAGACATGATTGAATGGTTGATTGGTCTTTTTTTTCTTCTAAAAATCTCTTTTTACAAAGAATTGGGAGAATCATATATTCAAAGATGAAGGTCATGTGAAAATAAATTATATGACTAATAAATAAAATCACAGTCCAAAGCTGTGGTGTGCTCTGATTTGAAAATCAAGGATTTTTCAAGGAAAGCTTGCATAAGTTCTGTTAACAATCTGGCTACGGCATACTCTTAATGAGGGCATTACTCCAGGATCAGAGTAATCTTGTTCAATTAGAAATAGAACTATGTGGAAGGGAGGGGGGAAGTATTTTGATTTTGAGCCTCTGTGTATCTCTGTATTTTCATACTACAAGTCTTCATTTCTTGGTTGTCTGTAGTATAAAGCTTTGACATTCATATTATTACAGTACTTCATTTAAAATGCTATGAGATGAATGAAACCCACCGAGTTTCTACTTGGTAGCAATCACACCAACACTTAGGGATTCATGATATAGAACGCAGTATTTGGTATCAGAGGATCTGGAATCAAATCCTGCCTTTGCCACCAGCTACCTGTGTCATTCAATATCGCTGGATCCTATTCCTAGTTCCAACTTCCACAATGTGCTCTCTCATCTCAAAACTTCCTTCAGTGCCTAGGGTCTCCTCCCCCTGTAACATCCAATGAGTTCCTTTGGGAGCATTTATTTGGTGAGACAGGAGGGAATGAAGTATTCCCATCCTCACTGTATTTTTGGCATCTGGAATTCAACTTCTCTCCCTCCCCTCAGCCTCCAATTTATAGCTTCTCTTTGTGTGTTGTCTTTCCCAATTGCAGTGTAGCACTTGAGAGATGGGATTGTCTTTCCTTTTGTACTTTTTATTTCTCCAGCACTTAGCCCAGTGACTATCATATAATAAGAACTTAATAAATGCTTCCCTCTTTCCCTCCTTGCCTTCTTCTTTCCTTCCTTCCCACTTTTCTTACTTCCTAACTTTCCTCCTTTCTTCTACCTTCCTTCTCTCTCTCTTCTCTCCTTTCTTCCCACCTTTCTTTTCCTTCCTTCTTCCTTCCTTCCTTCCTTCCCTCCTTCCTTCCTTCCTTCCTTCCTTCCTTCCTTCCTTCCTTCCTTCCTTCCTTCCTTCCTTCCTTCCTTCCTTCCTTCCTTCCTTCTTTCCTTCCTTCCCTTCTCTGAAAGTGGAACCACAAATCTATGTGCAATCCTAAAAGAAGACAATCTAATGGGTGGGGAAAAAAAGAGAAAATATCTTACTGCAGATAAGGGAGGTTTTAATTTCAAGATAGATGAAATATTTAGATTTCTCTAAGGTCATTTCTAGCTCTCTGGTTCAAACATTCCATGATCTAAAATGAAAGCTAGTCATTCTACCCACCAAATTTCCTATCTCCCTCACCTTGTTTTTTATTCTCATCACAATATGTCCTTCTCATCCTACTTCCTCCAGTTCAATTTTCCTAGCAGATTTATGGAAGTAATGAAGGAAACCTCGGTGACTGTTACTCAATTGTGTTGAGCTGTCAGCTGCTATGGTGTGTTCTCAGATTGTGTGGGTGGCATTAAACACTTGGGGATGCAGCCAAAATTTCAAATCCACACTACTGAGTGAGCAGAGGAAATAACAAAAAAAGAAAGAAGACAGAGGCTGTTTATTTTATGCAGTATTTTTCAAGACCAAGAACAAAAGGAGAGAGAGAGATTTGGGGAACAGAGAAGAGATTTTCTTTTATGTCTTTAATTGGTTATTTTGATGGGGGTAAGGGAGACATACAGTATGTTAGAAATGGATAATCAGCTTGCCAAGAAAGAAAATACTTTTAAAAATACTAATTTTAAAATGATTACTCAATTGGTACAGGACAGTTGGGTTTCATGGTAGAGGATGTATGGGGGTGAGAGAGAAAAATTTTAGTTGAATTCAGATTTACTTGGAGTTGAAAATAGAAAGGAAGTCATCATGAGACAAACCTGATAAAAATAGATGGTGATTATAAAAAAATACCTAGAAAATGCACAGGAAATGTTTATTTTTCAGCGGGGACAAATTTCTGTTACATATAAGTATAATTAAATGAGAACATGGAGTAATATATAATATCTCAGAAAAGTTAAGTTGGGGTCAGATTGCAAAAGGTGTTAAAAGTCAAATAAAGGAGTTTTTATTTGATCTTAGGGAGTCACTGAAGTTTACTGAGAGGGGGCATGGCTCTTCTTCAGTCCCATATCACTAACTTTCTATTGAATATTTCAAACCGGGTGTCCTATAGGCATTTTAAACTTAACACACACCAAAGCAAACTTGTTATCTTTTCTCCAAATTCTCTTCTCTTCTCAAAAATAATTATCAAGGGTAGAATCATTTTCCCAGTCACCCAGGTTCACAAGCTTGGTGTCATTGTTGACTCCTTATGCACACTTACCTGTTATAAATTCTCATTTATATCCTCACAATTCTTGTATACACTCCCTTCTCAGTACTCACCTCTTGTAGAGGTCCTCATCCTTTTAAAATTGGACTATTGCAATAGCCTTTGGGTTAATTTCCCTGCCTCAAGTCTCTCCCTACTCCAATACATTGTCCACAACTGCCAAAATAATTTCCCAAAAGCTCAGGTCCGACTGTACTGCCCCCTTCTCTGTAAACTCCAGTGGCTCTCTAAGAGCAAATGCAAATTCCTTTGCTTGGTTTTTAAAGCCCCTCACAATCTGGCCCTAACTTCCCTTTCCTGCTGTATTACTCCTCTCCAGGCCCACTTTATCCAGAAAACCTGGTCTTCTCACATTTTCTCATACATGGCACCCCATCTCCCACCTTCCCACTTTTGTACTAACTGACTCCTATAAGTGGGATGCGTTCTCTCCTCACCTCCATCTGTTACAATCCTTAGTTTCCTTCAAGGCTCATCTCAAGCACCTCCTTCTACATGAATCCTTCCTTGATACTCTCAGATGCTAGTGCCTTACTCCTCAAATTACTTAATAACTATCTGTCTATCCATCCATCCATTCAGTAATCTCTATCATCCATTCATCTTTCTCTTTATATCTATCCATCTATGTATCTATCCATCATCTTTTTCTATCTTCCCATCTATCTATCCATCTATCATCCATCATATCACTCTTTCCTTCTCTATCCATGTATGTATTTATCTTCTATCTATCCATCATATTTATCTATCCATCCTTCATCTATTTATATATCCATCCATCTATCATCTTTCCATCTATTTTTCTATCCATTTATCCATCCATCTAACATCTAACAAGGGTGAAGAACCTGCAGTTTCTAGGTCACATATGACAAAGGCTAGGTCCTTGAGTGTGACCTTTTGACTGAGTCCAAGTTTTACAGAACAAATCCTTTTATTAAGGGGATTTGTTCTGTGAAGTTTGAGTTCAGTCAAAGGGCCACACATGAGGACCTAGAGGGCTACATGTGGCTTCAAGGCTGCAAGTTCCCCACCCCTGACTCTCTCTCTCTCTTTCTCTCTCTCTCTCTCTCTCTCTCTCTCTCTCTCTCTCTCTCTCTCTCTCTCTCTCTCTCTCTCTCTCCCCCTCTCCCTGTCTCTCCATGTTATCCTCCCCAGCTTGACTCTAAATTCCTTGAGGATAGAAACCATTTAACTGTTGTCTTCGTATCTCCATTGCCGAGGACAATGCCCAGTATATATTCAGGGCATACTACATGCTTGTTTTTTGGATGATTGGAAAGTTTATGGTGCTGCTAAATCTTTGACTCCTAGATTATTTTGCTAACTATAGCCATACATATCCCTACATTTCTTCTCATAGTTTATGTCTTGGCTTATCAGAAATTCCGTATCAAAAAAAAAATACCAAAAAAACCAATATGCTTGGAGGGCTTAAGATGATGCCACTGAGCATGCTCAGAAAATCATATCTCTAGGTCTGGGATGCAGGCTGGCTGTAAAACATTTCTCCCTTTGTCTGATGCTAACTAGTCAGAATCAAAGGGCCATTTACTAGCTGCATGACAACAGCAACAGAAACTCTTGGACAAGTAGTTTTTCACCTTTTTGGCACTGGTTTGTTCATCTATAAAATGAAAAGATTGCTAATCTCTAAGGTTCCTTTTAGCTCTGGAATTGTATGATTCTAATACTGAAACTATGATCTTTGCCTATTTTGGGAAGTAACTGCTAGATTTTGTAAGATGGCAGGCAGTGCCTTCATGAATGTCCCAGCATGCCAGGTTGGTCCTGACCCACTAAGGTCTATACCTAGGAATGTGATGCTTTCCTTCTCTAACTAGGAGTGATCCATACCCAGTAAACAGTGATTTGCCTATTTTTATAGCCCCATAAGCTTTCCAAGGTACTTTCCCTACAACAACCCTAAGAAGTAAGTAGGGAGGGCTTTTTTAGTTTAGACCTTTTTTTTTTTTTTTTTTTTTTTTTTTTGGTGTAGGGAGTTTCCTGGTGAGGAAAGTCCCTTCATAAATGTAGATCAGCATGTAATTTCCAATTTATAGTCAATAAATTGCCCAAGGGACTGAAAAGTTCAAATGACTTCCTGGAGTCACACAGACAGTATATATCATTCATTGGATTGTGTATCTAGGTATTTCTAATTCTGAAATTAGATATCTATGAATGTCAGTGCTCTATTTAGACTGCCTCTCTTAGGAAGGTAGATGTTACAATGGATGGAGTTCTAGGTTTGGAGTCAGGAAGACCTGAGTTCACTAATGCATTGTTGATGGAGTCATGACCTTACCCAACCATTCAAGAGAGCAATTTGGGACGATACCCAAAGGGCTATAAAACTGTGTATACCCTTTGATCCAACAGTACCACTACTAGGTCTGCATCCCAAAGAGATCATAAAAATGGAAAAAGGACCCACATGTACAAAAATATTTATAGCAGCTCTCTTTGTGGTAGCAAAGAATTGGAAATTTCAGTGATGTCTATCAATTAAGGGAATGGCTGAACAAGTTGTGGTGTATGAATGTAATGGGATACTATTGTACCGTAAGAAATTATGGGTGGGCAGAGTTCAGAAAAACCTGCAAACACTAACATGAACTGATGAAACATTGTGAGATGACCAATTTTGATAGACTTACCTCTTCTGAGCAATGCAATGATCTAAGACAATTCCAAAAAACTCATGATGGAAAATGCTATCTACAATCCAGAGAAAGAACTGTGGAGTCTGAATGTAGATCAAAGCATACTATTTTCTCTCTCTTTTGGTTTTGCTTTTTATTTCTCATAGTTATTCCCTTTTGTTCTGATTCTTCTTTGCCACATGACTAATGTGAAAATACATTTAACATAATTATACATCTAGGTGGTGCAGTGGATAGAGCACCAGTGCAGGAGTCAGGAGGACCTGAGTTCAAATGTCACCACAGACACTTGACACTCAGTGGCTGTGTGACCTTGGGCAAGTCACTTAACCCCAATTGCCTCATCCTGGGTCATCTCCAGTCATCATGATGAATATCTGGTCACTGGATTCAGATGGCTCTGGAGGAGAAAGTGAGGCTGGTGACCTGCATAGCCCTCCCTCACTCAAAACAATGCAAGTGCAAGTCATGTCATTATATCTCTGATGGCATGGTCTTCTTCGGCAATGAAGGAAAAACACACATGTATAGTCTATATCAGAAAACACACATGTATAGTCTATATCAGATTGCATGCTGTCTTGGGGAAAAGGGACGGGTAGTATTAGAACTCAAAATCCTATAAAAGAGAATGTTGAAAACTAAAAATAAACAAGAAGACCTGAGTTCAAATCCAGTCTCATATGCTAACTAGCCATGTGACCCTTGGCAAGTCATTAATCTCCATTTGCTTCAACTTCTTTATCAGTAAAGAGGGAATAAAAATACGATCTACCTCCCAGAGTTGCTATTAGTATAAAGTTAGATAATATTTGTAGAGCTTCGCAAACCTGAAGTGCTATATAAATGTTTGTTATTGTTGTTACTTAGTACAAATATCTTCAATTTATGTATCAGAGTACTAAGGTTCAGAAAGGCTAAATCACTTGTTGAAAGTCATATAGCTATGAAGCATCAAAGATTCCAGAGAATACACTTCCTACCTTCTAGCTGGCCTGATGATCCATCATCCCT
Organism: Bettongia penicillata ogilbyi; assembly: GCA_023548195.1. Classification (NCBI taxonomy): domain Eukaryota; kingdom Metazoa; phylum Chordata; class Mammalia; order Diprotodontia; family Potoroidae; genus Bettongia; species Bettongia penicillata. The sequence goes on from JAJHZJ010000864.1 coordinate 350,669, forward strand.
CTGGGATAGAGGATCTGTAGGGCACCTTTTGCCAGGGTTTGAATTGATAAAGTTGATAATAGGCAACTCAATTTCATTCTGAAGATGACTTCTGGACACATGATTCCTAAGCCCTGGCTTATCTTGCCAGAAGAGCTGGACATAGAGGACTTGTTTGGACAGTGCAGAGCCAAGGTGAGATGTAGCTTTATTTATTTAGCAGAGCTACAAATTGTCTCAAGGCCTGTTTGTCTTGGTCTCCTGATATTTATAGGAATTTCTGCCACTTGTTGGGCTTATTAAGTTTTTCTGTCGATGAACATTTGTGAGAGCCTTTTGTGAATTTATTTTGTTTGTAGTTAACTGATTTTCATTATACATTGAGGACCTTTTGATTGCCAATATTTTGGGGAGATCCTAGATGTGACATATCTGAGCTTTCAGCAGTTTCTTTCAAGGGTATCATGATGAAGCTATGTTGAAGCAAACATTATAAGAAAAAGAGTTTGACCCTTCCTTTAGATAGATGGCCAGGCTCTCCCAGAACTAAACTCAGTCTGACTTCACACATAGGTCTAGACTAGAAGGTCCCCTTAGTAGAGAGGAGGAAGATATAGCATCCAGCCCTCTGGGTTCAGCAGTGGGTGCAACTGTTTTATACATTTCAGCTGGAAAGAAAAAAAGAGTTTTCCATACTGCACCAAAGGTGGAGTCCAGGATTGAATTCTACTTTCCTTTCCCATCATCTGGGTATAATGGTTGACAGTGGGGATGGATGGGGATGGGGGTGGGGTTAGGAGGCAAGGAAGGGACAGATAGAAAGTAGGAATCTGGACTCCCACCTCAGCCACAATAATCCTTTAGCTTGGTTATCACCAGCCTAAAATACCTAAGATACAAGCCATTCTAACTCAACATCAAATCATTTGAAAAGTCAATTACAACTTTACACATGAGGCTTTTTCCTAGTTTATAAATTCTAGGTCTCTTGAGCCAAAACATCAGAGCAAAAAAAATATAATTTTAGTCAGCCTCTTTGTGAAACTAATGAAAACTTAACAGAAAAATGATCAGGGAAATGAGAAATAGAGGAGCCAAGGTGAGCTGTTGATTGTGAATGGAATAAAAAAGAACAAGGCATGTAAGAACAGCAGGGATGGAATGAAGCCAACCCTACTGGAAGTGCTTTAAATGTCTGTAGGGATAAGTTTATTCCTGACAAGGTCGGATAATCATTTTAGGGAGGTCCATGCTGCATCAGTACAAGAAGAATCAGCACTGGTTGTAGGTAAAGTTTGGATTGCACTAGTTCCCCAGAGCCACTCTATCTGGAAATCACAGGATCTTTCCTTTGTGGGGCAGTCTCTCCAAATTACAGAGCATTGGACCCACTGAACCTTAGGATGGGACCATAGAGATAGAGCTAGAAAGGACTTTACAAGCCATTGAGTTTTAGTACTTATTTTATGGATGAAGAAACCAGAAGAGTTAAATGATTTACTCCAGATCACATACCCCAGCTAGTTAGTATCAGAGGTGGGATTTGAACCCAGAATTTCTTGACTCTAACATTATCCATTATACAATGCTGACTCCAAGACTCCTCTTCTAGCTTGTTAGATGGATTTTTAATGGAAGATTTATGGAAAGATATAGTAAGAATCACATAAGATAAGAAGGCATGGAGTAGTGATCTGCATCAGGATAGAGCATACTCATAAAAGTGAAATCATGACTCTACAAAAGTGTCAAGAAATTATATACCTCACATTAACATATGTAATCAAAATATAATCTAAACAGAGAACTGCAATTAGTTTCAATTGCTGGTGGCACTGAAATTAATCCTTAGCATTAATATCATGATACTAAAAAAATTTAAAGAAAAACATTGTCATTTCTACAATAAACATTTTTTTTTGATGAGATACTGTCTATGACCTTCCATAACTAGTCATGATTATCCTTGGACAAGAAATTGTTTGTCTCTTGTTAGAGGCTGGCAGGTTCAGTTTCTTTTTCTATAGAATGAATTAGACTAAATAAAATAAATAATAAAAATACTTGCTATATCCACTTCCTAGGGCTGTTGGAAGGAAAGAGCTTGGTAAATCTTTTTAAAAATAAATTTGCTATTTTTTTTTAAATTTGAATTCTGAGTTCTCCCTCCCTCCCACTGCTCCAAATGCACTGGGAAAGCAAGCAGTGTGATAATAATTATACATTTTAAAGCATGCAAAACATATTTCCATATTAGACATGCTGTAAAAAGAAAAGCAAGAAATAAAGTAAAAAAATTATACTTCATTCTAAACTCAGAGGTCATCAGTTCTCTCTCTGTAGATGGATAGCATTTTTCATCATGAGTTCTTCAGAATTGTCTTGAATCCTTGTATTGATCAGAGTAGCTAAGTCTTTCATAGTTGACCATTACTATGATATTGCTGTTACTATGGATTCTGGTTCTGCTCACTTCTCTTTGCATCAGTTCATACATACCTTCCCAGATTTTTCTGAAATCATCCTCCTCATCATTTCTTATAGCACAATATCATTCCATCACAATCATATACCACAAGTTGCTTAGCTATTTCTCAATTGATGGGCATCCCCTTAATGTCCAAGTCTTCACCACCACAAAAAAGTTGGTATTTTTTTTGTACAAATAGATCTTTTTCCTTTTATTTTGATCACGTTGGAATATAGACCTAGCCATGCTATTGCTGGGTCAAAGGCTATGAATAGTTTTATTACCAAAGCTTTAGGCATAGTTCCAAATTGTTCTCCAGAATGGTTGGATCAGTTCACAAATCCATCGATAATACATCAGTGTCCCAATTTTTTTCATAATGTCTCCAACATATCATTTTCCTTTTCTGTTATATTACCCATTCAGATAGATGTGAGGTGTACCTGAGAGTTGTTTTAATTTGAATTTCTCTAATCAATAGTGATTTAGAGCATTATTTTTATGTGATTATGGATAGCTTTGATTTCTTTTTCTTAAAACCCTTATATCCTTTGAGATTTATCAATTGTGAAATAACTTATTTTTTATAAATTTGACTCATTTCACTATAGTCTTGAGAAATGAGGCCTTTGTCAAAGAAACTTGATGTAAATTCCTGTATTGAGAATGCCTTTTTGCTTATTGTTAATATAGTTTTGCTTGTTAATGGGAAGATTTTCCCCACCCATTAATGGGCTTGCCCATTAAGGGGAGTTTGATTAGGGAAGATTTGTAGGAAGACCCACACTTTTTGTTAATTTTCTAATGAGGCACTGGTTCTCAAGGGTTGTGATGCCCTCTGGCTCTAAAATGTGTATAAAGACTCTGAGGTATGGTTTTGGGGCTTAGTTTTTGAAAGAAGGTTTGTATGCCAGATGTGACTCTGGGAAGCCACTAAGCAGCCACCTGGCTTTGAAAATCCAGATGTAAGTGCTTCCCTCTCTGGTAACTGTGGTCAGATGGTTAGATCTGTCTGTTGGTTTATGATGTATGTATTGCTTATGTCAGATAGTTTGGAAGCACAGTCTGTTGATTTAGATGTCTCTGTATTTTCTCAGGGTGCTGACTTTTCCCCCTGAACCAAGTGAATGATACACATGCCTGACTAAAGCTGATGGTCCCTCAAAAGTTGCCTTTCCTTTTAGAAAAGCAGATCAAGGAACCTGTGACAGCAGGTCCCCCTCTGAATGTCAGAGTGCTTACTGAAGCAATCCCTCCCCCTCAATTTCCTACTTTCCTTCTAATGCTAGCTGCATTGATTTTGTTTGTGCAAAAAAATTTTAAGGCACTCTAAATTGACCATCTTAGTTTTTGTGACCACCTATCTCTTGTTTGGTGATAAATTCTTTCCTTAGCCATAGATATGAGAATTAAATTTTTTATGCTCACCTAATTTACTTATGATATTACCCTTTATATCTAAATCATGTTTAAGATGTTAGCCTACAGTAGTTTCTTCCAAGCAGCTTTCCAGTTTTCTTAGCAATTTTTGTCAGATAGTAAATTCTTGCCCCACAAGATTGTATCATTAGGTTTATCAAACACTAGATCAAAATGGTTATTTTCAGCTATGTACTATGTACCCAATCTATTCCACTGTTCCACTATTCTATTTGTTAGCCAGTACCAGGCTATTTGATAATCACTGCTTTGTAATATAGTTGCTTTGTAAATCTTAAAGTGCTAAAGAAAGCATTAGTGCTAGATGGGAACTGGGGCAAATAAACTTCCTTCTAACTCTAAAGTTCAAAGATCATAAGATCTTATGACAATGATGCAAGAGCTCTAAAGGGAGAATCACAAATAGTAAATCAACAAGCATTTATTAGGCACTTACTATGTACCAAGCACTGTGCTAAGCAATGAGGATATTAAGAAAGGCAAAAAACATGGTTCCTGCCCTCAAGGAACTTCCATTCTAGTTGGGGAGACAACATGTAAATGATTGTGCTTCCGCAGTTATTTAAGTTTTATTTACTTAAAGCAGCACCCTCTACACAGTGTAAATGAGAAGGAAAGTGTTAGCATTGGAATGGAACAGGAAAAGTCATTTACAGAAGCTGAGAAGCTTAATCTTGGAGAAGGTCAGGGAAATAAGAAGGTAGAGATGAGGAGGGAGAGCCTTCCAGGCTTTGGTGGATGAGCCACTGAAAAGACCATGAGTCATGAGATGAAGTGTCATATGTACAGAACAGAAAGAAAATTTGTGTACCTGGGTCATAGAGGTATGAGGAGAGGAGTAAAGTAGAAGAGTAGAAAGCCAGAAAGGGATCAAGTTGTGAAGGATTTTAAAAGACAATCAGGAGATTTCACAATTGATCCGAGAGAAAATAGGGAACAACTAAAATTTATTGGGCAGAGTGAATGCTACAGTCAGTTCTGAGCTTTCAGAAAATCCCTTTAGCTGCTGAGAAATAAATCTTACTTAGTGAAATCTACTATTTTGAAGACTGTTTATGTAGCAGAGAACTAACTAGGAAGGGTCTAGATAAAAGACCCAATCCCAATGGCCCTCACTTGTGGCCCATTAATTTTCACCATTTTCAAGTGCTTGGTGGCAAAGTAAATATTCAAGTATTAGAAGAATATTTCATTTTTGTCAGGTTCCTACCTCTTTCTACTGAAACAGATCACAACTTATCTATGACTTCAAGAGTTTCCTGAAGCAGGGAGAAAGGGTCAGTGACTTACCCAAGGTCACACAACTAATAAATGTCAGAGGTAAGTTTGTATTTTTTTTCTTCTCAGTTCTAAATTCTTACTCCCACCCCATCCAATAGGAAGGAAAGAAAAAAAAATGATTACAAATATGTATAGTCATACGAAACAAATTTCTGCATCAGTCATGGAAGCAAGTTTTAAGCCCATATCTCTTTGATTCCAAGCCCAGGACTCTATCTACTCTATTAGGCAGGCTGTCTGTATGCTTTGATAGCAGAGAGATTCATCCCAGCATTTGCTTTAACCATCTGCTCTCAAAAGTCAGCTTTGCTCAAGTCCTGACTTCAAAGGACATGAAGTTAATCATAGCTGAGTCCTGAGTTCCCTCCCTACTGCTTGAACTTTGTGGCCTGCCTCTGCTAAGCTCAGTCCTTTCAAGAGAGCTGGCTAGGGCCTTGTTCTCCATCACATTTTCCCCACTCCTTTTGACTATTTATCTTGACTTAGTAGAAATTCTCTAAGGAGAACTGTTCCTTTTTCAAATATTATATACATCCTTACAGCTTCACTAATTATCCTGTGGCCAAAATGTCTCTGAGGACTATAGATTTTAATTAGAGCCTAACTAGGAATTACAATACTTGAGGCAAATTCAGTCGATGGGGTGAGGGGTAAGACTGACAGAGATCTGGAGGTAGTATCATTGCTCCTGATCCCACTGCTGATCCTGTTTCCCACATGGTTTGGGATGCATGTTGCAGGCAGTCTGTCCTGAGTGGTTCTATATAACTCTAGGTGTACCATCACAGTGAATGGAGAAAGTAGATTATAGGAGAGGAGAGGGAGGGACCACTAACTTACAGCAAGACTCTCAGGGGAATATCAGATCAGAGCAGTTCAAGACTGAGAGGCCTGGAGGTTTGCTACGGGGAAGAAGTCTAGATTGTTGGAATTTTGAGATATGGATCTCATTAACCCATTGCTAAATATGGCTCTGATTTTTATGCCTAAGAAGCATTTAAATCTTCCTGAGTTCAAATCTGCCCTCAGACACTTAGCTGTGTCAGCCTGGGCAAGTCACTTAACCCTGCCTCAGTTTCCTCATTTGTAAAATGATTTGGAGAATGAAATGATAAACAACTCCAGTGTCTTTGCCAAAAGACAAAACCCAAATAGGGGTTATGAAAAGTCAGATAAAGAGTCAACTTAAAAATATCTTTTAATCACATACTTTGTACATGTTGTCTACCCCACCAAAATATAAACTCCTTGAGGTCAGGGACAAAATTTTTGCCTTTCTTTGTATCACCAATGCTTGGTACATAATAAATCCTTAATAAACATTTACCAATTTCACATAGTAACAGCATCATTGTAAGACGATCAATTTTGATAGATTTAACTCTTCTCAGCAATACAAAGATTTAACACAATTACAAAAGATTCATGATGAAAAATGCTATCCACATCCAGAGAAACAACTATGGAGTCTGAATACAGATCAAAGAATATTATATTCTGTTTCCTTTCCTATGATTTTTTCTTTTTGTTCTAATTATTCTTTCTCACCATGACTAATGTGGAAATATGTTTAATATGATTGCACGTGCATATGTTATATGCCATCTTGGAGAGGGAGGTGGGGAGGAAGAGAGAAAAAACTTGGAACTCAAAATCTTATAAAAGTAGATGTTGAAGACTATCTTTGCATGTAATTGGAAAAAATGAATTTACTATTAAGTGAGGGAAAAGAATGAATAGATAAATAAATTATCTATAAAATAAATGTCTATTGACTGATTTTAAATGACTTGTCCAAGTTCACATGTTTTGTAAGTGGCAGAGCTGAGATTTGAATCCAGATGCTCTGACTTCAAATCCACTGCCCTTTGCATCCCTTCTCAGTCCCTGAAGGAGCTTCCTATGCCAGTTCATTCAGCCTGATTATCTGACTCATGACCCAAATAATGGGTTGAAGAATGATTTTCCCAGTAGGGAAAAAAGTGACATAGAAATTTATGGAGAGGACAACATTCTCATATGGTATGTCTTTGCATGACCACTCTGTTTTGTCTTTCTAGGCTGGTTGTGCTAGAGGGACTATGTTTTTCTTCTGGCGTTCTCCTCTGGGGTAGACCAATAAAACAACCTCTTTCAACAATATTTTGTCCTCTTCTTGGAGACAAATAAAATAAAATGGAAAAAAAAATGTCATCTGCAAATCAGAAGACTTGGAGTCTAGTCATGTCCCTGCCAATAATAGGTTGTGCGACTTTTGGCAAGTTGTCTCCTTTTCTGTGAAAAGGAGGAGGTTGGATCAGATCATCTTTAAGGTCCCTTCCATGTCCTCTGTTTGTGAAGTGTCTTGGTTGGCAGCCATGTAGACAGCTGGTTATAAGAAGATTGATCGTTCCAAAAGCTAATCATAGGCTTGCATCTGGTATGGAACGCAAGAATCAATGCAAGTAGATCCTTTTCTCCTTTGTGTTCAGTCAGTAAACACACACACATATATAATATATATAATACATATTATATATGGAATATATTATATGTAACATGCCCACATAAATATATAATACACATACATATATAATACATGTTAAATATAATATATACACATACATACATATAACACACATGTACATATATATGTTTAAAATCTCCAGCACTATTCATCCACTCATAGATAATAGAGCTGGAAACATCTAGTACAAACCTGAGATTTTACAGATGAGAAAACTAAGGTCAAGAGAAGTGAGGTAGTTTACCTAAAGTCAAATAGCTACTATATGGCAGATCCGGGATTTTGAATTCATGTACTCTAGCTTCAAATCCAGAATCTTTTTAAAGCACATTCTGTTCTGGATCAGGAGATTGGTTAAATGACAAGGATGATTTACATCTTTTTGAAAATCTGAGTCTCCCTGAAATTCTTTATGATCTAGATAATTTCTGTACATGATCTAGATAATTTCTGAAGCAGCAAGAGATACAAGGGCCTGGATAAATTCATAAACTAGATAATGAGCCTCTAAACACACACACACATATGCACACACACACATACACTTAGAATAATTTCCAGAATTCTCCTTTTCCACCCTTTAAAATGCCCTAGTCCAATACAATTCAAGAAGTATTTATTAAATTCCTGTTTTGCGTGAAGTACTGCGGACACAAAAAAAATATCTCCTGCCCTCAAGAAACTTACATGTAAACAGATACATATAGACATGATCAAATTTTAAACTGAAATTTCTTTTTTAGTATTACTAACTTGACAAATATCAATAAATATGAACATTTCCTTATGAAGTACAGAAGTAGGGAAATAGAGAAAGGCATGTGAAATGCTCTTGGTTTTCTAAAAATATAGGTTATAACAAATATGGCCTATTCTGAATTTTCTTCTGCTCTCTAAATGTAAACATTTCATTGATACTTTTTCTTTCCTCTTTCTAAATTTTGGTATCACTATCACTACTCCCTTACCTTCCCCATAGCTCTATTTCTGCTGTCCCAAATAAAAGCCCTCCTATATAACAAATAACTGTAATCAAGGGAAACAAACTTGCCCTGTGGTCATGGCTGAAAATATGTTACTCTGTGCCTGTAGTGTGTCACCGCTCTGTCATCAGCTGGGAGGCATGATTCAATTCATGAGTCTTCTGGAGCCATGATTACTCATTGACTAAATCACTGAAATTTTTTTTCCTCCTTTATAATGTTGGAATCATTTGATAAATTGTTTTTTCTGGCTCTGTTCATTTCATTCTGCATCAATTTGTATAAGTCCTCTCAGATTTCCCTGAATCTATCCTTTTGATCATTTCTCATGGCACAATAATATTCCATTACATTCATATAATATGTTCAGCCACTCCCCAGTTGATGGGCACTCCCTCTATTTCCAGTTTTTTGCTACAGTCAAAAATGTTGCAATAAATTTTTTGCACATCTGGATACTTTCCCTCTTTCACTGATCTCTTTGGGGTATATGACTTGTAATACATAACTAAGGCAAAGGGTATCACAGTTTATTGACTTTTGGGACATAGTACTAAATTAATTTCTGAAATGTTTTGACTAATTCACAGTTACATGAACGTGCACGAGTGTATCTTTCTTCCTCAAATACTACAAACTATTATTGTTTGTCCTATTTTTTTTGTCGTATTTACCAATCTGATGGATATGAGGGGAATCTCACAAATCTTTTAGTTTGAATTTTTCTTCTTGTTAGTGATTTGGAGCATTTTTATATGATTGTTGAAAGTTTTCCTTTCTTTCTTTGGAAACTGTCCATTCATATACTTTGGCTATGTTCTTCCTTTTCAACCCAGGGTCCAGAGGTGACATTTATTTTCGCTGGGATTATTCTTTATGGACAGTTAGGTGGCACAGTGAATAGAATACTGGGTCTGGAATCAGAAAGACTCATCTTCCTGAGTTCAAATTTGGCTTCAGATATTGTGTGACCCAGGGCAAGTCACTTAACCCTGTTTGCCTCAGTTTCCTCATCTGTAAAATGGGCTGGAGAAGCAAATGGCAAACCCCTCCAGTATCTCTGCCAAGAAAACCCCAAATGAGGTGATGGAGTCTGACACAACTGAACAATAACTGAACAACAAAAAACTCTGCCCCCTCCCCTTAGCTCTATCCATTTTATTTTCCTTTTCCTATTGTTTCCTCTATGAGCTTAATGTATTTCTGAGCCAAATTTTGCATATGTGTGTGCACGTACATGTGTGTGTGTGTGCATGCATGCATCCAACCCTTCTTTATCAAGTTCATCTAAGAGTGAGGTTTATGAGATGCCCACTCCTCACTTCCTTCATGTGTGTATATCCTTACGTACCTTAATTAAGAGAAACATTTAATTCCTTCACCTTCATTCTTGTTCCTTCCTTAATATATTCCCTTTTTCATGTTCTTTCCTGCCCCCTCTTCAACTAAGGGAGCAACAAAGCCATCCTCTTTCCTTGGGTTTACCTGTCTTCCCCTGATTTAATGTAATTAGGGTCAGTGGAATTCTGAATGGACATATCTCTTCTCTAATTAGAATATGTCAGTCAAACAGCAGCATTTATTAAGCTCTTCCTATATTCCAAGCACTGAGACTACAAAAAAAGGCAAAAACACAGTTTATTCCCTCAACAAGTGCATATTCTAATGAGGACTTACAAAATATATACAATATAAATGGGAGGGAGAGGAACAAAATAAGAAATTCCTCTTAAAGAAGGTGGACTTTGAGCAGTTTGTTGAAGGAAACTAGGGAAGATGGGAGGAAAATAGGAGGAAAAAGTTCTAGGCATGAGGGACAACCAGTGTACATTCATAGAGTTGGGAGATGATGCTTCATATCTAAAGAACAACAAGTAAGCAAATGTAACTGGATCATTGAGTCTGGGAGGAGGATAAAGAGTGAGAAGACTGACCAGGTTTGCAGGGGCCAGGATTTGAATTGCTTTAAAAGACAAGAGGATTTTATTTTTGATCCTGGAGGTAATAGGGAGCTATCAGAGTTTACTGAGTGAGGGGGTGATATAATCAGACCTGACCTGTAGGCAAATCGCTTTGGTAACCTAATGGAGGATGGACTGGATTGGAAAGACCTTTGAAAAAGGGGAAATCAACTAGAATTCCATCACAATAATCCAAGTGAGAGGTGATAAAGTCCTTTACCAGCCTGGTGTTTGTGTGAGTAGAGAAACAGTGGTGTATAAAAGTCCTTTTCAATTGTTCATATACAATTACCTTTCTAGGTTTCTCTTTTCTCCTTTGGTTGAATTTCAACAATTCTACGCAGACTCTGATCTTTTCATCTAGAATGCTTGATCTCTTCTATTAAAGATTCTTTTCCCCCCTCTAGGATTATGCTCAGTTTTGTAGGCTAAGTTAGTTTGGTTGATTATCATTTGCCTTTGAGAACATCATTTTCAAAGGATTTCCCTCCTTTATCATAGTTACAACTCAGTCTGGAGTAATTTGGCATTTGAATTCTTTCTGCCTGCTTTTAGGTTTTTTTTTTCCTTTAACTTATAAGCTATATAATTCTTTAATGCTATTCCAGAAATTTTTATTTTGGTATTTCTTTCAGGAGGTGATTGGTAAATTCTTTATATTTACACTTTCTCCTTTGATTCTAATAAATATTAGAAACTTCTTGAAAATTTTTGAAATTTTTATTTTGGTATTTCTTTCAGGAGGTGATTGGTAAATTCTTTATATTTACACTTTCCACTTTGATTCTAATAAATATTAGAAACTTCTTGAAAATTTTTGAAATTTTTATTTTAGTATTTCTTTCAGGAGGTGATTGGTAAATTTGTTATATTTACACTTTCCACTTTGATTCTAATAAATATTAGAAACTTCTTGAAAATTTTTGAAATTTTTATTTTGGTATTTCTTTCAGGAGGTGATTGGTAAATTTGTTATATTTACACTTTCCACTTTGATTCTAATAAATATTAGAAACTTCTTGAAAATTTTTGAAATTTTTATTTTGGTATTTCTTTCAGGAGGTGATTGGTAAATTTGTTATATTTACACTTTCCACTTTGATTCTAATAAATATTAGAAACGTCTTGAAATATGGTTTTCAGCTTTTTTGTTCATTCATAGTTTTCACAGAGTCTGATGAATCTTAAATCATTTCTATTTAACTTGTTTTCCAGGTTTTTTTTTAAATAGTAGACAACTTACATTTTCTTCTATTTTTTAATCTTTTTACTTCATTCTACTATTTTCTGTTGTCTTGGTTAACCTTTGAGCTCTTATTATCTCATTTTATTTTTCAAGGAATCCATTCCTTGGGTTAGAATGTTCTCTTCTAAGCTGTTGGTTCTTCACCCACTTTTTCTTCCAAAACGCTTATTCATATTCTAATTTCATTTGTATCTCATTTTATTTCTTCTGACTATTCTTGTAATCTTTGTGACCTCTGAAGCTTTCCTTGTATTTGTTGTGTAGTTGTTTTCTTTGCCTAGAATTACCTCTTGGATATCTCTTAATTCATAAAATTTCTTCATTGTGTTTGGTGTTTTTTTTTCTGTTTACTCATATTTTCTCTGGTGTGGTTCTTTTTCCAGCACTCAGAGAACCATTTGCTAGGGCTTGTTTCCCTTGTACAAGTACTCTCCTAGCTTTTGCTGTTTCTAATCATCTTTTTTCTGCAATTTTGGACTAGACAAAGAAGCTTCCTTTTATTTTCCCTGGGCTATGTGTGAAAACGCTGGACTCTTCTATGACTTTCACATTTACTTTTTAGCTCAATGTATGAAATGAAGTATTGGTCACTTTCTCCTTCAGGTGGATGTTGCATGTCAAAGGCCAGCGATAGCGGATTTTCCTGCCTATTCCTTTGGCTGGGTGAGGTTGAGACAGACGATATTGAGGAAGAGAATATGAAGAAAGATAAAAATTCATTGTGGGCCATTGTCTTCTTGGGCAGTAGGCTACTCTGAGCAGCTCAGGGGATGCAGAGCCAGAAGTGCCTCATATACATGATAATTTGAGGAGGGGAGGAAATTAGTACTAACAAGATTAGAGATAGAACTTTCGGGAGAGGGGGACTGCTCAAAAGTCATCATTAGGCTAGAGACTACCAGAGAATACAGGTGTCTCCATGGTGTACTCAGGCCCTGACTTCCAGATGGTTCCATCTTACATGAACAATTTTTTTGATAAAGTTGCATACACAGAAGGATCTGTCATGTATGAGGATTTATTTTCTATATCACATGAACCTTTTTCAGAGAACTTTTAAAAAGTCATTAAAAAAATTAAAATAAAAACTTTTAAAAAGTCATTAAAAAAAGAAATTTAAATAAAAATTTAAAATATTTCTGGTCTAAGAAGAATCATGACCTTTCTGCTAAACTAGTCTTTTCTTTTGAAATGAATTGCTCTGAGTTCCACTTCACTCTTCCATTGTGATCATCAGTGTTCCCATGTGTGGGTCTTTGTTAAGTCCTGCCCTCTTGGGCATCCACTTTAATTATACAGGAATCGCAGCAATTAACTATTTATTTCTTCATCTGGCACATAGAAGATACTCAGTAAATACTTGCTAAATGAATCAAATCTCTCCTTTCCCTTTGTGTTTCCCATTGTTGGCTGCAATAACTTGCTATGTGATTTCTCCCCTCTACTCATAATGCAGAAATATAAATGTGTGAGTCCAAGAAAACTGAACATTTTCCAGGAAGCCAGAAATCGGAAAATTTACCTTAATCTGAATACTAATTTTCTATAATACTGTAAATATCTATAAATATAAATAAGTAAATAAATACTAATGTCTATAATTGAGACTCCATGCTTGAAACTCATTAGAGATTACAGAGGGAGATGTAGAAAACGCCAGTTCGATTAAGCAAATATTCATTAGTCACCTATCTGCAAAACATTGTGCTACATGCTAGAGATAAAAAAAACAAAATTTGCTGTAAACTAAAAATAGAACTGATAATAGTCATGGTAATAGCTCTCTGACAGCTGAGGAAACGGAGGCAATTAAGTGCTTTGCTTGATAGAAAATGTCTTATTCTTCAGGCAGAGGTGAGACCCTTGGACCTTCCCCATTCAAGATGAGGAATTAGAGTGCCCTCATAGCTGTTGAATTCCTTCTTATCCTTTAGGGCCCAATACAAATGCCACCTCCTCCAGAAAGGCTTCCTTGATATGGTCAGTAATGAACTTCCTATCACACTTATTTGGACCTCCCTTTTGCACTTTTAGCTTTGGGTTATCAAGATCTAGGTTCAATCTTGGGGTGTTTCTCAAAAAATTTATCTCATTCATGTCACCTCTCAGAGTTTCTCACAGAAAAATTGGTTTGACTTATGCCTAGGTCTGAACAGAAAAGCTAAAGAGCCTTGAGTTACCAAGTAAGCACTCATATGAACAGAAACATAGAAGAAAGAGTAGGCTTTATTTAACCCAAAGAAAATGCAAAAAAAAAAAAAAGTCATGTAGAATAGTGTATAGGGAACCAGCCTCTGAGATAGGAAGACCGGAATTTGTAATCAGCCCCTGACATATACTAGCTATAAGAAGTTAAGCACATCTTTCAGTGTCCTGGATTCAAGGCCATCCTTCTCTCTACTACACCACTTTAAAAAAACCTTATCACAACCATGTAACCAAGGTTCCCAATTTCATATACAATATTTTTGTAATTGCTGTTCTTTGTATATTGAAATGCTTGTGTAGTCTGATAATTGCTAAATTCACAAGAAAACTAAATTTCAAGAAGCTTATTAGAGTGATGTTTGCTACTGTGTCATGTCTTCATGCAGAGGCAAAATGACAAGAAAAATTGAGACTTACCTAGATGGTTCGTGCTAATAAAAACAAGATAATTAGAAGAAATAATTAACAATGAATATTCACAGTTTTTATGAGCATGAGTCATAATTGACTACAGTATATTTCACATGAACAAATGAGGAAGATTTAATGTAAAACATTGAAAAATTGCAATAAAAATGCAACGGATTCAAAGCCAAGAACTTAAGCAGTCAAGACACTTTTTCTTTTTTCTTCTTTTCTTTTCTTCCTTCTTGAGTGTTTTCTACCTTCCCCACAGACTTAGGTAGTCATAAAGACTTAGAGTACTATTCTGTGTGGGACCTGCTGCTAGGGGATGCTAGAGTGAGCCCCATCTCTCTCAACAAATTATACAACCCTCCAGATTTAAAATATTATCCTACATGCACTCCTACCCTCCTTGGAGAAAGTATTCAGAATTGCTATAGAGTCAGAGGCTACTCACTCTGGTGAGCTTGGTGCTGTCTAGCAAACAATACAGTCCTTGTGACTTAGAGAACTACCCTGGGATTGAGTTCCCCTATGAAGTGAAAATAGTTGGGGTTGTCTGAGGCCCCCTTTCTTCTTGCTGGCCCTGCACAGTCCACATAACTCACAATACTAATGAAGGGCAAAGTCTTAGTCTTCCATATTGTGACTCCTTTGTTGCTTTTCAGCTTTACTTCTCACTTGGTTCAAGATTTACTGTACTCTGCTGTATCAAGAAACCCAATGTCCACTACCATCTCTGGGGCCATGTAGTTTCTTGATGCCTGATTCCCTCAAGGGCCCACAACCCATAGGCTCTCCAGCTTCTACCTGTCCATCTCAGCTCTGATTCTCTTAAGATCTCTGTCACCATGATAATCATCTTTGCTTTTCAGTGTCCATTCTTTTTGTCTGTCTCTGGCATTACCTTATAGATAGGTATGGTTGCTTTTAGGGTTGTCAAGCCAGAGTCTTCATGTGTGTCTTTTTTCCACATTTCATTTTCTCTCTGTCTCTCTCTCTCTGTCTCTCTCTCTCTGTGTCTGTCTGTCTCTGTGTCTTTGTCTTTCTCTATGTCTGTCTCTTTCTCTCTCTGTCTCAGTCTCTTTCCCTTTGTCTCCCTCCTTCCCTCTCCTTCCCCCCCTCCCTCTCTTTTTCTCTCCATCTCTGTTTCTGTGTCTGTCTGTCTGTCTGTCTCTTTCTCTCTCTCTTTCTGTCTCTCTCTCATCTCTGCTTAGCCTTTTCAAGGCTAAGACCAAGGGTATAGCCCAGATGTACAGTAAACCAGTCACTCAATCAACAAGCATTTATTAAGTACCTATCACTACCTGTCAGGCATTGTGCTAGACCCTGGCTATACCAAGATAAAAGTGGAACAGTACCTACCCTCAAGGAGTTTGCATTCTAATAAGAATCACTGTTGTAGCAGCATTTCAGGAGAGAGGAGTACATAACCAGGCTTAAATTCATTCAGGAGTTCATAATTTATAAATTTTTGTTGAATTGAAATGGCCCTCTTTGTCTCTGACACTGCTCCACCCCAGATTGGCCCACCTTCTGCAGTTTCTCTGTACCCAACAGCCATGCCCTTCCACTGAAATATTTGCTTATACTGAATGCTAAGTGTAGTGAGAGGGTGAACTTACAGTTCCTACATGCTTCACAACGAGCTCTAAGCCCATGCTATCGTGTACTTTCAAATTCCACTCCATTTCCTGGTCTGGAAAGTGGTGATGATGGTACTACTTACCTCCCCAAGTGGCTGTGGCAGAGCTTAATTAACACTTTGTAAACCTAGAAGTCCTATGTAAATATGAGCCATTAATTGTTTTCTGCTCCTGGTTCCTCACTGTGGAAAGTTTTCTTAGCTATACCTACTTCAAAGAGCCCCAGGCTCCTCAGGACAAAGAATGATCTCATTGGAAAGGAATGCACCACAGTGTACTCTTTCTAGATTTTAATGGACTGTTACAGGTGAAGTCGGATGAATCATATGGACTAGGTCATTAGTCTTACACCAAAGACATAAAACCCTTGGGGTGACGAGAAGCAATTTCACATGGAGTGAATAAATGGCAAATGGGATTTTCTAGCTTGGAGCATCCTTGGTCTAAAAAATATTCACTCTCCCTTTCCCAGAAAATAAAGTTGAGAGAGCTCTAATCATTGTGCTTAATGGAAAACCTTCCTTTGTTTTTTCTTCAAAGCATCACAAAGCTTTTCATTTACAAATAGATCGTAGGGAGATTAAAAGCAATTATGGGGGGCTGTTTAGGCAAGTATCTGTGAGCAGTCGTGCTACTGCAAATTTCCTGCTTGCGTCCTATTGAGAGGAAGATGAATTTTTCCTTTACATGTAATGAGTACGTTAGGAATTCATCAAGTGGTCATTTTAAATTTTCTTCTAAAGAAAAGTGACACCAGAAATTTTGCATAAAATGCAGATTAAGCAGAACGTTGAGATGTCAAATAGAAGTGGTGCAAAAAATAGAGACTGAGTGGTGCAATGGATAGAGTAGTAGGTCTTGAGTCAGAAAGACCAGACTTCAAACCATGTCTCAGACACTTATTAGCTGTGTGACCCTTTCCAAGTCACTCAACCTTGTTTGTGTCAGTTTCCTCCTCTGTAAACTGGGGATAAGAATATCTTAACTCCCAGAGTTTTTATGAGGCTCAAATGACATAATAAATATAAATTGCTTAACACAGTGCCTGGCACATAGGAATAGCAATGTTAGCTATTATTAAATATGCTTTGGTATTTTAATGGGGAAGGAAATTTCATTGTTAGGATATATACATAAACCAGAGATGGCTCTGGCTGTATTTGCTGGTCATACTATTGTCTCTTCTTTCTTTTTCTGCCTTCTGGTATAAGTGAGTATAACCCTTGCATCAGAGACTATCGTGATACAAAAAGTGCCTTTACGCTTTGACATTTTTTTTCTGCATTCTTTTTGGCTGGTAGCCTCCATTCAGGAAACCTGGGAAATGTTATTTATGGTATAGCCCCGTATACTAACGTAAAGGGTTTGTCCTAAGCATGGTATGATCACCTAACATCTGCATTTTCCTAGCCAAAGGGTGGGAATAGTCTATATTAATTGGCTGCATAGCCCAAATAGGTTCTACCTTTAAAATTAGCCAGACTGAGAATCTATCTTTTTCCTGTGCACACATTCTCTTTTGCTGCGTGGGGGCTAATGATCACACTTCACCCACAGGGTGGGTACCACTAACCAGACAAGGAGGAGCAGGATACCTCCCTCTCCTCCCCTTTTGCCCCAGCTCTGAGAAATGAGTCTGGGTCTCCTTTCTGTTTCTTCCTTCTTAGTTTCAGGTGCTGGTAATCTCCAGCAGATCCAGGAGTTCAAGCTAGGTCACTTTGGAGCCAACTTTGCAGGGCAGATGATGTAACCAGCCAGCATGGAAAGGAAGTTTGGAGAATTCATGGTGTCTGGGACTTGAGCCCAAGGTTGGATTTGGAACCGGGACTGTGCTCCAGCTGCTCAGCTACAGAGTGGGGGTGAGAGGGATACCTCCATAGGTCCTAGAACCTACTTTCAAACAACTCAAGATTCACTCTCTTTGCAAATAGTATAGGTTCCATGAATCTGGACTTGGACCTGGAGTAATGAAATGTAGCTTTATGTTGGAACCTGAACTCCATTACCATACACCCAACCATTCTCTCTACATAATAAATACAAGTTGCTTAGCACAGCGCCTGGAGGAGCACTCTCTCTTCTCTCATTCCTTCTTGTTTCAATGAATCAATAAGCATGTATTAAGCATCTACTATATGTCAGGCCCTGTGCTAAGTGCCAGGGATACAAAAAGAGGCAAAAGACAATCCCTGTCCTCAAGGAGCTGCTTAAATCCATTATTAAATCTTGATTCTCTGCACCCAGATTCTTCTCTTCATATCATCACAAACACATGGATCAATTTCCTGACATGCCTACTGTACTGATTACCAGCAACAGAACATCTGGACCATTCTCTTATAGCCTAGCCAATCACTCAATCAATAAATAACCATTTATTAAGCACCTTCTTTATACAAGGTGCTGTGCTAAGCATCAGGGATATAAAAAAAAAGGCAAAAGAAAGTCTGCCCTCCAGGAGATATGGACAACTACAGACCCTCTAGACTTCAGGGTACAGTGGAAACCTCTTCAAAGGCTACCAAAGAATTAGCATGAATAATTCCCTAATTTGAATCATGATCCAATCTATCATAGCACACCAATACTGTCCATGGGGTTTTCTTGGCAAAGATACTGGAATGGTTTGCCATTTCCTTCTCCAATGGATCAAGACAAACAAAAGCTAAGTGGTTTGCCCAGCCTCACACACCTAGTAGGTGTCTGAGGCCAGATTTGAACTCAGGTCTTCCTGACTATCAGATACTCATTTTAATAATTTTTTTCTATTGAATTTCATTTTGTGTGCTTCAATCCAGTTGTCATATTCTTAAGTCAAGTGTTGTTGAAGTTGTACAAAGTACAATACATCCCATCTTCTAAAAAACAAGGTATTCTTGACTCTTTACTATCATTACAGAACTCCTAATGGAAAATGCAACTTGCTTATGGTTTACTGGGGTACAAAGGAGAATATTATCTAGTGTTAAGTTTTATAAATGTACCTTGTAGTTAGAGAG
This sequence comes from Bettongia penicillata ogilbyi, assembly GCA_023548195.1. Classification (NCBI taxonomy): domain Eukaryota; kingdom Metazoa; phylum Chordata; class Mammalia; order Diprotodontia; family Potoroidae; genus Bettongia; species Bettongia penicillata. Next base: position 369,793 of record JAJHZJ010000864.1, read on the forward strand.
CCCTTATTTAAGTTATGGAAGTCAACAGCTATTTGGTCAATGGATAGAGTGCTAGATCTGGAGTCAGGAAGATCAGAGTTCTAATGTGGTCTCAGATATTTACTAGCTATGTGACCTGGGACAAGTCACTTAACTACTTTCTGCCCCAGTTTCCTCAACTATAAAAGGAAATGATGATACCTATCTCCCAAGGTTGTTGTAATAATCAAGATAATATTGTAAAATGCTTAAAATAAGATAATATTTGTAAAGTGCTTAGCACAGTTCCTGGCACACAGTAGGCACTTAATAAATGCATGTTCTCTTTCCTCTCCCTTATATTATTTTCTTATGAGTTTTTTTGTAGTTCTTTGAATAAGCTGTGAGTTTTATCATCATTTATGATATTATCAGTACTCAAGCTTTATGCTTCAAATTTGATTCCACTTGCATTGTCACTCTGTTGAACTTATTGCAAGGATTTTCCCACTTCCTCCTTGTCCAAGGGTGCTCTCTTTCTTCTTCTGTCTTGACTTCTCAAGCCTCTAATGCAACATATTTATTGATGTTGAATTATTTATTTTTTTCCTTTGACATCTCATATTGATCTAACTTTTTGACTTGTACTTTCAGTCATTAATTAAGGGCATCTAGAATTCTGATATACTTTGTCTTCAGAATTTCATTCCATGTGTTTTTATTTTGTTACCTTTTAATTAGGCAGTTTGGTGTTGTGTTCTATTGCACATAGAGATCACTCAATACCTTTCTGGGAATCTTCAATAACTTTCACAAGCTTCATGTTCTATGGTGGTATTTTATGCCTGCTCTTCTGACAGATAGCTCTTCCTTTCCTTTTTTTACTATAGCAACATTTGCACTATGTACTGTTGTGTATCAATCCTGAGATATTGTTACCCTTATCGTCAAATACTACAAGAGAATACATTCATTCATTGTGGTTATGGCAAATGCCAGCTTTCTTGAATCATTCTATTTTGGTGTTATCTGCAGGTTGGGTTCATGCCATAAAACTCAAAAAGAGCATTTTGAAATTCCATTCTAAGTATGCCCATCTCTTCTTCAAAATCACTTATGGCCTAAAGTATGGATCGGTTCTCTGCCACTTGTGCCAATTTTGGACTAACAATTAACACCAAGAAAACACAGGTGCTCCATCAGACACTGCCATACCATTTATATGTGGAACCATTGATTACAGCAAATGGAGAAGTTTTTAATGCTGTGGAAAAGTGTGCTTACCTTGGTAGTGTACTTCCTAGGAAAGTACAAATTGATAAGGAGGTTGACCCATGCATTACCAGAGCTATCTCAGTATTTGGGAGACCCTGAAGGAAAGCTGTGGGAGAGAAGAGGTATTAGACTGACTACCAAGCTGAGGATCTATAGTCATTGAGCCAACCTCATTGTTGTATGCCTGTGAAACCTGAACAGACTACAAACACCATGCCAGGAAACAGAATCACTTGCATTTGAACTGTCTTAGGAAGATTCTGAAGATCACCTGGCAGGATAAGGTACCAGACACTGAGGTCCTCTCTAGAACCAAACTACCAGGCACTCAAATTCTACTTCAGACAGTGCAACTCCGATGGTCTTGTCACATTGTTTGAACGCACAATGTACACTTGCCAAGAAGACAGTTTTATGGAGAACTCACACAGGACAAGTGTTCACATGGTGGTTGGAAGAAGCAATGTAAGGACACTCTCAAGGTCTCTCTTAAGAGCTTTGGGATTAATGGTGTGACATGGGAGACACTTGCATAGCAAGCTTAATGTGACATGCCCACATCAGAGGAGGTGCTCTAACGAGCGAAGCAGAATTGAAACAGCTCAAAGGAAAGGCTGGATGTGCAAATTTAGAGAGTCTAGCCCAAATGTTCATACAGATTATTTGTGCCCAATCTGTGGTGGAACGTTCTGAGCTCATATTGATCTGATCAGCCACAGTCAGATACCCTGAAACTTGACTCTAGCATAGTGATGTCATCTTGGTCCTCTTAGAGAATGAAGGATGACAACCAACCACCATGGTCTCACCACCAATTTGTGTTAGGTGAAGATTTTCAATGTGTTCAGTTTCTCCCTCTATAGACCTAAGTTTCAGGTCTTGTTTCAAATAATCTGGGTTTAGGGGTGAAGCTATTTCTTACAATTATCAAGCATTGATTTATAATACATTGCTATTTGATTTGGAGCTGAGAGTATTGTTGACAAAAAGCAATATGGTGTCCTCATCCACAACAGGTAAAATCTACTTCCAATTTTATTATGATATAGTTAGTACTAGAGCATAACTGGGGTTTTTTTGCTGCTGCTGCTTTAGTTGCTGCTACTATTGTTTTACAGTTTTTATTATTTATGTATTTCATTTTATTATTTTATTCTAATTTTTATCATTGTGAGGAAGAGTGCATAGAGACCTGGCTTCAATAATAGGAACAATCATGTCCAGTCTCTGAATCAGCTTTGTCTCTGTGACCCTGGGCAAGTCCCTCATGTTCCCAATACCCCAGGCAACTAGAAAAGACTATAACTTGCAGAATAGTTGATGATTTGTATTAGTAAAGGGAGCTTCCCCAGAAGGAATCCTTCAAACCAATGAAATCACAAGTCCTACAAAAATTATCATTGCAGTTATGATCCTACAAGCTCACAATCAGACCCTGCCATCCCTTTATTACTTCCACTGAATCACCTTTATGGGCTCAGTAAATCAGCAGAAAGAGACAGACATTGGAGATATCTCTCAAATTGAAAGTAGGATTGTCCTGTCACATTTTCCTATCAATAGGACCCAGCTTTACATTTCTAAGTGGCAAGCCTAAAAAGAGATTTTCCATTTTTCCAGCAGGTCCTTGCCATTTCAGACAAGTAGCTTATTTCACAAATAATGGTGGTTGCTTTCATTTTTTTTAACCAATCACTGAAAATGTATATGGAGAGCCAGAGGACAGATACATGGCCAGCACGACTTTAGAGAAATTTAGCACCAGGTGACCTTCCTCTTTGCAGAACAGTAACAAATCAAATTGATAATAGTACTAAAATATGCCAATAATGCCTCTGAACTACTCAAGTAAAAGGAAGGAGGGTTTTCAACGTCAACCAGGAGCTGATTGTAACTAGCACATGTCATTGTACTCCAGTGTTTATTGTTCCAGAGGAATACATGAACTTAGCCTGTGCTTTACAAAAATATAAAGTGGTAAATTCAGCAAAAAATCCATTAACTTCAAGTTCATTGTGTACATACTGGAAAATTTTGCCTCCTAATCAAAAAACACCTTAAGCCCTGAAGCAAATGCATTTTTTATATGTACAATTCAGAGTTTGGGGGAAAATGATTTTTTTATCCCTGCAGTAGCTTCTGCTTCATGACTTTTTGATTCAATAAAAGAACCAGTAATTAAATCACCCATGTATTTGGAGAAAAGTATTTGATAGTCCAATGGCAGTCCCTAAGGCTGCCCATCAATTTAGGTTTCCTCAGTAAGGAGAGGCCCCAAGCCTCTGAGCAAAGTCATGCTGGTCTCTCCTGCTGTAAGACATGAAGATAGCTTTCTAATTGGAAACACAGCTTGGGAATATTAGACAGGATGGGCACAAGGGCATCTGGGTCTTGTGATAACCAGGTACCAGTTTTTCAACTTCTTATCCAATAGAGAAAATAAGGAAAAATTCAGAAGGCATTGCCAAAGTTTTATCTATCACTTACCTTGTGACAAAGAGATGGTATCACCCATTCCTTTAGTGTACCCTGTGCCTAAGCTTTCAGGCAGCTTTCAGCTTAGGCCAAGGCACAAGACCTTACCTAAGGACAAACACAACCCAGAGGAACACAGACACAGGAGAAGCTACCATGGTAACCTGACTTCCTTGCATCGCTATACTTCAAAGAGGCTTTCTTGCTAATGTTCTCTTTTTCTTTCCTTAATCTCACTCAATCTCTTTCTCTTGGAATCTACTTCTATTCATTCATTCAAAAATATATTATTGAATTAACTCTCTATTTGTCTCAGGCTCTGTTTCTCTGTGTCTCTCTATGTCTTTCTATGCCTGCCTGTCTCCCTCTGTCTATTTATCTGCCTGCCTGGGTCTCTGTCTCATATCTGTCTTTCTTTTGTATCTCTGTCTCTATCTCTCCTTTCCTGTCTCTTTTTCTCTCTTACAAGCCAGGTGCATAATCACTGCATAAAGTCAAGTTGAGGAACAGAATCTCAGAAATCTGGTTGCAAATACATACATATATATATATATATATATATACATACATACATATATATGATGCCTAGAAACAACCTCAAAGTAGAAAACAGAGTGATGTCCCCAGTAGGGTTATGATCAACAAACATTGCTTTCCTGACCTCATAGAGCTCAATTGCTTTTCCCTTGTGACTGTAGTAGCATAGAAAAGCTGGAATTCCAATTTACGAGTGTGGTACAGTGTATGTGTGTGTGTGTGTGTGTGTGTGTGTGTGTATGTATGTGTGTACATATACATATATATATATATATATATATATATAATATATATATATCTGACTCTCAAGGAGACTTGAATAAATATCTCTGGAATCTCGTCTATCCCTCTCTAAGGAAGACTTTGATTTCTGTCTAGAGGGGAATGAATAAGAGAAGGAGTCATGAGAATAGTTACTCTGCTCTACTCAAAATACAAAGAGTGAGAAAACTCTCCCATTGGGAGTAAGATATCTCAATTCAAATCAGAGAGATTCTCTATTATCACCTAAGGGGAAATTCCCCAAAGACTCTAGGGAGGCAAGCTAGAAATAAGGGCTATGTGGAGGAACAAGCTTTCCCTTACATATTTGCCTTCAAAAGTCTTCTCGCCCTTTCCCCATAGTTTGTCCCAAAGGGGAGTTAGAATCACCCATGCCCTTTCTCAAAGAAGGAAGGAAAAAGAACGTCTTTCCTCTCCAAAGATCTCATGCAAGCATATAAGACTGAGTGGTCATTCTCTCCACCAGTGAAGAGTCTTTTTCTTTGGTGCAAATGCAAATTCCTTTGGTCCTGAACCAGAGTTACACAAGATCCAAAAACAGGAGTTGTCTTAAGCTCAAGGAAAACGATGCTTCCCAGTTTGTCAGAGATCAACCCATCTGGCTCCATACAAACAAATAGTGGGAGTACTAGCTTTCCCCCTCAAGTCATCTTTGTTTGAAACAAGTGAAGAGTGAGAATGGACAAATCTCTGAAGATAGAACAGATAGACCTCATTTACTTGTACATGGGAACTAAATGGTTCTGTAAAGTGGTACTAGAGTTACCCTTCCTACTGAATAAAGTAATGTCTCCTTCAGTGAAATTCCTATCCTTTCCTCTCCCCACCGGGCCTGAATCAGCAAACATGATGAGAAATTGAGAGAAAAGTGGTTTTCATTTAAAAAAAGTGTTTTATTGTCTCAAATGCCTTCAAACCACCTACCCAGATGATTCTTGCTTTATGGCTAGAAAGAAGAAAAAAAAAACACCCACCAGCCTTTCTATAGCAATTTACAAATCACTTTCTCATCCATTATAATAACAACTGACATTTAGATAGCACTTCAGAACTTATGAATAACTTTACATACATTATTGCATTTCAGCTTCAGAATATCCTATTGAGTTGGGACTACAGTTATCATCCCAGAAGAAAAAATTTAGGCTTCAAAGGGTTAAGTGATTTATATATATCGTCACTTACCATAAGAAGAAGAAATCAAATGAGCATTCTTTTTCCTATTCAAATGACTCCCAGTTTTTATCATATGAGGAAACCGAGGTTGAGAGAACTTAACTGGTATCCTGGTCACCTTCATCTGAACATGCTCCAGTTGAGCAGTGTTCTACTCATGATGTGTTGGCCAGAACTGAAGAAATCTTTTGGAAAAAATCAATGAATTTGGAGTCAGGACTTGGATTTCAAGTCCCAGCTGATATTTACTACTTGTATGACTTTAGGCAGTGAGTTCATCTCTCTGGGCCTCTGTTCCCTTGCATATAAAAATAAAAGAGTTAGACTTGGTAACTTCCAAGGTGTTCCAGGTCTGTATCTATGATGCTAAGATGTGATCTGGGCAGCTAGGTGGTGCAGTGGATACACCTGTTGTTAGGATGATTCATCTTCTTGAGTTCAAATCTGGCCTTAGATACTTACTGTGTGACTCTTGCCAAGTCGCTTAATCCTGTTTGCCTCAGTTTCCTCATCTGTAAAATGAGCTGCAGAAGGAAATGGAAAACCAGTCCAGTACCTTTGCCAAGTGGGCAAGTCATTTAACCCTGTTTGCCTCAGTTTTCTCATCTATAAAATGAGCTAGAGAAGGAAATGGCAGACCACTCCATTATCTTTGCCAAGAAAACCCCAAATGGGGTCATGAAGAATCAGACACAATTGAAATGACTGAGCAAGAAGAAGATGTGGTCTAACCGGGACAAAGTACAGTAGTATTGTCTTCTTCCTCATTCTTGGCATTATATGTCTATTAATGGAGTCTAATATTGAACTTGTTTTGACTGCCATATTATTCTGTTGACTCCATTTTGAGCAAGGGCCCTAGGCTAACCATCTTTAATTCTTTTCCCTGCTCTGCTTCTGACTTTGCAGACTTTCTCACCATGCTTCACATGCCTTCTTACCCTGGAACTTCCCTCAGGCCTGACTTCCTTGCATCACTATATTTCCAAGAGGCTTTCTGGCTAATGCTCTCTTTTTCTTTCCTTAATCTCACTCAGTCTCTGGCCAACCCACTTTTCCCATTGGTGAGTTTTTCTCAGAACCTCTATTTTGAGCAAGGATCCCAAGCCAGTCATTCTTTATTTCTCTCCTAGCTCTGCTTCTGACTCTCTGGACTTTGACACCAACTTATTAACTTCTCCTCATTCACCCCAACACTTTTACTTTTATACGTTGTCTTCCTCCATTTGAACATAAGTATTTTGATGGAAAGATTATAATTTTTTTATTTGTATTCATATCCCCAGAACTTAGTACAATGTTTGCAACATAGTTTTTGTCATTGTTAGGTTGTTTGTTTGTTTTCAGTTGTGTACAATTCTTGTAACCCCATTGGGGTGTTCTTGGCAGAGATACTGGAATGGTTTGTCATTCCCTTCTCTAGCTTATTTTACAGAGGAGGAAACTGAGGCAAACAGCATTAAATGACTTGCTCAGGGTCACACAGCTAGTAACTACCCCGAGGCCAGATTTGAACTCAAGAAGATGAGTCTTCCTGACTCTGGGCCCAGCGCTCTCTCCACTGTGCCATCTAGCTGCCCTCTATGACATAGTAAGCTTTTAACAAATTCTTGTTGACTGACCAATTCCTATTAAGCTTATAGGCTGCTAAACTTCCATCTTTTTTCAATGAACTGCTACCTAGCCATAACTCTTTCTCTTGTGTAGTTATTAGCAAGGCAAATCAGCAAACATTTATTAAACATTCACTTTTTTACCAGGAGAAACTATGCTGAATGTAGCCACACCAGCAAGGTGGCACAGTGGATAGAATGCTAGACTTGAAATCAGAAAAACCTGATTTCAAATCTGGCATCACATACTTACTGACCTTGAGACCTTGGGCAAGTCACTTAACCTCTCTTGGTCTCAGTTTGCTCATCTGTTAAAAGGGAATAATGATAGTCCTTACCTCCCAGGTTTGACCATGAGGATAAGCTGAAATGGTATTTAAAAGTGCTTTGAAAAACTTAAAGCACTGCATAAGTGTTAGGTGCTATTATTATCATCATTATGCAAAAACTGTTGTGCAATTGATTTTTTGGGCCTAAAGATAGAAGAAAATGTACCCTAATTAATCTTTATCCTGTTACATCCAGCCCATCTTACAAACCTGTTAAGATCTTTCTAGACCTAAATTCTGCCATCCAAAATGTTAATGATTCCACTCAGCTTTGTGTTTTATGACAATTTGACGAGTATCCCTCTATGCCTTTATCCAAGTCACTGATGAAAATGTTGAATGTACAGGAATGAGGACAATTCCTCCAGGTAGTACATGCAAGAATTCTATCTAAAGGCTGTCATCAGTCCATCAATCATCCAGAGTAATGAGAGTTTGGAAGACAATGCCATAGGAAAATCAGTTGAAAGGAGTTAGGAGTATTTAGCATGGAGAAGAAAAAGCTGAGGGAGGCTATGAAATACTTGCATCTATGAGTATTTGAAGGACTTTCATGAGGAAGGAGAATTAGGCTTGTTTTCCTCATCCTCTGAGAACAGAGCTAGGAGCAATGGGTGAAAAGTCAAAACAATTCTATTTGGACTTGATAGAAGGGGAAATTTTCCTAACAATTGGACGTATCCAAAAGGGAAATGCGTTACTTCATGACTAGAAATTTCCAAGCAGGACTGGATGACCCCTTGGAATGGTCAGATTTCAAAGACACCAAGGGTCACCCACTGCATTGCTAGTTGTCTTGACTTCTGTCTTGCTACCGGACTTTGATGACTGGAAGAGATAATGAGGCTGAAGACTTTGAGTAACTCTATCTCACTTAAATCCAATTCATGAGCAGTCAAGACATCACCCCATGATGTCATTGATCCTCTTTGAAAATGAAAGATGAAACGACAAGAAAGGGTTCCTATTCAGATAGCAATTGGACTAGATGGCCTCTGAGGTTCAGTCTAACTCAGAGATGCTATGGATCTCTGTTCTACAACTCAACTATTTTCAACTTCACCTCACTATACGATCACTCAGTCCACCTCCCTCCATTTTGCCCACAAAAATATCATAAGACTGTATATTCTTTGCTGAGCTGGGTAAATTTTATCTTCAACATTCCCCTAATCTACCATACAGTAACCTTGTGAAAAAAAAAGAAACAAGATTAGTCTAGTATCATCTATTTTTCCCCCTACAGGGTAGTTTGAGGTTTTATTTAACACAAACAAAACATTGGAAATTTATTCATTCTCTTTCCTGTTCTCGATGGCCAGCTGAGCTGCTCTCTACATGACTGAGATTTTTGGCAGAAACATCATGAACAATCTCTACACATTTAGATTTGCTGCCAATTGGGAACACTTCCAGCTCTTTGGCATCATGGATCAAAAATTCCCCAAATCCACCAGGTAGTATATACTTTGTCTTATTGCTTCCATAACTGATTTGGGGCTTTACAACCCAACCTTCGTATCTCCATCTCATCCTGTCGTTAATGCCGTTTGGTTTATGGAGGTAAGCATGGTGGTCTGACTGTTATCTGATGAACAAACCATCCTTATAACAGTACATTTCAAAGTCCACATCTACACATTGCTCTTCCAACTCCAAAGCCTGTGCTTTTTCCACACTGCTTCTTACTCAGAAGACAAAACACAACTGCTAAAATAATATGAGAATAATTACTGAGCAACCTGTCATTAAGTACAAAATAATATAATTCAAACTGAATACTGAAAAGTTGAGAAGAAATAACATACAGGAGTGGTCTGAGCAGCAGAATGAGAAGGATAAAAACCAGCCATTGGGAAGGAGGCAAGATATCAAAAACTATCGTAAGCAAGAGGAAGAGAACAAGATCAGGTATGGAATATTTTTGCTTGAGAGAAGTGATACGTTCTTGGGGAGATATTAATGTAATGGAAAGAATTCAGGACTTAGGGTCAAAGAACCTTGGTTCAAATCTTGACTCTTCCACTTTATTGCCTATGTCATCTTGAGTGAGCTGTTTTTCCTCTGTAGGTTTCAGTTCTCTTATCTACAAAATAAGTGGTTGAACTAGATGACCTATAACAATATCCCTTCACATTATAAATCTATGAATCTATGATTATAAATCAGTTCACTCAGCTTGGTTAGACTTTGATGCCCAGGTTTCCAAAGATGGACATTTGGGACCAGGGGATTTATCTATCTATCTATCTATCTATCTATCTATCTATCTATCTATTTGTCATCTATCTATCCATTCATCCATTTATCTATCTATCCATTCAACATCTATCTATCTCTATAGATATGTCTATATCTATAAATATCTATCTCTATATTCACTCTCTCTATATTTATCTCTATCTCTATATTTATCTCTCTCTATATATGTAACTATCTACTTCTATCTATAGTAATCTCTCTATATTTATCTATATATCTTTTTATAACTCTATATCTATATTTATCTGTATACATATCAATCTATATATCTTTCTGTATCTATCTACTTTAGGTCAGTCTAGTGATCCATGGGATGGAGAGCTGGACCCAAAGTTCAACTAGCTACATGAACCTGGGCAAGTCATTTCACTTCTTTAAATCTCAGTTTTCTCCTTTTCAAAGTGGGGATGATAACAACACCATCCTCCCAGGATTGTTGTGTGGATCAACTGAGATAATATATGTAAAGCACTTTGGAAATCCTTAAACACTACATAAATGACAGCTATTATTGCTATTATCATTACCATCCTTTGAACCCTGAAATATCTTGGGCATAGAGCCCCAAATCCCTGCTCACCTGTTGGAAATGTTTGCTTGTACTTACATTTTGTTTATTCCTGGGCTACATCATGCAGTGCAGACTCTGTGTATAACATCACAGCTGATTCTCCTGATAATGAACAGGCTCTCACTGTCTTTAATGTATCAGCGCTGTGCCTGATTAAACAGGAAGAGGAGACTGGCCAAGAAAGCAATCGGGGGAAATCACTGTTTAACAACACAGAGCTTTGGAAATGAGCACAAAGTGTAAATGAGTTCATTATTGAAAACACGCAAAAGGGACCTGACCTGAGGTCCCCTGTCCTTGAAAATTCTCACGTCTGAAAAGCTTGTCCACACCAGCATCCCCAGTGCAATGGCAAATCAGATCCGTGGGCCTACAGAAGGCAAAGCAAATGCAATGTGCTGAAGACATGACAGTTGTAAAAAAGGCTGTGATAAAAGGAGCTGAGAGCTAGCTATGATTTACCTCCATTAATGTTTTTTGCTCTGTTCACATAAAATATTTAGTATTTTAATATAAATCAGCAACAAACAAAGTGGTGTTCTTTATTCAAGAGTCATACCAGAGACTTCTGGGATGAACAGGGACCAGACTAAAGACTGATTCAGGAAACCCGTCTTCCTTTCTTCTATTGGCTTTTCTTCTTCTCTTTTCCTTATCTCCTTCCTTACCAATCCCACTTAGTCAAAATTCCTTGTGGGATCCCTGCTAGGAGTTATCAATTCAGTTTCATGAAACCTCTTTCTTATTTAATTTGGACTCAGCCTCATTACCCCTGTTGGAAAGATTTCTACCATGTATGCTTATTCAGAGGCAGCTGAAGCACAGTGGAAAAGAACACTAACTTGGGAATCAGATATCAATAAACATTTATTAAAATGGGAAGAGGGAGGAAGGGAATGAATATTATTAAACACCCACCCTGTGCCAATTACTGTGCTAAGCACTTTATAAGTATTACCTCACGTAGATCATCACAATAATCCTGTTAGGTGATATTTTTGATCCCCATTTTACAGTAAAGGAAACTGAGGCAGACAGAGGTTGAGTGACTTGTCCAGGGTCACACAACTAGTAAATTCTGAGACTGAATTTGAACTCAGATTTTCTTGACTCCAGACCCCAGAGCAAGGGTCCCAGACTCCAGTAGAAGGTGACAACTATTTCAGCTTTGGATATTCATATCCAAAAGTGGGGTCAATGCTATATAGGAACTGAAGTAAATTGTGAGTTCATAGTGTCACACCCCCGAGGTGTTGGGGAAAATGTTTGTACATTCATTCTTGCTACATCATTGAAATAGATACTCCTTTGTAAAAGTTGTCTGATATTAAGTGGTAAAATACAATTGGCCTCTTAAAAATGGAGGCTGGGGAAAACATGACTGGTAGGGGCTTGAAGTAATGGCATTAGAAAAAAAGACATCCTAAGCCCCTCAGGGTACCTTGGGATCCTAGTGGTGATAAAGTGGACCTTGCCCTGAGACAATGGGGCCAGTCAACTGTTACATATAAAATAATTATGTTGGAATGCATGGCTTCTAAAGTCCCCTCCTGCTCTAAATCTATGATCCAAGGTAGATCATTCTTTTTTATGTTATCTCATAACTTTGCCATAATTCTACCTAACATGCTGGAGGCCAAGCTTTCTTTCTCTTGACAGTACAAAGATACCAGTGGAGGCCAAAGACTGTCCACGTATAATGTATGGAGTCATTAAGAGCGCTTTGTAATTTCCTGAAGGCAATTTAACCTGCTTGTCTTCTCCTGTTTAATTCTGAGTCTAGTTCATGTTCCATTTGTTCTGCCTGTCCTAGATACACAAACTACTGAACAAGCAAAGGTTTTTTAAAATGCGAATCTTTCCCAAGAACTCATGTCTCCAGCACTGAAAATTCTCCCTTGTTTTTATGGGTTAAAAAAAAAAAAATACATCTAATTTGACTCTGCATTCAGCAGTAGATCGAGTCCTGAATCATTCCAGAAGGTTGCCTCACTCCCTCAAAGATATTTCTCCTCTTCCTCCCCTTAAAAAAACATGTAAAAGAAAAAAATCTGCACAACAAAAATATTTCCAGTTGCTATCTCATGAATTCTATACCCTTAGCATATAAGTTGTTCTCTTCATGTTTCATATGAAGAAATCGAGCTGAGAAATCTTGTATCCTACAGTGTTTTCCAGTCCTTTATAGTGAACATTCTTGCTCCACTCAATTTGGACCATCATCTCTACTTCCTTTGCACAGTAAGATTGAACTCCCTTGGTAATATCTTGACTCTACTAGGACAGCTTTCACCTTATCTTCCTCAGTTCTAGGCGCTCATTAGCACTTTTCAGATATCTCTAACAAGGCAACCTTGTGTGTACTTCTCAGCACCCCATAATGTTTCTTCCTCCCATTAGAAAGAAAGCTTCTTGGGGACAATGACTGTCTGACTTGCTTGTATGTGTATCCTCAAGGCTTACCATAGTACTTGGCACACATGTACTTCATAAATGATATCATAAATGCTATCCATCTATCCATCCATCCATCCACCCATCTGTCTATCTGTATCTATCCCTTAGTCCATCCAGTCATCCTCCTTTCTTTCCTTTCTTTTTTTCTTTCTTTTTCTTTCTTTCTTTCTTCCTTCCTTTCTTTCTTTCTTTCTTTCCTTCCTTCCTTCCTTCTTTCTTTCTTTCTTTCTTCCTCCCTCCCTTTCTTCCTTCTATCCTTCCTTCCTTCCTTCCTTCCTTCCTTCCTTCCTTCCTTCCTTCCTTCCTTCCTTTCTTTCTTTCTTCTTTCTTTCTTTCTTTCTTTCTTTCTTTCTGTCTTTCTTTCTTTCTTTCTTTCTTTCTTTCTTTCTTTTTACCAATCCACCCTTCTATCACCCATCCATTTATCCATCTATCCATCCATCTTTCTCTGTCCCTGGCTTCTGTTCTGAAAGGCCAGGGCTTGGAACTCAGTTACCAATACTGTCTTCCATTCCCCAGGAGTATCCTCTTCCAAAGCATCTTCTAACTTCAGATCATTTATTGGAATTTGCCCTGGTGCCCATAGTGTGACTTGTCTCCCATCACCTGAAGGCTTTCAGCTCTTTTACAAGAGCTTGTGCTGGCTGCCTTTGTCCTACCCCTCTCACATCCTGTATAGGCTCCTAGTCTCCTATTTTTTGGAGTTTTAGATTAAATTGAGGTGTTTATTTCTACTTCTCTTCAATTTAACAAATCATCTTTTGTGTCCTTTTCAGATATTTGCTGAGGCATGTGGGAGTGGGGACTGGACTCCTCACCTACAAAGTCTTTAGACCCCAAGGTCATCCACTTCATCCCAGGTCATCATCAGTCATCTTGACTTTTGTTCTGCCACCGGACTTTGATAATTCTGGAAAAGAGAGTGAGAGTGACAACTTTTATAGGGGTGAAAACTGAAGACCTCAAAGGGTGAGTGACTTGTCCAAAGAGTTGAAAACTTATGTTACCTTCCGGTATTCATTCTGCTACATCTTAGTACTTCTACCAGGCTTTTGTTTAGTCATACAATACACCAATATATTGTTGATTATTTCCTATTTATCCTGTACATAGCTTTTTTGTGCAGAGTTGCTTGTATGTTCCTTCCCCGTTAGGCAGTGAGCTCCTTGAAAGCAGGGGCTGTCTTTTGCTTTTCTTTGAATCTCTAGTGCTTAGTACAGTGCTGGCACATGACTAATGTAATAGAATTGTCAACTCCATTTTGATTATCCAAAAAGTGTACGTGGTATATTTTTATCGACAGTTTCTCAGAAAAGTCTCATATCTCAAATATATAGAGAACTTGATAAAACCTATAAGACTACAAGTCACTCACCAGTAGATACCAATACCATTAATATGTCTATTTCCCAAGATGATTAGGGAAAAAGGAAAAGAACCTATAGGTTCTAAAATGTTTATAACAGCTTTCTTTGTGGTGGCAAAGAACTGGACATTGAGGGAATGCCCATCAATGGGAGAATGGCTGAACAAGTTGTGGTATGTGTTTGTGATGGAATACTACTGTGCTATAAGAAATGATGAACTGGATGATCTTAGAAAAAAATGAATAGACTTGCATGAAATGATGAAGAATGAAATGGGGATAACAAAAATAATGTTGTACATAGTAACAACAATATTGTTTTAAGAACAACTTTGAGTGATCAAGTCAATATGATTATTATAAATATCCAAATTAAACACAAAGGACCTATGAAGGAATATTCTGTCTGCATTCAGAGAAATGTTTGTTGATAAATAGAAGTATGTACAGAATGGTTTTCTATATGTATGTATGTATAAATGTATACATACATATATATGTATATATATGTATATGTGTATATATACATACCTATTTGTGTCTAATGGTAGCCATCTCTAGGGCTGAGGGGAAACGAGGAAAAAAGTTACATGATAATTTTAATATATATTTAAAAGAAATAGCAAGTTGTACATAATAAATAGATTCATGGTTTCATGCACAAACATCCTTTTTTGTGTTATGAAAATGCTTGTTTTATTTCTTAAATTCAGAATAAAATATTTCTTTAAAAGAGTATAAGACATAGCTGCCCAATGGTTCATAAACTACAAATGGGAAACATAAGAAATAATGGGCATAGAGAAGTTTCTAATAATAACAAGAGCTAAAAATAGCTAACATTTATAAAGCACTTACTATGTGCTAAGCACTATGCTAAGTATTTTACAATTATTATATCATTTTATCCTCACAGCTATCCTGGGAAATAGGTATTATTATTATCTCCATTTCCCAGATGAAGAAATTGAGTCAAACAGGGTTAAGTAACTTGCCCAGGGTCACACATCTAGCAAGTATCTGAGGCTGGATTTGAAGTAAAATCTTCTTGACTCCAGTCCAGTGCTCTATGAACTGTGCCATGAATATCTATCTGACTATGATCAGATCATTTACAATCTCTGAGTTGGAGTTTTCTTATCCACAATATGACAGGCTTGGATTACATGGTTTTTTATGTCCTTTCCAAGTCTAACATTCTATGATTCCAGTCAAGCTATGAGATTCAAAATTAGGAACATTCCATGTTCCCGACATAATGATTAAGATAAACAGGATAGGACTAGGAAAGACTTGTAGTTCCCAGCCCTTCCTCTCTTACAAGTGTAGGAGGTAGGGAATGTCCTAGAGAGATGGAGGGGAGCTCAGAAGCTCAAGGTCTTCATGACATTGTGGTATCTGGGATGATGGAATCTGCCAGGAAATGAGAGAACTCCTCTCTCCCCATAGGCAGTTTTGAAACTGTATGTCAGTTGTTTCTATTTTAACCATGTGGGTAATCCCTCCCCTGATTGTCTGTCATGAAAGAATCATTAGGAAGAAGTATATCCCCTCTGGGAGAGCAAACTCTTCTGAGAAAGCTTAGCCTATTTAGCACAGTGAGAAGTAACATACAGAGCTAGATGGGATCAATAATATAGAGCAGGCACATCCTTCCTTTTGTTACTTAGAAAAGTGGTCTCCAAAGTTTTCTGAGAGCAAATATCTAACAGATCACACACCTCCAACACGTATAGATTCATTTACCTATATGTAGTGAGACTGGATTTGTACTCCCAATCCACATGTAGATCAGCAGGTCAGGTTCCCAAGGCAAAAGTGGCTACCTCTCCACTTCAAGGCTGTAGAACAGGGGTGGGGAAGTTGAGACCTTAAGGTCACATGTGGCCTTCTAAATCCTTAAGTGCAGTCTTTTTACAAATTTATATTCAGGGGCAGCTAGGTATCACAGTGGGTAGAGCACCGACTTTGGAGTCAGGAGGACCTGAGTTCAAATCCAACCTCAGACACTTGACACACTAACTGTGTGACCTTGGACAATTCACTTAACCCCAATTGCCTTGCCTTGCCCTCTCCAAAAAAAAAAAATTTGGA
Organism: Bettongia penicillata ogilbyi; assembly: GCA_023548195.1. Taxonomy (NCBI): domain Eukaryota; kingdom Metazoa; phylum Chordata; class Mammalia; order Diprotodontia; family Potoroidae; genus Bettongia; species Bettongia penicillata. Next base: position 386,188 of record JAJHZJ010000864.1, read on the forward strand.
TTCAGTCAAAAGGTGGTGGTTTTCTTGTAACAGTTAGGGTGCTCTTCTCCAAATCCCAGCAGAATAGAGAAGACTGAGAAATCCTGCAATGAAGAGGAAGGGCAGAATGGAGCAACAGGAGAAAATAAGAGGGGGTGTAGTTAGCCTCAGGATTGGCTTTCCCCAAGAGGGTGGCTACCTGTGACCCATCTTCCCACTCTCCAGCTGATCTGTAGCTTCTTTGGAATCAGGCCACAACCTCCCAGGAGGCATCAGCCCCAACTTTGGAGACTGTTGATCTAGATGACTGAGGATGCCACTGGTGCTTGATGATTTCCTGGTAACCCCTTCACTCTGTAAACTTGCAAAGTACATCATCCTCAAACTTGATGCCAATTCATGTACTTTTCAACTCAGAACCCAATTGTTCACTTCTGTGCCTAAGCAAACGGACCAGGTTTCATATAAAATAAAAAGTATATGCTCCCCTCCCACTTCCATGGGCTGAGTAGCAAAGGTAGCCTTTCCAAGTTGATTGCTCAGTGGCTGATTGGGTAAGGAAAAGCCTTGATTAACAGCTCCTCTGAAGAAAGAGCTTCTTTGAATTTTGAGTTCAAGCAAGGAAGGAAGGGTTGAGTTCATAACGACTGCAATCAAGGCATAGCCCTCTGGAGGCCAGGAAAGGGCCAGACTTCAAGAACTCACCAAGCACAGTCACCTACCCAGGAATGAGAGAAGCCTTACCTGGACTACATATGATTTCAGTGTCTTTGTGAGAGGCAGAATGGTGAGGGAGACAGTGTTACATTTAAGAGTCTGGGGAGATCTGAGATCACAGATTTCTAGGTTTAGGGCTGGAAAGGTTGGTCCAGTCTCTTCATTTTATAGACCAGGAAGCTGAAATACAGAGAAGTTAAGTGAAGTGCCTTGGTTATGTACAGCACTAAATGTCCAAGATAGGACTGGAACCCAGGTTTTCTTGACTCCAAATCCAGCATTCTATCTTCTACACCAGAGACATCAAAACATGTTTGGTCTGACTACGAAACCAGATTAAAATATAATTGGAGAATATTGAACAAAATAAATAAAAATCCAATAAAATATAGAAAATGTTAATATGTGCTCTTCTAAGTCAATATGCAGCCAGCAGGGACCCTTCCATATTTTTTTATATTCTTGAGTCATTTGTTGCTTTTTTTTCAGTCTCTCTGTGACTCAGTTTGGGGTTTTCTTGGCAAAGATACCTGAAATGGTTTGCCATTTCTTTCTCCAGTTCATTTTGCAGATGAAAAAACTGAGGCAAAGAGAGGTAAAGTGACTTGCCGAGGGTAACACAGTTAGTAAGTATCTGAGGTCATATTTGAACTCAGGTCTTCCTGACTCCAGATCTAGGTGCTCCATCCACTAAGCCACCTCACAAGCAGCCCCATGTACTGCTTAGTGACCCCAATTTGTATTTGAGTTTGGTACTAGTACTCTACAAACTCAAAAATTGGCATCAATAATTCATACATAGGGATTCCTGCAGGCTCATATTGACTTAGTTTTTTAAAGCAACATTATCTATGTTTCATAGTCTTTTTAAATTTTTAAATGGTATTTTATGTTTTCGAATTACATGTAAAAGATAATTTCTAACATTCATTTTTTTTAAAAACTGAGTTCCCAATTTTTCCCTTCCATCTCCTCCCCCCTCCTTCAAATGGTAAGCAATTTGATATAGGTTATTTTCATAGTCTTTTTATTTATTTTGTTAAATACTTTCTAATCACATTTTTTATCTGGTTCAGGCCAGGGGTGTTGATGAATTTGTGTTTGAAACCTCTTCTCCCTAACAGGTTGTTTCTCAAAACAAATCTCACCTCTGCTATTTACTAATTATGATAATGTGAGCAAGTGGCTTAACTTTGAGGAACCTCAGTTAACTTGCCTGTAAAATGGGGATTATAATATGTCTCAAGTAATGTAAATTGCGTGAAATGCTATGCAAACCTTGATATAGAATCTCAGGTGTTATTACTATTACTAAACAAATCAATTACCATTACTAAACAAATAGAGTTGGGCATCAGAGGATCTCTATTCTGCTCCAGAAGCTGAGGCAGATTTTATAAAGCAATTGATTTGTCTTCATCATCATGAAGCCTACCCACCACAGATCAATCAGTCAGTCAGCATTTACCAAGTGCCTTCTATGTACCAGGACTGGGACTAAATGTTGCAGGCACAAACACAAAGAATTAAACCATCCTCATTCCCAAGGAGTTTATGTGCCTGGACAGGTGCACTTTCAAACAAGATAAAAGAGACTATACTTCCCTCATACTCACTGTCTGTGTGACCTTGGGCAAATTAGTTAACCCCTCTAGGCCCCAGGCTCTGCATCTATAAAAGGAGGGTATTGAACCTGATGTCTCTGAGGGCCTCTCCACCTCTAAATGACAAGGAAGCGAGGTGGCATAATAGATCTAGCACTGGGCTGGGAATTTTTAACTCATCTGCCTGAGTTCCAATCCTACCTCAAACTCTTACTAGCTATGGGACCTTGGGCAAGTCACCTGACCCTGTATGCCTCAGTTTCCTCATCTGCAAAATGAGCTGGAGAAGGAAATGGTGAGCCACTCTAGTATCTTTGCCAAGAAAATTCTAAATAGGGTCATACAAGTGCTAACTGCTCAGATGCATAGAGTAAGGGGCCCACCCTTCCTAGAAGTAAGGCACAGGAAAGAGCAAGTCCTTACCATTGGATGTAACCTTAGGCCTCCTTTACTATTTATCTGTTCCTCTGATAATGAAGTTATCTGGCAGCCAAGGGTGAACTTGGAATGAATCTTCATCCTTAATTATGTTTTTTAGCTATGAATTAGTGATACACTGATGCAGCAAGCAAGGATTTTTCTACAAAGGTCTTCAGGTAACTCTGTGGGTGGCAGGTATTGACAGGTACATCTAGGTTACTTGGTACTACTGAGTTATTCCTGTGCAATCATGTAGAGGTATAAATAGGGTGACATGGGGCTTTTTCCTAAGTACACAAATATAAGGTATGTATTTCGCCCCCAAAGCAGCACAGAAACTAATGTCAAGTTCTACCAGGGTATTTGGGGAGAAAGATTCTAAGTCAGGGAATATGATTGTGGGCTGGTGGAAGGAAGATGGGGAAGACAGTCTGCCCTCTCTCTTGAGGCAACTAAATCCCATTTTTAGATTGTCTTTTCTCATACTACAGCCTCCTTCTTTCTAGATATTTTGGCCCCAAGTGAAAAATTCCCATTTACCACACTGTAACCAGGAGTTATCAATACTACCATGTATCTCTTTTTCTTTTTCCTTTTTCTCTGCTCTAACTCCCCTCCCTTTCTCTATTCTTTCTCCATTTGAAATCCTCATTAAGTTCTGTTTAAGTGTGCTTTAAAGAGATATAGCCTACTGTAAACAGAAATTTTTGTAATGCCAAACTCTCTGAGAAGGCAGTTTGTACCTAACACCATAAGAGCTGGTTGCTAAGGTAACAATCAAATAAAAATTTAATATCATGCTGTTATGGAAGAAATATCTTTTTTTAGTTCATATGATCAACAACTGCTGCTGAAATAAATCTACCACAACATAAAACATTATAGAAGTAAAAACCCAGATTTCATTGTGCTTTAGCACAGGTTTGGATTTCAGCGAAAAAAATAATCCTGAGCCCCAATTAAGATTGTAGTGAGGCCTCTTGTAGACAAACTTCCGCCAGTGACAAAGAACTAATTCTTTTGCATATTACAATCCTGTATATTCTTTTTGGCTACACAAGTTTTTTTTAAAGACAGATTCAAAATCCCATACTTTCTTCAATGTCATAAAAAGTGAACAAATGTAGTTGAACAGGATCATGATATCATACATTCCCATAGGAAACAAATCTGCTTAAAGAGAATCTATAGGGAATCTAAGTCAGGTTACAGATTGAACTGCATTCAGAGGATTCACAACAGCCTAAGAGGGGAGATTTATATGCCTAAAGAGCTGGTGTCAGATAAATCCTTCCTTAAATTAAATTATTTGAGAAGCCCTGATTCCCTTTTTGGCTTTTTATCTGAGGAACATTTGAGACCTTGAATAAATTGTCACATCCTGTGGGACATATTTCAGTCAGCTCAATAACCCTTTAAAGTAGGAGAAATGACCCTCATTCTTAAGTAATAAAAATGAATAAAAAAGAAATTAAAAATAAGAAAATCCCATAACAACACCATCCTCAGATAAAATACTGAGCAGTAGAGAAGAGGTGAAGTTTGGGTAAAACAGAGAGAGTTTTACACAGATCATGTATGATATATATGAAATATAGATATATATGCATGATAGATACAAAAACAAAAGAACAGAGAGATAGAGAGCTGACTAGCTAGATGGATGGCTTAAGAATGGATGGATGATAGATAATTTATTAAGCATTTACTACATGATAAGTATTAGTGACAAGTAAGTCTCTGCCCTCAAAGAGCTTCCATTTCATTGGGGGTAAGGTAATATATAATAATACACAAAAGGGCACTGAAAAGGGATGTATGAGGTGGAGAATCAGTCATGATTTGGTAGGGTTTTGAAGAGACCATGGCCAGCTGCTTCTTTAAATGGAGTTTCAAGAAAAGTTTTGTTCTCTTGTAACAGCAATTCACAGAAAATCAAACTAGGATATAGGGGTTGGAGAGCAGACACTTTCTCTTTGGAATTTTATTTCTCATGCTATTTGAGACAAAGGATGGTTAGGAAAGGGATATAGACAGGATGCCTTAAGCTAGGCAGTAGATGGGATAAGAACAAAGGAGGAGACTTTCTCTTCTCTGTTTATTTTCTCTTCAAATCTCTCCTCCCACTTCACCATTGGGCTGGGTCATTTTTAGCGATGGTGCAGAGTTTCCACCTGCTTTGGACAGAAAGACATTTTGCAAGGGTGTCTGGATGAGGCTGCCCCAGCCTTTCAGCTTTTTGCAATTCTGTCCTCTACCTTCTTCAGAGATTTTACATGCTTTGCCTATTGATGGGAGCTTTAATCAATCACTGTTCCAAGATAAAGTTTCCCTGGTCTCTACTCCCAGGTGGAATAGGAAAGTTTTATGACTAAAGAGTTTCTACAGAACAGAAGCAACAGAATTGTTCAGAAAAAATTAATGGAAAATATGAAATTTTCTCACTAAAAAAATAATAAAAATAAGAGTTTTTTTTCTTTTAGTGACATACCAGTTTCCTCAAACCAGAAACACCCTCCATTAAGGGGATATTCAAAAGATGGTGGTCATGTTGAATTGAAAGAACAATTTAACTGATACTTATACAAAAAAAACCTAGGGTTAAAATTAGCAATGATTGATAAGCATTTAATTATAATTGAGAAAGATACCAAGTTATACCTAGAATTATTTTCCCCCAATAATTTATTCTATAGAACTATCTCATTTATTCTTTAATGTTTATGATTATGTTAGGAAGGAGGAGGGAGCTGGTCCCTGAACAACCTCCAAATCCAGGATATAATGATAGGAAGAAAATGAGGTGTTAAACTAAGTGTAAAGATTTGTGTATAGCCTGCAATTCCTTTTTAAATTATGAAAAAGCTGTGATAGAGTTGAATAAGAAGCCTGGCCTTTGGCCAGAAAAAGATTAACCGTGAATTTTGTTCACTTTTTAAAAAGCTAATTTATTAGTTCTGTAGTCAGTTTAGACTGGAGCTATCAGTAAAGGAAGACCCTAGCCCCTGAGAGAGAATTGTTCTTCACCTCTTGGTGGGGGAAGGAGGGAGTTTTTCTCACCTACCCCACAAGCTATGGCAATTTTCAGATGGAGCTACCTTGCAATTAGGAGACCCTAGGTCTAAGAGGAAACATAGACACTCCCTCTCTAGATGAACACAGAAATAGGCAATTGAGACTTGAGTCAGGAAGCAGCTTCAAGGAGTGGGACCTCTGGCAGCAAAGAATAGAGCTGATAATGGACTCAAGAGAACTATCCCTGAAATCAAGAGTCAAGCTACAGAGGGAAGTGAATCCTCAGAATTTAGCTAGGTGATTCAATATCACAGGGGAGCAGTCTGAGAAGTCTACAAGGAGAGAAAGGACATGTAGTCCCTTCAATACAAAAGGCATGAATTACTTGCCTATACAAGTACTAATCCAATGATCTGGGGGAGGGGAGGGTGGAAATAACTGTGGAGACAATGACCACGTGGCTGTTCTTAGTAATATTCTTACCCAACAACATGAAGGTGCCTGCTGGTACACGTGCCTGTCTGTCTCACTGATCAGCATCACAAACCTTATTAGCTTGTGGGTAGGGGCACAGACTCTGATGCAACCAGCTGAGAGGTGCCTCAGGGAACAGTCTGAATGCCATCTGTGCCTGAACTGGTGGTGTAAAATAGCTAAAAGGGTATAAACAAGATCCTTTCATTCTATTCATATTAAACAAATCTTTAAAATGACAGTAATTTCCCCCTTCTACCTCTTTTTCTTTTCTTTCTTCCCTTTCTATTTCCTCTGGGAGAAGCAGGGGGAAAGTGCTAGACTTGAAGACACCTAGGTTCACATCCCAGCTCTGACACTTCTTAATAGGTGACTTTGAGAAAGTCATAACCTATTAGAAGCTGTTTCTTCATCTGTAAAACAGATAATAGTGTCTGTGGAACTCACCTCACAGGACAGTTTTGAGGATTACTTGAGCTGATGTAGGGAAAGCATCCTATAAATGCTAATTGCTATTACAGTGTCTGTCTCTGGTTGGGAGCTGTTACCTATGGGTATTACTTAGCACCTTTGAAGGATGTCAGGGAGAGAGAAGTGACCTGCTGACCTGATCTTGCCTCAGGTACTTCCTAGTCATGTGACCCTGGACTGAACAGTTCAGCTTTCTCAACCTTCCTTCCCTCATCTGCAAAATGGGAGTAATTATAGCACCTACCTCACAAGATTGTTATAAGGATCAGATAGGACAATACATGTGAAGAACTTTACAAATTTTATGTTAGCTACTATTAATCATTATCATTAGGGCATCATGTATTCATTTTTATTTCTCCTACAAAAAATGTTCTCTACTTCTCTCTTGTAATAAGAGAGTAGTAACTTTTCTAGAAAAAAATTAGAAATGTGAATGTGATTTCTCAGTTTGAGACATTGCTTAAAATAAAAGGAGATTTCTTCTTCCCAACAGTACATGTTTAGATATCCTACCCAACAGCCTTATATAAGATTTTGGTTCTGAAGTTAATTTCAGTCTATTAGTCAGAGGGTAGCAAGGTAGTGCAGTGGATAGAGTGCAGAGCCTGCAGTCAGAAAGACTCAGCTTCCTGAGTTCAAATCCACTCTCAGACACTTAACAGCTGTATGACCCCGAGTAAGTCACTTAACCCTGTTTGCCTCAGTTTCCTCAACTGTAAAATGAGTTGCAGAAGGAAATGGTGAACCACTCCAGTATCTTTGCCAAGAAAACCCCAAATGGGATCATGAAGTATCAGATGTGACCGAAATGACTCAACAACAAAAGTCCATAACCATGGTCAAATCATTTATTCTCTCTAAATCTCCAATTCTCTATCAATAAAAGATAATATATTCCTATTACATACCCTCATCTAGTTGTAAGTAAAATGCTTGAAAAACCTTAAAGTGCTATTTAAATGTGAGTTATTGAGATTCTGTGTGACACCTAGGTAAGGGAGGTCTGGGTTCAAATCCAGTTTCTGATATGTACCGACTGTGTGAACCCAGGAAAATCACTAACCCTCCCTGGGCCCCAGGCAGTTCTTTAAAACAAGAGGTTGCAGAGTAGGTATTGATTTGTATTGTTAGAAGGAGTTTCCTTACTGGAAATTCCTTAAGGCAATGAAAATACTGATCCTATCCAAAATAAAAGTGATAGTGAATTACTATAATGATTTCCACCTTCTTTAAAAATTACAAATTTCTGGTCAAGATGACAGAGAGAAGCCAGGAAGTTACCTGAGGAAACTTCCCTCAGAAACAACGTTAATTCAAGCCTATAAACAGATTCTAGAGTGACAGAATGTATAAAAAGGTGAAGCAAAATAGCTTTTCAGCTTAAGATAGCTTAGAAGGACTTCAGAAAAGGGCTGTCTTACTTAGGTAAAAATGGAGCATAGCTTAGCACAGATAATGTCTGGGCAAGCCAAAGGGAGGCTCTTAGCCACAGCCTAGATCAGCAGCTGAGGCCTCTTGGACAGGTCTCAGCAGGCCAGCAATGAGGCCTCAAGCCCCATTGCAAAAGGCAAACTGCAAGCCCCAGGACTCTGGAACAAGAGTGACTAGGCCAGGTTACCCTAGCACAGTGGGCAAGATGCAAGCACCTGAGGCCCTGGTGCGGAAAGCCAGGGACCAGGCCTCTGGTCCCCCAACATAAGAAGCTTGGGACAGTACACCCTGTGCTCCTGGAGCAAAGTTCAACTTTAAAAGTCATGAAATAGGCCAAAAAATGAATAAGGAAAAGAACAAAAGCCCTGACCATAGAAAGCTGTTATGGAGACAGGGAAAATCAAAATATAAACTCAGAAAAGGATAATTTTTTCAAAATGCTTACATATGAAGCTTCAAAGATGAATTAGTCTTAAGTCCAAAAAGTCCTCTTGGAAGGAAGTTTTTAGTTAAAAAAAAATTTAAATCAAGTAAGAAAGATAGGAGGAAATTGGGGAAAAAATGAGAGTTATGCAGAAGTATTATGGGGGAAAAAAAAGAGTCCACAGCTTGGAAAAGGAAGCACAAAAATTGACTGAAGAAAGCAGCACCTTAAAAAATAGAATTGGCCAAATGGAAAAGGATTTACAAAAGCTAACTAAAGAAAATCATTCCTTAAAAATTAGAATTGAGCAAGTGGAAGCTGATGACTCTATTAGACATCAAGAAACAAGCAAAGTCAAAAAAATGGGAAAAAACAAGAAAATTTAAAAATACTTCTTTCAAAAAACAACTGACCTGGAAAATAGATCTAGGATAGCTCATTTAAGAATTATTAAGCTACCTGAATGCTCTGACCAAAAAAAGAGCCTGGACAGCATCTTTGAAGAAACTATCGAGGAAAACTACCCTGATGCCCTAGAACTGGACAGTAAAATAATCATTGAAAGAATCCACCAATCACTTCCTGAATGAGATCCCAAAATAAAATATTGTAGCCAAATTCCAGAATTAATAGGTTAAGGAAAAAAATACTGCAAGCAGCCAGAAAGAAACAATTCAAATATTAAGGAGTTAAAGTCAGGATTACACAGGATTTAGCATTAAAGGATTGGAGAATTTGGAATATATTCCAGAAGGCAAAGGAGCTTGGATTACAACCAAGAATGAACTATCCAGCAAAATTGAGCATAATCTTTGAGGGGGAAAGATGTCTATTTAATGAAATAAGGGACTTCCAAACTTTCCTGGTGAAAAGATTAGTGATGAACAGAAAATTCAATCTTAAAATACAAGATTCAAGGGAAGAATATAAAGGTAAATAGGAAAGAAAAAAATGTTATTCAGTAAGATTAAATTATTTATATCCCTACATGGGAAGATGATATTTGTAACTCAAGAACTGTATGTCTACTAGGGTAGTTTGAAGGAGTATACATAGATAGGAGGTATGGGTTTAAGTTGACTTTGATGTGATGATATAAAAAGAATTAAGAAGTGAAAAAAGATTGCATTGAGAGAAGAGGAAAGGGGGAGGAAGAACAAAGTAAATTACATCACATGAAGAGGTGCAAAAGACCTATTACAGTAGAGGGAAAAAGGAGAGAGGGCTGAGCATTATTTGAACCTTACTCTCATTGAATTTGGCTCAAGGAGGGAATAATATTCACATTCAGTTGGATATAGACATTTATCTTGCACTATAAAGAAGAAGGAGGGAAAAGGGGGTGATAGAAGGGAGAGCCGATTGAGGGAGGTGGTAGTCAGAAGCAAAATGCTAATGAGGAGGATCACGGTAAAAGGAGAAAGAAAATTATAAACAAGGGGAAAAATAGGATGTAGGGAAAGACACAGTTAGTTATCATATAACAGTGAATATGAATGGGATGAACTCTCCCATGAAATTGAATTGAATAGCAGAGTAGATTAAAAACAAAAATCCCACAATATATTGTTTACAAGAAACATATTAGAAGCAGAGAGACACACACAGAGTAAAAGTAAAAGGCTAAGTCAGAATATATCATGCTTCACTTGAACTACAAAAAATAAAAAAGCAGGGGTAGCAATCCTGCTCTCAGTCAAAGCAAAAACAAGAATAGATCTAATTAAAAGAGATAAGGAAGGAAATGACATCTTACTAAAAGGTACCATGAACAATGAAGAAATATCAATACTAAACATATGTGCACCAGGAAGTATTGAATCCAGATTCTTAAAGGAGAAGTTAAGTGAGTTTTAGAAAGAAATAGACAGCAAAACTCTACCAGTGGGGGACTTGACCCCCGCCCCCCAGAACTAGATAAATCTCACCACAAAACAAATAAGAAAGAAGTTAAGGAGGTGAATACAATTTTAGAAAAGTTAGATATGATAGACCTCTGGAGGAAATTGAATGGATAGAAAGGGATATACTTTTTCCTCAGTGGTTCATGGCACCTACATAAAAATTGACCATGTGTTTAGGCATAAAATACCTCACCATCAAATGCAGAAAAGGCAGAAATATTACATGCATCCTTTTCCGGTCATGATGCAATAATATGTGTAATAAAGGGCCATGGAAAGATAGACTAAAAACAAATTGGAAACTAAATAATCTAATCTTAAAGAATTAACAACAAATCATAGAAACAAGCAATAATTTCATCAAAGAGAATGACAATAACGAGACAACATACCAAAATTTATGGGATGCAGTCAAAGCAGTTCTCAGGGGAAATTTTATATCTCTAAATAGTTATATGAATAAAATAGAGAAAGAGGAGATCAATCAATTGGGCATGCAACTAAAAAAGCTAGAAAAAAATTAGAAATCCCCAATTAAATACCAAATTAGAAATTCTGAAAAACAAAGGAGAGATTAATAAAAATGAAAATTATTGAACTAATAAATAAAAATGAGAACTGGTTTCATGAAAAAAGGACAATAAAATGGATAAGCCAGTAAATTTAATTTTAAAAAGGGAAAGAAGAAAACCAAATTATCAATATCAAAAATGAAAATGATGAATTCACCAACAATGAAGAAGAAATTAAATCAATCATTAGTAAATATTTTGCCCAACTGCATGCCAATAAATCTGACAATCTAAGTGAAATGGATGAATATTTACAAAAATATCAATTACCCAGATTAACAGAAGAGGAAATAAAATATTTAAGTAATCCCATTTTAGAAAAAGAAATTGAACAAGCCATCAATGAACTCCTGAAGAAAAAATTTCCAGGGCGAGATGGATTTACCAGTGAATTCTATCAAACATTTAAAGAACGATTCATTTTAATACTAAATAAACTCTTTGAGAAAATAGTAAAGTAGGAGTCCTACCAAATTCCCTTTATGACAAAAATATAGCACTGATATCTACACCAGGAAGAACCAAAATGGAGGGGAAAAAATATAGACCAATTTTCCTAATGAATATTAATTTTTTTATTTTTAAAAAATTTATTTATTTTTATTTTTCAACATTCATTTCCACAAGATTTTGAGTTCCAAATTTTCTCCTCATCTCTCCCCTCCCCCCACCCCAAGAGACCATGAATTCTGATTACCCCTTCCCCCAATCTGCCCTCCCTTTTATCACACCCCTCCCTTCCCTTATTTCCATCTCCTCTATTTTCTTGTAGGGCAACATAGATTTCTACGCTCCATTATCTAAATTTCTTATTTCCCAGATGCATGTAAAAACAATTTTTAACACTTATTTTTAAAACACTGAGTTCCAACTTCTCTCCCTTCCTCTCTACCCACCCCCACTGAGAAGGCAAGCAATTCAATATAGGTTATACATGTGTAGTTATGCAAAAGACTTCCATAAAAGTCATGTTGTGGAAGACTATCTATATTTCCCTCCATTCTATCCTGCCCCTCATTTCTTCCATCCTCTTTTTTGATCTTGTCCCTCCCCAACGGTGTTTACTTCTAATTACCCCCTCCTCCTATTTGCCATCCTTTCCATCATCCCCTCTACCCCACTTATCCCCTTCTACCCTCTTTTCTGTAGTGTAAGATAGATTTTCTAACCAAATTGAGTGTGCATGTTATACCTTCCTTAAGTCATATGTGATGAGAGTAAGCTTCACTTTTTCCCTCTCACCTCTCCCTTTTTTCCCTCCACTGAAAAAAACCTTTTTCTTCCCTCTTTTATGAGGGATAATTTGCCCCATTCCATTTCTCCCTTTCTCCTCCTAATATGTTCCTCTGTCACCCCTTAATTCACTCACCCTGTGCCCTCTGTCTATATGTATATAATCCCTCCAACTACCCAAATATTGAGAAAATTCTCAAGTTTCAAATATTATCTTTCCATGTAGGAATGTGAATTCAAAACCTTACAAAAACAAATGTGAAAACTATTTTTACATGTAATTGAAAAATGCTGTGAAATTTTTAAAAATTATGAATTTCTTAAGAAGAAAATTTATTATATTATTGAGTCATTTCAGTCATGTCCAGCTCTTTATGGGGTTTTCTTGGCAAAGATACTAGAAAGGTTTTCCATTTCCTTCTCCAGTGCATTGTACAGATGAGGAAACTGAGGCAGACCGGGTGAAGCAACTTGTCCAGGATCACATAGCTAGTAAATGTCTGAGGCCAGATTTAAATTCAGGTCTTCCTGACGTTAGGCCCTGCCCTCTATACATTGTGCCCCCTAGCTGCTCCAATGAAAATAGCATGATAAGAAAAAGTAGAAAAGGTGAAAGAGAAAAAGAATATCATGAGAAGATGACAAATATAGCCTTGCAGAAATGACCCATGACAGTTAGGCTGGACTTTTGAAACTACTTTATTTTCATACTTAGAAGAAAAATATCAGTCATCACATCCTCTGCCCTTAGAAAAAAGGTGCCTCTAAATTGTGTATTAATGGCTCAAACTTTCTTATTGAGTTTTTCTCAATATGAAGATGGATCTTTGGTAATTGACAGAACTGGTAATCGCATGGAAGCTTAATCACGGTTGGAAGACACTCCATGTGGTGGCACAAGAGGCTACAACTACTCTAAGTGAAAACAAAGGACTTTCCAAGAAAAAAACTTAAGTTTCACCTCAAGTGAAAGATATCTGCACCTTTTCATGGGGAGATAATCATTAGTTCTGATAAATTCTAGCTGGAACTGGTTTGAGCTAGTGGAAGTAATGTCTCAATTAATTGCTCACCTTTTGTTCCAGTACCTTGAAGGCTATGCAATGGCTGGTTCTAGGTGATTAATCAATTCTTGGTGTTTGCATGTGGATCTGTCAGAGAAACCTTGCAAAGAGGAAGTGTAGGTGGATCTGGAAAATGACGACAAGGATACTGACACTCAAACTATTTATAGACATAAAATAAAAGACCTGGCCTGGTAACTGTAGATCTCATCTTTATACAAACCATGAATCTGGGCCTGGCACTCACATATCACTTTAGAGAAGGGAGAAACGGTCACAACGAGAGCAATGAATTCCAAAGAAACACAGGGAGGAATGATTTGCTCATTTCTTTAGGGAGTGGGAGTCCTTCATGGTGAAATCTTCCATGAAAGGATATTGTAGCTTTTTTAATTATCATCTAATAGCCTTGAGATAGTTTGTAGGAGAGTGGCCTTGGAGTTGCGAAAACTTGGGCTTAAATTTTGCCTTTGATACACAGTAACTGTGAGATCGTAGATGAGTCATAAAATATCTCAGTAGTCGGTAATTCTCTAACAGAATAACTAACAAATATTTATTTCATGGCTACTATGAGTCAGGCACTAGGCATAGAAAGACAAAAAAAGAAACAATTGTTGACTCCGAGCTGCCAATCTTTATCAGTGTCAGAATTCTGGCCCAATAAAACAAAGCAAAACCTTGGATTACTTTGAGGAAAGATAAAAGAAATTGTTCATACCCAAACAATGGTTTCCTTTAATTGGGCTAGATTTTTGTTTTTATTTCATTAGTGTACAGACCTCCCAGGTGAGGAAACTCCCTCTACCAAAGCAAGATCATCATCTGTTCTGTGCTTAGTATAGTAGTAGGCACTAATTACGTGTTTACCCATTGATTTATTGTTTGCTCTGCATCTTAGAATCTTAGAAAGTTACTCAAGTCACTGACTTGTCCAGGGTCACATAGCCACTATCAGAGGCAGAATTTGAAACTAAGTCATTCTGATTCTGAGACTGGCTCTTTTTTCATTATGTCAAGCTATTATTTTATTTAGCACTTTATGGTTGATTTAGGGGAAAAAAATAGTTTCTTTTAGTTCCAGATATATTAAATGTCTTTCCTAAAGTCACACTTGTGGTAAGGAACAGAGTAAGGATTGGACCCAAGTCACCAGATTCCAGATCAGTTATCTAGATCAAGGATATCAAATTCAAATAGAAATACATGTGGCATATTGACTTGGAAAACCACAAACTAACATCATCTATGTTATATTGTACTTTTACTTTGTTAAAAAATTTCCAATTACATTTTAATCTGCTTTACTATACTCAGGAATTTTGTGCTTCTGGCCCATGGGCTAAGGGTTTGACACCTCTGATCTAGAACAGGGGTTCTTAACCTGGGTACTATGGACCTCAAAGAGGCCCACGAATAGTTTTTAAAGGGCCCATGAATTTGTATAAAGTTACATCTTCATTTTCACTAACTTTTCATGGAAATTTAGCATTTTTTGTAATTAAGATTTTTTAAAAATTCTCTGAGAATGAGACTTCACCAGACTGCTGAAGGAGTCCATATTACAAAAAAGGTTAAGAATATCTGATCTAGAAGATATTCTCAAAAGTAAATAAGACAGTTCCTCATAGAACTCACCGTCTGCCAGCAGAGACATAGAACAAAGGAATGAAGCCCTTTGATTTGACTTTCAAGGGCATACATGACTCTGTCTGTGCTATGGATATTACGCAGCAGAGTATCTGAGCCCAGATGAGCATGCTGAAGCCACCGAGATCACTATCCTGCAAAAATGAAATGATCCTTTGGAGATTCTTCTGCTTATGCCCTGATGTGGCTGGTGAGCCCCTCACACTTAGGAGTAATAACCTTGCCTTTTCTTTCTTCCTTCTGCCTGGTGACTGGATCATGCTTTGCAGAGTCAGTCACAATTTGTCATTCTCTCCCCTCATGGGCTGCCAGTTTTCCTTCTCTCAAAGGACATTTCCTCCCTTATTTGCTTGAATAAGCCCTTTCTGCAGGGATATCTGAGGGCAAGGTGAAAGAACTTAAGCCATTATCTCTAACCTCCCCAGCCCATTTCCAGCCCCCTCCACACCCCATCTGACAATAAAACGAAACATATTTCTATGGCAGCGGCTGGACAATCAAAAATGATGATTCCCATTTGTTCATCAGAATTCCTACCCCTCCCTTGCTGACTGGTAGCAGTAGAAGACATGTGGCTGCTTATCTCAGACCCAGGGCTTCCCCACACACAGGTCAATGTTTTTCCATCACCTTGCCTCCAGGCTTTCCATGCTCATCTCATCCTATACACAGCTGTCAGCCCAACAGAACTATGTCAGTGTGGTACAGTTTTCATTTGACATAAATTCACATTACATAAAATTGATTTTACAAAAAAAATTTTAAAAGAAATCTGAATTCCAAAAAACCACCTATGCTAATTTTACTATAAAGTACAGTGCTCTCTTCCTCTGCTCCTGCCCCTTGACTAGGCATTCAAGGGTCTCCACCACCACCACCCCCTAAAAGATAATCTACATCCAAGTGATAGCAGAAGAATGGACACTGCCCACTTGGGGGTTTGGCTTGAGATCTCTAGCCCCAAGAGAGGAAACTGTCCCTGCATATCTGTCTTCCCTCCATCTCTGTTTGGGTACTATGTATGTGTCCTGGGCCCCGCCATGTTACCCATTCTTTCCTGTCTGTGTCCATGTCTGGTCCTCATGTGTCTGTTCTTGCCTTCTTTCCCGCAATTCTGGTCAGTTCCCTGCATGTCCTTGAATTTTGTGTGGCTTCCTCCCTCCACAGGCAAATGACAGGTCCCAACTCATGCCCTCTCTTCCCCACCTCCACAGGCAAATTCTCATTATGTTCAAATCTGACCTCAGACACTTACTAGCTCTGTGACCCTGGACAAGTCACTTAACCCTGTTTATCTCAGTTTCCTCTTCTATAAAATGAGTTGTAGAAGAAAATGACAAACATCTCCAGTATCTTTGCCCAGAAAACCCCAAATGGGGTTATGAATAGTTGCACTCAGCAAAAAAGACTGAATTACAAGAAGAGAGAAACATTCATGGCCCTAGGGACCCTCTAAGAAATATGTACATCAGAGGACCTTAAAAAAAGAGGGAACCATGTGAGCCTAGAGACAATAGACAGAGGCTACTTCCCTCATGGCTAGATTTCTGATTCTCTGGACTTCTCTATTGTAGCTCAGCTGCCTTCTCACTCTGGAACTTCCTTTCATCATAATGACCTCCTTCTCCCATGAGTGAGGTCCTTGTAGGGTATTCATTTTGGGAACAATCCCTTCCAAGGTATGCTTAGGATGCTAGCCACGTTGCCGCCATGCACCAAAGTGCATATTCCATCACAATCACATACCACAACTCATTCATCCATTCTCCAGTAGATGAACATCCCTGCAATTCCAATTCTTTGCCACCCTGCTATAAACATTTCAGAGCATTATAGGTTCTTTTCCTTTTTCCCTAATCATCTTTAAAAACAGACCTAGGAGTGGTCCTGTTGGACCAAAGAGTATAGACAGTTTAATAACTCTATGGGCTAAGGCCAGATTGCTCTCCCAAATGACTGAATCAGTCCACAACTCCACTAACAATGAATTTTTTCCCCAATTGTGTCCTAATTTTTCCATATCCCCTCTAATATTTGTTGCTTTCTCCTTCAATCATTTTAGCCAGTCTAGTAGGTATAAAGTATCTCAAGGTTGTTTTAATTTGCATTTCTCTAATCAATAATTATTATGGGCATTTTATATGACTATAAGCTGTTTTGATTTCTTCATTGGAAAACTATCTACTTATATCCTTTAATCTTTTATCAATTAGAGAATGTCTCATATTCTTATGGACTTGATAAAGCTCTTTATATAGTTGAGATATGAGACCTTTATCTGAGAAACTGTCTATAAATTTTCCCCCCAGTTGTCTGCTTTCCTTCTCATCTTGGCTACATTTGTTCTATTTGTCCAAAAACTTTTTAATGGAATCAAGATTATCCATTTTACATCTTTGCTCTCTGTCTCTTATTTATTCATAAATTGTTCACCTATCCTTAAGTCTGATAAGTAGTATATTCCATGTTCTTCTCATTTTAAGTGGGGATCCTCTTCCTGCTCCCACCCCAAGTTTTTTTTAGCTCTCTTTTATGTGGTCTCTTCCCCCCAGCTATCCCATAATTTCTTTGATGGTAAGAACTGCCCCCTTTTTCCTTGTATTTGTATCCCCAGCATCTGCACAGTCCCTTGGATATAGTAAGTACTTAATAAATGCTTATTTCCTGCCTGCCTAGCTTTGGTGACATGATGAAGATTTTCTGGCTCAAGTTAGATGCTATAGCACTTGGTAGCAGTAGAGACAGAAAAATTCCTCGAGAAGCAGAATAATCCTTGGCCCAAGCTTCCTGGAGAGAAGAGTAGTAGCTCCAAGATGATGTCCAGTTCCTGGACCACAGAGAATTCTCAGACCAAATGGGAATTAGAGCCAAGGAGCATGAAAAGTCAAAGCCATGGCTTGGAGGAATAAACCTGTGCTCTGCTCTTCAATAGTATTTTGAGTTATGTGGTCTACAAGGACTGCTGGGGAAAAGGGTTGATGATAGAGTGAATACACGTTCCTTCCCTTTCCTGGTGGCAACCAGATTCTACCATAAATATAAACATTTGGGAAGGCAGAGCTCACTAGAAGGAAGAATTGCTTGACCCTCTAGCTTTCCTCTACCAGCAGGGCCTCACCTAGGGTGGTATTATTTGTCCAGAAGTGACTATAAAGGTCCTTGTATAGCTAGGACTCATTTAAGGGAGAGAGATCAAATATCTAGTTATGTTGAGTGCTTCTTCCTAGTGTGATGGTTGTTGTCCATTTTCAGATGGCTCTGAAGGAGAAGTGAGGCTGGTGACCTGCACAGCCCTTCTTCCCTCAAAACAAAATCAAGTGTAATTCATGTCATCATTTCTCTGATGGCATGGTCTTTTTTGGAAATGAAGGGTGAACACAATCCTGTGACTAGATGCAGCTGGCTGAATGCTAGCTGAGTAACTCACCTCTTCCTCTCCTGTCTGCCTCCCCCTCCCCTTCCTTCTCCTCTCCAAAGGAATGTAAAGTTGGATAGCCAAAAGATGCCCAGTTGACGGGTTTTACTGGCTCCTTTCCTATTTCTCCTCTCCTCCCCTCCCCTGTCCTCTCCTCTCCTCTTCTTCCCTCCCCTCCCTTCCTCCTCCCCTCTCCTCTCCTCCTTTCTCCTCCTCTCCCCTCTCCTCCCCTCTCCTCTCCTTTCCTTTCTCCTGTCCTGCCCTCTCCCAAAACCTTAAACTTACTGCACTCTGAAACTGGGCCTCCATTGGGACCCTGCCTAAGGACTCTTCTGGACCCTCCTAGCTTTACAGTGTTTATCAATAGTAACTGTTGCTCTTTCCCACCTAGTCTGATGTCTTTCTTTTTCTTGACCTTGTTAAAGGGGCTATGCCTTGGCTACTTCTTAAACAGGCCTATTCAATGAATAGGTGTTGTATCACCCTGCGTGAGTACCTGTATAGACCTTGGTCCAAAGTGCCCAAGGTCTCCCAGTGCATCCTGGGTCATCTCCAGTCACATTGATAAATATTTGGTCCCTGGATGCAGATGGCTCAGGAGGAGAAAGTGAGGCTAGTGACCTGCACAACCTTCCCTCACTCAAAACAAAATCAAGCACAAGTCATGTCATCATTTCTCTGATGGCATGGTCTTCTTCGGCAACGAAGGATGAACACAACCAAAGAGGACCAAAATGACATCATGATAAAGTGAAGTTTCAGTATATTCAACTGTGGCTGATCAGACCAATATGAGTACAGAATGTTCTACCACAGGTTGGGCACAGATAGACCACACGAATTTTTGGGGTGGTTACTCCAAATTTGCATATCCTACAATTACTTTGTGCTGTCTCAATTCTGCTTTGCTCAAAGAGCACAGCACCCTTTCTGATGTGGGCATGCCATGCTGAGTGGTCCTGTGCCAGGGTCTCCCATGCTGCACAGTCAAATCCAAAGTTCTTGAGAAAGACCTTGAGAGTATCCTTCTATCACTTCTTCTGACCATTACGTGATCACCTGCCCAATGTGAGTTCTCCATAAAATAGTCTTTTTGGCAAGTGTACATTTTGATTCAAACAGTGTGGCCAGCCCATCCGAGTTGTGCTCTCTGAAGCACAGTTTGAATACTTGGCAGTTCAGCTCAAGCAAGAACTTCAGTGTCTGGTACCTTCTCCTGCCAGATAATCCTCAGAATCTTCCTAAGACAGTTCAAATGGAAGCGATTCAGATTGCTGTCATGGTCCTGGTAAACTGTCCATGTTTCACAGGCATACTCTAAGTCTAGGAAAGAGGGTTGACTTGACTGTTTATGGCCCTCAGGATATCTTTCTTGTTTTCTGTATTATGGAATGAAGCTACTCATATGTTCTGTGTCTTATTTGCCTGAGAGTTTGCATGGATATTGAGGGTCTTTTCCATTTGGTTGTAGAAATCTAGGCACAAGGCAAGTTCCGATGTTTTTTGGGGGGAAAAATTTGGTTGGAGGCAATATTACTTAAAGTCTAATTCTCCAATGGGGAAACCTTGGTGGAGGAGATAGTGCAAAAAGTGAGTCCTGAGGAGTCCCTAATATGGGACCCAGTCAATATGTGTGGACCAAGAGCTTTGATTCTGGGCCATAGATCACAGATGAAATTTTATGCAGTGTAACAAGAGGGCTGGAAAGATATTTAAGGAAGAATTCTTTGCTACCATCCTTTATATCCTACCATGTAGGCAGTAATCTTCTTCACTTATGTATAAAGTCAGCCTTAAGTGAGGCAGAAAGACAGGGCTGCCATACTGTAGCATGGAGTTTTGAGAAGAAAAGTGGAGAAGGCAGAATTCATGGTGAATGACTTCAATTATCTCAGTAAAGCTAGGGGAAAAAGGGCTTCAGCTTGTCTTCAGAGTGGAGAAAGTGGGCGTATGGAAGGCTTGAAGAGAGAGAAGATTTGGAATAACTTCGGAAGAAAATTAGGGCAGAATGAAAGGACTGCCTTGGTACAGTCAAGCTCCAGTTGAAGATAATGCCAAGTCAGGTCATGCAAATCAGTGTGAGTGTCCCCAGTCAGAATGGGTAACTGACTTCTTCTAGCTCTGTTCAGCAGCACATGAACAGGAGCAGGAAAAAGGGACGGTGGAAGTAACCTAGAGCTGGGGTTTGGTGAGCAGTGACAGAATGGAATTAGAAAATTAAAAATAGAATAGAAATGGAAAAAATATTGATGATTCAGTTCAAGGAGTGAGGAGATTGAGAGTGGGTGGCAATCTACAGTTGAATTGTTTAACTATAGGGTGGGGATTTGGAAGGGAGGAAAGTAAAGTCAGAGCAGTTAGATGGTTCATTGGATACAGTGCTGGGC
Organism: Bettongia penicillata ogilbyi; assembly: GCA_023548195.1. Taxonomy (NCBI): domain Eukaryota; kingdom Metazoa; phylum Chordata; class Mammalia; order Diprotodontia; family Potoroidae; genus Bettongia; species Bettongia penicillata. The sequence goes on from JAJHZJ010000864.1 coordinate 406,951, forward strand.
CTGGAGTCAAGAAGACCTGAGTTCAAATCCAGTCCCAGACACTTAGTAGCTGTGTGATCCTGGGCAAATCACTTAACCCTGTTTGCCTCAGTTTCCTTTACTATACAGAGAGCTGGAACAGGAAATGGCAAACTACTCTAGTATCTTTGCCAAGGAAATCCCTGAAAGGGATCACAAAGAATGACAACAACAAAAGTGAAGTCAGCATTGGAGTAATGTTTTGGAAAGTGCTGAGAGATAGAGAGATTGAAGGTCAGGATGAAGGCAAAAAATAGATTTAGGAGGGAACAGACTTAGGAAAAGGTAGAATGATAAGAGGTTATGGTTATATGGAGAAAAATATCAAAATTATTCATTAAGGAAGTAAAATACTTGTGGGTAATGGTAAACCCCAGGATGCGATCATCTGTATGTGTGGGTGAGATCTAGTAAGGAATAGGTTACGGGATTTAAAGAGGCTGAGGAAATGTAAGGTTAGGGAGTTCAAGGTAGTGTCAACATGGATGATGACATCCTCTAACACAAAAGCAGGAGTTTGGGGGGGAGGGGAAAGGAAAATTGATAGCTATATATGTACACATTGTGCCCTACCCCCACTCAGTTATACCATAATGTACTTTAAACAAGAATTTAAAAAAAAAATTAACTTCATTTTTGTATTAACCAGCATCTAGCACCTAGCACAATAGAAGGCATGAAGTAGGTGCTTAATAAATGCTTGTTAACTGATTTAACTATTGGTTCCTTTTATCTCTCCACCTAATTACAAGAAAGTCATTTCCATTCCACTGAGAAAATTTTTTAAAAAAATTCTTGTATGTCTCTAAGAACTGAAACGTTAAAATATATGGGAAGGGAACAGAGCTTAGCAGAATTTATCAGCTTCATTTCATTTCTAGATACTGAAAGCTTTTAGAATTATTTCCTAGTCTTACTGCCTACTATACACAGAGCTTCCCCATCCTAAAGGGAAATAAGATTTCACAGCCTCTCCTTTGTTATGTACTGATATAAGCAGCTCAGACCATTCTCTGCTCCTAGAGGCATATTGTTTTAGGACCATGTCAAATACATTGCTGACAGCCCTTACCCTCCACCAAATCCTCCTGAAACTCCAATATTCCTCTGTTGACTGATGGGATAAATAGTAATAATTCTTAAAAGCAAGGATTAGAAGACTCATCTGCTCTAACACTGTAGCAGCTGTTCCAGGACATCCTACCATCTGACAAGTAGAGAGTTTAAAAAACAATCTATTTTTAAATACATTCAATTCATATATTAATTTGGTAGATTTTTTTCCTATTAAAGATTAAGATAAATACAATCCCTTCCAATCCAACAAGCATTTATTAGATGCCTATTATGTGCAGTAGTACTGTGTTAGATACTAGAGATTTAAAGCAAAGTTAAAAATAGTGCCTGCTCTCAAGAAGTTTATATTCCACTGAGGATAATATGCAATTATCCGTTGGATAATTATAGATGTGATAACTTTAGGGAAAAAAAGAGAGCATAAGAAAGCTGAAGAAAACTTTATATTATTAATCTGCTTTCTTTATCCAATAGCCTCAATGACTTGGAAGGTCCTATTCACCATTGGGGAAAAAAGATGAAGTTTAACAGGACCCTTGAGCACCCCTAGGTTCCATACTTATGAGGTTCTTTAATCTCTATACCTCAATACACCACTATACATCATTGCTATATGTTATTATACCCATGTGATATAGAAATGATCATTAAGCAAAGGTCTCAGCTTGTCATTGCCCTAGTTAATAAACTCCAGTGGCTCCCCATTGCTTATAAAATCAAGTACAAATCCTTCTGTCTAGTCTTTAAAACGCTTAAAACATGGCCCCAAACTACCTTTGCAGCCTCATTATGATGGCATCTGATGGAGCTCTCTATCTGCCAAAAGTGGAGCAGATAATAACTTCTTGACTCGCCTCAGTGATAATCTTGTCCTTCAAAAAGTAGAAAAACTAATAAGGACAGATGCTCCCCGAATCCAATTCTCTTAACAAGTGGGAACTATTTGCTTTGGTAGAGATGATAGAAAACCTTTGGGAAAGCAAGCAGTCTCCCCTACAGTTTGTAATAGAAAAGGAGAAGTCTGGGCAAAGTCTTATGAGCACCCCCAATTTAGGGAAAGCAGATTTTAAAAGTTTCAAAAGTAAGATATCTAGGTAGAATTCTATGAACTAAATTTCTACAAAGGAAGGCAACCCCAAAGGGTTGGGAGTTGCTCCCAAATTAAGTTTTGATGGCACAAAGGGAAACAGCTCTAATGTAGAGGGGAAATGGGCTTTGTCTAAAGAGATCAATGTGGATGGAAGCAAGGCTACATCACAGGGGCTGGATGTAAGGGTGTGGAAAGTCCTATAAAAATAGTGCAAGGAATGCGAAAGCACAGAATAAGCAGAGGCTAGCAAAGGAAGCTAGAGAAAAACCAAAAGGGCTTTTTTTCTTTTTTACAAGAGACATATTTGGATTACAATGATGATCTAAGAAGGGATAGAACTTTTGCTTGGGGTGGATGGGACCGTGACAACCGTCAACAGGAAGAAGACTGAATAATAAAATTTCATTTTGTTTCTCTTTTCTCTGCCAAAGAGAATGACTTTTGCTCTTGGAATGAAAAAATAAAAAAGATTAACAGGGAACGGATACACAAGAGCAGTAAGAAAGCAAGCAAGCACCTGGCAGCCCTTGATGCATGCAAGTCACCTGACCCACATGAACTACATCCTCAGACACTGAAAGTACAGGCTGATGTTTCTGCTGAGTCATTAGCGATGATACTCAAAAAACCATGAGAGATGGGAGAGATACAGTAAGACTGACAAAAAGGGCAAATTTCCTGATTTTCTTCATGTATTTAATATTTTATTTTACCCCAATTACACGTAAAATAATTTTAACATCTTTTTTTTAATCTTGAGTTCCAAATTCTCTCCCCCCCTCCTCTTCGCCCTCATGGAGAAGGTTAAGTATTTTGATATAGGTTACATGTGCGCAGTCATGCAAAACATGTTTCCTGATTTTCAAAAAATAGGAGAGAATGGAATCTACAAACTGTAGACCACTAGGTTTGACTTTAAGTCCTAGGAAAACACAAAAACAAAACATTAAAGAGATGGTTGGTGAATACCTAGAAAAATCTCCCTCTTCTTCACCTTCATCTTTGCTTCAAAATCCCTTGACACCATCCTATACTCTGTCTTCCTGTTTCCCAGTCCCTGATAATGGGGAAGCCTTTTTCTTTGCCAGGGCCAATCTCTCTACAGGAACCCTTAACCCCTCCTGTCTTCTCCAGCCTCTTCAGTCATCCCTCCCTTCTTTACCTGTCTACTGGATCATTCCCTACTTCCTTCAAACATGCTCATATCTCCCCCATTTTTAACCAAATTTCAGATCCTTATTATTCCTCATGTTTACATCTCTCCTTCCTTTCTCAGCCAAACTCTGAGAAAAACCGATCTACAGTCCCCCCTCTGCAACTGAGTTTTTTACCTTGCCCCTAAACTGAAACTACTCTCTCCAAAATTACCAATGATCCCTTAATGGCCAAATTTAATTATCTTTTCCCCATCCTCATCATTCTTAATCACTCTTTTATAGGACACCATTGACCCTTGGATTCTCTCTGTTCTCTGAATTTTCTTGACCCTGATATCCTCTGGTTCTTCTCCACTGCACAGTCTCTTTCGCTGGCTCATCATCCATATTCTTCTCCCTAATGGTATTCTGGCCCCTATCTTTCCTCTTTCTTGGTGACTTCATCAGTTTAATAATTATCTTTATGAAGATGACTCATAGATCTGCATATCTGGCCCAATCTCTCCCCTGGACTTCAGTCCCAAATCACTAACCACTTACTGGATGTTTCAGACTGGATGAGATATCTCAAACTCAACACATACAAAATGGAACTCATCATCTTTCTCCCCAAACCTTCTGTTGAAGGTCCAACTATCCATCTGTCTTCTCAGTTTTATAACCTGGGCAATATCTTTGGCACCCCATATAGTCAATTTGTTGCTAAATCTTGCCATTTTTACCTCCCCAGCATTCCCTGCATCTGAGCCCTTCTCTCTACACATAGACCCAACACTTTAGCTCAAGTCCTTATCATCTATCCTTTAGAGTATTGCAGTGGCCTCTTCACTGGTTTCTATGTTGCAGGTCTCTCTCCACCTCATTCCACATAGCTGTCCAAATGATTTTCCCTAAGCAAAAGTCTGAGCCTGTCTCTGCCCTAGTTAATAAACTCCCTGTTTATTGTTGCTTGTAAGATCAAACACAAATCCTGTTTAGTTTGTAAAGCCCTTACAACATGGCCCCAAACTGTCTTTACAGGCTCCATATATATAGCTCCTTTTCCTGAACTCTGCATTTCCCAAATGAACCTCTTCTATTTTTCCATTTTAACCCACATCAGAAAAGGAACCAGAAACCCCAAATCCTGAGAGCAAAGACAAAGCAAAACCAAGGCCCTATCAGCATTAGAATTTAAGTTATGACTCTCTAGATTGATAGGAGTTTAACACAGTGTCCCAATGCTTAGCACAGTTCCTGGAATATAATAGGCACTTAATAAATGTTTATTGACTGATTGAATGAACAACGCTATCTAACAGTGATTTTTCCCCTCCACAAATTTCTTCTAGCACTATACTTGGACCTTTTCTTCACACTTATATTCCTATTCCTTGTACCACAATTATACTACAAGGAACATTTATATGTGCTGTTGTATGTGCCTGTCCTCCTTACCTGCCCCTCACCCCAAAATTAGACCAGGGTCTTTTTCAGATCAGGGTCTATGTCATAGTTCTCACTGCCCCTCCCAATACTTGGTCCAATATCTCACACATAGGAGACCCTTAATAAATGTTGAATAAATGGATCAGTGACTGCAAGGGATCTACCTATGTTTTGGATAAAACCTTTAGGATTGGCCGCTGCCTCAAGTTTCCATAGCTATGAGAGTTTGTGAAAATGTTCCTCAGAGCAATTTGCCCTCATATCTCTTGGTGAAATCCCCATAATCTGTGTCCAAGCCATTAGAGACTTTTCTTCTGAAGTTTGATCCTTATGTCCTGTCCAATTAGGATGCCCTCATGCTATAAAGTCAGCAACAGAGAGACACAGACTAAGATGTCTCTATGAAGTACCAAAAGTCAGGGACCAAGCAACTGGGCCTAATTCATGGCAGGAAGAGGGGAAAGGAATAAACCACTGACCTGTAGCAAAGCAGAGAGAACAATACTAATTTAGCCAAAACAGAAGTCTGAAGGAACCAAGAAAAGTAAAAGATTACTTTTGTGCAACTGGGAAGTGGGGTGACAGGATCCAGAACTGGAGACAAAAGTCAGAATCCTAGGCAAGAGGAATAAGTCAAGGGCAGCATCAAAGGCCAAGTTTCTTGGGCCAGATTCATTGGAAGGGTCTGTGGATTTCTAAGACCCACAGAGCTAATTTTTATGGTGGCAAAGAATTGGAAATTGAGGGGATGTCCATCAGGTGGGAAATGGCTGAAGGAGTTGTGGTATATGGTTGTGCTGGTAAGAAATGATGAGCTGGCAGACTCAGAAAAATCTGAAAAGACTTAAATGAACTGATCCTGAGAAAAGTGAACAGAACCAGGAGAACATTGTACAAAATAACAGCAACACTGTGGATATTCAACTATGATTGACTTCGCTCTTCTCAGCAGTACAATGATCAAAGACAATTCCAAAAAACTCATGATGGAAAATGCTATCCATGTCCAGAGAAAGAACTGATGGAGTCTGAATGAAGATTGAAGTATACATTTTTCTCTCCTCCCCCCGCTTCCCCTCTCCTCCCCTCTCCTCTTATCTCCTCTCCTCTCCTCCCCTCCCCTCCCTTCCCCTCCCTTTCCCTCTCCTCTCCTCTCCTCTCTCCTCCTCTCCTCTCCTCTCCTCTCCTCTCTTTTCCCCCCTTGCCTAGGGTACTCTACCCAGTGGAAGGTACACTTCCATGGCAAAAAGCTGCCTTTTTTGCTCTGGGTTTACTGGCTAGATTTCTTGCTCAAAGACCAAGCCTTATGCCCAATTCATTCCGGAGCTCATAGATTGGACATCAGTTCCCTGACCACCTAGCACAGAGTGAATGTAAATACTAAATAGTAACTATTTCTCTTTTACCCAGGAACCCTGAGGGTCTTTCCCTCCCAGTTTGATCCGTTTTGTTATTTTTTTCTTTATTAAAAGGGGTCACCCCAGGAGTAACTACTTAAAGAGGCCTATTCATTGAATGAGTGTATCTTACTCAAAATGAAATAAGACCTTAGCGGAAAATGGCCAGGGTCCCACATTGCATCTTGGGCCATTTCCAGTCATCCTGATGAATGTCAGGTCACTGGACCCAGATAGCTCTGGAGGAGAAAGTGAGGCTAGTGACCTCCCTCACTCAAATCAAAGTCAACTACAAGTCATGTCATCATGCTGATATCGTGGTCCTCATCAAGAATGGACAAACAGCCCAATGATCAAAGATAATTCCAAAAGATTCATAATGGAAAATGCTCTCCACACCCAGAGAAAGAGCTGATGGAGTCTGAATGAAGATTGAAGTATATAATTTTCACTTTTTTTCATGGTTTTTCCTTTTGTTGTGTTTCATCTTTCACAACGTGACTAATATGGAGATGTATTTTATATGATTGCACATGTATAACTTACATTGCTGGCCATCTTGGGGAAGGAGAAAAGTTTAGAGCTCAAAATCTTTCAGAAAATGAATGTTGAAAATTGTCTTTACATGTAACTGGAAAAAAAGTACTGTTTATATTTTGAAAAATTTTAAGGATCCACAGAACTAGCCCCTTCCATGATACCTGGTTTCCCTGATGGGCTGCCACTTTATATGATCACTCTCCAGCTGGGCTATCATTGTTTCCCAAGGTAGTGAGAAGTAAATTATAGAGCTCTCACCTCAGATCTGAGACTGGGGAGTATAGTACAGACTGGAAGGACCAACATGTCAGTATCTTGATGGATTTCTCACAGGCAATTGACTAAGAATCTCTCCCAGAGGCAAACATGGAACTTCAGAAGTCATTTTTCTTAAAGCAACGATTCAGGACATGATTTCTCCCCGGCTGTTCACATGTCATCGTCTTGCCGTTAAGGAATAAATGGTGTGTAAAATAAAGACTGTGGATACACCCACCATCCTCCCACTGAATATTTCCTACAGATAATGTGTAGATAGCAAGACCTAAAAATGTGCCACCCATTCATTTTTGCAGCTGCTAGAAAGTCTGTAGTTTTATATGAATGAGATTTCTTAGTTGAAAGAAACCTACCCACATAATAGCCTCAAACCAGGGCTAGGAAATATCTACATTTTTATTGGGGGATGGTTTTCTCCAAATAGTAGCATATAAGTGATTGTTTTGCTGTGGTTAAATCATTTCAGTAATGTTCAACTCTTTCTGACCCCATTTTAGGATTTTCTTGGCAAAGATATTGGAATGGTTTGCCATTTCTTTCTCCAGGTCATTCCTACATATGAGGAAACTGAGGCAAATAGAGTTAAGTGACTTGCCCAAGGTCACATAGTGTCTGAGGCCAGATTTGAATTTGGAGATGAGTCTTCCTGTTTCCAAACCCAGTGTTCTATCTACTGTGCCACCTACTTTACTAAATTCTAAATATTCTGCTTTGACAGTAGGGGAAGGAATTTTATTGTAATGGCAAGGAGTGTCGGTCAGAGCTGAGTTCAAGGTATGGCCCCAGCATCTACTCATTATATGAATGAGAGAAGTCACTTCACTTATCTAAGTATCAGTTTCCTCATCTCTAAAATGGGAATAACATTTTTACTATTTATCTGACAGGGTTGTTGCGTTTAAAACATTTTGTGAATCTTAAAATATTCCATAAAGATGAATTATTATTATTAATTAATTATAAAGTAGCCAAATGCTATATGACTAGGCATTAGTAAATGCTGAACAGGGATCTGGGACTTTCTGGAGGACTTCTTGAAATTGTCGTTTTAATTAACAACCTAACATAAGAATGATTATAACAAGTAATATATGTATATATATGTGTGTATATATACATATATATATATATTGCTTTCAAGTACTTTACACATTTTATCTCATTTGATCCCAACAACAACCCTGTAAGGTGGGAACTGTTTTTATTCCCATTGTATAGTCTACTTTAATTTCAGTGCCTTCCCTCTGAGTTTATAAACTCCAATTTATCTTCTTTGTAAATTGAGCAATATATCCTAGTTGTTCGCAAATTGTCTCGTCCATTATTAGCCCCATTATCATACTCATTTTTCAGTCCTCCTTAATCTCATAAGACTGAGACTGTCCTGAGACTATTCCCAGCTTATCATGTATAGCTCTTGTTTGCTCATAGTTGTTTCCATGTCTCCTCCCACTAAAATGTAAGCCCCTTCAGAGAGCTTTTCGCATCTTCACACTTAGCATACTACCTAGGATATAGTAGATGCTTAATAGATGATTGTTGACTTGATTTAACTTGAGAAAATTGAGTCTGAGAGAGGTTGAGTAACTTGTCTAAGGTCATGTAGCTAGTAGCTGTCAACAGACATGAATATTTCAATATATAAAGAACCGGAGAGAACTGTGTCTTAAACTGGAAACTCCCATGTTTAAGTGAATGCTAAATTTAACATGGTTACTGTTGTTTGTTCAGTAATTTTCAGTCATGTCCAACTCTTTATGATCCCATTTGGGGTTTTCTTGGCAGGGATATTGGAATGGTTTGCTGTTTCCTTCTCTAGATTATTTTATAGATGAGGAAACTCAGGCAAACAGGGTTACATGACTTGCTCAGAATCATACAGCTAGTAAATGTCTGTGGCTGAATTTGAACTCAGGAAGATGAGTCTTCCTGATTTTCAGGTCCATCACTCTATCCACTCTGTCATGTAACTGCCCAAATTTAACACAGGAGTACTTCCCACAGTACTTTTCCAGATGAACATATCATTGGAAAACTGCCATATTAAAAATAAACATGATAGTGATAAAGATGAAGAAAGATGATATTTTGGCATGCTGTTGATCTTGGACAAGTCAATCTCCTTGTTCTAGACAACTCTCTAAGACATTATGCTGAAGAGAAGATGCCAGCCTGCATTAGTCAAGTTTCCACATCTGGGAGTTCCTGTTACTAATTAAATCATAAGTCCAGTGTCTATCCTATTAAATAGATGGTGAGGTCCTTCAGATGCTCTTGTTTACACATGACTAAGAAGTGGTTGCAAAGACTTAGGTCATTACAGTGCCTCCTCAGTGAGATCTGTGATTGTTCATAGGAGCTGAGTCTACCTATACATACAAAATACCAAATAGGTGAAAAATAGCCATTGTCCATTCTCTGACCTGCAGCTGAATAATCAGTTGCTTGAGTTAGTTCATCAAAACATGTATAAGAGGAAAGGTTCACAATTCTCTTTTCTGTTCTTTGTATATTGAAATATTCATGTCTGTTGACAGCTACTAGCTATATGACCTGAGGAAAGTTACTTAACCTCTCTCAGACTCAGTTTTCTCAAGTTAAATCAAGTTAACAAGCATTTATTGAGCAACTACTATATGCTAGGGGGTATACTAAATAAGAAGATACAAAAATGGACGAGTTAGGTCCAGAATGGAAAAAGAGTAAGAAAACAGGATGAATTGCATCTGGGGAATTGTTCAGGGCTTTTAATGATTGTAGGTAGTTCTCTAGTGCTAAGATGCCATTTTTAAGCCTATATTTTCCTAGTGATGCTGTGTGGTTGCAACAACACAATCTCTAAAAACTCCCAATTTCAAAGGACAATAATGGCTCCAAGGACAATAGAAAGACTCATGTTGGACACAGTTGAGCTGCAGAGTATTTTCAGTGATGACCTGTGCTGAAGATATGCTTTAAATTTTAAAATTTAAAAAATATGCTTCTATTGAGGAGACAAGTGATAGAAAAAAAAAAACTGAATCCATTATGTGGAGGATGAGGGGTGGTAAATGGATAGTCCAAGAACTCTTCTGGGAACCCATGAAATGTACAATAGAGTTAAAGAAATGTCTTCCTCATATTGAAAGGGATCTTCTTTGGGGATCATAGAGAAAAACACAGGCAAGAATTATCCAGGATGAGTAGACTTGGCTATGTTGTGATCCACAATGATGAAGGAGATATTCAGATTAAAAAGATCAAAGGACCAGAACTAAAGCTCACATTGATTAGCAGCTGCTTGCTGCGGAAAGCCCATTTGAATCTCAGAGCCCAAGCACTAGCTGGGCGGATCTAGGCGGGGGTGGACAGGAATCTCAGAAGTCAAGTAACTGGCTGGCAAAATGCCTAGAAAAGGGAAGAAAAATAAAACTATAGAGAGTTTTTTCGAACAGATGCAAATGATCCCGACTTTCGGATCTGACCATGAGGACGTATTCTTGCCATCAGGGAAAGACGTGGAGGGCGGGGCCTTGGTATCCCAGACATCCCAGGGGGATGTCGGGTGGGCTCAGGCCTTGAAAGAGCTCAAAAAGGATTTTGAAAAGCAAGTTAGACAGGTGGAGGCAAAACTAGGAAGAGAAATGAGAGAGATGCAAGAAAAGTATGAAAAACAGGTCAATACCTTGCTAAAGGAGACCCCAAAAAATGCTGAAGAAAATAAGACCTTGAAAAATAGGCTCACTCAATTGGCAAAAGAGGTTCAAAAAGCCAATGAGGAGAAGAAGGCTTTCAAAAGCAGAATTAGCCAAATGGAAAAAGAGGTTCAAAAGCTCACTGAAGATAATAGTTCTCTCAAAATTACAATGGAACAGATGGAGTCTAATGACTTTACGCAAAACCAAGAAATCACCAAACAAAACCAAAAGAATGAAAAAATGGAAGAGAATGTGAAATATCTCATGGGAAAAACAACTGACCTGGAAAATAGATCCAGGAGAGACAATTTAAAAATTATGGGACTACCTGAAAGTCATGATCAAAAAAAGAGCCTAGATATCATCTTTCATGAAATTATCGAGGAAAACTGCCCTGACATTCTACAACCAGAGGGCAAAATAAGTATTGAAAGAATCCATCGATCACCACCTGAAAGAGATTCAAAAAGAGAAACTCCTAGGAACATTGTGGCCAAATTCCAGAACTCCCAGCTCAAGGAGAAAATCTTACAAGCAGCTAGAAAGAAACAATTCCAGTATTGTGGAAATAAAATCAGGATAACTCAAGATCTAGCAGCTTCTACATTAAGGGATCGAAGGGCGTGGAATAGGATATTCCAGAAGTCAAAGAAACTAGGACTCAAACCAAGAATCACCTACCCAGCAAAACTGAGTATAATACTTCAGGGGAAAATATGGTCTTTCAATGAAACAGAGGACTTACAAGCATTCTTGATGAAAAGACCAGAGCTGAAAAGAAAATTTGACTTTCAAACACAAGAATGAGAAGAAGCATGAAAAAGTAAACAGCAAAGAGAAGTCTTAAGGGACTTACCAGAAGTGAACTGTTTACATTCCTACATGGAAAGACAATATTTGTAACTCTTAAAACTTTTCAGTATCTGGGTAGTTGGTGGGTCCATACACACACATGTACATGCATGCACGCACACACACATACACACATGCACACACATACAGAGACAGAGAGCATAGATTGAATCGAATAGGATGGGACCATATCTTAAAAGAAATTAAGGTAAATGGTGAGAGAGAAATGTAGTGGGAGGAAAGAGGGTGAAATGGAATGGGGTAATTATATGTCATTTAAGAGGCAAGTAGGAGACTTTTTAGTGGAGGGAAAAAGAGGAGAGCTGAGAAAAAAAACAAAAAACAAAAAACAAGAAGTTTACCCTCATCACATTTGACTAAAGGAAGGAATAAAATGCACACTCATTTTGGTATGAAAACCTATCTTACAGTATAGGAAAGTGGGGGAGAAGGAGATAAGCAAGGGGGGGGATGATGGAAGGGAGGGCAAAGGGAGGAGGGAGCAATTTGAAGTCAACACTTGGGGAGGGACAGGATCAAGAGACAGAAGAGAAACAATGAGGGGCAGGATAGGATGGAGGGTAATTCAGTTAGTCTTACACAACACGACTATCAGGGAGGTCATTTGCAAAACTACACAGATATGGCCTATATGGAATTGCCTGCCTTCCCAAAGGGAATGGGTGGGGAGGGAGGGATGGGGAGAATTTGGAACTCAAAGTTTTAGGAACAACTGTTGAGTATTGTTGTTGCTACTAGGAAAGAAGACATACAGTTAATGAGGAATAGAAAGTCATCTGACCCTACAGGAGAAAAGAGAAAATGGAGACAAGAGAAGGGAGGGATGACAGAAGAGAGGGCAGATTGGAGATAGGGAAAATTAGATTGCTTGGGGTATTGGGGTGGGGGGAGGGGATAAAAGGGGAGAAAATTTGGAACCCAAAATTTTGTGAAAATGAATGTAAAAAGTTAAATAAATAAATAAGAAAAATTAAAAAAAAGATCAAAGACCTTATTAAGAAGACTGAACTATTCCATCTTTGGTCAGTCAGACAATAAATATTTATTAAGTGTTGACTCTGTGCTAGGCATTCTGTTAAGTTCTGGGATACAAAGAAAGGCAAAAGTCTGCTCTTAAGGGGCTCGTAGTCTAAAGGGAAAGACAACATGCAAGCAACCAAGTACAAACAAGACAGATAAAGGATAAATTGGACCTAATCAAATGGAAGAAGGCACTAAGAAAGATGGACTTTTAGCTGGGACTTGAAGGAACCAGGAAACTAGGGGGCAGAGATGAGGAGAGAGAATATTCCAAATATGAGGGATGGGCAGTGAAAATGCCTGGAATCAGGAGAGGGAATGTCTTATTCAAGGAGCATCAAGAAAGCCATTTAAATTTTTAAAATTTTCTCTCTTCCCATTTTTCCATTGTTGTTTCAAGATGACCTGATTGTCTAGTCAGGGCTGGCCAGGGATTTTAAAAATTATTTGTGAAATGGTATATGAATTATATGAATTGACAAATCCAGGTCACATTGTATCTGGTGACAGTGAAGGCTTCAGAAGTCCAGCTGTACTGAGGTTCCATTTCAGACTGAGCCTCTTTCCAGAAACTGGGCCACTTTAAGATCCAACTTCTTTGCTTGCTTCTAGAACTGAAGGCTAGAGACAGAAAAGAGAAGGAGATGACTTGTAAAAATGATGAGAAGTTCTTTCATTTCCTTCTTTCCTTTCAAGTTTCAGTGCTTAAGTAATGTTTGTCAAGTATGTTCTTGATATAGAGGTCCTTGCCAAATTCTCATTGGTGTGTTCCAAATAAGAATGATATCAGAATAATTTAAAGTACTCAAGCAATCACCAGAATACTGTTTCAGCCTAATGGTTAAATCCTGACTCCATAAACCCTAAAACTATAATTCTTTTGCCCTTTCATTTGCTAACTGCAAAATAAACAGATCACTGATTCCCCCCTACCTCCAAATGGTACCAGGAGGTAGAATAAAATTTAGGGAGTCCTTGTGTCTGTGGTAAATAGCAACATCTAGATTTGATTCTATCCCTTCCAGCTGAATATTTATTCCCACTTTATTAGTTTTCCATCAACAGGTCCCATCCTATCAATTTAACCCTATTATCTACCTCTGGCCAAAATGTACTTCCTGCTCTCGTCAATCTCTTCACCGTCCTTCACCAACACTACATGGACCGTGCCCATTACCATTTCCGGGCATTGAGTCAGACTGTTCCTATATCACTATTCCTCTTTTCTAACCAATTACTACCCACCTTTCAATATGAAACTCATGGCCCACATCTTCATTTTTTCATATTTAATTTTTTATTGTTATTTCCTAAACATCAAATAACATGACTCCATACACAAAAATAGAATAAGAGATCTATACATAAAACTGTAAGCCTTACAAGATTATAGACAAGGTTGTGTCGTTTTTTTAATGCAAATTTATCTCTCCTTGAAAGTCCCAGAAATCTTTTGCTGCACAGCAATGGGTGTTTGGGGAAAATTCTGAAGTCTGTGCATGTTGAATAGGACTAGTTCACAGTAAATTCTGGGAAAACAAAAAGAGGCACAAAATTTGAAAGTTATGAATCATTTCATGTGAGAGAAACATATGAAGCAACTTGTCTTCTCCCCAGAGCCTTCAACCACAAAAAAATTTATAAAGATGTGGGATAGAGCATCTACAATACCACACTAGAGAGGTTGTAAGACCATCAACATTGTTGGCTACTCCAGCAACCTCAGGTCATGTGCTACTAACCAGGCCTGATCTGATTTCCCAAAAGACATGAACCTTGAGAAAGTTGTTCAGATGGTACAGAACCAGACTGAAGAGGAAGTGTCTTTTAAGTTTTTGTCAGTATGCATTATGAATCTCTTGTGTCTTAAGCTTTTCTTTTATGTGTAGGGGAAAAAATAGCTGTCCTATACTTGATCTACTCTGTACGTGGATGACTTTCTATTCCTTTTAAGGGAGATGTTAGACATGAGCTATACCTATGATTTAAGTGATTTTTCCCACAGCTCCAGAATAGGGATATAGAGCTAAAGAGAATGAAAAAAGAGACTGTCCCTGACCTTAGAAGAAAGACTTCCCCAAGACTGAACTTGGTCTGTACACATGAGCCTAGAGTTAGGAAAACCACTTAGTTAAACAATCAATATGCATAACATATATGCAGATAAAATTTATGTATATGTAGGCCCTCTGGGAAAATGGCTGGGATACTCACCCTCTCTCACTAAGGGGCCCTAGTCTGAGTTCAATAGATCTATTTTTACATATACATAAACATATTAAAATGAATAGTGTGACGTTGTTGGGTTAACTGAAAAGACTATCTGTCCAACTTCATACATAAGTGTTACTACAGCTGATATAGTTCTTAATTTTTAAATTTCCTTTTTTTGTATTATAAATTTGACCAATATCAATAATCTTATTTTTCTTATGTAAAGTAGAACAGAGAAAAAGGATTGCATATGAAAAAGCAAATCTCCATGACATACAGCTCTTTAAAAAAAATTCAGACTTAACATGGAAGTTCTATTCATGAATCCCTAAGACACTGCAGATTCTCCTAAAGAAGATCTGTCATGGTTCTTCAGTCACTTCAGTTATGTCTGACTCTTCACAACCCCATTTAGGGTTTTCTTGGCAAAGGGATGAGAGGGGTTTGGCATTTCCTTTTCCAGCTCATTTGACAGATGAGGAAACTGAGGTAAGCAAGGTTAAGTGACTTGCCAAGAGTAGAGTGCCTGATACTGGATTTGAATTCAAGAAGATGAGTCATTCTGAATCTAGAACCAATGCTTTACCCAGTGTACCACCTAGGTGCCCTCAGAAGAAATCTGTAATAACTCTCAAAGGAATTTAGCTTGTTCATCCATACAGGAAAAACAGAGGGGATGAAAAATGTCTGTTGCCCAGATTTCATTTGGATGGATACCCTATAGAACTTGTCCAACAGTCTATACATCATGAGATGGGCAATAGATAGGCAGTTAACTGTGCCCCAAATTGATTAGTGGTAAGAAAGTAAGCTGAGTTGTTTTGGGGAAATTATTATACTGATCCCAGGAAAGCAAAGGGCTATCTTTTAAGTACTTACATCTTCTCAGTATTGCTATATAATGACAAGAAGGAACACTACTGCCTCTGAAGTACTAAAGATGAGCATCACACAGAGAACAATGGAGAGGCACATGGCAAGTGTGAGCAGAGGGCAACAGAAAACCAGTGAGAAATCCTGAAGAAGAACTAGAATGAAGGAAGTCAACAAGGAATTGTACAGTAGGAAGAAGGGATGGGCTGGTTTCCTGGCAAAGGCTCCGATAATGCCCTCTCCAAATGGGGAGAAATTAACAAAGACTTAGCCCATTGAATGGACTGCCTATGTGAAACTTTTGGGAGAATATGGACAAGAATAAGATAGGTTGGGAGGCAGGAATGGGTTGTGATCTACATCCACTGGAAGAACTTCTCAATCAATGAGATGGGGATCCATTTGAGTACTTGAGTATTCTCCCATTAATGCTATATAGTTGTGAATCATAGAATCCACTCTCTCAGATAAATAAAAATTGCTGGGGACCCAAAGACCAGTGGAATGATCCTTGGAGTCTACAACATATTGTGATGTATTACAAATGATTATATGCAAGTGGTACAAAAGACATTTTGTGGTCATCAAAATTGAGGCCCAGAAAAGCTCTGTGAGTTGCCCCATATCATACCTGATTAAGATTAAAAGGTCAGAAAGACACCCTTATCTACATTTTGTCTTCAAGCCATCCATATCACCAGGGGAAACTCCTGCATTGGTGAAATCATGGATCCACTTGAAGGAAGAAAATAGGGATTTATTAAACACCTACTAGATGCTAGGCATTGTGCTAAATATATGATTTACAGATATCTCATTTGATCCTCAACAACCCTGGGAGGGTGGAGTTATTATTAGCCCCATTTTGTAGATGGGGAAACTGAGATTTAAAGAACTGAAATGATTGTCCAGAGTCACATAGCTAGTAAGTGTCTGAAGCAGGAATTGAATTCAGGACTTCCTGACTTCAGGCTGAGCTGCCTCAGTTTGAATTCATTTGGGTTCTCATACCATCCTCTTTGCCTAAGTCCTCTGCTGAACTTCTTTCTTCTTAGTATTTTTTCATTATTCATAGTTATTCTTTCACTTCTTTTCTCTTTTTCAGCACTACTATTGCTATCCTCTCATTTCCCTCCCTAGTCCCCCACTCAAGAGCTAAACAAATCCATGTAATGGCTGTGTCTGTCTAATTTTTCTACTACTCAGTCCATCTGGCAAAGGGTGGAAGATCTGATTTCTCACCAGTTTGGTGAAACCCAACAGGTCACTGCATCGAGCACAGTTCTTAAGATCTTCAAGAAATGTTTTCCTTATATTCATTGTAAAAATATATCACTAATCCACACAGAAGATATCTTGTTTGGGGACAATCTTTATAATAACAAGTTTTGGACTAAGCCTGTGACTTCACTGGTATAATGATAATGATGATGGTGATGATAGCTATTATCAATATAGTATTATTTCTTTTTTAAAATTTATTTATTTAACTTTTTACATTCATTTTCACAAAATTTTAGGTTCCAAATTTTCTCCCCATTTATCCCCTCTCCCCACCCCAATACACCGAGCATTCTAGTTTTCCCTATCACCAATCTGCCCTCTCTTCTATCATCCCTCCCTTCTCTTGTCCATATCTTCTCTTTTGTCCTGTGGGGCCAGATGACTTTTATTCCCCATTACCTGTATTTCTTATTTCCTAGTAGCAAGAACAATACTCAACAGTTGTTCCTAAAACTTTGAGTTCCAAATTCTCCCCATCCCTCCCTCCCCACCCATTCCCTTTGGGAAGGCAGGCAATTCAATATAGGCCATATCTGTGTAGTTTTGCAAATGACTTCGATAACAGTCGTGTTTTATAAGACTAACTGTATTTCCCTCCATCCTATTCTGCCCCCCATTGTTCCTATTCTGTCTTTTGATCCTGTCCCTCCCCAAGAGTGTTGACCTCAAATTGCTCCCTTCTTCCATTGCTTTCCCTTCCATCATCCCTCCCTCCCTGCTTATCTCCTTCTCCCCCACTTTCCTGTATTGTAAGATAGGTTTTCATACCAGAATGAGTGTGCATTTTACTCCTTCCTTTAGTCGAATGTGATGAGGGTAAACTTCATGTTTTTTTCTCAGCTCTCCTTTTTTTCCCTCCACTAACAAGTCTCCTGCTTGCCTCTTGAATGAGATAGAATTAACCCCATTCCATTTCACCCTCTCTCCTCCCACTACATTTCTCTCTCACCATTTACCTTAATTTCTTTTAAGACATGGTCCCATCCTCTTCAATTCACTCTGTACTCTCTGGCTCTGTGTGTGCATGTTTGTGTGTATGTGTGTGTGCGTGCATGCATGTACATGTGTGTGTGCATGTGTGTGTGTGTGTGTGTACATCTGTGTGTGGTCCCACCAACTACCCAGATACTGAAACGTTTTAAGAGTTACAAATAGTGTCTTTCCATGTAGGAATGTAAACAGTTCACCTTTGGTAAGTCCCTTATGACTTCCCTTTGCTGTTTACTTTTTCATGCTTCTTCTCATTCTTGTGTTTGAAAGTCTAATTTTCTTTTCAGCTCTGGTCTTTTCATCAAGAATGATTGAAAGTCCTCTATTTCATTGAAAGACCATATTTTCCCCTGAAGTATTATACTCAGTTTTGCTGGGTAGGTGATTCTTGGTTTGAGTCCTAGTTCCTTTGACTTCTGGAATATCCTATTCCACGCCCTTCGATCCCTTAATGTAGAAGCTGCTAGACCTTGTGTTATCCTGATTGTATTTCCACAATACTGGAATTGTTTCTTTCTAGCTGCTTGCAATATTTTCTCCTTGACCTGGGAATTCTGGAATTTGGCCACAATGTTCCTAGGAGTTTCTCTTTTTGGATCTCTTTCAGGTGCTGATCAGTGGATTCCATGAATACTTATTTTGCCCTCTGGTTGTAGACTATCAGGGCAGTTTTCCTTGATAATTTCATGAAAGATAATATCTAGGCTCTTCTTTTGATCATGGCTTTCAGGTAGTCCCATAATTTTTAAATTGTCTCTCCTGGATCTATTTTCCAATGAGATATTTCACATTCTCTTCCATTTTTTCATTCTTTTGGTTTTATGATTTCTTGGTTTCTCAGAAAGGCATTAGCCTCCATCTGTTCCATTCTAATTTTGAGAGAACTATTTTCTTCAGTGAGCTTTTGAACCTCTTTTTCCATTTGGCTAATTCTGCTTTTGAAAGCATTCTTCTCCTCATCGGATTTTTGAACCTCTTTTTCCAATTGAGTGAGTCTATTTTTCAAGGTGTTATTTTCTTCAGCATTGTTTTGGGTCTCCTTTAGGAAGGTATTGATCCATTTTTCATGCTTCTCTTGCATCTCTCTCATTTCTCTTCCCAGTTTTTCCTCCACCTATCTAACTTGCTTTTCAAAACCCTTTTTGAGCTCTTCCATGGCCTGAGTCCATTGGATATCTATTTCAGATGTTTGGGATACAGAGACCTTGACTTCTATGTCTTTCCCTGATGGCCAGCATTGTTCTTCCTCATCAAAAAGGAAAGGAGGAAACATCTGTTCACCAAGAAAGTAACCTTCTATGGTCTTATTTTTTTTTCCCTTTTCTGGGCATTTTCCCAGCCAGTTACTTGACTTCTGAGATTCCTCTCCACCCCCACCTAGATCTGCCCAGCTAGTGCTTGGGGTCTGAGATTCAAATGCTCCTCCCCAGCCTCAGGGCTTTCAGTGGTGGGCGGGGCTTCTATTCAGGGTAAGATTAAATTCAGGTTCTCAGGTGGGGGCAGAGCCGCCACCCAGGCTCAGTTCCCTCAGGGGGTTTATGTGGAGATCTTCAGTAACGGATCTGAGGTCCTTCCTGCTCTGGGAGCCCCTGGCCGGCACTGCCTCTGCCGCTGCCTCCCAAGGGGGCCTGAGTTCTGGAGACACCCCGTTCCCTCTCGGCTAGCCCAGAAGTCTCTCTCACTGACCTGTGCACCTGTGGGTGGAGGGACCTTCGTGGCTGCCAGAGGTTCTGTCTCTGAAGCCTGCTCGGATCTGCTCTTCTCAGGGCCCTGCAGCCAGGGCAGGGCTGGGCTCCGCTGTCTGGTGCGTGAGGGACCTTTGGTGCTGGTTTTTCAGGGCTCTCTGGAACGGAATTCTCCTCCACTCCATTGTTGCATGGCTTCCACTGCTCCAGAATTTGTGGGGAGTTCTTTTTACAGGAAATTTATGGGTTGTGGGTTTGGTGCTAGCATATGTGAATCTTTCTACTTGGCCATCTTGGCTCCTCCCTCATCTTACTTGATTTTTTTAATAATCCAGGGGATAAGCAAAGCAGAGAGTATTCTAGAATAGACCATATAACAGTGCTCTAGAATAGACATACCCATGGAAACATGTTCTAGAATAGACACACCCATGAAAGCATGTTCTAGAATAGACATGCCCATGGAAACGTGTTCTAGAATAGACACACTCATGGAAATGTGTTCTAGAATAGACATGCCCATAGAATAGCATTCTACAAAGATATTTCAATGGAGTGGCATTCTAGAATAGATATACCCATTCTACGGATAGAGAAATGGAATTCTGAAAAGGTATATATTAGGTCACAGATCTCATAAATACACTAAACAAATGAATAACTAGTTAAATCCCAGGTCCTCTCATGCAAATCCAGTTCTCTTTGCCATGAGGAGGTCAATGAATGGAATACTGGGTAGTGATGAGAGAAAGATGGAGTATAAGTATTGACAGGGAGAGAGCCATAGACATCTGGTCTCAGCTGTTTCCTTTAATCTGTTACTTCCTTTGATCACCAAATGCTAGCTCACTCAATCCTTACAACAACCCTGTGAAAAGGGGGCCATTATTAGTCCCATTTTATAGATTTGGAAGTTGAGGCTGACAGCAGGCCAGTAATTTGTCCAAGGTCACATGGTTCATAAATGCCTGAAACAAGATTTAAATTCAGGTCTTCCCCAATTCAAGTCCAGAATTTTTTACACTGTATCACCTATCAGGAACTCCCAGTCCAGAAACTCCCTTTACCAATACAGATCTAGAGATTCTCTGCAATTCATTGCCAAGAGAATACTGAACTAAACAACAGCCACCTACAAAACAAAACAAAACAAAAAAAACTTTTCTGTCCCAACTTCTCTTACCCAACCTACTCCACCCTCCCCCCCTTTTACTAAATTCTTGAATTGAGTAGTTCCTTGGTTGCCACAAACAAAGAAGTGTTTGAGGAATTCTGTTTCTATGGGAACATAGATTTGGAGAGGTAATTCAGATAGGATGGATGGGGCTGACTTCTATAGGCAGATGCAAGAGAAACAAGACAGCAAGATAGAAGACAGAAAGTCTTAGCTTTTTGCTTTTCTGGTAGAATTCTTTCCACGAATGAGGCCCTCCTGCCCATCACAATAGGCCACTGAGCTACAGAAACCTGGTCTCTGCACTAGGGATGATGCTCTGAATCCCTGCTTTGTAACAGATGGGCAAGGTGGTACGGTGGATAGAGGACCTAGACTGTGGAAGACAAGCCAAGTACAAATTCAGCCCAAGACGCTTACCAGCTATGTGACTCTAAGTGCTGTAATCTTCAGTTTTCTCATCTGTAAAATGGGAATTCTAATAGCACCTACCTTCCAACACTGTTGGAAAGCACTTCGCAAATCTTAAATCACTGTATTAATGATAGCTATTATTGTTACTATTACATAGAAATTCTACAACCCTGTCAAAATGCACAAGAAATGGTTGGACATAGGAAAAACAGATATTTGGAATCCATTGCTGTAATTATTTAAAGCCTTGTCTCTGTAGGGTAAAGGCTCTTAACCTGGGATCTATGAACTTGTTTCCTTTTTACTATTTTGATAATTATATTTTAATATAATTGGTTGCCTTTATAATCTTATATATGTTATTTTATATATTTATAAAACATTAGAAGGAATACATAGCTTTCACCAGATTGTCAAAGGGGTCTACAACCCCCAAAATGGCGAAGAATCCTTGCTGGAGGGGAAATTAGATGAATTTTGATTCATAATCCCAATACCTCTCTTTAAAGAAAAAAAATTATTGGAAGAAAATTGAATTTTCAGAGTTATTTAGATCCTTGGCAATCCTTTTTTTCAGTACCCTTGTAGAATGCCACACAGTGAGTGATCATATTTTTAAATATACTTGTCCTCATTAGACTAACCAAACAAGACACAGTGTTCTCTGGAATGAGAACCATCCCTGACACTCACTTGCATTACTGCTGGGATTCCGGTAAACGCAGTGGTGACATCATCTCCCTGGCTGAGTGCCTGGAGTGGGGCATTGCATTCCCCAGTGACAGCAGCAGCCACTGAGGCCAAGGACTGGAACACAAGGAGAAGGAGGCTACCCTGAAAAATGGGCTGGACATTTAGCCTCAAGTAACAAGCTAAGAACAAACTGTCGTTCAGTTGTTTTAGTCATGTTTGATTCGCCAAGATACTATTTGGAGTTTCCTTTGCAAAGATATTGGAGTAGTTTGCCATTCCTTCTCCAGTCCATTACACAGATGAGAAAACCAAGGTAAAAAGGGTTAAGTGACTTCCCCAGGGTCACACAGATACTAAGTGTCTGAGTCCAAATCTGAGCACATCAAGATGAGTCTTTCTGACTCTAAGCCCTGCACCCTATCCAATGTGTCACCTAGCTGTCCCAGAGAACAAACGTCATCCTTCAAGGCTTCTCAGGAGACACAGAAAAGGGCCTGAGATTCGAGGGCTGGAGGGAGGGAATGATACACTGACTATCCCAGGATCATAAATTTAGGGAGGAGGGAGAAAGGGTGAAAGGAACAGGTATTTATTGAGTACCTATTGCGTATCAGGAACCAGGTTAAGCACTTCACAAAAGTCCCATTCAATCCTCACAACCATCATGTGAGGCAGGTGCTATTATTATCCATTTTACAAATGAGGAAACAGAGGCTGATAGAGATTATGTGATTTATCTAGAGACACACAGTATCTGTACTTGGGTCTTCCCCGACTCTAGTTCTGGCACTCTATCCACCGCACCACCCAGCTGAAATGACATGGGGTTCAACAGTCATCTAATACAACACTTCCATTGTATAGATAAAAACAAAGTGACTTGTCCAAGATCACCAAGCATGTAGATTCAAACCCAAGATCTCTGATTCCAAAATCAACACTCATTCCACTTTACCATCCTGTCTCCCTAATGAAGGTTGTTTCTTCAATCTTCTAGTTGGGCCATAGATTTAGAGCTGGAAATGACTTGACAAGTCTTTTGATCTCTTCACAGATAAAGAAACTGAGGCCTAGAAAGATTAAATGATCTGCCCAGGGTCACAGTGTTAGCAGACATGAGATTTAATGCTGAATCCCAGTTCATTGATCAACCCACCAAATCACACTGGGTCAAGCCCTGACTTTACAATCCATTCTAATTAAACATGATTATCATAGGAGATAACCGCCCCCCACGTGATTGAGAATCAAACTTCTTTCAAATTATACCATCCAAAATCACCTTGGAAGAGGCAAGGCAAAGATTCATAGTGTTTTTAGCAGATGCAGAATGAAATATAAAAAGGAAATTTGTTTGATTTGCACATACAATACAACAGGGTGATAGTACTAGAAATTTTACCTTACTTCTCCCTGCATCGAACAGCTATGTGACTGGGGACAATTCACACGACAATTTCCTGAGGCCTTACTTTCTTTGGTCATAAAATGCCTTTTACACACTTCTTAATGCTTATCGCCATCAGTAATATGTTGTAACATATTATAATCACCAGAAACCTTTTCATTTCCCTTGGGGTCAACAGCAACCTTGATTTCTCTAAGGTAATGAGTTCAATCATTCACACTCATGAAGGATCCATGGGACAGTATTCAAATATTTACATATATCTGTGATGTCCTCAATTCAAGAATTAGCTCTAATGATGCAGATTGTAACTCCCATCCTTGGAGACCCTTGTCTACCTTCCCCCAAAATTTCACCCCAAGGTGTCTACCCAACATGAGGGAAACCTTCCTTGCTTTCTCCTGACAGTACAAGGGTCCCAGAGGGGCACTTTGGCTCTCCATTTCTCATCTTTCTCTCTTGACACATGGCCAGTCTGTCTTCTCTTCCCATTATACTATTCCTTAATGGCATCCTTTTCTCCTGTTCTGTGGAGTTGCTCATGGGCAAGGTAGCCAGATGGCACAGTGGATGGAGAGTTGGGCCTGGAGTCAAGAAGGTCTGAGTTCAAATCTCAAATCATTATTAGCTATGTGACCCTGGGCAAGTCACTTAACTGCTGCCTGCCTCAGTTTGCTCCATTGTAAAAATGGGGATAATAACACTACCTACCTTCTAGCATAGTTGTGAGAACCAAATAAGATAATATTTATATATACTATTAAGATAATGTGTATAAAATATAATATTCATGAAATTTTTGTAAAATATAAAATTTCTAAAAGGTAATATTCATAAAAATTTATATTTATAAATAATAATAATAATAAGATAATATGTATACAGCTTAGAACAATGCCTGGCACACAGTAGGAGCTTAATGAATGCTTGTTCCCCTGCCACTTCCCATGTTGCAGCCTGCTCACTCCCAGCATAGGTCTCTCCATTCCCCATCTGTGTTTTACTCATCTTTGGCTCTTCAGAGGTAGTGGTGTTTCATATCTTGCTGTCATATAGCAACACTGATATGATGTTTATGCTTTCATAGGAGACTCAGGGTCAGCAAAAGAACTTCTCAATTTCCCCAAAACAATCAAGTCTGTTCTCCTCCAGACCCAGTTCATTGTCCTTCTATATCATCTTTTCCAGATCAACATGCAGAGAGAAAGCTCAACAAGGTATCCATCCAAATGCAGGTTGAAATCTGGGCAATAGATGTACTTCATCCGCTTGTCTTTCTTGTGTGGATGAATAGGCCATATACCTTCAAGTGATTGAGTCATTTGAGTTTTTCAGGACACTTTGTAATATTCTGGGACTTGATACATTCAGTGCTTTATCATCTACAAATGGGAACAATGGAGGACCTCACCATCCACATGGAATTTCCCTTCAATCTGTACTTTGGACCATCACATCTTCTCTGTCACAGTAGGGAAGGTCTTAGGAGAACTTACATCTCCCATTTTCATGCCTCCTCTAATGTTTCTTGTCAGAGGGTCATTGAAATAGGGTTATTCCTGTTGTTACATCTTCCAGGGAACCTTGTCTAATCTTGAGATATGATAAATGGGAAACACTTTCTTGCAAATGAACCCGTCAGACAGGATTTTATCAAATATTTTTTCCTAGTCACCAAATAATGAGTGTTATGGGATCTTATATTCTTTACTTCTTTCAATGAATGTCAGATGTGGTCCACTGGTGAATATGGTTTGTGAAAGTTTGCTTGCTCCCTACAAATCAAGAATGACTTTGATTCATGCATCAAGGCTCTTGCCTCTCATAAAGATTTAGTATAGATGGGAAAATAGACCAACAGCTCAGTAGATACCAATGGTTTCTCTCAATCATCTTTTTTAGTATCAATAAGGTATAAAATATTTTTTCTTTGTCTTTGGTATCTTCTCTTTCTCCTAATAATTGTATTGTCCCCTGCAATAGACCCTGCTTTCACAGGAAGCTTGAGGTCAGTGAGAGAGCTCTATAATTTCCTGAAACCAGTCCAGTGTGCCTTCCTCCTCCTTGTTCAGTCCTGAGCCCAGTTCATTGCTCATCTCTATTGGCTTTTCCAGATATGCATGCTATTGGAAAGCTCTCCAAGGGCATATGTCCAAATGCTTATTAAAATCTAGGGAATAGACAGATGTAAATACTTGGTCCAATTTGGCTGTTTTTTTCTCATAAGTACTATTTCTAACTCCTCCATAAGTATAACCTCGGTGGAGAAGACAGTTTGTACAAATTGTATTGGCCTACATAAATTCTTTTTCTCCTCCTCCCAGAGTCATGCCAGCAACTGTTTAACAACCAGCTCTTTATGTGAAGTCTTTGGGGTGAGAGAAGAAAATGTACCTACTGTAGACTTTTAAGTTTAATCTGTATCATTATACAGATTTTCTTTCTTAAGTCTAGACAATTAACAAAACAAATTAAGCCTTAACTTTTGGTATTTGACATTTTTTGAGGTGTAAATACTCACGTTGAAAATTTAACAATAGGCTCTCCTAGCTCCAGCACACCAAAGTATCTTAGAACACTTGTTGTTCATCCTGTCCAACACTTCATGACCCTATTTGAGGATTTCTTGGCAGGGATACTGGAATGGTTTGCCATTTCCTTCTTCAGCTCATTTTACAGATGAGGAAACTGAGCAAACAGGGTTAAGTGACTTGCCCAATATCACATAGCTAGTAAGTGTCTAAGACCAAAGTCAGGGAGATGAGGCTTCCTATCTCTAGGCCTGTAACTGATCTATCCACTGTATCACCTAGCTGCCTTATCTGCTTTCAAATCTCTAATCAGATACTACTTCCTTAGTGGAGCTTTTCTTTATCCCTATAAAATGAAGGTCTTTGCAACAATCATCAAAGCTACTTGGTACTGGCTAAGCAATAGAGTGGTGGATCAGGCTAGGTACAAAAGACAAAACAGTCAATTACTATAGTAATTTACTATTTGATAAATAGTATTGGGAGAAGAACTCACTATTTCACAAAAAGTACTGGGAAAACTGGAAAGTAATATGGCAAAAACTTGGCACAGACCAACATCTTATATTCTATACCAAGGTAAAGTCAAAATGGGTATATGATTTAGATATAAAGACTGATACTATAAGCAAAGTGGGAGAGCAAGGAATAGTTTACCTGTCAGATCTGTGGAGAAGGGAAGAATTTATGAGCAGACAAGAGATAAGAATATTATGAAATGCAAAATGGATGATTTTGATTACATTTTGCACAAAGCTAATGCAACTAAGATAAGGGAAACAGAATGCCAAGAAGTAATTTTTACAACTAGTGTCTCTGATAAAGGTCTCATTTCTAAAATATATAGAGAATTGAGTCAAATTTATAAAAATAGTCATTTCCCAATTGATAAGTGGTCAAAGAATATGAACAGGCAGTTTTCAGAAGAAGAAATTATAGCTATCTCTAGTCTTATAACAATGCTCTAAATCACTATTGATTAGAGAAATGCAAATCAAAACAACTCCCAGGTACCACATCATACCTATCAGATCAGCTAATATGGCAAAACAGAAAAATAATAAATGTTGGAGAAGATGTGGGAAAACTGGAACACTAATGCTTTGTTGGTGGAGTTGAGAACTGATCCAACCATTCTAGAATGCAATTTGGAAGTATTCCCAAAAGACTATAAATATGTATACCCTTTGATCCAACAGTACCACTTCTAGGATGGCCAGCTAAGTAGTGCAGTGTATAGAGCACCAGTGCAGGAGTCAGGAGGACCTGAGTTCAAATCTCACCTCAGACACTTGACACTCACTAGATGTGTAACCTTGGGCAAGTCACTTAATCCCAATTGCCTCATCCTGGGTCATCTCCAGTCATCCTAGGAATATCTGGTCACTGAATTCAGATGGCTCTGGAAGAGAAGTAAGGCTGGTGACCTGCACAGCACTCCCTCACTCAAAACAAAGCCAAATGCAAGTCATGTCATTATTTCTCTGATGGCATGGTCTTCTTTGGCAATGAAGGATGAACACACACCACTTCTAGGGCTGTATTCCAAAGAGATCATACAAATGGGAAAAGGACCCACATGTACAGAAATATTTAGAGTAGCTCTTTTTGCAGTGGCCAAGAAACAGAAATAGAGATGTCCATCAATTGGGGAATGACTGAACAAGTTGTGGTATATGAATGCAATAGATTGTGCCATATGAATGTATTGTGCCATAAGAAATGATGAGCAGATGGATTTTAGAAAAGTCTAGAAAGACTTATATGAACTGATACTGAGTGAAATGAGCAGAACCAGGAGAACATTATACACAGTAACAGCCACATTCTGCAGTGAGTGACCTTGATAGACTTAGCTCTTCCCAACAATGGAAGGATCTAAGACAACTACAAAAGACTCATGATGAAAATGCTCTCCACATCCAGAGAAAGAACTCTGGAGTCTGAATGCAGATGGAAGCACACTATTTGCTCTCCTTTTCTTTTGTTGTTTCATTTTGCTTCTTTCTCGTGGTTCCTCTCAGTTCTAATTCTTTACAGCATGACTAATGTGAAAATATACAAATGTATAAGTAGATGTAAATGTATAAGTATCATATCGCATGGCATTTTGGGGAGAAGGAGGAGAGAGGGAGGGAGAAAATTCAAAGCTCAAAATCTTATGGAAGTAAAAGCTAAAAATAAATTAATTATATTCAAAAAATAAAATGAAAATCTTTGAATCAATGGTTACTAAAGTCCCTATGCTCTAAATCTGTGCTCCAATGATGATCCTGATGGTCAATACTTTCACTTCAATTTTCATTATACTATTATTATATACTATTATATATAGTATGCATTATACTATACGTAGCATATAATATATGCTATACTATGCATAGTATATAATATATACTATTATACAATATTCTTTATACTATACTTATATGTGTATGTTTTGCCTCTTCCCACTAGACCATAAGCTCCCTGAGGGTCAAGGACTGTTTCTTTTTTTGTCTTTGTATCCCCAGCCCCTATTCTTACACATACCAAGCACTGAATCAAGCAATGCTTATTGAATTGAAATTGATCGACTAAGGTTCTTCACATGGGATCTTGTATCCACTCACACAGTTATAATAAACGATCAAGCACTAGAAAACTCCTAGTCAGCTGAGAACTATGGTTTCCCCCATGACTGAATATTAGAGCCATAGCTAGAGCAGGGCAGATTTGCCTGTTATTCTATGGCACTGATATCTGTAAGAGTCATGCTTTCTCCCCCCTTAGGGAGGGGGTGGTAAAAAGTGAAAGCGATACCCAAGACCAGGGCTCTATGGTGTCAGGAGTCTAGGGGTAAAAGCTGAGGACCTTGTAAAGAATTGAGGTCTTGGGCTAGTAGAATATGGGACTGCTCCTTTGTACCTATAATTGGCCTGTGATGCCACTCCCTCCCCCACTTGTTTTTGTGCTGGGGGGCAAAATCCTAGTTATGTCTCTGATGTATCTTGGCACTGAAGGAGACCCACATCTAACACAGAGAGTGACTTATCTTGGCTGCCCTACATTTGCTCCCCATCCAAAGTTGTCCTGGTGGCATTTGAAATGTACTTGGGTTTCCTTTTTACATCACCTGTGAAGTTATCTTTTTAAGTGATCAGTTTCTTGAACCTTCTGGAGTTGTAGGCTGAGCTGTTTCTACCCATTCATCATGAGTCAGAGATGTAAGCCTATGTTCCTTTGAAAGGTTTCAGGCTTCACAGAAATAATAGGCTGTCTCCAAGTTGGTGACAATTTCAAAGCAACCTGTTTATCTCCCATGAAAAAGGCTCCCAGGGTTTGCCACCTCTGCCTTCCTTCTCTTTCAGGGAACACTACGGTACTGTCTGTCCCCAGGCAGACAGCTCTAACTTTCCCTGGCAGGGTCATTCATTAAAAATATATTTTCTAACTTTAGAAAACGAGTAAAAAGAAAGAGTTACCAACTAGGACTTGAAGCCAGTCTGATGCACTTCTACTTGGGTACCAAGATCAATCACATGGGTCACTTTGATTTGTTTGTCTGATTCATCACTTGTGATTGTAAGGTTTGGGTGGAGAGGTTTTTTTTCTGGATGTAGTAATGTTTTCTAATCCCTTGGTTTGGTTGGTTTTTAATCAATTTCTACTGATTCCAGGGAATGTAGTCCGAACTCATAAAATGTTGGAGCTAGAAAGGATTCCCCACCAGATCACCTGCCTCTTCACCTTTGTTTTACAGATGAGGAAACTGAGCCCCAGAGCAGCAAAATGTCCAAGATCAGTGGCAAAGCTAACCAGTATTCCAAGTAATAGCTTTTCAAGGGTTGGGTAATGCTGGCCATATCAAAAGTTGTTCACATAGTAACAAAAACTGAATCAACACTTAGAGATGCCACTGCTGGGTGGGGATGAGGAGAGACATGCCAGCAGGCATTAACGCATTGTAATTCTAAGCAAGAATTCCTTGAAAAGAGTAAAATGGGTACAGGACCTTTGGGCAAAGTTGGTGCTATCTTTATAGCTATATATTGCTGATGCTTCGCCTTTATCACAGGCCAGGCTAGTCAGTGAATCAATCACTAAGTATCTTTGTCATTATTAGCTAAATTTTACAAAGCACTGTAAGTTTTTCAAAGCAGTTTGCATTTGTTGAGTCATTTGATTCTCACAATAAGCCTGAGAGGTAGGTGCTGTTAGTATACCCATATTACAGATGAGAAAATGAAGAGACAGCGGTTAAGTGACTTGTCCAGAGTCACATAGCTAGTAAGTGTTTAAGCCAGACTTGAACTTAGGTCTTCCTGATTCTAACACCCTATCGATCACACCACTTAGATGCCATATATAAAATGCCACTTATATTCTAGAGGCATTGTCCTTTCCAAATTCTAGGAAATGGAATTGTAAAGAGGGATAAGGTTTTAGTGAAGAACCCACCCTTCTTCACAAGCCAAGGGCAAAAAGCAGGTTTGGAGAAGTTTCTCATTAGCAAAGGCATTTGGCACTAGCCTGTGGTCAGTGTGGGAGTTCTAGTCACAGACAGTCTGAACAGTCAGGTCACAGTCTAAAGTAGGGATAACCTGTGAGCCCCTGTGTTAGAAGAAGTAAAGATTAGTGGGAGAAATACGTACCTGGTTACCTAGTAACTGACTCCAGGTCTCCTGGCTTTCAAACTAGTATTCTTTCCTATCTCTTTTAGTCACATCTCTTTCTTCTGGGAAAAAAGAAATCTAAGCTATTGAAGGGTAGATCCAAACCTGATTTGTAAGGTGGAGTTGTAACACGAGAAAATTAAAGGACATCCAAGCAGCAAAAATAGTTTGGCTTTTTTTTTAATGCCAAACTGCTATAAAACTTTCAAAAAGGAGAATATGAGGTATTCCCACTGCACTATAGTGAATGATGTTACACAGATCTCCCCCTTTCTGGGATCCCTTGACACTTCCTGGGTTCATGGTGAAGTTTAGGGCCAGCAGGAAGTCAAGCCTCTAATTCTATACTTTATCCTGTATAATCTCTCCCAGATTGAGCTAGTTTCAACCTTGGGATCATTAGCAAAAGGCAAATCAGGATAAACTCCGAATAAAATAGTCATATTTCATCTCCCTTTCTCCTTCCCTCCCCCCTCCCAATTCCCCCATTGTCTGCTGGTCTCCATTTCCTACAATCGGCTTTTTCTCTGCTGCAGAAACAACAGCATGTCTAGAATCACTCATGGCAGGGGGTGGGCTCAGTAACTGGGAACCCTGGAAACCTGGGAATCAGGTGTTGTAGAGGGTATTATGGCTTTCTATTGCCATGGCAACTGGGGAAAGCTGTAGAGATTGCTGTTGCGTCCTCGTGGCATTTAAATGGATGATCACCAAAGCTCAGAGCCCAGATGCCATTTTTCTTTTTTTCACTCGCTAGCTAATGTTCCACCTCCACTAATTTTGTCTCAACCTTCCTAAGACTTCCCCCAGTGTCTCTTAAAATGCATAGCCTTCTGGGGAAGTGGAATGGAGGATATAGTTCCCAAAGAGAACGTGGAGTCGGTAACAGGAACTAGACCTGTGATTTCATTAACATAATGATTTTTAAACTGAACTATGGGACTCATATTGAGATAGATACAATCTAGAATACTCCATTTCATATCTCTGATAAAGACATCGCCTTAGGAGGAATAGGAAAAGGGCCATGCCTAGGCATTCACTTCTCCACTTTGCAATTCTCCAGCAGAGACAGAGAACTAGACACATGCCTTTTACACATTAGATATTTGAAGTTCAGGCAAAATCTCTTTTAGACATTTTCGATAAAAGACATTTTCACTGGTCACTTTAAAGGGAAGGGTAACATCCAATTTATTCCCAACCAGCTTTGCTCTCCCCCACCAAACACTTGTTATACCAGACAGTCACAGATAGTGAGCAAATATCTGTATCCAAATAATTATCAGAGACAGGAGAAATCTCCTTCTCTAAGAAGAATATTTTAGTTTCTTACGATCTATGAGACTTGTGGATTTTTCTTTCTGTATTGGGTCCTTTTGTCTCCCAACACTCTCTCCTTTTGAACTTTAGAACTCATTGTTCCTGACAGAAGTATCCTAGAGAGGAGAATGATCTGGCAGTGAGTAGGGTA
This sequence comes from Bettongia penicillata ogilbyi, assembly GCA_023548195.1. Lineage (NCBI taxonomy): Eukaryota > Metazoa > Chordata > Mammalia > Diprotodontia > Potoroidae > Bettongia > Bettongia penicillata. Next base: position 438,902 of record JAJHZJ010000864.1, read on the forward strand.
GTTTGCAAAGTCAGCCATGAAGATTGATTAATGGCTCCCACCCACTCAAAGTCCAAGGTATTCTAGGAGAGCCTCGAGACCTGAAGCAAAAGTCCCTACTGCCCTGCATGAGAGCCTAACCCAAACTCTTCCCCATAGTTTTGAGAGAGAAAGAATACCAAAAATACCTGAGTTCTGGAATGTAGAGTGTGGAGGAAAAGGGTTGCCAGGTTGGGGTCTAGAGGAGATATTTTATGAGTCCCTAACAGGCATATCTGCATGGTTTCCCATCTCTGATATAAAGACTGGGGAATGAGGCTTCAGTTGGAGAGGTTCAATGGAAAATGAAAGTTTATAATGCAGAAACTTTCAGGAACAGAAGACGCCTAGGAAAAAGAGGATATGCCCAAAGAAAGGATGGGCAAATATGGAGCATGAAGTCTGTCTAAGGAAAGACTAGGCTCAAAACCAGAGAATTTATCTTTATTACCACATCATCCTTGTTAATCAGATAAGAAAAAAAAAAAGCTCTAGTAGAATGTAATCTCCTTGAGGGCAGGGGCTGCTTCATTTCTATTTTCATTTCCTAACATAGTATTGTTATTCAATCCTTTTTTTCTTTCAAATAAATAGGGTGTTCACTTTTTATATCAGCCAACTATTCTAAAAAAGAAAATATTTTCTCTAAGATGACATTCAGTGTGGATAGAGTGAAAGCCTATGGGAGTGGAGAGAACAGATAAAAGGACAGGAGGAGAGGGGAAGGGAGGGAGAGAAGGAGGAGAGAGAGAGGGACAAGGGAGGGAAGGACAAAGAGGAGGGAGGGAGAGAACAAAATGGAGGGAGAGAAAGAAGGAAGGGGATAAGGAAAGGGAGGGAGGGAGATTGAGGAGGGAGAGGGAGGGAGTCTCCAAGCCACTCCTGCACAGTTGGCATGCAATAGATACTTAATAAATGTTTGTTTACTTTGAATTAAATTGAATTTAACGCTTCCTTCTATTTGAATAACTGGCAGATCCATATACCTAGTCTGTATACCTAGTCCCAACATGTCCCCTGAGCTCTAGTTTCACATCAATTGCCACTCAGATGTCCCAGGAGCATCGGAAACTCAACATGTACAAAGCTAAACTCATTCTCTTTACGAAAGACCATTTACCCAAGTTTCTGGGCAAACCTGGGGCATTTAGAATGAGCCTCTCCCAATCACTGGAGAGAGATGTGTTGCCCTCCTGATTGAGGAGTGGAATTGCTAAGAGAACTTTGAAATTTATTTGCTACTCACCTTTCAAGATAGCCTTATGTGTAATCAACTTTTGGTAGGAAGAGATAACTAGAAGGTGTTAGCTTAGAGTAACCACCCCACTCCCCTTCTTTAAAGTATTGCAGGGAGCCAGGAAGACCTAATTTCAAGCCCCACCTCTGAAACATACTTGGACACAAGTCATTTAATCTCTAGGTGAAGCAAAGTCTATAAATTGCAGAGAAGGTGCTGACCTCTATTGGTAGAATTTTCCCCTGGGTGTTCCTTATACCAATGAAATCACTAATCCAATCCATTCCCTACTACTGATTTCTATTTTAAGAGATGCTTAGAAAATTATATGAATTAATAGAGAAAAATAGTATTATATTTCATTATCTAATTTTTAATTCACATTCACCTTTCAAAAGTGATAGTATGTCATATAAGAAGGAACAAGATATATAGGTATGTTTCTGACCTAATGGGATGCTAAGGTAAGATCTTCCTATACTTACAGTGCTTTAGGAGTTTCTGAAGGCAAAGATGTTTGGGGCTTCACTTTCTCTTTCCAAAATTTTTAAAATTAAATTCTATTTTTTTCAAATTAACAAGCATTTATTTTCGCTCTATCCTCTCTCAAAAGTGGAGGAAGCATATATTCATTGTCAAGAAAAATAAGCTCCAATAGTAACAATGTCCCAAAATATGTCTCATTCTGTACCCTGGGCCCTTCACCTCTTTGTCAGGAGCTGAGTAATATTCTTAATTTTATGAACCCTCTAGAGTCATGGCAAGTCAATGAGTTGATCAGAGTTTTTAAGTCTTTCAAGGTTATTCATTTTTACAATGTTACTATTAGAGTATAAATTCTTCTCTTTGTTCTGCTCATTTCAGTCTGTATCAGTTCATAAAAGTCTTTTCAGGTTTTGCTGAAATCATCTCCTTCATCATGTCTTATGACACAATAGCATTACCATAATATATTCTGCCATGCTCTGACAGACGTCCCCTTAGCTTTCAGTTCTTTGCTACTATCAAAAAAGAGCTGTTAGAAACATGTTTTATGTATGAGTCATTTCCCTCCTCATTTTATCTCTTTGGAGTGTAGGGATAGTAGGGGTATTGCTAAGTATGCACATTTTACTCCTTTGGGTAGTATGTTTCCGAATTTCTTCCCAACGTTTATAATTTCTCACCCAGACTATATAGTTAATAACTCTTATAGTTAATAAGAGCCTCCTAACAGGCCTCTCTGACTCCCATTTCTTTTCCATCCTCCATGCAGCTGCCAACTAATCTTCCTAATATACAATTCTGTCTCTCTCACACTTGATTTTTTTATTCTATGGCCTCTTTACTCCCGTTAGGATAAAATGCAAACTCTTCAGCCTGAAATTTGAGACCCTCCACAAGGTGACGTAAATGCATCACTCGTTTTATTGCTTATGATTCACTTTCCCATTCACCGCTCCAGTTCCTATGCATTCCAGGCCTCCACGCACACTATTTTCCATATATCCACCAGTTGAAATCTTTATCTTCCTTTAAGGTTCTGCTAGCATGCCACCTCCTTCATGAAGCCTTTCCTGATTCTTCCCAGGTCAAAGTGACTGACCTGTCCTTCCTCAAATTTTCTGAGAGAATGTTATCTCTAGATCTATCCTTTAACCTATCACTTTCTAAATCATAAGTATGCATAGAGTACAGTCCAGCATGCTGATATACCCTGGGGAAGCATTCCAGTGGACCCTAGCCCTGGCCCCCTGGCCCACACACTGTGAACACCATTTCTGGGAGGCATCTAGATGACATCGTAGACAAAACACAGGACCTGAAACCAGAAAGGTCTGAGTTTGAATTCTGCCTCAGACACTTGGTACCTATGAGGCACCAGGCAAGTTGCATACCCCGTGTCTGTCTCAGTTTTCTATTTTGTAAAATAGAATAGCACCTATTTCACAGGGATGCTGGGAGGACCAAATAAGATAATATATATGTATATATAACATATAATACACATTATATATATATATATTATATATAAAGTGCTTTTTAACCATTAAAGCACTAGGTAAATGAGATCTATTTTATGTATCCCATTTATTTATGTACATATCAAATTCCCCCATATTGGACTATAAGGTCTTTGAGACCAGGGACTACGTAATTTTTCTGCTTTCTCCCCTGGTGCCTACTACAGGGCTCGAACACAGCAGCCACTTAAGGACTGAACTGACACGAATGGGATCTTCAAATATTGGAAGAATTGTCATGTAATAGAGGAATGAGACTTGTTTTGTTCAGCCCAGGGGGCAGAACCAGGAACTAAGGGTGGTAGTCACTGGGAGGTAGATGTCCACATTTCCACTTAAAGAAGACTTCTCAATACTTAGAATGGAACAGATTGCCTTAACTGGTAGTGATTTCTTCATCCCTGGAGGTCCTCCAGCAGGACAGATGATCATTTTGGCATAAAGTGAAGTAGAGCGAATGGTGAGAGACAACCTGGTGTGGTTGTTGTAGGGCTAGGCTTGTAATGAGGCGATCTGGATTTAAACCCTCCTTCTGGCACTAACTGGGTGACTGTGGGGCAGTCTTTTATCCTCAGTTTACTTATCTGTGAAATGGGAATTAAAATATTTTAACTTCTATTCTATTGAGTTTTTTCAATTAATAAACATTTATTTTCTCTCCTTCCCACCCACTCCCAAATTGGGGAAGGAAGGAAGGAAGGAAGGAAGGAAGGAAGGAAGGAAGGAAGGAAGGAAGGAAGGAAGGAAGGAAGGAAGGAAGGAAAAAAGGGGAGGGGAAAAGAAGGAAAAGGGAAGAAAGGGAAAGGGAAGGGGAAGGAAGAAAAAGAAGGAAGGGAAGGAAGAGAAAGAAGGAAAGGAAGGAAAGGGGAAGAAGGAAGAGAAGGGAAGGGAAAATAAGCATGTAAGAAACATACATAGTCAAGCAAAGTAAATTCTCATATTGATCATGCCCTAAAATGTATGTCTCATTCTTCATCTTGAGTCTATGAGATCATAATACTTGAATTACTTCTCTTGTAGGATGATCCTTAAGAAACATTTGCAAGCTTTAGCATGATATATAAATATAAGCTATCATTATGTTGCTATAGGGGATAGTCTCACTCCAAGTATGAATCCTTCCAAGTCTGAGACTCCATGACTCATTGCTGTCATATAACTCAGTCTCTCTTGGCTGGACCTTTGGACTGAAATATGGCAACAAAAGGTCAATAGAAGAATAGACAAAGAGTCTGGCCTGTCTGCATGGCTCCATGGGGCCATGGGTGGAGGTTGCAGCACTGTGGATTTTGGCTTAATAGAATGAACTCTCATCCTTTACAACTCACCTCCAATACCACCTCCTACCTTTACTGTTCCCTACTGTGCCCCCAAACCAGCCTACCTGCTAGCACTTCCCCCAGAAATTAGCTTATATTTATTTTTTATATATTATATATACTAATACAAAGTCTCAGTCAATTAGACAAAGATGTGTCATTGTAAATATATATATATATATACGCACATAATATTTTTTAAATGAAGCAATTTTAAAAAAAAGGGTTAAAGAAAGTAGATTTCCAGAGGTGATGCTGAGCAGTTTTTTTTTTTTTTAAAGGGGATGGTACACCAAATAACTTTGGGAACCTGTGGACTAGACAGTATCTAATGTCCTTTTCCAATCTCAATTTCTATGCTTCCTTGAAAAATCCATGTACAAATGGGGAGTCATTTCATGAGGAAATGTAGTGATTAAAAGATGGCCATCTGTCATATTGTGTCTACAGGGCATGGCTCTTCTAGAGGTTCATAAGATCCCTTTCCCCACTGGGAAAGTTATACATAGAGAACTTCGGGTCATAGTATATATCATCATAGGATGCTGACCACAGAGTCCAAGAAAAAGGTTTTCTGATATATATAATTATGTACATAATATAAATATATAAAATATAATGAATAAATATAATTACAACAGATTATAACACAAATATAAGAAATAAAATTAAAATATGTACTCTATATATGTATGTGTATGTATATATGTATATGTATATATGTGTGTTGTGTGTGTGTGTATATATATATATATATATATATATATATAAAACTTATTTTGAACTTTTGAAATAGGTTCTTTTGAAACCATTTTGGAACAGAAATAGTTCCTTGACCCCTGCAATTAAAAAAATATATTGTATAGTTCTCATACTGGGCTATTCTACAACTTGTTCCTTAGATATCATGCAGTCCACACTTCCCACTTTGGCAGATATGGAAATGGACCCAGGGAAATTAGGTGATTAGCCCAAGATTTCACAGGAAGTAAGCAGAGTCAGTATTTAAACCCAGGGTCTTCTAATTCCAAATCTACCATCTTAGTACCATGTTGGATACTGTTTGACTTCATAGTATGTGTAGAAACCACTTGGACGTCAATTCCAATCTGAAGTCAAGAGAAATCAAGAAAGTAATAAAAAGTTACATAATATAAGTATTTTACCAAGCAAAAAAGTATTTCTCTCCACTGACCAAACAAATGGAAAAGTAGAGAAGAGTCTTCCTGCCTATCACACATTTGTAAATGTGCCTTTGTAATGGAAATTTAAAAAAAAACAAACAGATTTTTCTTTCAATCAGGAGAATTATATGCTTTGAAACTGTTCCCTCCACGTAGCTGGGGTGTTGTGTGGTTTGAAGGAAGGCAGAATAGACGTCTCTTGCTTTCCCATTCCTCTTCTTCAAGTGAGATCTTATTTCCTTCTAGGCGGGGAAGTAGGAGGTTGGGGCCAGAAGCTTGGTCACTCTCCTCTCCTCAGAGAGAGGAGTACCTGGCTAACATTATTTCTATCTGATCCTCTAAATTTTTTAGGGTGATGCACTTTTCAGGTTCAAATAAAGTTTCTGATCATTATTTATTAATTGGGGAGGGAGGACCCCAATCTCTATATTCAAGGCTTGACTTCCTTCCCCCCAAATACCAGTTCCACAATGAAGACATACAGTAAACGGCAAAGAGACCCATTTATCCAAATCAGTAGCAAAACAGAAATCAGGGAAAGTGTGGATAGGAGAATATACACCAGACAATACAGAGTGAAGGCATGTGAGGTAATTCAGCTCAACTGAGGGAGTGAGTCCTAAATCTCACTCAAGGGAAAATTCCCCAAGTCTCTAGCTTTGCAGGCTGAGGATACAGACATGATAGAGACTGCCATCTCCTCTAATGTTGGCTGCTTCCCAGAGTCTTTCCCTTCAGCAGCCTGAGGTGAGTTTGGCATCTGCCATCTTTATCCTTAAAGCTTGAAGGCATTAGCACCTGAAGCAACAGCAAAGCCCAAAGAAACTGAAGGGACTCAGAGAGCCTGGCACTCTCCTCTCTCACCCTCTCACCACTCTGCTCTGCCCCTCTCACAGGTTCAGGGGATTGATCTCCACCAAGGAGAAGAGAATCCCATACTAATTGACTTTGAGATTTGGATTACAGATACAATGTTAGGACTAGAAAGGACTTTTAGAGATCATCAAATCCAATTTACAGATAAGGAAAACAAGTCCAAGAGAAAAAAGTGACTTGCCCAAGGTCACACAGGTACTTAATAGAAGAGCCAGGATTAGAGGTGATTCTCCTGATGTTAATCCAGCTTTCCTGCCACTGTTTTTATGGCCTATTATGTTTAACATTGTGATAAATTATTGTTCGTCTTTCACTTTAAAGAGGGCCAATGACATCATGGGTTGAATCACTCAAGCTTGAATTGGATTTAGGTGAGACAGAGTTGCACAAAGCCATCAGCCTCCCTCTCTTTCAGAGTCATTAAAGTTCAATGGCAGGACAAGTGTCAGGATGACTGCCGATGGCTCAGGATGCAGTGTATGACCTTGGCATCACTGATGTCTAATCAAGCTCCAAGCACTCCACAGTGCCTACTTCAGCCACCTTAATGGCCACTGAAACAAATTGTTCTCACCCACTCATTGTGTTGAGGGAAGTCGTCATATACCTAGGGTAGACATCCTCCTAACTCACTGATGGGTTTGAGGCCTGTCCTTTATCCTGGGTAAGCCCGTCTGCTGAGGTGGTTTTACCACTATGGCCCCGCAGATGCTACAGCTTCTTGGAACCACAGGTGAGAGTTGGGTGACAGATGGACAGTGAAGGTGGATAAGAAACCCACAAAAAGATTCAGCAAGCCCTCACACCAGAGGTGCTAGTCCTCCCATACATCTTTTACATATGTGAGACACACACAGGAAATATAAAACCCTTATATGTGGGAAATATAAGACCCAAAGGGTATATTTGAGGAGGCAAGACTTGGCACAGTTCAGTGGATTGTAAGCACCTTAAGAGTAAGAACTATTTCTAACCCAGTGTCTATAGTGGGTGTTCAAAAAATGTTTATTAAGTAACTATGAGAGTACAGTGGGCAGCTAGGTGGCATTGGAGCAGAGGATAGAGCCTGGAGTCAAATCTGGCCTCAGACACTTACTAGCTATGTGACACTGAACAAGTCATAACCCTATTTCCTTCAGTTTCCTCATCTGTAAAATAAGGTAGAGAAGGAAATGGCAAACAATTCCAGTGTCTTTGCCAGGAATACACCAAATGGGGTCATGAAGAAAGCTCCCTCACCAACCCAGGTCAAGAGCAACTAACCTCTGCTGAAAGACCACCCAACACTTGTGATGGTATAGAGGGCCCTGAATTTGCTTTGATGGTGTAGAGTTAGGCTAGATCCACTGAAATGTACATTATGACAATGAGGTGAGACTTTAACCACTATTCTGTTCCCATTGATTCCCCATTGATTAGAGATTGAACTTTGTTATGAAGAATGACATACAGACTCCCAAAGTGAATTATAGGACTCAATCGCCATTCATAACCGTTTTGGATATAAACTGTATTTTGGCTTGCAAGCAGCATAGGACCCAATTACTGGCCACATAGCTTCCCCAGGGAAACATTGACAAATCACTGAGTTTCTGACTGATTCCTCTTTCCAGAGTTATAGGAGCCAGAACCACCCCACAACAGCAGGGAAGGCAAGGAAGAAAACCCTAGACTAATATAGCCAAATGGCTACAAAACTTATCTGACATCCATTTAATCATATATAGAGTCACAGAAGTTCAGAGTTGGAAGAGACCCCACTGGCCCTCTAATTTAACTTTAGAATAGTGGTCAGTACAGAGAGGTGATGGAGTGGATGGAGTGCTGGGCCTGGAATCAGGAAGACTCATCTTTCTGAGTTCAAATCTGGTCTCAGACACTCACTAGCTGTGTGACCCTGGGCAAGTCACTTAACCCTGTTGGCCTCAGTTTCCTTATCTGTAAAATGATCTGGAGAAGGAAATGTCTAACCAGTCTAGTACCTTTGTGAAGGAAACCCCAAATAGGATCATGGAGAGTTGGACACAACTGAAAAAAATTGGAAAAAACTGAACAACACAGTAGGAAACCCTGATTCCAGCTGGTCATAAATAAGACAAGTCACTCACTACCTATCAGAGACACAATGAACTTGAAATGCAGAATGGCACATGCATTTTGGGACTTGGATAATGTGAGAATTTGTTTTATTGTTATTATATGTTATATATACATGTTTGTTATGATTGTTTTGTGTTTTTATCGGCAGAATGTGTGTGTGTGTGTGTGTGTGTGAGAGAGAGAGACAGAGAGAGAGAGAGAGACAGAGAGAGAGACAGAGAGAGAGAAGATAAATATTTCATGATAGCTGGAAACAACAAAAAAGGAATTACATATCCTGCCCAATCATACAGTCAGAGGGGGAGATAGTTGTATGCTGTATTCATCATCTCTAGCTATTTCAGACATTTCCATCCTATGAATAAAACTCATGCTATCTTATTATTGATAGTAGCTGGCATTTATATAATGCTTTAAAGTTCACCAAGCACTTTAAAAATGTTATCTCACTTTACCCTCACCACAACCCAAAGAGGTAGATATGATTATTATCCCACTTTTACAGATGAGGAAACAGAGGCAGGCAGGTTAAGTGATGTGCACAGGGACATATAGCTAATAAGCATCCTGAGGCTGATTTGAATGCAGGTTTTCCTGACTCTAGGTCCAATGGTCTATCCACTGAGTTATCAAGTTGCCTCAGTCAATTCTCCCTTTGCAGAAGTCTTGTGATTTCTTTCTTTTGCTTCTTTAGCAGGGATGTCCCAGGTATTTCCTCCAACTTCTGTCTCTCCAGAAATTTTGGGATGTGCCACTTAATGCAACTAATTTGTAGACCATAAGTAAGGTTTTGCTTGCATATATACACACACACATATAAAACAATACAGTGTTACTCAGCATCCCACATTCCCCCCCCATTTCTACCACACATTCAATTAACAATACCCCATCACTTCCAGGAAGTATACCTATTAAGAAGGTCCCCATGCCAATTCAATTTGAATACTCTGCTCCAACTTTCTGAAGATTTAACATTCTACTTAGCTTAAACTACAGTGACAGTGTATATACCCATGCAGGATACAAATACTTAAATTGCAATGCAAAATTAATGAATAAGGCAATTCAGCTTTAGCTGAATGAAACATAGTTCTGTTCAGAAAGGAGTTCCAACATCAAAGCATTTCTTTTTTAAAAAGGAATCTGAACATCATAGCCATAAGAATTCCTACTTTACTTGAAGACCACTAAACAAATAAGTAAGTAAATCTCTATATTTCAAATAAATCATCTCAAAGTCTTCCATGTCACCTTTCAGATACTGTGACTTATAGATGGTCTTCTGAAGCATTCAGGACCCAGGAATGGGCTATATATAAATCAAGAGCCTGAGCCCATTTGTCCCGTTACACCAGAGGGTGCTTTGGGGCACCTGCCAAACTCCCCATGCTTTGTGAGGCTCTCTGAGAACTGGCCATCATTCTGCCCCTGGACTACACTCTTTTGTGCATCGTGTCACTTTCTCTCTCTTAGCCTGGGCTGGGTTGGTAAAGTTTGTCCAATCAGCTTATTAGCTAGTAGCCAAGATCCTTCTGGCTGTTCTTTTGGTTCCCTGTCACTGCATATTCCTTAAAGTTCTCATAAAGGCAGACTTGTAGAGAGATAAGTAGAGGGGCCGGACCTATGATTTAATTGGGATGGAGAAAACCCAGATGAGAAAACTCCCTATCCTGATTCAGGTCAGCACATTCTCTGCAATTTCTACTTTTTTGAGAGTTGTCCAGGGAACTGAATGGTTAAGTCACTTGCCCAGGATCATGCAGCCAACATGTGTCATAGGTAGGATTTGAACATAGGTCTTCCTGCTTGAAGGCCAGTTCTCCATCCACCATGCTATGGTGACCCTCGTGCTTACATATAGATCTTTAATCAGAATATACAAAATGAATTCATTTAAAAGAGTTTAAACTCAAATTAATGTCAGTGCACCTGGCACACATGCTCTCATTCTGCATGCTGGTACACTAGCGTATACATCAATTTCCCAGTGGCAGGCAGCCCCAGATCCCAGAAGTACAGCTCACTACAGATGCTCCAAGCAGGAAGCTGTCAGACTTTCTCCTTCATGGCAAGACCTCTGCAATAGATCAGTTTTCAAGATGTCAATGTTATTTAGGAACCTGGAACCCTTGGCTGCTATTTCTAAAGAGCAATATCACTGTGTATGGAAATAGGATGGCAGCATTGAGGAGGAGTCCTGCTCCCCAACATCCAGCATTTTGCTAGCAGGGTGCCAGCTAGCTGATATAGGAAACAGAGTGTTGGACCTGGAAGGAAGAAGACCTGACTTCATAGCCTACTTCAGACATAATAGAACGTATATTATATAAAGAACTTATTATAGATTATATAATAGGACTTGTATTACATATATAGATAACATAATAGAACTTATATATAGAACTTATTATAGATTATATATTATTATAGACTATAGACTATTATATATAGAATACTATATAATAGAATGTTTTTTATCATGGAATCTTCAAACTTTAGAGTCAAATATGACCTTAGAGAAATCTAAATATTTCACTTACAAATTTACTTTGTGTGCATTGTAATTTTCTCCTTTCCCCCGCTCATACTATCTTCCTTTAGAATAACACATAGATTTATTGGTTCTAAAGCTAGAAAGGAGTCTAGAGATCATCTGCTCTAGCCTCCTCATTGTATTGATGAGAGAGGGAGAAAAAAAGGGAGGGAGGGAGAGAAGGAAGGAGAGGTGTGAAGGAAGAAAGGAGGGAAAGAAGAGAGAGAAGGGAAAGGGAAGAATGAAGGGAAGGAAGGAAAGAGGAGGGAAGAGAAAGAAAGATAGGAGGGAAGGAAGAAGAGAAGAAAGGAAAGAGAAAAGGAAGGAAAGAAAAGAGAAAGGAAAGAAGGAAGAGAAAGGGAAGGGAAGAAAGAGGGGAAAGGAAGGAAGAAAAGAAAGGAAAGGAGGAAGGAGGAGAAACAAGGAGGGAGGAGAGAAAAGAGGAAGTCAGAAGAGAAGGGAGAGAGGGAAAGAACAGAGAAAAGGGGGAAGAAGGAAATACATGGTTATTATATATGATAGTTTTCTGACTTTTAAAAGTTGAGAACTTATTGGAGAAAAGAAAAGATTCAGAAATCCTGATGAATCACACATCAACATGAATTAATTAGGAAAGAAAATGCTAAATATTCACAAATAACATGACTTACATAATAAAATTACATCAGCAGCCTCCATGAATTTATAATTTGGTATTTCTATCTCTCTTAAAACTACCCTTTTATTTCATCTTCAAGCAAATATTTACTAGCTTTCTTCTTCATTACTATATTTACAATTACAATGTACTTCCCTCTCAGGTATATTCTGTCTCGTTTTCCTAATCTGACTCCGAATGGCAGACAAAAGAAGCTGTTTGGTGTTCTCTTTGCTACCAAGAGTTCTGAGCTGTAAATAGCTCATAAATGTACCACATCATTCATGAATTATTCATATTCGCCCATGCTTTCTATAGAACACTATTCATCAAATTCATATCCAATGTACTGTACTCAGGTTACTTTCTCATTGGATCATTAAAATAGCCAGCTATGCAGCCTTGGAGAAAGGTTCCAGAGAGCTTTGGCCATAAAGTTTTTTACCAGATTGAAACATTTTCATTAGCCTTTTCCTATACTCATCAGCATCACAGAAATGATGAAGGAGATGTCAGACAACATCAGCAGCCTTTGAAGCATGGGTCACCTTTGATGAGTTGGAATTTTCAACTGGTATTAAAAGTTATCTTTTTACACAGCTTGCTTGCTTTCCAATTCTATGTCCAGAGGTGAAAGCCCTGTTCACTCACAGTACAGATGAATTGAGTTACATTTGGAGTGGTGAAAGGCTTTCTTCCCCTGTCTATCCTTTGAAAGGTCTGTAGCCTAGGGTTTTGGTCTGTTTGTCCTTTGTAGTCCTGGATGCTGAAAAGGAGTCCCTGAACCCTGAAATTCAAGCCATATGACCTTAGAGGCAAGATTGCAGAAGAGATGTTACAGCCAGCCCAACTGGATGACCCTGAGAAACCAGAGTGCTGGGATGCTAGGGAGAGGGGCTTTAGACTTAGCATTTGGGGACACCGTGCTACATAGGAACTGAATTAAGTTGTGAACTGAATCTCCTGTAAGGACATCAGAGAACCCTGAGAGAAGGGTGAAATGTAACTCATTTGGTCTTCAGGCAGTGGGGGCCAGGGTAGGCACTGTTAAGATTTGTATGCGCTTGTGTACATATTGTTTATCCCAAATAGAATGGAAATTCCTTGAGTTAAGGATTGTTCCTTTTTCTGACTTTGTACCCACAACCAGATGGCAGACTTACTTGAACCATGTCCAGAAGTTCCTACAGGATGAGAGAGAGAGATGGAGGGAGATAGAGAAAGGGAGAAAAGAGACAGAGATAGCAGTAGAGACAAAGAGAGACAGAGGGGAGGGAATGAGAGGAGGAGAGAAAAAGAGAAGAGAAGACCAGAGAGGAAAAGACAGGAGAGGAAAGGGTGATGGCATAGGAGCAGCAGGTGAAATGAGAAGTAAAAAATAGGGCTGAGCAGAGAAGGAAGAAGCTGAGGATGGACATTGCCCCTCCACAAGTACCTCCAAAAGAAGCCTTAAGTTAAAGCTACCAGTTGAACCTACCTCTTCCAGGATTGAGGGAAGTTCCCCTATTCCCGAAGCTTTCCCTCCGTGTGCCTGTCCGTTAACAAAAATGAAAACATAGACAGCTTGCTTCTTAAACTTTTCTAGTAATTTGAATTTTGCCTCAATCATAAAATACCAGGAATTAGTTGGAAAGATAATTTAAATGAGGGCAAAGAGCAAAATCTCTGCCTAAACGTTAGAAATTTTCCCACTGGGGCATCTAAGCTAATGTTAGTGTGTTCCGAAGTGGGGTTTAATATAAACTCCTCAAATCAGCCAAAGGCAAGATTATGAGGATGTGAAATGACCATTATATTGCCTATAGGTTAAAAAAATTTAAATTAAGTTTTGGTAACATTAAATCTTCAGAGACAAAGTGAATAGGAAAGAGAGGGTAAAATTGAGTATTGGCTGTCTACCACACAATTGTACCCTCTACTAGGACACCCACAACCACCTGGTGTTACAAATGAGTGAATGAATGAATGAATGAATGAGTTAACCTCCCTGAAATGAAGAGTCAGAGATTCTCAGAAGTTCAAATAACTGGTAACTGGGAAAGACATATTCTTGTTCCTTAGTAACAAATGTCATCACTAATCAGTCTTAGTAAAGTCTGGAGGCAGCTAGGTGACTCAGTGGATAGAGTCCTGGGCCTGGAGTCAGGATAGACCTGAATTCAAATACAGCCTCCGATACTAACTAGCTGTGTGATCCTGGGCAAGTCACTTAACTTCTATTTGCCTTACCCACAAGAGAAGGAAATAGTAAACCACTCTAGTGTCTTTGCCAAGAAAAGCTCATGGATAATATTAACATGTATGATCTATAGGATCATGAAGATTCAGATTCTGGGTAAAATTTTAAATACATTTTTAAAAAGAAGATAGAGCATTTCCAATGTGTTTTATTCATAAAAGCACAGATTTAGAGATGGAAAAGACTTTCAAAGTTATTTATTCCAACTCTTATCATTTTACATTTGAGAGAACTGAGACTCAGAGAGGTTAACTGATTAAACACAGGCCAACCACATAGGAAGCTTCAGAGATAAGACTTGAATACTCTGACTTCTTATCTACTAGATAACAGCTATTTTCACATTTGAAGAAATCTCCTGTAGAAAAGGTCTAGGACCAGAGAATCATAAAATTATAGAACTGGAACTGACTTTAGAGATCATCTTGTCCAACCACATCTGTTTTTTTAGGCAGTTGCAGTTAAGTGACTTGTCCAGGGTCACATAGCTACTAAGTGTCTGGGGCTGGATTTGAACTCAGGTCCTACTACTCCGGTATCCTCTTCATTAACCCTCTTAGTTGCCTTTTACACTAACAACTTGATTGCACAGATAAGGTAAGTACCTAGGTCAGCCTAGAAACAATGGGAAGAAATTACAAAGTGATGTGTGTGTGTGTGTGTTGCTCTGAAAAGTAGTGAGCTCCCATTCACTGTTCTGGATTTCCCATGGGAGAGCTCACAGCAACATTACAGTGAGCAAAGTCAGTGGAATATACATTTGAATTCCTTTTCTCTTGGCCTTATTTGATGCTGATTAGTAACTTTCAATCCCTGTGGTTAGCTTGTTAACGCATAAACAGCTGGACACCATCTGCAGGCAATCAGGACTCCCCCATGATCTACCCTCTTTGAAAGTACAAATGACAGCAAACAAATTCTCCCACTGCTTGACGCTATACAAACATGCCTGGGTATTTGTGCAAATAATTCAGTAGTGTATTGATGAGGAAATTTTCTATTAGGAATGGAAACTAGAGAGTGGAAGTTCCCATTCTAATCTGAAACCCTGGCAACACATCTGTGTCTGATATCAGAAGCCTGGGATACATTTCAGATTCCATAGACTCACAGGCTACAAGTATTAAGAGAATTTAGAAGTCATCTTATCCAGGGCTTCTTAAACTTTTTCCACTTAAACTTCTTTCCTTCAGTGCTTTACTTCAAGGGGGAGCGATACCACCTTCCCCCCAATGTCATTTTGCCCAGTTCCCTGATCTACATTCTTTATCATACTCCTCAAATCTGGCTAATGTTACCATTGACTCCCTGTCTCATCATATAGTCCATGGGAGGATGCTAAATTAAGTTCTTTCTTCCTCTGTCGCACATTCCCCAGGGCTGACCTTATCCTTCTGGAAAATTATCATTAGTAGCTCAACGCCAACTGGCGATAAGGTCTCTAGTGAAGTTCTCCAGGATTTGTGCTTTGCCTTATGCTATTTAACATTTTAATCACTAACTGAGATAAAGACATAGATCACACGTACATCATGTTGACAGGTTACATGACCCTGGAAGAGATAGCCAATGGCTAGGATGACAGAATCAGAATCCAGAGTATCTTTGAAGGCCAGAACTTTGGGCAGGATCTAATGGAATAAAATTCAATAGGAATAAATATAAAATTGTTGTTGCTGTTTCGTTTCAGTCACGTCCAACTCTTTGTGGCCCCATTTGGGACAGAGATACTGGAGCGGTTTGTCGTTTTCTTCTCCATTTCATTTTACAGATGAGGCAAACAGAGTTAAGTGACTTGCCCAGGGTCACATAGCTAGTATCTGAGGCCAGATTTAACCTCAGGTCTTCCTGGTTCCAGGCACAGCACTCTTTTTACTTATACTCAGGTTTTTTGTTTGTTTGTTTTGTTTTAAATCAGTTTCACCAGGTACAAGGTGAAGGATGGCCAAACCTCAATTTAATTGAAAAAGGATCTAAGGATTTTAGTGGACTTTGAGCTACATGTGAGTCAATGGTATAATATTACAATCCCAAAAGTTAACGCAATCTTATATTACATTAAGAATGCCAATGGGTTTGCTCTACTCAACACTGATGAGACTATAATATCTGGAGTATTATGTTTAGTTCTGGTGGTAACATTTTAGGAATGATATTGATAAGCTCAAAAGTGTCCTGAAGAAGATCAGGATAGTGAAGGGTCCTCCAGTCCATGCCATTTAAAAATGAGTTGAAGGATTTGGAAATGTTTAACATGAAGAAGAAAAGAAAGGGAAAGCATGACCACTGTCACAAACATCCAATAAATTGTTCAAGTACCAAGGAATAACATTTGCTGTCACACAAGATCCAGCAGCTTTAACCATAAATGAGAAGAGATCTTGGAATATAATAATCCAAAAGGCAAAAGAGATAGACCTACAACCAGGAATGATTTCCCTGAAAAATTTAGTATAATCCTACTGGAGGAAATGGATTTTTAATGTAATAGAGGACTTTCACAAGTATTTGAAGAGCTATTATATGAGTGATTAGATTTGTTCCATCTGTTGGTGGCCCCAAAAGGTAGAACTAGGAAAGACATATTTTCTATAGGTAGATTTGAGTATGAAGAAAGAAAAAACTAATTTAAAAAATGAACTGTGCTGCCTCAGAAGGTACTGGGTTCCCCAAAACTTAAGACCTTAGAGCAAAGGCTGGATGATGACCCACAAGTTCTTCTGAGGAGATTTTTGCTTAGATTTAGGTTGGATTAGGTAATCTCTAAGGTCTTTTCCAACTCTGACTTTCTATAATTCTGTTTTACTGATTGTCAGCTAGTTAATAATCCTGCCACACTAAGTCCTATTGTGATCAGATGTATACTATAGCAAAAGATCTGTGGAAAGTATATTCATTTAACAAACATTTATTACTTACTGTTTGCAAAAATACAAAGTTTAGGTAAGGTAAGAGTTGGTCCCTGCCATCAAGATGTTTACAGTCTAATGGAATTACAAGAAAGAAAGAAAGGAAGGAAGAAAGGAAGGAAGGAAGGAAGGAAGGAAGGAAGGAAGGAAGGAAGGAAGGAAGGAAGGAAGGAAGGAAGGAAGGAAGGAAGGAAGGAAGGAAGGAAGGAAGGAAGGAAGGAAGGAAAATGGAAGGATGGTGTTATTGAGGGAAATTTAGATTTGGAATCAAGGAACCAGATTAAAGGTCTGATTGTGATAATGATCACCTGAATGACCTTGAAATGTCACTCAGCTACTGTAACCTTTAGGAAACAGTGTCATACAGTAGAAAGAAAGATGACCTCAATTTGAATCACATCTTTGACGTATGCTTCATGTATTTCTGTGAACAAATCACTTTACTTCCCTGAGGATCAATTTCTCACAACTATAAAATGTAGGAGATGGACTAAATGTGCTCTGAGGTCTCTTCCCTCTCTAGTTTTATAATCCTGTGATCAATTTCTGTATCTGCAGAATGAAAGGATAGGATTACCTGACCCACAACGTTCCTGTTATTGAGTTGTTTCAGTTGTGTCCAACTCTACATTACCCCATTTGGGGATTTATTGGCAAAAATACTAGAGTGGTTTTCCATTTCTTTCTCCAGTTCATTTGACAGATGAGGAAACTGAGGCAAACAAGGTTAAATGACTTGTTCAGGGTCACACAGAAAATAAGTGTCTGAGACCAGATTTGAACTCAGGAAGAGGAGTCTTCCTGACTCCAGGCTCAGTGCTCTATCCACTATGCCACTCATATGCCCAATCCTAAGGTTCTAAAAGTCACACAGAATTGAAAAGAAAGGCTCAAATGAGTAAACTGGAGGAATGACTCATGAAGATAATATTCTTCTTTTGGTTTGAGCAGAGTTTATTCTGACCCATTTTCTTCAGCGCTTGATGCTGTTTTGATGGATTCCCTGAACAGACTTTGTTCTCCTTATTTTCAGCTCAGTCTACAATAGGCAGTTCCCACTTCTGAGGTTTCCAGGAGAAAGGTGTCCCAGGATCTACAACCTGGCAAGGTGCATTTAATACTCAGTTTCCCCATCTAGGTGTACAGTTTCTGTCAAATAATGCCTCCTACATCTAAATCTGCTATGCACTACTTGTACAACTTTGGGCTAGTCACTGAAGTTCTCCAGGCCTCAATAATCTCATTTGTAAAAAGGGATTTGGTCTCAAGTTCTCTTATAACCTAAATCTAGGGCTCTGGTAGACATATGAGCAGAAATGAGGGAAATTTGGGGAGCTAATTTTAAACTGCATGGGATCATAGATTTTTGAAAACTGCCAAGAAACTTTTAAAAAGGTGTAAGGTTTTTTAAGCACACCTGTGAACATTGCTATTTCATAGAATCACGGAGCTGGAAGACAACTTAGAGATTGTCCGAGTCAGGGGTTCTTAACCTGAGATCCACAGGGATCTGGGGAAGTCCATCTGAATTGATTTCAGGGGTAGGAGAAAGTTTGTAAACTCAGAAAGAAAGAAATTGCATCTTTATTTTCACTCACCTCTAACTGAAATTTAGCACTTCCTTCAGTTACCTTGAAATATGATTCAGATAAGGGGTCCATGAGTTTCATTAGACTGCCAAAGGGTCTTGTAACACAAAAAGAAGTCAAGAACACCCTTGTCTAGGTCAACCCCACAACTGATGGCCAGAAACACAAGACACTTGCCCAAGGTTACAAAAATGTACCGTCAGGACTAAACCCAGTGCTCCTCACTACAAATGCAGTGCTCATTCCTCAACCCCTCCACACATACTCCTTCCTTGCTGAAAGTAAACCTCTTCAAACAAACCACTTTTTTTCTCCATCCAAGAGCCAGAAACAGGATTCTAAGTAGCACACAATGTAAAATGGGTTCTCTCTTATTGACAAAAAAATGGTAATGCTTCACCTGCACATTCAGTCACCTTCTGTCTCTGTGGTCAGTTTTTTGCATGGAGGTGTTTGACAGCCAGCCAGATTTCTTTCCTCTGCTTCCTCTTCTGTGAATATTAATGTGTCTCCAAATGTTCTCAAACAAAATGAAACACTACTGAGGTTACTTACAGAAGTGTTCCAGGATGAGCAAGATGGCAGGACTGGCTGCTGGGAGATCAGTGGCCCTTGGGGTCTTGAGTAGAATCTAGCCTTCCTCAAAGCACCTTTGGATCATCAAGTCTGTACAAAGTACAGGCTGCAATCAGAGCAAGGGAATTACATAGCTAGACTCTCATATCAGTCACATCTGGCTTTTAAAAATGAGTAGATCCTTCTTAGATGATAAACCCATCAAGGACAAGCATTGTGACAGCCCCTAAAACAGCGTCGAAAAACTAAATGTTGGTTGGAAGAATGACTGACTGACTGACTGACTGACTGACTGAATGAATGAATGAATGAGTAAATGTATATATGAACAAGGAAAAATCAGTCCAGAATTGTTCCTTGACAATGAAATACTATAGTGGAAAGATCACTGTGATTGTTGTTAGAAAAGAGTTGAGTTCAAATCTGTCTTCTTATATTTGCTAATTGTCTGACCATGGGCAAGTCACTTAATTCAATTCAATTCAATTCAATAATCACGTATTGAGTGCCTGCTACTATCCCATTATGTTAAGCTAAATAATGGAAAATATTATCCATATAGTAATATAATAAAAATAAGAGTAATAATAAATAGCAAAGACAAATCATGACACAACCCTTGAAATTGAGGGGGTTTACATCCTACTAACTGTAACCTCTCTGAGTCTCAGGTCAGTGTACATACTACCTGTAGTAATGTTGTAAGGTTCAAATAAGATAATGTAGGAAAAGTGCTTTCAAAACAATAAGGCTAGAAACCATTTCTCTTCATTGTTACTATTCTGCCTATCCCATGCTCCACTGCGCTGTAGAAGGCCCTCACTGTCTCCCTTCAGCTGGCTTTGGTGATGACTCTCCCTTCACCAATACTGGAATCCCCCACAACTGTGGTTAAGAGGTAATAAGTTTCCCAAGGGCCTTTACTTCTCTAGTTGAGGAATTGACCTTAGCGGAAAATGCCAATCTGACAGAAAAACCACACACAAATACATACATACATACATACATATATATATACACATACACATATGTATTGTGTAATATATACATATGCACACATGTATATGTATGCAATAGGTACCCATATACATATATGCAATCATTATATTTGCTGCTTTGTACCACTGTGAAAACAGCTGATGCATAGAGAGGTGGTTCTTGTTTTTTTGAACTTCTACCTAGCTAGAGTATATCCAGGGAGGACTAGCACCTCTGGTGTGAGAATTTTCAAGTCTTTTTCAGGGTGGATCATCCACCTTTGGCATCCAACTGTCACCCAGCCCTCACCTATGGTTCCAAGAAGCTGTAGAGGTCACATCCAAAATCATCTCAGCAGAAGCACTAAACCAGACTGAGGATAACCAATGGACCTCAAACCAGTCGGTAAGTTAGAGGCTGTTTACCCCAATCATGGGAAGACTTCCCAGCCAAATGGGCAGATGTGAACAATTTGTTCCAATGACCACAAAGGCAGCTGAAGTAGGCACTGCAGAGTGCTTAGAGCTTGGTCAGACATTGGAGACGATAAGGTCATTCATTGCATCCTGGGCCATCACCAGTTGTCCTGACTTTTGCCTTGCCACTGGACTTTGATGACTCTGGAAGAGAGAATGAGGCTGACGACTTTGTGTGGCTCTACCTCACTTAAATAACCCACTGATATCATTGGTCCTTTTCAAAAACAAAGGACAAACCACAACAACCTAACTAGAGACAACATGGAATCCTAGGAGATCAAGAGCCAGAAGGGACCCCAAGAGTCATCTTTTCCACCCCCCTCCTTTTTCAGATGAAAAAACTGAAGTTCAGAAAGTTAAATGATTTGCACTAAGTTGGTAAGGCTCGAAGGTAGGATCTGAAACTGGTTTCTATATCTCTGAAGTGAATGCCTTTCCAATGTACTTTTTGATGAGCATATTCTTTCACACAGGCACTGAGAACCTAGGTTGCGAGAGGAGGCTCTGATGTTCCATTTTTCTTTTGCTTAGTCTCTCCTGAAGGGAGAACTCTGAATATTGCTTGTTCTTGGTTCTACCTCCACTGATCTTTCAGAGAAAAAATTTTGTCCTCACAGTTAGAAAGAGCCACGTGTTTTAGCATGCATACAATGAGCAGGACTTTTCAGGAGAGAAAGGAACTCGGGACCAAAGCTGGTCCTGAGCATGTATTTCTGTTGCATCTTTTTTCCTGACTGGGAACATGAAAGAAAAAGAAAAGCAAATTCTAGAGAAATATGATATGAGAAGCAGGATTAGCTTGTGGCTTTGATGTCATAGCAAAAGAAACCTTTCAAAATATGAATCACTTCTTAAAATGGGAATTTACCAGCAAAAGCAGAAATCCCAAACATTTCTAACTACATTCTGCTCTATTGGACAATTCTCATCTGGTAGCCATTAGCAGTCCCAGTGGTTCATTACAAGACACTTCGCAGACATTAACATGCCATATAATCATGAGTTACTATTTTATGTACTCATAAATTTGTCCAACAAGGGAGACAATACAGATAAGAGTTTTCCTGACTGGCCCAGGTACGAAAAGAATAAGATAGTGGCCATATTTCAGAGCCACATTGCCAGACACAGGGACAGGCATAGCGAGGTAACTTAGGATCCTGTCTAGAAAGCAGAGGGAATCCTTAGGAATTCACAGGCAGGACCGAGTGTGTGAAGGTTGAACAGGCCAGTATAAGCAGTAGCTGGAGGAGATGCTACTTAGGAGACCAAAGGAATGAGCTACAAAATGCCTAAGATAATAAAAACCTGAGGGCTGTAATCTAGCTGGTAAATGAGACTTTCAATAGGTCATGAGGAAAAGAGGAGAGTGGAAGGTGGAAGAGGAGGTTTGAGAAAAAGAAAAAAAGGAGTAGTGTCTGGTGAGGGATAAGTGTAACAGAAGACATTTTTGGGGTAACAGAAGACATCTTGTCAGGACAGATGAATTTAAAAGCTGAAGCAATGCTGGTGACTTCAGGAAGACTCATCACTGAAAGGATGCCATGAGCTCCCATACATGTGGAACTTTGGTCTCAGCAATTAGAGTGAAAAGTCGGGAATACTTTTAAGAAGATAAGCAACATGATTAGTGCCAATGCAAATACCCTCAGCTCCATGGTATTCACTACAAAGTTTTGTATCTTTCATCCTGACCCCTCTCCTGCCTTATCCCACCTCTAAGGATTCTTTCTATTTATGGGCCTTCAAGTTCTTTCTTGGTTGATTGAGCAGGAATAGCAACTGTGATTTTATATGATGGTCTTTCCTTTGCAGGTAAAGAATTTCTTCTTGAACTACTGGGTATCCATAGAACAAGGACAGGCCTCAGGGAGTGGGGAATGGAGGACTCAGGTGTGTGTTCTGATTAAGTAAAAATGGACTGACCCATTGTGCTTGGATCATCTCAATGAACTTTGGGTTGGCCTGAAACCTGGCAAAGGAAAAAAAAACAAATTTGGGGAGAAATGTGGAGGAGGGAACACGCCAACAGCCAGAGGATCTGGTTCAGCCCACACACAACTTTAAAAGAGCTGAATTTCCAGTTGCAATAAATAGGTGTGATAAAGCAATTGGAGGGAAGGAATGAGCAGTCTTAGATTATCCTACCAAGTGGTGTCCATAGTTGCTGAAGGTATCTGCTGGATAGTGCAGTGGAGAGAGCTCTAGGTCTGGAGTCAGGAAGAGCCAAGTTCAAATCTGTGATCCTGGGCAAGTCACTTAACCCCTGGTTGCCTCAGTTTCCTCAAGTGTAAAATGGGGATAATAGTAGCATTGATCTCCTAGGGTTGTTGTGAGAATAAAAGGAGACAACAATTGTGAAGTCTTTAGCACAGTGCCTGGCATATAGTAAATACTATATAAAAATTAGCTATTATATCATGCTGATTTGTTATCAAGTTGAGTCAGTTCAGTCATACCCAACTCTTTGTAACCCTACATGGTGTATCCCTTGTAAAGATACTGGAGTGTTTTGTCATTTTCTTCTCCAGCTCATTTTACAAATGAGGAAAACAAGGCAAACAGTGCGAATTGACTTGCCCAGGGTCATACAGCTAGTAAGTGTCTGGCTGAGGCCAGATTTGAACTCAGAAAGATGAGTCTTCCTGACTTCAGGCCCAGCTGTCAAGCCACTGCACCACCTAGCTGCCTAGGACTGATTACTGATGGTCTATATAATATAGACTCTATATTTACCTCAAGAGTGAACAATCTCACTGCTACTTGTTCTACCAATGCAGATTACAGTGTGTAAAAAACAAGCTCTTACCAAGAATTCCACAAAGCTATTAGTGAACCAGGAAGGACTTTTATAAATATTCTTGCAAGAGCAGGTGTCCAACAAGGAGGCACACAGGCTGAGACAAATACACAGCTTTTCCTTTCCTATTCCTGACTCCTGTTTCCCTCCCCTGTTTCCCCCTTGACTGGATATTGTAGGATTTACAGCCTATCCAGAAGGCCTAAACTCCCCACATGAGTCTCTGCCTCATTTACGTGTCCCATTCCCCACATTTTCTCACCCCCTTCCCCTTATTTTCTTTATAGTTTCCAGCTGCCAATATGCACCTACATCCTGTTTAGAAACTTGGCTTTTATGCAGAAGTAACAACCTCCTTTAGTGATTTCCCATACAGTGTCCTTCACCTTAGTTAACAATCTTTTTGAACTAACTAACTTTTAAACTAATGGTTTAGTGATTACTCTCTCCAAATTTAGCCCATCTAGACCTCAGACAACAGAGCCATATAGTTGATTATGGAGTCATATATGAGGCCTTTCTAGCTTAGCAGGAATTATCAGTGCTTGCACTGGCATGAGTTTCAAGAACCCAGGGTCACCCTCTGTAATGGTAAGGGAATTTGAAGATCTTCCCTGTCCTTTAATAGGTCTATGTGGCCTGCTTTGAGCTTTGGTCCAGCCCACAACCTGAGTCACATGGAGCCAATGGTAGAAGGAGCTTGCTAAATGGGTGGAGCAGGAAGAGAGTGAGGCAGAGCTGGGAGAGAGCAGAGCAGAGTAGCTAATGTGAGTGAGAGAGGGAGTAATTTTGCCTAAGGGAGTTTGTTTGTGGAGAGGCCTGATGGAGGAAAGGCTTGGGGATGGCTGTGCTCTGTTTACTGGTAATGTGTACAAACTTTATTGTTTCCATGGTGGAGCTGAATTTCTGGTATCTGAATAAATATTTTGGTTTTGTCTGTGAGGAAGAGAGTTTATATTTTGTATATTTACCCTGGAAATACACATGTATATCCACAGTGGTTGCTCTGGGTATTGCGTTGGCATTATACCCTCATACCATGACTGATGGGAATGAGGTGGTATAGTTGATAAGATTCATAAGACTTGAGTTAATAATCCTGCCTTATCTTACTGACTATATGACCCTAAAGAGGTCATTTAACCAGTTTTAACTTCAATTTCCTCATCTGTAAAAGGGGATAATAATGGCACCTACACCTTATAGGGTTGGTGTAAGGATCAAATGAGATAAGTTATATAAAGCACTTTGAAACCCTTAAGGTGCTATATAAATATGATGATGACGATGTCCACCTTGTACCTGGGCAAACTAGCATGAAGAAAATTACAGAAGGAAGTCACATGGGAGGGTGTCATGATAGCAAACTAAGCAAATAAGCAGCTTCTGGGAGCAATGAATAGAAAGAATTTATAGAGGGAGCTACAAAGGACTGTAGTTGAGATAGCTCTTTCATAGTAAGAGTTATGGAAACTGAGGGACCTGCTCTACTGACTTGTGAAATTACAGTGTGATGTAAAAGGGCCCTGGAACTGGAGTCAGGAGATATAGGTTCTTTTCCTAGCTCTGCCATTTGCCAGCTAGATGACATTGGATTTCATGACTCCCTTTAACTTTTATGGGCATTATCATCTACATATGTAAAATGAAGGCACTGGATTAGGTGATATTTATGGTCCCTTCTACCTCTAATAGGATAATAGTGGGTAGAGTGCCAGGCCTGAAGTCAGGAAGTTCAAATCTGGCCTCAGACATTTTACAGCTGTGTGACTTTGAGAAAGTCATTTAACCTTGTTTGCCTTAGTTTCTTTATCTGTAAATGAGATAGAGGAAGAAATGGCAAACCACTCCAGTGTCTGAGCCAAGAAAACCCCAAATGGGGTCAAGAAGAGTGAGGCAAGCCTGAAAAACTACTTTACAACAACCACCACCACTCAAATACTCTTTGAGTCTATGTTTGTATTTCTGCAGGCCATACTCGCTGACTACACATGCATTAATTATGATCTGATCTTGTTAAATTCACATGCCAAGTATGTGGAGTCATCAAAATTCTACACTAGCTAGAACTTTATCAATTCTCATCATCTCTGATCAGCCTGAACTCTGAACCTGCTTTGCCTGCCTGTTGGTTCTAAAACCTCACCTGTGACTTCAGAGTTGTAATTTTGGATCTGATCCTGTGGTTCATTGACTCAGAACCATGCTCTCTTTCCTGATACCCAATTTCAAGACACATTAACTTCTGGATTCTGCTTTGCCCCTACCCCCTTTCCCACATTGGCAAAGAAGGTGCAATGGACTGGCAGGTCTCCAGTTCTTGCCTCAGGTAGTTCTCTGCTTACTAAGCAGTTTAGATGGCTCCTGCAAAGCAGGTCCTTATTAACCCTGATCCAGGTTTCCCTCAGGCTGTGACAGGTCTCCTTGCTTGGACAGAAAATGATAGAACTTAACAGATGCCTCTCTGTGTGGGAGACATAATCCAAGAAAGAAGGGCCAGGAGAAGGCAAAAATTAGGAAATGGAAGAAAATCAAATCTATGTTGAGTGATTGGCAAGTGCAAGAACCTGACCAAGAGAAGAAGGGAAAGAATAATTAATGTTGCACAAAAATGCACAAAGCTCTTCCCATGAGGGATGGATCTCGGCTTTCTGAAGGAGAAACATCATTCTACGTGGACATCCCGGGAACAATTAGGAAGGATATATGCATCAGCAAAGGCAAGGAAGATGGTTAGCAGCCACATGGAGGCTGGTGACTCCCTGCTGAGGGTTGAGAAGAAGGTCATGTACAAACTGATAGCCTCGAATGTAACTGTACCAATGCATTAGTTTCCAGGGAGGCTTTCTATTTGTCAAGAGGTAATAAGCAATACGAAATTGAGAAGCTGACACAAAGACAATCTCATAAACTGTAACTAAGACTTCGTAGAAAGTAACTCATGATTGGAATATACCAACGAGAAGATATGCTTTATGCAAAAGAGTTTTTATAAAAACCAGTCAGTAAACTTTTAATAACTCTCACTATGAGGCAGGCAGGCATTGCATTAGGCACTGGGAATACAAAAATGAGAAGTCCTTCCTCACAAGATTACATTCTATTGAGGGGACAATATGTATATACACAGGTATATCAAAGATACATAGATGTGGATATAGATATAGATGTGTGTGTGTATATATGGATGTATATTTGTACATATATAGATGCACACATGTATATATGGATATGCATATATACACATATCTATATGCATATACATCATGTATAGTACAGGTATGTTATATTTGCATATATACACTATACACATATAATATATACATATTATACTGCAAACTTGTATATATGGATATATATACACATATACATTATGTACATATTATATACCTATACTATACATAATGTATATGTGTATACATATACACACATATATACCAAGGTAATTTCAGTCATGGTGGTGGGGTACTAGGTAGATAAGTGGCACAGCAGTTGAAGAGCTGAAACTGGTATCAGGAAATCCTGTGTTCAAATCTAGCCTCAGATATTTACTAGTTATAGGCTCTGATCACCTCATTTTCCTCAACCGTAAAATGGCGATAATAACAGCACCTATCTTACAGTGTTGGAGTGAGGATAAAGTGAGATGATGTTTTAAAGTGCTTTGCAAACCTTAAAACACTATATAAATGGTAGATATTATTAGCATTAGCTAGAAGGAGACCAAGAGAGGTAAGCTATAGCATGTGACATGCAAGCTGAATATTACTTAGGTATTTCTTTTCCATTTTATTGATAAGGCTTGGAGACATCAAACAATTTGTGTAAAGTCACATGAGTAGTAAGTTCCAAATCTGATATTCAAACTCACATCTGCTGACTCCTGGTTCTGGCCCCTTTCTACAACACCAAGCGATCCTGTGTTCCTCCCTCTTCCTCTCTCTTCCTCTGCTAACTAGCTTGGAGAGCAATTCAAGTGGCTCAATTGTCAGAACATTAACGGGATTGGAGTCAACTATCCATAAAGTACCCATCACGCACAGGACATAAAACATTAGAAATCATCTAATCCCCCTCTTTTACAGATTTAATTCACCAAGCCTTCACTAGATGTCTTCTTGGATAAGGAGAGAGAAAAAAAATATGTAAGAAAACAGGCTCGAATGGGTTAGGAGACTTGCCCAAGGTCACATAAGTAGTTAAGGGCAGTCAGAAATCTATGTTCAAATTCTGGTCCTGGCACTTACTAGCTGGATGACCTTAGGCAAGTCACTTCATTTTTCTTGACCTCAGTTGCCCTGTCTGAAAAACAAGGGTAGAATATCATCTCTATGGTCCCCTAAATCTAAACATCTCTGATGCTATGAACTCAGACCCCCTAGCTCCCTCCCAGTCCAGTGTTCTTTCTGTTATATCACACTGCTCTGACAGGTCAGGACCTACACTTCTCATGTTCTTTGATCCCTAAGCACACCCTGGGAGTCTAATCAACATCAAATAACAGTAGCAACTCTTACCTTCCTGACACCTGTCTAAGGTTTTCTCTAGTAGCTCTCCAGGTTTACAAATGGAAGATTTAAATTGCGTCAGAATTTGTAATCATTTACCCTCCTGGCTTTTCTCCACTTCTTATGCACCTATGAAAGCAGTCAAAAATACCTGTGGCTCATCAACCTGTGCTAGGAACACTCAGTTCCCCAAACCCATCCCTTAGTTTCTTCCTCCTGTTCTAGTCTACAAATCTGTGAGCCCCAATGAGTCAGCTACTCAAGATCTTTCTTACGTTTTTATTTCTTGAGCCCATTTGCCCCAGTTCCTCATCAGTAAAATGAGCTGGAGAAGGAAATGGCAAACCACTCCTGCATCTTTGCCAAGAAAACCTCAGATGGGGTCACAAAGAATCAGAAAAAGCTGAAACAACTGAACAGCAACTTAGCCCAATAGTGGGCGTCCATTGTGTTTCTTAAGATTAATTGTAATAAAGCAGGCAGATGACAGTGTATAAAAACAGAACAGATATGCAGAATGCCAAGATAAATAGGTAGAGGCAGTTAAGTTAGATAATAGCAGTGGTTTTTTATAATATAAGATTTTTTTCCCCTCCGGGATGATGAGCAAGGGTCTAAGGCTTTGAAAATCTTGGCCATGATTCCATATGCAGTTATTCTAAATGTATAGCTTTGAAAGCAACCTTGAAACATAACCATGAATACTGCAGAACCAGTTTCTAAGATACAACCATGTCTATATACATATATAGATCCATACAATCATATTGCTTCTAAGTGTATGACGTGTGTTTTGAGTTTGTGCTTTATAAAATCTGCCTAGGTAAATTGACATAATTAAATTAACAGGGTAAACTGATAATTTAAATGTTGATTACTTTGCTAAATTTCATGTATAATTTGAAGGTTTTATGGATATTGAAATATTTTCCATTCAATGGCAATTTAAATGTGTTTAGTGCACATTTCCCTTATTTCATGTTATCTCAAATTTCTTTCCTGGGTAAGCTTGCCTAGGACTGCGGGTGAAACTGATCTTTTGATACTGCACAGCTTTCAGCCAGGCTGTGGGGCTGACTTGAAGAGGAGGGAATGGGGTTTGGCAAGGACCTGAAGGAGAAAACACTAAGGCTGGTTTTTTTTAAAGTGTGAAAGCAGAAGTGATGGAGCCTAGAGAGAGGAGGCCAATTCTACATTGGATTCAATCTCTTACAGAGCCAATGGATGGACATTTCCTCTTGTTGGACTGGAGAGTAGCCTTACCTACAAAGTTGTCGATATGCAGAAGTAGGTTCATGTGTCATCTTTGCACTTGTATCCTTAAGGCATGCTTACACACACACACACACACTTTTAATGTCCTTGATGACTGGTTTCTAAAGGATCACAGGGTCTGATCTTGAAGGCAGACACAGTCATTCAGAGCACCCAGGGGTACCACACAAGGGCTCCTACTCATCTCTCCCAGGGGGCCGGTAGCCAAGAACCACTCACCAAAATAGAGAGAGAATACAGGAACTCCACCGTGATGAATCATAGAATTTGGAGCAAGATGTCAATTAGCAAGCATTTATTTTCTCTTCCTTCCACCTCTCCCAGCCCTTTAAAAAGAAAAAAAATTAAAAATAGAGTTCATCAAGCTCAACTCCCCTCATTTCATAAATAAGGAAACAAACTCAGAGAGTTAAGCATCTTATCCAGGATCACACAACTATTGAATGTATGAGGCAGGATCTGAACCAGATCATCCGGACCCCAAATCAAGCACTCTTCCTCAGTTGCTTCATTAAGCCTTATCTGTCCATTCTCTCTCACTCTCTCACAGCAAATGGGACTGAAGGTTGGCTGGTTTTGACATCTATTCTCTAGCACTAAACCCATATTAATACTCTCTCCTTCTAACCCAGATGCTAGCTTAGTTTCCAGAGTTCTATGATATACAACCCCTGGACTCTTCTGACCCACTCCTATACTCAGTGCTAACATGGAGCCCTATTTGGGGAAAGAGAAATCAAGATGCAGAATAAAAAGTCAGGCAAATAAAAAGTAAATATAGAGTAGTAGATAAATGAGAGAAAAGGCAGAAGAGATCCACATGGGTGATAGAGGGGGAAAACCTTCTATAATGAACAGAAAATATAAACTTAGATAAGTGTGCAAGGAGGTTTAGTGTAAATAGAAATGTAGAGTCAAACTCAAGGGAGCCTGAGATCACAATGATTAACAAGATCCAGGAGAATAACCAGATAGGGTGTGGTTTACCAGCATCTCCAAGGGGCAGCATAGAGTGACCTGAGATGGGGATCTGAATAACATATAAAGCATTCTATCTGCTATAGAGAAGAAGCAATCTAGAAAGGATTAGGGTTGAGAAGGGTGAAGCATGTTCGTCCTTTGTTGCCAAAGAAGACCATGCCATGGGAGAAATGATGACATGACTTGCACTTGACTTTGTTTTGAGTGAGGGAGGGCTGTGCAGGTCACCAGCCTCACTTCTCCTCCAGAGTCATCTGAATCCAGTGACCAGATATTCATCAGGATGACTGGAGATGACCCAGGATGAGGCAACTGGGGTTAAGTGACTTGCCCAAGGTCACACAGCTAGGGAGCATCAAGTGGGTAAGGTGAGATTTGAACTCAGGTCCTCCTGACTCCTGCACTGGCGCTCTATTCACTGCACCTGCTGGGTAGGGAAGTAAAGGCAGAAGAAAAGCAGAACTGGATTTTACAGGTAGCCCAGGGAGCAGCACCACAGAAAGAAATTCCAAGTCACAGGCTAGCTGCTAGTTAGCATTAAGGATGCACATTTAAGAGTTATGGGGTACAGTGGGATAATATAGTAAAAACTATTTGCAAACCTTAAAGGCTACATGAATGTTAGTTATTATAGGGGTCAGAAGCATTTAACACAATTTCCTGCAGAGACAGAAGTCTTCCCATGGTTCCACTTCCACTGAACTTACGTGGATTTGAGATATCTAGCCAGGATCAGGAGTGAAGGATGTATTACAGATTAATAGAAGTCATTTGGGTTAAAAAAAAAAAAAGGATCACTAGATTTCAATCAAATGGAAGAAGATACTAAGACATGATTGTTGCTGTCGTGCTTATGAAATAGACAAGAGAGCATGCTCAGATTTGCCCTTTCCTAGTGGGTTCTAAAGAGCATGTGCAGACATTCTCTGCCTTGTTCCAGCCTACCGCATGGAACTTGCTTGCTGCTTCAGCCGTTCATGACTACTGTGAGATGACCAAAAGTATTCTAATTGGAGTAGAGCTAGAAGAATTGATGACTCAAGGGTTGCTCCCCTTCATTGGGGGTACAGCCTCCATGACATTTTTCTTCACAACTTGGAAGAAGTGGGACAACTTTGAGCTACCTACCAGGGCTAGGTGGATAAGGGAAGTCTGGCTGCTCTATCTCCCACCATCCAGCCATGTGGCTGTGAGTACATGCCACATTCATCTCTTTTCATATCTCTAACCTCACATAAAAATATATTTCAAGATGGCCTGATGGCCCTGTGAATTTAGGGGACCTGGAGGTCCCAACAGAGATCTGCTTAGTGGATGGAGCTCAATAGATATGGCAGTAGTGGCCACATAAGTGACTTATAGTCCAACCAAGGATGGCAGTAACTTTCACCAGCATGCCCTCTTGTGGCAGAGAGAGCTTATGGATATGAAAGACATGGCTCTCAGGATTCCACTAACTCACCCAGCAAGGAGTAAGGTAGTAAGGGGAAGGGATTAAGACTCTATTTAAAAGGGTAAGGATTTCTAGGACAGGAGTCTTGAGTTAAATCCTTTGCCACGTTTGCCTCTCTATTATTGTACCCTAAGTTTAAGCCTACTCTTTCCACATACTTTGAATATTTTTGTAGGAGAATGTGCCCCAGATTCTTTGAGGGGAGAGAATGTTTAATACTGATTATTTGACCATTCTCAGTAAATAAATTCTTGAGGAGGAGGTGTGAGGCAATGGAAAAAGGAGGAGATCTGAAGTTAAGAAGACCTGAGTTTGAATGCCACTTCAGATACTTCCTAGCTGTGTGACTCTGGGCAAGTTATTTAAATTCTCTGTGCCACAGTTCACTCATATGTAAAAAATGGGGGTATTAATAGCACCCATCTCTCATTTGAGGATTGAATGAGACAACCCACATAAAGCACTCTGTAAACCTAAAAGCGTTACCCAAATGCTAGCTATTACAAATACTTGTTTAATAAACTAATTTAGTCTGGCTGACTGGGTTTGAACAGAGAATGCATCAGTCAGGACCCATGAGTAACAGTACTAAAAAGAGAGTGAGTCCAGCAGTCACTGTCTAAGGTCTCCAATCCATCAGCAAATTGCGGGGAGTGGTTCCATAGAGGATGGTATATTTGCATCCCATCCAAAACATGCAGATTTTGAGTAGTGTCATCTGGGACCTTAAAAGTGAAAGTTCATCCCTTACTTAAGATTCATTTTCATTCTTTAACCTAACATTGAAGACCACACACACATTCACAGAAAGAGAGAGAGAGAGAGAGAGAGAGAGAGAGAGAGAGAGAGAGAGAGAAGGAGGGAATGTCTCCAATGGACTTTTCCAGCCTTACTTCACACTATTCTCCTCCACACTTCACTAGTTCCAGCCAAACGAGACTACTAACTGTTCCTCATCAACCAACAAGCATTTTGAATTGTCTACTATGTGTCAGGCACTCTGCTCAGCCCTAAGGATAAAGAGCAAAAATAAAACCATCTCTGTTTTCACAGAGCTTACATTCTATCAAGGGAGTGTGGGGAATTGCCCAAGGAGAGGAATGAGACCTCTTGAGAGAGGATACCTATTAGTGGGAGGGAATGCATGTGTCCAATGACTATGGAGGCCAAACTGAAAGCCCAAAGATTTATTAACGTGCAAAGAAAGAACGCTTATCTAGCTAATAGCAATTGCAATTTCCTAGAATACAGATTGAGGTTTTTTTTTACAACTTTTCAGCCTTGCTCAGAATATATAGCCAAACAGCAGGTTTGAGGTGACCATTTAGACAATACTGCAGGTATCTCTTATCTAAGGACAATAAGTAGTTGTTACAACAGTGGATAGGACTGTCTGGATTTAACCACTGGCCTAGAACATTGAGTTAAGTGATTTGCCTAAGGTCCCACAGCCACTATGTGTCAGAATGAAACCAGGTGTTCTTGACTCTGAGGTCAGCTTTCTGTCCAGCACACCATGCCACCTCTCCTAGAAAAGCACACAGAAATTATATGCAAAATAAATGTAAAGCAATTTGGAGATGAGTCCCTAGCTGCTGAAGGCATGAGAATCTCTCTGATCATGGAGGAAGGTTTTCTCTAATTCTTTTGAGTTGAATTTTCATCTAATTTTAAAACATGTGCCTCACCAACCCTAGTTAAGGTCTGGAAGGAGCCTTCTCCTAGCCCTCTAGAAAACCCTTCACCCACCACATCCGGTTCAATATACTACTAACCCTACACTCATTAGAAGACACAGTCTAGTTAGGACACAAAGACAATAGGATCATGGCTTTAAAGCTTGAAAGGACCAATCCCCTCATTTTACAGACAAGAAAACTGAAAATCAAAGAAATTGCCCACAGTGGCACAAGTAGTGGGTAACAGAGCCTGGTACCAAACCCCATTCTTCTGACTGTATACTGTACTATACTTTCTCCAAGTGAAGCAGCTCCATGCAAGGTGGTCCAAAGAGGCAGGTTCCCATCATTCGTATGGGAGGTCAGGCACATTCAGATTCCTGGTATAGCACCCCATTTGTACTGGTTCTTGACAGACAACATGAGAGATTAGAAGG
This sequence comes from Bettongia penicillata ogilbyi, assembly GCA_023548195.1. Lineage (NCBI taxonomy): Eukaryota > Metazoa > Chordata > Mammalia > Diprotodontia > Potoroidae > Bettongia > Bettongia penicillata. The sequence goes on from JAJHZJ010000864.1 coordinate 472,715, forward strand.
CAGGAGGCAGAACCCATCTCCATCCTTCCCCTTTCTAGGGGTCTACTCTACAAAGCTTCCCCTAGCCTTCACTCCCTGGAACTTTTGAGCCTCCTCTAGGTTATTTAAAACCCATCTAATTTGTGTTCACTAATCATATAGGGATCAGGGTATAGACATCTTTACCATTACTCTCACACCTCATTAATGCCTTCTGGTGACTGGACCAAAGAGTGACACTTGTACACTTACAAAGTATCTGGAGGAAATCTCATGATTTTACCTAGGCATTACCATTACTCCATCCAAGAATTATTTTTTCAAGCCCTAGGCTAGATTGTGAAGTTAACCAAGTATCTTCAGCAGAAGTAAGCCTAGCAATTCTGGGACCTGGTCAAAGATATCTTCAACTGCATAGTAATATAGGGTTAAAGGGGGCCTCACAGAGAGTGTTTGGACCATGGGAGACATGGAGGAAGAGGGTTCTAGGATACCAGGAAATTCCTGGATGGAGGAGTCACTGTCAACATGGGAATCAGGAGGGTTTATTCTCTGTAGCGTGGCTGCCTCAAGGGTTGGCATTAGGGCTTTTGATAACTTTCTCCCTTAATTAATTTTTCTTACTAAAGGCTGAGCTCACTTGTTTTTACATGGCAAATATATATATACATATAAATATAATTATAATATTGTATATAATATACACATATATGTATAAACATATACTCATATATGATAGTGTCTTATGGTCCATCCAAGGAAAGCAGTAGCATTCAGAAGCATGTCCCCTTGTGGCAGAAAGAGTTTGTAGTTAAGGAAGGCATGGATCCCAGGATTCTACGAAGTAGCTCACCCATCAGGGAGTTACCCTTAAAGAGAAGTTCATGAGGACTCTATTTTTAAAAGGGAAAGGATTTTCAGGACAGGAGTCTTGAGTTTAATCCTTTCCCACATTTATTCTCTATCTTTGTACCTTAAATTTATGCCTATTCTTTCTATAGACTTTGGGTACATTTGTAGGAGAGTGTCCCAGATTCTTTGGGAGGAATGTTCAGAGATATTCTCCCTTCTTGGGACACCCCAACCACAGCCCCATTCCCCATTAGGTTACCATGCTTTCCTTTCTCTAGTTGGCAAACCACAGCACTCTCCTTTGTGTAGGCAACACCTTCTTTGACTCATCAAAACATTGGTTCTAGTCTCATTTTCTATATAATTCTGCTCTAATTCCTAGTGGGAATTAGGAGAGGAGAAGGGAGGGCATGTGAAGGGAGAAGAAGGGAGGAGAGGGCTGTAATCAGATATTGGCCAGTTAATGCACCATCCCTCTCTAAGAATACAGCCCTGTGCTTTCATTGAAGAAGCTAATTCCTGATGAAAAAACTCACTCTACCAACTGTTAGCAAATTGTAGACATTGAAAGTTGCTTGGGGCCACTGAAAGATTAAATGGCTTTTCCATTATCATATAGCCAGAAGTGGAATGGGTCTCCAGGTCAACTCTCCATCCACTATGCACCCTTGTCTCTTAACAAAAATACAGGTAACTCTAATATACAATAACTGATGATAAATGTATTATTGAGCTACAATGAGCATTGGATTGTAAGCTCCTGGAGGACAAGGGCTATCCTTTACCTCTTTTTGTATTCCCAGTGCTTAGCGCAGTGCCAAGCACATAGTAGGTGCTTAATAAATGTATATTGAATTCAACGGAAAAAAAATGGCATGCACTAACCAAGAGTGGACATTTGACTAGAGAGACAGGGGAATCTTTTCAGAGGGGGTGCCACTTTATCTGGGTTTTAAAGGGTAGGTAGAAATTCAAAAGGCAGAGAGGTGAAAGGTGAACATCATGGCACCCAGGTGAGCAAAGGTACAGAGGTGGGAGTCCCCAAAACATGCTTGGAAAGAGCAGTCCAGTTTGATGGCAACATAGATAGCGTGATGGTTTTGTTCAGTTATTTCAGTTGTGTCTGACTCTTCATGACCTTATTTGGAGTTTTCTTGGCAAAGACATTGAAGCAGTTTGCCATTTCCTTCTCCAGCTCATTTTACAGATGAGGAAACTGAGGCAAATGTGGTTAAGCAACTTGCCCAGAGTCACACAACTAGTAAGTGTCTGAGGCCAGATCTGAAGATAAGTCTTCCTGATTTCAGGGCCAATACTCTATCCACTAAGCCACCTGGCTGCCCTATAGATTGCACAGAAGGGAATAACTAATATGATAAACCCGGAAAAGTAGGATGGTGACAGATTATTCAGGACTTTGTGAAGAGGCAGTTTACCAAAGGAGTACAGTCAGGAAGAACTTCATTCGAATCCACCTCTGATATTTACTAGCTGTGTGGCAATGAGCAAGTCACTTAGGTTCTCTGTAACTCAGTTTCCTCCTCTATAAAATGTACGTAATGATAGCACCTACCTTGTAGGGTTATTGCACAGATAACATGAGATAATATTTGGAAAGTGCTTTGCAAACCTCCAAGAGTTATACAAATACTAGGTAGCATTATTATTATTATAAAGATAAAATGAGCTATATATGAAGTATTCTAAATTTAAAATGCTACATAAATTCCAGTTATTATTATTTATCAGGAGAATGTGATATTATTAATATTTATCATATATGTATATATAATTATTATTATTAATCAGGAGACTGTGCTCTGAAGGCACCATAATCCAGGTAAAATGCCTATAAAGATTGACGATGCTATGAATAATGAAGAAACTGGACTAGACTCTCCAATCCTGTCAGGTAGGTGACTGCTCATTCTGCCTCTGCCTAAGCCAGTCCTGATTTTATATCCACTGGCAATTTACAAATGCATTTCACTCTTTGACAAATGGAAACTTACAAATGGTAATACAATTTAGAATGTGCCAAGAAAAATAGGAGAAAATTGAGTTAACTCTTTTAATCAACAAGCATCTCAAACTGCTGATCATTTTAGTGTTTTGACAGATAAAATATGCTTATGGTTCCTGGCATTTATTTTCTATCTTAACTCTAGTAAAACTGAGATTAATGTCTGATGGCCAGATAATAGCAGATTTATTGGACAAGGATGTGTGACTCTACAATCATTTTTATGGCCCTTTTAAAATAATAAATCTATTTACTGGCACCTAGACTTTTGGGTCTTGTTCCTTGCCATGCAGGACACATGTAGATGTACTTTTCCTCTCATCACTCTTTATTGAATCCTGCAAAGTAGATGTTGGATTGGACCATGACATGGGCTATTACTAGAATGAATACTTTCTTATCACTTCGACAGAATGTACAGGAAAACTGTAATTAAATTGACTCCATCAGGAGATGGCTGAAATCTTTCTGGTGAAAACTCCTAACTGAGCAGCTTTTGAATTATGACAGGCATCCCAGGAATAACACTCTGCAATGGTCCATGCAGCAGAATTCATGCTGGATTAGCCTAAGCTGGAAAAGCTTAATTTTTACCCCTAACAGGGACAACTAGAAGGTCTGCTTCAAAATGTCTTAGGGATTCAGGGGAATTTCCATTCACTATTAAGATGCACCAGACATCACATGGAAGCTCATGTAATTCCATTTTTATCAGCAAGATAATTTAAGTTATTATGAGATTGGGGAAATCTGCTCAGAAAAAAAGTAGCAAGATCCTCCATAAAGTTTTATAATAATTATATGTCTCTGTCACTATGTCTCCATGGAATTCTCACCCTGGAAGATTGCTCCACCCTTATACCCCTTTTCTCTGATTGGTCAGCTCCTCTAAGAGCCTCCCTTTTAAAGAAGTGCTCAGGCCAGTCATATTCACTCCTCCATCCCCGTCTAAGCTACCTTCTTCCTCTTTCTTGTTCTCTCTTTCTTTTTATCTTCTTTATATGTGTCATTTTCTTCTTCCATTAGAATGTAGAATTAGCAGTGGATAGAGCACCAACCCTGGAGTCAAGAGGACCTGAGAGCGTGACCCTGGGCAAGTCACTTAACCCCATTACCTCATAGATAGACAAATGAATGAATAAATAAGGAGAATGTATCTTTAAAGGTAGGAACTGTCTTTCTTCTTGCTTGCAATTCCCATTATCTATGTTCTACTGTCTTTTTTTTTTAGTTAAATATTTCCTAGGTACATATTAATCTGGTTTGGGCCATATTTGGAAGTGTGGTCTGCCATGATACTGGCAGGAGCTCCATGTTTGACACCTTTGCTCTAGACAACTCTTTAAAGCTACAGTGACAGATGTAATCTCTAACATTTGGAAGAGACTGAGGAGCCTACTTCTGGAAAGTCACAGTGACAGGTAATAGAAGGGGCCTGTTTCCCAGTATGAGTGTGTGCATACATTTTATAGCTGGCTCTATTCTGTGGGCCACATAAAAGAGGAGATGACTGATGACGGCCCTCACGACCAGACTGGCTTTTCTAGATCTTCTGGGATTGGAAGAGAATGAGCTGTTGCCAGACTCTGAATGGAGGCAGGGCCTCCGACCCTCTTTCACTTGGAGCTGGCATGTTCTATTTTTTCCTGCTTAGGTGAAGGACAGCAGAGATAGCTATGACATTGTGAGCTTTGAACAGCCAGAAGAGTACGCCAACAGGAATTCCAGGAGCAGAGACCATGCCAGGTTTTTTAGTCAGCCAATCGCAGCATCAAGGTCCCTCAGAAAGGCCTAAAGGACATGGCTTAGAGCAAGCAGAATCTAGAGCCTATCCAGAGGCTACCCCACATTTGGAAGTGAACAGGGTGGGACAAATACTTATCAAGAAACTACCTTTAAGTCTCTGAATACTGTCTCCCTGTATCAAGGTGCTATGGGGGGAATATGCACCAGGTGTTGAAGGGGAGGGAATATTTGAGCTTCTGTTGTTACTTCATTTGTGAAATAAATATCCTATTTTAAAATTTAATTGGTTAAATAGAACTGGGATGCTAATCGCTGGGGGCTAATGCAGAGAATATAGTAGAATGGGGTTCAAGCCAATAGCACTTTAGAAAAGACCCTAACCCAATCATGGGTCCCTAGAACACTGAGGGATAAATGTAGCTTATCTACCTCTGGAAAAGTGAGTCCATATTTCTTGCTACACAGAGAAAGTGATGATCTAACAGTCAGCTCAGTTAAGCACATAATAGGTGCTTAACAAATGTTTATTGACTGACTCACCTGTTCTCAGTAGGGGGACTTTTTTTTTTTTCACCTGGGAGCCCCTACACCAGTAAAATCATAGATCCAGTCTCTATCTCTGTCCCAAGTCTTGTCTAACTAAGTGCTCATGGCCATTGTATTTTCAAGCCTGGCATCCAAGAAGTCCTGATTCTTGGAGCATGGTGGTAGAGGACAAAGTGGTAACCCTTACAAGCACACAGGTTGATGCTTCTGGGAATGGAATAGGGGGTAGATGGCAGAGGTTCTGTAAACTAACCCTAACTTGTTCTTTCATTCCTTGTTCTGTGTTGGGAACCCAGACTATGCAGTTGTCCTGGCACTGAGGTGATCAGCTCCCTGGGAATAGGGTCTCCTTTCCCACTCTGAGGGAAGAGCTCAGCCCCCACCTCACTTCAATCTCTCCCGAAATTCTTCTCAAGAGTGTCTCTCCTTACTAGCTGTGTGACCTTAGGTAAGTCACTTAACCCCAATAACCTTTCTTTCCCCCCGCTCAAAAAAAGTGTCTCTTTGCCTGTTGTTAGGCCTTCTTATAAGACACAGATGCCTTCTTCCTCAGAGACGTACAAATGCTGTTGACTCCGCTGAATTTCCAACCCTAGGACAAAACCCAGATCACCTCACCCTGGTTTTGGCTCTGGGCATCATTTCTTGTCATTTCTTCTTAGTTTGGGATCCACAACTGGGGGAACATCTACAGTTGCTTCTTCTTGGTCATTGTTCATCCTTTATCCTCAAAGAGGACCAAAATGACATCATTATACCAGGGGCAATGTAGAGTGTGTTTGACTGCGGTTGATCAGACTAATACAAGCTCTACAACAGGTCAGACACAAATAGACCATTTGAACCAATAGTGTATACAGCATTCCATGCTTAGTCCTCTGCCTCCCTACCAAAAGGTCACTCATCCTGATGAATACCTGGTCACTGGACCCAGATGGCTCTGGAGGAGAAGTGAGGCTGGTGACTTGCACAGACCTCCCTCGCTCAAAACAAAGTCAAGTGCAAGTCATGTCATCATTTCTCTGATGGCATGGTCTTCTTAGAAAGCAAAGGACGAACACAGACTACCAAAATAAGGGTGATATATTTTATCATCTTCCCGAGGCCAAGACTGGTCATCCCAATTGTTCACAATTTAATTTTGTTTTATTGTTCATTTCATTTATGTTATTGTAGTAATTCTATATTTGTATTACTGTATAATTGCACATTTTATCTCAGGTCACTAGATGGCATAGTGGCTGGAGTAATGGACTTGGAGTCAGAGTTCAAATGCTGCCTCAGACACTTACTAGTTGTGTGACCTTAGGCAATTCACTTGACCTCTCTCAGCCTGTTTCCTAATCTGTAAAATAAGGATGATGTGCAGAAGTTCAGTTCTCGACCATAAGAGGTCTGCTTTCTGCCAGAAACTACCGGCACAGCCAAGGAAAACACGCCTTACCAATACCCAGCATTGACACCAGAGCAAAAGAAAGAATCACCTGATATAGCTCACTGAATTTTTGCTCTGGGCAAGGTTATCTTGGCAGCAGATGAGTCCACCAGTAGCATTGAAAAGAGGCTGCAGTCCGTTGGAACAGAACAAAGAGGAAAATCGGTGTTTCTATAGGCAGTTGCTTCTGACAGCAGATGATCTAGTGAACTCCTGTATTGGAGGTGTTGTCCTTTTCCATGGGACACTCCACCAGAAAGCCAATGATGGTAGTCCCTTCCCCAAAGTCATAAAAGATAAGGGTGGCATTGTGGGCATTAAAATGGACAAAGGTGAAGGGCCCCTGGCAGAGACCAATGGCGAGAATACCACCCAAAGTCTGGATGGGCTGAGTGAGCACTGTGCCCAGTATTAGAAGGATGGAGCTGACTTTGCCAAGTGGCATTGCATACTGAAGACTGGAGATAATACACCTTCCCCATTTGCCATCATGGAGAATGCCAATGTGCTGGCCCAATATGCTAGCATTTGCCAGTAGAATGGCATTGTCCCCATCCTGAAGTCAGAGATCCTCCCTAATGGAGAACATGATCTGAAGTGTTGTCAGTATGTCACTGAGAAGGTCCTGGATGCTGTCTACAAAGCTCTGCATAACCACCATGTCTATCTGGAAGGGACCTTGCTGAAGCCTAGCATGGTCACCCCTAGTCATGCCTGTACCCAGAAATGTTCACATGAGGAGATTGCAATGTCAACTGTAACTGCCCTTTGCCGGACTGTGCCTCCTGCAGTCACTGGTATCACCATCCTCTCTGCGGGTCAGAGTGAAGAGGATGCCTCCATCAACCTCAGTGCCATCAATACCTGCCCCTTGCACAAGCCACGGGCCCTAATTTTCTCTTATGGCCAAGCCCTGCAGGCATCTGCCCTCAAGACCTGGGGTGGAAAGAAGGAAAATGTCTAGGCTGCCCAAGGGGAATATATTAAGTGGGCCACGGCTAACAGTCAAGCTGCTCAAGGCAAGTATACTCCAAATAGAAAGTCAAGAACTTTCTGCAGCCATCGAGTCTCTCTTTGTCTCTAACCATGCCTACTAACTTAAGTCAAGGCTTTCCCCCTGGGTATGCCCTAACACTCCAGGCCGTCCCTCACAGCCCAGGAAGAGGCTGAGATCCCAGAGCTTTGTGCTGACCTCTCCCATTCACTTCTAACTGCGTGGTACTGTTGCTCTCTGGTGAATCTAGTGACCCTTCCTCAGCCCACTTTGTCCAATAAACAACTATTTAACAAGGAAAAAAATAAGGATGATGATGATGGTAATAAAAGTATCATCTACCTTTCATGGTTGTTGTGAGAATCCAACGAACTAACATACATGGAGTTTTGTGAGTCTTAAAGCACTAAATAAAAGCTTGTCATGATTACATTGTTTCCCTGCTTATTTCACTGTCCAGTGGTTCACCCAAATCTCATGTCTCTCTGAATTCTTCCCAGAGCTTTGCTTGAATATTCCCTTGTTTCATCTCTCTTGTGAGAGTTTGCTGCTTATCCCATCAGGAACCTCAAAATTCTGCAAACATTCCCCCTGCCTCATCTATCTGACTGGAGTCTAGTCTGGAGTAGGTAGCACCACCACTTGTATGCTCCATACAGGCTTGGGATGCACATATTGTCAAGGAGGATATTTCCCAACTACTCAAAGGGAGGATCGAGTGATTAGTTTAGAATCTATACCTTCATTCTCCAAATCAAGACTTGATATCTATCAAATTCAACAAGCATGTACTTATTTCCTACATTGTGTACAAGCACTGAGCCAGGCACCAGGGATGCGAAGATAGATGATAGATAGATAGATAGATAGATAGATAGATAGATAGATAGATAAGATAAGATATAGATAGAGAGATGATAGATATAGAGAGACAGATATATATGGATATAGGTAGACAGAGATAGAAATATAGGCATAGAGATATAGAAATTTCAGACTTTTCTCTCATGGACTTTACAACTGAATAAAGACACATACACCAATAACTTGATATAAGCTAAAGTAAGCTGTATACACAGAATATACACAGGCAAAAAACTATGAAAATTTTGTATCTGGGGAGGTCACTTTGGCCCTGAGATAAAGGAAACAGGATAGAGTAGAATTAAGGAGGGGTCCCCAGAGGAGATTGCGTCTTAGCTGGACTTTGAAAGAACAAAGCAGATTGAGATATAGCCTTTTTATTTTCATTTGTTTCAGTTGTGTCTGACTTTTCATAACAGCTTCTGGGATTTTCTTGACAAAGATCCTGGAGTGATTTGCCATTTCCTTCTCAAGCTTCTTTTACAGATGTGGAACAGGGTGAAGTGACCTGCTCAGGGTTACATAGCTAATGAGTGTCTAAGTCCAGATTTGAACTCAGGAAGAGTCTTCCTGACTTCAGGTCTGGTACTCTGTGCACTGCACCACCCAGCTGCCCTCGGAAATACAGCCTAGCATCATAGATTTGGAGCTGGAAGGGATCTTCAAGGTCATTTAATTCATTCTCCTCATTTTCTTCAGTCATTCAGTCATGTTCAACTCTTCCTGACCCATGGACCATAACATGCCAGGCCCTTCTATCCTCCACTAACTCCCAAAGTCTGTCCAAGGTCATGTTCGTTGCTTCCATGACACTATCCGTTTCATCCTCTGTTGTCCCCTTCCCCTTTTGCCTTTAATCTTTCTCAACAGCAGTCTTTCCCAATAAGTCCCACCTTCTCATTATGTCACCACAAGTCAAACATTCTACAGTTCAGGGAACTGTAGCCTAAAGCGAGACATTTATCTTTCCAAGGTCATACAGGTGACAAGTGTGGACCTGATAGTTGAACCTCATTCCTCAGACTCCAAATCCAGAACTCTTTTCACTACACTACACTGCCACACTTTCAAGGAAAGCATGGTAACCTATTCCCAGTATGAAAAAGAGGGTGAGCAAAAAAAACAAAAAACAAACAAACAAACAAAAAACCAATGGGGAACTGAGTAACCAAGTGGTCAGAAATGTAGAAGACAGGGAGACCAGCATAATGATGTCAAGCCCTCCCTCACTGGAGATCTAACATATTGAGAAAAGAAATAAAAACTTTGGTTTGGTTGTCCTAATTATAGAAAAGCCACTTATTTTCATGCCTAATTGCCATGCAGCACAGTAATTACGTACATCATTAAGTACGTGTCAGAATAGCTGTTATAAATTTTATTTGATTAGAGTTGTAAACTCTACATGAAAAGACTTAACCTCTACCAGCTGTTGCTCACACAGCAACATCTCTAAAGAAAAGGTACTGGCCACGGCTTTTGTTAAAAAGAATCAAGACCCTCCTGTAGAGAGACTGAATCCTCTCAGTTTGGGGAAGGAGGGTATATTTAAACTGCATGATGTGGTGAGAGTGAGTTTCTTCCTAGACCAAAGAACACATTTCAATGCAAAAATTTTCCACAAATAAATATCACTAACTCAGTAAGTTCTATGCATTTCCATGATCTCCTCACTATTATCTGACAACCACTTAACAAATGTTTTAAAAAGGCTGTTCATCCTTTACTTCAAAGAAAGTCAATGACATCATTGGGTAATGTCTTGACTTGCACCATGAATTGGATTTAAAATGAGACAGAGGTACACAAAATTGTCAACCTCATTCTTTCTTCCAGAGTCATCAAAGTCCAGTGTGAAAACAAAAGCCAAGATGACCAGCACTGGCCCAGGATGAAGTGGATGACTTTGGCATCTTTAAAGACTGACCAAGCTCTAAGCTCTCCACAGTGCCTGCTTCAGGCACCCTCATGGCAATTGGAACAAATTGTTCTCATGTGCTCACTTGTCCAGGGATGGTCTTCATGGTATCCTGCCACTAAGTGTTGAAATCTTTGACCTTGGCATTCCATTGACTAAATAAAATAAAATACAGCATAACTCTCAGTCTGGTGTGAAAGTCACACTGAGTGGAAGGAAAGAGGGGAGAGGATACTAAAAGCCACAATTTTTAGAAGGTCAATAAATGTTAGTCTGTTCATAGCCAAAATGTGAACTCCATGTCCACTGCTACTCTATTAAAGGAACTGATTCATAACAAGCTTGACATTCTCATGATAAATGAAGCTGGAGATAAAGGGAATGATGACTCACCAGTTCCCCTTGAAGAGTCCTCAGAGTTGGTTTATTATACATTCAAAGACAATGAGAAATGTCACTCCCTGGGATGCTTGGTTATCTCATCTGAGGAGTACTCATAATGAGTATGATCAAAAAGTTCACCATATCAACAATTGTCTTGTCACCATCAACTGAAGAGAAAAAAGGTTAAAAAAAGTTTACAGAAAACTAAATGAGGCTCTTGAAATTAAGACAGCATGATATAGTGGAGAGGGTGCTGGACTTGTAATCAGGAAGACGTAGGTTCAAATCCCACCTCAGATACTTACTCACTATGGGACCCTGCCCAAGGGACTTAAATTCTCTTTGCATAAGCTTCCTCATCTATAGAATGAGGGGCTGAGAATGGTTTCTAGGGTCTTTTCTAGCTTTGAATGTATGGAACTATTATCTTAAACTTAAACACTCAGTAATTTTTGCACAAACATGGACATGTGGACCCTAAAAACAAATCACTGGAAAATACAGCTCAGGATCAAGAAACAAAGGAGGCTCAAGGTTTACAAATCATATATAAGTTCCTCATTGTCATCATAACTATGTTTATCAGGGAAAGAGTTTGAAGGTGGTAGCCATGGCAAGCACCAAACAACATCACCATAAGGGAATCATTTCCACATAAATTTTCTACTCACACGGGACAGTACATGGCATGTAATTAAAGTGGTTCCAACCTTAACTATTTAAACAGATGATTGTCAACATAAAAAAAATGGAAATAGATAATGCACAGACCTTCAACAATCATTTCCTGTGAAGTATTACCAATACAAAGTGACTGCCATGAGAAGGAAGCCAAAACTCTAAAATCCACCTGAGCCAACAAATGCTTGATGTTGTAAAGTAGAGAGATATGACATTCAAGGGAACACCAGCTGAAAATACAAGATCTTTTGCAAAATCTTGCAGAGAAGAAGGAAGTTATGTGCAGGATCATTTCCTAAAAGACTGGGGAGCAATGGGGAGAGAAGAACACATTTACAAAAAGTTTGGCATGAGATCCAGATCATCCCAAGGGCATTTGAAAATGAAACTGAGAATGAAACATTATCTGTACAAAAAAATGGTGATGGAGAGGGGGAGGGGAATCTGTCAACATTCCCGCAACAGATTTTTTTTCTCCATCAGTAACATTAGAATTCTCACATTTGGACTCTGTTATCACAATCCCCAATGTACTATATGAAGAAATAGGAAACAAAGCAAAGAAAGCAAAGGGGAAACGAAGTTGGATCAGACCAAATGTGTACAAAAGTCTACGTTGGGAGTTACATAATTTTGAGGACACTAAGGAATTACTTCTTAAAATAACTGAAATAGGGGAGGATTCCAAATGACTGGGGGGGGAAATCACAGAGAGTATTGCTACTGAAAAGATAATGAATTATATCTGTATGGCCTACTCTCTCATTTCTACACATTATTAAAATTTATTTTAATATTCACTTTTTTAAAAATTTGAGTTCCAAATTCTCTTCCTTTCTTCTGTCCCTTCCCCACTCATTGAGAAGGAAAGCAATATGATATCAATCATACATGTGAAGTCATGAAAAATATATTTCCATATTGGCCATGTTGAAAAAGACAACAACAAAACAGAAGAAAATGAAAAAGTATGCTTCGATCTGCACTTTGAGTTCATTTTGTTCTCTCTGTCTGGAGGTGGATAGTATTTTTCACCCTGGGTCCTTTAGATAATTTTAAAAATTTTTTATAACAATCCACGCACAAGACAAGGACATATTTGATAAAAATATGAGATGGATACAGGCAGGCTACACACACACACACACAAAATTGCCTTGTTATTGCTTCAGTCATTTCTAACTCTTCATGACCCCATTCCTGACTGCAGGCCTAGCACTCTATCCACTGCACCACCTACCTACTTTAGAGGCAGAAAAATAAATTCTTACTGTGCTTATTATTTGATGACTGTAGAAAATGTTAGATTTTATATATCAAAATATACCTTACTAAATACTCTCTTCTAAGATATCATCTATGTATCTATTAGGAAGAAAGATAGTGATAATAAAAGATAAGAAAGATAGGTAATAAAATAGATTTTATTACCTTTAAGAAATTGAACAAGGCTTTGGGTTGCCTCAAGTTTCTCTTGAAACAAAGGACTGTATTTTTAAAATAAATCAATATTCTTCTGGTGATGCTATATGGTTATGAGTCACAGAATACCAGAGTCTCTGAAGAAATACAAGTCACAGAAGACTTGTATGAACTGGTGCAAAGTGAAACGAGCGGAACCAAGAAAACATTGTACATAGTATCAGCAACATTGTGTGATGGAAATGACTCAGCTCTTCTTAACAACACAATGATCCAAGACAGATACAAAGGACTTATGAAGGAAAATATTATCCATATCCAGATAAAGAACCAAGGGACTTTCAATGCAGATCAAAGCATTTTTTCACTTTATTTTTTTTTGCAGTTTTTTTATCTGTTTCTTTTTTCACTACTATAACTAATATGAAGATATGTTTTACATGACGGCACATGTATAACATATATTTGCTTACCATTTTCAGATGAAGAGAAAGGAGAGGGAGAAAAATTTGGAATTCAAAATCTTATAAAAATGAATGCTAAAAATTGTCTTGGAATGTAATTCAGGGAAAATACTATTCAAAAATAAGAAATACAAGTCACATGACATTCAATAGTCAACAGAAAAATGTATGCTGGCATGAATAGACAATGACAATTTTCATGCAAAAGAAGTGTGAAAAATCTCATCTAAGAGATGTCTACGGAAAAGAAGGTAAACCAGTCATGAAGCAAAAGTAACAGATAATAGTGTACAATCCACAAGCTGTACTAATCCTCAACTAATGATTAGAGACCTAGAAGAACACACTTTGTGTGTTAGATGAATCCTAGGTGGAAGATATGCCGGAGAAACTGTAAAAAAAATAAGTCCAGGTGAAAAGATACAGATGTATCATAATCTGTATGGTAGGAAAAAGTACCTACACTGATGAAATCACAGATCCATGGATGTGTTGAAGTAATATATTAATTGTATTTTAGGATCTGTACCTGTTATTTCATTGGTGTAGGCAGCTTAAGTGGTACCGTAGATAGACCTGGAGTTAGGAAGACCTAACTTCATATCTGGCCTCCCTCACTTATTAGTTATATGATCCTGAGTCTCCTCATCTGTAAAATGGCAATAATAATTGCATCTAACTCCCAGGTTTGCTGTGAAAATCAATGAAATAGCATTTGTGAGATGCTTTACAAGTTGTAAAGCTTAAATGCAAAATATTATTGTCATTATTATTAACATAAATAAAGAGCCTTGCAAATCATGAAGTGTTATAGAAATGTTAGCCTACATATTCCTGGTGAGGAAATTTCTTTCATCATTGTTGACTGGCAGCTGCTCTGCAGCTTACATACCATTTTAGAAAGCTGCCTGGGGCTCTGAAAGGTAAGATGACTTACGCAGCATCACACAGTCAGCATATATCAGAAGAAGGTATTAAAGCTAAATCTTCCTGACACTAAAACTTGCCCTCTACTCACTCTGCTGGATCAGCTAGTTGGTGAAATGGATAGAGTACTGGACCTGACATCAGGAAAACTCAGCTTCTTGAGCTCAAATCCAGCCTCAGTTACTTACTAGCTGTGTGACCCTGGGCAAGTCACTTAACTTTGCCTCAATTTCTTCACCTGTAAAATGAACTGGAGAAGGAAATAGTGAAATACTCCAATATCCTTGCCAAGAAAATCTCAAAAGGGGTCATGATAAAATGAATACAACTGAACAACTCACTCTATTATGCTGCCTCTTACACATTTAAATTCATTATCATTTAATATACTTAATGAAACATACAATAAAGTCAAGGTCCACTGAGTAAATAATTCTTACTCCCTTCGCTGATTCTGTCCAACATACCAGGGAGTCCAGGAGTTGCTAGTGTTCTAAGTTCATTACTAAAACTAGAAAAACAGAAGCATTAAAGGGTTTAGTCCCTTTGTCATCATCAATGAAAGGCAGCATATTGTAGTGGGGTGAAAAAGCTGACCTCAAAGCCAGAAAGACCTGGGTTCAAGTTCTGCCTCCACATAGTGGCTCTGATCCAGGTCACTGCAATTAATATCTCAATGCTCTAAAAGCAATTCTCTTTGCTCAGTCAGTTGTGTCTCTTTGTGATCTCATTTGGAGTTTTCTTGGCAAAGATACTGAAGTGATTTACCATTTCCTTTTCTAGTTCATTTTACAAATAAGAAACTGAGGCAAACAGAGTTAAATGACTGTCCAGCATAACACAACTAATAAATGCCTATGGTCAGATATAACTCAGATATTCCTGATTCCAAGTCTAGCATTCTATCTATTGTAGTTGCCCCTTAGAGACAATTCTCTGACAACATGAACGAAAAGGAAGGTGCTAATCTGCATTGTTAGAAAGTTCCATCACTTGAGAGTTCCTTCTATCAATGAAAGTAGAGGCTCAGTTTCTATCCGAATAATTAACCAAGAGGTAGTGTATAGAGTGAATAGAATATTGGCCTCAGAGCTGGGAAGAACTAAGTTCAAATGCTCTTTCTGACACATGCTGACCCTGTAACCCTGGGGAGATTCTTTCAGTTTTTAATGCTCTAGGCAATCTGCTAAGACAGTAAGTAGAAGAAGAGCCACCTTGCCCTGATGCAACAGCCCCTTCACTGGCTGTTTCCCAAATCATTTAAATCACAGGTCCAGTCTCTATTCATGTCAATGCTACTCACTCACTGGAGAAGTTTAGAATGAAACTCTGGTTTTCCAAAGTCATCTTTGCCCCTAACTGGGCTTGACTTAATGTTGCCTTTAAGAATGAGACTTTTGATTAGTTTACATCCCTCATATCAAGTTCCTCTGTGTAAAGGTGCTTAATTTTTCTCCAGCTTTCTCAACGGCTAATAATACTATTAAAAATGTAAATCATATGGCTATCTCCCAAGAAAACTGTCAGCATTAATTAGATTATTTAATTTTAGCAAAGTGCTTTACAGATCAAAAAAAGCTTCATAAATCTCAAGCATTTCATGTTTACATCAGGGTTCCAAATTAACTTGATTAATAGTAACTTTTTATTTTCTTTTTTAAATTTTAAAATATATTTTTACTGATATCTTGTGTTTTTATATTACCTATCTATCCCCCTACATTCAACCTTTTTTTCAATGAGCCATCTCCTTATAATAAATAAATTTTTAAAGGAGAAATAGGGAAAGGGGGGAAAATCAACAAGACTAATCAGTGCATTGAAAAAAATCTGATGTTATATATTCAATGTTCCAACGTCATGGACCTCTACTCCCCATTTCTCCAAAGGAGTGTGGAGAGGAATCTTTTTGTTGCCCTCCCCTGGGATGAAGCTTGCTCTTTAAAATGTCACAATGTTCATGTTCATTTATGTGTATGTGTGTGTGTGTGATTTGGTTTTTCCATTTACATTGTTGTAGTCATTTTGTATATTATTTTCCTGGCACTGCTTATTTCACTTTGCATCAGTTCATGTAAATCTTCCCACACTTCTCTGAATTCATTATGTTCATCATTTCTTATAGCACTTTCTAATGCAGAAGCCAAAGTCTGTGACATGAAGAGCATGAGGAGAAATCTTATAAGAACCCAACATCAGCATACTTAATTTAATTATACTGTCATAGGACATTAAAATAAAATGTTAGAAAGAAAATGCATCATACTATAGGCAATTATGTTTGTCCAAGTCTTTGAACAAGACCTGAACTATTGGCCCCCCTTCTCATGATTATTAAGTAGATTATTAAGTATCACACACATGGATACCAACTACCCAGTTCTTATCAGCTATGCTCTGAATTGGTAGGCTAGTGATATCCATTTCCTTCAATTTATAAATCAGAAAAGGGGAGACACAAAGCTGTAAATCTGAGAAAGTAAAAGGGGAAGTCAGCTAACCAGATGGTCCTGCCCTATCAAGGGGCTAAAGCACTGGTTATAGAATTAAGAAGACTTGGATTCACAAGTTGTCTCAGATACTACCTGTGTGACATTGAACAAGTCACTTAACTACTTTGAGTCTCAGTTTTCTTTTCTATAAAGCGGGAGAATAATAGCATCTGTCTCACAATGTCATTGGGAGGCTTGGATGAGCTAAAACATATGAAATTCTATGTGACTGTCAGTTACTATTGTTACAAAATACCATCAGCTGAGAAACACTTAGTTGGAATCAAAGTTCTCTCTTGCCCCCTGTATAACTCTCACCAGCAATGTGACCGTGACATTGCTGGCAGGATGCTGGCATTGATGAGAGAGAAGCAGGTGGCCAAGTAGACAGATGGGGGTACAGTATGCATTTCAGTGCTGTGAAGCAATCCCTGCATTTTTGTCTCTGACTGGTTTGTTCCTGTCTTTCTAGTGCAAGTGCTTTGAACAAAGCCTAGTATTAAGATGGTGGGATAGGGAAAGACTGGACCTATGATTTCACTGATTTAGGGAATTTCCTCTATCAGTGTAGATTAGCACTTTTCTCTACAATTTATAGTCTTAGAGAGCTGCCTAGAATACTGAGACATGTCCAAGAGTCAAAGAGCCAGTATGTATCAGAGGTAGGTTGTGACCTCAGATCTGCCTAACGCCAAAGGGAAGCTAGGTGACACAGTAGATAGAGTGCTGAGTCTGGAGTTAGGAAGACCCATCTTCCTGAGGTCCAATATGGCCTCAGACACTTATTAGTTGTGTGACTTTGGGCAAGTCACTTCACTATTTGCCTCAGATTTCTCATCTGTAAAGAGAGCTGGAGAAAGAAAAGGCAAACCACTCTAGTATCTTTGCCAAGAAAATCTCAAATGGGGTCACAAAGAATTAGACTTGACTGCAAAACAACTGAACTGCCTAATTCCAATGTCAGCTCTCAAGCCATTCTTCTTGGACCATAAGAGGTGTTTAGTAAATGCACTTAAATTTAATTGACTCTGATTGCTTAGTAAATTACTGAGAGTCTTCTGACTGGCATAAGCAGTGTTGTTTAATGACTAGGGCACTTGCCTGGAAATTGAGAAGCACTGAGTTGAAATCCTGCTTCAGTCACTTAAAAAAAGTTTTGTAACTCTGAACAAATCGCTTAACATTTCTGCTCCTCTGTTTCCACATGTGTAAAATAAGGGAGGCTAGACCTGGCCTCTGAGGTTCCTTCCAATTCTAGTTCTACAATCTTTTGATGTTTTTCTTACTATAACTCAGAAATGTGGACCAAGGGCTGTCCAAAGAAAGGAAGCAGTATGAAATTGAATTGAGACCTTCCATTCAAGGGTGAGAATTTGCAGGTGTTCCTCTTGATAATTTTGTAAGGTGTGTGTGTTCATCCTTCATTGTCAAAGAAGACCATGTCATCAGAGAAATAATGATATGACTTGCACTTGACTTTGTTTTTTTTTTGAGCGAGGGAGGGCTGTGCAGGTCACCAGCCTCACTTCTCCTCCGGAGTCATCTGAATCCAGTGACCAGACATTCATCAGAATGACTGGAGATGACCCAGGATGAGGCAATTGGAGTTAAGTAACTTGCCCAAGGTCACAGAGCTAGTGTCAAGTGTCTGAAGTGAGATTTGAACTCAGGTTCTCCTGACTCCTGCAATGGTGCTCCGTCCACTGCACTACCTAGCTGCTGTTCTTGATAATTTTGTAATCTTCCAGGGAAAGAATTATGGTGATGGGGAAGAATTACAAAATAAATTCTACATCAGAAATACAGCAAAGACTGCACCTGAGAGGCTTTTCCATCACAGACTCAAACCTTCCCACAATATTGAACTCCTGACATTCAGAGAAAACATCACTCTTACATTACATGATACCAAACCCGTCAGGAAGGAATCTGTAGATATACATGCTCAATGCCCTGGCTGCTTTCCTTCCAGATTAGGCAAAAGGGGAAGCATGTAGACAGGGTCAATTCAATTCAATAAACATCTTTTAAAATTTCTACTATATGCCAAAACCTGCGCTAAAGTCACATCATGGAAATTTCTCCTAGGGAACCAAGGTAATTCACGTTGCCTTTCCCATGCCTCATGAGTTCAAGTGGATCTTACTACAAACCATCTAAACCTTTTAAAGGTGCTAAAGTCAGTCAATCTAATTTAATCTACCGGTACTTGCAACAACAATCCTTCTTCATCCTTAAATATTCCCAGAAACACCACCGTTGAACACAACCACAACAGCAGAGCACTACAGCCCAGCTGTATGTCTCTGCTGTACATCAGGTGCTAAAATTAGAGTAGATGAACTCTAGGATCCTTCCCAACTATGAATCCATGATTCTATTTATGATTCACCAACTTTATGCTCAAAAACTATTTAGTGTTGCCAAAGCACTGGCCATGGTGCTGACTGCTTCGCATATGGCTACCAAGACTAACATCAACCTCGCTTTTAAAATTCTTCCTCTTTCCTTATTTCTTAGAAGAAACTGTGATTTTTATATGCTTTCCCATTGGGGACATGAGTAAGGATTACCTCACACAGATTATGGCATAGATATTCTTCCTCCATTTTGGGGCATATGTTATGGCTGTAAATGTCACCATGGCTACCTCTTTAGATTGCTCTTCCCTAAAAGGCCTTAACACATTTCTCAGTACTCCCATAACCACCGCATTCTTGTTACGACTCTTACTCTTTTTCATTTTTTTGAAGACTTGTTAGCGCTAATGGCCATTCTAATTTTACCCTCTACCTCATTTGTGCTTTCAGGAGGGAAGTGTTATCAGTTCTTATACATTTGTTTTTTCTTAATCCTGGTGGGATTACAGGTTTGAATTTCAGAGTCCTATCCTGCTCAAGATTTTTCCTAATCCTTTTAAACACAATCTCCTAGACTGTCAGACTCATGACACATAAGCTGAAGGTTGGCCCTTTTTTCTGGATTACTTTGATTCAAGACTCTAGCTGCTACAACAGAGTTTTTGCAGGGGTTCAAGGTTTACTATTGGTCAGGTCCAGTAAAGGTGCTTTGACCAGAGCTATAGTCAAAGCAAGGTTTGTGGTCCCAGAACTATTGTATAGAATCACAGGATCATAGATTTAAAGCTGAAAGGAATCTCTAGGGTCCTCTTATTCCAAGGTAGGTATTTTCCTTTCTCCTTTTTTTTAGTGGGGGGAGAGAGGATGGTCTTTGACTTGCAATTTCACTGGTGTAGAAAATTTCTGGCAAGGAAACTCCCTCTACAAAGTCAGATCAGCATCTGATCTCCTATTTATAGTCCTGGGGATACCTGGAGAACAGAAAGGTTAAGTGCCATGTAGAGCAAATGTGTGTCACTATGGGGATGTGAACCAAGGTTTTTCCAACTCCATTTCTATCCACTAGGTTCAACTGCTGTGATCATGATTCAGTCCCTACTCAACCTCCAAAGTCCTGGTCATCTCCGATGTAAAAACTTCTCAAACCATCTCAAAACGGTGACTTTTTTTTTTTTGCTTTAAGTTTCTATAGACGCATTGTCTGTCAGATTGTTTGCCAGTTATAATAGTTATCTCTGTTTCTGTGTATATATACCCTTTTTCCTATTAAAACATAAACTTGAGAACAAGGACTCTGTATGGTTTATCTTCATGTCCTTCACAGCATTTAATTATAACATAGTAGAAATTCAACAAATGTCTATTGGTTAGTTGTGAAAAACTCAAAATAGTGCATGTCTCAAAAGTCTTGGTGCAGTTTTAAGCCATAAAAGCTATTTTAAACTTTTAACAGACCTTAATGAAAGTGGTTCTTTACTGAGTATTTCATTGAGGGTGGGTGTGTTGGGAAATACGCTGGTTGCTGAGCCAGTATTTCCTAGAGACCCCTCTTTTTTAAAATTGTGTTAGTAATTGACATTTTAACCAAATGGTACTCCACCTTTGAGATTCTTTGTTAGTCTTAGTTGTATGTTCACACAATAAAATTTCTTCACAATACTGGGACAACCATAGAATTTATAGATGTTAAACACTAATTATGAGGAAAATTATTTATTAATAATTATTTTATAATAATTACTTGGTAGATTTTTAATTAATTTTTCAGTCTGGCCTATGATTTCATTAACCTGGGGTATTCCTAGCATGGAAACTCCCAGTACAGAAACTCTCTTCACCAATGTTATCAAGGTATTATTCATTATGTATATATAGTCTTAGAGAGATTAAGTACCTTTCCTAGGGTCACATAGTGAGAGATAGGAATTGAACTCAGGTCTTCCTGACCAAGTAGCAAAGAGTAAAGAAATCCAATTATCCAAGTTGATACCAAAACAGAAGTCATATATGTGTGTGTGTGTGTCTGCGTGTGTGTCAAGATAAACAGAACACTCATTTGTTTTGTTTCGAAGCCGTGTCTTTCTTTCAGGGAGCAGCCTGAAGCACTTTACCAAGAAATGGTGCAAAAGATGCCATCAGACAGACTGGCCTTGGCAAAGAAGAAAGACACTACGTCCTCTAAGAGTGAGAGAAGGAGGTGAGGAGCAGTTTCAGTTTGAAGAAATGGAAGTTATATAGCATAGCCTTTTCAGTTAAGCAAGAGACTAGCTCACTTGGTGGGAGTGGTAGGGTAGGGAGACTTGAGTATCAGGAACATGTTTTTAGATGTCACCAAGAGGAATGAGATGAGAAATCCATTAGAGCTGAAGGCTACATAATTATAACAAGCAAGCTTGTCCCTGAATAAAAGTTGAGAAAATGTACTTCCCTCCCTTTGGAGAGGTGGACATAAGCATGCATAGACTATTGACAGACTCAGTCTGTGAGTTGGTTGGTTTTGGCAAACTGATTTTTTAAATTTATTTTAAATCTTTGTTATGAGGAAGGGCTCACTATATAGGAGAGGGGGAAATGAAAGTGATTTAGAAACACAAGGCATCGATGACAATGAAGATGACGACGATGATGATGATGATGATGATGATAACTCTCAAAAAGTAAAATATATTTGCCTAGGGAAATTGCAAGTTTTCCCCTCCCATGTGAAAGACTCTGTAAATCTTTACATCAGGACTGAAGAATGCAAATCCATCCAACAGTTTTGTTTTGGCTTGTTTGTCTGAACGCTGTGCCTTTAGACAGTTTTATGAATGACATCATCTTTTCTCCCTGTGACTTACTGTAAGCTCAGAATCTGCATCCACATTTCCTACTACTCTTCAGCTGGCAGAGGTTTCTAAAACAAGTTTTAAGTTTCTCTCCTCTCAAACCTTGATAAAACGTTACAGTGATTTATAAACAAATGTTCACGTACATGTTGGAAGGTAGGGTGAGGGAACGGGAATTTAATAAGCACCTACTATGTGCCAGGGACTGTGTTAAACACTCTACAAAGACGATCTCATTTGGTCCTTAGAGTCATCCTGTGAGTTTGGTGCTATTACCCTCATTTTACAGTTGAGAAGATTGGCAAACAGAGGTTAAGTGACTTGTCCAGGGTCACACAACTAGTACTTTATCTGAGGTCAGATTCCAATTCAGGTCTTCCTAACTCCAAGCTCTATACACTGTATCACCTAGATGCCCCCAACTAGAACTAAAGATGGGAAGGAAATAACTTTTTAAAGCACTTGCTAAGTGCTTAAAGCCACACACTGTGCTAAGCACTTTACAATAAAGTCTTATTTTTTTTTTAAAAAAAAAAGTTTTTCCTAGGAATTGTCTGGAAATATAAAGTCATTCATCCTTTCCCTACCCTGCTCTAATTTTCCTTCTTTGGTGGGGGGGTGGTGTTGGTGTTGGTTGTAAGAATAACAAACTTTCTTTAAAAATATACACAGAAGTATATTTGGGAGGATATAGGGTGGCTAGTCTTTCTTCTACATGTAAGAGACTATACATCTAGTAGCTTCCTACCTATAATATTAAGAATAGAACTGATTAAGTAAAATAGAAAAGTTTATTATTGAAATAATGGTGGAAAAAAAATGGACAGTCCTAGTGATGCATCATTAATTGCTCTTATGAGCAGAAACACATACAGTAATCAACATTAAAAAATCAAAAACAGAAAGACAATCACCAGCCTCCTCTTTTTATTATTCCAGGGATGATCTGTTCTCTCCTGAGCAGGCAAAGAGGAAAGAAAATTATACTTACCCACAGAATAAAAATACCATCTTGCCCTCACATAAAATGCTGAAGCTAAATCCTGTGTATTTTTATTAGTCGTATTGTTAGTAATAGTTAAACATATAAAAGATTTTTGATGATCACTCACTTTAAAATCTCAGTTCACCCTCTAAAAAAATTAAATGGAGTACTGTCATTCAATTGACAAGCCTAATGTGCACCAAATACTGTTCTAATTGCTAAGGATACCAAAGCAATAGTGAAACAGATTCTGTCATCCAAGAGTTTACAATTTAGAGACATGTACATATATAGGTACAGTATATACAAAATAGATACAAGATGATTGAGGGGGGGCTGGGCAAGAAATTATCCAAGGTAGAAGGTGATGTTTTCATGAAGCATTGGAGAAAACTGGGGATTCTAAGATATAGAGAAGAGAAAAATAGATTCCAGGTATGGGGGAATAGTCAGTGTGAAAACATGGAGATAACACATAGAGAGCCATGGATGAGGGGGGACAAACAGGAAGGCGGCCAGTTTGGCTATGCATGAAGGGTGACCATGTGCTAAAGCTGGAAAGGTAGGTTGGGACCATGTTGTAAAAGGGTTTAAATCCACAACAGAGGAGTTCATATTTGGTCCTTGAGGTAATAAGATTTAGATATAATTTAGATATATAGATATAATAGATTTAGATCTGGAAGGGAACTGGAGGGCTACCTAGTCCAATCCTCTCAGTATATGGATGAGAAAACTGAGGCCCAGGGATATTAAGAGATTTGCCCAAAGTCATACATTGTGTTTGTCCTTCATTTGTTGCTGAAGAAAAACATTCCATCAAAGAAATGATGACATGACTTGCACTTGACTTTGTTTTGAGTGAGGGAGGGCTGTGCAGGTCACCAGCCTTACTTCTCCTCCAGAGCCATCTGAATCCAATGACCAGATATTCATCAGGATGACTGGAGATGACCCAGGATGCACTGGGAGACCTTCAGCCCCATCAAGGTCTTTGTAGGTACTCACTTAGGGTGAGGCAATGCCCGTTCATCGAATAGATGTGTTTAAGAAGTAGCCAGGGCATGGCCCCATTAATGAGGTCAAGGAAAAGAAAGACAGACTGGGTGGGAAACAGCAACCATTACTATTGAAAATCACTCTAAAGCCAAGAGGCTCCAGAGGAACCCTTAGGCAGTCCCTTGGACTCCCAGTTTCAGAGTGCACAGGTAAAGAAGCAATGAAGTTTATTGAGGAGGAGAAGCAAATGCCTTAGAAAAAATGGTTTTCATGCCTGTGTGAAGGATGGATTGAAATAGGAAGAGCATTGATGCTGGGAGATCCATTAGAAGGTTATTACCATTGTCCAGAAAAGAGGTGATGAGTCATCACTAGGATGGTTGAGTGAGATAAAGAGAGGAGATGAAAGAGATAAGGAGATAGGGCTGGCAAAACTGGACCACTAGTTGGATGTGCAAGTTGAGAGACAGAAAACAGTCTGTACGGTGGGAGTAGAAGGGGGGGAAAGGGAGACTTGAGCACCAGGAATGTGTTTTTAACAGTCACTGAAAGGAACGAGAAAAGAAATCCATTGGAGCTGAAGGTTGTATAATTTTAACAAGCAAGTTTGTCCTCAAATAAAAGTTGAGAAAATGTAATTCCCTCCATTTCCAGGGATAGACATAGGCATGCATAGACTACTGGCAGACTATCGGTTGGTTGCTTTTGTTGAACTATTTTTTAATTTTTTCCCCACTTAAGAGTATTTTATTTTTTCCAATTACATGTAACAATCGTTTTCAATATTCACTTTTATAAGATCTTGAGTTCCAAATTTTTCTCTCCCTCCCTCTTTCCCCTCTCCCCTCCCCAAGATGACAAGCAATCTGATAATCTGAAATAGGTTATATATGTACAATCAAATTAAACACATCTTCACATTAGTTAAGTTGTGAAAGAAGAATCAGAACAAAAGGGAAAAATTACAAGAAAGAAAGAACACCAAAAAGTGAAAATAGAATGCTTTGATCTACATTCAGATTCTATAGTTACTTTCCTGGAAGTGGATAACATTTTCCATCATGAGTCTTCTGGAATTGTTTAGATTATTTTATTGCTAAGAATAACCAAGTCTGTCAAAGTTGATCATCACACAATGGTGCTGTTACTGTGTACAATGTTCTCCTCTTTGCCGCAGGACCACCACTCAGGACCAAAACTCAGATCCAAGTACAGGCAAAGCAAGAGAATCCTGCCTCTGCACCTGCAAAGAGATCCCTGCAATCCCCCTTTGATCAGTTCCCACCACCATCTGTGGGCTGAGAGTTCCAGAATCAGCTGCTGCTACTGTCACCACCACAGCTACCACAACTGCCACCAACCCAGGGCTGGGGCTGGACCACATTCCTCTCTCACCCAGGTCCCACAGACCTTTCCTACTGATCTTCTAAATTGTTTTTGGTGTTTGTAGGTTGAGAAGCTGCCACAGCTGCCAGTGATTCAATGTCCTGAGACCTACTCTGGTCCTGTCTGTGCCAGCGCATCCCACACTGGACTGAAAACTCCTCTCCCAGACCAGTGCAACAGACCCTTCCTATCGACCTTTTTGGTTGTCTTGGGCTGGAAATTTGTTTCGCTCTGTCATTTTGTGGGTTCTGCTGCTCTAGAATTTATTCAGAGTCATTTTTACAGGTATTTGGAGGGTTTTGGGGAAAAGCTCGAGTCCCTGCTTTTATCCTACCATCTTGGCTCTATCCCCTTGATCTGATCTTTGAAGGGAAGTAGGGGTTCTAAGTCATAGGTGAGGAAGGAGTGCTAACATTGATGCTGTACTATTTGGCTTACAAAAATGCTTTACACATATAATGGGGGAGAGAGGAATTTGATGTATATGCCACACTGTCAGTTTTCTAAGATGATGCCCTTCATTGTGGAAACCACTTAGGGAGATTCTTCTGGGATACTGGGGTGGGGGGGGTGGAGGACACTGGAATATGTTGGACATTCTGCATTGACTCATCACATGGTTGGGTAACTTTTTTCCACTGGTTACGTAGCCAGAACTGTCAGTATCTTTAAAAGCTGACAGCACATATGGTGGATGTTTTTTGTGTCATTCCCATCTGAGTTTCTTCAGTGACATAATATGATAAAGAAGGACATTAGGGCTCCCAACCCAAGGCTGCTTCATCTCAGACAAATGGGCTTGGATCTTTGGTCTTCTTGTTTGCTCTTTTCTAATACAGGTAAAGGGACTACAATCATCATTTTGACCAAGGAGTTGAATTTCCAAGAAACCAGGATTCCAGGAATTCAGGCTGGGTGTTGCAGGCAAGCCAACAATGAGGCTCAGAGGAGTGAGGGCCCTTGGGACTCCAGACAGAGCAATTTTGGACCTTTACACAATGGGATCAGTGCTCTGTAGAAATTGAACTAAACTGTAAGTCTAATCATCCTCCAGTCCAGAATGGAGCAAGAAGGAGGGATTCAGCTCCCAAAGCATTGGAGGGAAATGTTTATGTGTATATTTTTGCTAATATCTTTTAAGTAAATATTTCTTTGTAAAAGCCAATCTGGGGATAGTTGGGTGGCTCAGTAGATAGAGCACTGGCCCTAGAGTCAGGAGGACCTAAGTTCAAATACAGCCTCAGACACTTGACTCTTACTAGCTGTGTGACCCTGGGCAAGTCACTTAACTCCGAGTGCCTAGCCCCCAAAAAATAAAACCCAATTTGATGTTAAATTCATTGAAACTGCAGTGTTAGTCATTGGCATTTGAGCAGTAAGGGGTTGAGTCAATGATTGAAAAAAAGACAACCTCAAATCCCTACAGAGAGCCCATGGAGAGGTTAAAATGTAACACCCTGAAAGAGTGTGGCCAGAATCAGCCATGTTCCATATATGTTATCTCACTTGATCTTCATAACACAATAGCAAAATATATTACAATATCTCTTTCTACAGATAGGCTGAGACCTAACAAGTGGAACAACATGGGCCAGGGGAAAGAGAGTTGGGTTTGTAATCTGAGACCTGGTTTCAAAACCTGGCATCAAAGTGATGCCACCTAACTATTTGCACAACTTTGGGCAAATCATTTAACCCACCTGGGATGCACTTTCCTCCTCTGTAAAATGAGACACTTGGAACTAGATGACTTCTGAGGTCCCTTCCTACTCTTAAAATCTATAATTACATGACTTGCCCATGGTCACTCTACTACTAAATGCTGGAAGTGGGATTTGAACATAGGACTGTCCTAACACTAAAACTGGTGTGCTTTCCACACTGCCTCTCTGATGTCATTGATGTGTTTGTTACCCTTCAGGAAGCATCAGAATGATCTCCTGCACCTCACTGACATAACAGAGACTTCAAGGTGATGTTGTGACTAGTGTTGGACTCCAATCAATTATAAATTCAGCTTCACTAGCTGTGTGCCCCCATACTTCTCTCTGCCTCAATTTCTTTATCCGTAAAATAATAGCATTTACTTCACAGGGTGATTGTGAGAATCAAATGAGATAGTTCTGTAAGAAATGACACGGAAAATAATTTCACAGAATCATGGGAAAGATGTACATGAACTGATGCAAAGTAAAGGTAGCAAAACCAGGAGAACATTGTACACAGTAACAGGAATATTGTCAGCTGTGAATGACTTGGCTCCTATCTGAGATAATCCCAAAGGACTCATGATGAAACATGCTATTGGCCTCCAGAGGAGGGAAGGGATAGAGTTTGGAGCTCAAAACTTTTTAAAAAATATTTAAAAAATGTTTTAACATGTAATTGGGGGAAAATAAAATATTTTTTAAAGATAATCAAATCAGATAACCTAGGCAAACACTTAGAAAACCTTAAAGTAATATATAAATGTGAGCTATAAAAATCATTAGGCATGCCTTGATGAGGAAGCATGCTTATGGGTACTGCCCACAACACTTCAGAGCTGTGTGAATAACCGAAAAAAGACTGTTTAAAAAGTTTAAAAGACTGGATAAAAATCAGGAAAAAAGATTTGAGATCTGCCAAATGGTGACTTGGCAAAGGGGTTTATGTGTATTCTTTTCCTCAAACCACTTAGGATTGAAAAACTAGGTCATTTACACCCTGTAGCCCCTCCCTCACTTTTCCCAATATGAAAGGGACAGAAGATCAAGGGACAGAGATGAGTCACCCAGATGAAGAAATCAGTATCTAATCCACACTGATGGAAGAGCTCAAGCCTATGCTTGAAAGAAAGGAAGACAGATAGAAACCAGCAGCAAAGTCCTACTTCCTCAGTCACCTACACATATTAAACACTAGCTCTATGGGAGATTTTACCATGAGTAGGGAAATTCCAGAGTGTCTGTCGACCTTGATCAACTCCCCATAGGAATAGCTTGGAGGAGGAACTGAGTTCCTGGTTGCTTGTTGAAAGTGGGATCTGACTTGGTATGCAGAGATCACATTGACTGATAGGAGATACCAACATAGGATGATACATCGATGTATTTGCTTTTATTCACTTCTAATATGATCATAAAATTATGTAAACATTTATGCCTCTAAAATGACATCAAATGAAATGTAGCAGGAATAGTATGAGACAAAGTTCCCTGGAACATAATGTGAGAAGAGCCCCGATCTGGTTGGATGAATGTTGTCAACCACAACAGGTATGAGGCTAAGAGGGGAAAGGTAGTTAGCTCCCTCCCCTGGAGGACCTTCTAGTGTTGAGAGGAGCACATACCTATTGAGAGTGAGCTTTAGATTGAGAGTGCTTGGTCCTTGTTACTGAACAGAACCAACCACATGGTCAGACTGCTCCCTGGAGGGGTAGAGTCACACTTGTCATTATAATTTTCTTCAGTAATTCTTGAGAAAATCAAAGAAAATAATCCATCTTCCATTACTTCATTTATCCTATGAAACACCAAAAAATGTCCTTCAATATAATCAAGCAAATATTTATCATCTATTTCCTGTGATACTCAGTACAGGACACTGGAGATTCAAAAATAGAATTAGACATGATTCCTACCCTCCAAATGCTTACAAACCTGCAGAGGTGTTAAGATATGCACACAACTATAATGTAAGTTTCACTATTATATATTCCAGAGTGACATTAAAAATTGAAGGGAGTAGCTGAGAATATCACGGAAGAGTTTATGGAGAACAGTGGCAGGTCACTTCCCCAATGGACTCCTTTAATTTTGCTGCTAAAGAAATATGTGGTGTTTTTATCATCCACTGGCTGAGAGAACCCCCATTAACAGAGAAACACAGCCCCCTGCTGGTTGATTTAAGGAAATTCAAAAGAGAATTTTGGGGCTAAATTGTTAAGGCATTAGCCCTAAAAGCAGTGACTGCTGTACGCAGGATTCAGCCCCTGGGGCCACATACTTACTGAGTGTATCGATGAATCTGAGATACTGAAGTCAATCCTGGGCTTGGAGAAACAAATTTTACTTGTTCAAGAAATATTTGTTCAGTCATTTGTTTTAGTTGTGTCCATTCTTTGTGACCCCATTGTATGCCATTCCTCCTCCAGCTCATTTTACATATGAGGAAACTGAGGCAAACAGGGTTAAGTGACTTGCCCAGAATCACAAAGCTAGGAAGGTCTGAGGTCAAAGTTGAACTCAGGAATGCGACTCTTCCTGACACCACCTACTTAACTATTCCAAATTTCCTGGTTATCTAAGTCCAAAAACCAGCACCTGAGGAGTTGGTGGCTTTTTTCCTCAGGTTTGATATATCTTTCTGACTGGTGTGGTACCCAGTTCAATCAATGCTGTGTCCCTGTTGGATATGTTTTTCATGCTAGTTTTAAGTAAACTTCTTTTTATTAACCAGTTTTACTGTAAGTGTTGGGTTTCACTCCATTCCTTATACCTGAGTGATCAGGTCCACCTGAGTTGCTCCTGGTCTATAAGATTTTTGTTTTGTTTTTAGTCACTGTGTATATTATTTCCTAGCTCTGATTATTTCACTTTGTCTGTTCCTATGAGTCTTCTCATACTTCTCTAAATTCTTTATATTCAAAATTTCTTACGGCACATAGTATTCCATTACATTCCTATACAACAAACTTGGAAATTGCTAGTTACCACAGCAATTTATTCTTGGTCATTCCCCAGCTCATTGCACTATTTGCCTTATTGCTGAAGAAAAGAAATGAATGATAAACAGAGACATAGTATTTACAGGGTCATAAATTTGCGTTCTGGCAATTAAGACTGCACTGGAGACATTATCTTGAAATGACATATCACAAGAATTTACTGTTTTTCAAAGAAATTCCTATTCTG
This sequence comes from Bettongia penicillata ogilbyi, assembly GCA_023548195.1. Classification (NCBI taxonomy): domain Eukaryota; kingdom Metazoa; phylum Chordata; class Mammalia; order Diprotodontia; family Potoroidae; genus Bettongia; species Bettongia penicillata. Next base: position 502,895 of record JAJHZJ010000864.1, read on the forward strand.
TCCAGTCATCATTGTATACAGTGTTTGCTTTTCCAGGGAACTACAAAAAAAAATAATCAATGTTTTATCACATCTAGAAACAGAGGAAGCAGACAAGAGAAATGGAGCTAAACCTTAACCCACAGGCAAGTATGATGTACATGTTGTTCTCCCTCCTGGAGGGAACTATTGAAGACAAAGCTTGTTTCATCATCTTTGCACTTAATGCCTAGAAGTGCCCGGCAGCACATTTGGTGTTTTTGGAGGTTTGCCAGGAAAATGATGAAATTATGACTTCGATACTAGTGGTTCCATCACAGCTAAAGGAAATATGATGGGCTATCCATGCCCACCATGATGCTTTGCTGAGTATGTCACTCCGGCTCATTTGGATAAAACAAGACATTTGCTGGTATGTACAATGACCTGATAATGAGTTGGTGACTAAGTCCTTATTGTGTGTCAGACATTGTATTAAATTCTAGGAATAAAAAGAAAAGTCAAAACAATCCCTTCCCTCAAGAAGTCATATGCTAATGGGGGATACAACATATAAGTAACTTGGTGTTTAGAAATTATTTATGTGGTAGAAGGAATGTAATCAGAAGGGAAGGCACTGTGGAGGAGACAAGAGGGAAAGGGGATGTGGTGTGCCAGAAAATGTCTCCTGCTCAAGGTGGGATTTTAGCTAAAACTTGAAGGAAGCCAAGGCAAATGACAAGTAGAGGTGAGGAAGGAAGGCATGGCAGGCAAATATGGCACGCTGAAGACTGAGGAAATTCTCATAAATGCGATTCATGGTCCCAGGTAATCAGTGAAACTAGGGTTTTATCAGACTTGTTACCCTCTTAATGTTTTTAATACCTTTTAATGCCACTTTTGGTATTACCATTTTGTACTAGTTAACCACTCCTCTACACTGTCATTGTAGTGATTCCTGATTCCATTCCATTGCCCAATATTGCCATCATAAGTCATGTCGCAGTGTATTTCTCAAGGGAAGTAGCATTCATTGGCTACAGCACTGTTTCAAAGTGGGGAAGGACTAAATTTATGGACAAGTTTCATCATGATTGTAGGAAAGCCTAGAGGTACAACTACTACCCAACATCTATAAAAAGCAGATAGAATATCAAGCATAACATCAGATAATTCCTACATTTCTATCTGGGCAGTCTGGGCAGAATTTGCTGACATTAGCATAGGGGCAGGAGAGGAAATAAAGAAATGCACAAGACCTAAGTTCTTGATCTCAGACCAAGGAGATCAGGTTTGGTTGACATATATACACCTACCAATACTCAGGTCCCTCCTGGGCTTTGGATGCTGATGGTGATGCTTGGGTCCATCCATTATGACAAGCAAGGCCAATCTAGACACCTGCAAGGCAAGAGTGCCTGAAACACTAAAAACATGCCCAGGATTATATGTAACTTTCTGTAAACTGTGAGCTCATACCTAAACTTAACACAATTTTCCTAACAGTGACAGGAATGATCAGCTCTTAGGAAGGTTGCGGTTTGAGAGGAATGTAAGGCTCAGGAAATTACGGATTGCATAATACCAGATATGGGAAAGGCTGAAAGATATCCAGGTCCCAATGAGTTGCTTCTACCAGTGGCAAATAAATCCAGAAAAGATTATCTAGGATAATGTGAGGACTACAATCCTACCATTCAAAGCTTGGTTGGAGGAACCTGGAGGAGAAATAGGCTGGTGACATTATCATTACCTTCAAATATTCAAAAGGTGGGTGACTCTTACTTTGGTCAGAAGTCAGAACTAGGACCAAAGGGTGGAAATTATATAGGATATATAGGTGTATAGATTTTAGTAATAGCAGCTAATATTTATATAGCCTCTAGTATGTGCCAGGGAGTGTGCTAAGTGCTTTACAAGTATTATCTCATTTGATGCTCATGACAGGTGAGGAAACCGAGGGAAACAGAAGTTAAGTAACTTGCCCAGGGTCACACTGCTAGTATGATCAATGACTTCAGAAGCAGTAGTACAGGGAGGAGAGGGGGGAATCCTGGCTCTGGAGTCAGAAGACCTAGGTTCAAATTTTACCTGACAATTAGTACCTGTGTAATTTTGACAAATCACTTAATCTCCCATTAACCTACAAGGTAGTTAGGGGGAGAGAGCATGAGGCAGGGCAAATGAGATGGGGTAGAAGGTGATGTTAGAGCTGCATATTAGAGGAAGCAAGGGAGTTAGGAGGAAAGAGGGATTCCATTGCACACATTGGGGTGGATCAGGAGAGATGACTAGTGTAAAAGTAGAGATGAAAATGGGGCAAAAGGCAAAAGAAAAAACAAAGGTAGTTTAGTGTTCAAGAAAGGGAATAATATAGGCTAAAGCTGGAAAGATGGATTGAGACCAGATAGTGAAGGATTTTAAAACCCAGAGGAAGTTATAGTTTGTCCTAGAGGTAATAAGGAGCCACTAGAATTTGAGTAATAACATGGTCAGATTGTAACTTAAACTCACTTTGAAAGCTGTGTTGGGGAGAATTGGAGCAGGAAGAGCCACGGTGCCTGAACTAGTGGAGTGGCTATACAAACAGACAGAAGCGGACGTGGAAGCCTTATGAGAGATGGAGGTAGATGTGAAAAAATTCAGCAAATGACCTACATGAGCCCATCCCCAGGGAGCTGGAAAAGGGTTAACTGGTATCTAGCGGATGAATTGGTAAGGTGTAGGTGTCCCACTCTAATGTGCTTCTCCAGCTCTTTACACCTGCCTTTCTCACCTCATACCTCATGGGTCTCTTCCCAGCTTTCAGCCAAATGGAAGGGACCTCTAGAGTTTATGAGGAAATGTGGTCCTGACAACTTGGAACTTGAATGCATTTTCCCATGAAAACATTGTTACACATTCTACATATAGTACTCTTCACGGTTCTAAGAGGCAGTGTGGTGTAAGGGAAGGAGCTCTGAAGAGGGAGTCACGATGCTCAAGTTTGCATCCAAACTCTGATTGTGATCCTGAGCAAGTCACAACCTATAAGAATTTTTCTGTAAAATGAATATCCTAAAACTCATATTACTTACATTTACATGGCAAGGAAAATAACTTTGCAAACCTTAGAACACTTATTCACAACAATACTTATTAAACCCATAATAGGCAAAATGTATGCAGTTCCAAATTACTTCTATAGAAACTGGTTAATAACTTGGGATCTACTTAGAATGAAAAAAATTTAAATAGGAATATTTAAAATAGGTTAAAAATGAGTTTACTGCTCTTTCAGTGTTCACATGTGATATAAAGTATCTATTCCAGCATGTTAAAATTACGTGATTATTTACCAGTTATATCACACTCCACAACAATAGGTAATGGCCCCAGGAGGCAAAACAATAGGAAATATTTGAATTATAATTATACTTCTGTAGTCAAGACTGTTTGTTCAAATCAGATTAGTCAGTAGTTTCCAAGCAAAAAATGAAAGTCTAAGTTTTCTAAGAATTTGTTTTACCATCAATGACAGGATCAGACAATACTTTCATGGTTGTGAAACAATAAATGGACAACATCTGAAGAAATGTATATAGAAACATAACAAAATTATGTGAAATAATTTTTATTAATATGACTATGGAACAAATATAGTAGAGGAAATTACTATAATTAAGTCTTGGGTATAAAAACACTGCAATTTGTTTGGACAGCTAATATACAAAACGTACGGAAGGAATGAAGAGAGAGAAATGACAGGAAGAGATGGTCAAAACCTCTTACCACCCTTCTCCCTTTGACACAGTTACACTAACAAGAACAAGAAGCAAATACAGTTCCCATGGAGCAATATCATTAGCTTGGGACCATACAAATGTGAGTAGCTTTTAAAGCCATGTTGCACCTTTCACCATTCTAGTACCAACATGACTAATAACCTCATGGCTTCACCTTGGCAAGCCTAAAGATTGAGGCTGAGGGACAACTCTCTACCTGAGCTGGGGTTTAAAGAAACGTGCTGAGAACAAAACTGTTTTCACACATCCTCTTCTGTCTCCTCATCCCTAGTCTTTTGTGGCTGCTTATTAATCCTGATGACTAAGTCAATCGTTAAGAGTTTTGTCAAGCAGTGAAGCACTGATGTGAGTAATTGGTATTTACAAGCTACTGATTCAAGGCCTGTTGGATTCCCTGCCATCATCCACTGCTTAGCCTGTAGAGCATGCATAGTTCTTAAGTACACATGACAAAAGCTTTTACTTCCTCTCTTAGCCTTATAAAGGGTTTTTGGAACACTTAGCAGTGCATTAGCTATTAATGAACTAATCATACTCATTTCTGGCTGCTGGCACTGTCTGGAATAATCAAGAAGATAATAATGTAACAGGATCTCAAAGTGACCTCCTACTGGTAAAACAGAACCAGCCTGCATAAAGGAGGTACAGTAACTTTTCGAGGTGTTCTGAAATACCTCCTTGGATGTCATGTCTATGGCTGTACTGCTCATTTTGCAAGTTTGTTCAATGACACTTACCTGTTTCTCAGGAATTTCTATCAGGATATCACCATCACAACCACAACTGACAGTTACAAGTGGTTCCTTGGCATTATTAATCCCAATTTTGTTGGGAAGAGTACAAATTAGGGATTCAGAGTCCCCCTTAATATTGTGTGTGTGTGTTAGAGTTGTACTTGGAATACTATTCTCTGATTCTATACTTGGTAGGATCAAATCTGGAGTGTCCCTTAAATGACCCTGCATTCTTGATGGATTGTTTTCACTCATTAAAACTGAGTCCAGACACTGTCTTTCAAACAAAGCTCTATAAACTTCGGTCAGGTGGTGATTTTGGTTATTATCTTTTGAAGTAACAGAATTTGAGGTCTCATTTTTGTTGTTTCCTTGCGCTTTGTAACTGAGATAAAGTCCCTTCAAGACTTGTCGAAGTACCTTAAATGCTCCACGGAAAGCATGAATATGCTGGTCAGTAAGGCCCTGAACTGGTCCACAGAGCACTAAACAGTGGGGTATAAAAGAGTATGTGCTAAGTAAGCCAAGGTGAGCATACCTTCTGGAATTAAGCAAAATGGGCTGACAAAATTTCACTAATGCAGTGTCAGAGACATGACACTGTGAAGTGCTCCATGATGGCCTAAAAGGTGACAGAGCAACCATTCTACAAAGGAGAGAAATTTCTTCTGAAGGTATACACTCTACCACTGATATGTCATTCAATTTTGCATAATAAATAACTGCATCCTGTTGCTTCACACTAGACAAAAGCAATTTTATACCCTCACTCTGCAAGTCTTTCATTATGGTTTTTGTCCTTTCAGTAATCCAAATGTGAGAAGCCTGAAATTGTGCTTCTGACTTTACAACAAGCTCAGAACCAGAGGGGCAAAGTGCAGGCTGAATGGGTTCAGTTACAATGATGATTCTCATATCACCATCTGCTGGGCAGTAAACAGAAAAATCTCTATGAATAATAAACCCTGATATGATCCTTGAACTTGAAACTGGAAGTCCTGTAACAGCAGTGCACAATTCCAGAAAATATTCATCTACTAAATCAATCATTTCATCCTTACCATCTTCATGGCTCAAACATTTATAAAAATAATCACAAGTTAACTGGGAAATAAATTTCTGATTATTTCTTCCCACTCTTCCACAAAAATATGCATCTAATAGTGATTCTAGTGAGCTCCTACAAAACTTTTTCTCTTCTCCAGAAAAAGAAAAGATGGATAAAAAGTGTTTACTCAAATATTGAGCCATAATGTAGTCTAATATGTGTGCCTGAAATGTCAAAATGGCTTGAGAAATGTATTTCCACTGGCAACAGTTTTTCCAATGTCTTTCTTGGCTTTGAATATTTCCCCCAAAAGAACCCCTTTCTTTATCAGTGACTGCCTTAAGTCCTCGGAGTAAATCACAAAGAAGGATAACGAATGTTTTAGCACCATCTCCAGTTACATTCCGATTCATGGAAACACAAGTCACTATCATCCTGTTTGAAAGAAAAAAAGAAAGCAATTAAGATTCATATAGCTTATATGTCCAAATCTGTATTTTTATATTGAAAACGTTTTCCTTTGTTTCATTTTCAACAGATACTGACTCCGTTATTGTAATATTCCTCTAAGTAACAGAATTACACTAATAGAACTCACCGAAAAAGGGACAGGATTAGGTTAGGAAAAGTGAAATATTTTACTGAAAGAGGGGCTTTGGGGCAGCAAAACATCATGTGAATTAAAAAAAAGTAAATTTTACAGCATGTGAAGTTCTAATCCTAGCCCGGAGATACATGATTTAGCTGTTATTTGACAACAGGGATTACTTCCCACTTCTAAAAATCTCTAGTTTCCTTTGGAGACTCACTTTAAATATCACCTTCTACATGAAACCTTTTCTGGTTCCCACAGCTCATAGTCCCCTGAATTACCTTCAACCTGTTTTGAATATATGTGTGTGTATGTGTGTGTATATATGTGTACACACACACACACACACACACACACACACACACCTGCTGACTCCTTCATTAAAGATGCAAGTTCCCCAAAGGCAGGTGCTGTTTCAATAGTCTTTGAATCCTTCAATCAATCCACAAGCATTTATTAAATGCCTGATATTTGCCCAACTCTTTGCTGAGCTCTGGGGAAAAAAAGACCAACAGGAAACAGTCCCTGACTTCAAGAAGCCTCTTATGTAGCAATAAGCTGTATTTCTGCTTCTCCACTCCTAACTTAGTCTTTCCTTAGATCAGGGATGCATACATGTATTTACAAACACAGGTATATATGGGCACACATATCTATCCATATCTATATACATACATGTATTTGCCTATATAAAGGAATATGTGTATACATACATGAAAATATATACAGTATATAAACACACATATACACATAGAGGTATGCATGTGTATATACATACATGCATACATACATACATATATAAAAGCATAAATATTGAACTTGTGGATTTCACTGATACAGGGAACTTCCTTTATCAATAAAAGTAAACAGCTCTATAACAATCTTTAGAGCTGCCTAGAGCACTGAAGAAGCTAAGTGACTCACTCACAAAGCCATGGAAGAGGTAGGATATTAACCCAGAATCTTCCTGTATCTATTCCACTACTCCACACTTCCTCATGCAAAACACATACAAGATAATCTGGGAGCAACAGGAGAAAATCAGGGAAAGTTTCCAGGTGAAGGTATGACTACCTGTTGTCTTCCCCACAGAATATAAAGTCCTTGAGATAAGGACCTGTTATCATTGTCCTTTCCCACCCATATTAATTTATTTTTTCTCTATTTTGTCTGCTCCTGGTCTTCACCAAGAAAATATTAGCTCCTTGGGGGAAAAGAGATGCATCGTTTCTCTGGTACGCCCAGCAACTGGTATACAGTAGGAGCCTGACAAATGCTTCATAATAATCGATTTAAAACACGCTGGGCGGACGGAATTTATGAAGCATTAGGTGCGTTTTTTAAGGAGAAGTAGAAATAGATGGTGCAACGTATGCCAGCCGCTGCTAGCAGCCTCCCCCCTCTAAGAACTCGCTATGGAACCACCGGGCACACAGGTTTATTTAATCGCTTTAGGTCTACGCTGCACGTGTATGCCCTCGGTACAATCGTCTTCCCCCCATCACAACGATCTCCTAGAGGGTAAGGGCTGTCGGGTTCTTTCAGACCTTCCTCTCCCCTCCCCCCCTTAGACTGAAGCTCTTGGGGGAAGGGTCTTCCTTTTTTCACAGGCAGGCCGCACTTTAGCCCAGGGCCCGGCGGCAGAGGGCGGGGCCTACCTGGCCACCGGATGCTCCACGCTCAGCGCCTCCAGGAGGCGTCCCCCGTCGCGGCTCAACAACACGTCGCCCGTGGCCTTGGTGCACAGCACCTGCCGCCCCTCGGGCCCCACGCAGCCGCTCACGACGCTCTCCAGGACCTCGGCCGCCTGCAGCGCGGCCCCGACCCCGCAGGCCGTCGCGGTCGCCGGCATCGTCACGGCCGCTCCCGCCGAGGACCCGCCCTCCCCCGTCCGAGGCCAACCACCGGAAGCGGCGCAGAGCGAAAGAGGCGGGGCCGCGGCGTCTGGGAGGGGGAGAAACGGGCTTGGTTTTGTTTTATAAGCGGAAACCTCCCCTGGCCACGTGATGCCAGCTTCCGCCACGAGCCGGAAGTGGGTGGGGTGCTACGCCGGGGCAGTCTTTCCTCGAGCATGCGCTGTTGTCTATCCCAGTTCGCCTTCCGGACAGGCCTAGGGTTTCCCCAGGCTACTCCGGCTCTGGGCTGTGTTGGTGTATGTTTAACAATAGGCTCTCCAGACGGAAAAGCTACGTCCCGAAGCCCTTTCGTCCGCGTAATAGGCCTTTCTTTAAGTTGGCGGTCAACCAAACGAAGCTTCCAACCCCGGTGTCCGTCGCGGGCCAGTGTCCCCGCCGGGGTGCGAGTATTCGATGGAGGTTTAACGCTCAGCTGGAGGAGGCGCGGGTTCCAGCACGGCACCGCCTCTCGCGCTTTGGCCTGGGAAGTGCCCAGGTCCTCAGATTAGCCGCCAGACGGGCAAATTAAAGCGAATGACTGAGGGGGAGGTGACATGGCGGGGTCACACGGGGAGGGGGTTGGGGGGCGGGGTGGTGTGACCCGAGCTCGGCGCTCCCCGCTGTGCTGCGTGCGTTCCGTTGTATGAGCTTGTTAACAATCCAGCGATAATCCAAGAGATGTATTAGCAGCAAATTATCCCTTAACTTTATTTACACACATTCAGTGACTCACCTCCGAACCTATTCCTTTAGACTATGCCTGCACCACCGCACGCGCGCGCACACAAAACTGTAACGTAGAAGAGATACAAGGTAAAAAAATGGAACCGAAGCTGCCCTTCCCCGGCCGGCCCCCTCCCCAGACCATCACCGCTCTCTGCCCCAGCCTCTGGAGGAAATCACACAGGCTCCAGCACCTTAAGGACGCTTTGACTGCCTCCTCTCCCCCACACTAAAGGACACGGCCCTGTAACAAACCATCTTTCCTTCCTTCTGCTCTCCGTGCCCACTCCGCCCCCATTTCCTCAGCAGCCTCTTCCAGTCCTGCACCGGACCCTGATGGCTCCGGAGGAACCAGCGGCACCGGTCACTTTGCCCGGCCCTCCCTCCCTTCAGCCGATTCACCTGCTGTCCTGGCATCTCTCGGGATTAGTAGAGAGGATTATCCCCACTACTTAACTATCCAAGCCTACGAGCTGCCTCCTTAATGACCAGATCAAACGACCTCTTTCCTTTCCTCAGTCCCTTTGCCATTCGGAAATAGGAACCACCCCTTTCTTCTCCAGTGGCTTTCGTGAGATGTTATGGGCAGGATTTCTCTCCTCTACACTTCCGTTTTCAAAGTCCTGTCAGTGGGCCCCCAGGTTCCACCCCCGGGTTTTCTCTTCTTTGGCTATGCGCAGAATTTATCATGGATGCAGGTAACTCCAGTCTAGCCCCAGCCTCTCTCTTCTTTTCAAACGTGTGCTGGATCTCTACCTGGCTAGCACCATGACCTGGGCAGTGGGGCGCTCCCACACTTTCTTGGGTGCCCATTTACATATCAGCTCCTCAGAAGTGACTGAGGGGATCTGTTTGTAGATGATAACTGGCTAAGTCCTCCAGGCACCTTCGTGTGTCTCTCCTTTGACGGTAGCTGTGAGCAGCTTTGTGCTTCCAGCACTTCACCCAGCACATTCAGTGCATCTTCACCCTCTCCAGTGGGACAGCATTCCTATATTTGTTATTCAAATGGGAATTGGTCATTTTTATTTAGATAATGCTTTAGAGTATTTGGATATTTGGCCCTTTCATTTTATACTACTTAAAAATGAGCACGGGGAGGAGCCAAGATAGCAAAGTAGAAAGCCTGTATGCTAGCTCCAAACCCACAGCCCATAAATTTTCTGTAAAAAGAACGCTCCAGAAATTCTGGAGCAGTGCAAGCCATGCAGAAACACAGTGGAAGAGATTTCCTTTCCAGAGAGCCCTGAAAAACCAACCCCAAAGGTCCATTGCACACCTGATAGTGGAGCCCACCCCTGTGCTGCCCTGGCCACGTGGCCCCAGAGGAGCAGATCCGAGCAGGCTTCAGGGACGGAATCTCCAGCAGCCCCAAAGGTCCCTCCGCCCACAGGTGCTGCAAGTCAGTGAGAGAGACGTCTTGGCTGGCTGAGAGGGGAGCAGGGTGTCTCCTTGACTCGGGCCCCCTCGGGAGGCAGCGGTGGCCAGGCGCTCCTGGAGCAGGCAGGAGCTTCAGTCCATTCCTGAAGGTCTCCACATAAACCCCCTGAGGGAACTGAGCCTGGGAGGCGGCCCTGCCCCCACCCAAGCACCAGAACTTAAGCTCACATTGAATAGCAGGCATGCCCGCCCCTGAAAGCCCTGAGGCTGGGAAGCAGCATTTGAATCTCAGACCCCAAGCACTAGCTGGGCAGATCTAGGTCTGGGTGGAGAGGAATCTCAAAAGTCAAGTAACTGGCTGGGAAAATAACCAGAAAAGGGAAAAAAAATAAGACCATAGAAGGCTACTTTCTAGGTGAACAGATGTTTCCACCTTTCCTTTCTGATGAGGAAGAACAATGCTTACCATCAGGGAAAGACACAGAAGCCAAGGCCTCTGTATCCCAAACATCCGAAATGGATATCCAATGGGCTCAGGCCATGGAAGAGCTCAAAAAGGATTTTGAAAATCAAGTTAGATAGGTAGAGGAAAAACTGGGAAGAGAAATGAGAGAGATGCAAGAAAAGCATGAAAAACAGGTCAATACCTTGCTAAAGGAGACCCAGAAAAATGCTGAAGAAAATAACACCTTGAAAAATAGGCTAACTCAATTGGCAAAAGAGGTTCAAAAAGCCAATGAGAGAAGAATGCTTTCAACAGCAGAATTAGCCAAATGGAAAAAGAGGTTCAAAAGCTCACTGAATGAAACAGTTCTCTCAAAATTAGAATGGAATAGATGGAGACTAATGTGAGAAACCAAGAAATCACCAAACAAAACCAAAAGAATGAAAAAATGGAAAAGAATGTGAAATATCTCATGGGAAAAACAACTGACCTGGAAAATAGATCCAGGAGAGACAATTTAAAAATTATGGGACTACCTGAAAGCCATGATCAAAAAAAAAAGAGCCTAGACATCATCTTTCATGAAATTATCACGGAAAACTGCCCTGATAGTCCAGAACCAGAGGGCAAAATAAATATTGAAGGGATCCATCGATCACTGCCTGAAAGAGATCCAAAAAGAGAAACTCCTAGGAACATTGTGGCCAAATTCCAGAACTCCCAGGTCAAGGAGAAAATCTTGCAAACAGCTAGAAAGAAACAATTCCAGCATTGTGGAAATACAATCAGGATAACACAAGATCTAGCAGCTTCTACATTAAGGAATCGAAGGGCATGAAATAGGATATTCCAGAAGTCAAAGGAACTAGGACTAAAACCAAGAATCACCTACCCAGCAAAACTGAGTATAATACTTCAGGGGAAACTATGGTCTTTCAATGAAACAGAGGACTTTCAAGCATTCTTGATGAAAACACCAGAGCTGAAAAGAAAATTTGACTTTTAAAACACAAAAATGAGAAGAAGCATGAAAAAGTAAACAGCAAAGAGAAGTCATAAGGGACTTACCAAAGGTGAACTGTTTACATTCCTAAATGGAAAGACACTATTTGTAACTCTTAAAACTTTTCAGTATCTGGGTAGTTGGTGGGACCGCACACACGCACACACACGTACACACGTGTGCGCACACATGCACGCACAGAGTGAATTGAATAGGATGGGACCATATCTTAAAAGAAATTAAGGTAAACGGTGAGAGAGAAATGTAGTGGGAGGAGAGAGGGTGAAATGGAATGGGGTAAATTATCTCTCATTCAAGAGGCAAGCAGGAGACTTTTTAGTGGAGGGAAAAAGAGGAGAGCTGAGAAAAAAACATGAAGTTTACCCTCATCACATTCGACTAAAGGAAGGAATAAAATGCACACTCATTTTGGTATGAAAACCTATCTTACAATACAGGAAAGTGGGGGAGAAGGAGATAAGCAGGGTGGGGGGGATGATGGAAGGGAGGGCAATGGGAGGAGGGACCAATTTGAGGTCAACACTCTTGGGGAGGGACAGGATCAAAAGACAGAATAGAAACAATGGGGGCCAGGATAGGATGGAGGGAAATATAGTTAGTCTTACACAACACAACTATTATGGAAGTCATTTGCAAAACTACACAAATAAGGCCTATATTGAATTGCCTGCCTTCCTAAAGGGAATGGGTGGGGAGAATTTGGAACTCAAAGTTTTAGGAACAACTGTTTAGTATTGTTCTTGCTACTAGGAAATAAGAAATACACTTAATGGGGAATAGAAAGTTATCTGGCCCTACAGGACAAAAGAGAAGATGGGGACAAGAGAAGGGAAGGATGATAGAAGAGAGGGCAGATTGGTGATAGGGGAAATTAGAATGCTCGGTGTATTGGGGTGGGAGGAGGGGAGAAATGGGGAGAAAATTTGGAACCCAAAATTTTGTGAAAATGAATGTAAAAAGTTAAATTTATATTTAAAAAAAATAAAATAAAAATAAAAATGAGCACCTCAAGTTCTGCAGTGGATTCCCTCTCCTTATCCTCTCTCTGTTGAATTCATCTTCTCCCATGGACCTCCAGGATGAAGACTCAGCTCCCTTATCCTTTTAGAAATGTCTAAAATAGCAATATTTTCAGTTCCTTAGCATCTATGTACTTAAGTAGGGTGTACTTGGAGCCATTCCTTCAGCCCACGACTGATATACTTGTACATGATGTACCTGATTACACACACACACACACCTGATATACTGCATCATGACCTTTGAGAACTCAACACTGTCCACTTACACACACTGCAGATAACATCTCTTTATTCTATTAATCATACAAAACTATTGACCAGTGGTAGTGATTTAATTTACAAATGGCCATTAACAAGATGTTTAACTTGGGTTTACACTTAGCATGCCATACAGTGAAAACTCCAACTGAATTTTTGTGTCTCGTCTTGAATGTTACATTACATTTTTCTTTAAATAATTTTCTCAGTAATGTGACACTAAAATTTTACATGATAGATGCAGAAACATGAAATAATTTTTCTAAATAAATATTTTAGGAAGAACATTCACATTCATTTTGTCATGAGTTTCTTTGTGGCTCTTCTATATATATATATATTTATACTTATGTTCATATAAATATATATATATTTGTTAATCAAATTAATGACACTGGTCCTATACAACTTTTAACAGTCCATTTTCAATTTTAAAATGTAACAGTACAAAAACAAGCAATATGTTAAAAGTAACAAAAGAAAAAATAAAAAATGCCAATGTGACATTCTCTAGCTAGAACAAAATGAAGTAAAAGTACATATTAGTGGCAGGCTATGCATTTTAAAGAATCATTTTCCCAGTTAAACAAAGGTTGAAATGTAAACGTATTAGTTTCTATTTTTTTGAGATAGTTTAAAATGTCAATGTATGTCTAAATATTAAGTTTAATTTTTTGCATATTTAACATAATGAATTCAAAATAATCTATGATGTCATTTATGGCTCTTCAGCAATGCCACAATGCATTATACCTTCACTATATAGAAAACAAATAGTACAGATGTCTACCACTTAGTAGAAATACTAAAAACTAGAAAAAAATGGAATTGTATACATGTTTCCTTAGATATTTGACTAAGAGTGAGATAGTTTTCAAAAAGTTAAAAGTAACTGCCTCCCACAAAAAAATTTTTTTAATGTATATATGGCACAAATTGACAAGTTCTTTATACATCCCCAAACAGTGTGAATTCATTAAAAAGGCACTGTTTACAATACTCAGAAATAATCTGACAAATCTATTTCTGTGATGTCTGAAGAGTGGAGGATATATTTTAAGTACAGTAATTAGACAAACCCTTATAAAAGTACAGCATTACTGTTTAAATATATTTATAAAAGAAAATAAAGTAACAGTGACCCTTTTAAGAAAAAAAAAGTCTACTGAAATTGTTAACAAATACTTTGAATTCAGATTTTGTCTCAGTAAATATAAATGGCAAAAAGATTTCCCAGAGGCACAAAAGCATAAATATTAAATGAGTGCTATATTTTACAAGGCAAAATTCAATGGAATGCAGGTGGCTATTTGTACTAATGTGAATAAAACTATACTGTACCTTTATAAGTGCTGCAAAAAAGTAGTGACATGTGAAATATAAGAAAAATTATATATTGCTGTAACTATTTAACATTTCACATGACTCATATACTCTTTTCATAAGCCAAATGCATCTAACTAAAAGAAAATTAAAGGTTAACATTTAAAAACAAAAACATCACTTCTCTAAATTTCTATGCAGAAGAGAGTAATTAAATGAGAAAACAGGTCTTAAGGAGGCATCAGCCTCAGACAACTGCAAACTATACAATCACAGTTTTTTTATCAATCAATTTGTAGAAGAAAAACAAGTAACTCTCAGGTAAAGGACATTCAAGGTCAACGACATGTTATGGCTAAATACAAAGTTAATTATGTGTTTAAAAGAATTCAAATACCAAGCCTATTACCAGCATTGGTCTAATACTAAGCCACCAATTCCTGAGTGTCATGTTCACCTCACAGATAGGAACTTTATGTGACTAAAAACATTAGGAAATATTGGATGTGCTTTTAAGCATATAATAAAACAGTCACGAAAAGTCTTGCTGTTGTTTTTACCTTTTGTAAGTAATGTTCTCTGTCTCCTTAGTTAGGAGTTGAACTTATACCACATCTGTCATATAACTGGGAGTAGGCAAAAAATGAAACGAACAACCACCTTTTGGATTAAGCAGGGATATTTTTCCAGCATATCTATATCTTAACAATTATATACAAACATAAGGACAAAAATGAATAAATAAACCTAGCCACCAACCACACACCGCCATCAGCTCATCAACAAAAATGTTTCCATTTTAAACTGAAATGTGAAGATAAAGTAATATATGTATCTCAGTACTTAGTTTTTTTTAATTGCCAATATTTGTTCATAAAATAGCATTTTATACACACCAACCAGTAGAGGCCAACCACCGGCAACGGAATAGGTAAATGGAGAAAATGCAAAGTAAAGGTTGCAACATTGTGGTCCCTAATATGGAAAAGTTTGATACAGATAATCTTTTATGTTTACCTATATGTGATTATTTCCAAATGAATAAATGGGTACATTTTTTTGCTAATTATGCTCAAGAAATTGGATCTTCAAACATTTGTAAGATTCATATTACCTAAGCATTCTATTAAGGATACTTAGATCAGTAAGTAAGGTGTAGCCTACTTAAGTTTTCATAATTCACCATACATTTCTTAATCTGTTCTTGCTGGCTTATAGTTTTTATTTTGTTAAAGTCAAAACTTAATGACAATGAGTCTTCTCTCTGCCCTTATTACTGATAAGTCTCATTATCTGTATTTTCAGTACTATAAAAATCTTTTATAGTACAGTATTTAAGAATTTAAGTAATTCACAGCAATTGCTTTTGAATAATCTAACCCTAAAAAGTCTGTGAAAATCGCCCCCCCAAAAGTCCAACATTTTAAATTAAAAAACTAAACTGCCTTACTGTTTTTGTATCATGAAGCTTTAAAGACAAATAGGATCCTACAGCAATGTGACTGACATGAGTTTTTAATTACTAAGAATAATAAGGGGAAAATAAAGGATTAAGTTTCTGAATTCTTCTTGGGCATGTAACACTGCCATGTATCTTGAAAGTGATTTTTTTAAAAAAGAAACAATTTGCAGAAATACATCCAGACCATTATCTCTCATTTTCTACCTCCTTTTGGCTTCAAGTAAAAAATTTTAAAGGTAATTATAGTTTTCTGTGCTCTTTAACCATTAAAAGTTTAAGGTATAAATGAAAGTTCAAGAACCATTCCTAAAACAAACCAATTTACTAAGAAAATAAACTGAATTATCTCATTTCATCTGTTTTATAAACCACTTAAATTGCTATAGGATAGGATATATGTAAGGTCATAGATAGCAGTCACTTCTGAGTTCTGGGGAATGCATTAAAAAAAATCAGATAGCAAAGATAACTGAATACCCAGTTTTCTTCTAATTTACTATAATGAAATTAACTTCTCTTCCTGAAACTTAAGATTCATAATGGTGAAGTGGTGGTAGGCCATTAACAATGGTGGGTCTTGCTTAAAGAAATAAATTTACAGAAATATTTCCTAGGATGTGCTCAAGGGGGCATCATAAAGCATGACAAGAGAGATACAAAGGTCATTACTAGAAACAGAGAAGAAAGTGGACTTTTCTATATGTACATACATAAACATGTCCACACCAAAAGTTAAACATTAAACATATGCTAAGGGTCCACACAAAAAAAAATCCTTCATGGAAATTTGGTTAGTGAGTCAGTGTCACCATTTTCATACATCCATAAATACATACATATATAATATATATATATGTATGTATGTATACCATCAACATGTTTTTCTTTTTATATTTCTAGAAGAGAGAGATAAAAGTTAGGTCCTTTGGAAGTGATCTGTGTACAGTACAGCAAATTCTTTAGGTATAACTATTTCTCTATTTTCCCCCACATTGTAAGTCATTATCCATAAAAGTTCTGTGCCTGTTTTATGAAGAAAACGGATCACTGTACATAGTTTTACAAACTTAACAACATTTTTGTTAACAACATGGCATGACTACAGATTGGAACAGTACTACAGAACTCATGACTACTGTCAGGTACTAAGCCTACAGGATCTGTATGGATATGCACTGTACACCAGCACGGATGCAAACGCGTGGATAAAAACAAGAAATGTTCTGGCACTTACGTAATTTTCACGTTAACCAGATAGGACAGGTCTTGTTCCGGTTAAGGATACAAGGCATGAGAGGTCAAAATTTCTAGATGTCTAAGGTTAAAAATATTGCATTGTTTGAATAAAGTCCAAACCAACTTAAAAAATGGTCCCAGGCTAAATCTAATCATTTCATTTCGTTGATTCAATTATACGAGGAGTTCTACTTAAACATGAAGTTTATTATGATCTGTAGCAAAATCAGCAGGAAAATGATGAAGTAGTCTCTTGGTTGTAGGAAATAGTCTGTGGCAGTAGAACTTGAAAAAAGATGACTTCGTAGAGCCATGATATTTCTACAAAATACAAAGCAATACATATTTATAGTAACATTAAAAAGTGTTAATACAACAAGATCATATTTATATACAACTGAAGTTTTCAAAGCACTTTCAAGTGCATTCTTTCATTTGAGTTTCTCAATGACCCTGCAAGCTAGGAAGGATATATGATATTCATACTCTAAATTAGAAAAAACCGGCTTAGAAAAGCTAAGTGACCGGGTTAAGGTTATATGGCCAATAGTAAGAGTAAAAGATCTAATCTTCTCATTCCTACTTCAGTGCTCTGCTAAATCACATTTGCTATCTAATACAGATATATACATTCTGGCACTAGGTATTTTCATGCAGAATTTTAAGAAATAACCGCCAAACTTAAATTTCTTTAGATTAATCACTAAATGGAAAGCTAAATTTACATTTTATAAAATTACCTATATACCTAGGAGGCTTTTGAGCAACAAGCCTATTGTGTATATATATTCTTTATTAAGTGCCACTGCCTCTTTTAACCTAACAATGATTTTTAAGCAATTTAAATTGTGCTTTTAAATAGCTACCAGAGTCCTCCCAGCAAGAGGTTTGGAGACAGGGAGAAAAAAAAGCCATTCAATTTCACAAAGGAGGAAAAACTTCCTTGATATACATAGATAAGCTGAAGCAGAAACAGAAGAAATGTGAAGCAAGTCATCCTCTACAAAATCCTACTCCAATGATATATCATAATGTGGAGGTGACTAGGTTACCGAAGATCATGTCAACATGCCACAAGTTCTGGCGTGGTCTGCTATGCTGATGTAGAGTATATGTTTGGAAACTATTTCCACGATGCTTTGAGTCAAGGGTTTGATAGATGTTACCTGTAAGATACTCCCTGAGGGAAATATCCTAGATTATACTCCCCAAAAGGAAGTTGTGAGCCTGCAGTGTGGCACTACCACGAAGCAGGTAAAGCTTAAAATTTGTCGTAGGAATCTATGACAAAAAGAATTGGCCCTGTACCTAAAGCATGCCAATGGAATAGGTGGCAGAAAAGAGATGAGGATGGCATAGATTTGATGCTGGCATCCTGAGATTCTGGCTTCTAAGAAGTAATGCTCATGGCTACTACACTAGGAAGTCAATGTTTGCAACAGTGAATATAAGTGAGCAAGCCACGAGCAATCTGTGACCCCTCTCCTACAGTGATGAGTGCCAGAAGGTTTAACTGGGTAGTTAACTATCACTCTCAGATATTTGGACATGGCAGCCTTTAGATATGGATACAAAACGTAGTTACTATCTGACAAAATTCCTGATAGTACTATTTGCTATGATTTGATACGTTATCTAGCATGATATAAAATATCAGTGGGGAGTCAGAGCTATGGATCTGAGTAGATGATGACCCAAAACAGTACCGTGAACCCGAGTATGGCTATGTTACAATAAAAAAAGGTAAAATCCTAGTTACTGAGGTAGCCTTTCTGAGAGTTAGCCTAGTTAAAAATAGAAAATTCACCACCAAAGATGGGCTGGCCACTTGGTGATGAATTATAATGTCATGGAAATAGCAAATGGCCCTTTATGGACGCTTCTGCTTCTGCAGTGACAAAATAGCAAGAAAAAAAGGTGGAGGCTAATGCATTGTCATGCAGACTATCTATTAAAATACAAACTTGGCTACTGGAATGTTGAAAGTAAGCTCCTTGTCTCATCCCCAATGAAGAGAATTAGATCTTTTACACATTCTCACGAATAAGAAGGGAGGGATGAAGGAACATTTCCCCATCTCGCCTTCGGAGACAAACTTCACCATTGCAATGACGCAGCATTCAGCTTGATTCTTTCTCTTTCCATTCCCATTTCAGTTAGCCTGCTCCTACTTACTTCATTTTGCACCAATTCATATAAGTCTTCCTGGAATTATCTGAAATTCTATATTCACATTTTATGGTACAGTATTATTGAATTATACTCAGGAGTCAGGTTAGTCACATCCCAACCAATGAAGACCTATCTTGTTAACAATTCTTTGCCACCACAAAGAGTGTTATGAATATGTTGGGGTGAGACCTTTCTATCACAGAGCTCCTTGGGGGTATACACCTAATAGTCAGTCACTGAACATTAGTTAAGCAACTACTCTGTTCCAGGCACTGTGTTAAATGCTAGGGATATAAAATGAGGCAAAAGATAGTCCCTGCCCTCAAAGAGCTCACAATAAAATGGGAGAGGCAACAATCACATTTATATGTGCAAATGGGCTGTATAAACAGAACATAATTAAGAAAGGCAGGGAAAAGCCTTTCTTAAGGCTTTAGATTAGGTTTCATTTGGGACTTAAAGCAAACCAGAGGAGGCAGGATGCAAACATAATGAGGGAGAGCATTCCAGGCATGGGGTGCAGCCAGAAAAAATGCCTGCAGGCAAGAGATAGAGCGTCTTGTTCAGCTAACAGCCAGGAGACCAGTGTCACTGGACTGAAGCCTACATGGCAGGGAATAATATGGGATCTCAAATCTGCTCAATCTCTTAGAAAAGAATGATCAGTTACCCAGTAAGCATTTATTAAGCACTGACTTATTAGGAAAGCTTATGAATAGCATGACTTCATAAAAAAGTACAAAGCAAGGAAGGAAGTTCCCAGCGAACTTGGTGGTTGACTCAATGAAGCTGCTCCGTGAAAGGAGGACAAACAGGCATAACATGGAAGCAATGGAAATGTTTCTACAGCAAACTACCTGCTCACGTGGAGCCACCCACCATATTTGGCCACATGAAGCACAAATGTCTTTAAAGAAAACAAAATGGGGTCAAAATACAGTCTGTGCTTAGAGAGAAAACAACTTTGAGAGCACTGAGAACTTTTAGGGGAGTAGACAAGAGTTGTATAGGATAAAAAACCCTGTTTAGACTGAGTGATGCTTGGGCTGACATAGCACCTAGAACTTGGAAGATAGAAAATTTGTAGGAAGAGGGCCACTAATTTTTTAAGGGGACCAGACCTCACCTTTGTTCAGGTAATAACTGCCAACAGAACTGAGGATATGGTCATCATAAGGAATAAGAGAGTCCAGGGAACCCATCTGACTTTTCATCATGGATCCTTGATTTTTATATCCTTTGAGGATTTCAGTAGAGGTATAATTAGCCTTATATTCAGCTGAATTTGGACCTCAAGGCTTTCACAGAAAGTCTCTACTCAAAGTTATTGCTCAAACTCATTGTACTTAAGTATTTTTATTTTAAGCAGCTGGATTTCAGAAAAAAACTGGAAAGACTTAAGTATTTTTTCAATGGAACAACAATCTTTGGAATAAAAAAATGGAGTAAAAAATAGGTAATTTCTCTTTTGGTCTATCTTGTTTGGGAAGAAGAAGAAGAAGGAGAAGAAGAGGAGAAGGAGGAGGAGAAGGAGGGGGCAGGAGGAGGGGGAGGGGGAGGAGGAGGAAGAGAGTTTGTGGTGAATGACAAAAGCTGAGGGAAGAGAAAGAGGTTTCAAGTATCTCTCAATGATACCAACATGTTGGGAAAGGAAGCTGCAGTCGGGGGCTGAATTATGATGATACTTTTCCAAGGGAGAAGTCTTAAGGGTGACTAATAAGAAAGAAAAAGAACTGGAGCTCGATATTCTAGCTAAGTATGGAGAACAGAGGGAATTCTGTAACATTTTCCAACTGGCTATAAGATTCTCGAAGGCAGGAATTGTTTTCACTCTTAGACTTTCTATCTCCAGAACCTAGCAGAGTGTCTGGCATATAACAAGCACTTAATAAATGCTCAACGGATTGAACTGACTTTGATAAAGAATGCAACGTTTATGTTATTGAAAATAACTGCTATGTATGTTCACAGTACTGATGATCTCCCTATTAAAAAAGAAGGTGAAGCTTATCAGGTACAATGAAAAGATCTTTTAAAAAATGAAATAAGGGCTTCAAGGCAAAAATAAAAGGAAACATACCTAAAGAGGAAGAAAAGAATCTTGACTTGTGACAGGAAGTTAGTGGGTAGAAAAATATGGCACAGAAGAAAAAGATAAGGATTACTGAATACTTACAGACAATTAACCCAAGGAAGCACAGGTGCCCTGGTGACAAGTTACCCACTGAGGTAGGGGAAGAAGAGAGAAGCAGCAAGGATTGGTGACTCCCTCATAAAGCATACCGGGGTAGCTATTTATTGAACTGGCATTAACAGAGATTTGTGAGGTCTTCCCAGGGAACATGTCTAAGAGAGTCTCCCAAGACTTGTCAAAATTGGTGACTACTATACACTTCTGGTGACTTACGCAGATGCAAATAATAGTTTACAAAGAATTCTAAAAAGTACTGCTAAGGATAATTAATGGGCAATAAACTAAACACTTTTAAAAATAAGAGTGTGATGTTTTCAGCACTACTTCATATCAAAGGTAAGGAAGGAGTTCAGAAGAGCAGATTTGATAAATAAACAGCTGGTTAAGAAGAGAGTTGCTGAAAAACAGGATCTGAATTTCTGAACCATGGCTAAAAATATAAGAATGATGGGCTCCTGGCCAAAGATGGAATGTACTCAAAGACTACAGATATTTTCCAATAGTTTTAAAAAATCGACTTAGAAAAGCTTTAGCCTGAAGAGGAGAAAGGAAAAAACTGCACACACAGATATATCCACCCAAGACACTCTAGAGAATAGGTATAAAACAGGCAGAAGAATCATAGTGGAGATGCTCAGAATTTTACAGGAGACAAAATATAAGAGTCAAAGTAAAACTCATGGCCTTGGATTGGATATGGAGAGAAACAAAGTGGAGATTACAAACAGCAGGCTCCTAAGACAAGAAGGTACATCTGACCTTATTACACATCAGATAAATAAGGAACTGGGTCCAGAACCAAACAGGAATTAGAGTAACATTGGCTGCACTTAGAAAATACATCCAGATTTTCTTAATACTATATTCTTCTTACAATCAAAGGCCCTTAAAAAAACACAACTAATATTTTCCCAGGGAGTCTATGGCCAAGAATCAAAAGTTGTCTCTCTGGAAGCCAAGACATTGTTTTCCCTGGGCTTCACTTGAACTTGTTATGGAATTACTTGCTTCTACTGCTTTTATCTCTTAAACTTCTCTCAGCGCACAGCATGTTTTTATGTCCAGTGTTTTCCTGTTTACTTACGCCTCTGATTTGCTTTGGGACTGACTGGCATTTAATGCCTGCGTCAGACTGTTCCCTCAGGAACCATGGGATGGAGTGGTCAGTCGCAGCTTGACCTGGTCCTTTGGTAACCTGGGTGGTGCTACCTTTGCTTCTCTGAATCAGTAGCTAAGACCGCCCTCTGCCTACATTTATGTCTGCCTGCTGATGACGTGACTCAGGTTTTAGCATCAGATCCTTCTCTTTCCTCTTTTCCTTGCAGACTTGCTGTCTAGGATCTCATTCCTTTGCTGTGGCCCTAACCCAATCACATACAGATGGTACTCACAGCAGGCCTCCTGCAAGACCCAGCTACTGTGCTGGCCCCGCTCACACTGGGGTTCCAATGAAGAATGCCTGGGAATTATGGCTTCTTGTCTCTCCTCAGCATACCTGCAGGCTTCTCTAAGTTGTCTTGTGCAGGGATGGACCAGAAGGGGAGCTTATACCTGTTCCTCTTTGTTTTTATTTTGTTTTTTTACCATTGCTCTATCTGGTGCACTTTTTAACTTTACCGGAGTATCTGCAGAAGATTTGGGATCCTCTAGGTCAGTGGCATGAAACTCAAATAGAAATGGATCCCTACAGGCCACATATCAACTTAGAAACCTACAAATTTACATTATCTATGTTGTACTGTACTTTTTATTTTGTTAAGCCATTCCCAATTACATTTTAATCAGGCTGACCAAGAAAATTTGACAATTCTGCTCTAGATCCTATTATGTCACCATCTTATTGACAGTCATAAAATGCCAGTCTTTAAAGAAATTAAAAATTGTGGATCACTTGAAGGACAATGAAGAACCACAATGTAGTTGTAAATAGACTGTAGTATATTATCCATGAAGAATTGCACATAAGTGACATAACTCTTGGTGGGAAAGTTATAGACGAACATCGGATAAGAGTTTAGCAAAATCAGAAGATGTAGACCAAGGGCTGGCCTCTGCATCCCTGCATCTCCACTGAAGAACAAATACACTGGGTGTGCTGGAGGTGGATGATGTATATATGCTAAGAAAAATACACTCTATATAGGAAATCCAGAAACTTTTTTTGGAGGTGGAGGGGTTTACAATGGGGTAAGCAAGATGGAGAATATTTTAATGAAGACCAATGCAGGCAAATACAGAAGAAATTTTGTCACGGTAGTATACTACAAATCACTTGACAAGAAGGAAGAGAAGTTTGGAAAACATATAACAAGCACAGACTGAAGATAAAACATATAGTAATGATGGAAAACTTCAACTCTATGTAAACCTACTGGATCTTACTCTCTGTGAAACAAAACAAATTCTGTCACTAAAGTATTTGTATCACTTAATGATAATTTCACATTTCAAAAAGTACAGTAATAAAGAGGAACTGCTATTCTAGATCTGATTCTTAGGATCAAATATGAACTTGTTGCTCAAATGTAAATTATAGGAACATGGGGGAGGTGGAATAAAAGGGTTGGAGGAAAGGTGGAACGACCAATCATTCCACCTCAAAATCTGTGACAAAGGAGAAGGAAACCAGGAATTAAATTGATCTGGACAATAAATTTCTTCTTTCTTTTTTGGTGAGGCAATTACGGTTAAGTGACTTGCCCAGTCACACAGTATGAAGTGTTTGAGGTCTCATTTGAACTCAGGTCTTCCTGAACTCCAGGGCTGGTGCTCTATCCACTGTGCCACCTAGATGCCCCAACTCTAAATTTCAATAGAGCAAATTTAAAAGAATTCAGAGAAAAGATAAATAGGTAGGATTTCAAGGATTAATATTCTATAGGGAAAGTCAGCTCAGTATGGATAGATGGCTCGCAAGGAGGAAATTTTGTTAAATTTTTCCTTTTATTTAAAGATTTATTAATCTGTCCTTTCCATTACTCTTTCCTCCTCACATACTCACTGATCAATGTAAGAAAAAAAATAAAAATGGAAAAAACCTGTGTACGTTTCTATGCAGTCTGATAAAACAAACTCCTACACTGCACAGAGCTGAAAATGGATCTCTCTTATTTCATTTTAAATTCATCACCTCTTTTACAGGTGGTAAGACATGTGCTTCATCTTTCCTCTTTTAGACTGAAGGTTTTTATCACTGCATTGATCAGAACTCTCTCAATGTTGTTTTTCCTCTATAATGTTATCATTATGTAAATTATTCTAGTTCTGCCTCATTTCCCTTTACATCAGTTCATAAAGGTCTTCCCAGTTTCCCCTGAAACTGTCCATTTCAGCATTTCTTGTGACAAAATAATAATCCATTAAATTCATATGCCACAATTTGTTTTGCATTCCCCAACAGGAAATTCTCTTAGTTTCTGACTTTCACTCTCACAAAGGGCTGTTACACTTTTGTATATGAAGGCCTTTTCCTTCTTCCTTTGATTTTTTTGGGGATAGTACTGTAACTATTAGTGATACTGAGTCAAATGGCACTGCACAGTTTATTAACTTTCTAGGTATAGTTTCAAATTGCTTTCCAGAATGGATAGACCAATTTATATGGCCTCAAGAAGAACAAATTATTTTATCTGGTTTTCCCCAGACCCCTCCAACTTTTGTCATCTGCTGCCAGTCTGATGGGTGTGAGACAGAACTTCAAAGTTGCTTTAATTTATTTATCTCTTCATTAGTGATTTAAAACTTTTTTTCATATGGTTGATGATAACCCATTTATTACAAAATAGTTCTTATTCTTATAAGTTTGATTCAGGGTCTTACATATCTTGGATATGAGACCTTTACCAAGCAATTTGCTACAAACAGTTACCTGTTATCCAGTTACCTGTTTCTTTTCTAATTTTAGCTCCACTAGATTTATCTGTGCAAAAACTTTTAAACTTTATATAAAATTGTCCATTTTATCTTGTGTGATCCTCTCTATCACTTGTTGAGTCACGTGCCCTTCCCCCTACCATTTATCCTTTTCGATCCTCTAGTCTGTTTATGATGTGACCTCTTGATCATGTTCTAGGTCATGTATCCATCTGGAGTTCATATTGATATATGGTGAAAAGTGTTAGCCTAAACCTATTTCTGCCAGACTTACTATCCAGTTTTACTAGCAGCTCTTGTCAAATAGTGAGTCTGATCCTCAGGAACTGGGGTCTTTGGCTTTTTTGAATACTGTTTTTGCTACTATGTACCTAATCTGTTCCATGATTGACTTCTCTTTTTTTTTAAACCAGTACCAAAACATTTTAATGATTACTGTTTTGTAGTACAATTTAAGGTCTGGTATGGAAAAATAAAGGGTGAAATTCTGAAGACACAAGCCCAATTGCAATAATAAGGAAAAGGCAGAGTTATCTAAAAAAGACTGATGTAAATGTAGATCAACTCTCATTGACCAACTTAAGATTTTTAAGATATGACTGAAGCAAGGGCAAGTAAAGGAGGATGACTATAAGAGAGTAGTATATACCCTATAAGAAGAGTGTCAGGCACACAAGTTCAGAGGATTTATTAAGCACCTACAACGTACCTAGCAGCTATAATATGCTAAGCTCTAAGCATTAGAAAATGAAACAGTCTCTGCTCTCAGGGAGTTTACGCTCTATTGGGCAAAATAACACATACACATATATAAGTATATACAAAATAAATACAAGATACTTTTTGGGTGAGGAGGGAATTAGTAAGCTGGGATCAAAAAACACTCCATATAGAAGTGGTACTTGAGATGAGTTTTGAGGAAAACAAGGGATTCTAAAAGGTAGAAGAGTAGGAAGGAATGCCTGAAGACAAGAAAAAGGAGGGACAAGGAGAGGGAGATGGGGAGGGAGGGAGGAAGGGAGGGAGGAAGGGAGGGAGACAGAGAGAGAGAGAGAAATAGTATGTTTCTCTTAACATCTGAGAAATGAGAAGGCTCAAGCAAGGCAGAAGCCACTACAATGTTCAAGACAGAAACGATAATAATAATGGTTGATGGAGAACACAGAAGTTGTTTGCGCCTTTGGTTACGTTATTATATTAAAACTGTGGCAGCAATAATCAATTTCAATGCCCCTCATTGAATAATTCAGCCCAGAAGCAGCAAGGGATAGAACTGCTTTTCTGTCAAAGAACAACTGGTCTCTCTCCCTTTTCAAAAGTCAAAGATTAATTCAATCAACTATGTATGTAGATGTAGACATGTACACCCACACACAATAATTAATTAATCACAAGGTCATAGCAGTTGTGGGGATCAGAAAAGGATTCGCACAAAAGACGGTGCCTCAGTTTCATCTTAAAGGAAGAAAGGCACTCTCTAAGGCAGAAGAGTTACGAATTAAATCCTACTATTATCATTACACATTACCTTTTAATTTCTTCCTGTGTTTGTTTTATAGATTCAATGGAATTCTGTAGGTCTGCAAGATCGACTGTCTTCTTTCTTCTTGAACTTGGTTTTAGTACTTGAGCTAAAAAGACATTTAGGATAAAATAATGAAATTCTATTCTTAAATGAAGTGTCTGTTTCCACTAAGGGTTTCAATTTTATTTTTTTTTCTAGGCTTCAGCTTTTTTTTCTAGGCTTGGCTTTAATTTTTGTGAATTTATATACAGACACTAAATCCTTACGACCAAATAATTTTCAATTTTGCACAAGTAAATTTAAAGTAAGAACTGAACTAGATAATATCTGTTATGAGATTTTTCTTTCTAAGTTATAATGCAAAGTATGGCATATTTTTTAAATGGTCTTTTACAAAATACTGAATATATGACCTCCAGATGAGGTTGGGGAGTGGGGAGAGGGGAAAAGTAGAGGGAGAAAGAAAAGACAAAGAGTATTACTTCCCCTTCCACCACTATCACTGAATAGATCATTAGATTTAGAATTGAAAAGGAAAGAAGTTATTTAAAATCAACCCTTTCAACTTAAGGAAGAGGAAACAGATCTAGAGATGTTAAGTAACTTTTAATCAAGGTCACCGAGGTAGTAATCAAGGGTAGAGTTGTGATATAAAACCCAGGTCCCCTGACTCTCGATCTATACCTCTTTCCATTGGGCTACAATGCCTCCCAAGAACCAGCCCTATTTATAGTTTTTATTATTTCTATTAGTGGTACCATCTTTCACTCATACACATTTGAAATCTCGGAAAACAGTTTTAACTTCCCCTCTCTCTTAGATTTAATATCCTATAAATCACCAGGTACAACTGATTTTTCCTTTACGATGTTCTCTCACATCTGTTCCTTTTCCATCCTAGTGCTATAATCTTGTTTTAGACCTTTCCTTACCCTATGTCCAGATTTAAAACTGGTCTCTGTTTCCAGTGTCTCTCCTATTAAATCTATCCTATATATTGTTGCCTGACTTACCTTTCTATAAAATACCATTTCCCTGTCATGCCCCTGTTCAGAAACCTTCCATGGCTCTACACTGTGTACACGATTAAATTAAAAGCCCTAGTTTAGCACTGTGTCCTCCCTAATCTGACCTGAACATATCTTTCTAGCCTTAACTCCTACAATTCTCTTCACAGAATCTAAGAGTTGAAAAGGTCCTTAAAGAGTTGTCTGAATTCAACCCTTATCTAGACAAAAATTCTTTTTACAAAATCCAGTGATCATCCAGTTTCTGTGTAAAAACCTCCACTGAAGGGAATCCATTACTTCCCAAGAAAGCCCACTCCAGCTTTAACTATCAGGAAGGTTTTTAGCAAGATGAGCTTAAGTCTGCCTTCTCCAATATACACCCCCTCTGTCTAGCTCTTCTTTCTGGAGGCAAGCAGAACAAGTCCTATCACTTTCCACATAACAGTTATTTCCTGTACAGCATTTCTTCTCCGGGCCTTTCACTAATCCTCTTCTGGCACAATGATCAGTTCTCTCCTGGTTTGCTACCTCTATACAGGATCCAGCTTATCAATGTTCTCCCTAAAAGAGGGTACCCAGAATACTCTGAACAAAGCAGAGTATAGCACAATCTCCCTCTTTGTGGACATTTTGCCTCTCTTACAGCCCAGGATTGTTTTCAATTAGTTCTTTAGATTACCCCATCAATACTTTGAGACACAGTGAACTTCCTAAACTCCTAAGATCTGTCACTTATACTATAGCCTAACTCTGCCCCTGCCACCGTGTAATTTACACACTTAATTTTTTAAACCCAAATGTTGAGATTTTGCCTTTTTCCTCATTTTGTAAGAACTGTCCCACTGTTCAAGTTTGTTAAGATATTTTAGGATCCCAATTCTGTTAGCCCTTACATAACCCTCTATGTCAAGCTGTATTTACTCTCCAAACCTAGACCACACATTATACTTTCATGATGCCACTCATTCTATTTCTTATACTTTCTCTTTCACCACAAACTCCCATGGGACGTTCTTTACTTTCTTCTCCACCTACCCAGACTCCACCCACCCATCACAGATGAGCTCTCTTGTTAGCTTGGTTTTAGTTACCTCCTTCCAAAATGATTTCTCCTTCCTCTCAACTCTTATAAGCGTTTGTTGTTTGTCCTGTTCATTCACCAGCTAGTTAGCATGCTCACTTGTAGTTAACTTTTCATGAATAAATGTTTTCTCTTCCCAACTAGACTGTAAGCTTCTTGAAGGCAGAACTTCTCTGGACCTCCAAATGCTGATCTCATGGAGTAAGGATGGGAAATGACCTCTTTTGGTCAATATTTAACTCATGAAAGTCAATTTTTTTTATTGCTGTAATTTCTGATTTTTACTAGCTTATATATGCAAGTGCCATGTAATTATAATTAACTGTAAAATGAAGTATTACGCTGACTTTCTGAAAGGGCAGTGATGGAAAGCTCAACAAACATTTGTTAAAATGAACATGGTGTAATTTCTAGCAATTTCTCAGAAGTCAGAAAGCAAAAGCTAATAAAATATCTTTCCTGATTTGTATAGCAAGTCTTCCCCCATCTCTGGTGTCATACCTTCAAAGCTCATTAGTCATCTCAAAAAGTCTTTCCTCCCACAAAACTCTTATTCCATTTTAGTAAAGAATTTTCTTAAGTTTTGGAATGTATTTTTTTTCTCAGTTTTTTTCTTAAGTTTTGGAATGTATTTTTTTTCTCAGTTTATGCCTTTTGGGATGAACACACTACAATGAACAGTCTTACCTTCACTTCCAGAGGAGTCTTGGACATCGAGTTCTGGTGAGGAATAGCCTTTTACCCCTTTCTTTGTTTGCCTGCTTGGCTTATGCTTCATTTTTGGAACACTAACCTGAAATTCACAAATTTTGGAAAGTAAATTGGCTGGGAAATAATGATTCCAGGCACAAGGGATGGCTTATGCAAAAAAAAAAAATGTTTGTATGGTGGTAGGAAATACTACAGTCTTTGAGGAAAAAGTTAACAGTTTGATTAGAGCATAGAATGCATATGGATTAAACCATGAATTAAGGTTACAAAGACAGGCTTCAATATCAAGACTAATATTAAAAAAGGGAAGAAACTGGAGGCAGGGAGCCTACTGAGGAGATGCCTTATTCCCTCTCCTCCTCCAAGCACTTCCTTCTAGCCCTGGTCAGCGCACTACCTGCGTGTCCCATCCTCTCCTCAATCCCTACACACCGTCAGTCACCAAACCCTCTGTGTTGTCACCCTGCCCCTTTCCTGTCTGGACCCCGCTTTCTACCACTCACATCCCTCTCTTGACTCTGTCCTTCAAACAGATCTGACCTGATCACTGCCCTGCCCTAAGACTTTTAGTGGTTCTTGTTTCAAATGAAATACAAACTCCTTAGCCTGATCCTCACGGCCTTCCATAATCTGCAATCTTTTGGAAAGCAATGTGGAAAATATATGATAGGATTTATTAAACTGTCCTAAACCACTGACTCAGTGACCTCCACTACTAGTACTATGTTGTAAAGACTGAAAGGCAATGTGGTACAGTGGATGGTAAACTGGACTTGGAATCAAATCTGACCTCAAATACTTATTAAGCGATCTTGGGTAATTAATTTCTCTGGACCCCAGTTTCCTCATCTCTGAAAAGAAGGGGATGGACCTATAGATTTACTTTTAGCTATAAATCTATTTTAGTATTTTTACTATTTTAGTAAAAGGAAAAAATCCTATCTGTACAAAAATATTCATAACAGTTTTATTTGTAATAACAAAACCTCAGAAACAACCTAAATGTACAACTGTAAAATGATTAAATATATGATAATGTATCAAAACATAACAGAATATTACTGAAGCATAAATAATTGAAAAAAAATTCAAAGATATAACATTTTATCCAAGGCTATGCAGAATGAAGAAAGTAGGAGCACAATAATATATATGATGACTCTCGCCACATGGAAAATGATTAGCACAAAAAAATTTGGAAAAAATACCTGAGATTAGATAGGGACATGGAAGTAAACAAAATACACTTTTCAAAACAAGGACAGGGATAGGCACTAGACATGTGATTTCACTGGTATAGGGAATGCCTACCTGGGGCAAATCGTTCCAGCAGTGCAGGTCTACAGCACCTCTGTCACTTAAAACTTTACAAGAGTTGCTCAGAGCACTGAAATGTTAACTGGAATGCTCAGTCACACAGCATAGTATATGTCAGAAGCAGGATTTGAACCTGTTATCTCCTGACTTAAAAAAAAAACTCTCCATCCTCTACTCCATGCTGCCTCTCTTTCAAAACAAATTAAATAATTTACAATTCTTTATTTGTATGAAGTTGTTTTTAGTTTTTCAAATTGCCACATATGTGTACTGAAAGCATTAATTAAAAAGAACAACTAAGCTTAATTATGTTTTGAGGACATACCATTGGTGTCCGATGTCTGACTGTAGTTTGGATAATACCATCCTTTTCAAACTGTACCAGATCATTCAGAGGATCCCATGGCCGAGTGCTATTGAGAATGAAGAAAAATATTGGTGAGGGACACCTTCATCACAAGAATACTCCTTCAAAGGCTCACCTTAACATGATGTGATGCTCTCTGGTACACAAAGTAAAGAAGATATACTGTCACCTCTTGGTGAACTTATAACACTATAACAAGGAATAAAGTTTTATTTTATTTTTTTTTAAAAAACCTATCAGAATGAACTCCTTCATTCAAGAATAAAATTTCTTAAAAATGAGTTCCTTCTGTAACTGGCAATGATAAATGACAAACATGACTGTTGCTCATTAAACACATACTATATCACAAGGCCTAGTTACTTTTTATGCAAACAAACAGAATAGTTCCTTCCTGTGACAATCTCAAATGTACACAAATAAATATATTGTAAGAAAAACTGGCATGGGAGAAGAGACTAAGAACTGAAAAGATCAAGGAAAGCTTCAGGCAGGAGGTAGTGCCTGCTCTGCATCTTCAGGGATGAGCAAAATTCCAAGATACAGAAATGGGGCTGGAGTGCATTCTAGGCCCAGGATGAATGCTCATGCAAATACACAAAGGCAGGGAGTTTCATGTTCAAAGAACAAACTACAATCCAATTTGACTGCACTGTACCCTTCTGAAAGAAGAGTGTTATGAAATAGGGCAGGTGAGGGCAGACTATCAAGGATCCCACATACTGGGAAGAGGCACAGCTATTTTATCCTAAAGTAAATGGCAAGTCACTGAAGGTTTCTGAGCAGGAAGGTCAGACCTGTGCCTCAGCAGGATTATTTTTGCAGCAGTGCAGATCCTCATTTAACAATGTACCCCATAAACTCACCATTTGATTTTATAATGTAAAAGTTAAATGCTAGGCTAAGGCCACAGCCACTCAAATACACAGGCTTCAGTTTTTATAATTCCTCTAAAAACAATGACAGAAATGGGCTAACCTGCAACAACCCTCCCAAAATGTTCTGTTTATAATAAGCATGTTTAGTTACTCACTCAGAGAATCTATAATGCCATTCTCCTGTGACTGAATCAAGTTCAAATAGCTTGCAAACCCATTCTTCATTTTTCCCTTTCCGTTCTCTGGCAGCCTTTCTTTGAGCTTCCTCTAAAACATATTTCTCTTGAGTAGCTTCTGTCTGGTCTTTGGCATTTATGGCCCGAGTAACACGCTGCCACAACCTAATAAAGTGATATAAAAAGAAAATGACTGGAAAGTGAACTTTTCCCCCCTAAGCAATCAACATGTATTTTAAATAGGTACATTCTAAAAGCGGAAACAACAAAGGTAAGTATGAAGGGAAAAAATATGTTATTTATATTATATATAGTACGAGGACAGCAGAAACAACTGAAGGGAAAGCTTCATGTAGAAAGTTACCCATGAGCAGCCACTTATTTGGCATTTTTTTACATTTTAAAATTTAATATTTTATTTTTCCTCCAATTACATGTGAAACAATTTTAACATTCGTTTTTTAAAATTTCTGAGCTCCAAATTCTCTCCCACTCCCTCATCTGGGAAGGCAAGCAATCTGACAAGGGTTATACATGTACAGTCATGCAAAATATATTTCCATGTTAGAAATGTTGTGAAAGAAAACACAGACAAAAGAAAAAGGAAAACAAAGTAAAGAATAAGTACTTCAATCTGCATTCAAATTTTATCAGTTCTTTCTCAGGAGATGGGATAGCATTTTTCATCATAAATCCTTCAGAATTCTCTTGGATCACTATATTGCTGAGAATAGCTAAGTCATTCAGTTGATCATTATATAATATTACTGTTACTATACACAACGTTCTCCTGGTTCTCCTTATTTCACTTTGCATCAGTTCATGTAAGTCTTCCCAGGTTTTTCTGAGAGCATAATGCTCATCATTTCTTACAGCACAACATCATATAGAAAAACTTGTTCAACCACTCCCTAATTGATAAACAACCCCTGAATTTCCAAATCTTTGCCACCACTAAAAGAACTGCTATAAATATTGCTGTACCTATACGTCTTTTTCCTTTTCCTTTTTTAATCTCTCTGGGATACAGACATAGTAGCAGTATTGCTTGGTCAAAGGGTAAGCATGGTTTTGTAGCTCTTTGGGCATGGTTCCAAGTTGTTCTACAGAACAGGTGGATCAGTATATAACTTCACCAACCATGCATTAGTGTCTCACTTTTCCCACATCCCCTCTTAGTACTGTCGTTTTCCTTTTCTGTCATATTGGCCATTTTAATAGGTGTTACGTGGCAGCTTGGAATTATTTTAATTTGCATTTCTCTCCATAGTGACTTAGAGCATTTTTCATATGACTATAGATAGCATTGATTACTTGGAAAATTGTTTGTTCATATCCTCTGACCATTTCTCAGTTGAGGAATTAGTTCTATAAATTTCACTCTTCTCTATACAATTGAGAAAGGAGGTCTTTATCAGAAAAACTTGCTGTAAATTTTTCATAGTTATGATTACTATATATTTTCCTCCATCCAATTTTCCCCATTTATTCTACTTTCTCTCTCTTTTCACCCTGTCCATCCTCAAAAGTGTTTTGTTTCTGACTTTTACCTGCAATCTACTCTCCATTGTATCAACACGCACACACACCCCACCCTTCCTATTATCCCCTTTCCCTCCTTTCCTCATACTTTCCTGAATGGTAACATACATTTCTATACCCAACTGGGTTACAGCACTCATCCCTTCCCTCTCCAATGACTTTCCAATCCTAAAGAATCCTTAACTTCAGTGGTATCAAACGCAATTACAAACAGAGGCCACTAATCTACATATGAGGATCCCTGAAAGCTGCATATTCATTTCGTTTTAAAATGTAATATTATCTGTTTTACTGTAGTTATTGTATTTTATTGAATGCTTCCCAATTAATTACATTTCTAATCTAGTTTGGGCCACATTTGGGAGTGCCACAGGCAGCATGTTTGACACCTCTGCTTTACTTGGCTCTTCTAACATTCTTTCTGCTCTCCATCACTGCTAAATATATGTAATAAATAAACAGATGAATAAATAAATGAATAAAAATAAATAAACTTCTGGATAAAGTTGAGTCAAATACTACCTAACAAAAGCTAACACAGAGTACCTATGAACCACGCACTGTGCTAAGCACTTTACAAATACTATCTTACCTGATCCTCACAATAACCCTGGAAGGTAGGTGCTATTATTATCCCCATTTCATAGTTAAGGAAACTAAGGCCAACAGAGTTTAAGTGACTTGTCCAAGGTCACACAGCTAGCATACATCTGAACTCAGGTCTTCCTGACTGCAGACCCCGTGTCCTAACTGCTCAATCCAGGATTCTTTAAAAGTCATCCTGCTGGATGGCTCAGACCTTCTGATGCTGTCTGTCTGCTCTCACTGGACAGTCATGCTACTTATGCCTTTTTGTTTCCTTTTTTTTGTTTCCTTTATTGACTTCCCTTCTTCCAGGCCCCTTAACTTGGGTGTTCCACAAAGGTCTATTTCTGGCCCTCTCCTCTCTCTTCCTCAGCAAACTCATCCACTTTCATAGCTCCAACTAGCACCTCGCTCTACATGATACACCTGAACCTCTTTCCATTACTGACCTTCCTTCTGAACTCAAAGCTCACCTCTCTAATTATTGAGAAAGTATCTCACCTGCCAGGCCCACAAAGACATTTCCAAAAGTGAGCTTACCACGTCTCCCCTAAATTTGCCCTTACTCTGGCTTGCTCCTCATTTCTGTCAATAGTGCCAACATTTATTTCATATTTTAGTTTATGTTTATAATTTTAGTTTATGTTTAATTAGGCTATTTTTTTTCATCTCTAGTTATCTAACCAAGTCTTGCTGATTCAAACTCAGGAAGTAAGATAGTATGGTAAAATAAGTACTAGGTATGGAGTCAGAGAACCTGTGTCAAATTAAGGCTCTATTACTATGTGTATAACCTTGAACAAATCACTTAACCTCTGGGTCTACATTCTCACTTGTAAAATGAATGGGTTGGACTTGAGAGTCTCCAAAGACCCTTTCAGCTCTAAATCAGATTCTGTGAGTTTCATTCAAATCTGCCTTCTATTCCCACTGCCATCACAAAAAGTTCTTTTGGGTTCCATATATTTCTGATTTCAAGGTATTCTGTGACTCAAAACTCTGCAATACAACTAGGAGACAGATTCTGTGGCCACAATATGTGAGCAATGCACAGTTTCTCAAAGCCATCCAACCTTAACTCAACCTATTCAATTGTGCTCCAAGCTGAGAACTCCCTGGGGATTGCCTTAAAAAGGCATGCTGCGCAGGCAGGATGGAGCACTGCTCTTGGTTCTTGTTCATTTATTCATTCATTCACTTTCCTGTGAGCTTCGGAACTACAACAAGCATTCCATCAGATATCCTCTGAACAGCAATGCTGTCACCATGTGCAACCTTCTCCTGCTTCTGCTCACTTTCCTCTTCAGTACTTCACGTGAGTCTTTCCACATTTTTCTAAAATCAACATGGCTCAACTGAAGGATCTGGTTAAGTTTTTCATGGACTTTTTCTACTTCTTCACATCCTCTGCAATGGATGCAGAAACCATAGTTATCATCACAGGGGTCAGCCTCCTTCCATTCAGGTCATCATCATGAGTAACTGAGAATAGTGACCCATGAAATAGCAGCTCATCTGTTTGGGTGCTCCCCCAACTCTTTTTCTAATGTGTCTAAAGAGAACTGTGGGGATGACTGGAGGAGAAGAGAGGCTGGTGACCTTGCACAGTCCTCTCTCACTCAAATCAAAGTCAATGCAAGTCATGTCACCATCATGTTGCTCATGTCATCATCCTCTTTGAAAATGAAGGACAAACACAACAAGAACTGTGAAGAGCCACCACCATATTTAGCTGCAATTCTGTGTTCTGGTTTCCTTTCTGAGACTTGAGGTTATGGATGTGATTCATTTCCTCCATTCACTTCACTGATCACTGGCACATCAAGATCAATAGTTTCTCCACCCATAATTTCATGATCTGCAGTTTTATTCAAGTAATGTTGAATGCAACCCTCCAGGGTATAACAGAATGTTTTGAAGACCTTAAATGGTTGAAAAATTTACAACCCTGTGACAAACCAAACAACAAATCTCTCTGAGCGCTGCTAAGGTGATTCTCAGAAAACTGACACTTCCAAGGTCACATCAGAAAGTGGCAGAGTTGCAGTGAGAACCTGCATATTTTTAAACCCAAGTTTTGTTCTCTTTCCAAGAGAATGAATATTTGTGAGCTAAATGCCTTAAGAGCAGGATTTTCTTTTTTGTATTTATAGTTACTTACAGGGTCCCCAAACAGAATTCTGTCAAATCCACAAGTCACACATAAAATAATATCAGCAGACTAAAGGAAAATAAAAGACTTCAAACAGAAAAGGGACAAACTGCTATTTTGAAAATATATATTTATCTTTTTGTAGAATAGTGTATCTCTAAATTGCTAACCCTGGAGCTGGAAAGACTTAGATCTGTTTTATGTATCCTATAAGTCAGTCACAATCTCTGGTTGCCATGCAATTCCAACTATAAGTCACAAAATAGTCATTGATCTGCACTAGTAGTTGGAATTTGCTCACATCAATTTTCCTTCACCCATGAAATTACAAGTCAAGACAAAAATAACTAAGATTTACCTAAAAATAAGTATACTTACTTCTCTGATTCAAATGGCTCCTGCTCTTCAAATTTTACAGTATGCCTTATTAGTCTCCGCTGTTTAATTTCACTAGTTGGATTCCAGAAGATCTCCGAAGAATCGGTCTTTTTATCATTAATAATAACTTCACTATCCTATTTTTTAAAAAAATTAGATTATTTTTAATAATACTTTGTTTTCACAGATTTACATCGTTATTGACTGCCACGTACGAGACAATGTGATTTGATCACTTTTTTCAAACTTAGTTATACACCTCTTTTCTCAAATTTGATTGGCTAAAATTTGAACATTATTGGTTCTTTCCTCTTGTCACTGAATATTCTGGGAATTAAAATGCATTTGCAAGTTTATCTACAGTTCCTTTTCCTACTGTTATAGATAAAATTATCTATAATTTTCCAATAAATTCAGTGACCAAGACTGGAACAATTCAATCAAATCACTTTCAAGTAACTGAAGAACTATTTACATATTCAGTTTAAGAACTACTGAATCAAAACATTTTTATAAGACATAAAGATACATCTCAGATGTGATCAGAGTCTCAAAAACTGACTCTTCAACAGAGAACAATATTATTCAGCAAAGTCAGAATGAAATCTGATCTTTGGAGAAAATCTGTCCATCAGACATTAGAAATTACATTTTTAAATATATGCATATACTGATATCTGCATAGCTAGAATTTTTATAAAAATCTTTAGAAAGCTGCATATTACACTTATATGAATTCCCAGAAGTCATTTCCATTTTCTTTGCAATGGGCATCAACAACAAAATCCCACAAAATAACAATCCCAGAGCACAGTGTAGATGTACCTTTTCATTAATTTTAACTCCTTATATGACTTTGACAATTACAGAACTATGATTTAATATGTCATTTCTTCCTTTTCTTAATGCTGGCTTAATAGAAACTGTCTTAGGCCTTTAGTTAAACATTTCTTTCTAAAATGTTAAACATATCATGAAGAAATCATCCACTGAATTATAAAAATATAGCTTGTCGAATAAAGTATTATCACTAGCATTTCTAATATATAGAATGCACTCATGAATGACAAGGTTGTCACAAGTAGTCACTACTTTTCTTTCTGGACATCATCTGAAAAGCAATTTTGTAAAAGCTGATACTCACCCAATGGCCTTCCAAAGTAGCCAACACTTCTTTTCCCAGTTTAAGCTTCCCTGATATCTGATTAACACAGTCACTGCTACCTAGAAATGGCTTTAAAAAATATTTCATTCATTTTAAAACTCTATGTATACAACAATGGGCACATAGACAAAAATGCTTCATAGTTGCTTTATATGGAGGCATTCATATCTTGTAATATGAATTCAAATTTTTTTTAGTGGCAAATAATAAAGTATTTTACATAGATACAGTCTCTGGGGGAAAAATGAGGCAAAAGACACATACAGGGTCTATTTTTTTTTTTTTTTAAGTATTTGTATCACCTCCTCTGTGCAGCTTTCCTTGATCCAATCCTGGTCACTTCAGTGACCCAATTCTCTTAAAGCATTTTGTCTCTGGCTAACTTTTTGACTTTTACTCCATCAATTCAAACTTTTTACTGCGCATATAAAGTATTATCAGACATGTAAGTTACATGTAAATACATATGTATTTGCTATACATATAGACACATGTATTTATATATACATATCATGGCTCCACTCCAGTAGATTCATGAAGACATTTCCAACAGAAAATGCTTTATGATTAAAAATTTTAAATTCAGTTATGATATCACAACATATTCAAATGACCAATTTTTTGAATAAGAATACCTATCAACTGAGTACCCCAGCACCAAATGGTTTATTCTCATTTTGAGATCCACTCCAGTCCTGTGAGGTAGGTTACTACAGGTATCATTATCTCCACTTCACAAGTAGTGAAAATGAGACTCAAAAGTTAAGGAGACCATCTTCATCCAAATAAATCAGTCCTCTTCTTTTCCTGGTTGCGCTGATTTGTAATTAATGATAAAAATGTTTCTGTGTGATAGAACTGAAACCGTCTATTTTAGGTTTTGTAATCTTCTCTATCCTCTGGTTGAAAGTTCTTCTGTCCAGCCATAATTGTTATGTGGTTCTTTTCCGGATTATTTCTAATCATGTGAATTTTTTATCACATTAGGTAATGTGTCTCCTTACAGAGTTTATTTTGGCTTATAGTTTAAGGGG
The DNA here is from genome assembly GCA_023548195.1 of Bettongia penicillata ogilbyi. NCBI lineage: Eukaryota > Metazoa > Chordata > Mammalia > Diprotodontia > Potoroidae > Bettongia > Bettongia penicillata. The sequence goes on from JAJHZJ010000864.1 coordinate 541,940, forward strand.
TTGGTCTAAACCAAATTTCCATCTAACTGCTTTTTATCTGTATCTCTGGCACTTAGCACAATGCCTAGCAAATAAAAAGAGCTTAATAAAAGCATGCTAACTGAATGACTACTTAGTTCAAATAGTAAGTCAGTGTCAAAAAGGGAGTTTCCTCAAAGTAGTTTATATTCTTGGGTTTTTTAGAACACTTGGTTATTTAATTCATTTCTAATTCTTTCTCATATAGCTTGTTTCATTAATCTGCCTTTCTATATTTAACTACTACTTCGCAGTTTTGATGATTACTACTTTAGAATATAATTTGAAGTCTAGAAGAGCTAGCTTTCCCTTCATTCCCACTTTTTTTCACTAGTTACCTTGAGATTATAAAGCTTTTATTCCTCACATGCTTGTCATTTGATCTAACCCCATATAAAGTCGCTACTGTCATCTAACCGCTATAGCATTAAATCTGTAAAGTAACTTAAATACAACAATTTTCATTAAATTGGTGCACCCTCACCATAAGCAATAACCTCTAAAAATACTTAAACCAACCTTCACTTCTCTAAAGAATGTTTTATAATTATACATAATTCATGGTGTAGATTTAACGCCAAATATTTTAAGCATTTTAAGTTATTTTGAATTGGACTTTTATTTTCTCTTGGATTCTGCCACTGTTATATAGATATGCTAATGATTTTGCAGATTCATTTTCTATTCTGCCACTTTATTAAAGGCATTAAATCTCTAGAAACTCTTCTTGTTTGAGTCTGTTTTTCAAAGTAAACCATTACTTTGAATGTTAATAAGGATAACTTTGTCTCTGCTTTTGCTAATGTTTATGGCTTTAGTTTTTTCCTTTTAGTAGCTTTTCTAGAACTGTATCAAATATTACTGGAGAAAAAAATGCACCTTGTTTTGTTTTTTGTATTTATTGAGAAAGCTTCTCCCACTTCAAATAATGTTAGTTTTTCATTTTAAACATGTACTTTTTAATCATATTAAAAATGGCCCTCTATTCCTATGTTTCCTGAAAGAATTTTTAGCACAAATGAGCACTGTTCTTTGTCAAAAGGCTGTAATTATGTTGATGATTTTCCTAACGTTGAAACATAAAAATAAGGAAAGGTTCATTAGCCTTGCCCAGAAGCCATGCTAATTATATCTCCTTCATTTCATCAGACATGTACAGACGAAGGAAGCACCAGCATATCCCTAACCCAGGTGGTACCCCATGAACAGCTTCTGACCTTTAGTTTGAATTCAAGTACTGCACTGTATCCAGTTTTTTGACATGTAATGTTGACAGTTCCACCAAGCTCCAAAGTCATTGTGCCATACAAAATTCCTAAAAGAAAACAAAAACAAATTAATTTGGGCATACTTTGGAAAGAACAAAATATGTAGTGGCAATCAACATGCCTTTCTAAACAACTCAGTAAAAAAATGAATCTACCTTTATAACAAACGGTTTTTATTGTTCAGTCACGTCTGATTCTTCGTGACCCCATTTGGGATTTTTCTGGCAATGTCACTAGAGTAGTTTGCCATTTCCTTCTCTGGCTCATCTTACAGATGAGGCAAACAGGGTGAAATGACTTGTCCATGGTCACACAGCTAGTGAGTGTGTGAGGGCGGATTTGAACTCAGGAAGATGAGTCTTCCTTACCCCACAAGTGATGTTCTATCCACTGAGAAAGAAATGGCAAACCACTCCACTGTCTTTGCCAAGAAAACCCTCAATAGGGTCACAAAGAGTCCGACATGACTGAAGGACAAATGAACAACAAAGGGACAAGTAGGATAATTAAAGAAGTCAAAAGGAATCTAGTTCAAACATAGCAAGGCTAAGATTACAGTATGGATTAAGAAAGGTCAGTCTGACCAAATGGAGTCAGTGTCACAAAGAGCCATGTTCTCCTTTCAGTCTTTAAAACAAAAAGATACCTCTCTACTGTTGATCAGTTAGAACTCGGCTCATTAAATGCCATATTTAAGGCTTTCAAAGTACATTTCATTCTATTAACAATACGATTCAAATGGTTATTTTTTTGATCATGCTTGCTTCATAAGAGTGGCAGGTATAGCTCCCTCAAGTTGGTCATTTCTAGTATAGCCAACACAATTAAGTGGTACATATTATATTAGCACAATGGTAGGAATACTGGCTAGGAATCAGGAAGCTTTGGTTCTCGTACTAATGCTTCCACTAACTAGCTATGGCAGCTTGGACAAAGCATTTAATTTGAATCTTAGTTATCTTATCTATAATGTGAGGGAAGTGGACTATGTTCAATTCAATAATTCAATTAACACTGAATAAATTTTCACTATGTGCAAGGCACTAATATGTTAGATAATAAAGGAGATACTAAGATAAACGAAATATACCTCTTACCCTGACAGGATTTAGGATCTTATAGGGATGATAAAAATGTATGCTTAAATAAAGAGACTACATCTAAGGTCTTTTTCTTGTTATACGTTTCTAGTGCGTTTGTCCTGCGTCGCCGAAGAAGACCATGCCATCAGAGAAATGATGACATGACTTGCACTTGACTTTGTTTTGAGTGAGGGAGGGCTGTGCAGGTCACCAGCCTCACTTCTCCTCCAGAGCCATCTGAATGCATGACCAGATATTCATCAGGAGGACTGGAGATGATCCAGGATGAGGCAATTGGGGTGAAGTGACTTGCCCAAGGTCACACAATTAGTGAGTGTCAAGTGTCTGAGGTGAGATTTGAACTCAGGTCCTCCTGACTCCTGCACTGGTGCTCTATCCACTGCACCACCTAGCTGCCCTTATACATTTCTATTCTACTCTAAAATGAATGAGAGGATATCCAAAGCATGGTATGGGACTATAAAAAACAAACAAAACGGAGAGAGAGAACAAATGAGAATGAATATAATCAAAAAACCACCTTCACAGGATGTCTTAAATGTAGTGTCAAGGTGTTAAGCATGCTCCTTGAAAATTCAAATATAGGATTAAGACCGACGTTTTATAATCTGTAGGATTGAGTCAGAATGCTAAATGAACTTAGAAAACTGTGGAGAGTCAATAGGAAAAAACAGAATGAAATATAACAAAGATACATAATGTGGGGGGAAATTTCAAGAAAGAATATGGTGATTTTTGTAAATATGGAATAAGGAGGCCAAGGTAACAACACAGATAAAAAGATATCCACATTAAAGAACAGCAGCACTTTCAGCAAGCATTAAAACAATCAGCCAATATTGAAATAGTAGCTTTATTATACTTAGAACTGTTCCTCTCCTTAACTAGTAGTAAAGTCTTGTATCTGATTCTGAACTTTAAAACTAAAGAAGAAATGTAAAATTTGGGACTAGTATCAAAGAAGAGGTAAAAGATGCAATAGTTGAAAAATCCTGATGGAAAGCTAAGGAATGAAATTAATTCAAAAAGGAAAAAGTTAAAGACAGGATGTAATACTTTATATGATATAAAAGCAACTTACAAAGAAGATGGTGACCAGCACCTCCTTTGCCTTGGTTGAAGAAAGGAGCAAGTAAAGAAAAGGCCTGAAAAAAAATTCCTGCTTATGAGGAATTTAGTTTATCTATGAAAATTATGATTATTAAATATTAGAAAAAATAGCTCCAGTGATGGAATCTTCCCCATAGTCCATTATAAAAGGAGGCTGACAGTTATCCGATGTATCTTAAGTAAAGGATTATCTGAAAGCAAGGAACAAGTTGACCTTTCAACAATGACCTTTCCAGTAAAATTAAATCATGTTTAAAGAAATATGAAATGTCAATTCTCATTTGTAGATCAACTGAAACAAGAGGAGAAGACAAAATAACAATGGGAAAGAAGTAATTTCTTAAAATTTCTAGCTATTTTATGATCTCATACTATCCCTCCCATCTCTAAGTATTTCCCTCATGTCTGGAAGATAATCTTTCTACACATCTTTACCTAGTGAAATACTTTTTCTTCTTTCAAAGTCCAACTCAGGTGAACTAATGAACTTTTCTCCAAATACCTCAGACTAAAACTAAACACTCCCTTCTCAAAACTTTCTGGATTTTTCTTTTGTCCACATCCCATCTTACACTTCTTCATATATTTGTATATATTCTCCTATTAAGACTGTAAGCTTTCTGAGGGCTCCCATGCTTCTTCTCACCCTTGTATTCCTAGAGTACAATCCTCTGCACACAACAGGTGCTTAATATTTATTTAAATGAACTGAAAAACTTCTTTTGCTGGCTAGGATGTCTTGGAAAAGTTATGTAATCCAGTACCAAACAAATTAAACTCTGTAACTGAAACTGAAATATAAATCAGTTGGATCTTCTATAAACATGTAAGACAGTATATGCTTGATTAAAATGTTTCCTTTGGCAAGAGTTCATAATTTTTGAGCAATTAACATTTTTCTTATACAATCAAGTATCTTCCAAAAGAGGAGAAAATATTGGAAGTAGTTGAGCCAGTTAATCAGAATGGGATCTATATTCGGTATTTTTATCTGTAGACACACCAAAGCCACAGTCTAGTATATAAAATGAAAGAGCATTATTTCCCTACTTTTCAAGAAAGTGACAATATAAATATTCCTTCTGATTTCAACTGAATAGAAAATATAACAATTGCAAGAGACCTTTAGCTTAAAGGTGATGTTCAAGTATCTACTTAAATGTATGAATCCTCTCAACAACATGCCCAATAAGTGGTCTAAAATACCAAAAACTCACTACTACCCAAAGTAGCCCACTTCACTTCAGATAATGTTGGAAAAGATTCAAAAATAGGACATGGATCCCTAACCTTAAGCGATTCAAAATCTAGCAAGACAACGAGATGTGTAACAAGAATCAGAAAATGTTAAATGCATAGGAGGGTGATAACAGTAGCCAGCACTGTTAGAGTGCTTTATGGTTCACGAAGTACTTTTTACATGTTAAGTCATCATCCGTATAACAGCCCTGTGGAATAGGTGCTACTATTATTCTCATTTTACACAAGGGGAAACTGAGATGCAGTGAGATCAAGAAATTTATTTGCCCAGGATCACACTACTGCCCAATGCAAGATCTGAATTGAAGTCTTCCTGACTCAGCTTACACAGGAGATGTGCTCTGTCTACTGTACCACCAAGCTTATGCAGTACAAAGGGCTACAAAATCAGATATGTAAGAAAGGATTTCCAGTGTGGGGAAACAGGGCAAGCTTCATGAAGGCAGTAGCATCTGCACTGGATTTTTAAAACAAGAAGGATAGCAATATGAAGAGGTGAGGCAAAGGGTGGGTGAGCACTTCTTGTGGGGATAAACTTAAGAAAAGCTTGGGCAAAGACAGCAAAGCAATGGCTCTGTAACTTGCAGTGGTCAGCGTGTTCTCTGATTGCAGCAAAAACTAAGGGAAGGACAATCTTATTAAAAAGAAGGATGAAAAAGTAGACGAGTTAGATTGTGGGGACCAAAGAATGCCAAGTATGACTGGGCCATACTGATTTGTTGAGTGTACAGTGGTGTGATCACACGGGTATTTTAGAAGCCTAACCTGGATGCTAAGGGGACCATTCAGGTGGAGATGTCTAGTAGCTAGATGGAAACATGATTCCAGGGCTTCTGAGGGAGGTAAAGGGTTAGCAAATGTATGTTCTGAAGTAACCCACATTGCAAATACAACTGAAATTATAATGGTAGGTGAGAGAAAGAAAAGAGAAATACTGCCAAAATTTCAGGGAATTTCTGAATTAAAGGAGAATTAGAAGAAAGAGGAGAGGAGTAAGAAAAGCAGAAAGAGAAGAAACAGTCCAAGAACCGGGAGAAAATATGGGCTCTGAAGCCAAGTGAGGAGGTATCGCAAAGAAGACATGCTGCAGAGATGTTGGGGAGGATGAGAGGCCTAAAAAACATTACTGGATTTGAAATATTACAATTTGGAAAGAACATTTTTATAGTAGAGTGAAAGGGAAGGAAATCAGGAGAATGAGTGTTATCAGTCAACTCTACAAGCAGGTGAAGAAAGGTAAGAATTAATGAAAGGAAACTGTGTCCAGGTAACAAGGTGGTTCACTTTTCTCCTGAAAGGTGGGACTAATGCCAAGAAACACATGTGGATGGCGAACATCTGCGGCTCCACACGCCAGCGTGGCCAGCAGGATGGAGTCTGTAAGCTCCAGAGAACTGCTAAGAAATACAAGACTCACCAGACTGACGATTCCAGGGTACTCGTTTGAAATCTATCACTAAATTCCAGAAGTCTGAGGCATCCAACTGGACTTTTGGCCAAATTTGATCTGAATGTTTATAATATTTACCTTTACAATGAGCATATGGCATCGTCATCACATAATCTTCACCTCTATTCAAAAAAGTTAAACGTGCTTCTCCTTCCAGTATGGCAGATAGGGAATTCCCTGAAAGAAGCAGTTCATTATAATTACACAAAATCCAAATACGCTTACAAGATAATAACTGGACATGATAAGCTAGCTTGACCTCTCTCCTGTCTTGCAGTGGCATCTGATTTGATACTTGGGAATCACTTTTGAGATGTGACTATTATAATGAATGTATTTGTAGGGATATACTACAAGTGGAACAGAGAGTATTAATAGCCAATAAGAACGTAAGGATACAACTGCGAGACATAGAAAATTTGCTATGCACATAGGGAAAGGATTCCCTTAAAAACTGCCAACCTCCAACATCTGTCAAAACCAAGCCTTCAGGTTCAGTGTTCTCTAGGAACACTCCATGTAGTCCTTGGAACATGCAGAGCGGAGATAACTTTTGTTTAAGGTGTCTAAGAAATGAGTCTTTCATCTGTACTAGTAATGAATATTTAAGAGTTTTCACAAAAGCACACACAAAAAAAATCTACTTGTTTTGGTAATTTACTCATGGGGTTTAGGGAGTTGTTAGGGTTTTACAGCTTTAATGTAAATAGTAGGCAAGTCTTTCTAAATGCCTCTGCTTATCCAATTCTATGTGGTAATTATTACTCAATGATAAGATAATATGCCAATTACATTCTATATGAAACTGGCATGTTTTTGCATGCCAATTATCTCTCTAAAGATTAGAAAAAACCATCATCTACAATCCAATCTACCTCATGCTCTCATTTCTTAAAGTCAATCCTAGGCTAGATTTCATGCTTTCTTTTATATATACTCTATACTCAGAGACCTTCTGTCTCCCACAACTCAACAAACCTCTTCTTTTCTAGCAATTTCTTGAAACAGTACATTCCATAAAAACTCATCCAAAAAGTAAATGTTACATTAATGCCTCATATCTTACTCGAAATGAGACTCTTTAACTCCTGACTCAGTTCGGGGCCTTTCCTCTTCCCCTACACCCTCAAGCCGTACCCTGTGTTATACCCGATGTACCATCAAGTTGTTGTTACTGTAAATTTTACTTGGGAAATTTCCCTTTTATCCATTCCCACTACAACAGCCCTCGTTCAGTACTTCACAAGTTCTTCCCCAGACTACTGGGACAGTCTAATTGATCTCCAGCATCCTTTAGACTGCTGTCAGAGCAATCTCATTAAATGCACCACTAACAGGATCGCGGATATAGAGATGGAAAAACTCCCTCCTTTTAGAGATGAAGAAAACAGAAGCCCAGATAGGTTACACAGGTTATAAACTACAGAGTTGGATTCCAACCCATGTTCTCTACTTCCCAATTCAGCGCTCTCCTTCCTGTACCGGGCTACTTCTCAAGAGCGAGCCTGTGAGAATAGCCTGGTATTCCTAAGAGCTCTCCATCTCAACCAAGCATGATCCTGGGTTGACTTCTGAGAACACATAAGGGTAGGCATTCTGATGATGCCAAATAAATACTCAAAAACTCTGGGTAGTTTCCCATTGTTTAATTACGAAATGTCTCATTAGCACTCAAAATCCTTCAAGAGCTAGTCCCAATCCAGCTTTCCAGTCTTATTTCACACTGTTCCCTCTTTCATGCATTCTCCATTTTAGACAATTTAGACCCCTTACTCACTGATGCACTTTTTACCACACTCACGACTCTATCCATTTGCTCACACTGACTTCTTTCCCTAGAATGAATTCTTCCTTGCCTCTCTTGTCACCAGTTTCTGACTGCTCAACTGTCTCCTTCCGTCTGCAGTCCAATCAGCCACTTCGTCCATTACAGTTCCCCTTCTTTTCCCCATGATTTTCATTCCATTTGTTTATACCTCCCTTTTTGAATTTATCATATTCTGCTTTGTAGAAGTTGAGGGTGCGTGTGTGTGTGCGTGTGTGTGTGTGTGTGTGTGTGTGTGTGTGTGTGTGTGTGTGTGTGAAAAACTACTCTCCCTCCTTTAGACCGTAAGTTTCTCAAGGGCAGGGTATTATACCTTGTTCTATCTTTGTATCCAAGCACCAAGTATAGTATAAACTACATATTTAATGTTTGCTCTTGTTAAATTACAGTTCTGAAAATTTTCTTCTCATTTTCTACTATGTTAATAGATTAATCTACATATTAATATGTATTACATATATTATGTTAATCCTTTTCTTAAATATTCAATAAGAGCATCATTCTTATATGATTGTTTATATATGTGCCTCGCATAATATACATCTGACTCTGCCATATCTATGAAAACTTCTAATGGGCAAGATTGTCTGGGAAACTTCCTTGACACCAGCAAAGCACCAGGCATATGAGAATACTATTATTTTTTTCATCAATATGACAGAATCTCCTCCTAGTCTGACTAAGGACTAGGTGCTTCTTCTCCACCAACAAGTCTGTTTGGATTTTCAGCCTCAAAACTAAGGAGTTCTTTGTTGAATACAACTATCCCTTACATTAAGAAATAGATCTGTTTTTAACAAAGTAAGCCCTACTTTCCCTTGATATCTTTTTCCACTTCAAATATAGAATTAAGACAAAAAATATCAACAGAATGAAAAGAAAACTTTGAATGACATAAAGGTCACTTAAGGAGATGATAAGCATGTATGCTGGGTGGGAGGTTCACTTCCCCTCTATGGGGACTTTTCCTCTGCTGTTGGTCATTCCATCCCTATAACTAGACTATCAGAATTAATCAATGGCCTAATTCCCAATTTGTGACTATTAGAACTTAGCTATTCTTTTTCCATTTGTGTTTATCAAACCAAGTCACAACCATATTTGCTCAGTGTGTCCTAAAATCTAATATGACAGTATTTTGGATGAAATATACAAAACCAAAGGTTTTAGCTTTTCATAAAATTAAATCTAACTTACTTTAATCCATAACCTCAAAATTCCAGATATCTAATCTACAACATTTGCAGAAAAACTGTTATAACTTACATAGCTTTTACTATTTCAGAAGAGAAAAACAGGTTAAAAAGATCCCCCACAAAGAGTGACTAACTTGCCTCAAATTTCCTGAGATCATGGTTAAGATACTGTAATAAAACTTTCTTCCCTCTAACATTGATTTATAAGAAAATATAAGCTATGCAAAAAATCCTGTTAAATATTTTAAAATGGGAAGCGTACAGAAAAGATCTAGTCAAATTCCAGCCTTTTCATAGTAACTAAAATGTGAAGAATCACACAATTTGAGAGTTGGGAGGAACTTTGGTGAACATCTACTTCAAACCACACATGGAGGGATACCCAACAAGTGGTTATCAGCTACTGGATGGTTGGGCCCTACGATGAGGACAAGGGCCCAAGGCCACCATCCAGCTCAGTGATAAGCAATTCTTCTTCCTCTCCTCTGCTCACATCCTGTGCTATCCAACACACACCCAATTCACTCCTCCAAGTATAGCAATTACCCTATATAATAAGAATAGGAAGAGGAAAGAAGAGATTGGAGTTACCTCCCTATCAGAAGCCCTGGAAATGTAACAGGACTGCTTTTCTTATCCTCAAACCTGGGGCAACTATAAAGCCCATCTATCTCCTTCCTCTGAAACTAGGATTTCTTTCTTTGGAGGAAAACATTTTTACTCACTTAAATTATTTACCTCTCTGGTCAGGAACTTAACTAGGTCAGCTAATCTATACTTGGATCAAGGTTCACTAATAAGACAAAAGCAACAACTTGACAAATCTGGAGATAAAGGAGCTCTGCTCAAAACCTATCCTTGTATCCTTGAATATTTGCAGGGAATTTCTAACTGCATAATGGCCATTTTTGTAAAATAGGACATACCTCTATGTATGGACTGACAAAATCAGTACAAAAGGTACACTTGTCATCCAAGTAAATCTGGTGGATAAAATGAGCATTAACTATGCAAAGGCACTAGAAATTTAAGGTATGAAAGATAACCAAACTCTGACTAGCTAAAGTTGAATATAAACTCACCATAAAACTTGGACTTGGCCAGGATACTACCACTAAGGCAAAACCCATCCTTTCGGTTGCTAATATAGAAGGCAGAAATAGGTGGGTGATGGGACACCTATTGAACACAACAGGAAAAATAATAATATAAGCATGTATTACTATGCTGTATCATCTTAAATTTATTAGTTAACTCCTAAAAGTGTACTCTAAAGAAGACGTTCACAAGATAAAAACCTGAAGAGACCATGTATAAAAACTGTGGTTCAAATCTTCATATATGTAATGGTAATTTAAATGGGAAGATCTTTCTCATTCATTAATAGCCCATGTGGCCTGCTTAAAACACATGGAGGTCTAAGTCACATGTGGTAGAAAGAGTTTGCTGAATGGGTGGAACAAGAGTGGAGTAGAACTGAGAGGAAGTTATTGAGAGTAGTTATGGTGAAAGGAGAGGAAAGACACAAGCAAGCAGGCACAGCTAGGTTCATGAGTATTTGTTTGTGAGAGGGCCCCAGCAGAAGTGGGGGATGGCTTGGGAATGACTTTGTCCCCTGCAGTGATAATATGTATTGACTTCTTGGCTACGATGACGGATTTGGCTTTCTGGTGTCTGAATAAATGTTTTTCTTCTGCCTTCTCTATGGAGAGTTGGTATTCTTTGTGATTTTGAACTACACCAGCATATTCATAGTCGCTTTCAGTGCTGTGACTATTGCCTGGCTGATACAACGTGTAAGACTGAAAAGGTCCTAGAAATGGAAATAATGCTGAAGCTACACAATCACAGAAGGTTTGAAAAAGAAGAAAGCTTGATCACTATGGAGTTAATACTACTCGGCCCCGAGTAGTGGAGTAACTTTCAGCTCAAGGTCATACAGTTAAAAAACAAAGGGCCAGGATAGGCACAGGCCTCCTAACTTTGCTCTTTCTGCTACAAGTTACCTTCCTACTTCAAAATCATGTATGCTATTTGCTTCCTGAAGTGAAATCAGTGCCAGATAATGACATTTGTTGGTTATAGGTTTATGGGATTTTGGTAGAAAGGACCTTACATTCACTAAGGAACATCAAGTTCATTCCCTTCATTTAAAGATGAGTAATTTGAAATTCAAACAAGTTAAGTGATTTGTCCAAAGTCACACATACATAGTAGAACCAGGATTCGAACCTAGGTCCTCTGACTCCAAATTCACTCATTGTTTACTCTAATGTACTGCCTCCACCTCTTACTACATCCATGGTACCTCCAAAGCACCTGCTACACACATGAAGATGTGAGGCTGTCCAGATAAATGAGGACATAAACATTATTAGCTTTTAATTATGTACAAAATAGATCTATTTTGGTGTAAGCAAACATACCCTCAATTGAACATAAGCTATGTACAAGACACCCTGCTAAGTGCTAATGGGAATACAAAAATATAAAATCATGGTCCTTTGCCCAAGAAATTTATAGTCTAGTTGGAAAAGCAAGACAAATACATACAATGTTAAATAACAATGTATGATAAGAGGTTTAATCTAACAGTCCAACAGATATCAAATAGTACACGATTGATTATGTATAATGTAAATAAAATGAGTAAATTACCCCATGTGATTAACTACAATAGCAGCAATAGGAATTAAAAGGAGGGAGATGACAATGAGCTAAAGTCATCTGAGGAAGCTTTAGAGATAAGAAAGGGTACAAGCCAGATTTGGAAAGATGAGCAGAATTTGGATAAGCATAAAAGGATAGGGAAGACAAGAAGAAAATTGCATTTAAAAAGTGTCAACAAAAGAAAGAATAAAATATACTCAGGTGACCATAAGTGCATCTGTTAGTCTGGGAGTCAAAAGTTCAATAAATTAACTGAGGCTAAACACTGAATAGCAGACTGGGCTACAACGAGGAAAGTACTGCATGCCAGACCAAAGGGTTAGATTTTGAAGGAAAGAGGGAGTCACTGAAGATTACTGATCAAAAGAATGATATGATCAAGATACTGTTTTAGAAACACGAGTCTGCAAAATGCTCCTAATCTGGAATAGGAAGCCAAAGACAGAAAGATCAAGTAGAACTCTCTATTAAAGTAGTCAAGACATAAGGTGTTGAGGCATGAAGCAGAATGTATTTAGAAATGGAAATAAATGAAATACAAATCCTGATCCAAACAAAAAGATAAATTGGGAAATAATGATTTACTTATACAAAATAATACATATAAATAGAAAGTTCACTTAGTAAAAATATATTTACTTATTTTTTAAAAAATCCATTTATACACAATTTAAATGAAATATATTCATTTGTCTAAAGATGAGAAGTACCTCCAAAAAATAGAGAACACAAAAGCAACAATAATTAACACATATAGCACTTTGAGGTCCTTAATAGGTGCTATTTCAATCTCCACTTTACAGATGAGGAAACTGAGGCCCAGAAAAGGCCAGGTGAATTACTAAGGATTGCAAAGCTAGTCTGAGGACAGAACTGAGCAGTAGAGAGAGTGCTCTAACCATTTAGCTAACCAGTGATTAGCATATGGAACATTTCCAAGTAAAGAACAATATTCAGTAATAAAATCCTCACACTGTGTCAATACAGGAGAAACATAATAGATTGAATTGCATTGGATTCTAGTTATCAGGTTGTCCTTGGAGTCCATGATAAAAAACAGGTGAAACAGTATTATAATAAGTATATTTATTCTTTTATTTTAAAAAAGCATATGAGATATATGTTGGGGCACTTTTTTTTTACAAAAGCAGTAAGTAACTAAATTGGGGGAAATGAATCTCTGAAAGGCCAGCACGAGAAGCTGGACAAAGCATAAGGTGCACTATTTTCAAGTTGGAAAATAGTTTTCTTTACTTATTTTTTACTGAATAGCTTCCATGGCTGTGGTGGTAGTGCTTCTAGGAAAATGACATTCACAACTGAGAAAGATAAAAGCCTGTTCACTTACAAAACATCCATAAATATTTTTTGCTGGAATATTATTAGAAAATTTTGTTTTTACTAATAATTTTCTTCAAAAATAGCCAGCCCTCTGACCCTTTTTGTCAGTGTTGTTTTATAGGATATGCTGTTCATACCTGTTCAGCAATATAAAAAGTCTTGCTGTTTGTCCTTGGATGAACCCAGAGACAGCGGAAAGTCTCGCCAAGTATAGGATTATATGGTTTCTTTAATCCCTAAAGAAAAAATAAAGTGGAATATAAGCTTCAAGATAGTTTTAAAAGTTTGTCATGTAGATACTATAGCTAAAGAGGTCAAAGGCTTAGCATTTTACATGACAGGAAGCATTCAGTAATATGATTCTTTGACATAAGATTAAGTCTAATTACATAATCACGTTAACCATAATCAGGTTTAATGTTAGGAAGCAAAGACACATTCTGGTAAACCAAAAATGTTTAATAATAAAAGTGAGAAGAAACAAAGATGTTTCTTTAAAAAAAAAATGAAGGTTCTACAGTAATAAAGAAACAATAATAGGCAGTAAAATTACCTGTGGCTTTTTATAGAATCCTGACAAATACCATTTCACTACTCTTTTCAGACGGAAATAAGGATTTTCTTCAAGAGAGGCTCTATAAAATAACAAAAGTAACATGACATGACTAAATTGTAAGTCTTCTTTAATTAACATATTATACAATTATACTGAGTTGAAATATGATATAATGTGCATAATATTTAAACAATTAGGAAATGTAGTTGTATTAGTTTTTTTCCAGAACCATTTAAGTAGTTTAAACCAATTCTGTAAAAAGCATTTGGCAATCTGAAAATTATTAATGATGATGCTCCCAATTAAAGAAAAGAGTTCATCACAATTGTTAACTACTAGTACAAAAAAGTCACTTGACAAAATTTGCATTATTCTCTAAAGTACTGAAATATAACCTCAACATTATACTTCAGTTACTCTTAGAAGAGTGTATACTACCAAACAGTACGTTCTTTGAAAACTGTGTTACAACTTAGAAAACAAAGACCTGATCTGGAGGAATAAGGACAATGTGTAAGATAAACAGAAATAGAGAAGGAAACAGTTAATTTTTCCATATTTTCAGCATTTGCTTCCCAAATATGGAAATAGTTTCATGTCAACATGGAAGTAGTGTCCCAGGAGTCTAAGGTTGGCTCTCTTCTTTTTAAAATTTTTACTAATAACGATTATCAATAATAATAATAATAAATAATGTTTATCAAATTGTCAAGTGACAGAGAGCTGGCAAAGACAGCCAGTGGCCAGGATCCAAAAGTGTTGGATCCTGTTGACAAGTTAGAGCTTGAGTTTAATCTAATAAGATTTAAATCAGCAGGGATAACTGTAAAGTCTTATACTTGGCTACAAATGAATTTCAAAAATTTGAGATGGGAAAAGGTGGTTTGATAGCATATGTTCTAGCAAAGATCAGGGAAGGGAGAGGGTTACTTGTCTGAAAGCTCAATGCATCTGCAGTATCATGTGGCAGCAATAAAAGCTTATGTGATCTTGCGTCGCAATGGGAGGGGTACAGCTTTAAGGAAGGAAAATGAGAGTCTCGTGTTACTCTAGAGTCTTATCTTCCATTCTAAATGCCATTATTTCAAAAGGCACAAAGAAGCTGTAAAGCTTCCAGAGGGCAGCATCCAGGACAGTGAATAGATCTGAGACCATACTGAGGGAGGACTGAGAGAAGGAAATGGGAGTTTTAGCATAGGGAAGAAAAGACTCAGAGAGGACATGAGAGCTGGCCCATCTTCACCTGATGTGAGGAGAGAATGCCTGACAAAAAGAAATAATCTGTCTCAAGACTGAAAAGTCTTCGAGACAAGATTAGATGGCCAGCTGTTGGTTTTGTTGACATGGAGATTCCTTTCGTGTGTGAACCGGATAGCCACTGATACCTCTCTCAACACTGAAACTTTTTGATTCCGTAAAACTGCACATCTTTGACTTCGGGAAGTATATAGTGTTATATGAACTCATGATTTTTTAAGAGAGGGTTAAGAGGAAAAAGTATTATTCAATCTGTTATTAATCTATCAATCTGTTCAAATTTATCTTCTTACTAATTAATTTAAGAATAGATCTTTAACTAAGGTGGGTAGACAGGGCCTTGTCTCGGATCACTGCTACTAATAAAGCACTGACAGTATGTGTCATTATTTAGCAGGTAGAAACAACTGTGCTTTGTACCTGTTAGCAATAAAAATTCTAGAAGAACACTACCAGGTAGCACACTTCCTTAATCTGTACTCCCAACCACTGTCCTAAGGTCTCTGCCAAGGAGGAAAGTGCTTCTCCACAAGTAACAGTCTTCCTGAGGTCTCCCCTGTTTAACTAAATCTGTCTAAAAAGTTGATTTGAGGACACCTTTCATGCTGCTTATGCTGGTGCTTATCCTGCTTATCCGAATTATACTGGTTTTTCTTCATATCCAGAAAAAATCCCCAAAATGTGTGGAAGAGAAAGTACAGTGGTAGTCTTATAATCCAATTATTTAGAAGAGCAGAATTTAGAGTGCCATTACAGAGAATTAACTGAAACATTAATAAATATTTTGTATTTTAAGAAAAAAGAATTCACTTACTCAGAGAGGAAATCTGCATGATAGTAGTAATCTGAGAGTTTATCCAGAAAAGAACGAGGCTCCAAGATAAATGTAGGCAGAACAACCCTGGACAGGTCCATTCCGGGACGAACTTGTTTCAGCAATGTCCATATAAGACTCTTGTTTTCTTCAGACACAGTTTCGGTTTGAGAAGCCTCACCCGCCTTCGACAATTAAATACAACGGCTGAAATACTCCATTTACTTTAACAAAAAGATATCTGAACAGTTTACATGTGAAAAATATTCTCCCTTTATAATGGTTGAAGTATTATAAAATAGAAGCTCTTTAGTTTTTAAAAAGTATACAAAACAAATGTCATTATAAAAGGACTGACAAATTAAATAGTACAAAAATATATTATACTGAATCATTCCATGTTGACTTTAATATAAAACATACATATATACACAGACACACACATAAGAGAAAGAACACAAAAGAAGGGGTTTTGGAGGGGGTTGTTTGGGATTTTTTTTTTTTTTGCTATTTGCCTTGAATATCATTATCACCAAGTAAAGTCTCATTTATGTCAGTGAGAAAATTTTAAATGCTCATTTTTAAAGAATATTCGGTAAATTATTTCCAGAAGCATCCTACAGATTATTGAACTGTGTAACACAAACACAGGTAGAACCTTTGTATTAAAATAGAAATTATGCAAATGTTTCTTTAATTAAAAACACTGACAGTTGGTATAAACATATTTTCCAATTCCAAATGTTACAAAACAAAACAAGAACTGCAGGTTCTTACCTCTCCAAGTTCTTCATGGCTCTGCTCTGTATAAGTAGTCTCTTTCAGAAGTTCAGTGGGCTCAGGCTCAATATAGGAATCATCCTGTCTTTCTGATGTATCTGTATCACTTTCTTCACTTTTCCCAATTCCCTCATTGTCAGATTCATCATGTTCATGATCATTTTCCTTATCTGATTTATCAGAGTACATATCTTGGTCCTTAAAATGTTGTCGTTCAATTTCACTGTCATTTAATCTGAGGTAGGAAGAATTAAGAGTATAAGTAAAGAAGAAAAAGGTTTCATTTTTGACAAAGATAAATCTCTACCATCCCTTTTTAACAATTTAAAAACATATTGGGTAGATTAGGATCTGTGTCCCTTGAGGTGGCACAAGTACAGAGCCCTGGGCCTGGAGTCAGGAAAAACTGAATATAAATCTGACTTCAAATACTTACTGGCTACATGATCTTGGGCAAGTTCCTCAAGCTGCATTTGCCTCAGTTTCCACAACTGTAAAATGGGTATAATAATAGCACCTACCTACCAGGATTGTTGTGAGGATGAAATGAGCATAGTCCCTGGAACATAATAGATGTTATATAAATGCTAGCTGCTATTATTATCATAGTTTTAGATAGTTTAAAACTTATACTTTGGAAGTTCCTCCAAAAGACAAAATTTTGATACTTGGGCTTCCTACAGATACTTGTGTCTATTAGTCACAAAATCTGAGAATTGGAAAGAGACCCTAGCGTTATCCAGTGTGACTCTAACATGAAGTCTGACTCCCCTTACAACATCCTGATAAATGGTCATCCAGTTTCCTGCTGAATACTTCAAATGCAGGGTACTCAATATCTTTTTTTTTTTTAAATTTTCAGTGTTCTACAATCACTACCATATAACTTAGATCTTTTTTTTACCCTCCCTCCCCAAGATGGCATACAATTTTATATAGGTTCTACACAGACATTCCTATTAAACACATTTTCATCATAGTCATGTTGTGTAAAAGAATTAAAATGAATGGGAGAAATCATATAACAAACCAAAACGTAACACAAAAGAAAATAATCTGCTACATTCTGCAACTGAATTTCATAGTGCTTTCTCTGGATGTGTAAGGCATTTTGCCTTAAAAAACCATTGGGAAATTTTTAAGTCCTTGCATTGCAATGAAGTTCTAAGTCTACCAGAAAAAACTCTCGCACACTGTGGTCGTTGCTGTGCACAAAGTTCTCCTGGATCTGCTCCCTTTGCTCAGCATCAGATCATATAAGTCTTTCCAGGCCCCTGTGAGGGCACTCAATATCTTATAAGGTAGCCCACTCCATTTCTGGACAGCTTTAATTGCTACCTCCTGCTTTAAACAGTGCCTATCAAATAGCCATGTGCATTTTGTTGTTATCATAAGGCAGATAAACTTCATGCTTCTTCTTATTAGTTCAAAATAAGAGAAGGAACAACAATCACTTCACAGTGAGAACCAAAGTCACTAAGCAGCTTAAGAGAAAAAATTGAGAATGGTTAATATGACACACAATAGCATAACCTAAAAAAGATGCTACATTCTTGATGAGAGACCTCAAATAATTACGACTTGTATGGTAAAGCCCAAGTTAGTGTTCCTGAAAAGAAGCATTAACTTAATCGACTACTTTAATACTGGAGAGAAAAGCCTATGGGAAGAAACTGAGCAATATACATTTTTGAGCTACATGAGAATCTAAAGACCTTTAGTTCGATTTTCTCATTTTGGAGATGAGGAAACTGAGGCCCCAAAAGTAAACTACTTTGCCCAAGGATACACAAGTGTCATGACAGGACTTCTCGTGGCTCTCGCTGTGACCCCACTTGGAGTTTTCTTGATAAGTTACTGGAATGGCTTGCCATTTCTTTCTCTAGCTCATTTTACATATGAGGAAAGTGAGGCAAAGTTAAGTAATTTGCCCAGAGTTACACAGTAAATATCTGAGCCAGAATTTGAGCTCAGATCTTCCTGACTCTGGGCTCAGTACTCTAACCACTGAGCCACCTGGCATTCCATCTACTATAAATAACTCTCCATAGTTTTGAAAGAACCATAGTTGGTCAGGTGAAGAGAATGAGAAAGATTTCAGATCCTGGAGTAGGACAGGTGGGACACTATTTGCATAGAGTTGAATTTACTTTTCTGTGTACAGACTATTCCCCCCTAACAATGTTTCAGTCATTTCAGCAGTGTCCAACTCTTCATGATCCCTTTTGGGGTTTTCTTGGCAAAGATAATTTGCCAAGTGGTTTGCCATTTCCTTCTCTAGCTCATTTTACAGATGAGGAAACTGAGACAAACAGGGTAAGGAGACTTGCCCAGGGTCACACAGCTAGAAGGTGTCTGAAGCCAGATTGGAACTCTACACATGAGACTTCCTGACACTAGGCTTTCATTCTGTCCACTGCAACATTACACAGTGACATTAAATAGCATAAAAAATGCTATTAAATCCTTTTGACAACTTTTTCCTGAAAGATAATTTTCAGTCTTTTATTTGCTATATCATGCAAGTAAGAAATGGACTCAAAGTCTGGGGAATTGTTTCAATATTATTCCAGCCTTGCTCAACTAAATTTCTACCTCAGTGTCTCCTGGAGGTAACCCTGGATGCTAAAAGGCTCTATCAGCAGTGTACAAGCTCTCGTAAGATCCAATCAAGATGGAATCAGCATGATCTTGTATTTTTGTCATCTGAGGAACAGCCCAGCTAGATTTGGAATGTTTTCTTCAGAAGGTTCAAGTGTTTTAATCACATAGCAACTCACAAAGATAAACAACTAAACACAGTGGGGTTACAATCCCTTTTGATAGAGTGAATATTCATTCACACTAATGAAATTACAGATCCTTTAAGTATTAAAAGAAAAAATACAAAGCAGTCAAGTGAAAACAAAAGGTATAGAGAGGAAATCTGATATAAAAATTCATTAATATAACCACCTAAAGAATACCCCTGGAACAGGAAAAAAAAATTAAGCCACTCAAAGCCATTTAAATATCTAATTTTAGTATACAAATCTTGAAGAGAAGCATTAGTAACTATGTATGTGGAAATGAGCTCCTCACCCCGGGTTCTTGGTACCATTATTATTAATAATATAAAGAGTGATATTTTACATTTATGTAGTGCTTTACACTTCAAAAATCTGTAATGTCATTCCACTGATGCTGACTGCAATCCCTCTGACTTAGTAGCTGTCTTCACAAGTTGTTGTAACTAAACATTCATCATTTTGTAACAAACCTTGTGATGAGTCTCTCAACACTGAGTTACATAGATTGATGACAAGAGAGAGACACACAGTCCATCACCAGACTTATTCTCAAAGCAGTTCTAGTCTGAGCAGACCTTTCGGAACTACTACTCTCCTGGCCTTGTCTTCAAGAGCCCAAAATCACACTTCCATACCACAAAGAAGCAAAGCAGAAGAGGGTATACGAATGTTTCAAGGTTTATGAAACATCTTCCTCATAACAATCCCATAAAGTAGATGGTGCAAGTATTTTTACCACAGGATTTTTTTATTAAATTATTTTATCTGTTTTCAGTGTTCTACAATCACTTTCATATCTTAGATTTTTTTCCCCTCCCTCCTCACTCCCTCCCTGAGACGGCATACAATTTTATATAGGTTCTACATTCCTATTAAATACATTTTTCCCTTCATCATGTTGCATAGAAAAATTAAAATGAATGGGAGAAACCATAAAACAAAACATAATACAAAAGAAAAGGGTCTGCTTCTATCTGTAACCCAATTCCATGGTTCTTTCTCTGTATATGGATGGCATTTTGCCTCAAGAGTCCATTGGGAATTTTTTAAGTCCTTGCATTCCAATGAAGTACTAAGTCTACCAGAAAAATTCCTTGCACACTGTGGTTGTTGCTGTATACAAAGTTCTGCTCCTTTCACTGAGCATCAGTTCATATAAGTCCTTCCAGGCCTCTCTGAAGTCTTCCTGTTTATCATTTCTTATAGCACAATATTATCATAGGATTGAAGGCTTGACCTTTAGAGAATATCCAGTTCAATCCCTAATTTTAGAAATGAACAGTTAAGGTCCATGAAGCTCCAATAACTTGCCCAAGGTCACAGAGGTAGTAAAAGTATTAAAGCTAGGAATAAAGCTCAGGTTTTCTGAGCATGTTTGCCTCTCTAACATAATTCTGGATTGTGAGATTACAGACAAAAAGGAAAGCTCAACTATTCAATAAAGGTAAAAAAAGGGAAAAAAAACTGTGTCAAATCAAGTAAGACAAGAATAAAAGACCCTTTAGCCTCACAGTGGAATATTGCTGCATTTCAAAAAAAAGAACTTATTGCTAAAAAAGGGAATTAGATGGTATCACTACAGCTGCTGGGACCTAGCAGGAAGCAATAATGTGTTTTCTACAAGTTACCCACAAGGATCTAGGTGGAGTAAGCCCACCAACTCTCTGCCTTACTAGCTGACAAAAAATTTCAACCTCCAGTAGCAACTAAATAAGTTTACGCCATATTTTGGATCGTCAGGAAAGCTGTTAGTCTCCCAATCGGCCCAGTGAACGCTACTTCACGCTATGGCCAAGTCCACTAGCAGCGTCTACTCACTGGAAGTTGTCACCACTGTGGAGATTGTTAGCACGTAGTAAGCCATAGAAAGTCACATGTGTATTTTCCGACGACATGCTCAGGTCATGTTCTTTGCCTTCCCTGATCATTGTGCGTTTAAGAAGACTGGAACATTTCAAAGCCAATTCCAAAGCATCCATCCAGCACCTACCTAAAGGAATTAATATAAATTAGCAAATGTAATTAAATAAACTCCAACAATAATACATATTTTAATTTAACCATTAACCAAGAAAATGTTATCTTTCACTGAGAAACTGACACTGTCAAAAGTTAACAAAATAATTTTTTTCCATGAAACTGTGATATAGTTTATATTACTTTTATTTTAGTTTATTCTAGCACTGATTCATTAACTTTATACCTCCAAATGAGAGCCAGTGTGGTGTAATGGATAGAAACTTGGCCTTGATTTCAGAGAGAACTGGGTTCAAGCTCTCCTGACATATACTGGCTGTGTGGCCCTGGACAAGCAAGTCACTAACCTCTCTCACAATCAACATCCTAAGAATATAAATTGAAGCATATGTGCCAACTTGAATTGGTAGAGGAGTTTTCTCACCTAGGAGTTCCCTATACCAATCAAATCACAAGTCATCCCTATTCCTAAATAGGTTGTTTATTTTAAGTTATAAAGCATTTTTCAAATATTATAGATATGTATCTGGTTTTTACACTTTTCCAAAGAGAAGTTTTAAAATGTGGTATTATCAAAGGTTCCTACATTATATGGTGTGCTCTGGAGCTGCGGTGGACATAGCAGCTTTATTCTGAGGCAATATTATGTATTAGAAAGAACTCTGAACTTGGGTTACAGTTAGAAAATCTGAGCTTGAACTGGGTCTACAACTTACCAGCTGGGTAAAAAAAAGTACATTAAAAAAAAGTCCTTAGTCCTCAAGTTTCCTTGAGGATCTATAAAATAGGGATTGTGGGATTCTGAAATGAGAGAGACCTAAAAATAACCGTATCCACCTCCTCATGATATATGTCTTGCTTACCTTACAGGTAATATAGTTTTATATATTAAAGGAAATACCATACAAAAAAACATCATAAACTACAAAACACTATATAAATATGATACTATATAAAATCTTTTTAAATATAAGACTATCTAGCTTTCAAATAGTTACTTACCTTTTCTTTTTACCCTAATGCTGAGAAAGACTATCAAATAATTCAAGCAAATCTACTCTTTAAAGTAGTTACACCATAGGAAGAAATTAGTTCTTTTGACTGCTATGATTCTTGTCCTTCATTTTACTTGAGTACCATAAAGTTGTACCTATATCAGATTTAAAATATTCCATATTTTTGTGTTAAAAAACCCTTTATTTATTCTAGCACAATTTAAGGCTAGCTAGCTCAGGGACAAATGTTGTTCTAAAAGAATTTCCTTAAAAAAGTCAATTTCCTCCTACATTCTACCTCTCACGTTTTCAATCAGTTTGGTTTTTTTTTAACCTTCTGAAATTCAGCTTTGTGAAAGGATATTTAAAATAAAGATACTCTTGGTTGCTATATCACTGCCTTACTAGATTGTTTCTTGTTTCTCTCTAAGTGACATGAAACCAGTAGGCTAAAATAAAATGAACAGATTTTATAGTTTAACAACATAACTGTTGTACTGGTTAAAAGGTTTATAATTACCATACTTTACAAATTCTATAAAAACATAAATCTTACCAAAAAAGCTTAAAAGTAACCAAAAAGAAAAGGTATTTACCATCTGATTCTGAAGTAGCTCGAATGATCAGATAACTGCTAGGCAAAGGCTGAGTTATAGATCCGACTGCTTCACCTTTGGGGCCCTTAAAATATAAGCAAAACAAGTGGAGTAAGAGAAAATGCCAGTCTTGAATTTTTATGGTTTATTAATACTTCTATAAGTAAAAGATGCTAATTTGATGGTTTATGATGTATGAAAAAATGCTTCCCACAATTTTAATAGGATTACACAAAAATACAAACTGATGAACTGGAAAGTGATCTTTTTATTGGAATTTTAGCTTTCCTAATCAAACAGGTATTGTTAGAGAAATTTTTTCTATTAAAACATCTCTTATAATAGAGCAACTGACTTGTTTTCTAAACCCAGATAACTTTATCTCTAGTTATAACTAAAAGAAACTCAATTCATTCTTCCCAAGTTAATTTCAGCTTGTAAAATGTGAGTGAACCCAAAATTCTAGTTTCACAGTACTGTACAATAAGATAAAGAACACTGTACAATTCCTAGAAGTCTTTAAGCATATTTCAACTATGTTACGGTATTGACAGAAAAGACAGAAATGTAGTTACAAATTATATGGGTGAGAGTTAAATTAATAATCTTAAATGGGGTTCCTAACAAGTAAATATTTTGTTTTTAAAAACATAACAGAAATCATAATTTATTGTTTTAGGAAAGGGAAAGAAGAAAGCATTTTTATTTGTTGAGAAAGAACACAACACGAGATATAGTACACCAAGAAATTTCCAGAAAGGATCAAAAAACGCAAGCTGGAAGTGTTCTGAGAAGTCACCTGGTTCAACCTCCTCATTTTACAGATGAGGAGGGAGATCCAGGGAGGCTATGAGACGCATCAGATACGAAGGTCAAACCCAGGTCTTCTGACTCTAGAACCAATCTTCTCTCCACTCCTCTACACTTCCTCTCCATAATAAAAAGTATTAACTCAAAAGATTTTTCTATACCTTTTTAGATCCTGAACTGAACAGAGACAAAAGGAAGTACTGAACAGGCAAGGTCATCCATCTAATTGGGAAGGAAATCTAAGGATTAAATGCACAGCTGGGCTTCAATGAAACTGGCATAATCTTTGCTACAAGGGAACACAATGCACTCAGGAAGATCATCAAATCACAAAACAACAGACCTAGAGGAGTTCATCCAAGGAATTGGGGGTGGGGGCATCTTGTAAAGCATATTTAAGTTTAAGAAATAAAAGTGATAAATTAAAACAAGATAAGAAATAAAAACATTAAGACAACCAATATGCCATCAACTAACCCCACCTCTTAAAACAGCATGGGTTTTAAAAAAAGCATGGGTTGATTCTGCCTCTACAACCCAAACCAGTGACTTCATAATGCTCGGACAGTTCGTTCCAAGTTTTGTAATAGTGTCTAACAGGCAGAAATCTGCCCTTCCTTCCTGCCTCTTTTCCCTTGCAACCCCATAACAGCTGTCATGACAGTCAGTCAATAAGCATTCATTAAGCGACAGGCACTGTGCTGAGTGCTAGAAAGAAGCCATCAATTATTACTAGTTTTTGGAACTGCTAAATAGTATCCTGGTTTAAGATCCAATTAAACCAATATTCACCAAGTGCTTACATGCTAGGCACTGGGCGAGGCCCTGTGAACAAGCCTCTTCATTATGCCTTTTTCTCCCTACATTCTTACCCTTCACTTTACAATCTACTTAAAGCCCACACTCACGAATAACATAACAATGTTACATAACAACACACTCATAAATGTAACATAGTACAGATTGAATCGATGTATGTAAAGGAAAGATAAAAGGAGCAATAAGAGTGGCAGTACATGAAAACAATTTCTGGATGAATTTTCATTTAGATCTTGAGGCAGATTGAAAAAGTCATATTGGCGAGCCATAAGGAATATTCCATGAGAAAGAATGCATATGTAGAAGCAGAGAAACAGGAAACTGGAAGTTATAACAGTAAAATAATCATTAAATGCCACTTTTACATATTGATTTATGCTCAACACTATTCTTCCTTTTATGTAGGTACCAACTTCATTCTTACCTTAACTGCCCAAATGGACTGTTCCAAAGGATGGAAAAGTTTGAAACAAAAACCATCCTTTTTGGATGGCCGCTCGATAAGTTCACAGGCATTCAGAAGCACGGTCCCCACCCACTGACCATTTTTTTGGGTTTTATAAATCAGCAACACTCCAGGTTTCAACACACACCAAAGCTTGGTCCAGCTCTTAAGTGTACCACGAATCTGTAGAAAAACAAATGTAAAACGTAAAAAAAAATGTAAAAAAAATTTCTCATCTCATGAGAAATGTGGAGACAAGTTAGATACAAGTTAGAAACAATGTTAATCTTTTGAAATTTAATTCTTGTCATTAAATAAGAGCAAAACTCAATCCCCTAGATACTGTGTTCCACAGTATTTATTGTTCAAGGGTTAATATGCCCAAGTTAAATTTTAAAACTATAAATTAAACTCAAATCTTTCTCTGTTCTCATCAGATGTACATGCTTAAAGGTTCAGTACTGTGGGAACAGGATTATATACATTCAATAATAATTTTTCCTATCAATATTTACTTTCATAGAAATACTACTTTTCCATGGCTCAAGGAGGCAATGAACTTGAGTGCATGCTAATGAAGTTCTTTAAAATACTGAGAAAGAATATGACCTTGGTTTCTTATTTACATTCAATTCTCAGTTATCTCTATGTTAATCTATGATTTCCTCCTATTTTCTGCCACTAATAGGTTAACATAAGGATCTATACTGTGGTAGGAGGCATCAGAGTCAATGGAAGAGTACATACTGCAGACAGACGTAAGAGATGCTTAGAGAATGGAGAGAAGAAAATGGATGAGATGAGGAATATATTAGGTTCTCCAGAAAAGAAAGGGGTTTCATCTCTACTGATGGCATGATGACCTGGGGTAAACAAGTGGTGAAGAACAAAGGCAATTATGGGTAAATGTAGCTAAAAAATTAGAGCCAGAAGAGTAAAGAGGTAAGAGAGATATAAGCAGAATGAGAATCCTTTTGGTATACAGGACCGAAAGCAACAGGCAGAGCTAGGTCAATAAGACAGGCAATGGTCTGGGGCAAAAGAAAGGCTCAATGGGTCTACTGGACAGCCTAATTCTAAATTATCCAAAAGAAATCTAATAAAGATTGAGGCTTACTGAAGCTGAAGCAGTCTGTGTTATCTGGAGCTAGAGTTCTCAGAATCTAATGGAAAAAGTGGCAGTAAGAGTTGATTTCTAGGAAAAACATCCTGGGACACCTCCGATTCTCCCAAGATTCCCCTCGAATTAGAACAGTACCTCAGTGGAACTCCTCCCACATCCCATATAGAGTCCATGATAATGACAGAAAGGTGATGGAGACAAAAAGGGGAAGGAAGAGAAACAAAGTAGCCCTGACTTGTGCATTCCACCTTTAGATTATCTGTGCCTTCTCCCCCCGACCACTGGTGGTGACTGTGCATACTGGAAGAGTGGGGAGATCATTAGATTTAGAGTCAAACGGTTCTGAGCTGTCCAAAAGTGGAATGCCTTGGGAGATTACAGGGTAGCCTCCTCACTTGGGCATAATCAAGCGACGTGTGACCATTGGCCAGGTATATTGTAGAGGGGTTTTTCTTTCATCTATCTGTCAGATGTTCCTTCAAGCTGTAAGATCCTGGGGATTCTGAGACTTGAGTTTAAATACTTAACACAGTTATTAGTTCTGTGACCATGGGCAAGTCACTTAATTTCTCCAGACTCAGTTTCTTCATCTATAAAATGGGGATAATAATCACAGTACCTATCTCACAAGTTTATTGTGAAGAACAAATGATTTAATATTTGCACTTTCCAAACCATATGGGATACTATAAATGGTAGTTATTATATTGTTAATTTTTCACCAGAACAAATGCTGTGCTTTTATAAAAAACACTATTCACAAATCTCACACATATCCAAACCACTTTTCAGTTAATTCCTATGTATATTTAATTCTTATTGTCAAATCAGAAAACATTAAATTTCTTGCTTCCCATTAAGATTAGAATACAGAGCCTCTTGAATGCTTAATTAAAAGCTCTTCTACTAGTAGAAAACAAGCAGTTCAAGAATTGTCTTCTATGCCATCTTATGGATTTTTTGATTGTAGAAAATATACATCAAGTCACATAAAACTCTAGGTTCACACAAAACTCTGACCTTCAGCCAATCAGCCATAACAATAACTGAAGGGTCTGTGATTGTACTGAGTAATTCTTTTGTGGCTCTCTTCTTTTCTTCTCGGTAATTTTTCTTTTGTACCTGTTTGAAATAAAGAATATAAAATAAATATATGATAATTTTATGAAAATAAGCAAAACTGAAAAAAAGACACATATGTAGAATATGGAAAGAAAACTTCTCAAAAATCTCAAATCACTGGATCACAGACCCATAGAATTTTTAAAACTAGAAGAGATTTTTCAACCGCCTTTCTTTTGCAGCCAAGATAATTGACTCCCAAAGAGGTTCAGTCACTCAAAGCCATGTGACTAGGAGAAAGTCAGTAGAAAGTCAGTCAGTCAGTCAGAAGAAAGAGTAACAGCCTATGCTCTATGAGCCTAGCCTACGCTTCAGTGCTCTTCCGTAAGAAAAGCCAGTGCTGCCTAGTAAAAGTGAAAGAACAAAGAAAATACAATCTTGGCATAATTATATTTATTATTTTACTCATTTAATAAATCACCAAGGTATTACCTTCATAAATAAGTCACTTATTAGGTAATCTGTAAAAGAAATATTAACATAATCTAGTGGTTATTTTTCTTTTTAATCTTTTAGCTGCAATGAATTTACCACAACAGAAAAAGTTTTCCAACATCAAAGCTGAACGGAATGGTGTTTGTAAACCTATAGAAGCATGCCAACAAAAACATTATTTAGAAAGTTTGCATGCACAGATTTCTTTTCAAATCAGCCTGCTCTCATTTATGAGCTTAATCTGTAATAAATGAGAGTTCTACATTAACAGTATAGTTAAACGGACTGGACAGAAGGCTTGTAAAAAATTAAAAGGAGAATTATTTTCATTACTTTTGTCAAAACTGCTATTTTACTGAGTAAGTCTACTTTCTATACTGTTTTACTGAATTTATGTCTACAACACAAAAAGATAGGAACAGTTTATTTTTAGCAGTTTATTGAAAAGAGGGACATGGTCAGACCTGCACATTCAGAGGTGCACTTTGACAGCTGAGTAGCATCTTTTCCACAGTCTTCCCCTCTTTGTAGCTTCCTTATTGTCACCACCACTCTCCCAGTTCACCCAAGCTCACAACTTAGGGGCCATCCTCAATTCTTCACTCTGTTTCACCCAATGTATCAAACCTATCACCTGGTCTTGTTGATTCTATCTCAGTATCTCTCCAGAAGCCTCACCTCATGCCTTGGTTTCATCTCTGCCCATCCCAGCAAACTCTACTATAGAAGAATTTAAGTCTATTATACATTTTAGGTTACTAATACTTAAAGCTGCACCAACACTTTTAGGACCTCCTAAGAATTAAACTGGACCATATTCCTTTAAGCAAGCAAAAAAACTACATTTAAAAATGATAATGCCCATTACTTAACAACCATACAGTACTTATAAATGTGCTATCTCTAAAAAAACTTCTCTTGATTAAAAAAGGTACTGTACATTAAAAAAAATTCATGTGGTATGATTGTTGTCTGAACTAAAAGATTCTCCAAGGAAGACATCTTTTATCTTCCCTTTTTTTAAGGCACTTAAAAACAGAATCAGGGTAAAACTTCAAAAAATAAAACTTTATCAATAGCTTCTGGTTTTTCATTACCAGCATTTCCCAATATAACTCTCCCTCATCCTTCCTTGCCCTGTGACCTCATTGTTTACACAACAAAGAAAAACAAAAAATTCAGCAAAACTAACAAAACTGAGAGTGTGACGTTGCACGCAGTGTCACACACCTACATACCCGCTACCTCTGCAAAGAAGGCAGAAGGTGCTTCCTTCATGGCTTTTCTTGGGAGCCAACATACTTAGAATTTTCACAGCATTTCATTTCAATTACATTGTTCCTACTGTCCTTTGGGCGTTTTATTTTGTTTTAGTCCATGTGTACACTGTTTTCCTGGTCTGCTTGTATCAATCAATGATTTTCATGCCTCTTTATCTTTAGCATATTCACTGTTTCTTATAGCACAGGTATATTCCATTATATTCATGCAACGTAACTTATTTAACCATTTCCCAATTACTGGGCATTTACTTTGCTACTACAAAAAGTGCTACCACAAATATAGTAGAGCTCTGGCCATTGGTAATATAAGGACGTTGTTTTTATTGCTCATTTCCTTGGGATATACCTAGCACTGGGATTTTTAGGTGAAAGGGTTTGAGCATTTTAGTTACTTTCTTAATTCCAAACGTTGTTTCCAACATGTTTGGCCCAAATCAGTGTCCTTCCATAACATTCCCCGCTCTTCCTGATCTCCCTAGTACTATATCAAGACCCCTGTCAGGCTCACAGCTTGGGCACTCTCCTCAGCTCTCACCACCCATATCCAACCTGCTGCTTAGTTTTGGTGGTTCCACCTCACAAGGCCCCTCCTGTAGGCCTCCCCCATCACCTCCTGCCTCCTCTATTACAAGAGCCTTCTTGGTCTTTCTGACACAAGTTATTCTCCATTCCAGACCATCCTCTACAATCATTTTAATCCCAACTTTGAAAAAGTTTACAATGTAATGGAATACTATTGTGCTGTAAGAAATGATGAACAGGAAGACTTCAGAGAGGCCTGGAAAGGCTTATGTGAACTGATGCTGAATGGAAGAAACAGAACCAGGAGAACTTTATATACAGCAACAACCACAGTGTAAGAGGATTTTTTCTGGTAGACTTAGAACTACATTGCAATGCAAAGAAAATTTCCAATGGTCTCTTAAGACAAAATGCCTTCCACATCCAGAGAACGAACTACGGAATTCGATCGCAGAATGTAGCAGATCCTTTTCTTTGTATTGTGTTTTGTTTTGTTTTATGATTTCTCCCATTCATTTTAGTTCTTCTATGCAATATGACCAAGGTGAAAAGGTATTCAATAGGAATATATGTGTAGGACCTATATAAAATTGTATGCCGTCTCAGGGAGGGAGTGGAGAGGGAAGGGGGAAGGAGGAAAAAAATCTAAGTTATATGGAAGTGATTATAGAACATGAAAAAAATAAAATAAAAAAAGGGGAGAAATATCTGGAAAGATATATGGCTATACAGGGAACTCATAGATGAACTTAGGTTTTTTTTAAAAAATTCATTTTATATTGATGCTTTATATCTTTACATTCTTTATGTTCTACATGACCAAAGTGAATCCTTCATTGTGAAAAAGAAAAATTAAGCCATAAAGCAAAAGCAGTAAATATCTAAAAAAAAAATAAAAGAAAAAAAAAGTTTAGGTGTCGTGTGTGTGTGTGAAATTCTGTGTATAAGGAAAAACTGACAGGAAGAAAACAGAGCTTCTGCTTTTAAGGGGCTTATAATCTAGGAGGAGCAGCTAGGAGGCACAACGGACAAAGTACTGGGTCTGGAATCTAGCAGAGAAAACAAGATGTCAATAATATCCATATAAAGAAAATGTTTTCAGAGCAGAAGATTCTTTCTTACTTACCCATCGTTTAGGGAATGGCGAACGAGTCACGGTACACAACACAGTGAACATTGCTGTGTTGTAAGGAGTGTTGAGGACAACGGTTGCATAGAAACCTCAAAACTGTGTGACTAATCCAGAGGGGCGTGAGCAGAGTGAAGGGCCACTATGAAAATGAAAGACTTCGAAGAATCAAGAGCAATGACCAATCATACTTCCAGCAGCCTGATGGGAAAGGATGCTACCAGTTTCCCCCGGGAAGTGATGGGACCTTCTTTCACACTGCTCTGACAGTCAGTTGGGAATGTGTTGCCTGACCATGCATATTTGTTGGTGTTTTTATTTTGGGATGTTTTTTCCCTTCCTTCCTCCTCCAGCAGAGGTAATGAGTTTGAGAAGAAATAAGTACTATATCATATATATTATATGTTATAAATTTTAATCGTTGTAAGTAAGGAAATGAATGAATAATGAATAAATAAGTAAATGATAAGCTCAAGTAAGTCATTATGGAGGTAGCATTCAAACTGAGTCCTGAAGGAGAATTCAACAAGTGAAAGTAAAGATAGTGGAAAAGTATGGAGAGTACATACTATTCCGGAAGCAAAATTGAGCAAATATATGGTTAAGGGAAAGCAGGGACCATGTACAGTTCAGTTTGATTAGGGTATAAAGCATATAAGATAATACAGACACGAGTACAAAGGCAGTCTTAAGCCTGACTGAAGACAGGAAAAATGTGAGCTAGATTAAATGACTGAAAATCTGGGAAAGTCACCTAGAGGTTGGCAGATAAGAGCACCAAAGATGAGCTGAAGGTAACCAAGGAAATGCATGCACTTCAAAAGAAGAAAGAATACTGGAAGATGCAGGTAGCAGAATGGCAAGTAGGAGCGAGAAACATACCAATCTCTTCTCTTGGCCCTCCAGCACAGGACACAGAATGATCTGAGTCATCTACAACTGAGAGTGTGGGGAGAAGACGTGTTCTACTCAGGGGAATTCCAGGTTCCACTGAATCAAGGAATATTGTTTGAGAAATCAGATGACAAAAAAATTTCTTCAGTCAACAAGAAACCTGAATGTAGACTCCAAAGGATGCAGTGGTTCAAGGAGTTAAGAGATGAATGCACTGGTTTGAAATGGGCCCAAGGAGAAGTTGGGCTGTAAGAAGGATCAGGATTCAGAAGAAAGTAGCTCCCCCATGCATCTTATTCATCTCCCACTCAATTTCCAATGCCTTGCAATGTGGCATCTGACCTCATCATTTGATAAACAGCTCTCCTCAAGGTCAACAATGAACTCAACAAGTAAATACAACAGTCATCTCTCCTCAGTCCTTTTTCACCCTGAGTACTCTGTGGAACACTTTCTCCCAGAAATATCTTCTAGTTTCTAGGGCTTCTCTGACAGCGGCCACTCCTACTTGCTTTCCTCCTACTTGTCTTTGAAGGATTAAAAGCTATCCCTCAGACTTTATCCTGGGCCATCTTCATTTCTTTTTCTATATTTTCCGCATTAACGATCTCATCAGTCTACTTATTTAGTCTTCTAATCACTCTCCTGTGATCCCAGCCAACATCATATATTGATGTTCATATTCACTTGAACTCCACATAGATATATGAAACTCACCACGTCCAAAATGGAACTCACTATGTTCATCTTGTAGATCCAGCTACCCTTTGTGACATGAAAAGTTCAATCCGGTTTCTGGGTAATTAATCATTTTATTAATAATGCCAGCATACCATTAATAAAAGGATAGTCATTTGGCCATCCCTCATGGAACCCACACAAAGCTTATATGCCCTTGAAAAAGTGGGTGTTCCTAAAGATGGGTATCAATTTTGATTGGTTAACAAATAATAAGAGAATGAATCAGAAGTGGACCTATTCTAATGAGGGTCTGGGAAATGTGATTCTGATCACTCAGTTTTGGTCAGACAGAATTATCTATGTTCATATAAAAGGGAGACTCCACTTTTCCCCAAACCTGGCTGAGTAAAACAAAAATTGTGTGGAATTCATCAGTTCACTTCTGAACAGATCTGAGTTCTCCCTCTTGGTATCAGCCCTAAATTTCAAAAGGTTGCCTGAGTAAATCTACAGGGGCTGATTTCTAAATGAGGAGGTAGAAAAAGGAGAAAACTCTGGTACTAATTCAACAACTAGTTATTAAGTACAAGAGAAAAGCCATCACATTTCTCTCACCTCTAAAGTTACTATATTGAAAAGATTCAATCACCAAGATTTGCAATCATACTTTCAAAGTTGTTTTTCTACTTCCTGCTTTTATAGGACAAAGTTTTGGGAGATGGAGCAGGACTTGGGCAAAATGAAGAGAAGGAAATTGTACAGGAGACTTGTAGCTTGAACTACTTAAGTAGGTCAGAGGTTGAATGTGGGGAGGAGATATTTGGCATTGTTTTGGAGCAACTGAGGAAAAACGTGAAGGACAATCTTCCAACCCAGATAGTGGTCCAGAGTCTCCTTCCTGGCTGAAAGAGAAGCAAGATAATTTAGGAAGTCTGAGGAAAAAAAGAAGGGTAAGAGTAGCTGGTGATTCCTCGACCATGAGGACTGAGGCAGTCATTTGTCAACCTGAAAACAGCAGAGACATCTGTTGTCTTTCCTGGGCAGCATACAAGACAGAGACTCTTCCAACACTTACCAGTGGGTAACAAATACCCACTTTGATTGGGTATTGTTGCCAGAAGAATGTTTGAAAGTACTGTCACAAGTATGCAGTCTTAGGGGTGAGAAGGAGAAGATCACTGGAGAACAAGTTATGTTTTTCTCATTGTGGCCTCAAAGAAAAGGAATGCAGAAGCTAAGAGAGTGCTGCCTGAGAATGGAATCTGTATTTCCAGAGCACGGCTCACAATGTGAGGACGGCAAATTCTAACACAAAGACTACACCTAACGAAAGCCTGGTAAGAACGGATGTCAGGCGTCTTGGAAATCAAATCAAAAGGGTTTTGATGGCACCTCCCGCCACACTGGTAACAGATTTAAAACACAGAATGAAGTATGCATTTGTGTACAGGACCAAGATGGGGATTTGTTCTGTTGGACTTTGCATTCCTGTTATGAGGGGTTTTGTTTCATTTTCTAAAGTTGTTCAGTGGAGGAGGGAGATACATGGAGAATGAGAGAAATAATGCATACTTATGTAACAGGGCTTGGAGCATGTCCAGATTACCTGAAATGGAGGCACCTTGCATCGTGCATTTACCTACCATGTGGGTAAAAGTAGGCTCCTTTAAATGGCTACATAACTAAATATGCTGCGTCTCTAAAACTGGTCACACTGGGATAGTCTCTCTCTCCTGCATGGAGTTCACAACAGTGAAAGCACCATAAACTTACCTGGAAAAGTGCTTACACACTTTTACACACACACACAACCACACACACGTCCCCCACTCTTTTACCCTGACTCCATTTCTATTCTGCTGCATTTCTCCTCCTCAGTTTCAGTTGATGGCAGTGCTGCCTACCCCTGCCAGATCCAGGAGCTGCTTCCAAACATTCAGCAATCTAGGTTCCTACTTTACCATTCAACTAAAACTGATCTCTCCAAAGTCACCAAGTCTTGTGGCCTTTTCTCAAACCTGATCTTGCTTGACTTCACTGTGGCCTTCAATCCTGGTGATGATCTCCTGGATTTGCTCTCTTCTCTGGGTTTTTGTGATGCTGCTTTCACCTGGTTCTCCCTGTCTCTGTCTGACCACTTCTCATTACCCTTTGTGGGATTTTCATGCAAGTCAAAGTGACTAAGCCTAAGTATCTCCTAAGCCTCTATGCCATATCCTCTTCTTTATTCCTTCTGTACTACCTTGATTGGTGATCAGCGGTCCGAGTTTCAACTATTCTCTCTATGCAGATGACTCTCAGAGCTAATCTAGCCCTAATCTCTCTCTTGAGCTCCCATCTCACATCAACAATTATCTGTTAGGATGCCTCTAACTGGATGTCCCAAAGGCATCTAAAGCAGAAAACTTAGAAAGGTCTTTTTGGTTACTTATAGAAAAAAGTTTGTCAGTCAATAAAACAAAATTATACCAAAAATTGGCTCACCTTAAGAGACTCCTTTTTGGTGAGCTTGCTTGAAGATGAAATGTCCTTCTCTGAGCCATTATAAAGTTTGGATTCAGACTGTAATTACAGAAAAATGAATGGAAAAATAAGACTGATTAAAATCTCTCTATCCAGAGCTCCATGATCATACAGATCCTTAAAATAATTGCTAAATACAGTGGAAAAAAAAAACTATTCCCATTTAATGCAATGATACACAAAGTACAGGGGCAGATAGGTGGTGCAGTGGATAGAGCACCAAGGCAGGAGTCAGGAGGACCTGAGTTCAAATCTCACCTCAGACACTTGACACTCACTAGCTTGTGACCTTGGGTAAGTCACTTAACCCCAACTTCCTCATCCTGGGTCACCTCCAATCATCCTGATGAGTAACTGATCACTGGATTCTGGAGGAGAAGTGAGGTTGGTGACCTGCACAGCCCTCCCTCACTCGAAACAAAGTCAAGTGCGAGTCATGTCATTATTTCTCTGATGACATGGTCTTCTTCGACAATGAAGGATGAACACACATACAAAGTACACATGTAATAGAAAGTTCTTGTTTTTTGTAAAATATGTGTTTTTAAACAATTATTTATAACCTGCTGCAACCAAGTAGTCTCATTTGATAAGTTATGAAGGTAAACAAAAATTTTGCGAACTTTCTGTATTGTTTCCAAAAGAACATGGAAGAGAAAAGTCACATAAATTTTAGCATTTCAAGGAATAAATGCAATCCTGATAAGCTGTTGAACTGTCAAAATAACTCTTAAAACTCATTAGTAGTTACACTAACATTGAAGAAAATGTTCATGCTTTTTAAATCTTTTTCCGCAGAGCAACTATGGTGTGTCTAAAGGCAGTGACACCCAATTCCACTTGTCCACAAAAACACGACACTTAAGAAACAACTTGCTCAACTATTTAACTCTTTCTGCTTCTTTAATGTACCCTTGCAATGGTAAGGGAATTTGAAGATTTTCCATGTCCCTTAATAGGCCCACATGACCTGTTTTCAGCTTTGGCCCTGCCCACATGGAGCCGACAGGGGCAGGAGCAGGACGGGCAGAGCTGAGAGAGACAGCAGGCAGAACAGAGCAGAGAAGCTGCCGTGAGTGAGAGAGGGAGTGCTGGTTCCTAAGGTAAGTGGTTGGTGAGGAGTTTGTTTGGAATTGATTTCAGCTGTTTCTCCTTATATGAAATGATTTTGGATTATTATGTTTTTATAAGACTTTTATATTTCTTTTATTTTGTTTTGAGCTTTTGTGGTTGTTGCTGAGTTGTTTCAGTCACATCTGACTCTGTGACCTCATTTGGAGGGTTTCTTACAAAAGATACTAAAGTTGTTTGCTATTTGCTTCTCCAGCTCATTTTACAGATGGGACTGAGGGAAACAAGGTTACTGTGTTAGGGTGGCTTTGAACTCAGGTTCCTCTATCCACTGAACCAACTAGCTGCTCTTCTGAATTTATGTCTAATTAAAATAGCTGAAGTTGCCAGAAGACTGACTTTCTCATAAGTGGGGGTACCTACTATAAGTATCATAAAACAGAATCTTAGTTTCTAGACCTGGGCACATGACATAGAAATGATAGGAAACAAAGGAACAAGGAACCAAGGAGAAAACCAGAGTTAGCTAGGGCTGAGACCTGTTTTCTGTGAAACATTTCACTGGGTCCTACTTTAAGAAACTACAGTTTTATCAAGGTGTAATCCCCTCAGTGACACAGATTTTAATTCCTCTATAACTTGGGAACTGGTCTAAGTTGTTTGTTTTGGTTAAAAATTTCATGACTGCAGCCAACCAAGTGTCTCTTCACAAATACATACAGGTTACGCTGCTGACATAGTCCTATAAGAATAATGTCAGGAACCTGAGCCAAGAATTACAACAAAAGCAAAGGAAAACACAACGGGTCCTAAAAGCCTTCACTTTATGCTATGCTAAGACTTTTGGGACACCCTATATATGGATAGAACTTTTAAAGCATATTGAAGACAAAATAAAGATAAAGGTAGAAATGATACGACTGCTTAGAACATATGAGAAGATAAAAATGGACGACAGAGAAGGCACAACTACTCAACTCTTTTATTTCTTTCTGACTTTTCTACCAAAAAAAAATTATATTCAAATTGTAAACTACATAGAACAAAAAATAACAGGGAATTGAAAGTGAATTTAAGTGAAGAGACAGTAAGAGCTTCGGGCTACCCTAAAAGAGTTCATGAGTTCATGTCACCAGAACCTGACAAACTAGACCTCAAAGTTTAAATAGAACTAGTATATATGACTGGCTCAGCCACTAGTGTGATCTTGGACAAATAATGGAAAATAAGAGAAACTATAACTAGAGACAGGCATACGAGGTCCTGATTTTCAGAAATGGAAATATTAAGTTATAAAACAATCAACTGAATAATCTGACTTGAAGTTTTGGAAAAAATCTAGAATTATTAAAATAATGCTTTATAAACATGTAGACCAGGGCTTCTTAAGCTTTTTCCACTCGTGACCCCTTCAGTGCTTCTTAAACTGTGGGTCATGACCCCATAGTTTAAGAAGCACTGACAAAGAAGCCATGATCACAAAAGGCCAGCACTACTTCATCAACAACAGGTTATACCAGACAAATTTACTTTTCTTTTCTGTCTGCATTACTATACTGGAAAATCAGGCAAATGCCACAAACACAGTATACCCTTATTTTCATAACCACCTTGACAAAATGTCTCAGGCAAGATGATGGATTTTGAACTAGATTTTTATAGCAAACTGAGGGAGCTAACAAAAAGATCTCAACAGAAATAAATTCTATAAATGGTTTAAAAATAATTTTCTCAAGCGCAAGATAGGAGGGATATGGCTAGGTAGCAGTTCATCTGAAAAAGATGTAAGGATTTTGGTGAACTACAAGCTCAAAAAGGTTAAACATGACATACCACATGACAGGAAAAAAGGAAAAAAAGATAATGAAGCTCTGGCCTGCCTTAACAGAAGAATGGCAGCCAGAACAAGGGAAATAATAGTCCTGCTGTGGAGAGATTTTGCTCTGGTCCATCCAAGCCTCTGTTTTATCTCCAGTTCTATGTGTCATAGTTTTAGGAAGGCACTAAAGCAAGTCATTGGACAACAAACATTTATTAAGCATGCCCCATGTGCCAGGCACTGTGCTAACCACTGGGGATAAAAGGCAAAAAGGCAGTTCTTGCCTTCAGGGAGCTCACCCACCATCTAATGGGTGAGGCTACATACAAAAAAAATTTGAAAAGCAAGGAGAGAGGGGAAGAACAGTGAAGAGGGGAATACCCAGCACAGAGAGCATAATGAAATCCTGCAGCTGCAGTGGAAAATGGTGAAGTGACTATGCTGGGCACCCTTCTTAAATCCTAGAAAATCTGGGAGAATTTCTCTGATGTTCAACCTCCACCTTTGATGATCAGGAGGAAGAAAGAGGCCACAGGAGCAGGATGCAGAGGAGGTGTGAGTTTCAGAGTTGATTTAATCTTACAGAGCTTCTGGAGAACATGAAGTCTAGGAGAGCATCCAGATGGTAGCTGGAGTGAGACTTATAAATCATGACAAATAAGTACTAACTGAAGGAAATGGATTCT
Source organism: Bettongia penicillata ogilbyi (assembly GCA_023548195.1). Taxonomy (NCBI): domain Eukaryota; kingdom Metazoa; phylum Chordata; class Mammalia; order Diprotodontia; family Potoroidae; genus Bettongia; species Bettongia penicillata. The sequence continues at coordinate 580,307 of JAJHZJ010000864.1, forward strand.
AGCTTGCAGCTGAGAATACTGAAATAAGATACAACAGCTATCTTTAAGTATGTGAAGGTTCATCAAAGAACAAAGATTAGACATGTCCTGGTTGGTCCCAGAGGTAAAGGTTTGAAGAAAAAACTTTCCTAACAATTAGAAATATCCAAAAAGTAAGAGATTTAAAATAATGCTTCAGGAGACTGCATTCTCTTCACATGATTTGGAATGGTGTAAAGGCCTTTTGGGAAAGATACTATGGTATGATTCTTTTTTAATGACACAAACCAAATCATGTCATTTGAAATGTATCTGTATAATACCAGTTGGCCACTGACATAGCTATTACTGTTGTCATTTTGTACATGCAAAAAAAAAAATTATATCATAACAATACTTTCAGGGACAAAAGAAAACTTACCTTGCTTTTTGACATAGAATGTGAAGTCTCTTCTCTATTTTGAGACAGATCATCCTTTCCTCTTTCAAAACCTTAAAAAGAAATGTTTTATTATTATATCAAAATTATACTGCTACATTTATTTATTTTTATGGGGTTTTTTTATCTTTTAGTCCAGGGTAATGCTGTAATTTATACTCTTACAGAGCTACCAAAAGAACAAAGAATTTAAATTCCCTGACCATGATTATAGTCATATGTCAGAGACAGGACCTGAACTAAGGTTTTCTGACTTTAGGACCAGACCTCTCTCTGTTTACTACACCATGCTGCTTCTCATACTTTTGAGTAAATCCACATGACACTGTTTTCAGTACATTTAGATAGGTGTTTGTGTATATTTAAAATGAGTCATCTTCACAGTCATTTAACATACAGTAAATCGAAAATCAATGCCTAAGAAGACAATTACCAAATTCTACCTAAATTAATCCATTTATTCATTGCCATATCAATCAAACTACCAAAATTCAGTTTATAGAAATAGAAAAAAATAATAAAATATTCTTCTGGAAGAACAAAAGCTCAAGGGTAACAAAGGAATCAATAAAAAAATGTGAAAGATGTTCTAGCCATACCAGATCTCAAACTGTACTATAAAGCAGTAATTATCAAAACAATCTGATACTGGCTATGAAATTGAGTAGTGGATCAGTGGCAGACTAAGTGCAAATTACTACAGTAAATGACCACAGTAATCTAGTATATGATAAACCCAAAGACACAAGCTTTTGGGACAAAAACACATTATCTGACAAAAACTGATGGGAAAACTAGAAAACAGTATGGCAGAAACTAGGTATAAAACAACATTTCACATCATATACCAAGATAAGGTCAGAATTGGTACATGATTTACATATAAAAGGACCAAAAAAATACAGAGAACATTACAAAATATAAAATAAAATATAAAATTTAAAAGGTTTTGCAAAAACAAAACCAATGCAAGCAAAAGGCAGAAAATTGTGGAAAAAATTTTGCAACAAGTATCTCTAATTAAGGCCCTATTTTTCAAATATATAGAGAACTGAGTCAAATTTATAAAAATACAAGTCTTTCCCTAATTGATAAATAGTCAAAGAATGTGAAGAGCTTTCAGATAAAGAAATAAAAGATATCTATATTCATATGAAAAAATGATCTAAGTTATTATTGATCAGAGAAGTGCAAATTAAAACAACTACATCACACCTAAAAGTGGCTAATATGACAAAAATTGGACATTGGAGGGAATGTGAGGAGTGTGAACTAATCTACAACCATTCTACAACCAATCTGTAACCAAAGCAATTTGGAACTATGTCCAAAGGGCTATAAAATTGCACATCTTTTGATCCAGCAATATCACTAATAGGTCTACATCACAAAGACAGCCAAAAAAAAAAGGGAAAAGGCCCTATTTGTACAAAAAGATTTATAGAGGCTCTTTTTGTGATGGCTAAGAATTGGAAATCAACTGGGGAATGGTTGAACAAGCTGTGGTATAGGATTTTAACGGAAAATTACTGTGCTATAAGAAATGACAAGCAGGATGATTTCAGAAAAACCTGGAAAGATTTACATGAACTGATGAAACGTGAATTGAACAGAAACAGAACACTGTACACAGTAAAAGCAATATTTTATTCAATGAGAAAGTGTGAATGACTTTGTTATTCTCAGCAACACAATGATCTAAGGCAATCCCAAAGGATTAATGATGAAACATACTATCTACCTCCAGAGCAAGAACTGATGATGACTGAATACGGACTGAAGCATGCTATTTTTCACGTTCTTTCACTTTTTTCTTTTTTTTTGAGTCTTCTTGTACAAAATGACTATTAAGGAAATGTTTTACATCATTATTGCATAAATATAACCTATATCTGATTACTTATTATCTGAGGAAGGAGGGAAAGAAGGAAAAAGACAGAATTTGGAACTCAAAACGTTAAATAAAAATGTTAAAAAATCAGAGGAAAAAATGTCAATTATAAAACACCTCTTTCAAACAAATGAAGAATATCACCCATCTACTAACATTATTTATTAAGATACAATTCAATATATTCCAACACATTTAATTAATTTATCAATATGGATGCTCCCTCAAATGATTACAAGCTATCCGTGGATACCAATCCTGATTTATTTTATTTATATTTTTATTTATTTATGTCCACTGTGGCCTAAAATATCCCAAAAAGTGAGAGAATGCTTTGGGTTTGATAGTGGATCAACAAAGACCAAAGTATCCATGAAATGTTGTTGATGTTAAAGATTTAAAGATTACCAGCCTGAAAAGAATAAATTCTACAGTTAGGGAGAGCTGAGGTCTGGAATTCACTAAATTCATCCAACTGTCCCTACGTCACACACAGCCAGGCTTGCTAACACGGTGCACTTAAGAACACCACTGTGTCCTGGGCCATCTCCAGGCACGCTGATCTAGATCTGGCCACTGGACTCAGGTGGCCAGGGAGGAGAAAGTGAGGCTGGCAACTTCACACAGCCCTCCTCACTCAAATCCAATGCATTGCCAGTCATGTCATCATCTTCCTGATGTCATGATCCTCTTTGAGAACAAAGGGCAAACCATACCAGACCAGCACAAAGAACAATGTTATGCACAAAAGTAGCTTGATCCCCACCTTAACAAGCTTATGAGGTTGAAAAGAAAGCCTCATACAAAGATACAATTAAAGAACAATTTAAGACTAGTGTAAAACTTAATACAATTAAGTACTAAAATGTGAACTAACATTAATTACTAGGGATGGGCACGTAGAATTAAGAAAGATAAATATTCCAGTTTAACTACGAAAAAATTTCAGAAGGATACCAATACACAAAGAGTATTTAAATATATTCTGCACATGCAAACTTACACTAAAGTGAGCTAGTATGTCATCAAGATGAAATATGGTAACAGACGGCAATAGACTCCTGGAACCCAAGGAGCTATCTTTCTAACAAGAAGTGCATTTCGTATCAGATCTCCAGCTTCCTGCCTAACAAGACCGAGATGTCATAAATTAAACTCAATGTCCATAAAAACAAATATGTTTTCTTCTCCACAGATTCCAACCACTCCTTTAGACCTCTCAATTACCATTTGGGGTGGCAGCACTCTTCTTGCTACCCTGAGTCAAAATCTTGGAATTATCCTCAATTCTTTACCTCCTACATTCAGTCAATTTCTGAATACACGAACCCTTCAGAACATAAGACTCCTCCTCTGACCAGCTTTTCCATGTGAAGTGCTGATTTGGAGTCAGGGGCATGGTTGAAAGAGAAGCCAATGGAAATGCTAACCTTGGGCCATTGTGAGCTGGGGAGAGATAAAGATTGGAGGAGAGAAGGATGAGAGTATTTAGTACAGAAGATTGAGATGCAGGACTTTCATTTTTTTATCTTGAAGGCAAGTAGCAAATCATATCATGCCAATAAAAATAGGTAACATCATCTTCGTTTATAAAAGAAAGAAAAAAGACAAAGAAAAAACTTGACAAAATTTGGGAGGACTATGTAAAGTAGTAAAACACTGGTTATTTATGTGAAGTACTTATTATTTATATCTAATTCAAATGTAGCACAGCAGCAATCATCTTGATCATTAAATGTAAGGTAAATGTTACTGAACTAAAGTCATCTGTGTTCATAATTTGCTGCTGAAGTAGGGAAGGCATCTGGTTACGAACATTCTTTTGAAAGAGAATATGAATGGAAACTGGTCATATATGTTATCTATAACCTTATACACAACATTAAGTAAAACATTAAATGGGAAGACACACTTACTGAAGATGTTTATTCATGTCCTAGTACAGTGTGGTCAAACTCAAATAGAAACAGGAGGCACTATCCATGCATAAGCTTCTCTGACTGCCACATACTGACATAGTTTTAAAATGTAATGTTACCTATGTTTTATTGCATTTTTACTTATTTTGTTACATATTTCCCAGTCACATTTTAATCTGGTTTGGACTATACTTGGAAGAGTTATTAGCAGCCTGGTCCATGGGCTACATTTTAATACCTCTATTCTAGAAAATGTTCTGCATGAAGTCTAAGTACCAGAGGGATTTTCCATAGATAAAGAGGTTCTATGGATACTCCTCTTTTAAATATGACATTATGCTAACTGCACTGATTCCTAGACTTTTATTTATCATGAAATCAATCCTCTCAGACTAGAGACAGACTGACAAAGGTTGGCTGCTGCGGGTCATGTGAGAAACAGGAGAGAGTATGCAGCAGCAACCCACTCACCAAGTTACATGTTGGACATACTAGTGACTAAAAAAAGGCAGATTAAGTGGAGCATGGACAAAGCATTCCTTACATCTTTCTTTCTTTCACAATCTCTACATTTTTCATAGGCTGCCCAAAATCCTTTGGTGAGCTATCTTATGTTGTGCACAAAAGCTGAAGAGGTTACACAAAGAGCAGCCAATACATTGTGGATGGACATGGGAATCTGTACAACTATTCTAGAAAGAGATTTAGAATTATGTAAAGAAAATGACTAAAATGTTCCTTCCCACCGATGTCAATACTAAGCATATACTTTTACATTCCTACAGGAAGTTACTAACAAAAAAGCTCCATATTTACTTCACTGTAAGAGAAAGAATTCTGAGAATTAGGGAAGTTTACATGAACTTATATGAGTTGAAACAAGCACAGAATCAGGGAAATTACCTATTATATATTGTGACTACAAAATAAAGGTAAAAAAAATAAAAAAGGCCAACTCAAACACTATGTAATTATAACAACCAAATCTGGCCCTAAAGAAGAGATAATAGAGAGTATCCCCAAAGTCTTGATATATGTTTTAAGTGATTAAAGCTTAAAATCTACACTAAACTTTTGGAACACCCTCAATACCTTCCTGTCTTAGCAGTAGTGGGTAACTGTGGTTGCAGGAAACTAGGTATTATGAATCCGGTGTGTTTGTTAACTGATCTGTTCTCTCTAATTCTCAGCTAAAAGGAAAAGTTTTGATTTGAGTCTCAACATGGAAACTTCCATATTACATTTATGAAGTTGAAAGTACATATTTTGACTCTGTTTAAGAAATATACCATTAAGTAAAATTATTTCTAGGATCACCAGTATGTCTTGGAAAGCAAGCTAGTAGTGATGATTTTTTTAAGATCCAAAAAGAAGCTGAATGATACAACAGCAGGTTTGCCAAAGAGAGGAGTACATGTGTTCTTAAATAATAAACAAATACCACATGCTAAAAAAAAACAAGCAAACAATGCCACAAAGCTGTAATTAAAGCAGCATTCAGGTTGTTTTACAGAAATTGGTCATGCTTTTGAGCAAAATAATACTGGGTCCTTTTTCCTATTTATTCTCTGGCTCTAGCTATAGAACACATGCAAAACTCATCACTGAACAGTAGCTTCTTTTTTTAAAATTTTTTTTTAATTATTAATTTGTTTGCTTTCAGTTTTCTAAATCACTCCCATAGATCTTAGATTTTCTCCCCCTCCCTCTCTCCTCCCTCCATGAGACAGCACACAATCTTATATGGGGTTCTACACATACATTTTTATTAAACACATTTTCACATTAGTCATGTTGCATAGAAGAATTAAAATGAATGAGAGAATGAATAGCAGCTTCTTAAAAAAAAAAAAGGAAACCCAAGATGGAGCAGTGGGCAGCTAACTGGTACCATGGATAGAGGCCTGTAGTCAGGATGATCTGAGTTCAAATGTGGCCTCAGACACTTACTAGCTGTGTGACCATGGGCAAGTTACTTAACCCCTATTTGCCTCAGTTCCTCATCTGTAAAATGGGGGCACACTAGAGAAGAAAATAGTAAACTATTCTAGTATTTTTGCCAAGAAAACTCCATGGACAATAGAGCTGGACACAACTGAACAGAACAACAACATAGTATACATTTTAAAATAATCTCAGTAGATCAATGAGAAAACATGTTATATACATATATACAACACTTGGTTTTCATTTGCTAAAATGTACCTTTTCAATTCTCTTACTTCATGCCCCAGACTTTATTAAATTACTTTTACATGGGGGGGGGGGGGGAGATAAGGGAGAAATAGGGAAGAGGAGCAATTCCTCTCTCCCTGTATCAAATAGGAAGATTATGTCATTTTAACTGCTCAATCTTTTTTGCTTTGATAAATAAAAACAGAATCTTAAGAAAGCTGAAATATATAGGAAGTTGAAACTTTAAATCAGTCTAAGACTCACCATATCACTAAGTGAAATAATTCACCTATAAAAAATTCTTATATATTCAGATAAAAAATTTTCAAAGTTGATTATAATAAATGTATTGGGATGAATATTTCAACACATTAATTACCAATGTAAGTTACTTAAAAGATATTCTGTACATGCATAAACTAAAATGAAAATAGAGAATAAAGGGAATCTCTTATAGCATTCAAAGTTCTAAACAATTTAAAACCTATAAAGTTATTCATTTAAAATATGGTTATGTTTTGTTTTGGAACCAAAAATCAAGCCCAGAAATAAGGTCATCCAGAAAAATAAACCTTCTACACCTCCAAACGCTAAATCAAAGAACTGTTAACAAGGCTGATCTAGAAGACTTCCAAATTCAGTAAGGATAAATGTGCAAGGAACAAAATGTTCCCTAAAACAATCAGAACTCAAAACTGATAGGGTTCTTTGGATTGCACCCAGAAGCAGGGTGCCAGTACAAAATGCACAACACAGATAATGTTTCATGTAATCAAAGCCCTTGAGTAGAAAGGTTGCTAAATTCTGCACCAGCTGAAGTTTACGGGTCATATTCAAGGTTAACCCAAAATTATACGCACTGCAGTAACTTAATCTAGAGAAGACAAAACAAAAAATGCATCACTTGAGATTTCTATATTAGGATGAAGCAACTCTTTCCCTAAAGTCTTCCCAAGTATGTTTACCTGGAAAAATGGGAGTTACATCCCAAGGTATCCGCTGTGAGGCACAGAAGCTTTATCACACCATTCCTTAGGGCTCCTTTAATCTCTTTTCATGATTACCACCTAATTTTTTAAAAGTCATACTAATGATGTAAGTACATAAAACTCAGAAGGCTCTATTTAATGCACCAATAATTATTAATTATGCAAAAAAGTTGTTTCAATCACACAAAAACTGACTTGTAGCAAAGATTCTAGGCATTTTACTCTACATCTATTTCTACAGCAAAACACTATTTAAAATGTTACATAAAAACTGCTCCACAAAACTTTTGTTTTAGCAGAAATTTTAAAAATTTCACATAAATTAACAGGTGGGGGGGTGCATAAAATAACTGCTCTACACTTTCTAAAGTATTTTTATGCAATGATATTTCATTTGATATAACCAAATGCCTATTAATTGGCAGAGAAAGGACTTAAATTCAGGTCTCTTGACTCCAAGTCCTGTTCTCTTCCCACCGATATATAAAACCTACAAAAGTGTTTATGAGATACCTAAATTAATTTACTTATTTAGTGCCATACCAATTAAACTATCAGATAATTATTTTCTGGAGCTGGAATATCAAAATTCATTTGGAAAAACAAAAGGTCCAGAATATCAAAGGGACTAATGAAAAGAAATGCTTGGGAAGGTGGCCTAGCGCTACCAGACCTCAAATTGTATTACAAAGCAGTAATTATCAAAACCACTTGGTATTGGCTAAGAAACAGAGGGGTAGACAAATGGAATAGACTTCGCACTCAAGACACAGCAGGCAAGGAACATAGCAACCTCCTGTTTGATAAACCCAAAGATCCCAGCTTCTGGGATAAGAACTCACTGTTCAACAAAAATTGCTGGGAAAACTGGTTAACTGTGTGGCGGAAATTAGGCATAGACCCATGCCTGACATCGTACACAAGAATAAAGTCCAAATGGGTACATGATTTAGGTATAAAGATTGATACCATGAATAAACTGGAGAAGCAAGGAATAGTGTATTTATCAGATTTTATGGAGAGGGGAAGAATTTTTTTCTAAAGAAACAATAGAAAGCATTATGAAATGCAAGATGGATAATTTCGATTACTTTAAACTGAAAAGTTTTTGCACAACCAAACCCAATGCAACTAAAATTCGGAGGGATGTAGTAAATTGGGAAAACATTTTTACAGCTAAGCTTGGGGATAAAGGCCTCATTTCTAGAATACATAGAGAACTGACTCAAATATATAACCATATAAGTCATTCCCCAACTGATAAATGGTCAAAGGATATGAACAGGCAATTTTCAGGGGAAGAAATTAAAGATATCTATAAATCATATAAAAAGTGCTCTAAATCACTATTGATTAGAGATGCAAATCAAAACAACTCTGAGGTACCACATCACACCTATAAGATTGGCAAACATGACAGAACAAGAAAATGATAAATGCTGGAGAGGATGTGGGAGAGTTGAAACACTAATTCATTGTTGGTGGAGCTGTGAGATCATCCAACCATTCTGGAGAACGGTTTGGAACTATGCCCAAAGGGCTACCAAAATGTGCATACCCTTTGACCCAGAAATACTGCTACTTGGACTGTATCCCCAAGAGATTATAAAAATGGGAAAGGGTCCCACATGTACAAAAATATTTATAGCAGCACTCTTTGTGGTAGCCAAGAACTGGAAGTCAAAGGGATGCCCATCAATTGGGGAATGGCTGAATAAATTATGGTATATGAATGTAATGGAGTACTATTGCGCTATAAGAAATGATGAACAAGAAGACTTCAGGGAGGCCTGGAAGGATTTATATGACCTGATGCTGAGCGAAAGGAGCAGAACCAGGAGAACTCTGTGCACAGCAACGACCACAGTGTGCAAGAGTTTTTTCTGGTAGACTTGGAACTTTGTAATAACACAAGAACCTACTGAGAAAAAAAAAAATCCCAATGGTGGTTTTCTAAGGCAAAGCGCCTTCCACACTCAGAGAAAGAAATATGGAAGTCATTCGCAGAATGTAGCAGATCATGTTTGCGCGTGTGGGTTTTAGGGTATTATGTTTTGATTTGTTATATGATTTCTTTCATTTATTTTAGTGTGACTATATAGCATGACTATAGTGAAAATGTGCTCAATAGGAAAGTATTTGTAGAACCTATACAGAATTGTATGCTGTCATGGGGAGGGAGGGGGGTAGTGGGGGGGAAGGTGTGGGGGGGGATAAAATCTTAATTTTAAAAAAGTGATTGTAGAACATTAAAAAAATTAAAAAATAAAAAAAAAGTGTTTATGAGAGCTGCAGGCTGTTATCTGTGAGAAGTACTGACTCTTCTGATACTAACTGAAGCTTTTCTCTAGCCCAGAGCAAAAAGAGGAGGTCAAAGAGTAGTCTTCACTAATTGCACCGAGGTGGCCAGCCAAGATCCACAGATGCCTGATCCAGATGAAGATGAGGTGTGGTATAATCTCTTGTTGACAATTTCTGGGACGTAAGGATATAATATAAAATGAATTAATGTGTAACTCTGGAGCTAGACGTTGACTCTGTAGCTGAACAGTGTATTAAAGGATTATTGCTTTATGAAAATAAAATCAAGTCTGTGCTGCCGCCAAACTAAAAGGATTTGCCACTTCCTTAAAATTTGTTGCTTTTGTGTCATGACGGCAACAATAATAACAATGATACGGACAAATTTTAAAAAGTTAATGTTTTATTTCACAGTCAACTTTTTTAATGTACAAATTATAACACTGAGAATCATTTATTATCTACAATCAGACTGATATGCACCTGAAATTACCTTGGGCTAATCCACGTACCGAATGAAGAGTTCGATACTGAAGTTATTCAAATATGTAAAACTTTTATCTTAAATTTTAAATACCAGAAAAAGGCTTTTCCACCATTTTTGGGTAGATGTGAAGGAAACTTTTTCTCCTTCTAAATGAAGAACTTAATAAATGAAAGCAAAAGCTCTGAGTGATAAAACACCAAGTGAATTCTGTGCTTCTCTAACTTTTCCTATTCCACAGAGAGCCAATGAGCAGAAGCAGCTGGAAGGAATGACTCCTGACCATGGATTCAGGTGGAAATCTTTCAGTCAGGATTATACACATTATCCACTACTCCTTTCCATGGGCAGCACTATCACTCAAATGTTCTTTCTCCTAGAACCCAAGTTTAAGGACTAATCTTCCCATGGCTCTGATGCTTCTTGAGCTGCAACCCAAACCACTCCAATGGAAATTCTTTGGTATCACAGATGTATATGCTTCCTGTTCCCACAACCAGACTTGGTCCAGGGAAAGTCTTGCAAAAATCTAGATCTTAATCTGTTCTACAAACACCAGGAAGAATCTCTTCTTATTGTTCTTATGTTAGTTCTCTGACTCATAATCCTACAAATGTCCTACTTTTGAATAAAATACTTTCCTGACTGAAGTTTTAAGATAATGAACAAACTGTAGTCACCACATCATCATCATTAAATATTTAATGTGCTACTTTAAATGTCTTAAATATTTATTAAGTGCTTACTATGTACAAAGCACTTATCAAGCTTACTTTTCTCATTAGGCAATCCCCTTTGCCATGTCTGGCACATGTACTACCTATCCCTTCCCTCTTTTTGGCCACAAGACTATTAAATATGCCCATAATGTGCCTGACTCATCCCTTCTTCACCTTCCCATTTCTACCCTGTCTAAGCACTTAGCACTTTGGTGTACATATTTATATATTTCTCTGTACAAATTATTCAACCAACAAGCTTTACTTCAGTCAGCAAGCACTTAAAATATACCAGATACTGTGTGGAAGTGCTAGTGATGCAAAGAAAAGCAAAAAAGACTCCTTGCTCACCTTCAAGGAGTTTACAATCTCGCTTTTAATTCCAAGGAGGGAGAAGGACAATATGTAAATAAACAGTTATTTAAAAGGTAAATACAGAATAGATGACAGGTAGAGGAAAGACAAAAGTCTAAGGGGGGGAAGGAATTGAGAAAGATCTCAGGACAGTGAAATCTAAGCTGCTTCTTGAAAGAAGGCAGGGGAGTATATGTTTCTTTCACTTTCATTTATGTACATATATCCAGACTCTGCCTAAACTGGTATTACTCAGACAAAATTAAGAGTATCCTACTAACATGACAAAAGAGACTTTGTTCCTATTCATTTAACTGAGATTTTAAAGGTATCCACTATGCTTTAAATAAGAAGAGGTATCAGTATCCCCTGCTAGAAATAAGTGGCACAACAAAGCCTCAGTTAACTAACTAGGACTCAATAACTCAAACTGTCAAGAAACCACAACTTTAAGAGAGGAAACTAACTCACAGGAAAACAGGTGATCACATTTAGTCAAAAGAAACACTGCAGACACATCTTACAATCACTGCCCATTCAAGCCAATCTCTTATAGCTAAGAAACGTAGTAAGTAATAAACAATTTTCAGAAGATAAATGGCACAGTAAAATGTTCAATACTCCAAAATTCACCTTGAGGAACATATATCTAGAGTTGGAGAGATCTCAGAAGATATCTAGTTTAACCAAGTAAAAACCTGAAGATGAGAGAGGTGACAAGCCCTGTCGGAGGGTCACAAAAAGGCAGTAAACGTGGCAGAGGGAAAACAGAGTCTCTCCGGATTCCAACATCAATACTCGTTGCTACTCTACCGCACTGCTAAGGGAAGCGGTCAGGAAACAGGCTAACAGCCCTGACATTAAGTGCAGTCAGACTGCTGTTGCCTTTTGAAACTTTGTCTTTTAATTCCTGTTGGCTGTCATCTCTTCTCACCTACAGTCAGTATTTCCTATTTAATAAAGCTGCTAAGCACACCAATACATTTTAGAAAGATTTTCAATCACAAGGGATAAAACAATAACAAAATTGCCAGTTAACCTTCTACTGACTACAAAAACAAAATCTGTCTTTGTCCTCTCAAAGCTGGTATTGTAAATAAAAGCATATTATACTAATTTGCCTTAAGATATGAACCCAATTTAACTTTTTTTGTTATGAAAATTAATTATCCATATTGTACAGTAATGGTTTTGTGACTTCCATTTTTCTATCTCCTTCATACCAGAAGGCCAGATGTCACTTTTCCTGCTTACTGTACCTGTCTTTAAATACCCTGTTCCATTCTACTTAGATGGGACAATTTAAGAAGTCTTCTTAACATTAAAACTATGCCAAGGGCTGACAGATACATAGAGTGCTTTAAATATTTAAAGCATTTTATATGAATTATCTCATTTAATCATTACAACCTATTTGAAATACTAGGAAGAGACTTTGTGAAGCTAAGTGACTTGCCCAGTAAACAGAAGACATACTTAGCCCTGGCCCTTGAGCCTCTAAAGATAGCAACTTTCCATTCCATGGTGACTTTTGGATGTAGTATAAATTAAGGTTGAGATCTTTTTTTTTTGGGGGGGGGGGGGGAAGGGGAGGAAATGCAACGTGTATTTTAAAAGCTTAAGTTAATGAGCAGAACCAGGAGAACACTGTATACTGTAACAGCAACATTGTGCAATGACCAACTTTGTTAGACTTAGCTCTTCTGAATAATGCAATAATCTAAAACAATTCCAAAACACTCATGATGGAAAATGCTATCCATATCCAGAGAAAGAACTATGGAGTCTGAATGTAGATCAAAAGTATACTATTCCCTCCTTTTTTTACTTCTTTTTTCCCTTTTGCTCTGATTCGTTTTTCACAACATGACTGATGTGTGAATATGTTTAATATGATTATGCCTGTATAGCCTATATCAGACTGCATGGTGTCTGGGATGGGGCGTAGGATTTAGAACTCAAAATCTTACAAAAGTGAATGTTAAAAACTAAAATAATTTTTTTTTAAAGATTTAGCTTAATTTCACTACTTCTTAGTGGGTTAAAAAAATTCATGCTGCAATGCCCTCTCTTTTCGTTAAGGACAAAATGGGGAAGAAAATTTCCTTTATTTTTTGCCTTCTACTGCAAGCACCACTGGAAAAAAATCCACTGCTTACTCAGTTTTCTATTAAAACAATTTGATACTATAACCTCTTTTACATTTTAAACTCAAAAAATGTCATTATTTCCTCCCTCTCTTAGATGAGTAAACAACCTTCAAAAATGTGAAGTTCTGCACTGTGATTATATTCATGTCACCCAGCCTTTCATCCATTACTTACAAAGCTCTTCTATTTCATATCTGTGAAAAGAGAGGACTGGGCAAAAAGGTGCTATTGCAAAACTATTAGAAAAAAATCCAATCTAGCAAAACCTCACATTCTGTGACTGCTGCAGTTACTGTCTATTTTTACAACTTTCATTTGGAAGATCAACAAGACCAGCTTTTGCTGTCAAGCTGGAACCTAGAGGAAAATGAGGAGAAAGGAAAACAGCAGTGGAACCAAACTTTATTTGTAAAGCCCACTGAGCATTAAACCACTCAGAGAAATTTTAAAAAAACACAGTTTTTTCAAGGTTATTTGTCAGATAAGGAAGACACTGTGAAATTTACTACTTTGGATATGTTTAGGTAAGTAAAAGGCACACATAAGTTCACTAGGGCACATGACGGACCAATAAAACAACCCAGAGACAGAAAAGCAGTCCAGCAGGTGTGCTATACTACCTAGGGGCTGAGCACAGCTTACTCTGTCTAAAGTTCCTTCTGATACACATGTTCAGCTTGCAAGTCCTATCTACTTTCTTGGACCTATCAAGCAAATACACAATGTGAAAAAATAACCATCTCTAAATGAACTATATGGAACTTTCACTAGCTTAAAATAAGTATTTACATATATGTACATATATATGTATATATCCACATGGCTCAAGAATATTATATAAGTTTACAGTCAGAATGAAATATACAATTTGTCTTTTAATAAAATAAAAATGTAAAAATGAATTAAACACAAATTTGTAACTACTTTTCAGATGAATATTGAAGTATATATGTACATTTTATTTCATAAAGATACGAAAGTTTTAAAGAATAACTGCAACTTGGGGCAGTATATAAAAAATATTCATGATTCTATCCTTCAGCATTATGCACAAAGAGAAATAAATTGTTGTAACTGTTAATGGCAACAGAAACTTCTAAAACAACGAAGACCAATTTGTCTCTATGTCCATAATACATTGTCATAACCAAGTTGCATGAAACATCTGTTAATGCTCATTCCAAAAATACTAGTGTCTACTCTGAACTGAGAAACACATACTACTCTGCGTCTAGAGAGTAGTCAAGGGAAAATAATTTCAAACCTTAAATTTATGACAGCAATGTTCATTCCAGCTAATACTCAGATATTATTTAAAACCTCAGATATTATTTCACCTGAATGTGAATTCTATTATAGTTACAACCCAGCTGAATGGACAGACTGAATATAACTCCTTTGCAAAAACCTTTGAGGGAACTGGTTTTAGAATTTTAGATTTTTTTTTTTTGTTTAGAATTTTAGAATTGTAAGTTTCTCTCCAATACAGATAATTGTTTTCATTTTACCAGACAAGGCCATTATGTTTATATTTAAAGTAAAATCATGTTGTTTTAAGACTCAAGATCTCTGAAACATGGAATTCAAAGTTTTAAATATCTCCTGACAAATTTCAAAGATGATAAACAAATAAATAAATGGAGAAAGCTCTACATCTGTTTCTGAAGGAGAACAGTTCACTACAAATTTTTCTAAAAAGAAAAGCTATTTAAAAGGCCAAAACATTTGCCTTATTTAAGTACCAAGAATCTGCCTAATAAGAGAAAAATTCAAGATAAAGCTAACAAACCTGGCAATGCAGGGGAAAGTTCATTGTATCCTCCAAATGAAGCATTCCGGACAAGCTTTCGGCCATCAATTCGTGGAGGAAATACAAGAGGCGAAACCCCAGTACAGGAAGAAAACCTACGTCGCTGTGGACTCTCCTCTTTCATGGCTTAGAAGCTCTGTTTAAGGTATATGCTCACACTGGAGGCTAGTTAGAATAGCAGGATAGCAACGGCAGCCTTTTCCTTTACGTTCTAGTGTAGTATAAGCAAAGGACAAATACACAACAGCAAAGGAGAAGGACCAGAAGACTGTCAAATCAGCAATAAACAGAGACAGGAATAGAGAGATGGATGGAAAAGGGCATTAAGCCATGCTGCTGCGTTTTTTCCAAATTAATTGATAAACCGGAAAGGCTTCTCCCTTCCATTTCACATCAGATCACACTTTCGATTGAACTGCTGCTTGCTGCCTTAGAAACACAAAACAGAAGTCATTTCTTGGAGATGCAGAATGCAGTAATGAAATCAATTTCACTTCTCATTTTAAGAATTGTAGGCTTGCTCCACAGTCATTGTTTTAAGTCCCCTCCCCTCTTTACTCCCCTATTCTTTCCCTATGAAGCTTTGCACATTTCAGAAACAACTATAAAAACAGAACATGGTTTGTATTTAACAGATACTTCTAGAGGTATATCTAGTCCACCTTCTGTTTCAGTCATAATTAAAAATTCATAAAGAAAGCTATTCTCTCAAGTACCATGCTCCAAAGATATTATCAGCAAAAGCAGTGAACATTTAGTTTCAGCTTTAACAGAGCTAAAAATGTGAGAGTGACAAATTAATGCAAATGAATCAAATACAGATTAAAATGATCTTGTAATAATGATCTTGCACGCCTAAAGAAAAGCTCCCCAGAAACAAATTTCACTGAGATATAATCTACAATTCTTCAATTTATCAAAATATTTGGCATAAAATCAATTACCACATGCCTTTCATTTAAAACTCTCCTCATATTTGCATTTTAAGCTGCTTTCCAAAGAAAATTTAAAAACTACATTACATTTTAAACTGTATATGCCATATCATTAAATCTACCAGTAGAGCAAACAGAAGGTCAATTTATGCTAGCAATCTAAAGGCAAAACCATTGTGACAGCTTCCCAAATAACTTTAAATGTCAAAGAAATTTCATCTAACAGTATCCAAAATTTGATGCTTCTACCTTAGCTAATATTAGCATTTGACAAGTATTCTGTACCTATTTACATTCTTTTGTTTGGTCTAATGACAAATCCTCCTACCTGATCATTAGCACCCAGTGACCTGGACAGCAGCTGATTCAGTTACCACTTGTCAAGATCCTTCTATGTCCTCTCACATGATGAAGTATCCTTCCCTGCTGTGCATAAACTTTACAGCTACCTCCTTTTTCTTACAAAATAACAGAAGTCCATAAAGCTTTTCAGTACTATGGTTCCTTTTGGCAGTTTGGTGAAGTCTATGCACCCTTCTCAGAATAATGTTTTTAAATGCATAATATAAAATGCATAGGACTGCAAAAGAAATAATTATATTGAAATACTATTGAAAAAACAAGGTCACAGACCCCAGGTTGAGAACTGCTGAAATAGAATACCACTGATACATCCAAAACTGTTTTTTTTTTCTTCTGAAATCAAAGGAAAAAAAGGATTATTCTGTGCTATACACTCAAGGGGGAAGAGGGGCAGTGAGAAGAAATTCATTCTTACTTATAGTAGTTTGGTAACTTCTAACTTACAAAAGGCAGGGAAGACACTGAGGAAAGGAAAAGTCTAAACAGCTTTTCTTGTTCGCACCTTGGCTGGATCATAACATAACTTTATCCCTGGCCCTGTACGGTAACTGCAATCAAACAGTCTTCTAGCTAACATTCTACAGCAGACAAAAACAATCCCTACTAAAAAATGTTAGATAACATTATCACAATGGCTCAAAGGAATGTGAAAAAACTGTCCACAACTTCTTTCCATATCCTTACAAACCACCTGTAAAATGGAATACTATCTGTCACACACTCCAAAAGTCTTTAAGCACTACATAAACACTAACTCCTATTAGTTAATACACTTTTCTATTCTCACTTAGTCTCACTCTTCTTTCTAAGATGCACCCCCTTTTTCCCAAGCTCCATGATTATAAGCCTCATGATTATAAGCCTAAAGCAAACACTGATATCTCAAATGATCAACCACTGAGATATTTTCTACAGTGCTATCTTGTGTACACCTGAATGGTAGTGGAAATATACCTCATTTCAACAAAGATTTTAAAATGCTGATTTGGCAAAAAAAAAAATTCTAAATATTCACTTCAAGAATTCTCTTAGGAAGGACACTAGGAATTTGGAAACCTCAGTTCTGGTTCTGGTTCTACTAATAACCTACCTTATCTACCTTACTAGGTTATTGTGAAGATTAAAGGAGATAATGCTTGTAAGTTTAATCTGAAAAAGGTGTTATCAAGTTTTAATGGTACATTTTTCCAAAATTATATGCAGTTTAATGTTGTAAAGGCCACTGTAAGTTTCAATGCTTAAGTCCTTTAATGTCAGTTTAAAAATAATAACAAAATCAAAGCATGGAAATTGCACATACTTCCAGTTAAAATGGCAATATGAGGGCCCTAAATCTTCCACAAACATTCCAATAAAGTTCTAAAAGTACCCCAGCAGGTACAATAAGAAAATCAAAGAGAAATAACTATAAGCATCTTTATCCAGTCCAGAGTTCGTGAACAAAGACTTCCAGAAGCCTGTAGATTATCAGAGTGGCAATAAGCCAGATGAGACAGATGGCATAGTCTCAGGCAATGCATTTACAACCACTGCAGGACACAGGGTCAGTATAACAGCTTGAGTAAAACCCCAACCAACCAGTGAAGAAACCATAGAAGATAGGGCCAGAGCATTATTTGTGGAACAAAGTGCCTGGGGTCATGGAGGAGGCCTATGATCAGCAGAATTAACAGTATCTCACAGGGACCTACTGGGGCCAGAGCAAGGCACAGAGCTAGGTCCCAAATGAGGACTGCGCAAGGAGGAGAGTGAGAAAGCAGCAGAGCCAAAACCTGATTCAAATCACGGAGAGACTAAGCAAGAAGCCAAGGTCTTCCTACAAAGGGTGGGTCATAGCTTTAGCCACCACACACCTGTCACGGCAGAGGCAGCAGCGTCCAGACTAGAGAGGGAGGAGGACCAAGTAGAATCTCTCCTGAGCCATCAAAGAATGCAGGAGGGAGTACAATGCAACCTAAGTCAGAGACCTGAACCAAAACCTGAGGCTAGAGACATGAGTAAAGTGAAGAAAACACTGGACACAATAGCGACATTATAGATTGAAAGAAGTCTAAGAAGTGAGGGCCCCCACCCCCTCAAAAAACCCAAAACATCTGCAATAAGGTAAAGCAGAGTCACAGAGGAAAAACAAATAGCTTGGCTGTAAAGGTTATAAAAGTATCCGAACAAAATGAAATAAGAGGAAAAACATTGGAAAGAGAATAAACTGACTAGAATAGAGGGCAGAAAATCTGAGAGATACACTAAAAAATAGAATGGAGGAGTTATAAGTAAGTAAATCCATGAGACAGTAAATATTAGTCAAGAGATTAGAAAAAACAGGTTAAGACATAAGGTGTCTATTATCAAAAACTAACCTAGAAAATGGGTTGAGAAGAGATAATTTAAGAATTACTGGACTTCCTAAAAACCATGATACCATACTTCATAAAATCATAAAAGAAAACTATCTGCAATCTATTAAACCAAAGGGGCATGTGATGTGTAAAATGGATATTTCGATTATATTAAATTACAAAGTTCTTATACAAATAAAATCAGTGTAGCCAAGGTTAGAAGCAAAGTAGAAAACTGGAGGAAATTTTTCGTATATGGTCTCTCAGATGAAAGACAGATTTTTCAAATACATAAAAAACTTTGTCAAATAATAAATAATTTAATCTTTATTACATACAAATCACAACAGCTCATACTTTTATGTAGCAGCTTACAGCTACAGAGTTAATTAAGTAATTAACATATTCTTTAGTCTGATTCTCCTAATAACATTGGGGGGTCCTCTAACACAACCATGTTATATGATATGCATAAGTATGAGGAAAGCCCAGATTCTAGAGGTATAATCCAGCACTGAAAAGAGTTTTAAAATCACTTAAGTATCAAACCTAGAGTAGGAAGAAAGTCAAAAAGATGATAAAACCAATCACAAAACAGATAATCAAGTATTTATAGGGCAACTACTATAGCAAGACTTTAAAAAAATACATATTTATAAAATATTCTGCACATAACAGGACGTAGGAGGGATTTATATTAACTCAGCAACAAGCAAAACAAGCCTCCTTACACTGCACACAGTTTATAAAATAAAAAAAACCATTCTCTATCTCTGGCAGTTCAGGCTAAGTAAAAAAAGTCTATTAATAACTTTTTAAAGAACATACAAATTAAGAAGAAAGACAATGACCTTTGCTCCAAAATAGAAATCCATGCAAAAAGGTTCTTCATCCACTCCCATCCCTTTGAAAACAGGAAAGGCACTGAAGCTGTTTAGGCTCAAGAATATTCAAGGCTCACTGATGATAATACAGTATGACAATTCTAAAACACAACCTTATTATCCTACAGTGACCTGAAAAGAAATCTGCAAGTTCCATGTTATCAGCGTTTAACATGATCAATATAAATGCTTTTCAGAGCATATAAAACAAATAAAGGCCAAGTGTTTTCAAACATATCAAGAATATTTTACTAAGTAATATTCAAAGGAAAAAAAATCTCCCCAACACAGACACACAGACAGACACACACAGACAGACACACACCTTACCCACACACCCAATGTACCAGAAGTAGAGTACTCAACTAAAAAATATTAGGGGAATTAACTACCATGTGGAATAACTTATATTTATCAAGCACTTTAAAATCTGTGAAGCACTTTCAAACACTATGACATTTAAACTTCAATCCAATACCTTTTTGACAGTTATACTGACCAAAACCGAGAAAATTGCCCAACAGCAAAGTCAGGTGGAACTAAATTCAGTTTAAATATTCCACAAGAGAAATTTTCTCAGAATTCTAGCTTGGAATACACATCTCCCACTGCAGTATTGGTTGGAAGTAGAAAGTCCCCTTTCCCTAGCACTTGTCAGGTTGTGGAAAGAGTGAGTGCCCTCAACTCCAAGCCATTAGTGTAGATATTTTGACCTGACTTCTCTAGCAAGACAGGAACTATGCGAAAAAGAGGACATATTAGTCATTTGGATGATTAAAATGTTCCAGAAAAATAGGCAGAAATTACCCAAAAAAATCAAAGTTTCAATTCACAACATGGAAGCCACAAAAAAGGCAATAAAGACAAATAAATAAAGCTTTTATGAACTGATGCAGACTTGAAATAGCATAACTAAAAAAATACAAAGAGAATAACTACAACAGTGTAAACAAAATAAAAAAATTAAAATGAATGCTGTCTCATAATTATAATAAAGCTTGACCCTTGAAAAGAAAATGCACCTTTTCCTATTCACTGTAGAGGGGAAAACTACAAGTGTGGAATATTGCATAAAGTGTCAAATGTGACTTATTTTTCTCTATCTTTTTAAATCTTTGTTATAAGAAATAGTTTGCGAGTAAGGAAGGAAGATATGTTTGGAAGTGCACAGGATATGTTACAAAGCACCAGTAAAATCAAAATAACAAATCTAGAGCTAGAATGGAAGAGACCTCCAAGGCTACCTAGTCCAGCTTAGCAGAAAAAGAAACTGCAGCCCAGACGAAAGGTGGGATTTAAATGCAGGTCCTCAGACCCTAGAGCCAGGTACTTTTTTAAAAAATTAAGCCAAATTTACTCAAGGAGGAGGCTACAATTAGTATACATATGTTCTATTTTTCAGTGCCCTGGCCAGACTGTTACAGCCCCAGCAAAATGAGGGTTTAGGGAGAAATGGAAAAAGAAACTGAAAAAAAGATAAACAAGAAGATTAGGAACTCAGAGGAAAGAATACCCTATGGATTTATAGGATCCTGGGGGCCTCTTCCTTCCATCAATCATCAGCAAGCATCCTGCTCCCTGGTTACCCCTTTTCTTTTCTTTCCACACCAGAAATCACTTCCCCACCCTCCACACTCCTCACCTCCTCAGCTTCCTTTAAAGCACAACTCAATTATCACCTCTTAAATAGACCTTCCCTTTCCCTGGAATTATTCATCTTCTTTCTTTCTCGGTTATTATTTTTCAGTTAATTACTGTGTACACCATTTGTACCCAGGGGTACAGTATATTTTCTGAGGGAAGGGGCTATGTTTGTTTCTTTCTATTTCCTAAGTATCAAAATGTCTTTTGCACAGAAAGAACTTAATAAATATGCATGGAATTGTGGTGAATTTTGTTCTGTGAACCCTGAGAATGTATGGATGCTTCCAAATAGAGAGTCCCTCCTATTTATGAAGACCATAGCAAGAGTGAAACGGCTTTGTTTTAGTTTGTTTTTTTTTTATTTTTTTTTTTTTACAGCTAGTTAGCAAGCAAAGTAAAAAGGGGGAAGGGAGTAAAGAAATCCATTGACATCATGCCTCTGAACCCACAAATTATTGTTTTTTCATGATCTTTCTCCAATTCTGGTCTTTTACAAATTAACATTCATTAACATTCTTGTTCACTTGACAATAGTCTAAATTTTAATTGCCTGAGAAACTAAATTTTATTCAACCTACTGCTGGCCTATGTCTGTATCTCGCTGCTCCTGCCTAAGCAAAAGGGCTTTCCTAACTTTATATCCATCCTTTACCACTCCCATCACATCCCTGCTTTTAGGTTACTCGGTATTTTTATTGTTGTTTTTCAATGTCTTATCTTAATATATGTCATATACATACACCATATCTTTACCAGTTAAGTCTTATGCTCATTAAAGTGGAGACTGTGATTTACTCCTGCCTTAATCTCTAAGGTATCAAAGTAAGAGTAGATGCTAAGTATGATTTTGTAGGGTTTATTACTGTTTGTTAAGTTTTATCAGGTAATTTTCTTTTGCTGTTCAATGAGTATTTCTAAAGTTAAGGAAGGAAATTAACAAGCAATTTAAAAATTAAAATAATTGTGACTTTAAAAAAGTAATTTTAAAAATGTTACTGCATTAAAAATTCAAACTTTAAAAAGAAACATATTTAAAAATATATTTAACATATATTATTGTGAAACGAAGGAAACTGTCTAAAAATGCCAAATTTCATTATCATTCTTTTTTTACCAAAAAAAAAAAAAATGCTAAATCTCTCAAGGAATCAAATAATTTAATACTTATATATGCTAGCAGTATTATTCACAACTCTAATTTTTAAAAATTCAGTCTGACTGACCTCCTTATGTGTCTTACCTATAACAGAAGAATTGCTTCGGTTCATAGAGAAAACTGATTCCTTGTATTGATTCTGTCTAACGTTGAAGCTAATGAATGCGCCCTGTGTTTTCCACACTGTGTTTTCGAGGCAGCATTTAACGTTGTCACTCTAGGGACTTGGCATAACACCTTCAGACTGGTAATGACATTCACCTTTTATTTTATGGGCTTTGCAAGCAGATCCCAAACAAAATCCTTTTCACAATTTCCTTGCCAAGAGTATCAATGAATATCAGCAAATGGGGAAAGAGTGGGAGAAAAATGCATTTTTATGCAGACATAAAGAAAAGCACAATTATCTGATATAAGATCTGATTATTATTATTCACAATGAATAATGTATGAAACTACAGTAGGGCTCTATCTTTAAAAATCAGTGTAGAATGACATTACTGAGTTGTGACAAAAGTCTAAATAGAATATTTTGTGGTGTTTTACTACACACACACACACACATGCACACCCCTCTGCCAAAACAATAGTACTTAGAAAATGAGCTTACATCCTTACATGCACCAATATACTGAGATAAAGAAGTATTTTCTTGGCCACCACCCCAATCCCCCCAGGTTCATGGACATCCTAAAATCTATTCACAGGCCTCTTAAGAAGCTGTAATTTAGCCTCCAGATTCCTCGGTTTAGACCCTGGTATTGTTTATAGAGTGGGTAGGGAAGACAAGGGAGAAGTTAACAAAGTATTTGTCTTTGTGAAACATTCAAAATATTCAAAAATAACATAAAATCAGTAATACCTTAGTTGAGATACCAGTAAGTAGTTAAGAAAATACTGTATTAAAACTATGTTTTGATCCTAAAGAATGAAAAATAAGAATCTATCCAATAAAGGCAAAATTTGTATATGAATTTGACTTGTCATCCTACACTTTAATCTTTTTCATTGGTCTTTCTAACTTCCAATGACAGACTATCACATTATATGTGGATCATGTGATGGATACGCTCTAAATTCTCTGGCCCAAATCCTAGAGTAAAATTAAACAAGATTTTCAAAGATAAAGAATTATGTGAAATCAAAATCAAAATGTGTTTGGAAAGGCTACCTGGAGGATATAACTCAGGAAAAATGAAAATACTGACAATTTTAATTCCCTCCATGAATTAATGATTCAGTCATCACTCAGGTAAGATGTTTTTCTATTAGCTCACTGTCTCTCACTCGATCCATTTATTAAGCAACCACTATGTGTAAGATAGAGTTTTGAGCAATAGGAGACACAAAGATGAACATGACTGTGTTCGATTCAGAGGAGGTTAGGATATCTTCCATTTACAAAGTACTTTAAGACTTGCCAGATTCTTTTGATGTACTAGCTCACTATTGCTATTATTATTCCCATTTCACATATGAGCAAACTGAAGCTCAGAGACATCAGGTGACTTGTTCATGGTCACACAGTGGGTGGGTAAGTCTGGATTTGAAGCCAGATCTTTTTTTTTTTTAATTTATTTATTTAACTTTTTACATTCATTTTCACAAATTTTGGGTTCCAAATTTTCTCCCCTTTTATCCCCTCCCCCCCACCCCAATACCCCAAGCAATCTAATTTTCCCTATCTCCAATCTGCCCTCTCTTCTGTCATCCCTCCCTTCTCTTGTCTCCATCTTCTCTTTTCTCCTGTAGGGCCAGATGACTTTCTATTCCTCCTTAACTGTATGTCTTCTTTCCTAGTTGCAACAACAATACTAAACAGTTGTTCCTAAAACTTTGAGTTCCAAATTCTCCCCATCCCTCCCTCCCCACCCATTCCCTTTGGGACGGCAGGCAATTCAATATAGGCCATATCTGTGTAGTTTTGCAAATGACCTCCCTGATAGTCGTGTTGTGTAAGACTAACTGGATTACCATCCCTCCTAACCTGCCCCTCATTGTTTCTCTTCTGTCTTTTGATCCTGTCCCTCCCCAAGTGTTGACTTCAAATTGCTCCCTCCTCCCTTTGCCCTCCCTTCCATCATCCCCCCCCCCTTGCAATATCTCCTTCTCCCCCACTTTCTTATACTGTAAGATATGTTTTCATACCAAAATGAGTGTGCATTTCACTCCTTCGTTTAGTCAAATGTGATGAGGGTAAACTTGTTTTTTGTTTTTTTGTTTTGTTTTTTTTTTTCTCAGCTCTCCTCTTTTTCCCTCCACTAAAAAAAACTCCTACCTGCCTCTTAAATGACATATAGTTACCCCCTTCCATTTCCCCCTCTTTCCTCTCACTACATTTCTCTCTCACCATTTACCTTAATTTCTTTTAAGGTATGGTCCCATCCTATTCAGTTCAACCTGTGCTCTCTATCTCTGTATGTGTGTGCATGTGTGTATGTGTGTGCATGCGTGTACATGTGTATGTGTGGTCCCACCAACTACCCAGATACTGAAAAGTTTTAAGAGTTAGAAATATTGTCTTTCCCTGTATGAATGTAAACAGTTCACTTCTGGTAAGTCCCTTAAGACTTCTCTTTGCTGTTTCCTTTTTCATGCTTCTTCTCATTCTTGTGTTTGAAAGTCAAATTTTCTTTTCAGCTCTGGTCTTTTCATTAAGAATGATTGAAAGTCCTCTGTTTCATTGAAAGACCATATTTTCCCTTGAAGTATTATACTCAGTTTAGCTGGGTAGGTGATTCTTGGTTTGAGTCCTAGTTCCTTTGCCTTCTGGAATATCCTATTCCACGCCCTTCGGTCCCTTAATGTAGAAGCTGCTAGATCTTGAGTTATCCTGACTGTATTTCCACAGTACTGGAATTGTTTCTTTCTAGCTGCTTGCAAGATTTTTTCCTTGAGCTGGGAGTTCTGGAATTTGGCCACAATGTTCCTAGGAGTTTCTCTTTTTGGATCTCTTTCAGGTAGTGATCGATGGATTCTTTCAATACTTATTTTGCCCTCTGGTTCTAGAATGTCAGGGCAGTTTTCCTTGATAATTTCATGGAAGATGATATCTAGGCTCTTTTTTTGATCATGACTTTCAGGTAGTCCCATAATTTTTAAATTGTCTCTCCTGGATCTATTTTCCAGGTCAGTTGTTTTTCCCATGAGATATTTCACATTCTCTTCCATTTTTTCGTTCTTTTGGTTTTGTTTGGTGATTTCTTGGTTTCTCGTAAAGTCATTAGACTCCATCTGTTCCATTCTAATTTTGAGAGAACTATTAAATTCAGTGAGCTTTTGAGCCTCCTTTTCCATTTGGCTCATTCTGCTTTTGAAAGCATTCTTCTCCTCATTGGCTTTTTGAACCTCCTTTGCCAATTGAGTGAGCCTATTTTTCAAGGTGTTAATTTCCTCAGCATTTTTTTGGGTCTCCTTTACCAAGGTATTGACCCATTTTTCATACTTTTCTTGCATCTCTGTCATTTCTCTTCCCAGTTTTTCCTCCACCTGTCTAACTTGCTTTTCAAAATCCTTTTTGAGCTCTTCCAAGGCCTGAGCCCACCCTCCACCCCCCCGGGGTGTCTGGGGTACGGAGGTCCCGCCCTCCACGTCTTTCCCTGATGGCAAGAATACGTCTTCGTCATCAGATCCGAAGGTCGGGATCATTTGCATTTGTTGGAAAAAACTCTCTATAGTCTTATTTTTCTTCCCTTTTCTAGGCATTTTCCCAGCCAGTTACTTGACTTCTGAGATTCCTTTCCACCCTCGCCTGGATCCGCCCAGTTAGTGCTTGGCCTCTGAGATTCAAATGGGCTTTCCACGGCAAGCTTTAGTTCTGGCGCTGGGGTGGAGGCAGGGCCGCCTCCCAGGCTCAGTTCCCTCAGGGGCTTTATGCAGAGGCCTTCAGTAATAGAGCGGGGTGGGGGCAGGGCCGTCTCCCAGGCTCAGCTCCCTCAGGTTTTATGCAGAAACCTTCCGTAATGAAGATCCTGCCTGCTGCTGGGGGATTCCTGAGTCCCGGGCCGCTGCCGCCTCAGCTGCCGCCGCCGCTTCCTCCCGAGGGGGCCCGAGTCACGGAGACGCTCCGCTCCCCTCCTCCAGCCCGGCCTTCTCTCTCACTGACCTGTAGCTTCTGTGGGCGGAGGGACTTTCCGGGCTGCCGGAGCTTCCGTCTCTGAAGCCTGCTCGGATCAGCTTCTCTGGGGCCGCGGCCAGGGCAGCGCTGGCGGTGGAATCCGCTTTCCGGGGTGCAACGGACCCTGGGGACAGGTCTCCAGGGCTCCCTGGAACGGAAATCTCTTCCACTCTGTTTCTGCACACCTTGTATTGACCCAGAAGTTATGGGGGTCTCTTTTTACATTAATTCTATGGGCTTTGGTTTCGGAGCTCGTAAACGTGCGTCCTTCTACTCCGCCATCTTGGCTCCGCCCCCTGAAGCCAGATCTTCTTGACTGCAAATCTAACACCATTCATTATGCCAAGCTAGTAGAGGAAATAAGAGATTTCCTTCAATTTGATAAAGGAAATAAGACATACACAAATAACTATAATCAAAAATATAAATTACCTATACTTGCAACAATTCAAATTTAGGCAGTAGAAGAGTTTAGTACAAAGAAGTGGAACTAAGGGCAGAGGAAGTGAGGTGAATAATACACCTTAGTAAACTCATCCTGGGCTCATCATTTACCTTATGTGTTCACATTTACCAAATAGAAAAATTTTTCTGAAGTTCATTATTTATTATTTAGTTTTATGGGACCATCCAGTTCCATTGCATCTCAGATAAACTACCCTGCTCAATATTTGAGGAGGAGAGAAAAAGAATCAGTAGCATTCTCATCTACTAGCTGGAATTACGGATTCATAAATATGTACCACATCCCCATCACCTTTAAGTCTGTTACCATCACACGCAAAATAATAATATCTACAACCTTTGTACTGTATGGAAAGGAAGGTGTACTTCAGAAGATACACATTATCCACTGCTATCTACACTATCCTTTACAGTTTAAAAAGCAGTCTAGATGATACACAGTTTCCCATTTGCTGTGAACGGTAGCGTGCATTTAAAGTGCATCCTTATAGAGGCAGCACATGCAATGGACAGAGCGCGAGGCCTGGAATCAGAGCCAAGTGGGTTTGAATCTAGCCTCAAATACTACCACATGACTTGGAGTCAGCCACAAGATCAGAGCCTTAGTCTCTTCCTACGTAACGTGGGGATCCCAACGGCACCTACTTCACCACACGCTGCACAGATCAGAGGGAAGGGCGCGCAGAGCGTTGTCTGTGTGAACTGTTACAAGAGTTCTTAGTCTCACCGGTCTGTCATCTGGGAGAACATTACGTGCAATCCCTGTCATCTGTAAGTCTGCTTGCTTTGTTGGACAAAACACTAGGTTTGGAAAGGATCGGAGTTCAAATCCTACTTGGCTCTTTACCACCTACGTGACCTTGTGTTCATCACTTCATTTCCTTGGCCCTCAGGTTCCCTGACTGTAAAAAAAAAAGTTTTAACTAGATGAGGTCTGAAGTTGCTTCTAGCTCTAAATTCTGTGAAACCTAGTTAGCCAAACTGAAATTATAATAAAATAGCAGTCATGTCACCTATAACTCTACACTTCTTTTTCAAAAATTACCCAAGAAAAAATGAATGATTATATTTGGGAATAATAATAAAATAGCTGATATTTACAGCAATTTAAAGTTTGTGAAGCACCTTAAAATAAGTATTACTTCACCTGATCCTCCCAACAACTTTGAGAGGTGAGTGCTTTCATTAGCACCATTTTTAAGGGATGAAACTGTTATTACAAGAGGATGGATGACTTATTCATGATCACAAAGCTAAGGTATTTCTTGCACCTCAAATCCAATACATTATTTACTATGCCCCATTCCCTATTACTATGTAAGTATGAACCAATCTGTCTGAAAAAAAGTCCAATCAGTTCCCATATGACAGCCAGAGGCAGAAATTACCTATTTCAAATCAGTACTAGAAACAAAAAGATGTTTTTTATGCTTAATAATGTATATTTTGAAAATTCCATATTTAATGCTTAGTTTCTTTTTCTGTGCTTTTTTAATAGTCAAAAGTATATAAAATATATCCATTAGATTTAAAGAACACCTTAGGTTTTTAGGAATTTAGTTTAGTTATAACTAGAGATTTATCATAATTTGGCTTATGGTTCTGAATAAAGTTTCCTAAGCTGATAACAGAAAAATCCTAACTTCTTGAGTTTATAAAGTGGTATTTCATATTCTAAAATTTAAACCCAGGTTCTAAAGGATCTACATTTAAACAATAAAGGGTTAGTTACAGCACTCTAAACGATTAAACATAAATTCACCAGAAACAACATCAAACTCCTATTTCAAGTAATTTGGCAAGTTTTAGAAGTGCTCTCATAACAAAAGAGTTCATTGTGGGGATGGACAGGATTTAAACAGGCAGAAGTATTTTCTGGGTTGATGTAACAGTACGACTAAAGGCAAACAGTAGAAAAGAGTGAGGCTTGGAGAACAATGATGAAACTGGCTAGAAGAGAGGCCTGGGACTTGATATGTTGTCAAGGGAGAGCCACTGGAAGATTCTGAGCAGCAAAGTAACAAAACAATATTGGTCCCATTGGTCATGCGCCATTTAACACTTTTATGAGTAACTTCAATAAGGGTATTAACAGCATACTTATTAATACATGACAGATTTTTTTTAAAAAGTCCTAGAAGGAAGAGTTAATCTGTTGAGTAACAGAAAACAAGATCTTGAAGAGCAAGAGTGCTGACCACTCTAATAAGAAAAAATGAACAGAGATAAATATAACAGGGCAGAGGGGAACAAAAACCAACTTTACACATACAAAATGTTCTATTTTGTATGTAGCTATAAAGTAATCTAGGGAAAAAGTTACAGGTTAGTGAATGGACTAAATGGTCAACAATGTGGTAGGGTAGCCACAAAGACTAATTAAATCTTAGAAATTTTGTCTAAAAATTCATGATGTTCCATTCAGAGCATTAAAAACCACACTGACTTTTGTCTGGTTGGATAGCTGGAATCTCATTCAATCCTCTGTGCTGCACTGAAGAAAGCTAGAGAACATCCACAGGAGAGGAACCAGGATGGTGAAGAGTTTTGAGATCACAAAGTGTAAGTAACACTTGAAGGAATTAGGAGTACTTAGCTTGAAAATTAATGAGAGGTCTTCAAGTAAAAAATGGACTGCTACTTGTCAGATTTGATATAGAAGGAATTACGTTCAGATATGGTCTAGACTAGACCAGCGTTCCTTAAATTATGGATCACAAAGGAGTCACAAGTGGAAAAAGATTAAGAAGTGCTGGATTAGACAGCTTCAATGGGGTCTTTTTACCTCTAAGATTCTGTGATATTTTTTTAAAAAGTACAGTAACAATACTGAGAATCAGAGCAGAAAGGACTGAAGTCCAGGACACGGGCTAATAATTCCATATAAGCCTAAGACAAAAAGACTGAACAAGTCCATGAAATGATGGATGTAAGAGAATTTTAAATGATAAAAGAGATAAATCTTGGTAACCAAATTTAACAGATGAAAAACAGGAAAAAGAAAAGATTACTGCAATGTTTACAGCTTGAGTGACTGAGAAAATGGTGTTTCAGAAATAAGGAATACTGGAGGATTATGCTACGGGGTTGGTAGAAGGATGGATGACGGGTTCAAATCCTGAAAAAGTTGAGTTTAAGTTAAAATGAGGATTTTGGCAAATGGAAGGGTCCCTACAGGCAGCCAGTTTGTAGCTGAGAGGTCAAGGCTAAAAATGTAGATTTGAGACTTATAACAGTGGATATCAGACAGTATTAATTCACCAAGAAAAAGAATGGAGAAAGAGAAAGGCACAGAGTCAATGACTGGACCTTTGAGAATACTCACAAATAAGTAATGAGGAAAAGAAAAGGAGCAAGCAAAACATAGAATGGTCAGGGCAGTAGGAAAAGAATACATTAGTATTTTTTCTCTGGGTGATAGGAAAAGAATACATTAGCATTTTTTCTAAGTACACCTATTTATACCTAAAGCTATCATTTTTTTTCTCAAAAGACAGCTATAGAAAAGGAGAAGAAAATGGCAAACCACTCCAGTATCTTTGCTAAGAAAACCCTAAATGAGGTCATTGAAGAGTCAGACACAACTGAAACTGAACCACAAAACAAAAGTTGTAGAAAATTTTCAGTAATGAAGATTATTTTTTATATCTGTTTCAACAAATATTTAAAATTGAAATAACAATTCATTAAACTAATACCTATAACTGATACAAAAACTTAACCCTATCAGTAGAGGACTAGTCTTAATTACAATTAGACACATTCCTCTATACAAGGAGAACAAGATCTGAATCTAATACATAAAAAATTCTGTTAAACCAAACAAAAAGCAATGCAATGTTATTTTACACTATCAACCATTTTCATATGTTAAGAGATAAGCAGTTTTTCAAAAAGCACCAAAATTCAACTATATACAAAGAAAAAGCTAATACCAATTCAGAACTCAAAAGTATATTTTGAAATACACTTTCAGTTTTTTAAATGACAAGAAAAAAATTTCTAGTCAGGTGCAAGATGTTCAC
Organism: Bettongia penicillata ogilbyi; assembly: GCA_023548195.1. Classification (NCBI taxonomy): domain Eukaryota; kingdom Metazoa; phylum Chordata; class Mammalia; order Diprotodontia; family Potoroidae; genus Bettongia; species Bettongia penicillata. The sequence continues at coordinate 611,442 of JAJHZJ010000864.1, forward strand.
TAGTTACAGCCACAGTTACCAATAGTACTCCATCATCCACAGCCAACCCCAGTTTCTACTGCTAAAGCACATCACCATGTTAAGAGAACAGAATTATCTCCTGAAGAAAGCACTCATATTCCTAAGAAAAAAATATGTACTTCTGAACCATTATTTAAATTTTTATGGACCTACAAAACCAAACAAAAAATTGACATCAATATGTTTAATCAAAATTCCCATAAAAACTGAAGTCTAATAACTAATAAAACTAATAACTGATAGACTTTTAAAATGTAAATTTTTTAAACCTAGTACAATTAAAATGATTCAATTTACACAAGTTTCAAAAATATATAATTTATCTAAAGAACACTGTTTTTTTCTTAATACTGCAACTTAAAAGTCCATATTGGCTGCAGTACAAGCCGTCCTGAGTAAAAACTACTATGCTAAAGAGGCCACTAGAGGATGCTCAAGTACTGGACATGCTGATGTTAACCACATGAGAAATTTTTCTTGAAACATCTTGTTAGTGGAATGATAAAAATACAAATGTTAATGGATCACTGTAGACACAACAGTTCTTAAAAAATAATTTGAGAAAATAAATCTAGAACATACTAAGATACTAAGGGAATTAAACCTTCATAGAGGACTTTGAGGTAAGCTTTGAACTGCCTGATAAAAAGGAGAGAAAAGACAGAGTAATCGCGGGAAACAAACTAATCCATTTTGACTGGACTGGAGTATATATTGAGTAGTGGGAATTAAGGCTGGAAGGGGGTCCAATGATCAAAGGAATTGAAATGCCAGAGGTAAAGCAGACTACTTCATCATGTAAACAATAAAGAATCACTGAATACTTCCTAAGGTTGAGGATCACAATCAGAACTATTTTTAACAAATTATTTTTTATGTATTTTTGACATTCTTTTCTTTTTAAATTTTCAGTTCCAAATTCTCTCCCTCCCAATCCCTCTTCCACCCACTGAGAAAGCAAACAATATGACATCAATGTACATGCAGAATCACGCAAAACACATTTCAACGCTGGCCATATCTTTTTTAAAAAGTTAAAGTAGAAAGCTCAAATTTGCACTTAGGTTCATCAGTTCTCTCTCTGGAGGTGGACAACATTTCTTCACCATTAAGTCCTCTGAAATCACTGGATCATTGTACTGATGGAGCAGCCAAGTTTTTCCCAGTTGATCATTATTACAACAATGCTGTTATCATACACAGTGATCTTCCAGTTCTCCCTTCACTTTGCATCAGTTCATGTAGGTCTTGCCCTGTTTTTCTGAAACTACATTCTTCATCATTTCTTAGAGCACAGTAAGTACTTTCTACGCCACAACTTGTTTAACCATTCCCCAAGTGATGAATATTCCCTTGATTTCCAATTCTTTTCCACCACAAGAAGAGTTAAGACAAATATTTTTGTAATTTTAAGTTCTTTTTTTTTAATCTCTTTGGGATACTGACCTTGTGGTGGTATTGCTGGGTAAAAGAGTACGCACAGTTTTATAATCCTTTGGGCACAGTTCTAAATTGTTTTTCAGAATGACTGGAATAATTTACAACTCTGCCCATAGTTCATTAGTGTACCTAATTCCCCTCATCCCCTTCCAGTATTGTTATTTATGATAAATGTGAGGTGGTATCTCAAAGTTGTCTCAATTTGCATTTCTGTAATAAATTTAGAGAACTTTTTCATAAGATGAAAGATAGCTTTGATTTCTTCTGAAATCTGCCTGTTCATATCCTTTGACCATTTGTCAACTGGAGAATGGATCTTATTTTTATATATTTGATGCAGTTCTTTATATATCTGAGATGTGATGAGGCCTTTATCAGAGAAACCTAATGTAAAATTTTTTAATATTACTTGTCTATGGTACCTTTTAGCAAAATTTAGTTTCCCTGATTATCTCTGTCAATAAGGTCTATTTTTGTTTTGATTTGTCTGAGTTCATGACTGCTACCCATGCCTTTTTCATTTTATCTGAACCACAATTGATTCTACTAGTCATTTATTTTAACGCTGTATGTGGCTTTCTGTTTCAAGTATGTCTTTTGTAAACAACATATTACTAGATGCTGGTTTCTAATTCATTCTGCTACCATCCATAAGGTTGAGTACTCACCTCATTGTATGCCCATTTTCTAGTTTATTCTTTTCTTTCTCTTTATCTTATCTCTCAAAAGTCTACTTTGCTAATAACCACTTCCTCCCTTAATGTTCTCCTTTACTCTCTCTCCCTCTCCACCTCCTTTTCCCTTCCCATTTCCGTACTGGGTAAGACAGATTTCTATACACAAATAAGATACAGATACACATACACATACACACACACACACACACACACACACACACACACACACACACACACACACACGTTCTTCCCTCTCTGAACTAATTCTGAGTGAAGTTCAAGCACTGTCAGCCAATTCTCCCCATTTTCCCTACTACTCAAGCTCTTCTTTTTGCCAACTTCCTTTACATGAGAAAATTTTCCCCAATCTACCTCTACATTCTCCCTTCCTCCAATGTACACTCTCTGGAGATCATACCAACACAATCAACTCACACCCATGCCTTCTGTCTATGTAAACTGCTTTTAACAGCCCTAACAATGATAAAGATCTTAGGAGTTCCATAAATCATCTTTCCATATAGGAAGGCAAACATGTTTAATCTCACTAAATTCCTTTATGATTTCTCTTTCACATTTACCTTTCCATATATGCTTCTTCCTGTATCTGAAAGTGACATTTTTCTATTCAGCTCTGGTCTTTTCATCAAGAATGCTTGAAATTCCTCTATTTCATTAAATACCTCTTCTTTCCCCTTGGATGATTATATTCAGTTTTGCTGGGTAGGCTATTCTTGGTTGTAATCCTAGCTCTTTTTTTGCCTTCTGAAATATCATACTCCAAGACATCTACTTAATGTAGAAGCCACTAAATCTTCTATGTTCCTGACAGTGGCTCCCTGATACCTGAATTGTTGCTTTCTGGATGCTTGCAATATTTCCCCTTGACCTGGGAGCTCTTGGAATTTTCATTTTGGAATCTCTTTTCAGAATGTGATTGGTGGATTCTTTCTATTTCTATTTTGTGTTCTGGATCTAAAATACATAAACAGTTTTTCTTTGTAATTTATCAATGTATGATGGCTAAGTTCTTTTTTGGATCATGACTTTCTGGCAGTCAAATTCTTAAATTCTCTTTCCTCAATCTATTTTCCAAGTCAATTGTTTTTCCTATAAGACATTACACATTTTCTTCTATTTTTTTTTATGCTTTTGACTTTGTTTTATTGTGTCTTGATGTCTCATGGAGTTATTAGCCTCCACTTGCACAATTCTTAATTTTTAAGGAATTATTTTCCAAAGTGAACTTTTGTACCCCATTTTCAATTTGGACAATTCTGTTTTTTAAGGACTTTTCATCAGCAAATTTTTGTGCTTCTTTTACCATTAAGTCAATTATGTTTTTTAGGGTGCTAGTTTCATTTCTCTTTTTTCTCTTTTTACAAAGGTGTTAATTTCCTTTTCATAATTTTCATGTATCACTCTCATTTATTTTCCCAATTTTTCCTCCATCATTCATCACTTTCTTTAATTCTTCTAGGAATTCTTGTTGAGCTAGGATCCAATTAGAATTTTTCTTTTAGGTTTTGCTTGAAGCTATTTTCATGGCATTCTCTTCTTCTGAATTTGCATCTTGGTGTGACCTGCCACCACAGTAGTTTTTTGGGGTCAATTTTGTTATTGTTTGCTCATTTTTCCAGACTATGTCTTGACTTTGAATTCTATGTTAAAGTTGAGCTCTGGTCACCAAGGAGTAGGGAGGGACTATCTCAAACTTCAGGTTTTCCATTCTGCTGCTTTCAGAGCTAGTTCTGGAGATCTGCAAGTTCTGAGTGGTTCCAAGGTAATATGATCTTGGAAGAATTGTGGTAACTGCTTTCCTGGTTTGCACTCACGCCTTTACCTAGGAAGGGTTCCTGGTTCCCTGCAGCGACAAGCACTAGCACACCTCTTGGCCCTGGAACAGTAACAAGGGGGCCCTGTTCCCCTAATGCTGAAAGCACTAACATTCTTCTTAGCCAACCACAAGCACTGCTCTCTGCCCTGGAACTGCAACCCAGAAGTATGTAAGGACAACCAAGTTTGCCATTCAGTGTCAGATGTTTCCAGTGCAAGCAACAAGTCCCTTATAATCTCTTTCTAACCAGGTTTCCAAGCCCCTTACCACCTTTGAGCTGAGAAATCCCAAATCTTCTGCTGATGCTGCACCATGCGTGTGCACTCCAGTCTCACAGACCCTTTCCTTCAGACTTCCTAAGTGTTTTCCCCTGGAAAAATGCCTCACACCAACCGTTTGATGATTCTGACACTTCAAAATTTGATTTGAGAGAGTTTAGCTGGGTTGCTGCCTGTACTTTGCCATCATGATCCAATCAGAACTGTTCTCTACAAAGACAGACTGAATGAAAAAGATATGAGACTAGAAGCAAACACTTGAATTATAAAACTATGACTCTAGAAATATAAAAGGTGGATACTTTAACAAGAACCTATCCTCCCAAGAGTCTAAGTCAACCAATTCATTTTGTAAGAAGGTAACAAAGTTAATGGGATAGCTAGGTTGTGCAGTGGATAGGGCACTGGGCTTGGAATCAGGAAGACTCACCTTCCTGAGTTTAAATCTGGCCTAAGATACTATGTATGACAAATCACTTAACCACCACCCCCACCCCACCAACCCCTTGGTCTTATCTGTAAAACAAGGGGTTGACTCCCTTCTGGAGCTGGGGCTGAGTCTGCATGTATTCCTCTTTCACCCAAGTCCTACAGAGTTTTCCCACTGCTATTTTTGCCATTGTAAGTTGAGAAGTCCAGAAACTGCCACAGCTGCCAATGATTTAGTCCCCTTAAGTGTGCTCTGGCCCATCTGTGCCAGTGCGGTCCACGTCAGACTGCATTTCATTCCCTGCCTGGTATGAAACACTATTCCTGTTGACTTTCCAGGCTGTCGTGGGCTGGGGATTTGTTTCACTCTTGTCATTTTGTGTGTTCTTTAGCTCTAGAATTCATTTAGAGTCATTTCCTACAGGTATTTGGAGAGTTTTGGGGAAGAGCTCAGGGAAGGCCCTGCTTTTTCTCCACCATCTTGGCTCCACCCCAATAAACTTCTATTAAACACCTACTATATGCCGTGTACTGCACTAAGGGCGGAGGATACAAAAGGAGGCCAAAGTCTCTGCCCTCAAAGAGCTCTCAATCTATTGAGGGAAACAACATGCAAACAAACAAGCTATATACAGGATAAACAGAAATTATTAACAGAAGGAAGGCACTAGAGAAGGTAGGGTTTTATCTAGGGCTTAAAAAAAATGAGGGAAGCCAATAGTCACAGTAGGGGAGAGAAAGCATGTTAGGCATGGGGGACAGACAGCAAGAGAAAATGTCTGGCGTTAAGAGAAGGAGCATCTTACTTACAACCAGAAAAGTCTATGTGATTAGACTAAAGAGTACATGGCTGGAAGTTAAGTATAAGATGACTAAAGCAATCTCATGAATAAATCTCAGTATCAGGTCCTTTTCATCACAAGAAGAACTAGTTGGTTTGGATCTGTCACACAGTACCTGTTTACTGAGAGGGTGCAGGCTGAAGGTGAACTGGGTGACTCAGATTTTCGGATTCTTGTCAGAGCTAACTCTCCTTATGTTGGTTTATGAAAGGAGGGTTAATGAAAGAAATGGTTGCTTTTTCACCTTTTCTCTCCCAAGGGTCTTCCTTAATGGCAGAATGATCATAGCAACAAAAGTCCTCGTGACAATCTAAACATAACCAACCTCAAGGATGCCTAGAATGTCCCTTTACAGGGTATGAATTTCTGTTACTACTTAAAAACGGATACAGCCCATCAAATAGTAGTGTAAATATGTGTAATATATTTCTCAAGTGCCTTTAAAGAAGCACAAATGAAGAAAGAAAATACTGGCAGCCATTAAAGACAAGAAACTATGAATCTATATCTTAACATTTTTCCCCTGGATATCCTCATGCCTTCAGGTGGCATATATGAATTTTTCTGTCCAGAATTATTATTTCATCTATATGGGTAGCTCTTGGTGAGAAAACTCCCTCCATCACTACATAGTAGCAACCATTCTGTAACTTACAATCTTAGAGAGCTGGGGCACAGAAAAGTTATGTGACCTGCCTGACTGCAATGTTAATCAGAAAGTTAAAGATCTTTCCCATCCATTGATGGGCCTGCCCATTAAGGGAAGCCTGATTAGGGGAGGCCCATACCTTTTGTTAATTTTCTAATGAGGTACTGGTTCTCAAGGGCTGTGATGTCCTCTGACTCTGAAAGGTGTATAAATACTCGGAGGGAAGGGTTTACTTTGCGGTTTACTCACTACAAATGTTTGTTTGGCCAGACAAGACTCTGGGCAGCCCTAAGGAGCACCACCCCTATACCCTTTTGAAAACCCAGATATGGTGCTTCTCTCTCTGGTAACTATGTATGTATGGTCGTACAGTTGCATCTGTTGATGATCTGTGATGTATGTATTGCTTATGGTCAGGCAACCAGAAACCCTGTCTATTGATCTTTATTTCTCTGAAGTTTAGGGTGCTGACTTTTTCCCCTGAACCAAGTATGTGACTAAAGTTATCGTTGATCCCTCAAAAGTTGCCTTTCCTTTCAGAAAAGTAGATCAAAGAACCTGTACAGCAGGCCCTCCTGTGTATGTCAGGGATCTTGCTGATACACTGAGTCACACATCCAGTACGTGTCACTGGATAAAATTGAAGTGAGGTCTTAATGGCTCCAAAACTGACCCTGAATGCACTACCAGATGATGCCTCTTTACAAAAAATTAACTTTTCAAACATCATACAATTATTCTTGTATAAGATCATACAGTAATCATGTTGAAGTAACAAAAGTTTCACATCTCTCTTGTCTGTAAAATCAGTTTAAAAAAATACATCCAGCATAAAATTCTAAGCAAGTAAACAACAAATTTTTCATTGAGTGGAGTAGAAAATACAATTGTCATTTTAAAAAGGGAAATAAATGAAAGTGTAGTCTGATTGTAAGAGAGAAAGAGATCATCATGAGTTGCTTCTATATGCGAGATGATTAGGGTTCAAAATTTATCTATTATTAGATACACAGCAGAGTCTAAATACCAAATCTAACCTAGTTAAAACTTTCTGGAGCAAGAGCATGTGCTTGTCATCACAGTGGAAGAGGTCAACATATTAAACTGAATGTTTCTGAGCCAGAAGAGTGTCAGCCTTATAAAACTCACCAAAAGGCACACAAGTTATTTATGTCCAGGAAAGAGAAAGGAGGAAAGATAAAATCTAAAAGAAGATGAAAGCTTCAGAGTTCACTTTACACTAAAAGTACTATTTCTGAAAGAGAAGGCAAAAAATTAAAAAGGTAAAGATAGGTCAAAAATACAAAAACTGTACATTACTGTTCAATAATCAGAACTTCTCACCTTGGCTGTGAGCACTTCCTGGACTCAGTGATGGCTGAAGCAAATCTTTGGTTGGAGTTAGGTAGGCTTCTTTTCCCTGTCGCTGATTCATCTTTGCTGAGGTCAGAAGGTGTGAATCATCGCTGTTTGTTACCAAGGCTAAAGGAAGAAAAGAAAATCAATACTAACCAAATAATTTATAGCAGCACATTAGTTACCATGGTATGTTGTCATGCCTATTTTTGTTTACTCATTTTTAACTTTTCTTAAAGATTCACACTGCCATTTTTGGTTTAATACTCTAAAAGATAATTTTTAAATAATCAAACAATTTACTAACCTTTTATAACACTATGAAGGATAAAAGGGAGGGGATAGGGTGTAAACAACTGTTAATGAAATTGTCTAGCTATTTTAATTGTTGAAAGGATATTCAAAAGCACATCTTAACAATACTAAGAATCAGTATTATTTGAATTTGAATAAAGATTTTCAAAAGTATTGCTAAATGATAAATGTTTAACATTTCATAAGAAAAAAAATCACATGGAAGGTTGCTGGTAGATAGCAGTTTGAAGAAATGAGGTAAAATTTCTAAAATTATATTTTAGAATAATTTCTAAAATTATAAAATGGAGAAATGAATCAATGTTTATATTTGACCATTTTGGGGTTCTAAGGCAGAAATCCTAGAACAATTTTCTTTAGATAGGTGTTAAACTTCATTTAACTGAAAAATCCAGTCATGCTGATTATCCCATTCTTTAATCACACTGGGAGACCGAGGCATTACTGAATATTTTTCCTTCTGATGACCCTGAAGTAAGAGGGCCAAATATAGTAGGAGTGGCAATGCACAGGGCCTAGCTATTCAGAAGAGATCTGAAATCCTACTCTTCTACTCCTGCCTCACTCCTTGTAGAACCCATCCAGTCATAAGGGAAAAAACAAAGAAGCACTAAAAAATATTCTCTGAAAATAAATCAGTAAACATAATGATGTCAGACACTAAGAATTTTATCATGTAATTTATTTATTGCGTTTTCAGTTTTGTCACTATGTCCACGTTGTACCTAAAGTGAAATCTAGTTAGGTATTAATGAATCAATAAACATTTATTAAATACCTACAATGTGCCAGGCCCTGTGCTCAGTACCAGGGACACAGTAAGAGGTAGAAGACAGTTCCTGCCCTAGAGGAATTTATAATCTAATGGGAGAGAGAAAAGGCAAATACATACAAAGCAAGCCATAGTAAGGATAAACAGGAAATAATTAACAGAGGGAAGGCACTAGGATTAAAAGCCTTCTTGTAGAAGGTGGAATTTAGTGGGACTTAAAGGAAGTGAGGGAGGTGAGTAGTTGGAATGGAGGAAGGAGAGTAGGTATGGGGGACACCCAGAAAGAATGCCTACAACACAGAGATAACGTGCCTTGCTCGTGGAACAGCCAGGAAGCCAGCATCACTGGATCAAAGAGTATATCTCAGGGGGTAAGGTTAAGACTGGAAAGGTAGGAAGGGGCTAAGTTATAAAGGACTTTGAATGCCAGAGTGTAACACAGGTTACATACAGATTGACTCATGGACGGAACTATGGCATTACAGTGCCCTCTACTGGTTTCCACTAAACATGGAAGAGAACTTCATTTCCCTAATGTTCTGCATTCATCTAAACTTAGGAGCAGAACCACACTGGGCATATTTAACAGTAATGAATGCTAGAATAAATAAATAAATCTCATATCATATTTTGAAACTGGAGCTAATTAGGAATTATGAAAGGTCACAGCAATGAATAAGTCTAAAATTCTGGTTAAGCATAGTATCTCTCCTTAATTTAAGTAGAGTCTAAAAAGAAAAAAGATTTTAAGTGCTTTTAGTAGGCCATAGAGAATATAATTAAACCACACTGACTACATATATCTAGTACCTAGAACAAGATTTCTTAAGCTTTTTTGTGTCATGGAGCTCTCTCAGGCAGCCCGGAGGAAGCCTAAGGATTCCTTTTTCATAAGACTATTAAAAAGTATAAAATACAAAGGATTACAAAAGAAATTCATGATACTGAAATACAGCTATCAACAAAAATTTTAAGTTCGCAGCAGGTTAGGAATCACTAATCTACAGAGTGGATCCTAATCTTTCAAAACTAAGGCTTGTTCAGTGTTAAGAGAAAGACTTTAAATAGAACACTACGTGTAATATGGGTTTCTATACTCTTTCCATGAATAAAACAGTTAATACCATGAATTCTCTTCCCAATTATACTAGGCAGCTAGATATTACAGTGTACAGAGCACCTGACAGTTAGGAAGATGAGTTTAAATATAACCTTAGACAGTCACTAGCTATATGACTCTGGCCAAGTCAGTCTGTCTGCCTGTTTCCTCATCTGCAGAATGAGTATAAGATCAGCCCCTCTTTCCCAAGGTCTTTGTGAGAGTAAAATGAGACAATCTCTGTAAGGCAGTTTACAAATCTTCACGTATGAAATAAACATACAAGTTATTTGCTACCATTACTAGTCTTACTCCTTGAAGTCAGGGAATAGGTAGTACTGATCTCTGTCAACCTCCATGCCTCGTACAGTGCTTTTCATAAAAGATAAGGAGAGTGACTAGACCAGTGACCTCACTGGTAGGAGGAATGTCCTGATGAGGAAACTCCCTGTATCAAGGCTGATTAGTACCTTCTCTGCAACTTGGACTCAGAGAATTGTCTACAATAGGGTCGAAAAACAGAAAGAGAGGCCACTAAATCATAAGGATCCTGTGGCCACATATTTACTTGAGACAATTACATATTAACCTTATCTATATTCTATCATATTTTGTTAAATATTTCCCAATTAAAGTGAATCAGCCTGCTGGCTACACGTTTTGACACCTCTTGTAAAGTAAAGGGACTTATCTAGGGTCACACAGCCAGAATGTGTTAGAGTGGGACTTGAACTGACTTTCAGTACAGTTCTGTATCCACTATGTCAATCGCACAAACTCTCTTTATGACTTATACAGACAAAGCATTTAGTATTTACTGATCTATTCTCTCCACTAAAATAAGAGATGTAAGTATTTGATCAAGATTCTTTGGAAATGAATACAAAAGTACATAATTCTCAAATTTCACCCCCACATTTCTAAGAGAAACCACAGAACTTTAGAGTTCAAAGGGATGTTGGAGGAGTTTCACTCATTTTACAGATAAAGAAATGAAAAACCAGAAAGTTTAATAAACAACTTGCTCAGGAAACACAGCTATTTAGAAGGTAGGGATCAGAATTCTGCTCCTTCCAATATATCAGACTGCTTACTTTTCTTCAAAAAAAAAACTATTCATATATTTTAAAATCATATAAAAGTGAAAGTAAGTTTCTCCTATTAGCAGAACTAATTTTTAACTCCCAATAGGCACACAAATTTCTCATAACATCTTGATATGAAAACATTTCATGTGGTAACAAAAGTTGAAATGATTTTACATTTAATATTTAATATTCAATATCACTACTGAGTTCATCCAAAGTCACTGAAATGCAAAAATAATTAAAATATCTCTCAAGGGTTAGAGTAAATCTATATAGCAAAAAGTAAAGAAGTTCAGGTAAGATAGCTACAGCTGTTTAGCATAAAAGAAAAGGGAGTGATTTAAGATTACAATTTTTTTCTGCTCACATTTCCCTAAACATCTGCTTTTTAAATTTGATTTTTATTACTGAAGTAAATGTATTCTATATGGATCTGAGGTACAAGTTGTCTATGTTTTTATCAGGCAAACACAAATTAAAAGCAAAAAGGTGGCCTAAACTGGCAAAGTATTTCAGAACTGGAAGGGAATATTTGAGACCAATGTTGATTCAATGTTCTCTTCACAGTTATTAGACAACTGAGTACAAGAAATTAAGCAGCTGGTCTCACCCAGGATACAAGGATGAGCCATGGAGTTGGTATCAGAACTCAGATCTCCTGACAATGTACACTAAGCTTTCTACTATGTTTTACTTTCTTCCTGCTGTTTGAAAGAGAGTGGAGAAGGCAAAAGGTATAATATTTCATAATCAATTGAATATTTACATGCAAATATTTAGCTATGAATTCAGGAAATTCTGACAACTCATTCTAATTTTGGCAGTGCCACATGAGTGAAAAAAGCAAGGAATCTAGAATTCTGAGTCTTGATGTCTTTATCTGTTTTTGCAATTTACTAAAAATCTTAAGTAATTTAATTTGGACTTCATTTTCCTCACCCATAAAAATGTCAGAAGTGGACTACGAATTCTCTAAAATTCTTTCCAATTCTAAAAATCTATGGTTTTATGCTTTATGGAATGGTACAATCCATAGTTTTGACTATGGAAATGAAAAGAAACATTAATTTTAAAATATATATTTAATATCTTTCCTTACAGATAAGAGAAATCCCATAAATGGAATTGTGGCAAGAGAAACTCTGGCTCAGGCATCTGGCTGCTGCTGTGATAAGAAGAGGACACTGCCTCACTCTCTATTTTGAGCTTCCAGACATTGTTCCTGGAAGTTCAAAGGTCATAACATATGGAGAATCAAATCTGGGAAGGAAGCCACAGCTGCTGTTGTGCCCAGCTGGCAGGTGTTCTTATCTTCCCCCTGCTGTCACTTGTTTCCCAATATGTATGCTCTTATCTTTTCCTCCTGCTTTCTGTAAAATTCCATTTTTCTGTGTTGCTTATATATTCACATTTTACATAAGGATGCCGAAGTCAATACTCTGGACTCACTGTTTTTTTTTCTTTCACAGAGATAAGCCTGTGCTCCAAAAATAAATAAAATATGCAGTCAACTATGTCTGCATCAATGATTAGATACTACAGATGAATCCTTAGGTAATTTATAACAAAGAACCTCAAAACTGAAAGAGTAGGTGTTCACATTCATATTATCTATTTGATCTATACTATATCGTACAAAGATATCAATAACATTTTCTTAGTAATCGGTAATGGCAAATGGCAATTCATAGATGAAATTTAATCAAGGAATTCCATGTACCTTTCCAAAACTTCCCCAAGACTACCAAGCAGAACTTCCCACATGATCAGTGTTGCTCAAAATGGTTAATATATTCAGAAGAGGCCCTAATCTGCTAATGATAGTCTACAAAGGATCAAATCAATCTAAAAATTACCAAGAGGTGCCTATTCCATACTGTCCTCGCTACTGAACCTAAAAAGATATTGAATTAACTTCAAGTTAACTGTAAAAATTATTCACTATTCTGTTGCCTTCAAAGAAAGGTACAAGGAAGAGCACAAGGAAGAGACTGGAACACTAACACAACTCTTACTTGCCTACCACAAATAAATGTTACAATATTAGCTCCCAAAAAGACTATGAACATTTTAATCACTTACTTGATGGCCCAAGGACATCTTTGGCATCACCAACATGCTTTTAATGTAGTGTAATTGAGCAGCAAACAAACAGAGTCCACACCAGGAAGAAGCAATGTGCATCAGGATAGAAGCATCAGCGAAAGAAAAGGAAAACAGAAATGGTTTTAGTTTCTTTTACTAAGTAGAAAGCACATGCACATTCATCCTAATCATCTTACTGTTAAATACTAAGGAGATTTTATATATTTTAAAAACTTTTCTTGGACATATCTCTTTGTCCCCCAAAAGAGTGTGACTATTTTTGACAGTATTCATTCATTTATTTATTTATTTAATTATTTTAAAGAAGGATTTAATATGGGGTTAAGGTGATTAAGGTGTTCCTCTTTAGAAGAACTGTCAAAAATCTAAACTAATAGAATTGACTGTTTAGATATTAATTTAAAATTAAGTTATACCATAAGCCCAAAGTTCTTGTAAATTTGTTTCTTAATACAAATAAAAACTGGCAAAATTTTTGTTATACTTAAAGATATTGCCAATAGTTACTAATTTATACATTAGCATTCTTTAAAATGAGTAAGAGTAATAATTCTCTAATATTATCTTCTATACTTTAAGAAAATGACTGTTTTTGTATGTGATCAAAAAAAAATACAACTTGAAAATATTACTACAGGCACAGCTTGGGGTAACAAGTTTATTTTCAATATTTCACTTTTTTCTGCAAAGACACAAAAGCACCAGAAGGGAAACTTCTCACACGGCAACAAAAATGAATTCTGGTTATAACAATAAAATAGTATAGTCAGTTTATTTAAACATTTTTTATATTTCACTGTATGTAAAACACTACATACAGATGTAGCTAGATCTTTGTATATGTTTAGAAAGAATTATTGATCTTGAAGGGTGTATTACCTGAGGGAGAGAAAATAAAAGCACCAATACAGGTGGACCCTTATATGAACGTACTGTGTAAGATTTCACTGAATATTATTTTCAGACTCTAAGGGTCAGTTTTTTAGTCACATCAATACTCTTTCAAAGGAACAAGGTAACATTCATAATGTAGAGCAATACAGAGCTAAAGCGTCAAGAAAACCAGACAGCTAACGGACAAAAGTCCATCTTAAAAGCCTCGATGGGCTAGGGTCACAGCAGCAGAGAATGAAGAAAATTCAGGCTACTTTTTAGCTTTTATTAGCTTTGGTCTCCCAGAGAAAATGCTTTTCCCTCTTACTTTCCAAAGTGATGGCTACTTCACAGTACTTAAAATTATATCCTCCTGTGTCCTTACAAGTGTTTCTTCCAGATACCTTACTGTAACTGAATCATTTGAGTTCATCTTTGTGTAGGTTTATTTCATCTTTTCATTTACCTAATCTATCACAGCAGAGTTATAGAAAGCACAGCCTTTGATCATGATTCACCTGTGCCGAAGACTCACTGCTAGGAGTCATAGCGTTGCAACTAGCAAGTTATGGTGGTAAGGGAAAACGAATGACCAGTTTCCCAATTGCCAAGATAATCCCAATTTCAAATATTCCCTCTGTCATCCTCATAAATCACCAAAACATCTACTGGATGCCATTATTTTTGGCAAACTGTCATTGAATGAAGTCATTAAGCATTAAGGTAAACCACAAGAGTTAGTGCCACAAATGAGAGAATTAAGCAGGAAAAAAAAATCTCAGTTACTCATAAATACTTGTGCATGCTAACTAGTCTTAATGTATATCTAATTACACATAAATTTCATGAAGTTAGAAGATTTAAGGAAGTTACAGGTAAATGACAGAAGACCACACACATTTTCCTAGAAGCAAATAAAGAAATTAAGTTTGTTTCATCACACACCCAAAAGTAACAGGAAATACTTAATGAAATGGTCATTTTACCCTGAAATGATCATGATTATACAAGGAAACAGACTCTACATTATTATTCACTACATGAATCACTAACTTTTAATTTTAATTCATTTAATTATTAATCTTTACTAATTACCAGTCAAGTCTATACCAGAAAGCACATCCTGAGGGAACTTCCCCACTGAAGCCCTGTTTACTGGATTGGTGACTGCCTCTCCCAGGTTACAATTTCAGAAAAGATTCACTAACCTCTCCAGTCAACTTCTCCACAACCTCCTCACTAAGGACCTTTCCTCTCTACCCTTCCATAAGGAAATCAAATTTGCCATTGTTCCTGGGCAGACCCCATTCACCATTCCAAGTAACTCTTGTCACCTACCTGGCTCAATTCCATAAGGGTGCTGTCTTTCACATTAGAATGTATAAGCTCCTTAAGGGCAGGGACTACCAGGGCTTTTTGTATTAACCCTTAACAGTTTTTTAATAAACGCCTTTTCATTCACTTGCATGCAAAACAAAGAGACTAAAATATGTGATTCTGGATCAAACGGCTACTTAGAGAATTCAGAAGTCTCATATCTATAGGTTAATACTTTCCTAAGGAAAAGTGGAAAGAAACTAGTTATAACCAACACCAAACAATATACCAAAAAGGAAAACGAAACTGATTATACCTTCCTAAAATAAAGACTGGTTACAAATATAATCATCTCAGAATCAGCTATCTATATGCAGTCAAATAATCATCATTTGCAATGCTTGTATTAACAAGTGGGCCAGATAGAATCTGAGTGCATTCATGGAGCAAGAAGAATCTAAAATACAGAAAGACTGTGGGAGGGATCTGGGGGTGGTCTAATAGTCTGGGAGCGCCAGGGATGGTCTGGATGAGAGTGGTCAGTAGCCTGGGGTGTCTAGAGGTCTTGACAGCAAAGACCAGTACCCTTTGGTGAATAAAGATCAAATCTAGGCAGGAGCTTGACGGGAGTGGTCAATAGCCAGGAGAATGGGATTTTGATAGGATCAAGGGTGGGAAGTATAACAGAGATTTGGGCACGGAGATAATGAAAAGCTTATAGGCCTCAAGAGAATGCCACATCAAGTGGGGAAATCCAAGGTGCTTTCAAGGTGTGGTTTTCCAGAGACCTTTAGACAAATGGGTAAGAGACTTTTGGGTAAGAGACAAAGGCCTTGGCTTGGGCCTGGACCCTCCAACATAACATTCAGATCTCTCTCACTTTATGGCTAGCCTGGGCCATAAAAGTTTATAAATCTCATGGATGCTTCCTTTTACATCACTTCTGCTGTGCAAATTATCACTAATAATTTACAGTACCCCACTTACACCTGTAAGAGTAGGTGTGTGTATATATATATATATATATATATATATATATATATATACACACACACACACACACACACATACACACACACTTACGTAAGTGTCTGTGTGTCTTTAAAATTATTGCTTTCTGGATAAGCCATAATTTGATTCTTTAGAAACTATGATATTCCATGTTTTACAGACCACTTGCACAATAGTAACCAGTTTAAAATACTGACATTTGTAAAATATTATAGGGCAGAAAAAATGAAGAATATAAGCAGTACTGATGAGGGCTGGGAGACAGCCACAAAGACCGAAGCCAGATCACCTGGAAGGAATTCATGGACTCAAGCATTATTGAGGTCAAGGTAAAGATTTACTGCGCTTTTCAGTGAGTAAGAGTTCTTAGGGAACCTGCAACCTTAGAGGGGTACAGGTAAAGTTTATATACGATATTCTATAGTATTACCTGTGCCAAATATGCTAACTAGGTGTTTTGGGGTGGGATTAGAGAATGGTTAAGGAGTGGTCTGTTTTCAAAGGAACATGTACTGTTGGTCTCTACTATGCAGATATTTTACCAAAAATTCATTGAAAAATAGCCCGAGGTGGGGGG
The DNA here is from genome assembly GCA_023548195.1 of Bettongia penicillata ogilbyi. Taxonomy (NCBI): domain Eukaryota; kingdom Metazoa; phylum Chordata; class Mammalia; order Diprotodontia; family Potoroidae; genus Bettongia; species Bettongia penicillata. Next base: position 628,129 of record JAJHZJ010000864.1, read on the forward strand.
AAGCTCCCTGGAGGTGGTTTTAGGCCTGAACCATCAATAAGTCAACTAAGTGACAGGGCTGGCTCAGAAATATCAGGCTGGGGGGGAGGGGGGGCGGCGGGGAAGGGGCCAAAGCCAAGATGGCGGAGTAGAAACAAACATACTTAAGCTCTTCCCACACAGCCCATAAAATACCCATAAAAAAAGAGTCTCAACAAATTCTGGAGCAGCAGAAGCCCAGGGTGACCTGGAAGGCAGGTGTGTTGCACCAGAACGCGGAGCAGAGCCCAGCCCAGCCTTGGCACCATGGAGTGGGGAGGAGGACGTGAGCAGGCTTTGGGGGCAGAATCCCCAGGAGCAGTGGAGGTTCACAGATCCCTCTACCCACAGGCACCAAAGGCACCTTCAAAGGTCAGTGAGACAGTTTTTTTACCTCAGTGACAAGGAGCAGGGTTCTCCTCTAGCCCCAGCTTGAGGCAGTGGCCCCAACAGTGGTGGCAGCAGCAGCAACAGCAGGACGCACCTAGGCAAGCCCAGCAGGCTTCCATTGTTGGATAAAGCCCCTGGGGGAACTGAACTGCTCATCTGAACCTCAGCCTTGAGTGTCAGCCCTGCCTCCACCTAAAGCAGCTGGGGGAATTGGGAAGCTGATCTTAATCTCACACTGAATGGAGGCGCCACTCCCACCTAAAGCCCCTGGGGGAATTGAGCAGCTAATCTGAACCTCAGCCAGGAGCCAGGCCAGGGAGTAAATTCCTCTCCCTTGATTGTACAACCTTGGAGAAACTGAGAACTTACAGGCTCCCAGAGTATACTCTACTATTGACAAAGGACCGTCAAGTAACTGGTTGGGAAAACGCCCAAAAAAGGGAAAAAAAAATAAGACTATAGAAGGTTACCTTCCTGGTGAACAGATATTCTCTCCCATCTGTTCAGATAAGGAAGAACAATGTTTACCAACAGGGGATGACATAAAAGTCAAGGCTTCTGCATCCAAAACCTCCAAAATAAATATGCAATGGTCCTAGGCCATGGAAGAGCTCAAAAAGGACTTTGAAAATCACATAAGAGAGGTGGAGGAAAAATTGGGAACAGAAAATGAGAGTGATGAAAGAAAATCATGAAAAGTGAGTCTATAGCTTGCTAAAGGAGACCCAGAAAAATGCTGAAGAAAATAACACCTTGAAAAATAGGCTAACTCAGTTTTAGCAAGAGGTCCAAAAAGCCAATGAGGAGAAGAATGCTTTCAAAAGCAGAATTAGCCAAATGGAAAAGGAGGTTCAAAAGCTCACTGAAGAAAAAAAATTAGAATGGAACAGATGGAAGCAAATGACTTTATGAGAAACCATCGATCACCTCCTGAAAGAGATCCAAAAAGATAAACTCCTAGAAATATTGTAGCCAAATTCCAGAGTTCCCAGGTCAAGGAGAAAAGTATTGCAAGCAGCTAGAAAGAAACAATTCAAGTATTGTGGAAATACAATCAGAATAACACAAGATCTAGCAGCTTCTACATTAATGGATCAACAGGCATGGAATATGATATTCCAGAAGTCAAAGGAACTAGGATTAAAACCAAGAATCACCTACCCAGCAAAACTAAGTATAATACTTCAGGGGAACAAATGGGTCATTCAATGAAATGCAGGACTTTCAAGCATTCTTCATGAAAAGACCAGAATTGAAAAGAAAATTTGACTTTCAAACACAAGAATCGAGAGAGGCATGAAAAAGTAAACAGGAAAGAGAAATCACAAGGGACTTACTAAAGTTGAACTATTTACATTCCTACATGGAAAGATAACATTTGTAACTCTTGAAACTTTTCTCAGTATCTGGGGAGTTGGAGGAATTATACACACACACACACACACACACACACACACAGAGAGAGAAACAGAGAGCACAGGGTGAGTTGAATAGGAAGGAATCACATCTAAAAAAATAAAAAAAATAAAATTTGGAACTGAAAATTTTGTGGAAATGAATGTTGAAAACTTAAATAAATTTTTTTTAAAAAAGTAATACCTGGCTGCTCTCATGAATGTCTTGTCAGACATGATAAATGTAAGCTAGTATATGTACGAATAAGTCTAGGACACATATGATTGGTCAGTGAATAGTAAATGTCGTTATGACCCAGTGCACGGCCCGTTCAGTCAGTACACAGCTGGTTCAGACTAATAAGTTCTACAGGTACAGCTGACTGCTGTAGCAGGAAGGGAGATAACAGTTGTTGCTGGAGCAGGCTGTGTCCTTGGGCTGGGGAGAAACTGTCTGGGATAGCATTTTGAGGCTAGGGAGAAATGTGATTTTGGAATTGGGCCCAATCACATTCACCCAAGCACCCCAACAGGACCACTTCAAAAATAGCAAAAGCAGTTAAGGAGAAATAAGCTTACAAAAAGGTTATTATCAGATCTAGTTTAGTCAGATTGTCCAGAAAGAATTCATGACCCAGAGGGCAACAACAGATAGGAAACATTAAGTATTTTAGCATTGTTATTCTTTTGTCTCCATTGGTTAGACTAGGAGATTCTTAAAGACAAGAAATGTTTTATTTCCATACCTCTGCCTGTTGGGGACACTGATCCCTTCAAGGTTCAGTTCAGGTGTTACCTTCTTCAAGATGCTTTTCCTGATTTGCCAAGTTAATAATCCTCCCCCTCCACCCTCACCCCCAACTCATCACCGTATTTTTTTCCTATATATAACCTGTACGGGCTGTTCCAAAAGTCTCACAGGGACTTTAAGCTTTTCCTTAAAAAAAAAATTTAATAGTATCTTGCACCCAGTGACATAAATATGTCTGTCAGCAAGAAATCTGATACCATTTTATCTGAAAAAAACACTAAACTAGTTCTATTATTTCTAGTGAATCAAAGATGATATTTCTCATAAAAGATGATTTGTTAAAAAGTGTATGTGGTGAAATAAGTTCAATATTCAACTATTTATTCAATATATCATAAAACAATTAGTTTTATTTCTCACACTTAAATTTTCAATCTCATGAAAAGTGAGTAATTATGAAAAATATTCTTAGGAAAAACTTTGTGTTACAAGTTTATGATAGAGTTATCTAGTTGCAAACTATTAGAAAGTAATTCTTATCTTAATAAGGCATTTCCATGAAAACAAATGAACTGAAATTAAAGTTACTGAACTTGACCTTTGGCCAAAATAGATAAGTAACCAATTAAATAATTCCCTTTTCTCTGTTCAGTGCCCCCAACAGACTAGTTGATAAGATTACTGGAAGTTCAGGAACTAACATAAACACTCATTTGGGAGATGAAATACAAGACACGATATATGATTTTCCCCAAAAAAGTCAGTTTTTAAATTGCATCAGAAGTTTCAAGAGAGTTTTTGGTAAAATTGTAATGACTACTATTCAAGTATTTAATTTTTTTATATTCATGTAGTCTAAACAGAAATACCCAAATCATTGTGATTTTATTGAACTGTAGGAAATAGTGTGGTATGAGTGTTGTTTGCTTTGTTTTGCTTTTATTAGTTATGTATGTCCACGGAGGTTTGTCTACATACATTTCTCAGGGGAGCAAAAACATAACTAAAAAGTCTTCTCCCCCAACTCTTCTCCAAGGAAGAGACCTGGATTCCTGCCAGGGCCAAAAATAGGACCAGGGGCTAGGCTAGCCACTCTGCTCTCCTCAGAGACAGGAGTTACAAGACTAGAATTTTATCTATCTGCTTCCTTACCAGGGGACGTAATTTTTAGGTTCAAGTAAATTTAGGTTTAAGTAAATTTCAGGTTCAAGTTACACTCCTGATCGCTATTCCTTAACAAGGAAGAAAGATTCCAAGCTAAATATTCACTTTCTTCCCTCCAAATGTCAGCTTCACAATAAACAGACACAGCAAATATCAAATAAATTCACTAATCAAAACAGATAGCAAATAGAAATCAGAGAAAGTATGCAAAGGAGAACATATACCAGACAACACATGTAATGTGTCCCATTGGGGTAGGAAGAAGGAAAAGGAGAGACAATAGAGAGGAGAGGGGGAGAGAGTGTGAGTATATATGTGCGTCTTTGTGTCTCTGAGTCCCAAAGATAAAATTCCTCAAAATCTCCAATATAACTGACTGGAGACAAGGACATGATGGAGCCTGCCAGCTCCTCTATTTATCAACTTCTTTCTATAGACCCTTTTTCTCTTTGGGGACCTGAAGAGAATTTGGAATGGCTCATTTTTTCTCTCAAAGTTAGAATCCCAAAGAGAGTATCAGCTCCCACCAACTTGGACTGCCCCTGCAATAGATGCACTTCAGTTTCCTTCTGTGTAAAATGAGGATAATAATAGCATCTACTGCATTGAGTGGCTATCATGATTAAATGAGATAATACATGGAAAGCACTTTGCAAACCTTCAAGCGCTCTGTAAATGCGAGCTTACTGTTATCTTTATTATTACCTGTGTCCATGGATAAACACTTAACATCTGGGCCTCTCTTCCTCTTCTGTAAGATTAGTAGGCTGGACTAGATTTGCACCAGCATAGGCCTACCTGTTTCTGTACAGCATGGGAGCCAAGAATGGCTTTTACATTTAAAAGGCAAGTCCTACTGCATTTAAAATTTTAAAAACCATTCTTAGTTTGCAGGCCACACAAAAGCAGGCAGCCCTCCAGCCACAGTTTGCCCATCTCTGGACCAGATGATTTCTAAAATCATTTCCAATTCTAAATTCTAGGATCCTAATATGATCTCAACAACCATTTCTCAGTCCTCATTCTTTTTTACCTTTCTGTAATATTTCATTTTGTTGCTTAGTCATTTCAGTTGTGTCTAACTCTTCATGACTCATTTTCTTCTCTAGCTCATTTTACAGACGAGGAACCGAGGCAAACGGAGTTAAGTGACTTAGCTAGGGTCAGACAGCTAGTATATGAGGCAAACTCAAGAGTCTTCCTGACTTCAGGTCCAGGGCTCTATCCCCTGCACCGTCTAGCTGCCCTCTCATATTTCATACTGTTGAACAACTTTTGAAAATCTTTTATCAACTAACAAGCCCATTATGTACTGTGCTACATGTTGAGCTTACAACATATTAGCAGGTATATAAAATGTTCAAAATGAATAGACACAGGAAATACATATGATACAGTGTTTGGAGGCTGGGGACAACAAGAATAAGGAAAGCCATCTTGAAGAAAAGCCGTGAATAAGTAGAGGTTCCAAGAGATAGAGGCAAGGACAGAGAGTATTTTAGTTTCAACTACATGTTAGATGGCTCAGAGGACGGACTGCTAAGCTTAGAGTTAGGAAGACCTGAATTCCAATATAGCCTCAGACACTCATTATCATTAGCTGTATGATCCTGGGCTAGTACTTAACCTCTGTTTATTTTAATTCACTGGAGAATAAAAGGGCAAGCTAGTATCTTTGCCAAGAAAATCCCTGGACAGCACTGACATGCTGTGGTTCATGAGATCACAAAAAAGTCAGATACAACTGAATGACTGAAAACAATGTGATTAAAGTACTGTTAGTAGAGATTTAAAAACAAAAAAAAAACTGAAGTAAAATAGTTCCTGACCTCAAGAAGCTCATAATTTAAACAGTTGGAAACATGTAAACATTTGTATATGCTTAGATATATACAAAATATATAGAGATGTGGGACTGGATATGTATTGGACCTGGGTAAAAGGATCTTTCAAATGAGGAATTTTCCTCTTCCAATGCAGGACAATACTTTATCACCAATTTATACTTAGGGAGCTGCCTAGATAGCAGAGTTGTCAAACTTACAACACTCGAGTGGTGAACCAGATTAAAAGGTACCTGGGAAATGTTTAACAAAATAAATAAAAATCTAATACATCATAATGTTGCTTTTTTTGTGGTTTTCTAAGTCAATGCAAGGAAGTCCTACAAGGAAGGACTGAGACCACTGACCTGGAGCACTAAGTGAGCTGACTGGAGACACAAAGCTAGTATATAACAGAACTGGAACTTGAATTTAAGACTTTGTGACTTGAAGGTCAGCTCTTCTACATTCTCTCTTCCCTATATTACATTCCATCTTATATAAAATGTACACAAAATAAATACAAAGTGATTTTGGGGAAAAGGCCCTAGCAGCTGAGGAGATCAAGAAAGACTTGCTAAGGCAGGTAGCTCTTCCACTAAACTAGGCACAGTGACTCAAGAGAACTGAGGGATTGACCTTCTAGCCAGGTGATATACTGAACATTTTCCAAGTTCTTAGGACCTACCCTTGATCTCAATCTGGAACAGGCTGTTTGAGAAGCAAGGAAGAAGAGCACAGGATGGTAAGTCCAGAGTGATGACCAAATGTGTAAGCCAAGAGCACAATTATCTGATTACAAATTTAGAACCAGAAGGGACTTTTTATTTCGCCAATGAAAAAACACCCAGAGTGGTTAAGTGACTTAACCAAGGCTGTACAAATAACAAGTGACAAAACTGGGATGTAAATCTAGGTCTTCAGACTCCATATTCATTCTTCTTTCTACTGTAGCAAGGCACCTCCACCATCACAGAACACTAAGCTGAAAAGACAAGACACTAAGGATGTAGAATGAGAAGACAAGGTTCAAATTGGCAGATCTATGACCTTGAGCAAATTCCTTCACTTTCCTGGACCTTCACCTCCTTATCTATAAAACGGCAGGATTAGACCAAAAACTTCTGAAGCCTGTTCCAGTTCTAGATCTGTCATCCTTTTTTTCAAATCCTCGAGTACTCTAGGCACATGAATCAATTCCATACTGTGCAGCTGAATGGTATGATCAGACCTGTGCTTTAGGAAAATCATTTTGCTGTGGAGAACAGACTGGAGTAGGGAAAACTTAAGGCAGGAAGCCCAACTAGGGTCTACTGCAACAGACATTGCAGGAAAAAAGTGATGGGGGCCAGAACTTCCATGGTGTCTATATGACTACAGAAAAAAGGATGGGTGTCACAGATGTGGAAAGAGAAAGGCTAAGACACAACAAGGGACCAGATTGTGTAGGGTGCAAAGGAAGAGTGAAGGATCAAAACAAGGCTGAAAACCTGGGAGACTGGAAGAATAATAGTACCCTGTACATAAAGATGACCTGTTTTAGACTGACTGCGCCTGCGATGGCTCTGGAACATCCAGTTTTCAATATCCAAAAGGCAGCTGGTGATGCAGGACTGGTGTTCAGTAGAGAGATGAGAACAGTCTAGGGATAGATACAGTTCTACAAGTCATTTGAAAAGTAATGATATTTAAATCCATGAAAGCTAATGAGGTCACTAACAGAAAGAGCATATATAAAAGACAAAGGACATTTTGTTATCCACAGTTAGAGGGTATGAAGACAAAGAAAGAGTGGGTCACACAGGAAAGAGAATAGTATCAGAAAAATCCAGAAAGCATATCCAGAAGAGAGGGTGGGTAAGAGTGTTTGCTGCCACAAAGAGGCCAAGAATTAAGATTGAGAAAAGGTTATCAGACCTGGCAATTAAATGATGACTGGTAACTTGGGAGAAAGCAGCTTCTATTGCATTTTGAATGTGGAAACAAAAGAGTGAAATTGAAGAGAGCATGTGGAGACAGGTGAAGACATTTTCTTCCCTGTTTCAATTGTGCCAAAATTGTTACTGCCAAAAGCTAATAAACTGAACTCTGATAGACAATGGGAAAAAAGAATTCCAGAGATTAGAGTCCACTGTAAATATCCTGTAAATAGCCTACTTTAAAAAAAGTTCAAACACAGAATCTGTCAATAAGTTCCCAAAGGATAAGGAGTATTTCACTTTTCTCTTTGTACCCACAGAATCTAACACAATATCTGGATCACATTAGACATTTCATAAATGATTAATTTTTTTACATTGTATTTTTCCCCCAATTACATGTAAAAATAATTTTTAACAATTTTTTTTCAAGTTTTGAGTTCCAAATTCTATCTGCCCTCCCCCCATCTCTGAGATGGTTAAGCAATCTGCTACAGGTTATACATGTGTAATCATGTTAAGCATTACCATATTCATCATTTGTAGAAGAAAACTTAAACTACAAAAAAGTGAAAATAGCATGCTTTGGCTTGTATTCAGATGCCAATAGTTCTTTCTCTGGATGTGGATAGTATTTTTCACCACGAATCTTTTGGGATTGTCTTGGATCACTGTGTTGCTGAGTAAAGCTAAGTCATTTACAATTGTTCATTATACAATATTGCTGTTACTTTGTACAATGCTTTTCTGGTTCTGCTCACTTCACTGTATCAATTTATGTAAGTCTTTCCAGGTTTCCAATTTTTCTGAAATCATACTACTCATTATGTTTTATGTGCAATAATATTCCTTTACAATCATATACCACAAATTGTTCAACTGTTTCCCAATTGATGGACATCCCCTCAATTTCCAATTGTTAGCTACCACAAAAAGAGCTGCTATAAATAATTTTGCACAAATAGGTTCTTCGTAAAAACTCTTTGGGATACAGATCTAGCAGTGATGTTGCTGGATCAAAGGATATGCCTTTGGGCACAATTCCAAGTTGGTCTCCAGAATGTTTAAATCAATTTACAACTCCACCACCAGTGCCAAAGTGGATGAGTTTTCCCATATTCCTTCCAACTTTTATCATTTTCCTTTTCTGTCATATTAACCAATCTGATAGGTGTGAGTATATCTCAGAGCTGTTTTAATTTGCATTTCTCTAATCAATAGTGATTCAGAACATTTTGTTCTAAAACTATAAATAACTGATTTCTTTGTCTGAAAAGTATCCGTTCACATGCTTAGACCCTTTATCAACTGGGGAATACCTGAAGTCTTATAAAATTTGACTCAGTTCTCTATACATTTCAAAAAATAAGGCCTTTATCAGAAAGAATTTCTGTAAAAGAATTTTCCCAGTTTTCTGCTTTCCTTCTAATTTTGTTTGGGCTAAAACTTTTTAATTATATATAAGCAAAATTATCCATTTCACATTTCATAATGTTCTCTGTATCTCGTTTGGTCCTAAATTCTTCCCCTGTCCATAGATCTGACGGTAAACTAGCCATGCTCTCCTAATTTACTTGTAGTATCACCCTTTATGTCTAATTTATCTACCATTTTGGCTTACCTTGGTATACAGTGTTAGATGTTTCTTCCATTCTATTTTTTCAGTTTTCCCAGCAGTTTCTGTCAAATAATGGGTTTCTGTCCCAAAAGCTTGGATCTTTGGGTTTATCAAACACTAAATTACTATAGTCATTTTCTACAAGGTACTGTGTACCTAATCTATTCCACTGAGCTACCATTCTATTTCTTAGCCGGTAATAGATTGTTTTGATGATTACTGCTTTGAGATCTGATACAGCTAGGCCACTTTCCTTCACATTTCTTTCCATGAATTCCCTTGATATTCTTGACCTTTTGTTCTTACAGATGAATTTTGTAATTTTTTTCTAGCTCTATAAAATATTTTTGGTGGTTTGGTATGGCACTTAATGAGTAGATTAATTTAGGTAGAATTATCATTTTTATTATATTGGCTCAACCTAACCATGAGCAACTAATATATTTCCAGTTCTTTAGATCTCACTTTATCTGTGTGAAAGGTATTTTCTAACTGTTCACAAAGTTCCCAGGTTTGTCTTGGCAGGTAGACTCCTAAGTATTTTATATTGTCTAGAGTTATTTTAAATGGAATTTCTCTATCCCTTGTTGCTGGACTTTGCTGGTAATATGAAGAAATGCTGATGATTTATGTGAGTTTATTTTATATCCTAGAACTCTGCAAAAGTTGTTAATTATTGCAACTAGTTTTTGAGTTGATTCTCTAGGATTCTCTAAATATACTGTCTTATCATCTACAAAGAGTGATAATTTTATTTCCTTACTATTCTAATTTCTTCAACTTCTTTTTCTTCTCTTATTGCTATACTTTCTAGTAAAACATTGATTAATAATGGTGACAGTGGGCAGCTTTGTTTCACTCCTGATCTTATTGGTGAAGTTTCTAGCTTATACCCATTACAGATGTTTGCTGATGGTTTTTGACAAATTACTTATTTTAAAGAAAAATTCATTTATTCCTATGTTCTCTAGTGTTTTTAATTATACTGTACTTTGTCAAAGACTTTTTCTACATCTGTTGAGACAATAATATGATTTCTGTTGGTTTTATTGTTAATATGGTCAATTATGTTGATAGTTTTCCTTATCTTGAACTAGCCCTGCATTCCTGGTATAAATCCCACTACTCATAATATATGATACTGGTTATATATTGCTGTAATCCCTTTGTTAGTATTTTATTTAAAATTCTGGCATCAATATTCATTAGGGAAATGATCTATAGTTTTCTTTCTCTGTTTTGGTTCTTCCTATTTTAGATACCCAATGCAGGAGTCAGGAGGACCTGAGTTCAAATTTCACCTCAGATACTTGACACTCACTAGTTGTGTGACCTTGGGCAAGTCACTTAACCCCAACTGCCTCATCCTGGGTCATCTCCAGTCATCCTGAGAAATATCTGGTCACTGGATTCAGATGGCTCTGGAGAAGAAGTGAGGCTGGTGACCTGCACAGCCCTCCCTCACATTTTCAAAGTCAAGCGCAAGTCTTGACATCATTTCTCTGACGGCATGGTCTTCTTCGGCAATGAAGGATGAACACACACACATCAGCGCCATATTTGTGTCATAAAAGCAAGTGATAGGATTACACCTATTTTTCCAAATTGTTCATATAGTATGGGAATTAATGTTTCTAAATGTGGGGTAAAAGTTGTCTGTAAATCCATCTGGCCCTGGGGATTTTCTTTCAGAGACTTCATCAATGACTTGTTAAATTTCTTTTTCTAAAATGGGATTATTTAAGTGTTCTATTTCCTCTTCCATTAGTCTGGACAACTCATATCTTTGTAAATATTCATCCATTGCCCTTAGATTATCAGGTTTATTGGCATGTAAGTGGGCAACGTAGCTCCTCATGGTTGCTCTAATCTCCTCTTCATTGGTGGTGAATTTACTCCTTTCATTTTGCTGGTGACAGTCTGGTTTTCTTCCTTCCTTTTTAAAAACAAATTAACCAATGGTTTATCTATTTTATATTGTTGGATTTTTTTCATAAAACCAGTTTAAAATTTTATTTATTAATTCAAGTTTTCTTACTTCCAATTGTATTAATCTCTTCTTGGTTTTCAGGATTTCCAATTTGGTGTTTAATTGGGGAGTTTTAATTTGCTAATTTTCTAGGTTTTTTTAGGTGCATGCTCAATGCATTTATTTGTTCTTTCTCTACTTTATTGAGAGATACAAATTTTCCCCTAAGTACTGCTTTGGCTGCATCTTTCAAATTGTGGTCATTCTAACTGATAAAATTATTTACTGTTTCTCAATCTGTTCCATTCTAATTTTTAAAGAACTATTTTCTTCAGTGAGTTTTGGAACCTCCTTTTTCATTTGGCTAATTCTGCTTTTTAAAGCATTCTTCTCCTCATGGGCTTTTTGGACCTTTTACCAACTGAGTTAGCCTATTTTTCAAGGTGTTATTTTCTTCAGTATTTTTCTGGGTCTCCTTTAGCAAGCTGTAGACTCACTTTTCATGATTTTCTTGCATCACTCTCATTTCTCTTCCCAATCTTTCCTCCACTTCTCTTATGTGATTTTCAAAATCCTCTTTGAGCTCTTCCATGGCCTGGGACCATTGCATATTTATTTTGGAGGTTTTAGATGCAAAAGTCTTGACTTTCATGTCTTCCCCTGATGGTAAACATTATTCTACCTCATCTGAAGAGATGGGAGAGAATATCTGTTCACCAGGAAAGTAACCTTCTATAGTCTTATTTTTTTTTCCCTTTTTTGGACATTTTCCCAACCAGTTATTTGACTTTTGGGTCTTTTGTCAATAGTAGAATATACTCTGGGAGCCTGTAAGTTCTCAATTTCTCCACAGTGATACAATCAAGGGAGAGGAATTTACTCCCTGGCCTGGCTCCTGGCTGAGGTTCAGATCAACTGCTCAATTCCCCCATGAGTTTTAAGTTGAGAGCTCCAACAATGGAAGCTGCCTGTGGCCACTGCCACCATTGCTGCTGCCTCTGCTATGCCACCTTCTAGGGCTGGGGCTAGAGGAAGCTAGGGCTCCCTTCTCATCAAATTGGAAAAGCCCTCTCACTAACCTCTGAGGTTAGCTTAGGCACCTGTGGGTTGAGGGATCTGCGAACCTCTGCTGCTTTTGCCAGGGATTCCATCCCTGGGGCCTGCTTTGGCCCTGCTCCTTCCAGCTCTCACAGGCCAGGCTGGGCTGGTCCCCACTCGGCATCCCAGTGTGACAGATGTTTCCCATCCACCTTCCAGGTCACCCTGTGCTGGAAATCTCCTCCACTCCGTCATTCTGCGGCTTTTGCTGCTCTAGAATTTGTTAAGAGTCTTGCTTTGCAGGTATTCTATGGGCTGTGGAGGAAGAGCTTTCTACTCTGCCATCTTGGCTCCATCCCTGATTTGTTCTTTGACCCACTTACTCTTTAAGATTAGACTGGTTTCCAATAAATTTTTTATCTATCTTTCTATTGCCCTTTGCTGAATGTAATTTTTATTGCATTATGATCTAAAGGAAGTGCATTTATTACTTCTGCTTTTCAGTACTTGATTGTGAGGTTTGTGTGACCTAATATAGGGTCAGTTTTTGTGTAGATGCCACATTCCACTGAGGAAAAGGTATATTCCTTTCTATTCACATTCAGTTTTCTCCAGAGGTCTATCATAGCTAACTTTTAAAAAATTCTATTTGCCTCCTTAACTTTTTTCTTGTTTATTTTTTGCTTATATTTAATTCTGAGAGGTGAAAGTTGAGGTCCTCCACTAGTACAGTTTTATTATCTAATTCCTCCTATAACTCATTTAACGTCTTTAAAAATTTAGATGTTATACCATTTGGTACATATATGTTTAGTACAGATATTACTTCATTGTCTTCGGTACCTTTTAGCAAGATGTTTCCTTTCTCATTTCTTTTAATTAAATCTATTTTTGTTGTTGCTTTGTCTGAGTTGATGATTACTACCCTTGCTTTTTTTTAATTTTTATTTCAGCTAAAGAATAATAGATTCTGCTGCAGCCCCTTACCTTTACTCTGTATGTGTCTCTGTGCTTCAAATGTGTTTCTTGTAAATAGCATATTGGAGGATTCTGGGTTTTAATCCATTCTGCTATCTGCTTCCATTTTATAGAGGAGTTCATCCCATTCATATTTATGGTTATGATAACTGTGTATTCCCTCTACCCTATTTTTCCTTTTCTTAATCCTTCTCTCTCTCACCTTTTGCCCTGTCCCTCCTCATAAGTATTATACTTTTGACCACCACCTCCTCCAATCCCTGTCCCTTTTCACTTCCCTATAGCATAAGATGGATTTCTATACACAACTGAGTGTGTATATTTTCCCCCCTTGAGCCAATTCTGATGAGAGGAAGCTTTTTCAAGCACTGTCCACCTCCACTGCAATTACTCTTCCATCCCTCTTTCATGTGAGATAATTTTTGCCGTTCTACTCTTGCTTCCCTCTTCTTCCAGTATAATATTTTTAGCACTCCTTGATTTTTTAAATATCATCTCATAGTCAACTCACATGCACACCCTCTCTATCTATACTCCCTCTAAACGCCCTAACAGTGATAAAGTTCTTAAGAGTTAAAAGTATCATCTTGTCACGTAGGAACAGTTTAATAACCTTGTTGAATCTCTTATGCTTTCTCTTTCCTATTTCCTTTTTTGTGTTTCTCTTGAGTCTTGCATTTAAACATAAAATTTCCTGTTGAGCTCTAGTCTTTTAATTAACAATGTTTAAGTTCTGTTGATACTAGTTGCATAAGATAATGTTTTATATCCTTATTTTCTGTTATCCCTGTTACAATTCTGTTGATACCAGTTGTCCCACCAACCTATATAATGAATAGGAAAGATCTTGGGGCCGAATATAGTAGCAATTTAAATGGAAAGCTCTTTCTCATTCATTAATAGGCCCTTGTGTCCAGCTTAAATCACCCAGGAGCCTAAGTCACATGTGGTGGGAGGAGCTTGCTTAACAGGTGGAACAGGAAAGGTGGAGCAGAACCGGGAGGAAGTAAGTGAGGCTGGTTGGAGAAGGGAGGATGCAGGCAGGTAGGCAGGCACTGCAAGGCTCAGGCTCATAAGTGTTTGCTTGTGAAAAGGCCCTAGTTGAGGTGGGGAGGCTCTGGGAATGGCTTTGCTCCCTGCAGTGATCATATTTATTCACTTGTTGGTCACCATGACAGATTTTGCTTTCTGGTTCTGGGATTTGGCTTTCTGGTATCTAAATAAATGTTTTCCTTCTGCCTTCTATATAGAGAATCTTTTATATTTTGAGATTGAGAACTATGCTGGCATATTCATAATCACCACCAGTGCTGTGAATACTGCCTTGACAATACAATTTTTTATCTCACTCACCACAGTGGCTTTTCCAAACCTTTCCGTCACTCCTCAGACCTCCCATGACTTCTAACTCTTTCCCCCACTCTCTAAGAAAATATTGAGTCTCCCTCTTCTCCCCAGAGGCCTTCCCCAGACTAACTCTTTCAAACCTGTCTTACATAAAGAAGCTGGCCCTTCTTCCCAACATTATTCCATTCCATCCCTCCTCCAGCAGATGACCCCCTTTCATTACTACTCTCTCATTAAGCTTCAAACTCTCCCTATCTACTGACTGCTTCCCTACAGTCTATAAAGACTGTATAAAAATAATAATTTTTAATTAATTAAAATAAATAATTTTTAATAAACTCTCCTACATCCATCCATTCTTGGTAAATATTTTATTATAACTGTCCTTTTCATGGCTAAACTCCTTGAGGTCATCTAAAATCAGTGCCTCTTCTTTTCCTCTTAATTCTCTGTAGCCTTGCTTCTGGTTTTATCACTCAACTAAAACTACTCTTTCTCCAAAGCTACTATCACTCCTTAATTGCCAAAACAAATGGACTTTTCTCAATCATCCTCTTTCTGCAGTTTCTGACTCTACCGATCATCCTTTTCTCCTTTCCACTGTTTTTTCCTCTACGTTTTCTGAATACTCCTCTCACTCCTAGTCTACCCACCTAATCGCTGTTCTGCTGGCTTTTCTGGGCTTTATTCTCTTTTCGCTATATACTATTTTACTTCAGAATTTTATTAGCTCCCATACATTCAATTATCATCTCAATATAGATCCATTTTTCTAGCCCTACCTCTCTCTTGACTTCGAGTCACACTTCCAGCTGCCTATTAGACATCTCAAAGTTGAAGTTTCACAGACTGCTTAAACTCAGCATGTCCAAAACTGAGTTTATTAACCTTCCCCCCAAATCCTCTGTCAAAGATATCACCATCATCCCAGTTACTTGGGCTTGGAGCTGATGTGGCATCCTCAATTCCTCACTGTCTCTCTGATACTGCCCACATTCAATCAGTTGCCTTGTCCTGTCATTCCTACTTTCATATCACTTCTCTCCTCTGCCACTGCCACCAGCATGATGCAGGCCCTGATCACCTCATACCTGGACTATTGCAATAACCAGATGGTTGGTCTCTCTCAAGTGTCTCTCATTCCAGTCTATTTTCCACCTTGGTCAAATTGATTTTCCTAAAGCACAAGTCTATAATTCTGTAACCTCCAGTGGTTCTATATCACCTCCAGGATCAACTATAAAGTCCTGTTTGCTTTTAAAGTCCTTCATAATCTGGTCACTTCCTATACCTTTCCAGCCTGCATCTACTGAAAAACCAGAAAGCTCTTTCCATCAAAGTTCCTGGAACTGCCAAATGATTCAACATCAGAAACTGATATTTTTTTTCATGGAAATGTCATTAAAGAAGAAGCACTAATATCTACTTTGTTGCTGTTCCCCCCAAAGACCATGGGAACTTTCTACCTGATTGCAGCTAAAATTTCCATGGGCATTGTCTCCCCCATTACAATGTGAGGTGCTTGAAAGCAGGTACTTTTTTCATTTGTACCATGAGTTCTTAGTACAGTACTCTGCACACATTAAGACTTTGACAAATGCTATTCATTCATTCACTAAGCATTCTTATACCTTACTCCTCTCCATTTTCGCTGATATTCACTGACACTGGTCTGCTTTGTTCCTCCAACAAGACATTCCATCTCCCAGTTATGACTATTTTCACTGGCTGTCTCCTCCTCCTCCCTTCCCCATGAAAGGAGCCTGAAACTCTCATTTCCAACTTCTGGCTTTCTTCAAGTCTCAGATACAGTCCCAAGATTTTCACACTATAGGAGGCCCTTCCGGATCCCCACTTCATGCTAGTGCCATCCCTCTGAAGTTACCTTCTATCTACCTTGTTTGTATACACCCTGTTTGTACAAAATGGTTTGCATGCTATCCCTCCGTTAGACTGTGAGGTCCTTAAGCGTATAGACTGATTTTTCCCATTCTTTGTATTTTCAGCAGTTAGCACAATGATTGGTATTGTAGTAGCCTTTTAAAAAATGTTTGTTGACATGACTTCCCAGCTCAAACTAGCCCTTCATGGAATGCTCAGACCATGCTCTCTTCACTACTGACTCTACTCTTCAGCCTCCTAAATATTCTACCATTTCACTAGCAGCCTTCTCCCTAAAGAGGCCTTTGCCCTACGTCCCATTCTCCTGATTGTTGAGTGTCTGGTCTGGACCCTCATTTCAGGCAGCACTCGAGACAGTCTCCCTTCTTTCCTGGCTCAACTCCTCTCTCCCAAATTCTCAATCTTCTGGACAGCAGCCTTATCCTCACCCAGGCACTCTTCTAATATATACTCTGCCTGTCAGTTTTTATGTGGTATCTTCCTTCATTAGCATGTAAGTTCCATGACTGCAGGATCTAGCTTTTTATTTCTTTGGGCATTTGTATCCTCAGTGTTTGCTTGATAAGAGAGTCTGGAATATAATAAGTAATTATCAGAGGCAATTGGGTGGCACAGTAGATGGAGCACTAGACCTGGAATAAGGAAGACCTGAATTCAAATCTGGCCTCAGACACTTTCTAGCTGTGTCAGGTAGGCAAGGCAAGTCATTTAACCTGTTTACCTCAGCTTCCCAAACCGCAGAGGTAGCTATAATAGCATCTACCTTCCAAGGTTTTGTGAAGAAAAAATGACATAATATTTATAACCTCTTAACTTTTCAATGTCACTACATTAGCCTTCCTTTCACTACAAAACTTCAACAAACGAGTTTATACTTGATACCTCCCTTTTCATACCACTCATCCCTCAAATTCCTGTAGTCTAAATTTTTATCCTTTAAAAGATCTCTAATGAAATAGTTTTTTCAAAAACTATGTCCCCATCAAACAGCCTCCAAATAACCAAATACTTGGCCTTTTCTTGTTTCTAAGCCATTATACCAGGAATGGGGAACTTGGAGCCTTGAGGCCATAGGTGGCCCTCTAGATCCTCAAGTGTGGTCCTTTGAGTCCAAACTTCACAGAACAAATCCCCTTAATAAAAAGATTTGGGAAGTATGGAGGAGGGAGCCAACCCTTCAAAATATCTGTAAAAAATGACTCTAAACAAATTTCAGAGCAGCAAAAGCCACAATGACAGACTGAAGCAAATTTCTAGCCCAAGACAACCCGGAAGGTCAAGAGAAAGGATCTAACACATCAGGCTAGGAGCAGAGAACAGTCAGCAAGAGCCACACTGGCCCAGACTGAGCTGGAGCTGGCCTTGGGGGGAATGAATCACTGGCAGCTGAAGTGGTTTCCAGGCTTCTCAACCCACAAATGCCAAAAACAGCTTCAAGGGTCAGTGGGAAAGGTCTCTCACCTGACTGAGGAGTGTGGTCTGGCCCAAATCCCAGGGCAGCACCAGCCACTGCCACGGAGCTCTCAGCCTACAGACAGTGGGGGGAATCAAGCAGCTGAGCTGGGTTGCAGTTCTGAGGTGAGGAGAAGCACTGGTGTGGCAGAGCTTGTGGCTGCCGTGGAGAAAGGAAATCCTCCTCATAGTTCCAAGGCATAAAAGAGTGCTTATGATTTGATCACATCACTTTGGAAGAACTGAAAATCGACAGGTTCCTAGAAATATTTCTGCACAAAACTCCTGAAGCTTAGGGCAGTAAACCCTCTACTTAATAAAGACCTCAGAATGTAAGTAATTGGCAGGGAAAATGAGCAAACAGGGGGAAAAAATGAGACTACAGAATCTTACTTTCTTGGCAAAAATGTATTTACTTATATCCTTGGTAACAAGGAAGAGCAAAACATACAACCACAAGAAGACAACAAAGTCAAAGCTCCTGCATCCAAAGCATCCAAGAAAAATATGAATTGTTCTCATGCCATGGAAGAGTTCAAAAAGGAGGCAGTTGGGGTTCAACAGGCTGCCAAATTCAGGCAGAGGAAGTCATGTCTGTTGCCCTTTTGATTTCTCTGTATTTTCTTTGAAATTCAGGGTGCTGACTCCTCTGAACTAACTGAATAATGTATGTGCTTGGTTAAAGGAATGATATATGTGCTTGATTAAAGTGAATGTTAACCCCTTGAAAGTTGCTTTCCTTTTATGAATAAAAATCTAATAACCTGTGGTAGTAGGCCCCTCTGTGTATGTTGGGGCGCTTACTGCTACAGCAATCAGAAAGAAACAATTCTAATATTGTGGAAAAACAATCAGGTTAACACAAGATTTAGCACTTTCTACACAAGGGATCAGAGGCCTTGGAATATAATATTTCAGAAGTCAAAGGAGTTAGGATTAAAACAAAGAATCACCTACCCAACAAAACTGAATATAATACTTCAAGGGGAAAAATGGAATTTCAATGAAATAGGGCACTGCCAACCATTCTTGTTGAAAATACCAGAGCTGAATAGAAAATCTGACTTTCAAATACAAGAATCAAGAGAAGCATAAAAAGGTAAACAGGAAAGAGAAACCATAAGGAACTTATTACAGTTGAATTGTTTAAATTCCTAAGTGGAAAGATGATAACATTCATAACTCATGAGATCTTTCTTAGTATTAGGGTAGTTAAAGGGAATACACACACATACATGTATGTATATGTGTGTATACACATGTATACACATATATACATATTTCTATCTATACATATATACATATCTATATACACACATACACAGAGGGCACAGGGTAAGCTGAATATGAAGGGATGATATCTAGTGTTGAGAAGTGTTGAGAGAAATGTACTGGGAGAAAGAGAAAGGGAAAGGTAGAATACAGTAAATCATCTCACATAAAAGAGGCAAGAAAGAGGTTTCACAATGGAGGGGATGAGGGAGAAGGTCAGAGGGAATAAGTGAGCCTTACTCTCATGAGATTTGGCTTAAGGAGGGAATAACACACACACTCAATTCAGTACCAAATTCTATCTTACCCAACAGGAAAGCAGAGGGGAAGGGGATAAAAGAGGGGGGATGATAGAAGGGACAGTAGACTGTGGGAAGAGGTAATCAGAATCTAATATTTTTGTGAAGGGGCAGGTCAAAGGAGAAAACAGAATAAATGAAGGGCAGGACACAACAGAGGGAAATATATTTAGTCTTTCACAACATGACTGTTATAGAAGTGTTTTGCATGACTACACAAGTATATCTTAATTCAATTACTCACCTTCTCAATAAGGGTGGGTGGGGAAGGAGGAAGGGAGAGAATGTAGAACTCATTTAAAAATGAATGTTAAAAATTGTTTTTACATGCAACTGGGAGATAAGATATATAGGCAATAGGTTACAGAAATCTATCTTGCCCTACAGGAAAATAGAAGGGAAGGAGATGGGGGAGAACCTGATAGAAGGGAGGAAGACAGATTGGAGAAAGGGGTAATCAGAATGTATGCTGTCCTGAGGTGGAGGGAGGATAGAGAAAGGGAGAATATTTGAAATTCAAAATCTTGTGGAAGTAAATGTTGAAAACTAAAAATAAATAAATTTAATAATTTTTTTAAAAAAATTTTTTAAAAGATTTGTGCTGTAAAACTTGGACTTAGTCAAAAGACTATACCCAAAGACCTAGGAGGCCATATGTGGCCTCAAGGAATGGCTGTAAGTTTCCCACCTATTTGTATCATTTTCAACACTTGACACTATGGCCACTCCTTTCCTCAAATCTCTTCCTTTAGTATCACATCTCTCTCTCACCTATCATTCCTGGTTCCATTTTTTCTACCTGTCCCTTAGATGAATGTGGAGTCCACAATAAAATTTCAAGAATCTGCTGTTGTCTCTAGAATTGAAGAAAAATTCCCTGGATAAGATTATCTTTTTAAAGCTTCAATTAACTCTATATACACAACACAGCTCCTATATCTACCCTTCTACCTATGAACTCTCTTCTAAACTTCATTTTTGCATCTCAAATGTCAGCTATTTCTCCACCAGTATGCTCCACAATCAATAAAAATTCAATGTGTTGAAAGCCAGATTCATTTTCTTTCCCCTCAAAATAAACTCCATTAAAACTCAACTTCCAGCTCTTAATTTCTATGAATAAAATGTAATGAAGTTTATCTTAAGAAAGGAACTTGACTGAGTAAACATTGGACAGTTTCTAGTCTATATCTAAAATTAAAATCAAAATTTTCCCTTTAAATTTGACCTTTCTGTGGATTTCCTTTACATTCCTTCTTTCTTTCTTTTTCCCTTCCTTCCTTCTTGCCTTCCAATTTCTATTACTTCCATCACCAACCCAGTCAGGAAGCTGAAAATCACAGTTATCTTTGACTCTTTCTTTATCCTCTATATCACATCTGCCACAAAATTCATTCTATTTTCCTCTGCTTCTATTCCTTCCACTTCTAGTTTCTGTGGTAATAAGTTAATTCAGTCTCAGGATCACAGCATTATCGATTTAGAGCTGGAAAAGACCTTTGTTCATCTAGTCTAAACTCCTCTCCATCTCACTTTATGAATAAGGAACATGAAATCCAGAAGTTAAGGAACTCAAGGTCACACAAACAGGAACAAAGTATGATTTGTATCTAAGTCCTCTAACTCATAATATTCTTTCCATTGAACATTTTCTCTTTCTAATTCATCTCCCTATACACTCAGTCCCTCCCTACTCTAATCTATCCTGCACACACAGCAATTTTCCAAAATGCCACTCTATGCAATTCCCCTGCTCAAAACCCACCAACGGCACCTAACTACATATAAGACAAAACCCAAGCATCAACACGGCACTCAACAATATTGTCTACTAATCAAGAGCTTCGACTTCTCTATCTTGTCTTATCTTCCACTGTTCCCTTATTTAAGGGAACAATGTTACCATCCAAATATGTCTTGCATTTCCCCACTATCAAACTTTTGCTGAGTCCCTGCCATCTGACTCTCCATCCATGTCCCTCTCACTGTGTTCAATTTGAAGTCTTTGCTTTGTGTTTCACTATAACAGCCACTAAAAGCATATCATCTCCACGCCACCATAAGACATCAATAGAGACTGGTCAATCTACTTACACTTCAAACCCTTGTTAGCTGCCAGATCTGCAAATTGAAAGGGCCATTAGACGGCAGTGTGTCCAAACTCCTAATTTTACAGGATGAAGAAACTGAGAGACCTAGAAGTTCGCTGATTTCCACAAAAGTACAGGTAAGCAACAGCAGGGCTGTGATTCCATCTCAGGTTTTCCAGTTCCAAATTCATTGTTCTTTCCACAATACTAAACTTTATCTTCAGGTTTATTCTTTGCCCATTAAGATGATATTACTGCCTCTCACTACCAGGTTTTTCCAAGACAACATATGTTCCTGTTTGCCACTTTGCCAATGCACTTTTCATATTATCTTCAGTCAGTTATCTGTATGTGTCTTATCCCCCCATCTGGTAATAAACCTGGGAAGGTGATGACTATGTTATATATAAACTTTGTGTTCTTCCCATCCTCCAATTCCAGTGCTGAACATAGTAATTTAATTAATGGCTGCCTAAATAAAGCAATAAATCATGTACCTTGCCTTATTTTTCCTCAAGTGTTCTGATGACTTTGTACTGATCAAACTGGTTCTCTCACTAGTATATTTATACATAGATTAATACATAGACATATAGACACGTATATATACGAACACTCTATAAAGATATGTGATTTTATTTTTAATTATGATCAATGACATGCATGTAACAAGGCTCTCACTTAAGGGTTGGATCTGCAGCCTGTGATTATAATACAAAGATCAGAGAATTCATGATTTCATTTTCATTGTTTTCTGCTCTATGTGGGCTAACCAGTCATGCAAAAATTTAACTACTAAAAAGACATCAAATAAGTTTTAGGCCTCAAATGAAACTGGCTGAAGACCATGTGATCTAGTCTCAGTATCTATGGAAGGTGAGAATTGAGAAACAGGTTACCCAAGACAGCTTAAGTCCCACATACATAAATATTTAAGTAAATGAAGGCTAATCTTATACATTGCAGTAAACAATTCTGTTTTACAGTCTGAAATAAGAGCTTATCTTATTTTGATTTTTATTTTGGCCATCTCTTACATGGACATATGACACTGAATTCTATCTTGCCCAACTCAAAACATTGCCTCTGCTTACTACCATATCACTCACTAAGGGTATCACCCTACACAAGATCAAACTACCATAGGAAACCTGCTAATATCATCTTAACTTTATTTTCCCCATCTGTATGCTAAGATACCTCACATACGATAGAAAAATCAACTTCATGCATTAGCTAACACAAGAAAATAGACTATAAATAGAATATAAACAACCTATTTCATGTTATATACTGTTCAAAGACAGATTACAAAATGCATGATAAAATCTAAATATTAGATGAAGTTTTCTATGGAACATTAATTTTTATATTTCCTGAGATTTTAATTTGTAATTATTCCTTTTTCATTAATAAAGATCATCTTTTTAATGTATTCTAGTAAGATAGAGTAGGTATGGTATGAGTGGAGGTTTGATACTGGCAACAGACAGAAAATCAAGATGTCAAACAGCTGGGTCAGGTAAAAGCATGAATAGGAAGGCATTCAGGTAGGTTGAGAAAACCCCAGAGAACTAACAAGTAAACTGAAAGTAAACTGGCACTTGTTCAAGGAATTACCAATGTTCCTCTTATTTTAAGGCAGCATGGTGGCACAACAGAGACTGCTGGGCCTAGAAAGAGAAAGGCCTGAATTCAAACCAGCCTCAAACACTTCCCAGCTATGTAACTTTGGGCATGGCACATACTTCTCCTTGTTTCAGTTTCCCCAGGTACAACATGGAGATAACAGCACCCACCTCACAGGGCCGTTATGAGGGTCAAATGAGATAATATTTGTAAAGTGCTTAGCCTAGTAGCTTCTGGCACATAGTAGGAACTAAAGTTTATTCCCCCTCTCTTCTGCTATGATAGTCTAAAATCTCAGGTGTCCAGTGTGAATAGATGATCTGAAAAAAGAATGATGTTTTATAGTGGAAAGAACACTATACTGGGAGTTTTCAGACCCATGCAATTTACTAACCATCTGACCTCAGGGAAGTAAAAATCTGTTAGGTTTCAATTTCCTCATATGCAAAATTAAATAGTCTCTAACATCCTATAATTCCGAATCTAATTTCAACTTGCCAAAAGGGTTCATGCTAAAACAAGGTTGAAGATAAAAAATAAAGATAAAATGTTAGATCTATTTTTCCAGACGCTCAAAAGTTATTTCAATTTAAGTTGCCAAAAAGGATCTATACTATCACCAATTAAGAGAAAAGTAGTTCTAATATTAAAATTTTGCTCTATTCGGGTATTTCTTCAGTGCTAGGAATGCATCTTTCTGTAAATAATTTTTGAGAATATGAAGCAAATACATAATGCTTCATAAAAGGCATTTTGTACTATTAAAAGGGAGCACTAGGAATTTTCATATACTACAAAATGGAAATGTTATTAATTGCTAAAGAGCAATTCAGGTATGAATAATTAATAAAATGCATTAGGCTAATCAGTTACTCTAATATGAGAAACTCCTGTAGGTGGTTTAAATATCTATACAGGTAGTATAAATACACAAAGATTAAATGTCATCCACCGTATTTTCTGGAAGTAGAATGCTTTGTGCATAACATACTTCAAACCACTTTTTTTCTTAAAAGATTTACTATTTCAGAGTTATGAGTAGATGCTATTCCATCATGTTACTCTCTTTAAAATGCTTTCACATTTAGATATCATTAAATAAGTAAATGTACTGAAAGTCTTCTTAACAATTGGATAGGTTGATCCCTAAACAATGTACACAGCCTCTGGTTCTAATGCATGCATCTTTCCTACGGTACTCATACCATATACACAAAGGTTTCTTCAAGAGAAAAAAAAACTGTATCCTTGATAACAAGATATTTACTGTTCTCATCACTTCTCAAGTTTAACTCTCTACTTCTATGCATCCCAGATCCTTATATGTGCTAGAAAATACTGCCATACTCCCTCAAAAATAATGAGATTTTCTCTCAAGTGCTGCAAAAACAACTTTACTAATTTTCATGTTTTAAAAATCAAAGATTGCAGTCTAAAGATTTTCACCTTTGGCAAATAGTAAGAGGGAAGGCTTCCTCCTAAAAAGACATGATATAAACAGAATCCAGATTGAAGAACATTTAGAGATATTGTCCTTTGAAAATTATACTAGCCAGAAAAGCTTATTGCATAAAAACTAGATTTCTTTTTTTTGTGTTTAACATGTTATTTATATGTTTAATAAGAATGAATAAAAGAATAAGGTTAAGGGGCTGGAGAGGGGATGAAGAAAAGTTTAACAGAGAAGGACATCTTAAGAGAAATGCCAATTATTTCTTTGAAAAAATAATTAGAATTTGCTTTTCAAAGACTGCTCAGAAGTTCATGTTTTCCCTAAAATAATGTTTTTAGACAGTAGGAATCTTCTCTTTATGGATCTTCACCTTTTACAAAATATACATTTTTTTTCAAGTTCCCTATAATATGAATACTTTATAGTAAGGAGATAAAAAGACAAAAATAAAAAGGGGCCATTTCAAATTATTTTTGGAAAAAGCTTTCTAGATCAAAACTGGACTTTGAGAGGTGAGATGCAAAAAGGAAAGTTTTCCAAACCTTAGATATACAAGTGTTTGGGTACTGTTGTCAGAGCCTAAAATGTATGAACTTTCACTACTACTAATTATTATTGTAATGACAATAACAAGTTGTTGGTACTCTCAATATCCTAAAATTATTCTGTATTTATTTATCTGTGTTCCTTTTGTCATTGCACCCAGCAGTAATCATCTTGTTCTGAATATAACATATGCTTACGACTTGAGCAACAATTATTTTTAAGAAATTAGGAGCAGGAAATGAAATATGTTTCACAATTACAGATAGAAGAGCTCACTATAGAGGATCACAGCAGACAAAATGGAAAATTTTCATTATATGAAATTGAAAAATGGCATCAAAAATGAAGTTAAAATTCTAAGGGAAATTGTAAAGTGGGAAGGAAAATTTTGTATGTTTCTCTGATAATGGTCTATTATCCAAGAATTCAAAGGCAACATGGCATAGATGATGATAGGGAAAGTGCCAAAACCAAGAAGGACTGGGTTCAAACCTTGCCCCTGACACAATGTCCTGCTGGCAAGTCACATAACCTATCAGTGCCTCTTGAAGACTATAAACCACAGAGAAAATGATAACCTGAATTGCTAAAAGAAGCTTTTTCATCTGGGATCCTATGACCAATGAATTCTCAGGTCTGATCCTATCCCTCTCCAAGATACTCAAATACACAAAAATCTAAGACTGGGAACACATCCTGCCCTGTTTAAGAATGAGTCATTACATAACAGATAAAGAATCAAAGTATACAGACAGTTCTCAAAGGAAGAAGCCCCAGCTATCAACTGGCAACTGAAAAAATGCTCCAAATAACAATGAAATGCAAATTAAAGTAACTCTAAAGTTCTACCTCACATCCATCAGATTGGCAATGATGACAAAAGAGGAAGATGACAGTTGTTGGAGAAGCTACAGGAAGATAGACACACTAATGCACTACTGATGGACTGGGGAATTTGGTCCAGAGAGTCTGTAATTTGGAATTATACTGAAGAAAAAAAAAGGCAATAAAATGTGCATGACCTTGACCTAGGAATACCACTCTTGGGCCTATATCCAGAGATCAAAGAAAGAAGAAAAGGGCCCATAGATTTAATAGTATTATAGCAACACTTTTTGTAGTGGCAAAGAACTAGAAACTAAGTGGGTAGCTATCAATTAGGGAATGGGCTAAACAAATTATGGTATACAGATGTATAAACATATAATGGAATATTACTGTGTCATAAGAAATTATAAAAGGAATGATTTCAGAGAAACCTAGGAGGCCCTGTATGAAATGATGAGTGATAACAATTGATGAATGAGTAACAACATTACATATCCAAATAACTTTGAAAGACTTAAGAACTATAACCTATACAATAACCAAAGACAACTCTATAAGACACATAAAGCATGTTCCTCACCTCCTGAGAGAGAAGTGATAATAGTCAATGTGCAGAATGAAAAATACATTTTTAGACATGGTCAATGTGTGGATTTTATTTGTTTGATTAAAGTTTCCTCACCTTCTTGTTAGAGGAAGACTGAGAGGGAGGTAAAAATTAGTGGGGTACTCCCTCCAAAGCAGATAGCTCAGTCATTCTTTAAATGCAAAAAAAAAAGGAATAAATTCAGAAGGAAATGTGTATAAACAAGAAAATTTTGAAAGTAACATGTAATCCTCTTTTTCTATCCTACTCTGTATGGAGAAATGTTCTTTTGGGGTCAGCATTTGTTAGGCTCACTATATTTTTTTAATAATGTACAAGAGAAATCTGTTAGGGTGAGTAAAGTATGAAAATTTTATTCAGTTAATATGTAAAATGGCAGGTGTAGGCTATAATTATGCTCTACTTTTAAAAAGCACCTATCCTTTTTAAACACAGAATACAGGACAAACAATATTATACAGTTTATAGAAATAATTCTGTAACTTATATTCAGGAAAGGGTCATTATGTTTGGTACTAGAGGAAATTTTCTTTGAATTGTTTTTCCATCAGAACCTATGTTACCAAAACAAGTAGGCATTCTCACTTGAGTAAGCTCATTGTCTCCTCTGCATTAAGAAAACAAACCGTCAGATTTCTGAAACAAGGTATTTTATTTTGTTGGTCACTTAACTCTTAAATTAAATCTGATCTGTCAGCTAACAGGGATTTTTTGACATATTAATCCTTCAAGGTGGGGACAAGTCACTACTTGGCAAACAGAACTGATAACAATTTTACCAGAAGTAGGAAGGATTCACATTTTTTTAAAAAGTGCACAGACCCCTGACTATGAGCAAACCTAGTCTAAGGCCAGGAAATTTAGGAATTTAAAAGGATTATTTTCTATGTTTACAGACAAAATATTAGGATGGAATCTGCACGTATGTCATCAGTGGCATCCATGCCTATTTCATTCAGTTATATGCGATAAATACTCCCCTTTCTCTCTTGCTATTCAGGCATTTCAGGTGTGTCTGACTCTTCATGACCTCATCTGGGACTCTCCTGGCAAAGACACTGGAGTGGTTTCCCATTTCCTTCTCTAACTCAATTTTACAGATAAGGAAATCTATGATGAGGAAAGTGAGTTGCCCAGGTCACACAGCTAGTAAGTGTCAGAGACTGGATTTGAACTCGGGTCTTCCTGACTCCAGGCTTGGTACTCCATTCATTGTGCCATAAGCTGCCCCTTCCTGTCTCTCACTCATCATCAATTTCTCTTCCTACTGGCGACTTCTCTTCCTACCTATAACTATCCTTAGGTCTCTATCCCAAAAATAGCTCCTATTCACTACGCCATTCCCTCAGCATATCAAGGTGTGTGCGCATGTGTGTGTAGTATGTTTATCAAATCTTTTCTTCAATGCTGAGCTTCTAGAAAAATAGTCTACAATGGCCTCCTCTACATCAAATGTCTTCTAATCTGGCTTTCACACCCACTGTTCTAAAAAAACAACTCTTCCCAAGAGAGCCAAGAGACTCCTATCAATCAAATGACCTGTTTCCAATTCTAATCTGCCTCACCATTTTTTAGTATGTGGAACAGTTGTTTTCTCCACTTTTTTTTGATACTTTCTTTCCTGGGCTTCTCTTGGTTTTCCCATATATTTGACTGCCCTTCTCCTCAGTCTCTTTCACTTATCCCTATTCTCCCTCCCACCTCCTTTACATTACCTTTATGTAGATGACTACCAAACTGAAATATTCAGCCCTGATCTCTTCCCTGAGCTCCTGCACCTCATTTCCAACTCCCAAATTAGACATCTCCATCTGGTTATATCAATAGTACCTTAAGCTCAAGATATCCAAAAGAGAATCCATCCTCTTCCTCCTGAAACCCTTTCTTCCTCCCAATTTCTATTAAGGGCATCGCTATCCTCCTGGTTACTAAGACTCTGAATGTCTGAATCATCTTTGAGTTGTTGCCTTACCTCCTACACAGAGCCAGCTGCCAAGTCCTATTGATTCTATCTTGGTATGATCTCTTCATAAATGCCTCCTCATTACCACATATACTGCCACCACCCGAGTTCAAGTTCTCATTATTCACAAAAACTACTCTAAGAGTCCCTTAGATGTCCTGGTGTCCATAGTCTCTCATTTCTGTAATTCATACTTCACATATTTTCTGAACTTACTCTTCTAATACCGTATCACTGTTCTGTTCAAAGATCTTCAATGAATCCCTAAAAGCTCATGGGATAAAACACAAACTCCTAACCTCAACGTTTAAAGACTCCCACAATCTGGCTTCAGCCCTGTTCCACATGTGTTCTCCCCAGTCACACAATCTTATCTCACCAAGCAGCCTTCTGATCTCATTTTGCCCTTGCCAACCCATAGGCATTTATATAAAACATCCCCATGACTAGAATGCAATCTCAGTTGGATCAGATTCTTCTCTTCCTTCACAAGCCACCTGACATACCACCTCTATGAAGCCTTCACTTAATACGGTTTAGTGACATTTTTGTATAAAATATTGTCTGAATTTTTCCTTTACCTGGATTTCAATTCAACCTTGTACCATATATATATATTTGTGTTTATGACTGCTTTATTAGATTATAGCTCCTTGAGAATTTAGAGGCAGAGTAACAAAGAAGAAAACAAAATGCTGTAACTGACAAGCACTTATTTCAAAATCCACTGCCAACTGAATAAAACTCGAAAGAAACCTGGAATTAGCAGCTAGAAACCACGGTGGCCAAGCAGGATGTCAAGAGAATTATCCTTAACCTTCCCATGAAGAGACTCTTCATAACTGAAGTTAACTGCTAATTTAGGCAACTTAGCCTTTGATAAGTATTTATTGAAGAAACCTTGGTCCAGTACTCATTAGTTCTATAGCAATATTCGTAAAAAGAATATCAATTTCTCTCATTAAAAAGTTTCTGCAACATCACTACTAAATAAGATTATATTATACAGCTACCCTACAGCAGATTTAATAAGGCAACCTCACTTTATAGGACATCTTCCTGAAAATAAAATGTACAAACTAATGTTTTTGCTAAATCAAAATTTCAAAAGCACAGGAAGGACTTAATAGTAACTGAACTCTATAGCAAGGATTCTTAACCAGGAGTCTGTGAACTTAAAAAAACATTTCTTATAACTGTACTTAGATATATTTGGTTTCCTTTGTAATCCTATGAATTTATTTTTAAAAACATTATTCTGAGAAAAGGTTATAGATCTCATCAGACTGCCAAAGAGGAACATGACTCAAAAAATGTTAAGAATCCATATTCTATAGTGTGGTAATACAAAATACAATCACTTTGCTACAATAGGTAATGCTTGTGGACATCTTTCTATAATTAAAAATTCAGCTTACTCCTTTGTTCACACTTCCTGCTCACCCTAACTCAGTTCCAAGTCAGGATAGATAGATTAGATAGATGACAGATAGACAGACAGATAGATAGATGGCAATGAAATAGAGCTTGGGAAGATGACTGGTCACCCAAGATAAAGCCACACTGCTCTCATGATATCCCTGCCTCACCAAGACATATAAGGCACTAGAAGCTGAGAGCATACTATTGCTTGAATCTGGAACATTCCTCTGCTGCGTGGATCTACTAATTCTTTCCTAGACACAACTCTAGGGGTCACAGCTAGGCAAGGGGCACTTTACCTGAATCCAAGCTTATACTTGGAAACCTGTATCCTGACTTAATACGCCATTATTTACAATATCTTTTTTATACAGCTAAATAAAATCTCTATTTTGTTTGAATTTATTTGTGTGGCTTGGATGGTTTCATTTACCACATATCCTGAGTCTGGGTAGGTTTAGGATATTTAAATAATATGCTCAGAATATACAAGAAATGAGGAACTGAAGACAAAGATCAGTTTAAACAAAACAGTTTTTGCTCAGCTCCTGTTAGGAAATTATGGAACCAGAGGAGGGAAGCACTACGGACAGTATCTGAATGAGGGTGAAACAAATGCCATTTTGCCATCGGCATAGCTATACCCCTCAAAGTACAAGTCCGACAAAGAAACGTGACATAACAGTGATGTTTGGAATGCTAGAGCTTTCAATGTGCCAAGAGAAGAGCTGCTAATAACTTTGTGCACAGGCTTTAATAACTTTATTATCCTTCCTGATTCAAAAGGTAAGCAGATTAAACAGATTCTCATCAACAAAGGGTGGAAAAGAAAGAAACCATGAGAAAAAAGTCATTCCTCCTTTCTAAAATTTGTGACAGAGAAGGAAAGGAAAGTCAGGCAGAGTCTGACATACACCCTAGATTTGGGGGAAGCAAGTTTCAAAGGTTAAGACAGAATTCCATGCATAAAAATTCCACAAGGAACATTAGCCCAGGAAGGATGGGAAACTTTTAAGAACAAAATTCTGAAGACATAAAGAGAAACAATTCCAACGATAAAAAAAAAATGAGAGTTTTCAAGGGAGTTGGACACAATCACAGAGAAAACTTACCAACTAAATTAAAATTTGAAAAGGTATTCACAGAAGAACCAATGGCAGAAAAGAGGAAAAGATGAGTATAAGAGCACAGTACAGTTAATCAGTAAGATTTTATTACGTACCATTCTGCGCAGGACACTGTGCTAGACAATGGAGACAGAGAGACCAAAATGGAACAATTCCTGTCCTCAAGGTATTTACATTCCATTGAGGAAGACAATCACATGTAGATAAATGAGTACATTCAAAATAAATAGAAGGCAAATTTTTGCAGTGGAGAGCACCAACAGATGAGAGAATCAGGAAAAGCTCTACTCTGATGTCCCTTGAACAGAGTTTCTATAAAAACAGCATTATGAGTGCTAAAGTCAGAATAAGTTGAGGCTGATGAAAGAGATGAAGGATAATAAAGTTATTAAAGCTGTCCTGTGGGCACATAAGAGGCTCAGAGTAGAAAGAGGCTCTTTATTTGAAATGGATGGAATGATAAATGACAAGAGAAAACAGAGCTGCTCAGTTCTTCTTGTGCTTCTGCTTTTTCCGCCATGGGGAATGACTTCTGGAAAAGAAAGGGCAAAATAAAATGGCAGAAGTAGTTGATATCAATCCAAGATAAGTAAAGAATAAGGAAGCACCTGCTTGTCCTTCATGAATTCAAGTCACCTGGAACTACAAACTCAAGTTCTGAAAGAAAAGACAGATGTGAATGTTGACCCACTGTCTTTGATGCCTATTGAAAAGATCACATACAAAAGAAGAGAGACTACAGAAGCTGGCAAAAGGCAAATTGTCCGATTTTTTTAAAAAAGAAGTTAATAAAGGCTAAATTATAGGTCAGGATGAATCATTAAAAAGGTGATTAGTAAACAGGAAAGAAATTAGTGACGGCAATGAATCAGCATGGCTTCAGTTGGCATATGTCATGACAGACTAACATTTTTTGACAGGGTTACTGAACTAGAAGATCAGGGAAATGTCATAAAATAACTTACTGGATTTTACCACAGTACTTGATAAAGTACTATACTATCAATATCAGGAACCTAGAGCTGTCTTACTCTGATGTACTTCTGGAGAGTACGACATTACTTCAAAGACTTTGTTCTACTTAGTCCTACAGAACAGAAAAATTAATATGCTGCAGAAACATAGATTTTTGACTCAAAACTACGGGGAAAACTCCCTAATAACTAAAGCTATCAGAGAATCAGATGTGATGCACTCAAAGTGTTTTAAGTAGAGCCTGTGGATTATCCCTTTTTACAGATGCTGTAGGCAAGATTCTTGATGATCTCAGATTTTCCAACTTAACAATTCTGTTTTTTCCCATTTTAAAATATAGTACAGTGTTATATTTAAAACACTCACCAAATTTCGTTCAAGATCCCCGCCTTCTGTCAAAACTGTTTCCATGCTGTATGAGGATGTGCTATGCTTCTCTTTTAATTAAAACTTGGTCATTATACACATCTGAGAATCCTGAAAGAATTAAAAAAAAAAGATTCATCAGCAGTAGTAAGAAAAGAAACTAAATGGAACATCACAATGGTACAGGAACATCATTATAGTCTGAACAAAACTTTGCAAATCACCTAGCATTTATTAGATCTCAGAGTGCAAGATATCGAATTAGAAACTAAGTACAAAGAAGTATGAGATGCAATCCATGACTTGAAGGAGCTGATAATGTAGCTTTAGAACTTAATATAAAATATTATGTAAGGAATAAATGGTAAGGAGATTTTTAAATTGCTATAGTATAGAGAAAAAACTCTATTTGGAGTGATTTGGAAGGTTTCTTGACAGACTTTATGCCAGGCGCAACTCTGGGGAAGACTCATAGGAAGTTACAGACAAGTCACAGAGAATAAGAAAGTATAGATTATACATCTGGAGGGAATACTGTCACTGATCCACTTAAGTTTAAGAGTCATAAGACTGAAAGAGACATGATAAATATTGACATTTTACAGCAGATTATTCCACATATGCAGTACTTTTTGTTTTCATTCTCACTCACTGCCATGTTGAGATTCATAAGGCCATGACAAAAATGATTTTTAAAAATGATAAAATCATAGTTTCCAATTAGTATGGGTAACATATCCTACGAAGTGGTTGCATTATTCAAATTCAAGCTATTCAAATTGTAAATTTGTATTGTAAAATATTGTAAAGCTAAATTGTAAAATATAACTGATTCCAGCCCAATGGAAAAATGCAATGAAAAATTTTTAAATAAGTTTCTTACCTGCTTATGAATGTAATATGACAGTAAAGGATAAGAAAAGTCTATTTCTGAGTCAAGTTTATTGCGAAATAATAGAGAAGGTATAGGAATATCATATCCCAGGTTAAGCCTACATTGACAATATGATGAAAGTATCACTAATGGCATTTAAAATATTTTAGTAGCATAGACTTCTCTTTCTATGAATCTTCATATATTTCTTAGTGGGTATAGAAGCTTTCCCATATTTTCGCAAATCTGCACGCTCACATTCTATGTAATGAACAAAACATTGCTGAATGACCCAATATGGTTTTTTCAACAGCCAGGCTAAAATAATTTGAAAACTAGTTTTTGAAAATAGTGTGAGTCACCCATGCTTTTTTTCCAACTGCCAGAGAGCCAGAAGTGATTAAAGATTACAGCTCTCCAGAGGGTTAATGCCAACTCAGTAAGTGCTGGCTTTAATTTAAAATCCTCTTCTGCACTGTTCTTTTTCAATCATTTCTGACTCTGTGGTCATATCGCATTAATTCTATACACCAGGTTTTCTTGGCAAAGATGCTGGAGGGATTTCCCATTTCCTTCTCCAGTGCATTCAGGCGAACAGAAGTTAAGTGACTTGTCCAGGGTCACACAGCTAGTAAGGCCAAATTTGAAATTAGGTCTCTTTCTTACTCCAGGCCCAAGATTCTACCCATTCAGCCATCTACCTGCCTCTTCTGTATTACCTTTCAATAAAAGTGTTAGGGGATCTTTAGACACTTTAAATTTGGACTGAGGTTTTTTCTTTCCTAGATAATAACTCTATTTAATCCACATTAAAAATTCATCAACCAATATATCTACCTTATTTTATGATTTTCTGGAAAACCCAAGCACATTCAGCTGCCCCCTCCTCACCCACACCAGTCATCTCTCCCATCATTTTAATTATGCAGTTGATCTATTTCTAAAGCAATGAGACCAGTCCCCATTTGCAGTAAAAGCTTCTTCACCACCCACTTCATCGCCATTTTCTGTCATCACCTTCAATAAGCTGGAAGCTTTTGTCTGAATGGTCACTCTACTAAAAGGAAGGTATTGTTTATTGCAATACTTAATCCGCACAACTAAAAGACATTATATTTCTATCACTATCACACTTCTAATCCTTGTGGTTGTTGGAAAACTGTGCCCCAGTTTTCCATGGGGCACCATGGAGGTAAAGAATTGAGAAGCCAGGGGGGTGGAGCCAAGATGGCAGAGTAGAAAGACTCATGTATGCTAGCTCCGAACCCACAGCCCATATATTTCCTGCAAGAAGAACTCCCCACAAATTCTTGATCACTGCAAGGCGCGCAGAAACACAGTGGAAAAGATCTCCGTTCCAGAGAGCCCTGGAGAGCCGTCCCCGGGGATCCATCACGCCCTGAAAAGCGGAGCCCACCCCTGAGCTGCCCTGGCCGCGGCCCCAGAGGAGCAGAACCGAGCAGGCTTCAGGGACGGAATCTCCGGCGGCCGCGAAGGTCCCTCCACCCACAGACGCTCCAGGTCAGTGAGAGACTTCTGGGCTGGCCAAGAGGGGAGCGGGATGTCCCTGTGGCTCAGGCCCCCTCGGGAGGAAGCGGCAGAGGCAGCACTGGCAGCCCCCAGGACTCCCCGAGCAGGCAGAAGCTCCATTACTGAAGGTCTCTGCATAAAGCCCCTGAGGGAACTGAGCCTGGGAGGCGGCCCTGCCCCCACCCCAGCACCAGAACTTAAGTTCACATTGAATAGCAGCCGCACCTGCCTCGGAAAGCCCATTTGAATCTCAGACCCCAAGCACTAGCTGGGTGGACCTAGGCAGGGGTGGAGAGGAATCTCAGAAGTCAAGTAACTGACTGGGAAAATGCCCAGAAAAGGGAAGAAAAATAAGACTATAGAGAGCTACTTTGAGGGGGTGTAGATGTTCCCACCTTTCAATTCTGATGACGAGGAAATATTCTTACCATCAGGGAAAGACATGGAGGTCGAGGCCTCTGTATCCCAGACATCCCAGGTGGATGTCCAGTGGGCCCAGGCCATGGAAGAGCTCAAAAAGGATTTTGAAAATCAAGTTAGACAGGTGGAGGAAAAACTGGGAAGAGAAATGAGAGAGATGCAAGAAAAGCATGAAAAATGGGTCAATACCTTGGTAAAGGAGACACAAAAAAATGCTGAAGAAAATAACACCTTGAAAAATAGGTTCACTCAATTGGCAAAAGAGGTTCAAAAAGCCAATGAGGAGAAGAATGCTTTCAAAAGCATAATTAGCCAAATGGAAAAAGAGGTTCAAAAGCTTACTGAAGATAACAGTTCTCTCAAAATTAGAATGGAACAGATGGAGTCTAATGACTTTCTGAGAAACCAAGAAATCACCAAACAAAACCAAAAGAATGAAAAAATGGAAGAGAATGTGAAATATCTCATAGGAAAAACAACTGACCTGGAAAATAGATCCAGGAGAGACAATTTAAAAATTATGGGATTACCTGAAAGTCATGATCAAAAAAAGAGCCTAGACATCATCTTCCATGAAATTATCGAGGAAAATTGCCCTGATATTCTACAACCAGACAGCAAAATAAGTATTGAAAGAATCCATCAATCACTGCCTGAAAGAGAAACTCCTGGGAACATTGTGGCCAAATTCCAGAATTCCCAGGTCAAGGAGAAAATATTGCAAAAATATTGCAAGCAGCTAGAAAGAAACAATTCCAGTGTTGTGGAAATACAATTAGGATAACACAAGATCTAGCAGCTTCTACATTAAAGGATCGAAGGGCGTGGAATAGGATATTCCAGAAGTCAAAGGAACTAGGACTCAAAACAAGAATCACCTACCCAGCAAAACTGAGTATAATACTTCAGGGGAAAATATGGCCTTTCAATGAAACAGAGGACTTTCAAACATTCTTGATGAAAAGACCAGAGCTGAAAAGAAAATTTGACTTTCAAACACAAGAATGAGAAGAAGCATGAAAAAGTAAAC
Source organism: Bettongia penicillata ogilbyi (assembly GCA_023548195.1). NCBI lineage: Eukaryota > Metazoa > Chordata > Mammalia > Diprotodontia > Potoroidae > Bettongia > Bettongia penicillata. Next base: position 664,323 of record JAJHZJ010000864.1, read on the forward strand.
AGCAAAAAGAAGTCATAAGGGACTTACCAAAAGTGAACTGTTTACATTCCTACATGGAAAGACAATATTTGTAACTCTTAAAATTTTTCAGTATCTGGGAAGTTGGTGGGACCACACACACACACACACACACACACACGTACATGCATGCACGCACGCACATACAGAGACAGAGTGCACAGAGTGAATTGAATAGGATGGGCCCATATCTTAAAAGAAATTAAGGTAAATGGTGAGAGAGAAATGTAGTGGGAGGAGAGAGGGTGAAATGGAATGGGGTAAATTATCTCTCATTCAAGAGACAAGCAGAAGACTTTTTAGTGGAGGTAAAAAGAGGAGAGCTGAGAAAAAAACATGAAGTTTACCCTCATCACATTCGACTAAAGGAAGGAATAAAATGCACTCATTTTGGTATGAAAACCTATCTTACAATATAGGAAAGTGGAGGAGAAGGAGATAAGCAAGGGGGGGAATGATGGAAGGGAGGGCAATGGGAGGAAGGAGCAATCTGAAGTCAACACTCGGGAAGGGACAGGATCAAAAGACAGAATAGAAACAATGGGGGGCAGGATAGGATGGAGGGAAATACAGTTAGTCTTACACTACATGACTATTATCAAAGTCATTTGCAAAACTACACTGATAGGGCCTATATTGAATTGCCTGCCTTCCCAAAAGGAACAGGTGGGCAGGGAGGGATGGGGAGAATTTGGAACTCAAAGTTTTAGGAACAACTGTCGAGTATTTTTCTTGCTACGAGGAAATAAGAAATACAGGTAATGGGGAATAGAAAGTCATCTGGCCCTACAGGGCAAAAGAGAAGATGGGGACAAGGGAAGGGAGGGATGACAGAAGAGAGGGCAGATTGGTGATAGGGGAAATTAGATTGCTCGGTGTATTGGGGTGTGGGGAGGGTATAAAAGGGGAGAAAATTTGGAACACAAAATTTTGTGAAAATGAATGTAAAAAGTTAAATAAATAAATTTATTAATAAAAAAAAAAAAAGAATTGAGAAGCCAGGGCAAAAGCAGGTCAGTTACTGTGACAATTCTGTGACAGCTCAGCTAAGAATGACAGGCATGGCTAATCTGGCCAATAATCTGACATGCATTTAAAATGATGTTTTAGTATGTTCAGATTAGGATTTATTTCCATGTTTGCTTTGAATCCTTGATTGAGAGAGCCAGATGGTAGGGTTTAAGTGATAGAAGAGAGAAGGTGTTATAAATGGGACACCAAGGGGATAACACATAGATAAACGTGTGAGCAGGCTAGATCAGTACAGTCATCCCTTCTACATTATGGGAGTTGGGGGCAAGGGGCCACCATGATCTAGAAAATCCATGTAAAATTTCTGTCCATTCATACCAGAGAAAAAGTCTGAATTTTTTCTTTTTCTCTTATGGGGTATTTATAGTACCTTATTGTAAAATGTGGGTTAATATTATACAATGCTACATTTCTATTCTATGCATTTCTGAGTTTCCAAACTTTTTCTGTGTTGTCTGCTGGCCTTCTCTTTGTCATCTGTGGCTTCCACAAAACTCTGAAAAAAATTCCATTTAATTTCTTATGACTACCCACAACATATCAAAACCACAATGGGGAAAGTCACAATGGGGAAAGAATAACTGTAGTGTCAAACACAAACATAAAAGAGATCACTGCTGCTACCTGTCCCTTTAAACACAAATTAACATTATGTTGTATTTTTATTTTATTAAACATTTTCTAATTAAATTTTAATGTTTTCATTAATATTTTGTTTCTTTCATTGTTATAGCTATCCCAAATATCCTTCCACCTTCCCTTCCTTGAGAGCCATCCCACATGACAAATACTTTGGAAGGAAAAAACATTAGCATAATTGATGGGATATGGCAAAGTCATAGTCCAACTATGTGCAATGCATGACACCAAGGACCTCCCCACTCCACAAAAATACAGGTTGCATCTTCTCATATCGCTTCATTCCAGTCCCGTTTGATCTTCATAAATTCAGTACATAAAATTTTTGGTGTAGCCCTATTCGTTTACATCATTGTAGGTACTACGTATATTGCTGTCTTGGCTGATTTCATCCTGCTTTTTGATCACTTTTTCAGATATATTTATTATTTATATCATTAATTCAGATACTTAGCGTACTTTTCTGTTTAACCATATTTTGTGCCTGTACAGTTTGTTTACCCAATTAAACTCTCAATTTTCAAATTGTAGAGAACATATCTTAAAGGTTATTTCTATCTTCTTCCATATCAAGCAGGGATTTGCAGTCACTAGATGCTCAATATGTGAATAAAATAATTGTGTGGAGGCTGGTGACCTTGCACAGCCCTCCTCACTCAAAAAACAAAGTCAAATACAAGTCATGTCATCATTTCTCTGATGTCATGATCTTCAAAAACAAAGGATGAATATAAGCCTATGGCTAGATCCCTCCCTTCCTCCCTTTCTTCCTTCCCTTTCCCAAAACCTTAAACTCAATGCATTCTGAAGCCCAAAGATTGTACACCAATGGATCCCTGCTAAACTCCACTTAATGGCTGTTTTCTGGACCCTCCTGACTTAACAGTGATTATCAATAGTAACTGTTGCTCTTTCCCTCCCAATTTGATTTACTTACATATTTTTTTCTTTTGCCCATTAAAAGGGGCATTCCCTGATTACTTCTTAAAGAGGCCTATTCACTGAATAGGCATCACCTCCCTCTAAGTGAGTACCTGAATAGAGCTTAGCCAAAAAAGGCCAAGGTCTCCCATTGCATCCTGGCCCATCTCCACTCATCCTGATGAATGTCTGGTCACTGGATCCCAGTGGCTCAAGAGGAGAAAGTGAGGCTGGTGACCTTGCACAGCCCTCCCTCACTCAAAACAAAGTCAAGTGCAAGTCATGTCATCATTTCTCTGATGGCATGGTCTTCTTCTGGCAACAAAGGACGAACGCACACATTACTTCCCTGTCTTATTAAGCAAATTATGCTGAACGAAATTTAATCTTTTCTTGCTAGTACCTAATAATAATACAGTAGAAAACACAGACTTTAAGTCATGAGACATGGCCTTGAACCTTGGCTCCAAAGTCTAAGGTATGTGACCATGAACATATCACAAACCATTTCTGATCTTCAGGTTTTTTATCTGTAAAATACAGATATCTGTACTAATATGAAACAGGCTGTGACTTAAAAACTTCAAAAATCCCTCATATAGATATATGAAATATATAATATGATAAAGCAAAAATTCTAGGTTACACTTATCACAAAGGACTAAATGCAACTTTGGAAGACAGTAAAATCACAATCATCTCCATTTTACAGATGAAGAGACAGGATTGAGAGCTCTCAGTCATCATCAGATAAATGGACAGATAAATAAAGCATTTAAGATACTCACTGGATTCAAACACGAACAAGAAAGATAATCCCTACCACCCTCAAAAAGTTTATATTCAAAAAGGGAAAGGAAGCAGCACGGTACTACAATGGACCACGATGTAATGGAGGTTTGCTCTGACACAGTCTGGTCTCCTTTTCCTTTGTTGTTTTGTTGTTTCTTCTTTCTAATGGTTTCTCCTTTCCACTTCCTCTTTACAACATGTCTAATATGAAAATGTTTAATAAGAATGTATATGTAGAGTCGATATCGGTTTGCATGCCATCTCGGGGAGGATGGAGGGAAGAGAGGCACAGAAAATTTAAAACTCAAAAGCTTATGGAAGTGAATGTTGAAAAGTAAAGTAAAATATTAAAAAAAGGAATCACTGATAACTTTAGAGAGAGTAGTTTCAGTGGAATAATGAGATCAGAAGCTGGACTGTAAAGGGTTAATAAAAAGTGCTATACAGGAAAAGCTGGAGGTAATCTCAGATGGAACTAGCACTGAAAGGGACTTCAAAAGGCTTCTTGACAGAGGTAAGATTTTAGGGGAGACTTCAAGGAAGCCAGAAAAGGCAGGAAGGGAGACCAGGGGAAAAAGCATTAGTGGAACTGGGGAAGCCAAATTAAAAACATGGTGTCAGAAGACATATCAAAGGGAAGGAACAAAGAAGTGTCAATAATGAACATTTATGCAAAAAAAAAATTAAGTTAGCAAAGAGGTGACAGCAACATATCAAAAATAGTATATATTATGACCAAGGTGGATTTCTGCTAAGAATGCAGGGAGAGTTCAACATTAGGAAAATTATCATAACAGACCATATTAACAAGAATAAAAAGTATGATTATAATGATAGATGCAAAATTAGGGAAGCTAAGATGAGAAGACAAATTGTCAATTGAGAAAGGGTTTTGAATCAAATAAAGATCTAAAATAAAAAAATACGTAGAATTACCACAAATATAAAGACTAAGAACCACTACATAATGGATAAAGAGTCAAAGAATATAATTTTCAAAAGAAGAATTGCACACTATCTTCAACAGTCATATTAAAGATTATTAAAATTACTGAGATGAATAAATAAAAAATCATTTATTAAGCATTTATTATGTTCCAAGCACTCTGCTAATCATTGAGTATACAAACAGACAATATAAAGACACTTTTCAAGGAACTCAAACTCTAACGAGGGAGCCCACACATGTAAGTGAGTTCAGATGCAAGGAAGAAACAAAAGTCCAAAAATCCTAAGCGAACAGTTGAATTCATGGCTAAACAAATTGTGGGATGCAATATAATGGAATATCAATTCACCATTAAAAAAATGACAAATATGAAGAATGTTGAGAAAGATAGGAAGTTATGTACAAATGATTTTGTGTTCATCCTTCATTTTCAAAGAAGACCATGATATCAGAGAAGTGATACAGAACAAAGTAAAGAACAGTGGGAAAATCATATACAAGTAAACAAAAAGAACACTATAAAATGAAGTGAAACACTAAATGGCGCAAGAGGAGATAAATAAATATATATCTCTCCTTTCACTAGGAATGTGGGAGACTATATTCAGGATGTTGCATATTTTGTCAAATACTGGCTACATTGGTGAGTTCTGCTTAACTGTTTTTGTTACAAGGGAAGAAGACTCAGTAGATAAGAATGGAATTGAGAAATATTCAGAAATCACTATGATGTAAAAACAAAAAGTACAGAAAATTTCTTTTTAAACTGAAACCAGGCAAAGAATAAAAATGAGGAATTCAGACTAAACAATCTCTCAAACTCTCTTTCAGCTCAAAATCATATTATCCTATAAACTAGGATCCCCCTTCTCTGGTAACGTACGTTTCCCAAAGAGTTCCCTTAACCCTACACACTATTTCCTCTGCAAAAAACATTTTTTTCATACTTCTTCACAACTCTATTCCTATAGGCTCATCATTCTAGATTCCATTTTTCCCATTCAAGATCTGCCTCTCTACTCAGTTCTCAGTATTAATATATACGTAACCACATGAAAGCTTACTTATATTTCAATTACTCTCTGACCAGGCACACAGGAGGTTCTAAATCTTTTAGAAAAGAGAATTTTGTTAAAAGTGCTTTTACACACACACGCACGTGTGTATATTTTAAATATACACGTGTACATATATATATACATACATGTATATACAGACAGACATATACACATGTGCATGTATTTGAATAAAAGTGATTTGGTTTTATTACTATAAACTTTTTAAACATCTACACTCAAAAGAAAATTATAATCAGAATGCTTAGTTCAAAACTCTGAAACTTAAGTTGTATGAAGCATTTCCTCACTATACCTTCACAGCTAACATCTGGGTATCTCAATATTAACAATGACAGAATCTCTAAACCTGGCAATTAACAAAAATTTAACTTTACAAATGTTAATAAACCTCATGCATTACTATCAAAAGGGCAACTTTGAAACAAGAATCCAAAGATTACTTGTGCATATGAAGCTGTAATTGCCATGAGCATATTTATATGATCAAACACCTCTATCACAAGCCCAGGGCGGTTTGAATAAGCTACAAAATAGCAGCCTCAGTTTCTCCATCTACAAATTAAGGGCAATAACACATCTACTTAATATGGCTGTCATGAGGAGCAAATGCTTTAAATAGAAGGCTTCTCAAATCTCAAAAAAACTAAATAAATATTAGCTACTATTAACTTTATCTACTTTTCTTAACTTTTTAAGCATGCTGTTTAAAGCTGTAGTTGCTATTTCTCATAGCTAGAAGAACTTGTTTCTAACTTTTCATATAATATGTCCTCTATTATAATGTTCTTCAAAAAGGGAGAAAGCAAATTTTGCTCCAGGACGTTTTACTAATAATTACACTTGCTTCCTCTTTAGTAGTGAGTAAATCAGCTGAACTGCTAAAATAATTTCAAAACAAGATACAAAATGCCTCCTGACAATATCAAACCAACAAGTATTTACTAGATAAAGAACCTACTACCCACATAACAGCTAAGCATTAGTCACCTTTAATCTGGAAAACTTTCTGAAACCAGTGTTTTAGCCTTAAGGTAACTGCAAAAACTCCTCAAATAAACGTACAAACACCGGAGGGCCTTTCTTATGCTCTTAGGTAATAAGAAAGCCATCAATGTGGCCAGAGGCTGCTAGGAAGAAGCTTGAAGGAACATGCACATTAAAAACCTTTTGCTCTGCCCATCACGTACCAGGGATAACTTTTATATTCTTTTAGGGAAAAATAAGTCTAACCAAAGCTGAGGGGAGAGAAAGCGATCCTGGCAGACTCTGGTCCGGTTACACACGGTAAAAGCAACACAATCTTAAAGGAGTTGAGGGACACAGAGAATATCACTAACTCTCAACACACAGGCCTACGGAACTTTCCCTTCCACATAAATCCTTCTTAGAAAATAACACACACAGGTTCGCATCTCTGACGAGCGCACCACAAGGGTGTCTTTTTTTCAACAAACTACTCCACATTTTTACCATCACAACTGAATGAAAGAGTCAATCTATAAGATTCACCATCTATTCACCGTTTGTGGACTACAAAAAACAACTAATTTCAAAGAGAAAAACACCATATTCAAAAAAGTAGGGGTAACAATTACTATTTCAATCAAGATAACAGCAAAAATAAGAGCTGATTAAAATTAAAATGATAAAAAGGAAAATGAAATTATGCTGAAACTTACCATAGACAATGAATTACAATCAACACACTGAACACATATTCGCTGAAAGGCTTGGCATCTAAATATTTAAAGGAAACTTTAATAAGCAGTAGAGAGAAACAGACAGGCAAAAAAGAAATAATAGTTGGAACTCTCAATCTATCCTTTTCAGATCTAAACAAATAAAAAATAAGTTAAGGACTTGAATAGGATTCCAAAAACTTAAATATGACAGACCATTCGTAATTACTGCATGGCAAAAGAAAGGAGTGTACACTTCTTAGCTATGCATGGCATCTTGATAAAAAGTGACTTTGTATTTACTGCTTTGTAAAGCTCCACAAACACAAAAAGGAAAAATAATAAACACATCACTTATTGATCAGAATGCAATAAGACTATATATGATAAAAGACCATCAAAGAAAGTATTAAAAATTAACTGGAGAATAAATAATTTAAGTCTGATGAATTAATGGGTCAAACAACAAATTATAGAAAACAATACACAATTCATTAAAGATAATGACAGTGAGATAACATACCAAAATTTATGAAAAAGCAATCCTTAGGGGAAAATATGTATGTCTAAACACTTTTATCAATAAAAGAGAAGGAACAGATCAATGAATTGGTCCTGCAAATCAATAAACTATTAGAACAACAAATTTAAATAGCCCAATTAAATACTAAAATAGAAATTCTGAAAAATTAATTGACCTCATTGGAAAACATAAAATTTTTTAAAATCCCACTGAGTTAATAAATAACATTGGAAGTTGCATTTTTTATGTAAACCAATATTTAATATAATTTTTTCAAAAGAAATAACCAAAATACCAGTATCAAAAGTAAAAAATTTTTGATTTTCTGAATTCAAATGAAGAATAAAGGAAAGCATGAGAAGCTGTTCTGCCTAATTATGTCAATAAAATAATGTAAATGAAAAGAAAGAAAATTATAAAAACATAAAACGCTAAAATTAACATAATAAGAAATAGAAAACACAAATAATCTCAGAAAAAGAAAATTGAATGAGGAATAAATGAATTACAAAAGAGCAGTTAATTCTCTCAAAAAGTCAAAGAACAATCAACTCTAACAGTATACAAACTTCACAAAAATATGAGAACGAATCTGGCAAGATTCCTTATTCCATATGAAACAAATACGATCTTGATATCAGAGTCAAAAGAAAGAATACTATAGACCAAAATCTCTAACGAACTATTAATCCAAAAAAATCTTAAAAATCTATTATGAAAGAAATGAAAGCAACATATAAAAAAAGATGACATATTCTAATCCGGTGGATTCATACCATTAATGCAAGGTTGGTTAAAATAATATATGATTTTAATAACAAAAAGAACAAAAATCATATAACAATAAAGCATGACAACTGTTTGTCTTAAAAAAAAAAAACTAGACAACAGGAATAAAATGAAAATGAAGTTGCCTTTAATATAGTGGGCAGTATCTATCTAAAACCAAAAATAAGCATTATATATATTGGCATAAACCAGAAGCATTTCCAATGACTTTAAAGCAAAGACATCCACTATCACCATTACCATTTGATATAAAGTTAGAAATGTTAGCTATTGCACTAATCAAAAGAAAAAAGAAACTGAGGGAATAAGCATAAGCAAAGAAGAAACAAAATTATTACTTTCTGCAGAAGATCAATAATTTACTTAAAGAACTCTGGAGTGACTTATATTTAATCGAAATAATAAGTTCAGCAAATGTGCAAGATAAATAAATCCCTATATATCTTCAGCATTTCTGGATATTACCAACAAAACCCAGCAGGAAGAGATAGAGAAATTCCACTTAAAATTACTAAAAAATATGTGTACCTGACAACATACCTTCTAAGACACACATACATGGAAACAACATAAATACAACTACAAAGCACTTTGGTAAAAAAAAACAAACAGATATCAACTGGAATAAGGGAAGGCCAAATCAATAGAAAAATAATGACAGTATGCCCATTTTCACAGATGAGGAAACTGAAGGGTAGCTAAGTGATTTGCCCAGGGCATATGGATAAGACTCTGAAGCAGGATTTGAACTTGGGTATTCCTGACTCTTAAGCTCTCTCTTCCAACCAATGTGTCACCTAGCTGCCCTAAATCAACCCAAAGACCTCATATCTCTTTCAGTAAGGAATCACTATTCAACAGAATACACTGAGAAATAGAAAAGTCTGCCAGAAAGTCTGCCAGAAATTAAGTATAGAATAACATTTCACATCTTATATGAAGAAAAGTGCTAAACTTATACATGATTTAAAAATAAATCATCACATCATAAACAAATTAGAAGATAAAAGGAAGAAATTACCTTTCAGATCTAAAGAAAGAATTCATTACCAAACAAGAGATGGAGTGAATCACATAAGATAAACCAAATAATTTTAATTTTAGAAAAACAAGTCTTTGTACAATCAATGCAGGTAAAATTATAAAGGAAATAGTACTGGAAAAAGATCTTTGTAACAAGTTTCTGTGATAAAGGCCCAATTTCTAAGACATATAACAAAGTGATTTAAATTTATAAGAATAAGAGGCATTCCTCAACTGATAAACAGTCCAAGGACGTGGAAAAAAAGCATTTCTTAAAGGGAGACATTTAAGGTATCAAAAGATATATATGAAAAAATGCTTCAAATCACTATTAACTACAAAATACAAATAAAGCAATTGTGAAGTTTCTCCTCACACCGATCAGACTGGCAAAGATGAGAAAAAAGGAAAATGACAATTGTTGCATGGTCGGTAGGAAAACAGGTACATTATCAGACTGTGGTACAGCCATGAATTGGACAAATCATTCTGGAAAGCAATTTTGAACTATGCCCCAAAAGCCACTAAACTATGCATGCCCTTTAACCAAGTAATATTTCTACTAGGTCAATACTCTAAAGAAATCATTAAAAAAGGAAAAGGATATATATGTATATAAATTATGATAGCAACTCTTTTTGTAGAGGTGAAGAACAGGAAACTCTGGGGGCATCCATCAAATAAGAAATCACTTAACAATATAACATATGAATGTAATGGAGTATTACTGTACCATAAAGAAATGGCCAAAGGAACAGATTCAGAGAAATACAGTAAGATTTTCTGACACTGTGTGAAGTGAATCAAACCAGGAGAAATGACGCAAGAGTATGAAGACAAACAACTTGGAAAGACTTACGAATCCTAAGCAATGCACTGATCAAACAAGGTTCCAGAGGAACAATGATGAACATCACTCACAACAAGATGAACTCCAACCAGTGGAGATCTTTTTGCTTGACTATGAATATTTGTTTCAAAGAGATAAAGGGGAAAAAAATAAAGTAAAAATAGAAATTACATATACAAATCACATAAAATTATCTTTCCTAAACATTTTCTGTACTTCCGAGACAAATATAGTCATAGAATGTACCAGTGAAGAACTTTAAAGATGACCTAATACAAGCAAAACCTCTCATTTTGTAGACAAGGGAACTAAGGTCCAGAGAAGTGAAGTGACTTGCCCTACGTTAGAGTGAGCCAGCAGCCAAGCCAGTCCTTCAGCCAACAGCTGATTCTCAACTCATTCCTTTGACTACTACACTTCTTTATTAACTCCTTGAGATTACAGACCATCGTATATGTAGGCTAGTCTCCAGCATCAAACACAGTGCCTAGTTTCAAGCAGGCACTAATTAAGGCTATGCTGGAAAATGAAGATTTCAGTTACATTTGCTTTCTTTAAAATAAAAAACCTCAGTTCTTTTTGAAGGTATTTATTTTAGCATATCACTATTAAAGAAACTTTACATTAACAATATAGCTGTTCAATTTAAAACACAAGCACTAAATATTCAGTAGCATTAATTGTGAATGAATTATCCCTTATTCTTATGTTACCAATAAATATCTGAAGCAATATCTCTGATACTTTTCTAGGGCTACAATCTATGAATTAAGGAGTAATCAAAAAATAAGACAATTTCTGAAATGCACTGGAAAAGTTATCAATGTACTAAAAATACAAAGTCCTAAAAAATACATTTCCCAATACTTACCATACTGAAATTTATTAAGTTCATAATTTTTTGTTTCTTACATGAAACCAGACAGATTTCACAACAGGAGACCTAAAATATCTGAAACTACTATGTCAATTTGTAGTATTTGCACAAAAGTTAATGATAAACTCAGCTTAACATTTCCCTAGAAAATAACAATGTTTCATTCTTTTCTGTGATTCTAAAGCCCAAGAAGGAGAAAAAGGAATATATACATATAAAAAAAAATAATCCCGGAAGTCAATAGTACTTGAAAATCAAACACTTACAAAAAACTTTGAACATGAATTTCTTTTTTGACTAGAAATATTTTGAAAAGATTTTAAAGATTATAGCAAAGGGCTTTTAGGTCACATGACCAATAAGTTAGAAGACTAGGCATTTTCTCTGTTCTCCACGTCCCTCAAACCTTTCCAAAACAGAAATTACTAACTATAGGCCAAAGATAGAACAACTGCAGATGTCTCCATAGCCTAAAACACACAGAATCAAAAAGGTTTAAAAAAAAATATGAATTGATTTCTACTCCAAGCAAAATTTGAAAGGGAAAGGAATCACACACAGGAAGGAGGAATCAGGGATGAGGAGAAGAAAGACAATGGGAATAAGGCCACTTTGTTAAAGAATAAGCTTTAAAAGATAGCCCTATGTTTATAATGGAAGAGAAAAAAAATCATTATTAGAGACAAACAGAAGGAAATTTAAAAACTCTAATAACTTTAAACGTGAAAGGATCCTAGGGTGAGGAACCTGCAGCTTCCAGACCACGTGAACTTTTAGGTCCTTTTGTAGCCTCTTGATTGAATCCAAGTTTTACAGAACAAATCTTTTTATTATGAGCATTTGTTCTGTGAAATTTAGATTCAGTCAAAGGGCCATACTCCTGATAAATAATCCAATTAAAAAAACACATTGAATTAGAAAACAAAATCTGTTACTTACAAGAAATACATTTTAAAAAACAAAGACATATACAAAGCAAAACTGAGATGATGGGGAAAATTTAGTCTGCATCAAGTGAATCCAAAAAAAGCAAGAGTTGTGATCATGCTGACAGAACAAAAACAAACATTCAAAAAAATAAAAAAGGACAAACAAGCAAATCATATTATGCTTAGAGGAACCATGAAAAACAAACCAGCAGCAGTAATAAATTCATACACTCCATATGCCTTTAACATCCAAATTCATAAAGGAAACACTAATACAAAGACAATAATGTAAATGACAGGAGACAACTTCAATTACCCCTTGGAAGTTTTGGTTAAGTCCAACAGAAAGATAAACAAAAGAGAAAATATGGAACACAACAAAATGCTGGAGAAACTAAAGCTAAAACACTTACGGAGTCTTCTAAATAGTACTGCAAAAGAATACATGTATTTCTCAGCACTAATACCACATGCTTTTACAAAAAAGCTTTCACAAAACTGTTATGGCAGAGTTACTGTCCCCATCCCCCAAAAAATAAGTAAAAAAGTCAAAAATTGTAAATACATCCTTTACAGACCTTAATTCCAAAAAAAAAAAAAAAAAAAATAGCCATTGGTTCGGGGACTAAGAAAGACACAGACCTAAAAGGGGACTTCAAGATGAAATTTTAAATAATGAGTAGGTCAAAGAATAAATTGTGACAACAATAAACAATTATGCAAAATAAAAATGTAACAGTGAAACAACATAAGTGATGCAGCTAACGAAATCTTCAGAGGAAAAATCGTATCCCTGTAAATGTAACAGAACATTAACAAAATTGAAGAAAGTATTGAACCGAACTGTCGTTTTAAAAAGCAGAAAAATCAAATAAACCTAAAATAAACACAAAAGTGATGTTAATAAATTAGAGGGGAAATAAAAAGAAATTTAAAAACACAGAAATGATAAATAAAACCAAAAGCTGATTCTCTGAAAAGATTAATAACAACAGACCTCTTGCTAATCTTGTTAAAAAGCAGGCAGAAAATCACATCAATAATATAGCCAACGAGCAAGGTGAAATCACAACAAAATCAGAAGAAACAAAAAGAAAACCAGAACATATCAGAACAATTATATGCTAGCAAAACTGAGAAAACACAAAGAAGAGTACCTTCAAAAATATAAATACCCAAACTATCAGAAAACCAGAAATCTTAAATAACTTGGTCTCAGAAAAAGAAACAGATCTAGTTATAAAATAACTAAAAACAAAACCCAACCTCCTTGTCCTGAAGGATTCCCAGGACGACCTATCAAGAACTTTTAAATAATAATTAGTACTCATACTTGACCAATTATTTTATCAGAAAAATGAGAAAACTAAGTGATTTTTCCAGGGTCACAAAGCTAGTAAAGTACCTAAGGCCAAATCTAAACTCAGGTCTTCCTGATTCCAGATCCACCATCTATCCACTATTGACACCTATCTGGCCCAATGAATAGACTCAAAAACTTTCAACAAAATCCCAGTAAACAAGTTATAGTAATTTATCCAAGAAATTAGTGGTTGTGACCAAGTGGCATTTATACCAGGCATACAAGGATAGTTCAATTTAGGAAAACTATAAATATTATTAATCACATTAAAAACCAAAACACCTAAACCACATGAATTATCTCAATAGATGCAGAAAAAGTCTCTGACAAAATATAGCATTCTTTTATGCTAAAAACCTCACAAAATATAGGCATATAAGGACTTTTTTTAAAAAATTATTAAAACTAAAAATAAGTATCATCTGCAATGGGGATATACTTGAACCTCTCCCAATACACATGTGAATGAAGCAAGAACGCCTGCTTTGTGCACTATTATTTAATAGAGTTCTGGAAATGCTAGAAATGCTAATAAGAGAAAGAAATTAGAAGCATAAAGACAGATAAAGAGACAATAAAACTATCCCTACTTACTGATGATATACTTAAGAAAATTCTAGGGAAATCAACAAAAATACTAACTTATACAATTAATTGATTCAATAGTTACAGATTACAAAATAAACCCTGAAAAAACAACAACTTTTCTTATAGTAACAATACAACCCAAGAGACAAAAATAGAAAAGGAAATTCCATTTCAAATAACTTCAAAATGCAGGTAGAGAAAGGAATAGTCACCTCAACCTTAGCTACGTATGGGAATAGTAGATCCTAACAGCTTCTTGTATAAGATTTAGAGCAAGAATTCTGAAAATTTCCTTGTGCCACAGACCTTTGGCAGTCTGGTGATCTTTACGGATCCTTTTTTTTTTTTCAGATGTTTTTAAAATGCACAACTGAAGGAAATGTCTAATTTCTGTCAGAGGTTAGTAAAGCTAAAGATGTATTTCCCCATCTAGATTGACGATCCCTGTGAAATCTATCTATGGGCCTGTAGGGGGTCTATGAACCCTATGTTAAAAACCTGTTCTTGAGATGTTAGAAGTCATCTATTCCCAAACCTTTCTAAGGCCCTGAAAGGTTACATGACTTGCATAAGATCACACACATATTAAGAGATAAGCAGGATTCAAACCTATTCCAACTACAAATCTAGGACCCTTTCCCCTCCACCGAACTGTACAAATGAAATCAAAAGAACTACAGACATTCACTTTAAGGGGGTAGGGGAAGGGTCTTTAACAATAATCACATCAATAACCACCCCCTCTCAAAAAAAGCTCATTTTAATTATTCCTTGAGAGACCTTAATGGAAGATGCCCTATCAGTCACAAGCTGTTACTAATTACCCCAGAGAAAAGCTAAAAAACCAAACAAAAAAAAAAAAACCTGCATGTGTGGTTGGTCATTAGTCCTTTAGAGGGTGAGAATGTATGCAGTTTGCCCTTTTGTTTTGAGCTCTGGTTATTATGTGTAACTCAGCTGAGTGTCACATGGCAGACAGATACCCTGCTTCCCTTTTACCAAAAGTCATGTTGTGTTGTTTATCAGTAACTATTCTCACTTTCCATTCTAGTGCTATATTTTAGAACTTGAATTAAATGTGCATCTAAAAGTTTCAGTTTTGGGGGTAACTAAGTGGCTCAGTGTATAGAGCACCAGCCCTGTCAATCTCAGGGACTTGACATTTACTAGCTGTGGGACCCTAGGTAAGTCACTCAACCACAATTACCTTGCCCAAAAAAAAAGTTTCAGTTTTTTCTAAAAAACTGTTTTCTTGTTAAAAATAAACAGCATGTATCGGTGATTTAGAATGCTTATCATTTGTTAGAAAATGACCCCAGAAGAGCAACCATCTGTGCATTCAAACACCATAATACCTTTGGTAAAGGATAGAGTGAAGGCACTAGCAGCTGGAAATAAGGAAATACTTTACGTGGCAGGTGGTGTTTGAGCTAAGCTCCGAAGGCCAATACAGATTCTGAGAAGCAAAAGAAAGAAATACGTTCCAGGCATGACAGGCAGTACAAAGACAAACATCATGGGATTACAAGTTCAAGCTAAAACAGCCAACAGGGGTCATCTCACCCAACCCTCTCACTCTATATGTGACAAAGTGAAGCCCAACCTCACCCAGACAGCAGGCTCTAAGGTCATCTTCACTCCAGTCAATGCTCCTTTCACTGTACTGCATGCTTCCTCCTGTATGGAACTTAACTCTCCTGGCTGGGCCTTTGCACTGGCTGTCCGCCATGTCTGCAATGCTCTCCCTTCCCATGGCCACCTCCTGACTTCCCTGAGAGACTCAAGGCAAATCTCAACATGTAGAGGTGAACTTTCCTGGCTGCTGCTCCCTGTACCTCCCCAAAGAGCCTTCCCATTACTGGCATGTCACTAAAATGTCAGCACCTTGTGGGCAAGAACCAAATTCTGCCTTTCTTTTGTATCTCTGCACTTAACACAAGGCCTGGCATGTAGCAAAAGCTTAATAAATGTTTGGTAATTGAATGACTGACTGATTTATGCCAACCCTAGATAATCTTAAGGCTTTAGAGAAACATAAATTTCTCTATGCTTCAGCATGCTTCAGTAATGCTTCAGCAACCTTTTCACCATTTAGGCAAAGTTCTTAATATACTTAACTTTTCTCTTTGTCAAGTTAGTAGGCAAAATATTATGGAAACCATGATAAAAAAAAAGGTATCTTCCCTTGCATACTGATCCTTAAGATTAGTATCGCTTCCTTTTGAAAGTATCTGGTAAGTTAACTTGACATTTCATCACCCTTTGATAACAACAATTAAATAAACATTTATTATATGCATATTCTGTGAAGCCTCTCTGGAAGGTACTAAGAATGGAAAAAAGTTTATATAAGACATGGTCCTCACCCTTTCATTATCTGTTCAAAGAGGTATCTCACACATACACAAACAAGAATACATGTGTTCTATAAAGATACATACCAAGTGCTTATATGAAGTCTAAGGTGGGAAAGGTCATGCCTGAATGGAGGTAGAAGATGAAGTCAGGGATCAAGGAAAGCTTCACAAAGAAGCTATCTGAATTTTACATTTAAATAAACAGACACAGCACAAATTGTAGGATAGACACAGGGGACAGCAAAAGGTCCAGTTTAGCTACAACATAGTATAACAAGGAAGGAGTGCAAAATGCTAAGTAGATTGGTGCTACAAAGCTTGCAGAGGGCCTTAAAAACAATTCTAGAGAGTTTAAACTTTCCATTGTAGCAGTTACAGGATTTTGAATAGAAGCGTTATCCAGCTAAAACAAGGAATAAGAGAGGCTATTCTGACAAAGGTGTGAAAATTAGTTTGGAGGGGAGAAAGCCATGAAATAGAAGGAGCTGTTAGAAGGTTATTGCAGTAATACAGACAGAAGGCAATGAAGACCTGAATGAGGAGAAAAGAGGAAAAAAGAGATGAGAGATAAATAGAAAGGACGGAATCTACAGGACTTGGTAACTGATAAGCTAGGAAGGGAAAGGAAAGAGTCAATGACAGCACTAAGGTTTCAAATGTACACCACAGTATTATTTTACAATCTATAGTAGTTACAGTTACAATAGTTATTTTTCTCCAAATCTACCAGCGACAGAGCAATGGGAAATGTGCTTAAGTTGTATGAAATATGAAGTATTAGGTTATGTAAGAATTCCTGATGAATTTATTAAACATCAGAGTGGATGATCAAAAGTTGCAAAATCTCTAATATTTAATTCCAAAATCTTTTTAAAAGTAGAACAAAGACTCATTTGTGAAAGCTTTTAGCAGTCCTTAGTATGAGCAAGACAATTAGGAATTTCTGGGTTCCTTCCAACATAGAATTCAGCTACCTTGGCACACATGCCTGACTACTGGACTTGGTTTCTCTTCACAGATATTCTCTCAATACATCATCAGCATAACTACCTCACAAAGAACAAATGCAAAAGTAAGTAAACTTAACAAAAAAAAAGTGGTTTTATTTTGAACTATTTTAATCTGCTTTAAAAAAAAATGTCACCACTATCTACACAAATAGGACAAACTCATACAAAAGTACCAGCGTGGCTAGATATAACCACAACCAGTTAGTAAACTCCAAGCAGGGGTACTTCAAAAACATTTTAAGAACACAAACTAAATTGATATCTTATTCTATTTTATTTTTTTACTTTCTGAATAACAAATCAATAGCACTTAGTTTCAACTTAACAAGGTGAAAACAAAACAACCTAACAGCAAGCAGGTGGTATAGGAGACATCTTCTAGAATAAGAGGGGTCAAACATGCACCTGTGATCTATATTGTGGCTTTTCATACTTTCCAAATTAAAATGTAATTGGGAAATAGTCAACAAAATAAAAAACATAGAATATAAATGGTAATATGTGGTTTTCTAAGTCAATCTGGAGCCACTTATGATATGGATTAGTGGGCCCAAGTTTCTATTTGAGTTGGATACCACTCATCTAGATCACCAAATCCTATGGATGAATGAGAATCCCTCCAGCAAGAGTTCAAAGTAATCATCCAGCCTCTTGCTTAAGATCTCCTGAGAAAATCTGTTCCCTTTTGCAATAATTCTGATTATCAGGAGTTTTTTTTACCTAAATCAAGTCTGTATTCTGCTTCTCTACAGTTTTTACTTACTGCTCATTCTGTCCACAGGGCCCAAACAGTACAAAGCTAATAATAATAACACCTCTTTCACATGACAGTCCTTTCAAATAACAGAAGGCAGCTGTGTCTTTTCTAATTCTTATTCCAAGCGAAATATCATCAATTCTCTCAAATGAGTTGCACATGGCATGTCATCCAGTCTTCTCACTATCCTAATGACCATCTTCTAGACACAGAAATCCACAGAAAACACATCTATATCTTTTTGAAAATTTGATTCCAAGAAATGAACACAGCACTGCAGACATAGTCAGACAAGGTCAGAATAGAGTCAAAGTATTACCTCCCTAGTCCTGGACACAGTCCTATACCTCTTTTTATACTCTAGGACAGTATTCGCTTTTTGTTCTAGCCACTATTTGACATTACTATCTTTTATGTGTTTACTATGTTAAGAACACTATTATATGAGGCACTAAAAGAGGGGCAATGAGGAGTTTTAAAATTCTTGGCAGCTAAGGCAAGAGGGGAAATCAATCTATAAGAAATAAACATTTATTAAATGACTATGTGCCAGGCACTGTGCTAAGCACTGGGGATACAAAAAGAGGCAAAAGACAGTCTTTGCCCTCAAGGAGCTCACAACTTAATATGGGAGAACAACATGGGGAAAATATACACACACATATGCATAGACACACAAAGAGCAGGCTATAAATACACAGGGTGAACATAAAACAATTATCAGAGGTAAGGAAGTAAAATTAAGAGTGGTTAGAAAAGGCCTCCTGAAAGAGGTGAGATTTTAGTGTGGATTTAAAGTTAGGCAGGTTAGTAGTTGGAGCAGGAGGGAGATCATACCAGGCCTGAGGAAAAGCCAGAAAGAATGCCCAGAACCAAGAGGAACAGCCAGGAAGTCAATGTCACTGGACTGAAGAGTCTGTGATGGGGAGGAAGGTTTAAGAAGGTTGGAAAGGAAAGAGGTGCTTTGAACACCAGACTGTTTTGTATTTGCTCCTGGAGGCAATAAGGAGTCAGTGAGTTTATATATGGAGTTTACTGAGTGGGGAAGGTGATGTGATCAGACCTTCGATTTAAGAAAATCATTTTAATGGATGAAAGTTGGACGATTTGAGTGGGGAGAGCCTTGAGGCAGGCAGTCACTCCAGCAGACTATTACAGTATTTCAGGCATGAGAGATTTCGTGGTGTCAGAGGAGAAAGGGGAGCATACTGGAGAGAAACGGCAAAGATGACATCAACAGGCTTTGGTAATAAATTAGATAGGAGGAATAAGAGATAGTGAGAAGTCCAGGATGATTCCTAGGTTGTAAGTCAGAAGGACTGGGAGAACAGTGTTGCCCTTGACAATAATAGGGAAGGTAGGAGTTTGAGGTAAGCCTAGGGAGAAAGTTCTGTTTTGGAAATAATGAGTTTAAGATGTCTACTGGATATCAAACTCAAGATATCTGAAAGGCATTTGGAAATTTGAGTTTGGAGATCAGCACTGTTTAGAGCAGAAAAGGCAGATTTGAAAACAATCAGTATAAAGATAGTAATTAAATCCATGAGATCACCAAGTGAAGGAAAATA
The DNA here is from genome assembly GCA_023548195.1 of Bettongia penicillata ogilbyi. Lineage (NCBI taxonomy): Eukaryota > Metazoa > Chordata > Mammalia > Diprotodontia > Potoroidae > Bettongia > Bettongia penicillata. The sequence continues at coordinate 684,066 of JAJHZJ010000864.1, forward strand.
GAGGAGGAGTTTCCAGGACAGAATCTTTAAGAACACCTAGAGTGAGAGAGCTTGCTCTGGAAGAGGATCCAGTAAAGAAGATAAGAGAAGGAACAATCAGACAGGGAGGAGAAAACCAGGAGAGAGTAGTGTCCCTAAAATCTAGAGAGAAGAGAATATCAAAGAGTAAAGAGTGAGCAGTGGAATCAAAAGTTGCAGAGGTCAAGGACAATGAGGATTGAAGAAAGGCCAAAGGATTTGGCAGCTAACAGATAAGTAGCAACCTTGGAGAGGGCAGTTTTGGCAGAATGATAGGGCTGAGGGGCTGTGCTGCAGTGCTAGAAACCCCAAAATGCAGGGGCACCGGGAGTCAAGCCTTCTTTGAGTCAAAGTAGCAAGGTTTATTTGTGACACCTAAAAGCAGGCTAGATTCTAAGTGAATCTATGCAATTTAGTGAGGGGAAGATTGGTACTTATATATACTAAATAAAGGCAGCGAGAAGATCAGGATGGGATTAAAGAGTGCTAAATAGCCAGGAGTGGGCGAGGTGCAGACAATGAAAGGAGCTAAATGGTTGGAGACGGACTAGGATGGACCAAAGGCCTCAGGCTAACACCAGGGACTGGGGTGTTAGGAAACTTCGGGGAAACAACTTCCTGATGGAGAGGGCCATAGCTTTCAGATGTGATCTTTTCCTTTAGGTGTCCAGGGTCCCATCACCCCACAGCTGGATTATAAGAGGCTAAGAGGAGAAGAAGAGAAGTGGAAGCACCTGTTGTAGAGTCTTTTCCAAGAGTTTAGTTACAAAGAGCAGAAGAAATGTAGGACTATAGTCGGAGAGATACGAACATAGTAGTAAAACAATCCAATTCAAAATCGGTTGGATGATGAAACTCAAAGAATAGTTGCATCAAAGTGGAAGGAAATCTCCAGGGCAAAGACCCCCAAGGATTCGTGCTTGGCCTTGTGTAACTCCCCTTGAAGCTTCCCATTTGGAAGATTCTGCTCTTCCATACTCGAATCTGTTGCCGTGGGCCTAGCCTGGCCTTCCATTTTCTGTTACCTCTTGATTGCCCCACCTGCTTCCCACCCAATCCCTCCATGTTTGATATCTCCTGATTGCCTCCAGCTGTTTCCAACCCTAGACCAGTCACCCTAGTCCCATAGAGGTCCTCCTTAGACTTCTCAAGACCCTCTCTAAACACCTCTTCCCATCACCCTATACTACCAGACCATCCCCAGATCCCTTCTACAGTCATTTCTGTATTTAAGTTCCATTTTGCCTCCATGAAGGCGCTCAGATTCAATCCAGCTCAGACTCTGTCTAGCTAAGATTGTATGTGGCCCACTTGTGAATACAAGCACCACAAATGGTTAGGCTACTTAAGAGTCAACCCAGTATGTTGAATCTTTAATAAACTTTGTTTTTCTTTGGCTTTAGGAAGGTTTGTGTTCAATTCATTTGAGCAGGACCCAGCATGTCGGTATTTTGGGGTTCCCAACACCCCGAACCTCAACAGTACTGTTTTACATGTTATCAAAAGACTTAGATAAAGTCATGGGTGATACGCTCATCAGATGAGTATAAAACAGTAAAGCATGATTAGAGATCATGCTTCTGAAGAAAATATGAACTACAAATTCAATGAGTCATTAGGATGACATGGAAACCAAAAAAGCTAATGCAATCTTGGGCTGCATTAAGAGGGTGCAGCATGTAGGAATAGGTAAGTGCTTGTCCAACTGCCCTCAGAGATGGCTTTTGAAACATGAGGTTCAGTTGTGGGAATCACTTTTTTAAGACTGATAAACTTGGAGAGTATCTAAAGGAGGGCAATTAGGTAGCGATGGGCCTTGGGGTCATGTCATCTGCCGAACAGCTGAAGGAACTTACTAAATTTAGCCTGGAGAAAAGATGATTCACGGGGTAAATGAGGGCGGTCTTCAAGAAGGATTAGGCTTGCTCCGTTGGGCCTTGGCCTTCTGCCCTCATTTTTTCACTGCTGGCTTCTATACTAGGCTAAAGGTTAAAATCTGAGTCATCATTGTGCCCCTCATGCTCTGAGACACATAGTTCTCGCGCTAGCTTAAGGGTCTCCTGGGATCTCTTTCTGCCTTGATGCTTCTTGCTCTGGAATGTTCCTGGTCTAATGCAAGCTTATGTGCTGGGATAAAGGTTACAATGAGTTCACTATTCTGCTTCTGTTCTCAAAGCCACACAGCTAAGTTTCTAGAACTTTTTTTGTGCTCATTACTCAGCTAGGACCCAGTGCTCATCCATGGCAGCAGCTCTCCACTTTGGATCCATGACCCATAACTAAGTAATGGGAGAAAAAGCTGCCAAATGGCACCCATTCCTACTTCCAGCGCTAGTTCAGGGATCTCTTGGGATTTCTTTCTGTTCTGGGGCCTTATCTTGGTTCCCTTTCTATCCTTGGATACTGGAGTAACTCTTGGTCTACTGCTGCCTGAACTAGTGCTGCCACTTTGTGCTCCTAGCAAGTCCCCACCCCAGTGTGTACAGATTTCTCCATCTTCCTAAATTGCCCTGTGCTGGAAAAATGAATCACTGTGACTTTTTCTTAGCTTTCCCCAACAGAACTCATTCCGACTCTTGTGTTAAGGTTGTTGTGGAGGTATGCTGAGAGACCTAGGCAAAAATGCTGACTCTGCCATTTTGATTCTGCCAAACTTCCTTTACTTCAAGCAAAATTTCTAGTAGTTTTGTCAACTATGTCCAAGCACTTAAAAAATACAGCAAGGAGAGTGAGAATTAATGCCATATGCTCACAATGATCTCCAACTATGCAAACTTCTTTAAAAAGGCAAAAGAACTGTCATCCCATGTTTTCAAATGGTCTTAAGTACTTAAGCTTTCAAAAGAATAAACCAGCAAAGAAAACTGATGTCTCGACTTCTTAACTGTTAACTTCAATGACCTCTGCACTGGAGCACCTACTATATATTCCACCACAGCACTATGTTAAGGAATTACAAAGCTATTATGGAAATGGCCTAAATATTAGGAAATTTTTTCTTCATCAACTTTGCCTATGGCAAATAAAGAGATGAATGTATGAGTGAATTAATAGGTAAATAAACAAATAAATACAAGGAAGAACAGTCAAGGAAAAAACTATTGCAAGCAGCCAGAAAGCAGTAATTCAAATATGGTGATAACACAAGATTTAGCAGCTTCTACATTAAAGGATCAGAGGCCTTGGAATATCATATTCTGGAAGGCAAAGGAGATAGAATCATAACCAAGAATCACCTATGCAGAAAAACTGAGTATAAACCTTCCAGGGAGAATATGGGGATTTAATGAAAGTGAGGAATTTCAGTCATTTCTGATAAAAAGCCCACAGCTGAATAGAAAATCTGACTTTCAAATACAAGACTCAAGAGAAACATAAGAAGGTAAACATAAAAGAGAAAACCATAAGGAGTTCAATAAAGTTAAACTGTTTATATTACTTCATGGGAAGATGATACTTGTAGCTCATAAAAATTTAACCATTACTAGAGTAGTTAGGAAGAGTATACATAGATAGACAGGACACATATGTGAGATGGGATGGTATCTAAAAAAGTTTTATTAAGGGCTAATAAAGAGGGATGCATTAGGAGAAGGGAAAAGGGAGATGTTGAAAGGAGTAAATTATCTCACACTCAGTTGGGTATAGAAATCTATCTTACCCTATAGGAAAGTAGGAGGGGAAAGGGATAAAAAAAATGGGATGGGGGGACCCTGATAGAAGAGAAGGCAGATTGAGGGAAGTGGTAGTCAGAAGCAAAATACTTTTGAGGTGAGACAGGGTAAAAGTAGAGTCAATTCTCTAAATATTTGAGAAATCAGGCTTTTATCAGAGAAATCTGCTGCAAAAATTTTTTCACAGTTATGATTTACTATTCCACCCTATTTGCCCCCGGTTTATCCTTCCTCTTAAGAAATACATAAATTTAGAGATGAAGTTCAGATGGTCTCAAAAAAATTAGCCACCAAAGGCAGACTGATGTATGACTAGGTACATACTTCACTCATTCTCATAACCTTATCTTTTTTCCAACCATATATTTACACTAATGGCTTGGAGAAAGAGAATTATGCAAGCACATAGGTCCTACTCTTGAGCAATCTTCATTTGGACTAGGAGATATTTACTAAGGAATAAGACTTACCCAATGTTTCACTGAAATCAATGGCAAAGCTGACTGCAGTCTAGCTCACCTAAAACTTCCTCCTTCCCTCATTTCATCTCACTCTTAAACAGTATCTATTATATTATGCAATTCCTCAGCAGTGTCTTAGTACTCAGAGCAAAAATGACTATTAGTTTTCCTGTCTGCTATGACAATAAAAGGGAAAATGACTTAGGGAGAGAAGAGAATGTGTCAGGGGAGAAAGACTGATAAAGACAAGATCTACAAGTAACTGAAAAACTACATAGTTTCATTTCTATTTTCAGATGTGGGATTCAAGTAGGTCTAAAGTTTCTCCACAAGCCTGAAGACATATAAATTCCATTAATGAGATGGCAAAATATAAAAAAGTGATAAACAATGATAGATACCTGAATGATGACTATTAGTCATTCATTCAACAAATATTTACTAAACACCAAGTTAGGCAATGCGATACAAAGAAAAAAAAATGGGTTCCTGCCCTCAAGGAGGTCATAAGGACAAAAACACATACAAAATGTATGAAAATCAAACAAAAATTAGAGAAAAAATAATTTCAGCAGTGAGGGATGGGCATTAGCAACTGAAAGCCCAGAATAGGTTTCCTATGACAGTTCGCACCTAAGTTCCATGATTTACTACAGAACTAAAGGGAAATGAGGGATTCCAAGGTGAAAGTGAGACGAGTACATTCCCAGCCCAGGGATAGTCTGAGAATAAATAGGCCAAGATTTGGAGGGCAGAAGGGCACATCTGAGTAACCACAAGGGCAGGTTTCATGGAGTAATGTGAAACGTAAGTATGCTGCAGCCAGATTGTAAAGTGTTTTCTATACACAGCTGATGGTGGCTCTACTTTACCCTGGAGCCAAAAAAGTACCACCAGTGCTTATAAGCAGAGGAGAGGCACAGCAAACTTGGGTTTGGGAATATAGCTTAGGAGGAAGGTGCACCAAGGGAGAAGAGAACTTGAGCGTGAGACCAACTAGGAAACTACGGCAATAGTCCAGGCAAGAAAGATAAGGGGGAGTGGAGCGGTGCAGTGTGGTGGAGATAAGAATTTAAGATATTTTATGGAGGTAGAATAAACAAAACTTGGCAACTGACGGGATGTAAGGGGTGAGGAAAGTTAGATTCAAGGATGATTCTCACACAGCCAATGTAAGAGACTGAAAGGATGGTGACACCCTTAACAGAAATTAAGGAAAGGAGAATGTTTGAATGGAAAGATAATGAGTTCTGTTTTTAACATATTGAATGCCAGTAGAAGACATACAACAAGCAGCTGGTGATTGGTACTAAAATGAGGCATATAATTCTAAATATATAACAAGGGTTCAAAATATTTATTTGCACGGGTCAAAGAACCAAAATCTCTTTTAGTGTAACTTGTAGTTGGCCTGACAATAACTGAGCACATTCTGCTTACAGAAAGTCTCCAATCATAGCAACAGTTTCAGTTTCAAAGAAGAAAAGAAAATAAAGCAGTGGGGCAGCAGAGGAAGAGAATTATGCAAACACTTTTTTCTTGCTTTTTTTCCTCAAAATCATGTTGGAAACAATGAAAAAAGAAAAAAATGAGTAAGTACAGTAAATTCTGATAATTACAGAGAAATGAATCACATGATTCCTTCAGAAAAAAACTTTCTAAAAGTGAATTTCTGAGACACATAATGTTAAAAAAAGGTAAGAACAAGGGTTGATGAAGGAGAAAAGGAATGAGGGTATTCAAGTTGGAGAGAATAACAACATGCAAAAGCACAGAGGCAGAAAGCAACAAAATGCAAGTTGGGTAGGGCAAAATTAGCTTTCCTGTGATGGAGTCCATGTGGAATTGAGTTAGTTCCTCTGGTATAAATACTGTATTCATTTGCATTTTTTGCTTCAAACTCAAATAAGAAATTTTTTTACTTAATGCTAAAGGATGCAAAGATGAACTTATATTCTTTTTTTTTAGTAAAATAAAAATTGTTCCTTCTCTATGGAGGAAAAAAAGACAATTCAACTTTTTTTTTTAAGAAAATTTGAATATTTCCTACCATCCACTTTGGTCTCTTAGATGTTAGTTGTGTTTCTTTTATTCCAGCAATAACTGCAAAAAAGGTTATAGCTGAGCAACTTGGTAAAAACAACAGTCACTACTTTGTTGAAATCATAAAAGCACTGACATTTCTCAAAATCTGATTGTTGCTTTGGTAAACAAAATATATATCATATAATATGTATTATGTATTATACTGTATATTGTGTATATAAATATAAAAGTCTCAAATGCTTTAGATTCAATTCATAGTACAATTAAATAAACATGAGACAAAATGTTAAGACTTCACAAATTTACAAATGTTCAAAAGAGAGAGAATTGTGTAAGGTAATTAGAATTTAAACTGACAGTACCCAGACTGAAAGAAAAAAAAAGTATTCTTTAAAGGGCAATAACATTGACCTTCAGTCACCAAGTATCATTCCTCACAGTCTCTCTCCCATTATATCCAGAATGTTGCCATAGCCTGTCAATTTCACCTCTACGATATCTCTCAAATACACCCCCTTCTCTCCTCCAACTCTGGAACCACTCTGGAGCAGGCTCTGCTCACCTCACATCTTGCTAACTGCAATAGCCTGTTATGTTTTGTTTTTATGCTGGGGGAGGGGAAAGTGTCTGCCCATTTCAAGTCTTTCTCCACCAATCTATCTTTCATTCAGCCACCAAAGTGATTTTCCTAAACTGCAGGTTCCATTATGTCATCACCACTCCTACCAAACCCCACCCCCCAAAAAAACTCCTGGGGCTCCCTACTGCCTCCAGGATCAAATACAAAATGCTCATTCACTCTGGCATTTGAAGCCCTTCATACTCTAGTCCCCTCCTATCTCTCCATAGTCTTCTTACACCTTTCTCCCCTACACATTCTCTTTGATCCAGTGACACTGGCTTCTTGGACATTCCACAAACAAGGTACTCCATATCTCAGCTCTGAGCATTTTCTATGGCCTTCCCCCCACGACTGGCACACTCTCCCTCCTCCACTCTGACTACTGACCACCCTGGCTTCCCTTAAGTCCCAACTAAAATTTCACCTTTTACAGGAAGCCTTTCCCAAATGCTCTTAGTTCCAGTACTTGTTATCCTTTTAGAGTTTAGTTTCTCAGGATCCACGGCCATGGCAATGTCTAGTAGTTCCAAGGATTCTAGACAGTAGTTCCCAGAATTATAGTGATGGGCAGTCATACTGAGGCTGCACCATGAGATAAGGGGTGACATAATGTGATATTTACAACAATTGTGCCAAAAGACAATATTGCTAAAGTTAACCTGTGAGGCCACTGCTGGCTATAAACCTTCCGTGCCTATTGCTCTTGCCCTACAAAGCAAGTGGGCACTGATAAGTGAGTGGGGAAAATCATGGGGAAAACCATGGGTAATGTACAGAGGAATGCATGTACCTGTCTCAATGGGCTCCCATTGAGGCTTAAGGGGATTTAGGGGGATTCCCAAGCTGTACCTGTCTCAATGGACCCCACAGAGATGTGGTAGTGCCAGAGAGAAGGGTGATTAGGGAATATTCTAAAAGCTGGTTCTTCCAGCAACCCCTAGAGAGGACTACCCTAGAATAAAGTTCATTACTAACCCCTCTGAAGCTGTCTGCCTGTCTGACCAGATCAAGAGTAAACATGTTAGAGGCTAGAGACTGAAACCTCCAGTGCCTCCCGTGCGCTGTCTGTGAAACCTGAAACACTTCCCTCTGTTAATTATCTTCTATTTATTCTGTATACAGCTTGTTTTGTCTGTATTTGTTTGCACATTGTAAACTCCTTGAGGACAGGGACTGTCTCTTGGCTCTTTTCGTATCCCCAGCATTTAGCACCAGGCCTGGCATACAGCAGTTTCTTAATAAATGTTTATTAATAGATTGTCTTCAGATACACCAAAGTTCTAACTAACTTAAGTCTCAGTACTAATAGGTATGTCACCTACTGACACTTAGCCAACAAACTGAACCAACTGTTTCAAATAAAGCTATCTATTTAGTGCAACACCCAAGTTAAGAGTTCTTAGCAATGAATATAGTACAAGCAATCAAAATTGTCATTTTATTTGATCTTGCTTGTATACACCTTAAATACAAGAAAATATGTATTTACTAAGTCCCTATAATGTGCCATGGAAACTCAAAACAGAATGAGATAGTCTCTCTTTCCTCAAGGAGTATAACTCCAAAGTTGAGATAATAAATTTCTTCTACTAAATGGTAAGATATGTATGCTGCAATACAAATTATGCAATAAATTCTAGACATTACTAAGAAATTTGAGGTGGGGGGGCAGAGCCAAGAAGGCGGAGTAGAAGGACGCACGTTTACAAGCTCCGAAACCAAAGCCCATAGAATTAATATAAAAAGAGACCCCCATAACTTCTGGGTCAATACAAGGTGTGCAGAAACAGAGTGGAAGAGATTTCCGTTCCAGGGAGCCCTGGAGACCTGTCCCCAGGGTCCATCGCACCCCGGAAAGCAGACCCCACCCCCAGCGCTGCCCTGGCCGTGGCCCCAGAGAAGCTGATCCGAGCAGGCTTCAGAGACGGAAGTTCCGGCAGCCGGGAAAGTCCCTCCACCCACAGAAGCTACAGGTCAGTGAGAGAGAAGGCCGGGCTGGAGGAGGGGAGCGGAGCGTCTCCGTGACTCGGGACCCCTCGAGAGGAAGCGGCGGCGGCAGAGACGGGGGCAGGAAGCGGCGGAGGCAGAGGGGTGGGCAGCGGCTGAGGCGGCAGCGGCCCGGGACTCAGGAATCCCCCAGCAGCAGGCAGGATCTTCATTACAGAAGGATTCTGCATAAAACCTGAGGGAGCTGAGCCTAGGAGACGGCCCTGCCCCCACCCCGCTCCATTACTGAAGGCCTCTGCATAAAGCCCCTGAGGGAACTGAGCCTGGGAGGTGGGGTGCCCCCCACCCCGCCCCCACCCGCTCCATTAATGAAAGTCTCTGCATAAAGCCCCTGAGGGAACTGAGCCTGGGAGGCGGCCCTGCCTCCACCCCAGCGCCAGAACTAAAGCTTGCCGCGGAAAGCCCATTTGAATCTCAGAGGCCAAGCACTAGCTGGGCGGATCCAGGCGGGGGTGGAAAGGAATCTCAGAAGTCAAGTAACTGGCTGGGAAAATGCCTAGAAAAGGGAAGAAAACTAAGACTATAGAGAGTTTTTTCCAACAAATGCAAATGATCCCGACCTTCGGATCTGATGACAAGGACGTATTCTTGCCATCAGGGAAAGACGTGGAGGGCGGGGCCTCTGTACCCCAGACACCCCAGGGGGGTGGCAGGTGGGCTCAGGCCCTGGAAGAGCTCAAGAAGGATTGTGAAAAGCAAGTTAGACAGGTGGACGAAAAACTGGGAAGAGAAATGACAGAGATGCAAGAAAAGTATGAAAAACGGGTCAATACCTTGGTAAAGGAGACCCAAAAAAAATGCTGAGGAAATTAGCACCTTGAAAAATAGGCTCACTCAATTGGCAAAGGAGGTTCAAAAAGCCAATGAGGAGAAGAATGCTTTCAAAAGCAGAATGAGCCAAATGGAAAAAGAGGCTCAAAAGCTCACTGAATTTAATAGTTCTCTCAAAATTAGAATGGAACAGATGGAGTCTAATGACTTTACGAGAAACCAAGAAATCACCAAACAAAACCAAAAGAATGAAAAAATGGAAGAAAATGTGAAATATCTCATAGGAAAAACAACTGACCTGGAAAATAGATCCAGGAGAGACAATTTAAAAATTATGGGACTACCTGAAAGCCATGATCAAAAAAAGAGCCTAGACATCATCTTCCATGAAATTATCAAGGAAAACTGCCCTGACATTTTAGAACCAGAAGGCAAAATAAGTATTGAAAGAATCCATCAATCACCACCTGCAAGAGATCCAAAAAGAGAAACTCCTAGGAACATTGTGGCCAAATTCCAGAACTCCCAGCTCAAGGAAAAAATCTTGCAAGCAGCTAGAAAGAAACAATTCCAGTACTGTGGAAATACAATCAGGATAACCCAAGATCTAGCAGCTTCTACATTTAGGGATCGAAGGGCGTGGAATAGGATATTCCAGAAGGCAAAGGAACTAGGACTCAAACCAAGAATCACCTACCCAGCTAAACTGAGTATAATACTTCAAGGGAAAATATGGTCTTTCAATGAAACAGAGGACTTTCAATCATTCTTAATGAAAAGACCAGAGCTGAAAAGAAAATCTGACTTTCAAACACAAGAATGAGAAGAAGCATGAAAAAGGAAACAGCAAAGAGAAGTCTTAAGGGACTTACCAGAAGTGAACTGTTTACATTCATACAGGGAAAGACAATATTTCTAACTCTTAAAACTTTTCAGTATCTGGGTAGTTGGTGGGACCACACATACACATGTACACGCATGCACACACGCACACACATACAGAGATAGAGAGCACAGATTGAACTGAATAGGATGGAACCATACCTTAAAAGAAATTAAGGTAAATGGTGGGAGAGAAATGTAGTGGGAGGAAAGAGGGGGAAATGGAAGGGGGTAACTATATGTCATTTAAGAGGCAGGTAGAAGTTTTTCTTAGTGGAGGGAAAAAGAGGAGAGCTGAGAAAAAAAAAAAAACAAGAAGTTTACCCTCATCACATTTGACTAAACGAAGGAGTGAAATGCACACTCATTTTGGTATGAAAACATATCTTATAGTATAAGAAAGTGGGGGAGAAGGAGATATTGCAAGGGGGGGATGATGGAAGGGAGGGCAAAGGGAGGAGGGAGCAATTTGAAGTCAACACTTGGGGAGGGACAGGATCAAGAGACAGAAGAGAAACAATGAGGGGCAGGTTAGGAGGGATGGTAATCCAGTTAGTCTTACACAATACGACTATCAGGGAGGTCATTTGCAAAACTACACAGATATGGCCTATATTGAATTGCCTGCTGTCCCAAAAGGAATGGGTGGGGAGGGAGGGATGGGGAGAATTTGGAACTCAAAGTTTTAGGAACAACTGTTTAGTATTGTTGTTGCAACTAGGAAAGAAGACATACAGTTAATGAGGAATAGAAAGTCATCTGGCCCTACAGGAGAAAAGAGAAGATGGAGACAAGAGAAGGGAGGGATGACAGAAGAGAGGGCAGATTGGAGATAGGGAAAATTAGATTGCTTGGGGTATTGGGGTGGGGGGAGGGGATAAAAGGGGAGAAAATTTGGAACCCAAAATTTGTGAAAATGAATGTAAAAAATTAAATAAATAAAATTTAAAAAAAAAAAAGAAATTTGAGGTGGGAAAGATCATTTTCAAGTAGGACACAGCTTGAGAGGTTTTCATCTATAAAGTAGCACCTGAATTGAGCTCAGGGGGCTTTCAAAATGCAAAGAGGAAGAAGGATTCAAATGCTACTAGGAGAAGAGAAAAAGGAAATTTAAGATGGGGTTAATTGTGCATCTATTTTTCTTTAAATGAAAATGAAAAAATTAATAAAATGCCTGAATTTTCAAATATAAGCGTATTAGTTTCATGACAGGTACAGACATAATGGATAGCACCAGTTGTGGCACTAGTATTTGGGAAGGCATACTGTTAATGTACTTTTTGCTTAATTTGAAGATCTTTCCCACCCATTAATGGGCCCATGTGACCTGCTTAAATCACATGTGATGGGAGGAGCTTGATGAATGGGTGGAACAGGAAGGGTGGAGCACAGCTGGAAGGAAGTTGGTGAGAGCAGTTAGGGCAGAGGAGACAGGGAACAGGCAAGCAGGTACAGCTAGTCTTGTGAGTGTTTGCTTGTGGGAAGGGGAGGAAGGGTAAAACTTGGGAATGGTGGTGTCCCCCGCTGGGCTAATGTGTATTGATTTCTTGATTACTATGATGGATCTGGCTTCTTCTGTCTGAATAAATGTTTTTCTTCAGCCTTCTATATGGAGAGTTTGTTACACTTTGTGATTCAGAACTACACCGGCACACTCATAGTTACCACCAGTCTGTGAATACTGCCATGGTGTTACAAAAGGATGATGAAAAATGTCCTAGTTTCAGAAAAGGAAGATCAGAGGTTTAGAATTGGAACGGACCTCAAGATCATCTTATCCAATCCCTCATTCTTTACAGATGAGAAGGCTGAAAGCCAGAGAAGTTAAAGGACTTGCCTAAAGTCACATGGATAGTACCACTTATAACAAGTACGTAACATTTACAGATACGTTGAACCAAAATCCAACCACAATCTCTTAGTCCTGTTTTATCGTCCAGAACTGATGAAAACAAGTCCAATCCTTTTTCTATATTACAGTCCTGAATTCCTTGAAGACTACAGTCATGTACAAAATACTAGTATGTAACTATCACCTCCCTTGCTATAGACACAGTACTTCCACTAATGCAAATTAATTGATGTTAAAGATAACATTCCATCAAAAAAAAAACATCAATCCAAACCCCATTACCGGAAGAAAAAGTAATAATTATCCATGTTCTTTGACCCACAGATCCCATAGCTAACTATAAACTTAAAGCAGTTTTTCATCTGATAAATATACTTAACCACACAAAGGTGTGAGGACAGTGCTTAATAAACCATAAAATGTTATCTAAAATATGAGATGCCACTTATTAAGCAACTGCTACACTGAAAGGCACAAAAGATATTAGGATAAAACAAAACAGTCGAAAATCTTTCCTCAAGCAAATTACCATTTACCAGATGGGGCAAAGGATAAAAGAAACATACATGATTAACAATATGAAAAATTATAGTTATGTGCTTAAGAAAGGTTCACAATGCCAAGAGATTCAAGAAGGAAAATATAATTTGTAATGCAGTCACCAACCTTTACTTCAGAAACCTGAGAGTGAAGAACACCTCACTCAGCAGAAGTGTGACAGACATATGGCAGAGAATGAGACATACACGGGTAAACATGGTCAACATGTTACTTGTACCGTTTCGCCACCCTTCTTTTTTTTATAAGGGAAGCGTGTCCTTGGGAAATGAAAGCCAATATGACAGAAGCATAATAAATCTTTTTTTCCTCTAAAAATAAGGTCCTTTGTAGTTTGGGAGAAGAAAATGTTACAGAACATTACATGGAAAAAGCCTTAAGGAACTAGGTGTTAAAAATTCAGGAAGCAGAAATGTGGGGAGATATTCCAAAACATGGGGAACAGTGTGAACAAAAGCACAAAAATGACAGGAAAAAAGAATGAAGAATAGTCTGATTATGCTGGAATAAATGATAGATGAACAATTACTTACATTTCTTTAGTGCTTTTAAGTTGTAAAGAGAAGGAGTAGATGACACTCCTGAAAAGTGAGTTGAATTAAGATTGTGAAAAAGCCTGAATGCCAGGGCAAAGAGACTCTATTTTATATGGGGAGCTGAGCAAAGATTTTGCATAAAAAGACTCAGACCTCGCATTATGAAGAATATTCAAGCAGCAATATGAACAACATAACAGATTGAGTAAAGTCTGAAGGACAAATAAGGTGGTTATTGTAGAAGTCAAGGGAGAAATAAGGTGAGAGGTAAAGAACTGAAAGCTGGTGGTTGTAAAAGGAACCAAAAAGAGGGGGTAATCAGAGATCAAAAAAAAAAAAGGAAAAGGACCCATATATACAAAAAATATGTATAGCAGTCTTTTTCATAGTAGGCAAAAACTGCAAACTAACAACAGAAGAAGTGGGAGAAAAAGGACTGCCCACCTATTTGGGAAATAACTATATAAACTGGAATGGCTGAACAAGTTGTGGTATACGAATGTAATGGAATACTGTTGTGCTGTAAGAAATGATGAACAGAAAGACTTCAGAGAGGCCTGGAAGAACTGATATGAACTGATGCTGAGTGAAAGGAGCAGAACCAGGAGAACTTTGTACACAGTAACAACCGCAGTGTGCAAGGGATTTTTCTGGTAGACTAAGCCCTTCACAGCAATGCAAGGACCTAAAAAATTCCCCACGAACTCTTAAGGCAAAATGCCTTCCACATCCAGAGAAAGAACTATGGAATTGGACCGCAAAATGAAACAGACTATTTTCTCTTGTGTTTTGGTTTGGTTTTTCTCATGGTTTCTCCCATTCATTTTAATTCTTCCAAGCAACATGACTAAGATGAAAATGTATTTAATAAGAATGTATGTGTAGAACCCATATAAGATTGCATGCTGTCTCAGGGAAGGAGGGGGAAGGGAAGGGGAAAAAAAGGTGGAGGGAGATTTATGGAAGTGATTGTAGAAAACTAAAAACAAATTAATTAATTAAAAATAAAATAAATAACTATACAAATTATGGTACATGATTTTTTTTCCTGCAATGGCTTTTATGATAACATAGCAAAAAAGTATCTGCATCAAGGTGGGGTGAGGAGGTACATCTTCTTGAAGAAGTAATCGTTACAAGGTACAGAGGGAAGGCATGAGAGACAGAGAAGCTGTAGAGCGGATTCTTCACTCTGTTATTTCCCTACAACACCCTTAAAAGTTCACCCAAAAGTTCTGAAGCTAAGCCAAGGGCAGATTGAGGAAGGGGAGATTAAGAGAAACTCGCAAAAAAAATATGCTACTCAGGCAGGGAAAGACCTCCCAGATCTTGCCCCAACCCCATCAATCCTAGGCTGATAACCAGGGATCATTCAGGATAGGCCCAGATCACAAAAGTGGCTGACAAGTTAAGGAGAAAGGTTACCAGCTCAACTAATGACTGGAGGTGGCTGAAGTTGACCTGTCCATGATATAACCTAGCAGCAGAGTCAATCTGCATTGAAGCCTACTAGCTGATTCCAGATCAGGAAGCTAATTTAAGTTCATGTTATTGCAGGGCATTTTCTTCAAGTCTAATTGAACAACCATAGGTCCTTTCCTATAGGACCTCTAAGTTCCTGAGTAATCAGGTCCATGTCCTAAACTCAAAGTACAAATAAGGAGTAATTCAAAACACTGCTGCATCCCTTATGGCCTGAATAGTTACTGCTACTTCTCAAGAGAAGAAATTACAAGAACCAACTTGTAACTAAGAAGAAACTCAAATATGGTACCAAGAGAGCCACTCTTTTTGTGTAATGCCTCCAACCAAAATTGTGGCTGGGAAAAGGATGCAAGGTGAATGTTTCTCTTCAGTATGGGGCTGACTCCCCATTGATCTCTGAAAGAACTGGAAAACTGAAGTAACTGGGGTAGGCTCTACGTCTTTTGGGAAATGGAGCTCTAAAGGCTTTGGGTGAGGTAGGCTAGGGTAGACTGGAGAGTACAGAGGGTATTAAGTAGGGTCTGAAGAACTAAGGGAGACTGAAAATAGAGACAGTGGAGAGGAGTGAAAAAGGGATAACAGAACTGCTCTGAGAAAACATTATCTTGGAGAAGTTGAGAGAACCCCCAGAGCTCTATGGTATATAAACATAAAGATGATTATTTGCCATGAAAATGACAAAATGGACAGTTTCAAAGGAAACTGGGAAAACCTCTATGATCTAATGCAGAGTAAAATAAGTAGAACTAAGAAAACAATTTACATGAAAACATTACAGAAGCAAAAAGTTTTGAAAGGTTTTAGAACTCTAATGAACACAATCATAAACCTCAAGTCCAGAGGACTGACAGTGAATCCCTCCATTCACCTCCTGTCAGATAAATGATGTCACTTAAAAGCCTGAATGAGACAAGCCTTTTTAGGCATGATCGTTGTGGGAATTTGTTTTGTTGGACTACACATATTTGTTGTCAGTTTTGTCTCTTGAGGTTTAAAAAAAAAACCATTGGGGAGGAAGAGGAGTAGCAGTGGGAGAGAAATAAAAATGTTAGTAAAAACAAGTATTTTTTAAAAAGAAAAGAAGCAAATTTGAGAGCTACTTTGGAGGCACAATCAATAAGACCTAGCTACTAACTGAAAGTGGGAGTCTGAGAGAGAAGGATCAAATCTGATTTATATTTCAAGCATTGTGACAATTACATTTTCAGTTTACAGTATCTTTATAACCTATTTGGAAGTGTGGGACTAAAATTCGAGACACAGTTTGTGGCTTAAAATACTGGTTTGGGAGTTATCTGCATAGAAGGGATCATCTAAAGCCATCAAAGTGGGTAAGGTGATCAAGGACAATGGTAGAATGAGAGAAAAGAATGCAAGAGAGGGAACGAAACCACTCACTTATAAATGAGCAATCAGAGCAAAAGGAAAACCCAAAGAGTATGGCATCACAAAGAAGGGTATAGCTAATTCTCAAACGCAGTGGACAGAAGAGTGAGAACTTAAAAAAAAAAAGTCATTGGATTCAGCCGTACTAAGGAGATTAGTTACTTTGAAGAGAACTGCTAAGTGGTGTAGTGGATACAGTACCAGGCTTGGAATCATGAGGGCTCATCTTCCTGAGCTGAAATCCAGCCTCATTCATTTACTAGCTGGGTGACCCTGGGCAGGTCACTTAACCCTGTTTGCCTTAGTTTCCTCATCTGTAAAATATCTTTACCAAAAAAATAAAACATAAATGAAGTCATGAAGAGTCAGACACAACTGAACAACCAAACCACGACAAATCAAAGACTGGAGGCAGATTTCAAGACACGAAGGAGAAGAATGAAGCGGAGACAGTGTTAAAGATTCTTTTTAGAACTCTAACAATGAAAGAAAAAGTTGTCTTAATCAGCACAGTAGCAACTTTAATTCCTTGTTGTTACCTTGGGAAGACTATTACAAAAGTTGTCATTACAGTGCCAGGTCACTTCAACGTAAGATCACCAAAAAATGCTTAAACTGTCATTAGTCTCCAAGTGCTCTGAATCATCACTGAGTCAACTTCTACTGATTTGCTTATGGCTTTGACAAATAGATTAGTGCCAAGAGAAATGTGTTTATCTTTGTCCCTGAAGATGGTAATTTCAATGTCCCCATTCTTACCATTCAAGAGGGCATCTTTCAAGTCTAGTCCCTAGCTGGGAACACCGCTTGGGTTGGGAGAACTTTGACAGACACATGATCAACCATTTCATTGCTGAGTACAAACTAAAGCAAAGGGACACAAGTAAGGATAATAAGGTAGCTGCCAACTGCACACTGCTTGCAAACCTGCAAAGGATACCTTCTCTTGTAGCACCTGGACCAGTACTGAGACTGACTCCCTCATGAAGGTATTGACTTCTATGCCTCTATCACTCGTGCCCATTTTGAAAAGCTGAATAATGACCTCTTCCATGGAATAACAAGCCCCCATATTCATGACATCATCTTAGAGATGGTTCCACTTGTATTTCCAAGATTCAGAAACTTCTGCAGGACTTTTTCAGTAGCAGGGAGTTCCACAAGAGTTATCAATCCTGATGAGGCTGTAGCCTGTAACACAGAAGTCCAACCTACCATTATGTCTAGAGATAAATCTGCAAATGTGCAGAACTGGCTGCTTATAATATTGAGATTGCTGGAGGAGTTAAGACAATTCTGATCACATGCAACATCACACCATCCATACCAAGCAGACACAGATCTTTACCACCTACTTGCTCAACCAGCCTGGTATGATTATTCGTTTTACGGAAGTGAGAGAGCAATGAGAAATGAAACCTTGGCAAGTGCGAGCTCAAAGGAATATCCCTGCCCCAATGGGTGTTCCTAAGATTGAAGAAATATTTGACAGTAATGCAACTGATATCCTCAGTGTATCTGCTATGGAGAAGAGCACAGGTAAGGACGTCAATTGCAAACCACCTGAGAAAAGAAGACATTGAGTGTCTGGTCCAAGAAGCTGAGAAACACAAAACTTAAATCTTATGCTTTCAACATTAAGACTACACTAAGGATGAGAAACTCCAAGGCATAATTAGTGATGAAGACAAAATGGAAGATCTTTGACAAATGTAAAGAAATAACCAATTGGCTAAAAAAGAACCAGATGGCTGAGAAGGAAGAATATGAACACCAAGTAGAAAGATGGAGAGGTCTGCGACCTCGACATTCCTGAGCAGTAACAAAAAACCAGGGGCACGCTAGGACCCACCACTGAAGAGGTGAATAAACATATCAGAGGAGAAAGTACTCCACAATGCTTTACATAAACTGAAGAATTCAAATTTGTAGCCAAAGTACTGTCAGTTTAAAAGT
The DNA here is from genome assembly GCA_023548195.1 of Bettongia penicillata ogilbyi. Taxonomy (NCBI): domain Eukaryota; kingdom Metazoa; phylum Chordata; class Mammalia; order Diprotodontia; family Potoroidae; genus Bettongia; species Bettongia penicillata. The sequence goes on from JAJHZJ010000864.1 coordinate 702,320, forward strand.
AATGTCTAAGCTACTATATAAACGAGTATTCTGAATACCTGAATGTGTGAAAAAGGAAAGAAGTGAACAGCACTGTACTTTATGACAACTGTAAACAAATGGAAATGCAATTCTTGACCTGGAGAATAAAATCCATTTAAAACTGACAACATTAGATGGACGGAAGGAAGGAAGGAAGGAAGGAAGGAAGGAAGGAAGGAAGGAAGGAAGGAAAAAAGTTAAAAAAGAAAGAGAAATTTAAGGGACAGGGAAGAACTAAGTGTGTTTTGTAAGCAGAAGGGAAGGAGTCAGTAAGTAAGAAAAGAGTTTAAGGAAGAATGTCAATCCTTCAATCAATGGGAAATGGGATGGAGGCCAAAAGTGACATACGCAACAGTAAAGTTAAGAGAACCAACTCAACCTCTGAAACAGAACAAAAAATAGATTAGAACAGAAAAGGATAGGTGAAGACATTAAAAAAAAAATCTAAAAAATAGTTAACAGTTTTCCACTACAACTTTATTTCTAAACCTTTTCATGTTATGAAGATGACCCTCAGTTTTTGTAGGATGTCAGAAAACTAAAAGTTCTAGCACATCTTACTAAATTAGAAAAGTTTCTAGTGCTGATTCAGCACTTCCTGTTAACAAAGAACCAAAGTAGCTAGGCACAGAGTGCTTTAATCAGGACTGCATCCCCCTGGTAAATTCTGAGGCCACAGCAACTCATGAAGACCATATGCTATCGAGAAAGGGTGCTGTAAACACTATTTCTGTATTAGTGTGGTGAATAAGCCTATATCTACACCAATGATATCACAGATCTTTTGAAATCTTGAGGTGTGGCTAACATTTAAGAAAAAAATGTGTTGGAGCTCAAAATTTTCAAGCTTCAGCTCTACAGAAAACTACTATGTACACCACAGGTGTCAAAGTCATGCCCCACACTGCATGCTGCCTGCAAAACTCCTGAGAGTAGCCGGAACCAAATTAAAAAGTAACTGAGAAATGTTTAATAAAATAAACAAAAATATAATAATGTTAGTTTATAGTTTTTAAGTCAATATGCAGTGTGCAAGAATTTGTTTCTATTTGAGTTTGACACCAAGAACAACAGTTTTAGCATAGAGTCTAAGTGGTTACACAAGTAACCAAATTTAAATTTACAGACAAAAGCAAGAATTTTTTAAATCTACAAATTCTTTGATTTTAAGTTTAGTGACAATACATGATAAAAATGCTACCTTGTTTCTTTGGCCTTCTTATACCCCACAAAAAAATTATTTTGAGTTAGACCATAAAAATTAACTTGGAATTATTTCATAATGAGAAGACTAAAAATGTTCTTTGGAGAAATCCGGATCCTCCTAGTTTCATTCCACATCAATAAAAAAACAGTATATTTTTACTAAAAGTTTGCCAGTAGCCTTCTAGACCCTTGGGTGCAAATTTGTGACTGTGTCTAAGTTTTACAGAACAAACCCTGTGAAGTTTGGATTCCATCAAAGGGCCACACGTGAGGACCTAGAGGATCACATGTGGCTTCCAGGTCACAGGATCCTCACCCCTGGTTTAAACATTTCTACAGGCAAATGTAAGGCCCTTGAACAAGGATACCACAGAAAGGGTCTAAAATCACAAAATGTTTGAAACCCTTGGTCTGGATCTTACAGGAACTGTATAGCTGATTGGAAATTTGTACTTGCACTGTTTTTAATTTAATGTCAGTCCAGGGTAACATGAGGTAATGTTCTTTAGGAGTTGATCCACCTGACTGTTCACTTCACTAGCTGCTAGTTATTTGCAAAGGTTACTGTATAAGAGACTTCTTAATAATTTAAACATGAAAATAGCCCTTCTAGAAAATATTTAACAGTTCTTGCTCTCTAGATCAATTAAGTTGCATAAACCACTTAGCAATGGATGACTAGAGTTCCTCCAACATTATCAACTGACATTTAAAAAGCCTTATGCTTTGACAACTCTCCTAGTAATAACCCTCATTTATATAACAACTACATTTTATGAGATATCTCACAATCATCCTGTGATATTGATAAGTATGAATGAGTATTAATTAATTCTGTTTTAACAGATTAGGTTCAAAGAAGTTAAAGATTTGTCCCTAGCCACACAGTAATAAGCTGGGAACTGTACCCAGGTCTTCAGAGTGCAAGTCTAGAGTTGTTCTTAATACACAATGTGAGCTCCCTGTATAAACTTTTTTTAGAGTTCTAAAAATACTTGACAGCAAAGCAAAGTAGACAGAGCACATGCTACAGCACTGAGTCTCGCCTCGACAAACACACACTAACAGCGTGACTAGGGACAAATCAGCCATTTAACCTCGTGGTGGAATGGCATCAAACTGAAGAAGTGCTCAACTAATCCAGGGATTATAAGGATCCCTGTGGCCACAGGTTGAACGGGTTGTAAAATGTAATATTATATTTAAAATATAATATTAAATATCATAACATTTGTTGTATTTGTATTTATTTTGTTAAATGTTTTCAAGTTACACTTCAATCTGGTCTGCTCTATTTGATGCCTCTATCTTAACGTAGCAGCCAACTCTATAAGGAGAGAACAAAAGGAATTTTGTACCAGAGAGCTGAATCCACAACATGGAATATTCAACCAGGTAAAAACCTCATGACAGAACATTGAAGAACTTTTAATACTCAGAAGGCCCACTCACCAGCACCACCCAAGTTAAAGATGAGAGATGCTGGTCTATGTTGGTGGAAGGAGTTTCCATACTAATTCAGTACTGACAGGGTTTTCAATTCAGGAGCAACCAAGGACTTCAGATGAAAGTATAATAATAGCGTTATTTTGTAACATGTAAAAGGAAAAGGGGAAGGAGGAAATACCTCCACCAAAGGCAGGATACTATAAACTCTCATTTCCAAGCGAGTTTCAGCCTCCTCCCACGATCAGCAATTCACTCTTCACCAGCCTAGGTCTCTGCCACAACTCCCTTTTGACCAGAACTGACCCCAGATGGAGGCTGTGCTCTTTCCCTCGAGCTTAGGAAAATGCTACACAGCTTCTGTCCTGTCCTGGTGAACTGTCCCATTCCCTCTGTTCTTGAGTCCTGTGGCCCAGCACCATCAGTTCAGAATGCTTTTTCCTGATACCAACAGCTCAAAGCTTCCCAGTGCTAGTGCTTCCAGGATACAGGTCCAAGCAGGCTTTTTTTTCCCTGAAGGGTTGTGCCCAAGCTGGCTGTCCAGGTTAAAGAAAACTCCTTGACATTGGAAAGAGGAAGACGAGACTATGGTGTAGAGATGGGTTTTAATTAAAGTCCATGCCATGTCTTTGAGTCAACTAGGGCAGCCTCAATCCAGTAGCATGTAAAGTGAAGAAGGGGTCCTAAGTGAGCTCAAGGTTAGTGAGTGTCAGTTCTTCAGTTAAAGTTTTTTTAACCCTCTTTTAAATTCTAGGTATCCTAGCAGCACTTCTTAAACTGTAGATCATGACCTCATATGAGTCCCAAAGTTTAAGAAGCACTGAAGGGATCATGAGTGGGAAAAGTTTAAGAACTTAGACTAGACCGTGGAAACAACTTAATTTACCTTTGCCATATAATTTCTGTTTTGAAGTGCTGAGGAGGGGCAGCTAGGAGGTGCAGTGAGTAGGAGGGAGGGAAATAAGGCAAATGCAAGGTATAGGGATGGTTTTCTTCTGTTTTGCTGGTTTTAAGAAAAGGAAAAGGCATAAATTAGGGAAAATATGAGAAAGGAGAAATTCCCTATTTCACATAGGCAGGATACACAAAAAAGAATGGCTTATAAATATGAAGGAAAAAGTGGGGACAAGAGATACCTCGTGAAGTAGAAAAGCAGCAAATTTTTAAAATCCCAAACTAAAATATGAATTCTGAAAGTAAATTAAGAGCTATTCCTTAATATGATTTTTTTAAAAGAGGAAAAACTGCCAAAATCAATTGGAAAAAGGAAAATTCACAACAACAAAGGAAGTCTATTAGTAGAAACAAATTCCTTAATTATATGCCAAATAAAAACAAAATTTAAATAAATGGATGCATATGTACAAAAACATAAAATACCCAGATTGTCACAACAAATTGTAAGAATTTAAATAATCTGGGTATAAGGTAGAAGCATTTCCAATAAGATTGGGGGAGGGGGTGGGGAACAAGGATGTCCATTATCACCACTGTTATTCAATATGGTACTAGAAATGTTAGCATTAGTAATAACAGAGAAAAAGAAACTGAAAGAATTAGAACAGGCAAGGCAAAAACAAAGCTATCACTGTTTGCAGATGATATGAGGGCATACTTACAGAATCCTAGAGAATCAACTAAAAAACTGCATTAAATAATTAACAACTTCAGCAAAGTTGTAGAATATAAAATAAACCCACACAAGTCATCATAGTAATTCTATGTATTACTAACAAAGCCCACAGCAAGAAACAAAAAGGGAATTTCCATTTAAAGTTACTGAGGATATTATAAAATATTTGGGAGTCTACCTGCCAAAATAAACCGAGGAACTTTATGAACACAATTACAAAACACTTTTCACACATACCAAGTCAGAACTAAATAAATGGAAAAATATCAGTTGCTCATGGGAAGGCCAAGCTCATATAATAAAAATGACAATTCTACTCAAATTATTTTACTTATTCAGTGCCATATCAAACTACCAAAAAATTATTTTACAGTTAGAAAAACCACAATAAAATTCATCTGGATGACCAAAATGTCAAGAATATCAAGGGAATTAAGAAAGAAATGCAAGGAAAAGTGTCCTGCCTAGATCAAATATTAAATTGTATCATAAAGCATCAATCAGCAAAACTTTTTGGTACTATGGAACAGTGGTGGATCAGTGGAATAGGTTAGGTACATAAGACACAACAGTCAATGACTATAGTAATCTACCATTTGATAAACACAAAGATTCCAGCTTCTGGGATAAGAATTCACTACTTAATAAAAACTGCTGGAAAAACTGGAAAATAGTATGGCAAAAACTACACACAGACCAGTATCTGACACCCTATGCCAAAATAAAGTCAAAATGAGTACATAATTTAGATATGAAGGCTGATGCTATAAGCAAAATAGGAGAGAAAGGAATAGTTTACCTATTAGATCTATGGAAAAGGGAAAAATTTACGACCAAACAAGAGAAAAGAACATCATGAAATACAAAATGGATAATTCTGATTACATTAAATTGAAAAGTTTTTGCACAAAGCCAATGAAACCCGTATTAAAAGGGAAACCAAAATCTGAGAAACAATTTTACAGCCAGTGTCTCTGATCAAGGCCTCATTTCTAAAATATATAGAGAACTGAATCAAATTTATAAGAATATAACTCATTCCCCAACTGATAAATAGTCAAAGGATAGCAATAGGCAGTTTTCAGAGAAAGAAATTAAAGTTATCTGTAGTCACATGAAAAAATAAATGCTCTACATCACTATTGATTATAGAAATGCAAATCGAAACAACGCTGAGGTACCACATCACACCTATCAGATCAGCTAACATGACAAAACAGGAAAATAATAAATGCTGGAGAAGATGTAGAAAAATTGGAACACTAATACATTCTTGGTGGAGTTGTAAAGTGATTCAACCATTCTGGAGAGAAATTTGGAACTATGCCCAAAGGACTATAAAATGGCGCATATTCCCTTTGACTCAGCAATACCATTTCTAGAGCTGTATCCCAAAAACATCATACAAATGGGAAAAGGACCTGCATGTACAAAAATATTTATAGCAGCTCTTGTTTGTGCTGTCAAATCAACAGGGGAATGGCTGAACAAGTTGTAATATATGAATGCAATGGAATACTATTCTGCTATAAGAAATGATGAGTAGGTGGACTTCAGAAAAATCTGCAAAGACTTATATGAACTGATGCTGAGTGAAAGGAGCACAACAGCAGTTATACCCACAACGTGAGATGACTGACTTTGATAGACGTAGCTCTTCTCAGCAACGCAAGGATCTAAGACTCATGATGGAAGATGCTATGCACACACAGAGAAAGAACTATGGAGTCTGAATGCAGATGGAAACATACTATTTGCTCTCCTCTTTTGTTGTTTTGTTTTATTTCTTCTTTCTTGTGGTTCCTCCCACTAGTTCTCATTCTTCTTTATGTCATAACTAATGTGAAAACCTGTTTAATACAAATGTATAAGTACAGCCTGTATCAGACTGTATGCCATCAGATTGTATGGGGGGAAGAGGAGAGAAAATTTAAAACTCAAAATCTTACAGAAGTGAAAGCTGAAAACAAAAAATTAATTATTTTTTTAAAAGAAATTTAAATAATTCACTCTCAAAAAGATAAATTTAACAAGCCATAAAAAAAAAAATTCTCAAAGGAAAAAACCCTAGAAGCAAATAAATTTTTAAATGAAATTTATCCTGTTCAGAAAACAATCAATTCCAATAAACTGTTCACAAAAATAGGCAAAGAAAAGATCCTACCAAACTCTTTCTGCAGGACAAATTTAGTCCTGACAACCAAAGCTAGGGAGATAAGCAGAGAAAGAAAACAACAGACCAATATCTCTAATGAGTGTTAACCAAAAATACTAAATAAAATATTAGCTGATGTTAGAGGGCCACAGAAATGAATTATACACTATAATCAGGTAGGAGGGCAGAAGGGGTTTAATATTAGGAAAACTATCATAATACATTAGACTTATATCAAAAATAATAATTACATATATCAACACAATGAGAAAAGGCTTTTGACAAAATACAACACCCCTGTATGTTAAAAATAAAAAACAGATCATTCCTTAACATAGTAAATGGTATCTCCCTAAAAAGCAAGCAATGTACACTGTCTTTACTATCATTTGATATTGTACTAGAAAGGTCTGTGACAGCAAAAGAAATTTTAAAAATTGTAATAATAAGTATAGTAAATGAGAAAACAAAATTATCTTTTTCCACGGATATGACTTGACTAGTGAACTGTAGATATCCAACTAAAAAAATTGATACATCTTCAGTAAAGTACTAGGATTAAAATAAACCCACATAAATCATCACTCTAACAAAACCCAGCAGGAAGAGATAGGAAAAAAATAGAAGACAATCCATTCAAAATAATTCTAGAATGTATAAAATATCTGGAAATCTACCCACCAGGAAATTATAGGCATACAAATATAAAACACTTGATAGAAATAAAAACAGACTTAAATAATTGACAAAATACTAATTGTTCATGCCTCAGCTATGTCAAGAAGATAAAAATGACACTATATACATTAATTTACTATTAATTGCCAAAAGGTTATTAGAAGAAGAAAAAAGTCATGTGAACAAAAAAAATCAAGAATTTCTAGGAAAATAATGGAAAAAAGTAGGAAAAGGGTCTCTGATATCAAATTATACTCCAAAATAATAATCATCAAGATTATTTATAACTGATTAAAAAATTTAAAAGTTGGTCAGTGGAACACATTAAGTACTCAAGATCCAGCAGTAATCAAATATAGTTAACACAATACTCAACAGACTGATGGACACTAAATTACTAGTATAAGGTTTCATTTTATGACAATTCAATAAAAGTAGCAGAATAAACAAGAAAATAAAAGCCAACAATATGTTACATTACAAGAATCACAGTTTTAGAAGTAAAGAAATCTACAAAATAAAAGTAAGGGATGGAAAACAAACTGAAGATGAGATTGCTCCATGAGACAAAGCATAAAGAAAATGAACAATAAGAAGAAAGGAATATGGAAACATGCATTATGCTTAAAGGAACCAGGGGAAAAACATTACCAATGACACTAAGCATAAATACAATAAGTGGTTAATGAAAAACCAAGGAGACGATGACAATATGACTGTATAAGATTTTCAGAACCAGGCAAAATTAAAAATAAGTGAAACAAAAAAGAAAAAAATAAAACTAAAGAAACTTCTGTAGAATTTAGAATTGAAAACTTATGGAGTATTCCAAATTGGAATATTAAAGAATATACATATTTCTCAGTTTCATATGCTAACCTAACAGAAACAGACAATATGCTAAGGCACTGAAAACTTATAGATACAAAAACTGAGAAATATTAAACACAACTTTAAAGACCAAACCACAATAAAATACTACTTAAAGAAAACAAATAGATGATTCAAACCTAAGTGGAGACCTAAAAATGACATCCTAGATAAAAAGGTGATTGAAAATCAGATCAAATAAGCAATAACTATGTGAAAAGGTATAATGATGAAACATACCGGAATTTCTGGGTTGTATTTAAAATAGTCTTCAGAGGAAAAATTCTCTCTCTGAAAATATACATTAACAAAAAAGAAAAAGGGGTTAACATAACAAGCACAAAAACAACAAATGCAAAATTTGCAGAAAGTGAAAATCTTTAAAATTAGAATAGAAATTAATAAGCATTTACCTAACCTGATCAAAATAGAGTAAAATAAAAATTGCCAAGATTAAAAATTAACAAGGTAAAAAAAATCACAATGGAAAAAATTAAAATAATTATCAGACCTACTGTATACAAGTATAACATATAAAAAACTGAATTTGAAAAAGAAATATTACATATAAAAATACAAAAACCCCAAATTAAGTAATTCAGTCTCAGAAAAGAACTTGAACAAGCCATAAAAGATCTACTTAAAGGTAAAACTGGGGTCCTGAAAGATCAAAGAAAACCTATCCACTATGTAAAGGGAAATTCATACATAGGCTATATAAATTACTCTCAAAAATTAAAAAACACTTTCAAATTCCTTTTATGAAACAAATGTAGTCCTAATAGCTAAATCAAAAAGAACTATAGATCAATATCACTAATGGCTATTAGTACAAAAATCTGAATTAAATCCTAGCAATGTATCCCTGAAAAATATTCATTATAACAAATCTGGACTTATACAAGACATGCAAAGATATGTAGGAATAAAATAAGGCTAATCTCCTTCTCCATTGTTATTTAAGATAGTTCTAAAAAAGCTAACAATAGTAGTAATATTTTTTTTTAAATCAAAAGCAAAAACATCAAGAGGAAATAAACTATCTTAATCTGCTGATGACATGACGGTTTACTTAGAAAACCCTAGAAAATCAACAAAGAACTTGAAATAATTAATAGCTTCAGTAAAGTAGCATAAAACAAAATGAATCCACAAAAATCAATCGCATTTCTGTATGACAAAAATAAATCCAATTCAAAATAACGATAAAATGAACAAAATATCTAGGACTAAAGGGACAATGACAAAACTCAAGGCTTAGATGTAATTCCAAAACAACTTGAGGAAATAAAGAATGACTTGAATTAGGGAAGGAACAGTCATTGCCTTTGCTTGGGACTCAACAACACAATAAAAATGATATTATTTAAATCTGGTTAGATTTAATGCTATGCCATCAAACTATCAAGGGTCATGGAACTACTCATCAGGCCAGATAAAACAAGGCAAGTGGCTCAAAAATCAACTCAAATAAACATCAAAAGTTAACAGTGGGAAGTCAAAAGAATAGCAAACTAATGCACTTGTTAAACTGGAAATTGGTTTGATCATTCTAAAATTTAGAATTTTATATTCTATATTATATAGAAATATGCAGAAAAACTGAATAAAATTTCCATATCATTTGACTGAGAGAATTCACAGCTAGACATGTATACCAAAGAAACCAGGCATAAAAAGAAGGGTCCCATAAGCATCAAGATATTCATAGCAGTATTTTCTTGAGGTAGTAAAGGGCTAGAAATAGAACGGACACTTATTAACTGAAGAATGGCTAAAAGAAAAAATTCCATTACATGAATGTAATGAAAAATTATCATGTCATATAAAAAATGATGAATATGAAAAAAATCAAAAGAACACTTGTATGAATCAATGCCAGGTGAAGTAAGCAAACCAGAATGACAACAGTGTAAATGACAAAAACAAAACAACAAAACTGAATACCATATAACTACAATGATCAAGAACTTAGCCCTGGAGAAGAGTTGAAAAAATGCAGCTCTCTTCTTTCTTGCAGATGTATGAGACTATGAGGATGGAATAATACATACACTGTCAGACTTGGTTTGTGTGTTGGGTTGTTATTTCTCTTCTTTTAAAAAATTATTTTTTTACAAGGGACAGTTTGCTGTGTAATTAAGGAAATAAATATATTTGGCAATGAAAATAATATCAAAAAATTTCTATAAAAACTTTAAAATTTTAGAAGCAAAACCGAAAAGACTTAATGATGCCTGAACATGAAGCAATAGTTTTGAAAGTCTAGAAAAAGGCATCTGCAGTTATATTAAATAATTACTTATTGACCATTTGGAACTATGACCAAAGAGCTATAAAACTGCATACCTTCTGACCCATCAATATAACTACTAGGTCATCATCCCAAAGTGAGCAAAGGAAAAAGAAAAGGTCCTACATGTATAAAAATATTTATAGCAGCTCTTTTTGTAGTAGCAAAGATTGGGAAATTGAGGGAATAACCATCTGCTGAAGAACGGCCCCACAAGCTGTGCTAATATGACTATGATGTTCTAAGAAATGACGAGCAGTATGGTTTAAGAAAAACCTAGGAAGACTTCCATGAACTGATACAAAATGAAGTCAGCAGAAACAGGAGAATACCACACATAGTAATGGCAGTGTTGTAATAATGATCAATGGTGAAAGTCTTAGCTACTCAACACAACGAACCGTAACAATTCCAAAGGAGTCCTGATGAAAGAGTCTGTGAACTGATGAACTAGGAGTAGACTCAAAGATTCAGAGGACGCTAGCTCACATGGTGCCTTTAAAATGGCCCAATCTAACAAGACAGGTATTTGCCCTTTTCAGGAGTATGTCTACTGCATGACTAGAATCCATTGCCTATTTTCAACCATTCTACTTCTTTTTTGGTCTGGATTTAATTGTGAGTTATCCTACAGGTAGCAGAAACAAGAACCTGATCAGGACTAAAAGGATCTGGCTACTAGATTTACTTCCAAAAAGTATCTACCACATGCCGTGCACATAACTGATGTCTCGTTTGATGCTCACAACAATGCCGAGGCAAGTGCTCCTCTTATTACCACTCTTCAGGAAACTAGGTGAAGCTAGATTTGAACTCAGATCTTCCTGATTCTAGGTCAAGTGCCGTGACCCACCTGACAACTACAGAATTGTTGACTAACATTTACATTTGATTTTCTGTTAGGTCCTTTATTTTCTAATCTGGTCAATTATGTACTTTATATTTATGTGAGTTTTTCTCACTCATTCATAGGTATACTAATCCTTATGTATGCCTACTAAATCATTCAATTTTTTTTCTGACTGTAATTCCACAGACCAAAATTACTGTGAACCCCAAAATGCCAACACCTTCAACTCTCTATCATGCTCTCATTTTCAAACTTAGTAAGTCCTCTTATTATTCTACCATCCTGATAACTAAATATGTTAAACTACACTAAGATCAAACCAATCCCTAGAGAAATGTAATGTTATTTATAGCTAATACTCAACTATATATAATGAAATGTAATTTTCCATCACATTAAATACCAACTTCCTCCTAGTTAAGACCCAGACCAATGATTTTCAAAAGTCTAAAGCTGTAAATAGAACCTTCCTATCTATTTCACTATTACTGAACCTCTACTGAAGATGAAGTGTGAAAACCAAAGACAATGGATTAGAAAGAAATTAAATAGGCCTTGATTTTAAAGCTTGGTCTCTACCACACTTTCCTTTCTTTCATGTGCTACCTGTAAAAGACAGAAGGAATAAGAGTTTTAAAAGCCAACAGACATTTTTATAAAAAAACAAAATTAAACTCAAAGTATTTAGCAAATATAGCAACATGTGAGTTATAAACGGAAAATCAAAGTTTAAACAGTGTGTGTCCTCACAGAGCTTTTAGTTTAATAGGAAAAAGCCACGCATACATGGATAACTACAACAAAAAATGCATCCAAGTAGTACACAAAACTAAATGTTCTGAGAGGTGATGGCATTCACAGCTGGCATTTGGCTTGTCTTATCAAAAGGAATTAAACAGCCAAAGGTGAGGAACACGTACATTCCATATACAGAGAACAGAGCCAAGATATAAAAGCAGTTAAGTGCAGGGCATTTGGGCCACAAGAGTACTCCAGTTTGACTAACTAGGTCAAAGAAATCATGACATAGCAGGGAATATGAAAATAGGCTGGAAAGATGGTCTAGCACCAGTTGTACAAAGGACCCTGAATGCCAAGCAAGGCAATGTGAACTTAGTACAACAATGGAAAACCACTGATGATGTTTGAGTAGAAAATTCTGTCCAGATCTATGCTTAAGGAAAATCAGTCTGACGATAAAATAAAGGATATGTTTGTTAGAAGGTATAGGGTGGAGGCAGCAACTCTGTTAGAAAACCAATCAAAAACATTTATTAAGCACTATCTGTACCAAACACAATGCTCAGGGAAAAAAAAAGACAAAAATGAAACAGCCTCCACTGTTAACAAGTTTACATTCTCTCAGTAGAAATCCCATATACTTAAATAAGCAGGTACTAAATACATACAAAAATAAATACAAGGTAAAACTTACTTTTGAAGGGGAGAAGGCAGAAAGGTACAAGCAGTTAAGTGGAGTAAAGATAAGGAAAATTTTCATGTAAAAAAATGTCCCTTGAGTAAAATTTTTAAGGAAATTAGGGATTCTAAACAGTAGGGGGAGAAGAGGGTATATCAGGCTTGATGGGAAGCCAGTACAAAGACCCAGAGATGGGAAATGAGTGTCATTTGTGAGAAACAGCAAGAAGACTAGTTAGTTAGGCTTCATTACATAACGAGGGAAAGGGAGTGATATATCGTAAGGTTGGATAGACAGGTTATGAAGAGCTTTCAAAGCTAAATAAAGGATTTGGAGAACTTACTGAGTAGGAGAGCAACAAGGATAGAAACGTGCTTTTGGAATATCACTTTGGCAACTGTGTGGAGAATAGATGGGAATGAGCAAAGGCAGACAAAGGAGACCGATTAGCAGGCCCCTGCAGTAGTTCGGAGAGAAGTGAAATATGTCAGGTGATAGCAGTTGGAATCAAGCAGAAGAGAAAAATGTAAGAGACCAAGGTCAGGTAGCCAGGCCCAAGTAACACTGACTACGAGAAAGGAAGGAGGAGGAAGACTCAAAATCACGTATGATTTCAAATATGGAAAATGGAGTAAATGGTGGTACGATCAAAAGAAATAGTCAAATCAGCTTAAAGAGCAAGTTTAGGTAGGAACATACATGTATGAATACAGGAATGTATAGTGATATATACATATCTATACATGTATATATAAATAAGTATTTCTTATAAATTATTTTGCTAAATATTTGCCTTGTTTCCTTAACATATAAAAAAAACACTTCAAGTAGTCTTTCAATCCATTGGATTCAAGACCTTTTAAAACAGCTGAATTTCTCAACTTTTGCAGTCGTACTTCCAATCCTAAGGTTAAGGACTCTACTCCATCTGTTAGAAATACAAATAAAGTAAGAAATGTGATGAAGCAAGGTGATGAGGCATTCAAAAACAGCTATTTAAATTTAGGAAGCGCTCATAATATTGTCCATAACAAGGAAGACAATTATTCTTCTATACTCTGCCCTGATTATCAACGAATCTAATTAACACGTTATCAAGTTCTAAGTATATTTTAAGAATAACAATAAATTGAATTAGAGTATCATAGATTTAGAGCTGAGAAGACCTTAGAGGCCATCTAGTGCAACTTGTCATTTCACACGAGGAAACTGAGATCCAGAGAGTTAAGCGACTTGCCCAGAATCACACAGGTATTAAGAGTCTGAGGAAGGATATAAATTTAGGTCTTCCTTACTCCAGATCCAACACTATTCACTATGCTCTCTAGATGTTTAGATACCAGAAAACAAGAAGGAAAATGAGAAGTTCTGACTATGAGAGGTGGAGGAATATGGAATGTTTAAGCTGTGAAAGAGAAAAGACATAATGGAGAATAATATATATACGTTTTCTGTGAGGCCCTGAGAGCAGTTAGGACTAATGGTAGCGATTAATGATATAAGAGAAAGTGGAAATTTCCTAAGAATTAAAGCCATCGTCTATGGACTGGATTTCCCAGTAACCTGAGAACTTCAAAGACTAAATAATTCTCCTTTGAAGGATATTGCAGCGGAACATAACTAGATAGTGCTTATAGTATACAGCATACTCTCTAAGGTTTCTCCTAATATCAAAGCTCCATAATGCTGTGGTAATAGCTTGAATTTATGTTTTAGTTTCCAAAATGCTTTCACATTCACTATCAACCTTGACTGTACCTGTGAATTTCAAAATGCTTGAGACATTGTTAATTCAATTTTAAGGTACTCCATAGTATATGAAGCTATAAATGGAGAGAACAAAGCATGAAACATGCAGGCTCACATCAAGAAAATGATTCATGAAGACCTTTTAATAATATTTTTGTAGCTTTTGTACTGGGGGAAAATAGAGGCATACACATCTACAGCCAGAGTTTTTAAAAAAAAAAGAATGATGCAGAGAGATGCTGGACTGCTCAAATTCTCAATTCTAAAAATGGTATAAGTCCTAAAATGAAGGAGAGCAGATAGTTTACTATGTCTTGACTTCACTTCTTTAAAACCATACTGGTGGTACTTTGTGGGGAATTTCCTTCCACATACAGAAAATGAATATTTAAACCTCTCTGTTCTGAGATGCCACAGCAAGGCTTGAGGATCAAGCAACTCTGCACCTGAAAGATCCAACAAGGCCTCACCTAAAAGGAAAACAGGCAGTGGGACTTGATACTTCTCCTAATTTGTGTGTGCAAAAGTATGCAAATCAGAAATGAAGGCTAGGGGATCACCATTTGTTGCTGTCCAGCTGTTTCAGGTGTGTCTGACTCTGTAACACCATCTGGGGTTTTCTTGGTTTGCTGTTTCCTTCTCCAGACCATTTTTATAGATGAGAAAATTAAGGTAAACAAGGTTAAGTGACTTGCCCAGGGTCACACAGTTAGTAAACGTCTGAGGGCAGACTTGAATTCAGGAAGACAAGTCTTCCAGTGTGCCATCCAACATCAAATGAACATCATTCTTATCTCAAAAAGAAAAAGGAAGATTTCTCTCTGACACACACACACACACACACACACACACACACACACACACACACACACACCTTGATGTAGGGGAAAAGGTAGCAAGGGTGGGAATTTAAGAGGGAAGATAATACCAGGAAAAGAAAAAGAAAAACAAATTTCTTGATCCTGCAGAAGGGAATTAGAAGGGAAAAAAAGAACCAGAATCTAAGGGGGTACATGAATGTAATGGAATATTAATGAGCTGCTTTAAGAAATGATGAAAGAGACTATTTCAGAGAATCCTGGGTAGTAACATAGAGCAAAGTGGGCAGATCTAGAACCAAGTATGTAACAATGTAAAAAAAGCCACAACTTCGAATGACTCACTTAAGAAGACCAACTGTGTCTCTAGCAGGCTTATGATGATACTTGTCACCTACCTCCCAACAAAAGTAGTGGACTCAAAGTACAGAAGCACACCTTTGGACATGGTCACTTCATGGCCTTATGATGGCTGAACACATTTATTACAAGACTCTCTCACTGCCCCCCCCACGCTTTTAACACTAGAAGGATGAGGTGTGTCCACGACTCAAAACTTTTATATTGAAATAAAAGTTTTCCACTTTACTATCTCTATTCTCTTTGTCATATGGATAAAAAAAAATGCATTGCATCAAGTGACACAGCTTGGTACTGAGGCCCTGCTGGTGTTAATGAGTATGAGGAAGAACAGGGAGGGGTAATGATACCCCAAAACAGTGGCCAACAAACCTTTTTTAAACACACAAAAGAAAACAGAAGGAAGTTCAAAAACAAGCATAGACAAGCATGACAATTCTCAAAGTAACATGAAGAATTTATTATATACATTTTTTTAAAAAGCAAAGTGGGTGAAAGAATAATGATATCATATAAATTCTCTTTTTATGTTCTATTATGTGTACAAAAATGTTCAATTTTTTATATTTAAGTTTAGAATTTTAAAATAAAAAAACAGAAAATAAGTTTAAAAAAAATCTTTAAAACTTCATTTGGCGCCTAAATCCAAAGAAAGTTTGCAAAGCTTTGGTGCAACTTTTTTTTTTAATCATAAACCTGCAAATTAGAAACCTCAAAAATCACTTCCATGGAGTCATCAGTAGCAGAAGATGGAGTCCAAAAAGGCAGCTTATTCCTCCTCCAGTTGCTCATTGCTCCTCCGTAAATGAAACAGTAACAAATAAGAACCTGGCAGTAAGCAGAATGTTAGAGAAGGTTTGAGAGAAGATGTAGAAGAGGTCCTGTGGTTGGAAGGTAGTGATACGACAGAGTAACAGGAGGATGCAAATAGCAGGGAGCAACAGACTGCTTTCCATCTGGGAGCTGCAATGTATAACTGGCTGAGCCCAAACTATCACACCCAGGCCTCCTGGCAGACAGGCCCAGGACTCTTGGCATTAATATCCTCAACAAGTCTCCGTGAAATTCCTTCTGTTCCTCATACACACATACTGAAAGTGAGAAGACCCTGGCTGTATCTAACAGATTTAATTATTATGGTTATTGTCTAGTGGAAAACTAACATCAGAATCGAGATCACGTCAGAAAAAATGTTTGGGGGATAAAGCTCTATGTCAGTCTTGAGCATTAGAGTGAACCAAAGTAAAGCTTCCCTTCAGAACGAATTTCCAGGAATAAAAAGTGACTATTTTGAAGACTTTTAAAAGCCTCTGGCCCAACGAGATGAAGTTTAAGTATTCTAGATCTTAGTATTCATAGGTCATGGTACTTTCATTTAGAAGAAAGACAAAGAACAGAGGGAAGAGAGATCTAAAAGGCTCCTCTACAGAACAAAGGCAACACACGATGATGTGACTTGATTATGGAAGCTAAAATACTTTGGCTCGACATCCCTAGCTAGGAGAGCTGATAAAGCTGCATCCTGCATCATGGCAAAAAGCAATGGACCACAGGGGCAGCAGGAGGCAGACAATTTTAGAGACTGTGTATTAAGTGTATGAAAACAAATTATTTCTTACTCAGAGAGACTGGAGAGCTAGAAAAGGGAAAAGGCAAGGAGTCACTGAGATGTAAATAACGTAAAAAAAAAAGGGATTCAAAAAGACTTTTTAAAAAATAAAACTAGTATGATTTCATCAAGAACAGAAAATATCAAGTAAACCTCATTTCCTTTTTTAACAGAATTTTTTAATAGAGCAACAGAATAATGCGTAGTTTACTTAGATTTTGACAAAACATCTAATAATCTCTAATATCTTGCATACAGAACATGGTGAGATAATGATAATAGCATTCAGACTGCACGTAGTATACACTTAATACTTATGACTAACTAATGAAGCACTTTAAGGTTTATAAAGTCCTCTATGTATGTCAGGTTATTTGAGTCTCACAACAACCTTGTGAGAAAGGTGCTATTATCCCTTTATTACAGATGAAGGAACTAAAGCTAAAAAATATGAAATGAATGACCCAGTATCATACAGCTCATTAAATATCTGAACAGCTGCTCTCTATCCTCTTCACCACTCTCTCATCCCAGTCTTATTTCACATTATTTCCCTGTCCCCTCTCATCTTAACTCTACGTTTCAGCCAAAATGGGTAATTCTCTGCTGCCCAAAAAACATGGTACTCTTTAGTCACACATAATACATGATCCCAACCATGCCTTTGCTTCAATTGTTCCCTGTGACTGCAATGACCTCCCTCCATACCTTCACAGGTTGAGATCCTACCTATCCCTACAACACTTCCTCCAGGACATCTTACTATATGGGATCCTCCCTCATGTTAGAAGGTTTTGTTTTGTTTTGTAACTCTCAAATACACAGATCACTTAATACTATGTATCTCTATCTGTGTGATGTGGGAGAAAAGGTTATACCTGCAGTGACACAGCCTGGGTGTCATGCCAGCTCTGACACTGACAAGTTCCATGGCCTTGGGCAGACTAAACCTCTCTGGACACAGGGGGTAGACCAGATGGTCACAGAGGTCCTTTCCAGTTCAAAAATGCATGACATTAATACAGTCAGGTGTGCTGGAGCTGGCCCATTATTAATTAAACATTCAGTTTTACACCTTAGAAATTGGCAAATGCTACAAATCAGGGCTTGATTTACTGTCTTGTTGCTTGTTGGGTCTTAAAGTGATGGAGAAAATGTTAATTATGTAGATTAAACTTACAAATTATGTGATGGGTACATTTTGCTCTCTGGAAAATCAGTTGTTAACATCTGCCAGCACACCCAGTGCCTCTCCTTCACAATCAGTGGGGAAGGAGAACCATAAACTCCTATCTCTGGCTTATCTACTCCTGACTAGTCTGTAAAGCTCCTTTAGGGCAGAAACCTCCACTATCTACCTATGCCTCCAATTACCTCACACATCGCTCTGAATAGAGCAAACATTTTACAAATACATGCAGATTCTATCTACCAGGAAACTTCAGCAAGATCCATGACAAGTCATTTCTGCTATCTTGGCATCCAGTTAGTCACCTATAAAATGAAGGGCTTAAATATGGTTGGCATAAAATGGATTAAGTTCAAATAACTAAAGAGACAAAGGACCACGTTTACAGATGAGGGAAAAAAATCTTAAGAAAAAACAATATTAGAGAAAAAGAGAAAAACATAAACCTAACTCTCATAACCATGTAGAATGATTGAACAAACACTCAATAAAACAAAAAAGAACATACTGGATAATGAAACTAAACCCCACAATCAGGTCACCTGCAAAAGATACATTTCTTAAAAAAAGAGAGAAGGGACAGAATAAGCATTTATATAGTACCTACTACATGTCAGGCATTGTGTTAAGTGCTTTTTACAAATATTTCATTTGATCCTCAAAACAACCCTGCAAACAGTAGATGCTATTATTATCCTCATTTTACAGTTAAAGAAACTGAGGCAAAGTTAAGTGACTTGCTCAGAGTCACCCAGCTAGTGTGTGAAGCTGGATTTAAACTCAGGTCTTTTTGACTCGAGGCCCAGCACCCTACAGACTTCACCAACAGCTGCCTCCACAATAAAGGGGAGGCTGAAAAAAACTTACCACAATTCAGGTGAATCCAAAAAACCAGGAGTTGTAATCACACTATCAAGCAAAGCCAAAACAAACATTCACAACATAAAAAGATAAACAAGAAACATATATTATGCTTAAAGGAATCACAAATGACAAACTAATATCAACATTAAACTCATAGGCTTCAAGTGCTTTAGGTCTAAATTCATAAAGGAAAAATAAACTGAACTACAAAAAGATTTAGCCAGTAAAACAATAGTATCAGGAGATTTCAGTGTCCCTCCCTCACTTTGGAACAAAGCTATCACAAAAATAAGCGAAAGAGAAAATAGAGAATTGAACAGACTGTTGGAGAAACTAGAGCTAAAGATTTATGGCATTGGAATTTATGGCATTTATACTGGAACTACTAAAGAATATATGTATTTCTCAACATCACCTGGAACTTTTACAAAAATGACATTGATTAGGGCACAGAAAGACTGCAAACCAATATAAAAAGGCAGAAAAAGTAAATACACCCATTACAACCCATAACACAATAATGATGAACAGATCTCACTACAGGCCTAGCCCCTTCTCCCACATCACACAGACAGAGATACATAGCATTACATGATCAGTGGATTATATTAATAACAATGAAACAACATACCAAAATTTCTGGGACACAGCTAAAGCAGTCTTCAGGAGCAAAATCATGTCCCTATAAATATACATTAACAAAACAGAAATAGAGATCAACAGAATGAAGAGAAATGACCCCAGGCAATAGCTAAATAAATTGTGGTATATGAAAGTAATATGTTATTGGGCAATGGTGAAAGACAAATAGGAAGAATTCTGAAAAACATGGGAAGATTTGCGTAGTGACTATAATAAAGACCACACAAAAATAAGAGTAGCCATAATAGCTAATATTCATATAGCACTTCAAAATCTACAAAGTGCTTTCATATACATTTTCAACTGATACCTCCCAGTAACTCTATGAGGTAGGTGCTATTATTATTCCCATTTTACAGATGGGAAAACTGAGGCTGAGAACTTAATTTCCCAGTCACACAACTAATAAGGCACTAAAGAAAGGATTTGAAAAAAAGGTCCTCCTAACTTCAAGACCTGGACTCTTCAAATCAAATACCATGGTCAGTAGCATATCTATACGACTGAAGGTAAAAATTCCTTTCCATTAATATACAATAAGTCAGAAAACTTAAAAGTCACATATCAGTCACAAATGATATACTGAATTTGCCTAACTAGTTTCTGGAAAGGCCCCAGGAGGAGGGGGATCACTGAGGTGTGATTGAGATGTCCAAAAATGTATCAATAAAAAACAAAATAAAAAAAATAACTGCATTCAAGTTCTTAGTGGGCTACTATCATCAACAAAAATAACATAAATAGCAGCTGACATTATATAGCACTTGAAGTTTTATATTTAATTATGTCATTTGATCCTCATAACAAAACTGCTGAGGAAGGTGCTTCAGGTGTTATCAAAATTCCTTTTTTACAGATGAAGAAAGAAGCTCCAGAAAGGTAAAGTGACTTAGTGGACCATGGTAATGCAGCTAGTAAGTCTTGGAGACAATTTAAACCCACATCTCCTGGCTTCATCTCCAACACACTTTCCACTCTAACATATGGCAGAATCATAAAGCAGTAAACACACAAGTAATTTCTAAAATAACTGATGACCTATTATCTTTTTCTTTTCTCGGTAAGGCAATCAGGGTTAAGTGACTTGCCCAGGGTCGCACAGCTAGTATCAGGTGTCTGAAGTGGAATTTAAACTCGGGTCTTCCTAACTCCAGGGCCCTCCCTCTATCCATTGTAGCTGCCCCTCATCCCCTAACATCCAAAACCTCTGATGGAGCTTAAAAGATCTTGACTCCAAAATGTGAGTCAAGAAACCAGAACTTTCAGAATTGTTTATTAAATTCAACAAACCTATTAAACATCTGCTTAGTGTGAGACACAGTAGGGGCCTAAGGATACAAAGAAAACAAAGACAGTTTAAAGCACCTTACAGACTTGTTAGAAGGCTACAACTTGTGCACAATTAAATAAAAACAAAGTATATGCAAAGTAACATGAAGTGATTTCAAGAGTGAGATTGGGCTAACAAGAAAGAGCAAAACAGGTTAGCTGAGGTTTGCTCTGAAAGGAGAGGTAATGACCTCTGGAGTACAGGCCTCAGGAACCACCGCTACAAAAGCAAGGAGGCAGGAGATTAACTAGCAACCAGGACAGCTGAAATGGAACACAGAGAATGAAGGGGAATAATATGATATCAGTTTGGAAAGGTGGGTAGGAACCAGATTATCAAGGGTGTAAATATCAGGTTAATGACTTTGTACTCTATCCCAGAGGCAATAAGAGGTCACTAATGCTTCTGGAGCAGGTGAGTAACATGGAGAGATCAGTGTTTGAGGAATATCAGTTTGGCAGGTGTGAAGAGATTGGCAAAAGGAAAGATTAGAAGCAGACATGCTAATGAGGAGGCTTTTGCAATAGTCCTTTACTAGACTATTTATTGTCCTGCCACTGGACTATGATGACTCTGGAGGAGAGAGTGAGGCTGACGACTTCCTGATGACTTCCTGCAACTCTGCCTCACTTAAATCCATTTTATGCACAAATCAAAAGACAGCACCCATATTGGATTATTTACCAGACAAGTAACATGGGCCTGAACTAGGATAGAAGCTTCTACTCTGAAGGAAGGGGATACACGTAAGAGACATAGGGAAGGTAAAAATCAACAAGTCTTGACAATTAATTGTAAATAAGAATTGAGGAAAAGGGATGATTCAAGAATGACTCTGGATTTTAACCTGATGAGTAAAAGAATGATTTCCACAAAAATAAGGGAAGTGAAGATATAGCCTGAATTTGGCAAAGAGGGAAGGGGAAGAGAATATTAACTTCCCCTTTGGACCTACTAAGAAATGTTTGGTAGGCAGTTAGTACTGTATTTAGGTACTTAGAATTGAAGTTTAGGAGACTGATTAAGGCCAGATGTATAGAATCTGTATAAAGAATACAATTACAGCCAAGGTAGCTAATGAAATCACAGAAAGAGTGTGTAAAGAAAGAAGATCCAGGACAATGTCAGAGTGCAAGATAGTGAGGAGGAGGAAAATCTAGCCAAGATGACCAAAAGGAATAGGTAAGAAGAATCAACTATTATAAAGTCTCAGAAGTTATGAGAAAAGATTGTCAGTGTCAAAAGAAGCATAGATGCCAAGTAGAATAAGAAATGTTTCCATTCCCCACTAAGAAAACCATTATACACGGGGAATTAAAGTGTTGAGGGTTTAAATAAACAACAAATGTTGCATTAACAGGTCATGTCTAATGTTAATTAAATAAGTATTTAACCATCTGAGAGCACATCACTAGATA
This sequence comes from Bettongia penicillata ogilbyi, assembly GCA_023548195.1. Classification (NCBI taxonomy): domain Eukaryota; kingdom Metazoa; phylum Chordata; class Mammalia; order Diprotodontia; family Potoroidae; genus Bettongia; species Bettongia penicillata. The sequence goes on from JAJHZJ010000864.1 coordinate 724,871, forward strand.
AAACTGACTGTGAAATTTCTACTCAACAATCTTGATAACTCAATTTCTTTGAGGCCTACAAGGTAGGAATTTCTTTTTTTCTGCACCTTCCCACAGATGCTAAGCACGCAGCAGATGCTCAATAATGAGGTGCTGACTATTTGATCCAGGAACATTTGTAAATTGCACGTTGTTTTCTAAATAGAGGAATTTAAAAGTAATGTTATAATTTACTTGGCCTAAACTGCTTTTAACAGACTTGGATGTTCTTAATGAAAATTTCACTGCAGAGTAGCTATCTAATTTATGTCAGGGGTAAAAAAAATGGACACTATTCTCTCCTCGGCATGATTAAGATAAGTCCAATAACAGTAAGTACTTCAAAGAGTCTAGAATTTCATTCTGCTTAAAAGTTTACTTGACACTGCTCCTAAAAAAAGAAATCTTTTAAAAGATTATTGAGGGTTTAAAAAAACATAGATGTAATCTGTAAGTTGCTGAGGCAGCTGCAGAAGTTCTGAATTTGGAAGACCTAGGTACAATTCCTGATTCTGCTACCTACCACCTTTGGGACCTTGGGCAATTCACTCAACTGCTACAGATCTCAGTTTTCTCATTTGTAAAATGAGGTTTAGACCATAATTCTCTTAAAATTCCTTCCAGCTCTAAGCCTATAATCTTGTGAGGACTTATTGCAAGCAAGTATGAGGAGGAAGACAATTTAGAATTCAATACAAATTTCAATTTTAATATTTAAGGTCTGTTTCTCTTGGAACACTCCTCTCAGCCTGGCACATTCATTCCACCTTTCCTCCCACTCGCTCTCCCCAAAAAAGGGTGGTGTACAGATCCTGCCTCTGGTACCATCTATATGGCCCTGGGGCAAGTCCCTTTTAACCTCTCTGAGCCTCAGTTTCCTCATCTGTAAAGGGAGAGGGGTGGCCTTGGATGGCCTCTACCTCCGTCCTAGGTCCGATTAACAGCCGTTTGGCTGTCTGGCATCGACTGGGACGACACGATCCGAGTCTCGTTTAGAAAGGCATACCTCGCTCCACATCGATGTCAGGGGCGATGGTCGAGAATGAGAGAAACAAAGAATACCTAAAGTGCCAATGCCCGGGCTTTCTCCGAGGGTCTGGGGGAAGACAATGGGCAGGGGGTTTCGGGGACAACGAACTCAGAGAATGCCCCCCCGGAAGAGGGCTGCCAGTGCCGTCTTCCGTCCCCGGGGAAAGCGTACCCCAACCCAAGCGCGGGGGCGCCCCTCCCCGGCCCGGACTGCGCCCCCAGGACAACGGGGGCCCGGCCCAGGGGCCGGGAGGGAGGCGGGGAGGCAGAGCCCCCGGCCCGGCTCGGCCTCTCTCCCTGTCCTCCTCAGACCAATACGCCTGCGGGGTCCGCCCCGACCCTCCACCCCCTCCAGGCACTCACCGGCGAGGGGCTCTCGGGGAGGCTTCGGGGGCTCGGGGGAGCCCGACTTCCCTTCGCAGCCTGGGACCGAGGCAGCGGCTCGGGGAGGCGGAGGCTCGGGAAGGCAGCCCGCCCGCGGAGGGGCGCGGCCCCGGGGAGCAGTAGGAGGCGGCGGCGGAGCCTCGGCCCGCTTCGCGCCCCGGCTCGGGCTCGCTCCCCGCCTCCCGGGCGGCCGAAGCGCCGGATACCGAGGCTGCCTCCGCCGCCGCTACGGCTGCTGCAGCTGCGGCCGCGGCCAGCAACTCCCGGCCAGGACCGCGTCGCGGGATAATGCTGTCATCCGCCGCGGCGCCTCCCCTCCGGACCCCGGCTGCCACCGTCCGGCGCCGCTTCACGTGCCAGCGCGCCGCCGCCGCCCCCTCCTTGTCACTCGTTCGCTAGGCCCCGCCCACTTCCCATCACGTGACGGCACGCGGAGGCAGCCGTCGAAGCACCCTCCCACCACGGGGGCGGAGCCGGGCGCAAGCGCGCGCTCGCGGGAGCTACAACAGCCAACGCCTCCCTGCCCTCCCTCCCTCTCCTGCCCTCTCCGGCGGAACCAGATTGGGAGGGAGAGTTACACCTCCATCTCCTTCTACATCCCCTCCCCTATCCAGTGCTACCCTGGACGTCACCTTCGAGTGGCCCCTCCCACTCCAAAAAAAAAGTTACTTGACCATGAATTAGGCGCTTGCTGTGTACGCGGATGTATCCTACCTAATATTGGTGTCTGGAAGCATCTATTAATCGCCTACTGTGAATACTTTTTCCAAAACAGAACCTCTATACTTCTCTACCCTCCTTCGAGTCCCCCGGGCTTGAAACTGTATTAATGTGATCCTCGACTCCCACTGCCTCCCACTCCACTTACATTGGCCAAAGCCCGTCGATTTCACTTTTGCAACATCTCCTGACTTTGCTACTTTGTCTCTCTTCTGACACTGACACCACCTCGGTCCAGCCCTTATCACTCACACCTCGACTATAGCAATGTGCTGCCGGTCCGCCTGCCCCTCCTCGCTCCCCACCCCAGTCTGTCCTGCCTTCAGCCACTAAAGCCATGGTCCTAAAGCTTAGGTCTGACCGTGTCAGACACTGGTTCGATAAACATCAGAGGCTCCCTATTATCTCCAGGATCAGATTTGTAAAAAAATTAAAGCCCTTTGTAACCCTACCCTACGCCCCCCAACACCCACCCTTTCCAGTCTTCCTGCAACTTACTTTCCCCAGCCTGCTCTGCAGTCCGGGGCCACTGACCTCTTCGCTGTTCTTCGCACTCCATGCTCTGGATGACTTGGGGCATTTTAGCTTAGTGCCCCATGCCTTAGAATATTCTCCCTCCTCATCTCTCTCTCCTCGCTACTCTCATTTTAAGTCACAGTTCCGATCCTACCTTCTGCAAGAAGACTTTCTTGATCCCCCTTGCCTTCTGCCTGAGATTGTCTTCAATTTAGATTTATATATCATGTTTGTATTTAGTTATTTGCAAGATGTCTGTGGTTCTCTACACACACATAAACCCACCACCACCACCACCACCACCACTACCACCACCCCCCATGGGACTATGAGATTCTGGAAATCATAGTAGGGTTTTCTTTTGCCTTTCTTTATATACTAAGTACTTAGCATGGGGCAGTTAGGTGGTGCAGTGGATAGAGCACCAGTGCAGGAGTCAGGAGGACCTGAGTTCAAATATCACTTCAGACACTTGATACTCACTAGCTGTGTGACCTTGGGCAAGTCACTTAACCCCAATTGCCTCATCCTGGGTCATCTCCAGTCATCCTGATGAATATCTGGTCACTGGATTCAGATAACTCTGGAAGAGAAGTAAGGCTGGTGACCTGCACAGCCCTCACTCACTCAAAACAAAGTCAAGTGCAAGTCATGTCCTTATTTCTCTGATGGCATGGTCTTCTTCTGCAAGGAAGGATGAACACACACACAAAGTACTTAGCACTGTGTCTGATATATGCATAGATATGTATGTACATATACATATCTATGTATATAGCCAATGCTCTTGTTCCTTCCCAGTCACCAAAGGGGTGAAACAGGGCTCCCATGTTTTTTAGCATGATGTTTTCAGCCATGTTGACAAATGCTTTCAATGAGGAAGAACACAGCATCAAGGTCAACTACAGTACTGATGCTAAGTTCTTCAATTTGAAAAGGCTACAAGCCAAGACCACAGTGGAAGGAGTGTTGGTGCATGATTTTCTATTTGCTGAAGCTGAGATGCAACAAAGTATGGATCAATTCTCTGCTGCCTGTGCTAATTTTGGCCTAATAATTAATACCAAGAAAACACAGGTGTTCCATCAGCCACCACACACCATCCATACATGGAATCATTAGTTACATCAAATGGAGAAGTTTTGAATGCCATGGATAAGTTCACTTACCTTGGTAGTGTACTTTCCATGGATGTACATATTGACAATGAGGTTGATGCATGCATTAGCAGAGCTAGCTCAGTGTTTGGGAGGCTCCAAAGAAAATTTTGGAGAGAAGAGGTATTAGAGTGACTACCAAACTGAAGGTCTACAGAACCGTTTTGCTGACCTCATTGTAATATGCTTGTGAAACATGGACAGTCTACTAGCACCATGCCAGGAAAATGAACCGCTTCCATTTGAACAGTCTTAGGAATATTCTGAGGATCACCTGGCAGGATAAGGTACCAGACATTGAAGTCCTTGCTCGAGCTGAACTGCCAAGCATTCTAACTATGCTTCAGAGAGTGCAACTCCTATGGGCTAGCCATGTTATTCGAATGCAAAATGGATGCTTGCCAAAAAGACTATTTTATGGAGAACTCTAATGAGGCAGGTGATCACATGATGGCCAGAGGAAGCAATACAAGAACACTTTCAAGGTGTCTCTCAAGAACTTTGGATTTGACTGTGCAACATGAAGACACTGGCATAGGACCACTCAGCATGGCATGCCCGCATTAGAAAGGGTGCTGTGCTCTTTGAGCAAAGCAGAATTGAGACAGCACAAAGTAAACACAGGATGTACAAATTTGGGATATCCACCCCAAATATTCACACGAAGTATCTGTGCCCAACCTGTGGTGGAGCATTCCAAGCTTATATTGCTCCGATCAATCACAATCAGACACTGAAATTTCACTTTACAATGGTGATGTCATTTTGGTCCTCTTCAAAGACAAAGGACAACAACCAACCAACCAACTTAGCACTGTAATAGACAGACAGATAGATAGATAGATAGATAGATAGATAGATAGATAGATAGATAGATAGATAGATATGTCAGTCCTTAATAAATGCTTCGTGATAAAGTGAACAATCATTGCCCTCAAGATATTTACATTCCATGGGGAAGATCTGGGTTCATACATTTAGAGCCAGAAGAGACTTTAGAGTCTAGTCCAACTTGAAGGGACTTCAGAGATCATCTACTTTAACCCCTCAACCTGCACTTTTTAAGAGATCTACAATAGGATGAGACCTTAGAGGTCATCTGGGCTCACCCCTTCATTTTATTGAGTATCAGTTTATAGCTAGAAGAGACCTTATCCTGGCCAACCCCTTCATTTTACTGATGAGGAAACCCAAACCCAGAAAGCCCTTGCCAAACAGTACACGGGTAGTAAGTAGCAAGAATGAGATTCAGATCCCCACCCTCTGCTTCCAGACAGGTTGCTCTTCCCACCACACTACACAGTTTGAGAAAACACAGTGCTTCACAGGTTCAAATCCCATTTCTGACAACTGTTCCCATACCTAGAATTCTTTCCCTCCTTATCTCTATTTTCTTGACTTCTTTCAAGTCCCAGCTAAAATTCCACCTTCTACCCAGAGCTTTGCCTTGTCTTTATTTTTTCCAACTTATTCTGTATATAGCTTGTTTGTATGGTTACCTCCATGTTGTCTTTATTAGGCTGCGAACTCTTTGAAGGTAGAGATTGTGTTTTACCTGTCTTTGTATCCCTAAGTGCTTAGCATGTTACCTAGCACATAGTAGGAACTTAATAAATGTTTATTGACCTGACACACTGACTATAAGCTCTAGAGCAGCCTTCTCTGTGTTCTCATGCATCTTTCTAAGACTGTAAGATGCATAATATTTGTCCCTCCCTCATCCTTGGGTAGGAATTTTCAATCAAGAAATGTTTTTTAAAGGTCCTTATGTGTTTGGCACTGTGCCAGGCTGTGGAGATATGGAGACCTAGATGAAACAGTTCCTGCCTCACACTGGAACTATCCCACACCAAAGGGACCATGGGTTAGAAAGAAAGAAAGAAAAAATCTAGGCACAGTGTTAGGCACTGATCAAAGATCAAATCAAAGTCTTTTTTGACTTTGGGCAAAAGACAGCCTGGTTAGGGAGTAGTGGGGAGGGGAGTGAGAGGGATGGTTAATTACATTCCAGGTTCCTCCTGTACGCCTTATCCAAACTCTAACCCCTTCATGTCATTTTTCCCACCTAAAAAGTTGAAGAAAAATGATTATGGGACATAATAATCGAAAGGCATTTGATATCTACTTTTCTCTATTTCGAGTTACATATTAATTATAAAAGCCCAGTTTGCCATTCTCTGCTTTTGAGGGCTATTTTTTGCTCAGAGAGAGGGTGGCTTTTCACTCATGCTGAATGATGAAAATAGCCTAACCAACTTATTTTTGTTCCCAGTCAGGTTTGAGATGCCATGTGCCAATTCATTCAATTTAACAGCTTGGTTATTTTGATGACAGTTTATGCAGATTCACAAGAAGACGGCTACTCATGCAGTTTTTAATAAAGCCTTTTCTGGATTTTGCCAAGTCCTTACATGACTAGACCTTACTTGTTTTCACTTCCAAGCAAGGGCAGTTCTATTAAGCTCAGTTAATTCAATTACAGCATAAGTACAGGAGAAATAGGTTAAAACTCAATTTGAATGGCATATTGTCATTTTAATCAGTCAAATTCACATTTTAATTTATGGTTCAGAAGTTAGGAAAAGACAAAAGTTGTTATGGGTTTTTCTGTTCCCAAGCCGATGTAGACATTGACAGGCATCCAAATGGTTCCCATAGGCTGAGAAACTCTGACCTAGAAGATTCTTTACAGAAGGAGGTATAGTTTGCAGTTTCCCTTCCTCACCCAATCTAGTCAGAACCATCACTTGCTAAATGTTGCTGATCAAGATCTAAGGCTAAGAACCCTTGCTCAATGGAAAAAATTAGATTGAGATTATTATAAATGAGTTGATCAGTAATTCAATTCAAATGGACTATTTTTTAAGCTGAATTGTTTGCAACGTAAAGGAGAAGAGAAGAACCGGGACAAGCATTTATTAAGTACCTTCTATATGCCAAGTATTGAACTAATCATTTTACAAATAATATCTTATTTTATCCTCACTCTATGAGGTAGATGTTATCATTATCATCACATTACAGTTAAGAAAACTGAGACAGACAGAGGTTAAGTGACTGTGTACCAAGATCACACAGCTAATAAAACAGACCTGCACAACTTGGCAATAGGTAGGGGTCAAAATTAAAATAGGCTAAACTTTTTCAGGTCGCAGATAGGTCTTTAGTGGCTCACTTTCCAAGGTATAATATAATATAATTTTCAAATAAACCATATTTTCAAAGGGGGTAAATTGAAATTAATATCAATTATACTTATTAAGATTTTTATTTATCATGAAATTACATTCATGTTAAATTACTCAGCAGTAATGTTTTAACACATTTTTTAGGTTTTCTTACTCTTTACATTTAGTTAATGGAATGTATTATATTTCTTATCAGCAATCAGTTTATGGTATTTTAGAATCATGTTTGAAATAGATGCTTTCAAAATATCTTCCAAGTGTTCATTGGTTAGAGCTGATCGTCGCTTGTTTTTATTCAAGTTCATAATGGAGATTTGTTCACATATGTAGGTATTCAAGAATATGCAAAAATCCGTAAAGCACTATCTTGCAGATTTTGAAAATTTCCCTTGTCCAAACTCTTGTAGAAGTCTTGAAGGCTGACTTCTCTACGTTTATTTCAATAAAATGTTGAGCTCTGAAGTTCAATAACCTCTAGCTATAAATGCTTGGGGAGTTCCTGTGGATCCACAGAGAAAGATTTTTAATTAATTTAAATTTAATGTTATCTTTTTTGGATAGTGTCAGTCTTCTGTCAAACTCCTGGATCCAAAGTTCAGTGTTGTTTGAATATTCTTCTCCGAACTCGGCATACTTACACAATGGAATGTGTTTCATGCATATGGTAAAGTGGCATATTTCTCCTTCTGACAGCTGGCTTTTGAATAGCCTCAGTTTCATTTACTTCTTTTATCACACATTTTACAAAGTCACCCCAAAAAACTTTAATGATAGAACCAAAAAATCTCCACAGCAACTGCTCACATACAAAGAAATGCTGAACTGAGTGTGTGATCTTGGAGAGAGCACCAGACACTCATGTAAGGTGGAGGGCAGCCTTGGGAATGAAGGAAAGAAGCCCTCTCTTTGTTGCAGCTCATGTATAGCAGGAGTCAGCTGCATTGGCACATGGCTGCATTAACTTTGTCCCTATTTAACACCAGTAATGACTAAAAATGCAAAAAAAGATATAACCCTCACTCCTTGCAGACTAGAGAAAGATGTGATGATGGTCGGTTGCCACAGGTCATGAGATAAACAGGAGAGAGTGCACAATAGCAGCCTATCTGCCAAGTTACATGACAGGTACGATCGTAACTGGTATAAGGCAGGCTAAGTGAGAATGGGTAAAGCACTAGTGATATCTTTACTTTCTTTTACGTCTTCTACACTTTTCACAAGCCACCTGAAATACTTTGACAGGCCACAAGTGGTCCACGGGTTATATGTTGGGCAGACCTGTAGTCAAGTATCTGAAGGTATATTTAAACATAGGTCTTCCTGATTCTAGGTCTACCACCTGGCTGCTTCAAAACTGGGAAGAACACTGCAGAACACATTGGATGAGGAAGAAATTGTATATGAATATATAATGTATAATGAGTTCAATCAAGGGAATAACCTTCCCATAGGCTCTGGAGAGAGTACATGCATCCCTGAAGCAAACTGGGAGTCAGTCCCCTTCTGGAGACATATTTCTCATATTCTTTTCTGGTGGACCTTGTGCTTTTGCTCAAAACTGAAGGACTTGTGTGTTTTGCAGTGAAATAATTCTTTTATTGGTAACAGCTTCTTAATCAAGAGGATTGGTCACTGAGCTACAAAATGCGATTAACCCACTCAGGAGACTTCACGAGGAGTGACTTGGCCCTCTGACTCTAGCTCTTCCTTTTTGTCTATGGGAAGGATGTGACATACAGCTCTCTCTCCCTGAATTTTCCTTGGAGGAGGGAAGAGGAAAGAAGGCACCAGGGTTAGGAGGAGGAAAAAGAGCACCTCTTCCCCTATGACAGCAATCAGCACATGTGCTGGCCTACAGGAACTTGAGACTGGATGTCATAACCCTGACTTTATCTCCTACTGTAATGTAAACAACCACAGGCAATAAGAGAGAGAGAGATCTGCCCTGCCCATTAATAGGCCTTGGGTGCAGTCCATTAAGGGAAGATTGATTAGGTATGTTTTGTAAGAAGGCCCACGCCTTTTGTTTAATGAGGCACTGGGTCAAGAGGCTTGTGATGCCCTCTGGCTCTGAAAAATGTATATACTTTGGGGCTTACTCTATGGAAGAAGGTTCATCTACCAGATGAGATTCTGGTTAGCTGTTAAGAAGCCCCTTGTCTTTGAAAACCCAAATGTTGGTGCTTGTCTCTCTGGTAACTATGTATATATGTAATGGTCAGACAGGTCTTTATTTTTCTGCTTGTATTTTCTCTGTTGGTATATGTATTTAAAGAAGATTGTTGACCTGTCAAGAGTTGCTTTCCTTTTAGAAAAGCAGATCTGAGAACCTGTGCTAACAGGTCATCCTGGATGTGTCAGGGTGCTTGCTTCTATACCTGCCTTGTATCTCTATCTTGAAAATAAAACAGCAGTATTGAGATGGTTGGAGATACTGAGATGCCTTGGAGGTAACATTATGAATTTGAGAGATAAGAGACTACTAGGTCCCTGAGTTAGTACTGGCTTCTCAACAGAAGGCCCACCCTATATCCATTCCATAACTTCTTGGTGAAGAAGGTATCCATCAATGAAAGATGAGTTCAAGCCTAAGCCTTACCAGAAGACATGGACCTTGAGGAAGAGAGTATATATAGAGCTGAAGCGAAGTTGATAATTCAGCATCCGGCAAAATTTCTCATGTTTGATTTTCTGCTGAAAAAGCATATCTTTTAACACCAGCATTCCCCAGGTAGTAATATATGACACTGAACTGTGTCATGAAAATGCAAAAGAATCAGAATTTGGGTGACCCAAAGGGCAATGGAATGGTGAGTATAAACAAGTCATAAAATATGATAATGACTTATGAGTGAAAAAGGCTATAAAAGACATGAAGAATACATCTGACCAGAAAGGATGGTAAGCTGGTTATATAGTAAAAGTGATGGATAACAAATTAGACAGCTTGTGTGTTGCTGTAGTACCTAGGAAATATTCAAAGAACTAGAGGCCTATGGAAAACCAGATGAACCCTGCAAGGAAAACTTACAGAAATACATGAACAAAATTACACAGGGATAAGAAGGTGTTGAATTTTGTATCTATGAGTTCATAGATCCTTTAAAATATCAAACTCTGCTATTTCAAATTTAATGTAGTCTATTATCATTCCAAGTGTTTTTGCCATAATGACGTACTTTAATTTTCCAACAGTAGGAGATTTATTAATAGTTAGAACAATCGCTTTAGCATGCATTAAGGAGCTCATGATTTATTGTTACAAAAATGAATTAAATACTGTTTTTCACAAGACTGTGAAGCACTAATTATTCCCATCATAGAAGTCTAAAAATGAGAGTTCAAAATAAATTATGTATTCATAGGTTAAGGATAATTAAGTCTTGTAGAATTCTGCCCACTGCTTCCCACTCACCTTGCCTCTATAAAAGTAGGTACTAGCTATGATTTTAAGGGCTAGAGATTTTGCCATCAAAATATGAGACTTAACTTTTAGTATCATTACCTCACAGGATGTATCTTAAAGTCAAATATATACGCATACATACACATATGTACATATATATATGTGTATATATGCATGTGTTTCTGCATATATACATATGGGAAGAGGGAGGGAAGGAAGGGAAGAAATAAGCATTTATATAGTGCATACTGTGTGCCAGGCATTGTGCTTAGTACTTTGCAAATATCTCATTTGATAGATATTACATATATATGTGTATATATGTATGTATGTGTAAACCTATGCATGTATATATTTATGTAGCTGGTTTTACATATGTACATATATTTTTATCTGATGGTTATGTTTATTCATACTACAGAGATAAGGATAGAGAAAGGAAATGATCTTGTGATTTCACTGTGATGTAGAGAATTGTCAAGATAAGGAAACTCCAATGCAGGTTAGCACCTCCCCTGAAACTGAAGTCTTAATGACCATCAACCTGGTACACCATTTCCAGAGGCCCCTGGGAGGCTTCACTGCACTCCTTAACGCCTGTGTTGGTCCTTTCACCAACAGCCTTGGGCCAGGACCACAACCAAGACCCTGAAGATTTTAACCCTTTCCGCTCTGGTACTTCCACCATGGGTCTGCTGTCCTGATTAGTGCTTACTTTCCCTGGCTCATTATTTCAGTTAGATTTCCACCATGTTTTACTTTACTCCCTACTGTACGGACATCTATGAAGTCTTGCGAGATTCCTTGCTAAAATTCATCCTCCCCATCAAATCCCCTAACCTCCACACAATCTACCCCCCAGACTCCCATACTCTTGTGGATCTGTGATCAAACAAATGCTTTGTTCCTGGGAGGTGTGTGTCAGTCCCACATAGGAGTAACTTTCCCCCAAACTTCCCCCATTGCAGTAACTTTCTGGACTAAACATGATCCTCCCTGGCACCTCATCTCCCTGACCATTCCACTATAAGTTCCTTGAGGGCACAGAGAGTTTCTTTACTTTCTTTACTGGATCTCTAGCAGTTAACACAATGCTTTGCATATTGAAAGTCCTTAGTAAATATTTTTCCATTGTTGGACACACTGAAACTAGACTCTAGCATAGTGATGTCAACATCGAAGGACAACAACCAACCATTCAATCATTAAAGGTTTAAGTATTAAGAGGTTAAATGACTTCCCCAGAGTCATGTACTGGTACATATTAGTTGTGCAGTCAAAACTACTTTGACTCTGACAAAGAAACTAGAGTGGTTTCCCATTTCCTTCTCCCATTCATTTTATAGATGAGGAAACTGAGGCAAACAGTCACATGACTTGTCTAGGGTCATGCAGCTAATAAATGTCTGAGGCCATATTTGAACTCAGCAACATAAGCCTTCCTGACTCAAGTCCCACCCACTCTATCCATTATACCACTTCGCTGCTGTGGGTATATGTTAGGCTGAAGCTGGTCAGCACAGGTCTTTCTAGCTCTAAGGTGAGCTCTACACCCAGCACACTATGCTGCCTCTTGTTCAGTACAGGTACATAGAGCATGAAATATATTTGGATTTCAGTTTCTTAGAGAAAAACTTCATTTCAACAAACACTTAAGGGCCTACAATGAACAAAGATGAAAAGCAGTCCCTACCCTTGTATTCAGTATAAGGAAATACTATATAATTTGAGGAGGGAGAGAGCCCTAGTAGCCAAGGGAATTGACCAGTATAAATGTCTTTCTCTAGAATTTCCTCATATTAAAGGGCAAAGGGATGAAGGTTAATAGCTTCAGAGAATGGCAAGATCAAATGAAGGTCTTAAAAGGAGAAGAGTGCTAATTGTTTGTTGCCTATGGAGAAGGAGCCCGGAGAGAAGCAGAAATAGAGAATGAGAGTGAAAAATTGATAGAAGAATCATACTTTCAGGGGAGACTGAGGACAAGAGTATACACATTACAAACATGGCAAGTAGAAAATTGGAGATAGAGGGCATCAGATTTCAAATCTTTTTGATTCTCAAACTCAAGTTTGAGAGTTATCCTTTATACCCTTTGTGTTTAACAAAGGTTTACTTTTCTTTATCCCTGGAATAATTTGCCCCCTTACCTCCAGAAGTCTTCATCCTGTTCTGAAGTCCCCAGAGACAAATCCTTATCTACTTCCCATGAAGTCTTAAAATTCCCCAGCTGACCTGTATATTTATTTGGCAGCTAGGTACTGCAGTTGATAGAATGCTGCATCCCGAGTCAGAAAGACCTGACTTCAATTCTAGTCCACGGCTAGCTATGTAACTTTGGGCAAGATAACTTCTATCTGCCTTAATTTCCTCAATTGTAAAATGAAGATAATAGTTGCACCTATCATCCAGGGTTGTAGTGATGAGAAGGTGAGTAAAATACATAAGCTATTAAAGCTTTAAATTGCACTAAAACTTTTGGGACACCCTGTAAATGTAAAGCATATTGCACACTGTAAAGTTTTATATAAATGTGACTTAAAAATTATTACTATTACTTTTTGTTACATATGCATTCTATTTTGTTTATGTATTAATACAGTAGGAGCAGCTAGATGACTCAGTGGACAGAGCTCTGGACTTGGAATCAGGAAGACCTAAGTCCAAATCTGGCCTCAGACACTTAGTAGCTGTGTGATACTGGGCAAACCATTTCCTCTCTGTTTGCCTTAATCCACTGGAGAAGGAAATGGCAAACCACTCCAGTATCTTTGCCAAGAAAACCCTATGGACAGTCTGGTCCATAAGGTCATGAACTGAATTACAACAATATCAATCTAATTAGCCTATTTATATTTTTCTCAACTTGCCTTTTCACAAAATTTGCAAGTATCTTGAGATATCTCATCTAACCAAAATAATGAACATTTCAAAGAGCCTAAGACAGAGCTAAAAACCAACAGGGACTCCAAGATTGATTAACCCAAGAAAACCAGATCAATCCTACCCTCTTTTTTATTTCCTGAAAGTGCAATAATACTTTTTTCATTCAGATGCATTTTGAAAATATCTCTTCTTGTGATGGTACCTTGAATACAAGCAGCTGATCAAATCTTCCAAAAGTGTTGTTTATTTTTTTCTGACCTGCAGGGTCAAACCCATAAAGAAGCCGTGTTACCAATGTACTGCTTGCTTTTAGTCAACCATCAAAATAGCCTTTTTCTCTTGGTTGTTGTCATTGGCTGTAGCTGCTACTGTTGTTGCTGAAATCAGAGCCTGCCCAAAGTCAGAACAACAGCCCATTTGCCTCCATTAATTAACTGAAAAGCTTGACATAGAATAATCTACTGTAAGCATGTCCAATCAAGCATCTTTCATAGATTCAAATTTATATATCAGATTTTGAAAATACAGACTTCTTTAGAAATGCTAAACAAGCAATTGTGTTGAGTTCTTTCACATTCAGTTGATTCAGTTACAATTGGAGTTGGACAAATTCCAAAGGCACAACTGGCCAATTCATAAAAAACAGAAAGAACTGTGAAATCGAAAGTTTAGGCTTGGCCCTAAATAACAAGCTCTCTTGTATAAGGAATACAAATGATTCTTTAATTATTAATTTCTCTCATGCTAAACCAATGACCTTAAGAAGATGTGGAGCTTTAGTCATGGTATGCATTGAGATGCCCATTAATCTGAAGAGTAACAACCCAGAAACTGTTCATGGTATCGTAAAAGTACTCCCTGATAAAAACACAACTATGAAAATTAATTAGATGAAAATGCATGTGGAGCAGAATGAGGAGCAGTCAAAAGACCTAGATTGGAGTCCTGGTTTTGACATTTACTCCCTGTGTGCCTGTGGGCAAATCACTACCTTTCTGCCTCTCAATTTCTTCATCTGCAAAATGGGAATAAAAGTATTCATGCTACCTACCACATAGGATTGTATTAGGACAATGCTATCAAGAACTATATAAATGCTAAATTTGTCATTGAATAAATATGTAGCCCACATATAAATGAAATAAATTTCAAAATCATTTAAAGCAATATTGATTAAATTAATTAATATTTCATCTGGTTTCCTATATGGAGAAGAAGCGTGGTATAGGGGAAAGAAAACCAGATTTGGAATTAGGAAGTTCTGGATTCAAGTCCTGTCAAGTCCTACCTCTGACACATATTGATCCTGGGCAAGTCACTGAATCTCTCAGTTTCTTAGAAAACCCTGTAAGTTTTCTAAAGAGAAGGTACCAGTCTATAGTTGTGCAGAATGTTTTCTTATCAAGAGTTTCCTATACCAACGAAATCCCATATCTGCTCCCGTATCACCAAATTTTCTACATAAAATTGCTGATTCAGTGATCTCAATATATTTGCCATCACTAAACACACATAAATATTATACAAACATATATTTATGCACATATGTATGCATTATATACATTACATAGATATGTGCATATTATATATGGGTGTTTATATATAGATATGTTATATTTGCATGTGTACACATATGGGCATACAAACATGTGTATACTATGCACATACATGTATATGTATACATGGGTAATATATATTTTTATATGTATATGTATGTGTGTTGTATATAGGTATTTATGTCCTATCTAAATACATAAGTGCATATACATACACATGTATATTGCACACATGCATTTACACATTCCTTCTGTAGTTAACTAGTCCTATGTCTGTCATAACTGACCACTTCTCTTATTGAACCCTGAACCTCTCAACCTTTTGAATTCACAAGGCCACTTCCAAATCTGGACAAGTCTACCTTGAGAACTGTTTGGTTACCTACTCAGGAAAGGAAATAGAAAAAGAAAATAGACTTCCAGGAACAAGTTTGCTTAATTGAATCCATGTTCCCACATGGGGATTGATGATGACCCTAATTCAAGATCTTTTCATAAGAGTCTAGAGACAGAAGGCACTACTTATCACATATGAGTGTGTGTGTTTGTCCTTCATTGCAGAAGAAGACCATGCCATCAGAGAAATAATGACATGACTTGTACTTCTTTGCTTTGAGTGAGGGAGGGCTGTGCAGGTCACCAGCCTCACTTCTCCTCCACAGTCATCTGAATTCAGCAACCAGATATTTATTAGGATGACTGGAGATGACCCAGGATGAGGCAATTGGAGTTAAGTGACTTGCCCAAGGTCACACAGCTAGTGAATGTCAAGTGTCTGAGGTGACATTTGAACTCATGTCCTCCTGACTCCTGCAGTGGTGCTCTATCCACTGCACCACCTACCTGCCCCAAAGGTTAGAGATACCAATACAAAGAAAGAAAGGAGTTTACATTCAAATAGTAAGAAGGAGGGGTGGGAATTAGAGAACTCATATATTATGAGGATTGGCCTGTTGCTGGGCCCTCACTGAGAGAAGCAACTACATAGCACCACAGTGCATAGAGTGCTGGGTCTGAAATCAGGAAATTTCATCATCATCATCTGGTCTCAGATGCTTACTAGCTGTGTGGCCCTAGGCAAGTCATTTAACCTTATTTGGCTCTATTTTCTCATCTGTCAAGTGAAATGGGGAAGGAAATGGCAATCCACTCTAGCATCTTTGCCAAGAAAACCCCAAATGGAATCACCAAGAGTCCGACACAACTGAAACAACTGAATAACCAAAAGCTGAGAGAAGTGACTCTATGTTTTACTACTGATTGACCCATATACCAGGAAGTTATTATGTAAAAGAAAAACTGTCTTGATCAGTTACATTTAGGGACAGGAAGGCAAAATTATCAAACAATGAGCCTAGCTGTTCACTTCTTTCTCATCTCATGGAGAAGTCAAGTTACTATTTACCTGTGTGTTTTACTCAATGCTTTTACTCAACTTCATCTAGTCCAGATGTTAAGATTAATGAACATTACTAATCACAGTGTCCTTATGGTTAATAAAAGAAGTGTCAATCCAAACCACTGGATGATTGCCCCCTTAAAAGAAATGATTATTAAACAAAAAATGATTGGGGAGATCCCTGACCTTGCCCCAAAATTTATCTCACCTAGACCATTTTATCTAGGTGGAATTGCTAGAAAAACCTTACATAGAGATTCTAATCTGATGAAACCTGTCGCATTGTGTTTCCTGGGTTTTAGCCAGCCAGGTCTTCTCTAGATTGTCCTATGTAGGGAGGCTGGGCAATTAAGATAAAACATAAGTCTCTTTGTCTAAGACTGAGTGATCAGTCTTGGTCTGTCAGTGACTCATTAGAATAAGTCCACCTCTCATTATAATATTCATTCTTCTCGTTATTTGTTAACCAATCAGAGTTGATCACCACCCTCAGGAACGCCCACTCTTTCAAGGGCACATAAGCATTGAGTGGGTTCCATGAGGGTCTTTGGCATTCAAGAGTGCCTCTAACCCCTTTTATTAATTATCCCTTAGAATATTTAATAAAATGACTAATTATCTCTTGAACTTTTTATACATCACATGCTAGATTCTCCCTCCCAATCAGTCCTTATGAATCTCCCCAGTATCAACAATTAGACATAAGGGCAGAGACTCAGGAAATCAAGGCACACAGGTCACTTAGCCACGAGGGTCATACTGTGCTGATAGACCTGCAGATGGGGGCAGCTGCACACACTTTTATATGCCTGAGAAGTAAACTACCTGACATTTACAATCCTTCTTGTGTCTCCTCATCCACAACTAACTCATATACATATATAAGAAAACTTGAGGCTGTACTTGAGGAAACCTCCCCAGCCTTGGAAACAAATAAGGTTACATAAATAAATGCAGAATAAGTACAAAGGAACACAAGGTGGTTAGAGAGGGAGAGTACTAACAGTTGAGGGGATCAGAATAGACTTCTTTTAGAAGGTGGTTCTTGGAGGAGAATACTAGGGAGTCAAAATAAAGACAAAGAGATGGAAAATGGAATGTCATATGTGAGAAACAGAAAGGACAGTTTGGTTGGATTGCCAAATATGGGAGGGGAAGTAATATACATTGAGATTGGGTAAATTAAAAATAAAAAAAAATTTAAAAATATGTAGAGAGGTTGTAGTCAGTTTGTGAAGAGCTTTAAAAGCTAAATAGGAGAGTTTATATTTTGTTTATTGAGTAGGGTAATAACATGGTCAGATCTATGCTTAAGGAAAATCACTTTGGCAGCTGTGTGGAGAATGGACTGGAATATTGAGAGATTTGCAGCAGGAAGATCAGTCAGGAAGAACTTGAACCAGGGAAGCTAATCTTTTCTATTTTGGAAGATTTATAGAAAGACAGATAAGAATGGCACAAGATAAAATGGCTTGAACAGTTAATAATCTGCACTGGTAAAGAAAGTATCCACAGTGCTGAAATCACAGAATTGTTGCAATTTAAGAATTGCCGATGACTTCACTATATTACTCTAAAAGAAGTAATATGTGGGATATTTTCTCTATTCATAGACCTTTAGTGATCATCTAATACAACCAATGACCTTTAGAAATGAGGAAATGGAGGGATAAAATGGTTCAATAACTTTCCTAAAATTAAGCAGTTAGTGGCAGAACCAGGGCTAGGAGTAATGTCTCAACATCTAGATCAAGGGTGGGGCACCTGCAGCCTCGAGGCAACATGTGACCCTCAAGTTCAGTCCTTTGACTGAATACAAACTTCAATTTGTTCTGTGAAGTGTGGATTCAGTCAAAGGGCCAAACTTGAGGACCTAGAAGGCCACATGTGACCTCGAGGCTGCAGGTTCCTCACACCTGAATTTTAGTCCAATGGTTTGTCCATTCTTTCCTTGCTTTACATGACACCAAATTGTTTCAGAAAGATTCATCTAATTTCCCTAACTCGATTTAAAACTTGAAGGCAAGGACTAGTTTATCTTGGTGGGAGGAGGAGAGGACAGAGAACAGGAAGGAGTTAGTCTCCTGAAGTAGACCAAGAAAGCCAGAAGTGCCCTTAGTTAAAGTCAATTCTTTCTCCCACACATTCCACCAAAGTAAATTCATGAGGTTATTAACAGGAGGATTAAATCGCTTAATCTTTCTGACATTAACTGAAGTACTGTAGTCAAATCAATGCCCAGCAGGTATATAATCTGTGAGTAGGAGTTTTGATTAGTCAAAAAGGAAAGGAAACAGACAAGTGCCAAGTACCTCAGACAGTTCCTCTCATGTGACCTTGCTCCTCATTGCAACGTGAGGTGCTTCTCTCTGAGTAATCAATAAGCACTTTTCAGTTTTGAAAATGCTTTCCTCCTTATGGATGTACAGTAGTTTCCCTTGTTCTGCAAGGACCTCTAAAACCTATCCTTGGAAAATGTAAAGGGCTTCCTCTTACACAAAAAAGGCTTTGAATAAGCTAAATGTTAGGATATACTTATCACCAGAAAGTATCAACTTGATTTTTTTCCTGGCATTTTTAAGTTTTAGAAAGTTAAAAATATTTTCCAACTTCATTTTAAAATCAGCTTAAAGATCTTGTTTTTCTATAACAGGAAACTTCTGTGTAGAGGGATATTTGAGAACCACAAAATATTGTTATAACCTGCTAATCATTTCTTTATACTTGCAAATTTATGGAGGATAGAGACTTCTTGGTATACTGAGAGACCTGGTTTCCCTTATCGCAAGTCAATTTGATGCGATCAAACGAAGTAACATATAGATAACAATACCGGTAATGTGTAACAGAATCACTAAGATAGATTTATATCCTGTTATTCCTTTATGAAGTAGAAAGGAGTTCTCCCAGAAAACAAGAAAAGAGTAGCTGATCATGGACTGGCCAAAGATTGACAATGGATCTTCTGGCCTCTAAAAGGATCAGTTTGCCAATCTGAGAGACATGAAAGGAAGGGAGCATCTTCAAGGAGCATGGTCCTTGAAGAAGAGGGCCCTCCATGGATTCAAGAGGAAATGAGTGTTGGTGGTTGAAGAAAAGAGCAATCCCAGGAAGACCAGATTAATGACTTTCCTGGCAGGATGATATGCCCAGAAGTGTTAGGACACCACAAGAAGAGAAGGCACATTGAGATCCTGTAGTAAAGGAGATAGGAATTACCTTGGGCACACATGTTTCTTATGTGTGTGCCATACTCTCAGAGTTTGATTGCCTTGTCAATGGCAGTTGGTTTGCATTCAGTGGGCATGGTGGTGGTAGGGATGATGAACTCCTTCTCCACAGGGTTTGCTCCCTAAGATGATGGTTACAGGACCCAGGTTGGACATAGAGCTGGTGATCTAGAAATGCTGTTGTTCTTAGGAGTCTTGGATTTACCTGCCTGTAGGTAGCAGTTAGTTTCCAGTTGGTGGTCTTGGTAGTGGGAATGGTGGGCTCCTTCTCTAAGAAGGTTGCTCCTCTCTTTGACCACTGTGGAGGCTTGTTGGAAAGCAAGAGCAGTTGTGTGGAGAGCATATAGAAGGAACACATGGCCCAGGTATATAAATGAAGAGGCATGCAACTAGGGACCACATATGACCAGGACACACAATCAATCAATCAATCAATCAATATTTATTCAGCAGGTAGTATGCTAGGTATTGTTCTGAACACTGGGGATACAAAGACATAAGAAAAATGAGACCTCATGGACTCATAGATTTAGAGTTGAAAGAGACCTCAAATGTAATCCCAAATGAGGAAATTGAAAGAACTAAGAATTTAAATGATTTGTCCAAAGTTACTCAGGCAATAAATTGTAGAATTAAGATTACAACCCAGGTCTTCTGATTCCAAATTCCACACCCTTTCTACCATGTTACCTCCCCTTCTTTCAAGGACCTTACATTCTAATGGAAGAGAGAACATGTATACATGTAAACATAGAATACATATAAAGATTGAAGGGAGAGGACTAGTAGCCTGGGGATCAGAAAAGGCATCATGTGGAATGTGGCACTTGAACTGAGACACAATGGGAAACAAGGAAAACGATAGTTTCCAAGAGGCAGAAGTTAGGGGAAAGAGCATTTGAAATATTAGGGATTGCTATTGCAAAGATATAGAAATGGAAGTTGGCAGTGCCTTACTCATAGACTAACAAATAGACCAGTACAACTGCATCATAGAATGCCAAGAAGGAGAGCGATGTGTAAAGAGAGGTGGAAGGTAAAAAAGGGGTCAGGTCAGGAAAATAATTAAATGCCAAATAGAAGAGTTGGGATTGATTCTAGAGGTAATAAAGTTTGCTGTGGTGGGCAGAGTGACATGATCAAACCTGTGCTTTAGGAAAAAAAAATGGTAGCTTTGTGGAGGTTGGAGCTGAGTGGAAAGAGAGGCTTGAGACTAGGAGACCAAACTGCTATCACAACAGTTTAGGTTGGAGGGCTTGAACTAGTAGGATGGTGGCTATGGGACTGGCAAAGACAAGGATGTAGAGCTTGAATTGACAGAATTAGACAAGAGATTAGATGTTAGTAAGTGAGAGTGAGGAAGTAAGGAGGATCCTTACTGCATGAGGTTGCGAATCTGTGTGAGTGGGAGAATAGTGGTGCTAAAGAGAGAACCAATTCATGAGTAAATCCATAAACATTTACTGAGCTCCTATGTTATTCCAGGCACTGTTCTAAGTACTGGAGATACAAATAAAAATTAAAACAAAGGTAGTCAAGTAGTTTACAATTTAATGGGGGAAGATGACACACGAAAGGAAGTTGAAAGGGCTTAGTGGAGGGAGAGGCAGTAAAAGGATTTCCCATTGCAGTGAGGTCCTAGTTCAGATTATGCAACATAAATTTGGAGGCGATCCAGTCTGTACAATTAGGTTACTTCCTCCAGCGTCATTCAGTAGCACATAAGGAGGTAGATGGTAAAAATAATCCAAGGTTGGGGTTTGGCAAGCCTGGAGCAGCAGTAGGATGACAGAACAAGGAAATTAAGAATAGAAGGTGGTTTGGGGTTGAAACTGGCTCATGAAAGGATCGAAATTAGGATGTCAAGAGAATATAGTGGGAAAAGAGATGACTTCTCAGAAACATACCAAGAAATTATGAAGTGATGGGAGGTAAGATTGTAGGACACAATGAGAACAAAGGATAGATTTGAGAAAAGAAACTCAGAAGGAAAGATGGGATGACAGGAAATTGTGATTGGATAAAAGAATTTTGGAGATATTGATTAGGGTAGTGGAACAAGGTCAAGGGTGTGACCATTCCTATATGTAAATGAGGTGAAGTGAAGGAACAGGACAGAGAAGATGAGAATTTTGAGAGACTGGTAGCTTTAGTTACTTGAAAGAACAACAGCATGTATGTCACATTCATCTAGAATGAGGGGAGGCACTGAGGTGGAGAAGAAATCGGGAGCCAAACACTGAACTCATTGACAAAGGACAGAACATTTCCTAGGGACTGTTAGATAATGGTCCCAAGGTTTTGAATTGTGTGATCATTTTGGAGAAAGTGAAGCTCAAAGAAAGAGAGGTTGATGAGTGAATGTAGTGGGAGAATCTGGCAGTGACAATGTGGGAATAGGGGGTAGGAGCATTCCAACTCTGCCTCTGAGAACAGTAACTCAGCAGATGGAGAAGATGCAAACAGAGCTAGAATTGAAGAACTGGGATATTCCATCATCCTAGAGGATCCAGGTCTCAATGAGAGCCAGAAGATGGAAGGATTATATGAGGAACAGTATAAAACGAAAGGACGTTTGTTAATTACACAGTAGAAAGTCCATAGGGTACAGGGGAATTGGTGGGCAAACAAGGAATGGGACATTGTGTGGATAGTGCCAAAGTTGATGGGGATGAGAGAGTGGGAAGTGGGAGTTTGTTCTTCAGTATCTTGTGATTCAGTATCACAGGGGTGAGGTTGGGAAGGGAATGAGCATTTATACAGTGTCTTCTATGTGAGAGGCTTCAGAACGTCAGAACTTTAAGAACTTCACAATTACAACCGCATTACAATCATCACAAAAAACCCTTTGAGGTGGGTGCTATTATGTTGTCCCCATTTTATAATTGAGGAAACTGAAGCAAAGAGAGGATAAGTGACTTGACCAGGGTCACATAGATAGTAAGTATCTGAGGGCAGATTTGAACTCAGTTCTTCCTGACTCTAGGCCCAATGCTCTAACAATGGTTTGATGTTCTAACAACTCACCTAGCTGCTAATGGGAAGAAAAGGAGGGATGAGAGATTGGTGACTGACAATATCGAGTCCAAGCAGAGGACTCATCTTTGGAAGGGAGTAACTCTGCTCAGAAAGAGTAAGTAGCATGTTCTTCCTTTGTCCTCACATTGCATTTTTCAGTTTCCATGCCTTCAGTGGTAACAGACTGGCTAATGGGGCTGTCTCCTCTTCCTCCTCCTCCTCAGCAGCAGCAGCAGCAGCATTTCTGGGCCTGGCAGGTGATGGTATGGACCTCCCACTCCTAAACACCTATCCCCACACACCCACACAGACAAAGGGATGCCTGCATGTGGCATGATGGTGAAGGCAAATGTCCAAAGTAATCACTCATACTTTTGACTTTCAAAGCCCTGCTTGTCCTCTATCTGTCCATCACACTGAGCCCTCTACATCATCAGTCTTCTCTCACTGCTCAGCTGGACACATTGTCTCAGGCGGACACTGTCAGGAACAAGGACCTTTCATGGTCTCTATTGGATGCTGCTCTGCCACTCTTGACTCAGTTGAAATTTTTGTCTATTGGTTTTCAGAGGAAAGACAGGAGCTGCCATGATCTCATTATTTTAAAGCCCAGATGCTTTTTTTCCTACCATATTTTTTTTTCTTAGAAAAGCTGTGAACACCAAAAGCCCCTACTCAGGTTTTTCTGTCTTATTCACTCAACATTTAAACCAGAAAGTCTCACTTCCTCAGCAGAGTCTCCTGCCCATGAGCCATGCTCTTTAGACTAGATATCAATGTCCTTCCTGCTATCCCTTCTCTATTCTAAATTCTATGGTCCCTGAGCTTGAGGGATTGTAGCCCCTGGTAAGAATTCTGTTTATCTCACAATCTTTGATCTCTGAAAGTTAGATTATAAACCATGCAACGGTTATTTTTCCAATAACTACCAAACCAGTTTCCCATTTTTTGAATACTCATCTTCCCCCATGTGGATGACTGGGGAGAAAAAAAGAACAAAGACTAGCTAAGCCCAGGAGATAAAAATCATTTTCTCCTCTCCCTGTTTAGCCCCAATCCTGGTCCTTTCATGATGCAGCCAGCCCAAAGCTTTGGAGAGCGTTAGTATCAACCAATGAAAATATCAATTTAAAAAATTCCTTCTATGAAATTATGAGAGTAAAATCAGCCTGCTGAGTAAGAGTATATATAGACAGAGAGAGGAAACTTGGTTTAGCTAGAGGGCTGGTCTTGGAAGTAAAGAAGATTTCAAATTAGCTGTGTGACCACAAGGCAGTGAGGTGGCATGGTAGATAGAATGCCAGCCCTGGAGTCAGGAGGACCTGAGTTCAATTATAGCCTCAAACACTTAATTGTATGACCCTCGGCAAATCACTTAACCCTATTTGCCCCGGTTTCTTCCTCTGTCAAATAGAGCAGAAAAGGAATTGGCAAACCACTCCTGTATCTGCCAAAAACAAATACCCAAACGGGGTCACAAAGTGGCAAACACAACTGAACAACGGACAAATCTTTTAACTTCTATGAGCCACAAGCAACTCTCAACAAACGAGAGTTGTAGGCAAACTGACAATCTCCATCAGCTGAATGGAATTTCTACATCGGGGAGTTCCCTTAACCCGACAAAATCACAGATCTGCTTCCTTTTCCAATTTCTCTCTTTTCTTTTCTTCTTTAATACAAAGAACTTACAGACTGCAAAGGAACCCAAACATTTCACTACATTTTACAAGCCTCTGGGGTGTGTTTTAGAAACTGCCAGCTTAGAGGAGTGTTGCAATTATTTTCACAAATTCATGCTGTGAGAGGATGTGGTTAGGTGTTAATTATCATTTAAAATGGAATTCCCTTTTCCAACATGATTGAGCACTAGACCAAGTGTTATTTTAAATTGTTCTCCTTTACCAAATTGTTGCTTTTTGAGTTATTTTGCTCCTACTGGCCACACACCTTCTCACCAGCTGCAAAGTTCTTAGGAAACGATTGCTCAATGGTCTGCGTTGTGATCACTTCCAGCTACCTGAAGAGCTTCATTCAAAATTCACATCAATACAAATAGATCTTAGAAGCTAGATTGAGGGATATAGATCAATGCGAAGAGCATTTACTTCATATGTAGTAGTTTATGAGAATAAAATCAGATAAAGTATATGCAAGCACTTTGTAAACCTCTAAGAAAGTATAATTATTTTTAGCTTATTTTTGCTTTCATTTTTGTGGTGTTAGTTGGTATTTTCCATGACCTGCATCTATTTTCTTTCCTCAAAGAAAGTGTTTGTAATACAATTATTTGCATGTGTTTCTCTTTGAGATTGTGAACTCTTTGAGGGCAGAGAATGTCTTTTGCCTTTCTTTGTATCCACAGTGCCTTAGCATTCAGCACCTAGCACATAGTAGGTGTTTAATAAATGTTTATTGATTGACTGACCGACTCATAAAGTTATGAGCTCCTTGGACGTTCTTTAAGTTTTTGACCTACATTATTCCTTTTCCCTCAACCATGCTCTCCGATATGTTTTTCTGTACCTTTGCCTTTCTCACCTACCTCTGCCCCTTTATCTGTAGTCATTAAGTATTAGTGTATGTTGATTTAATTTGGAAGGTCTTAGCAAGTTCTTCAGATTAACTCTCTATCTCTTCATCCTCAGCAACCGATTTTAGTTTATGAACTGTCAGTTATTTTCCCGGTGGTCTTTTTTAAATGCTTATCATAAGTATCACAATATGGGATGACCAAAAAGCTCATAAAATGATGTTTCTTCTTGCCTTTGTATGTATGATAGAACCAATTTCACCAGCTCTTTCACTCCCCAGGGAGGACACATGACCTGTCCTTTCCTCTACCTGTGATATTCTTCTTCTGATTTTGTCTATAGCAAAAGCGTCAAGATCTCTAAGATACAACTTCTGACACTTTGTTCAAGCATTGGTCTTTAGAAAAATATCTCATACTTGGAGTTTCATTTCCCTCTTTAATATTAAATTTTTAGATGATTCCAGATACCCAAGAAAACAAGTTTGGATAGGTCATGGAGTATAGAAAAGGGAATAACGTCTAATATTGCTTCTCTCTCCCATTATGTGTGTGTGTTTGTCCTTTGTTGCCGAAGAAGACTGTGCCATCAGAGAAATAACGACATGACTTGTACTTGACTTTTGAGTGAGGGATGGCTGTGCAGGTCACCAGCCTCACTTCTCCTCCAGAGCCATGTGAATCCAGTGACCAGTGATTCATCAGGATGACTGGAGATGAGCCAGGATGAGGCAATTGAAGTTAAGTGACTTGCCCAAGGTCACACAGCTAGTGAGTGTCAAGTGTCTGAGATGAGATTTGAACTCAGGTCCTTCTGTCTCCTACACTGGTGCTCTATCTACTGTACCACCTAGCTGCCCTTTCTCATGAATACACTCTGCATCAATGGTAAAGGTAGGTACAAATCTAAAATGCAAGTAGCAAAGTAGACACATAGGGAACAGGTATCCAAGGCAACTCACACCTCTAGCAATAGAGGGCTTCAATGTCTTTTCTCTTGGAATCTTCGTGTATACTCACTACCTATAGTGTTTCTGCTGGGCTGGTCATTTTACTGAATTTCCCTGGGTCTGTTCTTCCCCTGAGGTACACCCTGACCCAATTATCTTGTGTCTTTCTCTGATGCTGTGTCTGATCCCTTTTGGATATAGTGTCTCCAACTGGATGGCTCAACTGCAAGATGTCATGGTTATTGAGAAAGTTGGGGATGGGAGAGGAGAGAAATCCCTTCCTTGTTTCTATTGCTCTCTGGTAGTGATAATTGTATCCAGGATATATATCTAGGTGTCTTACACATTGGTGCGGTCCTTTAAGAGAAACTCTCTATATGAGAATTTTCTTGAATGCCCTACGATTGTAGGAAATTCACTGAAGAATAATTAGCATTTTTCTTTTCTTTTAGATTGTTTTCTGGTGTATTTCCTTTATGGTTTAGATCAGTTTCTTTAATATAATTTTAATATAACTTATGCATTTACATTTAAGTGATGTTAGTAATATTATATACTGCTCATATCAACTTCCATACTCATAATCAGCTCAGTCATATAACAGATAACAGTGCCTGGTACATAGTAGGTACTTAATGAAGTCAAGAAGCATTTACTAAAAACTCATTATGTACCAGGCACTGTGCTAAGTGTTGCAGATAAAAGGAAAAGCAAAAGATAGCTTCTGTTCTCAATGAGCTTACCACACTCTAATGGTAGCACATCCATATTAATTTAAAAAAAAAAATTTGAACAGATTTAGACTATTTGCCTTATTGTGACATGAGTACAGAAAATTTCCCTGTAATCCCTATGGGTCTGTATGATGAAATTTGCTTGATATCCTAGAAACACCTAGTAATTTATTCAAAGTGCTTAATCCCTTTTGGGGAGTCCACTTTCCACCACCACTTTGGAGCATTCCTGAATTTGATTTTGTTAAAGCTAGCCTGCTGGTCCTAGTGAGTTCAAACCTCCATTTGGATATTCCAAGGATTGAAATTTTCAACACACTGGGGAAATTTGAGGTGCCTCCATGTTGAAGGAACTCATTGGAAATTTTTTGTCCAGATTTCCAGTTAAAATGCTCTTTATCTTGCAATCAGATTTCAGATGTTGAATAAACTGTAGGGACTCAGAGAATTTTCCACCTAGACAGTTTGGTTTCTCATCTCGAAGGGGGTGGTGGTGGTAAATTTCAGCCAACTCCAGTATTACTATCCCTGTTGGGAACTCTAATAGGATAAGATTTTCCCTCTAAAAGGGGAAGCTTGATTTGCCTTTTCCCTTTTTCTTTCTTTCTTGTCTTTGGATTGAGTCAGACTTTGAAAGCACCAAGTAGTAGCCTATGAGAATTTCATAAGATTACGTATCTGTTAAATTGTATACCTATGTATTTAAGGGTTATGTCCAAGGTCCATCAGCGATAGTAGGACTGAATTCTCATTGATATATGTTAATTTCTGGATTATTTAAACCTGTGTCACATGGACTTTGCTATAATTCTTTAGGTCAATGCGTTTAGGAAGGTAATCTAACTGTCCTTTAACATGGGAGTTTCCTATATCAGTAAAGTCATAGATCTTAGTCCTTTTCCCTTTCACTAGGTCAATGAGGATGAGGATTGAAAAGATTCTTAGATTTAGCAATTAAGAGATCAGTGGCAACTTTGGAGAGAGCGGCTTCACCTGGGTGGTGGTGTCAGAGGCCAGATTGCAAGAGAACGATTAACAAACGTGTACTTTTCAGCACATATATGTAAAACTATGTGCTTCTTCAAGAACCTGTACTCCCAGGATGTTATGTTAACATGCATTATCTAGCAGTAGATTTTTTTTTTCATTGATTTTACCTCTTCACTCTGGTGGGATTTTCAAGGTAAATTCCACTAGATACTGTACAAAAATATATGACTAGGACACAGCAGAATGACATTTCTGTTGACACTGATATCACCAAGTCAATATCAACGTAATGCCCTTGTTAAGAAAAGCCGTTCTGATCTCCTTGGCTTCTAAACAGGGTCTTCATTAAAATGTTGTGCAGCATTGCAGTTGGGGAGGTAGTAGAGGATGCAACAGTTAAATACTAAGGATTCCTGTAGTCCTAGTGCAGGTCTACCCTGAGCTGTTGTAGATCAGAGCAGTCATTTAAAAAAAAGTTTCATGATGCTTTCTGTCCTTGTTTGACAGTCATTTTTCAAATATCCAACATGGAAACCGTGTCTGACAGTGTAGGCAGTATTATGTCCTAGGAACCTCTCACCTCTCTGCCATGAGGACATACCATTCATTATTCTAAGAAACATTTCACTTCAGATTCTGCTTTTGATGGCATGATGATTTGGAGACAGACCCCATGAAGTCATGTTGGTGACCCTATCATCAACAATTTGAGAAGATATAAGTTTGTCTTGCTCAATCAGCTGACTTTCCTTTATGTGTTTTCTGTAAAGGCTGTTGAAAGCTTATTTCATTTAATCCCTGATTTAGGTATAAAGCTTATTTGTGTAGAAGTCAGCAGACCTGGTTTCTGATTTCCAACTTTGCCACCCTTAATTAGGGAATCTGGGGACAAGTTAATTTTTACCTCTTTGTGCCTATTTATTTCTCCAATTGTAAAATGAAGATAGCAACCCCTAGCATGTGTTAGTTAAGAGGATAATGTGAGATAATATGAAAAATTTGAAATGCTTTGGAAATGTAAGAATGGGAAAAAAAGAACTTGAAGAAAGAACTTTTATATCTCAGAGACTGTGGTTCTTCACAGCTTGTCTATGGATCTCTGAGCACAGGCACAAGAATGCTGCAGGGAAAAAGTAAGAGAATGCTGACTAAATCAGGATTTAACCTTCTTGCTCTATCCACATAGCAACAGTTACCATGTATGATAATAGGCACGATGCAAATACCCATGAAGCTCCCAAAGAAGCCTTGAATTTTCCCCAGCTAAATATATTTCTGTATAAAATGTTTATCTCTGAAACATCAGTGGATTTAGAGTCAACTTCATTAGCTCAACTCAATTTTAATTAAACCGATCAATTTTCCTTCACATCAAAACAAAGACTATTTTTTGTTGTCTTTAGAATTTTCTCCTCTTTGAGTTTTACTTACTTGATTTTTTAGACATTTTGCTAATGAAGAAAATGCTTTCCCCCCTCTACACTTTCTCATTTTTCTTTACGAAATTATGTTCTGTTAAATCTAGTAAACCTTAAGAAATTAGATAAAACAGAGACTAAGTTTTCAAGCTTCTGGACAACCTGAAAGAAAATCGTCCAAGTGCCAGTGAATATCAGTTTGTTTGTGGATTTTCATGCAGTGTAAGTAGCTTTTAATAATAGGGTGACATTTAAGTCATTGAATCCATGGGATCTAGCCCTGAGATCTAGTCTAGGAAGTCACCCACTCACTCAAATCTCCCTCTGTCTCTGTCTTCCTCTCTCTCCCTCTCTATCTCTCTTCCTCTCTCTGCCTCTGTCTCTCTGTTTTCACTTTCTCTCCCCACCCGTTTTTCTCTCCCTCTCTCTCTCTTTTACCCCTCTCTATTTCTGTCTCTCTTTCCATCTCTCTCCCTCTCCATATCTCTCTCCTTTTCCCTCTCCTCTTTCTCTCTCTGTGTCTATCTCTTCCATAAAAAGAATATATTCCTAATCACGAGGAGCAGTTTAAGAGGAAAAATCAGACTGGATGGCAGCAGAAGGAAATTGTACAGATTTGGTGATAAGGAAGCCCTGATCTTGAAAATCAGCTCAAACCCATACAAGCTCTGTGACCCTGGGAAAACTCAAGTGCTTTCTTGTTTTTATGTACTGTCTACCCTCCAGAGATCTTTTGAGGAAATTATTTTGTAATATATCAATACAAGTATTAAAGTCATAATACAAGTATAATACAGATAATACAAGTATCCCCTATATCAATACAAGTATTAAACGTCAAGGTGCACAGTTATAATTTTTGAAGCTTAACTATGCTAAAGCTGTTCCCAGGCATCTAAGTCAGTTTTCGTATTTTTTTTGAATGAGGGAAGGGGAAAGGAAGGAAATAAGCATTTATATAGTATTTACTATGTACCAGGTATTCTGCTAAGTGCTTGACAAATATTATGTCATTTGATCCTTAGAAGGAAGGTGCTATTATTGCCCCCATTTTACAGTGGAGGAAACTGAGGCAGACCTAGGTTAAGAGACTTGCCCAGGGTCACACAGCTAGGAAGTCTCTGAGGCCACATATTAACTCAAGTCTTCTTGACTGAGGCCCAGAACTCTATCCACTGAATAGTGTTGTTGCAGAGATTTCTGTTGGTTGGTTGTTAAAATTATCATCAGGCACAATCAAATTTTTACAATTTACTTCATTCCAGATGGTTCGTCTTTCTGAGTGTAGCTCTTTCTTGACTCCCTATCAGTTGGGTCATGCTCAGCTGATATTCCTAGTGAGAAAAAGTTTTGAGTGAGCTTACTTCCAGTCAATTTGTGATGATGTGTATGTAGAACTGAAATACAAAATATATTGAAAGTTATTTTCAAGAGGAAGGCACAAGTCCCCAGTATTATCACTCATAGTGTTCTTATGTAGGGGATGGGGAACCTGTGGCCTTAAGGTCATGTGACCTTCTAGGTCCTTGGGTGTGGCCTTTTGATTGTGTCCAAGTTTTATGGAACAAATCCTTTTATTAAGGGATTTGTTCTGTTAAGTTTGGATTCAGTCAAAGGGCAGCACTCGAGGACCTAGAGGGCCACATGTAGCCTTGAGGCCACAGGTTCCCCACCCTTGACCATGTTTTAAACTTGGGAGTATACATGTATCTATTAAGTTCCTAATTGTATTAAGTATATTTTTGTCATTGATTAAATCAAGCTTCCTCTTGTAACAGTAGGAGGGTGAGATGGTAATCAGGATTGTGCAATCACTCCTCTCTGCCCCTCTTCCAACTACTGACTAGTTGCCTAAATGAGATTTCTGATACAAATACTTCCTTTCCATTCTAGAAATAATATCCAAAAATCTATAGTTTTCTTTCTTTCTTTCTTTCTTTCTTTCTTTCTTTCTTTCTTTCTTTCTTTCTTTCTTTCTTTCTTTCTTTCTTTCTTTCTTTCTTTCTTTCTTTCTTTCTCCTCCCTTCCTCTCTCCTTCGTTACTCCTTTTTTCTTCCTTCCTTCCTTCCTTCCTTCCTTCCTTCCTTCCTTCCTTCCTTCCTTCCTTCCTTCCTTCCTTCCTTCCTTCCTTCCTTCCTTCCTTTATCCCTCTGTCCCTTCCCCTCTCTCTCTCTCTCTCTTTCTCTCTCTCTCTCTGTCTCTCCCTCCCCCCCCCCCCTTTATTTTGAGGCTACTTAGATGACATAGGGCTAGACCACTGAGCCTAGAGTCAGGAAGACCTCAGTTCAACTTTACCTTCAGATACTTCTTAGCTGTATGACCCTAAGCAAGTCCCTTAACCTCTGTTTGCTTCAATTTTCTCATATACAAAATGGGGATAACAACAGTACTTATTCCCAGGGTGTTGTGAGTACCAAATGAGATAATATCTCTAAGTCACTTAGCATAGTGCCTGGCATATAATTCATGCTGTAAACATGTTTATTTACTTCTCTTCCCCTCCCATGTTTCTCTAAAGTCCCAGTTAAAGAAAGCCCTTCCGGCAAAAAACCTCAGTTTAAGATCTTTTTTTTTTTCCCTCAGGGTATTTACCCCCTCAATTCTCTTCTTTCAACTTCATTTCCAATAAGTATACCCAAGCCAGCAAAGGTTTGTAGTTGAAAGTATTTATGAAGACCAAGCTACTTTGACTATTATAAATACTCAAAGGACATATAAAGAAAGATGCTGTCTGTATCCAAAGAAAGAATGATCAATAGAAGTCTGTATAGGATAATTTTAAATATGTGTGTATATGTATATGTACATGTATATATATATATATATATATATGTACACATGCATATATTTGTGTCTAATGGTAATCGTCTGTAGGATGGGGAAAGGAGAGAAGAAAAAAGGAAAAAAGAAATTTACATGATAATTTGATTATATATTTCAAAGCAATAGCAAGTTATACACAATAGATTTGCAGTTTCATGTACAATCATCTTACTATACTGTGTTATGAAAAGTCTTGTTTTATTTCATAAATTAAAAAAAAGATCAAGTAAATAAATGAATCTTCCCCAAGCCTAGTGGGAGAAGTTCCAGACTTCCATAAGAGAAAACAAAGGAAGAAAGTAGATAAAGAATTAGGAAGGAAGAAAAGGAGTAAGGAAAGAGGGAGGGAGGAGAAAGAAAAAGGAAAGAAGGAAGGAGGGAAGGAAGGAAGAAAAGAAAGAAGGAAGGAAGAAAAGAAGGAAGGAAGAAAGAAAGAAAGAAAAGAAAGAAAGAAAGAAAGAAAGAAAGAAAGAAAGAAAGAAAGAAAGAAAGAAAGAAAGAAAAAGGAAGGAAGGAAGGAAGGAAGGAAGAAAACTATAGATTTTTGGATATTATTTCTAGAGTGGAAAGGAAGTATTTGTATCAGGAATCTCATTTAGGCAACTAGTCAGTAGTTGGAAGAGGGGCAGAGAGGAGTGAGATCTTTAGTACTGGGAAGTTTCAGTGATGCAATATCTGTTGACACTTTCTTCATGATTGGTCCAAGTAGCATCACTACCAGAGCCTGAGCCCCTGTCTGTCTCTGTCTGTGTTTGCACCCTCTTAACTCCATATGGCTTCTTACAAATTCTTTTTTTTTTTTTTTACCAGCTCCAGGAGTCTTCTATGGTTCCTCCTTTGAGTCTGTCTTCTAGACTCACTGGGATGAGTTTTAATTGTCACCTGAAAGAATGGACTGTCCTTCTCCATCCTATAGCATTATTTCGTTTCTGATTCCCTCAAGGGACTATTTCACACTACAGAAATAGATAATCTGTTGGCCACATTTTCATAGTGCAGTTATACTATCTGCCCTCTTTTCTGGTTGCCATATTTTTATAGTTTAGTGCCATGCTATCTAATCTCTTTCCTCCAATTAAGGCTGTAAAGGATCACCTCTCACATGCTCTTTTCATATTTGTTTCAAAGATCAATAAGCAGCATTTTAATAAATTGATCAATAAAATAAGTATATTACTCTGATTCCTTCAAGAGACCTAATTTGATTGTACAAAAATATTCTTAAACTAAAATATTAAAGGAGATAACTATATATTTGCCAATATGAAAAGTATTCGCACATAGGTAGTTTCATAGTGACCCACGACCAATGGTGGTTTATGATAGATTTAGAACTGGAAGGGACATTAGAGGTCATTGAGTGCAATCTTATCACTTTATAAATGAAGAAACTGAGGCTGAAAGAGGTCAAATGACTTGCCCAGGGTCACATAGCTCACACAGTTAGTAAGCACTGGAGGCAGAATTTGAATTCAGATATTCCCAACTCCAAGGCCATCACATCTCTCCCTAGCTGATCTTCATAACACAGAATCATGGAATTTTTGAAGTTACAGAATTTGAAATCACAGAACCATGGGATTTCTAAGGACCTAGAGTTTATCCAACTCCTGAGTGAACAAAGTTGATGAAGGGTCATCTGATCTCTGCTTGAAGACCCTCACTGAAGGGATGGCCTTTTTACCTCCAGAGT
The DNA here is from genome assembly GCA_023548195.1 of Bettongia penicillata ogilbyi. NCBI lineage: Eukaryota > Metazoa > Chordata > Mammalia > Diprotodontia > Potoroidae > Bettongia > Bettongia penicillata. The sequence goes on from JAJHZJ010000864.1 coordinate 758,516, forward strand.
GAATGCCCTCCATTTTGAGATGGATCTAATTGTTTGGATCATTTTTTGGTCTGCCTCTTTGTAATTTCTTTCTGTTATTCCTATTCTGCTTTCTGTGCCAGTCGGAACAAGACTTGCACAGTATTGTCTTAAGTATTGTCTCCTCTTCCACAAGCTTGTCCTTTATGTATTTGGAGATAGCTATAACGTTTCTCCTAGGTTTTTTCTTCTCTAAGCTTAATGTCACCGATTCTATCCACTGATCCCTATGTAGCATACACTATTTGTAACAGTAAGTGCCCCAACATACACAGGAGGGACCTGCTATCACAGGTTCTTAGATCTGCATTTCTAAAAGGAAAGCAACTTTTGAGGGGTCAACAAGCGTTTTATTCAAGCACATGTATCATTCACTTAGTTCAGGGGAAAAAGTCAGCACCCTGAACTTCAGAGAAAATACAGAGAAATCTAAATCAACAGACAGCACTTCCAAACTGTCTGACAGTAAGTAATATATACATCGCAAATCAACAGACAGATGCAACTGTGAAGCACCAACAGCTGGGTTTTCAAAGCTGGATGACTCCTTAGCAGCTTCCCAGAGTCTCATCTGGCACATAAACGTTCTTCCAAAAACTAAGCCCTGAAGTAGAACCTCATCTCAGAGTCTTTATATACTTTTGTAGAATCAGAGGGCATCACAACCATTGAGAACCAGTGCTCATTAACAAAAGGTGTGGACTGCCCTGCAAATTTTCCCAGGCCCTTTAAGGGATCGAGAAAATCTTTGATCACATTATTCCATCAGAGGCACTTGATTATGCTAAACCAAAAATGCATTATCAATACACCATTCTGGCTGTCCTCCTCTGGACCTTCTCCAGTTTATCAATATCCTTCCCATTTAGAACTTTGGAATCAATTGCTTGACAGGGAAGATACTCGTAAAGGACCACCCAGCATGGTGTGTGGCATCTGTGAAGGTGCTGTACTCTGAACAAAGTGGCATTGCAGTAATTCCAAAGAAATATGAGATGTACAAATACAGACATTCCCCACTCCAAATGTTTATATGGACTATTTGTGCCCAACCTGTGGTAGAGGTCTGATGGGCCAGTCAGACACACTGTACCTTGACTCCAATGCAGTGATATCATTTTGGCCTTCATTGAGAGAAAAGGACAACAACCAACCAACCAATCCTTCCCAAAATGGGATACTCAGAACTAAAACAAAAACGATCAGTGTAGTATTTCAGATTTGGTCCAAAGTATGGCAGTATCACCTCTCTAGACAAGGACACTCTGTTGCCCTAAATGCAATCTAATATGCTACCTTTCCTGGCCACCATCCTATACTCATTACTTGTACTGAACTTGCACTACACCTTCCAGTTAATTTTTAGAGGAACTACTGTCTAGACATAGCATTGCTATCCTATTCTTGTGAAGCTGACTTTTTGAATACAAGTATAAGACTTGGATTCATTTATCCCTATTTAATGTCATCTATTAGATTCAGTCCAACATTCCAGGCTGTCAAGAAATTTTTGGATGCTGAGTATGGTTACCCCCTCTATGAAGTCTTTTTCAATGCTAGAGAATTATGTAAATTTCATAAATATACCATCTGTTCTACTCTAGTTTTTCTAAGTGAAAGCTAATTTAGTTACTGTTGAGTAAAATACCATTAATTGAAAAGTCTATTGTAGTATAAAAGAACCTTGAACTGGAGGAATGGTCAGTATCCTTGGGAAATAGTTTTAGTTTTTGTCTAACTAACTGGGTAACCCTTAGGAAAGACTTGTCAACCCTTCAAGTTTCATTTTCTTCAGTGGCAAAATGAGAGTGTTCTAGGAATCATGGACTCTCAGAGCTGGTAAGGATCTGGGCTCTCAGTTTATCCAGTTCCAGGCAGGAATGTGAAATCCTCTACAACATTCCTGATTAGATATTTAAAAAGGTCCCTTCTGACCCTAATCCTCCTATTATTTGATGATTTCCACTGTTTCATAATTGATGACATTCAAGTTCAGTTGGGCTAAAGTTTATTTTGTGATATTTATAAGTGATGACAATACTGGAAAGACATGTTTAACCTATATCAGATAACAATTTTTTTTTATTTAAATTTATTTATTTAAGTTTTCAACATTCATTTCCACAAAATTTTGGGTTCCAAATTTTCTCCCCATTTCTCCCTTTTCACCACCCCAAAACACCAAGCATTTTAATTACCCCTATCACCAATCTGCCTTCCCTTCTAACATTCCCTCCCTTCCCTTATCCCCATCTTCTCTTTTGTCCCATAGGGCAAGATAATTTTCTACACCTCATTACCTGTATTTCTCATTTCCTAGTTGTATGCAAGAACAATACTCAACAGTTGTTCCTAAAATTTTGAGTTCCAACTTCTCTTCCTCCCTCCCTCCCTCCCCACCCATCCCATTTGGGAAGGCAAGCAATTCAGTATAGGCCATATCTGTGTAGTTTTGAAAATGACTTCCATAATAGCCATGTTGTGTAAGACTAAATTGTGTTGTGTAAGACTAACTATATTTTCCTCCATCCTATCCTGCCCCCCATTTCTTCTGCTCTCTCTTTTGACCCTGTCCCTCCCTAAGAGTGTTGACTTCTAATTGCTCCCTCCTTCCACTGCCCTCCCTTCTATCATCCCCCCCACCCTACTGATCCCCTTCTCCCTGACTTTCCTGTATAGTAAGATAGGTTTTAATACCAAAATGAGGGTGCATTTTATTCCTTCCTTTAGTCGAAAGTGATGAGAGTAAGCTTCATGTTTTTTCTCTCACCTCGCTTTTTACCTCCGCTGAAAAGTCTTTTACTTGCCTCTTTTATGAGAGATAATTTGACCCATTCCATTTCTCCCTTTCTTCTCCCAATATATTTCTCTCTCACCCCTTAATTTCATTTTTTATAGATATGATCCCATCCTATTCAATTCACCCTGTGCTCTCTATGTGTGTGTGTGTGTGTGTGTGTGTGTGTGTGTGTGTGGAATCCCACCAACTACCCAGATACCAAAAAAAGTTTCAAGAGTTACAAATATTGTCTTTCCATGTAGGAATGGAAACAGTTCAACTTTAGTAAGTCCCTTATAATTTCTCTTTATTGTTTACCTTTTCATGCTTCTCTTGATTCTTGTGTTTGAAAGTCAAATTTTCTTTTCAGTTCTGGGATTTTCATCAAGAATGCTTGAAAGTCCTGCATTTCATTGAATGACCCATTTCTTCCCCTGAAGTATTATACTCAGTTTTGCTGGGTAAGTGATTCTTGGTTTCAGTCCTAGTTCCTTTGACTTCTGGAATATCATATTCCATGCCCTTCAATTCCTTAATGTAGAAGCTGCTAGATCTTGTGTTATCCTGATTGAATTTCCACAATACTGAAATTGTTTCTTTCTAGCTACTTGCAATATTTTCTCCTTGACCTGGGAACTCTGGAATTTGGCCACAATGTTCCTAGGATTTTCTTTTTTTGGATCTCTTTCAGGAGGTGATTGGTGGATTCTTTCAATATTTATTTTGCTCCCTGTTACTAGATTATCAGGGCAGTTTTCCTTGATAATTTCATGAAAGCTGATGTCTAGGCTCTTTTTTTTGATCATGGCTTTCAGGTAGTCCCATAATTTTTAAATTGTCTCTCCTGGATCTATTTTCCAGGTCAGTTGTTTTTCCAGTGAGATATTTCACATTATCTTCCATTTTTTCATTCTTTATTTTTGTTTTGTGATTTCTTGGTTTCTCAGAAAGTCATTAGCCTCCATCTGTTCCATTATAATTTTGAAAGAACTACTTTCTTCAGTGAGATTCTGAACCTCTTTTTCCATTTGGCTAATTCTGCTTTTGAAAGCATTCTTCTCCTCATTGGCTTTTTGAACCTCTTTTGCCAATTGAGTTAGCCTATTTTTCAAGGTGTTATTTTCTTCAGCATTTTTCTGGGTCTCTTCTAGCAAGGTGTTGACCTGTTTTTCATGCTTTTCTTGTATCTCTCTCATTTCTCTTCCCAATTTTCCCTCCACTTCTCTTACTTGATTTTCAAAATCCTTTTTGAGGTCTTCCATGGCCTGAGACCATTGAATGTTTATTGTGGATGTTTGGGATACGGAAGCCTTCACTTTTATGTCTTTTATGACTTTTATGTCTTTTCTGATGGTAAGCATTGTTCTTCTTCATCTGAAAGGATGGGAGAAGCTATCTGTTCACCAAGAAAGTAGCCTTCTATTGTCTTATTTTTTTCCCCTTTTTTGGGAATTTTCCCAACCAATTACTTGACTTTTGGGTCCTTTGTCAAGAGCAGGGTATACTCTGGGAATCTGTAAGATCTCAGTTCCTCCTAGGTGTCACAATCAAGAGCATACACTGGTCTGGGAGCAGAGAGAGATTTTTATGCCCAGAATTTTAGCAGAGTTTCCTCTCCACAGTCACCTGGCTTCCAGCTCTACCAAGCCAAGCCAGCATGGGCTGGGGGGGGGGGGGGCTGAGATTCAGTTAAGCTGTTAGGGCAGGGCTGCCATTCAGTGTGAGATAAAGATCAACTCCCTCAGGGCCTCTACACAGAGTTGAGGTAAGAATGGGCTGCTCAGTGCCTCCAGGGGTTTTACAATCCAACAATGGATGCAGGCTGCTGTGGGAACTGCTGCCTGCCTGATGTGGTCTCCATGGCCACTGCCTAAGGCCAGAGCTATGGGAAGGCCCTTCTCCCTTCCCAGCCAGTTGAAAAAAACCTTGTCACTGACCTTTGGCAGTGAATTGAGGAATCTGTGAACCCACTGCTGCTGAGACTGCGGATTCTGCAACTGGAGATTCCACCCCCCAAGCATCTTCCTCCCAGAGCCACACCTCACTGCTGTTCAAGGCTGGGCTGGGCTCCGCTCTGCATCTGGTGCAACAGATGTTTCCCATGGGCCTTTCAGGTCACCCTGGGCTGTAAATCTCCTCCACTCTGTTGTTCTCCACTTCTGCTGTTCCAGAATTTGTTGAGAGTCCCTCTCTACAGGTATTTTATGGGCTGTGTGGGGAGAGCCTGCATATGTGTGTCTTTCTACTCCACCACCTTGGCTCCATCCTTTGTTGTTTTTTTTAAGGTTTTCAGTATATTACTTGCATGGCTATTGAGTCATTCACTACAAATGAGCCACTCATTAGACTTCTCAAAAGCTGAATTTTATTCAATGTAATTCCAGAATTCATACTCTTTGCCAGTTAATTGCACCTTTGCCTCCAATTAGTCACAATTACATTACAAATGAGTGGTAGCATGACAGGATAGAAAGCTGGCCTCAGAACCAAGACAACATGGGCCCCAGTCCTGCTCTTGATACATACTGGCTATGTGACTGTGCATCAATTACTCACCTCTTGACTTTTTAGGCAACCCTATGAGGTGATTGAGACAGAAAAAGTATCAACCAACATCGATAGAGAGAATTTCCTCATATGAAAGTTCTTAATGGTAGGGAAATAGATCTAGTTCCTATCTTTATATTGCAAAGACCTCCAAAAACTTGTGATTTCATCTTCACCTGTGCTGATATAAACCATAATCATCTTTTATTAGAAGAATATAATAGACCTCTTGGCACATCCTTCAAGGAGCCAGTGTCATTTTCATGCAATGATGAGTAGGACTTTATCGGAAGTAGCCTGATTTAGTGAGCTTTAGGGATATCAAGTCTCAATAATACAGGTAAGTACAAAGATGTGATTTCCATATATTTACTTAAATGACTCTGTGATCTCAACCGTACAGACATTCCAGGAAGATTGAAATTTCAATCCATCTACGACTTCTGACCCAATGAAATTCTTAACACTGTTTTTCCATTATCATCCATGGAGGATTCATCCAGTGTACTGGATACTTTCCTCTATTTAATTTAGAGTCTCAGGCACTATGACCCACTCACCTAAAGAATTTGATTCCAAAGACTTTGTGTTTCATTGTCTTATGCATAAAGAAAAAAGTAAGGTAGGCAATCACCACCCTGCAAGCAAGGTAAAATATATGCCATTATTTTATATGCAAAAAAAGAATCTACAGGTGTGCATTCCGTTGATGTTTCTGGTTCCAGGGTAACATGTTAGGGCCTACATGCACTTACTATGTACTTTTCCTTTGCTTTTCAAGTTATTTATGATTTCAGTTCTTCTAAGATCATTGTAATTACATGATACACAGTCACATTATATCCCTTGGAGACTATTGTGTTAAAGAGATGGGCTTTTGTGACAGCTGATAGTTTGGGATCATTCAAAGGCCTAGGTAATTTCCTTCTTAATTTTGGACCCAAATCATTGTCCATCCATATTATTTGTCTAAAAAATATATTGCATGTATCTATATCTCTATGTAGATATATACATATGATATCTGTAAATATATCTATAGACAGATATATATATATATATGTATATACACATACACACATGCATACGTACCTATACCCATGATGGTGTGCATAATTGATAGAGCTGTCCTAAGGATCAGGGAGACCTGAATTCAAGTCTTACTTCTGTTGAGTACGGGCTATGTGACCTTGAGTAAGGCATCTAACTTCTTAGTTTCCTAGGTAATTTTCTAAGACCATAATTTTTAGATCAGATGCCAATTTGCTTTAATAGATGTGATTTCCTCAACAAGATTTTCTCACCCAGTGGAATCACAGGTCTGGTCCAAATACATACAGTATATAAATGTACTAGCACCGCACGAAACATAGTGATTTTATCTTATATATAATATAGATATATATTTACATTATATATACACATGTGTACATATATGCCATGTGTGTATATACAGATGTTACAGTATATCTAACTTGCGTATGTATTTCTACTATGTTTTAATGCCTCTCAGTTGCAACATAATCCTGACTAATTTCAGGCAAGATGAGAATTAATTGGTGATTTGTATTATGGAATGTGTACACACACACACACACACACACACCCCTCAATGGGCTGTCTTCCAACTTTGTCAGTCCAAGCAATATGTTTTTTTTTTTTATGTACTTTGTTTTTTCATAGTAGATGGTTAAATCATTCTCTTTTCATCACAGTGGATTTCATGGGGAACGCTTTGTAGTCTGGGATTTGATACAATTAGTACAAGGTTGCCTTGCAATAGGAACAGTTGAAGAATTGGTGAAGAAACCTTTTTTGTACTCTGTACAGGACATCTTCCATAAAACTGGTGAATACCTTAGGTGAACATATGTCTCCTTGTTTTATGCCTGGCTTGATGTCAATATTCAGCTGGTTGTTGAAGAAAATTATCTCTGCAGTTGCATCTGTCACAGAATCTTATGACATTTTAACATATGCGTAGGTGACAACTTAATCTGAGGAAGGTCTTTAAGGCCCCACTTTGTTCTACTGAGTCAAATATCTTTTAAAAAATCAATAAACAATAGACTCCGAAGCATCTTTTGTTCTCTCAGTAATATGACTACAATAATACTTTTATCTTTTGAAATTTTACAATGCCAAATTTTACAATGCCATAAAATGCTAATAACTGCTCTCATGAGAAGTAGGATCATAAATAGTAAGAAATAAAATCAGCATCCTCTCAACTATTCTCTGTCCTAATTATTACTTTTGCTAGGAAAGTGGCTAAACTATCGTACCTCCACAGCATTTGTATGAATTTGATCTTAATCAGACATTAGAAGACGTGCAAACACAGCTAGAGAGTAAATCAATATTGTCTTTGGAATATATTTTTTGCTAAGTTGTATTTATAGACTATCTTTATTCATTGAGAGAGAGTGATCAATATAATAAATGTTTTAAAATTCTGAAGAACTTCTCTTCAGATTTACAGGATCATAGCTGGAAGAAACTCAACAGGAAATCTGGGACATAAACTAGTAGGTTGGGGTGCCTCTTTGAAGGAACCCAGATCTGAAACAGGAGGAATCATTGCATTAAAAGAAGCTATGCTGATCCCATAACACTGTCTGGTACAAAGTAGGCACTATGTAAATGCTTACTACCCTCTTTTCCCCTTCCCCACTTCCTGCCTGAGAGATGACAAACATCCTATCAGAGATCCTTAGCCTAGGAATGACAGAAGCATCTCTAGTTCTGATCCCTGGGGGTTTCAACTCTGAAGTTTTACCACCTCCTAGGCAGGAAGGAGGAAAACTACAGTCCTTTCTGTTTAACATTTCCATCTGGTTCAAAGCTGAGTTTCCTCAGGGAGGGACTCTGCCCTAAAATATGGTGACGATCCAATTGCATTTCCAAGATTCCTGTTGGATCTTAGGCAAAATGAGTAACTGAGGACCAAGGTCATGAAGCAGTCTATGTGGTGGTGGTGGTGGGTCAGGGGAAGTTCATTGTCTTTGCTGGTCTCTTCATTTACAATTTGAGTTACTTAAAGTCTTAGAATCCCTTCCAAAGTATGGAATTCTCCAGCTATACCTGAAAGGGCCTCACCCTTACATTTGACTCTCTGTCTCTTTATCCTTACAATCTTACCCTTTCTTCTCATAGTCTGTCTTTGCACCTTATGATCTTTAACTCTCCTGCAGTCTGTATGAGGAATGCCTTTATCCTTGTGTAGGGATAGTTTTCAGCACCTTCACCCAAGAGGTTGAATTAAAAAATTGCTAAGAACAATCATGGCTCTAAAGAAAGAAGAGATATGAGAGGATGCTCCCAACTCAACCCTGCATGTTGTGTATGCTTTTGGACTTTTTTTTAATCTTTAAAAGCAATTCTTTTTGTTACATGGGATGGCTTTCTGGGAGGTCAAGGGTAAGGGATAGTAGGGGAAGCTTTTTCTTGTTGAGTTGTTTCAGTCATGTCCAACTATGACCCCATTTGGGTCATATGCTCTATGACCTTGACCAGTTTCTCTTATCTCTATGTGCTTTAGCTTCTTCATCCGTAAAAATAGTGATAAGAAATGTCTATCTTCACAGAGTATGTAATTGGAAAAAGTACCTGTCCTTCCTCCAAGGAGGATGGCTGAGGTTACATGGTTTGATATTATCACAATGGTCATCACTCGAAAAAACTCAGTAAAATTCAATTTTAGAATCTGACTTTTTTCTTCAATCATTATATCATTTTGAACATATAGATAATGACAATTGTTATAAATTATGCAGGACTTAATGGCACATATGAAGAAAAATGTTATATGCTTTTCTCTTAAGCTGAACATTACAAATAGATTTAGAATATATGGAAATTATAAGTATTAGGTATATCTCTGTGGACATTCAATGATTTAGTCAGATGTCAGTATGCATCCTTGCCTGACTATACCTTCATTTGTTAATTATAGTTTTCCAAGGGAGATATACAAACTATAGTAATGACAACCCTAAGTTATAGAATAAGTACTTACAAAGTTATAAAGAAACTTATGATGATGCCTTTCCAAGTACCATTACTAAGTCAGAGGCTAACCAGCTCATAGACCAAGAAGCACTGATCGTAATTTTGAAAATTAGACTTTCATATTGATTTATCAGAGGATTAATGTGGAGATCTCTGGACAAAAGTGGTACCTTCTCCAAAAAAAAAAAAAGAAAGAAAGAAATGGCAAACTGAAATGTGTGAAACAAGTATAAAGCTGTTCATTTGGGTTCTGAGGAAATTAATAGTATGGATAGCAAAATGTTGTTATTGTTGACTCACTTCAGTCATGTCTGACTCTTCGTGATAACACTGGGCGTTTTCTTGGCAGAGATACTAGAGTGGTTTGTCGTTGCCTTCTCCAGTTTATTTTACAGATAAGGAAACTGAAGCAAACAGAGGTAAGTGACTTGCTCAGGGTCACACAAGTAGAGTGGTGTGCCATTTCCTTCTCCAGCTCAGGACTGCAAAATAAACAAGCTTAAATTACAAATTATATGCACTGTTAAACAATGTAAGGATCTGTGACCTCATGGATATAGGTATATTCTCTCTCCATTAATGCAGATAAAAACCTTTACTGCTCAGTAGATGATGACTCACTCTCTCTTTGAAGACCAAATATAAAATCCTCTGTTTAGCATTCAAAGTAGTTTACAACCTGACCCCCACTTCTTTTCAGTCTTCTTATACTTCATTTCCCTCCATATATTCTGAGATCCAGTGACACTGGCTTCCTTGCTGTTTCTCCAATAAAAAACTCTGTCCCCCAACTCTGTGCATTTTTATTGACTATCTTCTATGCCTGAAATTCTCTCCCTCCTCTTCTCTACCTCCTGGTTTCCTTCAAGCCCCAACTAAAATCCAACCTTCTATAAGAAGCCTTTCTTGATCCCTCTTAAGGCTAGTACCTTCCCTCTGTTGATTATCTACTATATGCATATATGCAAATTTGTGTGTATATATGTGCATGTTGTGTTCATCCTTCCTTTTCAAAGAAGACCATGACACCAGAGAAATGATGACATGACTTGCACTTGACATTTTTTTTGAATGAGGGAGAGCTGTGCAAAGTCACCAGCCTCACTTTCTCCTCCTGAGCCATCTGGATCCAGTGACCAGATATTCATTAGGATGAGTGGAGATGGCCCAGGATGCAATGGCAAACTTTGGCCTTTTTAGGCTGTGTCTTTTCACATACTCACTTGGGGGAGGTAATGTCCATTGAATGTTGAGGCCTTTTTAAGAAGTGGTCAGGGGATGGCCCTTTTAATGAGCAAAAGGAAAAAAAAAACTAAATCAACACACACACATATACACATACATATATATGTATATATATATAATGTGTATATATTATATAATAATATATAGTACACAAACTATAGTATAAAGTATATAATATATACTATAACAATATGTGATACTATAATAATATACATATAAATACATATATGTACCCACATATGTAAGAAAATATTATTTGCACATAGTAGTTTGTATGTTGTCTCTCCCATCACATTGTGGGAGCAGAGATTATCTATTACAATTCTTTGTAACCTCAGATTTTAACACAGTGCCTAGTATAAAGTATTTCTTAGCTGACTGACTGACTTGGAGATTTGATTTTAATAAAACTTTCCTCAGCCTGAGGCCAACCCGAAGGCCTTTCTGAATTAAACTAAGTTAATTCTCACTCAGACAACCCACATATAGCCCATCACTGGATCCATACTTCAAACTCCCTTTTGGTAGGACTTTCCAAAGCTTATGGTTTATAAATATATTTCTCAAGAATCTAAGTTTACTTTCATTCCCTGTAGATTGTGAGAAATTCTACAGTGCTCTCTATCATCTCAGACTATTCCTTGCTACTAAACCTTTATCTCTCTGAGACCAGTACTCCTTATCAGTGCTATTTGGCTATGAGTCATGGAAATAATGATCTCAGGGGCATAGAGTTTACAAATGACTCAAAGAACGCACACGGTGACATAATTAGGATGAAGTATATGACAGATATGAATCCTATGACTAGGATATGAATGATGATGTACATGTAAGAAGTAACACTAAAGAAATCCTCAAGGATGTGTATGACTTGTACAGAAAGTCTGGCTTTATAGAGAAGGAGTTACATCACAGAGGTAACCTTTCTTGCACAAAAGAAGAAAGTTAGGCATCTTTAAGGAGATGCTCCCCTTTGCAAATTGTGCTGTAGACAGACTTGGAGATTTATAGCACATCTTGTCTTTAGTTTTCCTGTAGTTTCAGTTGGCTATATAGAATACCCTTCAATAAACATATAGAATATAGAATGCCCTTCCTAGCTTCAGTTGACTATATAGAATACCTTTCAATAAATATCATTTGAATGACTAAGTTTTGTGTGTTTTTTTCTTTTCCTTTCCTAATGTGTATTTACTACACAATTACTCATTTAGAGAAGCATTTGCCATGTAATGTGGAAATTAAAAATAGGTGGGAGAATGACTGAATAAGCTGTAGTATATGAATATAAGGGAACATTATTGTGTAATAAAAAATGATGAATAGGCAGAATTCAGAAAAATCTGGAAAGACTTGTACAAACTCATACAAAATGAAATAAACAGAACCAGGAAAATATTGTACATAGTATCAGCAACGCTATGTGATGATCAGTTTTTCTCAGCAACCCAAGGAGCCAAGACAAGTACAAAGGAAATGCTATGCATACCCAAATAAAAAACTGCTGGACTCAGAATACAGTTTGAAGCTTTTTTTTTCACTTATCTTATTGTTTCTCATGATTTTGTTTCCTGTTGATCTGTTTCTTCTTCCACAATGAGTACGGAAATATGTTTTACATAATAGCACATGTATAAACTACATCAGACTGCCTACCATTTTCAGAAGAGGGATGGGGAGGAAGGGAGGGAGAAAAATTTGGAACTCAAAATCTTTTAAAAATGAACACTAAAAATTTTATTAATATGTAATTGGGGAAGAAATAAAATGCTATTTAAAAATGGGTGGGAGAATTTGATGTGTCATAGATCAGACAGGCTCAAAGAGAGTTGAATGTAGAGGAGTACATGGTGATGGTGCATACCAGGAACCTAGAGGGAAAGGTTACTGGAGGGGCAATACTGAAATATCTATGATATTATAGATTGGGTCTCTTTCCTGTTGTGTCTTGAGTGGAGGCTGTTCAAGGATATCAGTGTTGTTGAGTTCCTAAGACCATGATGCTCCAGAGCCGAACTAAAAGCTATGTGATGACAAAACTATGTTCAACTCTAGCATAAAGTTTTTGATTTGAAGTCTATCCAATAAATTATTCCTTAGGGAAAGGGTGCCCCACAGTGGACATCAGAGTCTCCGAATTACGTCTCATCAAGTTCAGTCTTAACTTTAGTGTCATCATGTATAATATTCCCTACAATTTGTCATCTAGCTTCTACTTGAAAACCTCCTCCGGTGGTAGGAGGTTCACTACTTTCCAAAGTAGCCCATCCCACTCTCAGAAAGTCCCAATGATTAAGAAATATTTCCTTAAGTCAAGAAAAAAAGAATGTGACTCTCCAACCTCTACCCATTTCTCCTATTTCTAACTTCTGGGGCCACACTGAGCAATTATCATAACCTTTGTTCTGCTTGAAAGATCTTTAAATATTCAAAGACAATTATCACATCCCCTCAGATGTGTGGTACAATAGAACTCTGATTTCATTTCCTTTTATCATCTTATTTACAATTTTTCTCCAGAAAAAGATCAAATCTAGTTTCTTGGGACCCTGCATTCATTAATGAAAGGCAGTAAAGCTAACTTTTCATCTGTGCCTTGGCATACATGCCAAGTTATACATATAGATAGTCATTGATTCCTATTATGACTCAAAGTTAAAACATTGAATTAAAAAGTTTTAAATTTTAATCAGCTGTATAGCATCTAAACAGTGCCCCAAATCTATAATCTTAATGTTGGGTTTTGGTCTGGTTTTGGGTGGACGTGACTGAATTGATCATTTGTTTTGTTCTCACTTGATACCACTTCTCATACTACTCAGCCCTACAGGACCATAGATACAGAGCTGGGAAGAGACCTGAGAGGCCTTTCATTTTACAGATGACAAAACTGAGGCCCAGGAATTTGAGTGACTTGGTCAAAGTCTCTGGATAGCAAAGATCAGAGGCAGGATGTGAACTCAGGTCCTCTGACTCCAAAGCCAGTGGACTTTCTACTATGCCACATGGCTTCATTGTGGTTTTCTTTTGCATGCCTATTATTATTCAGTTGTTTTTCAGTCATAGCTAATTCTTCATGACCCCATTTGGGGTTTTCTTGCCAAAGATATTGGAGTAGTTTCCATTTCCTTCTCTAGCTCAGATGAGGAAACTGAGGCAAAGAAGGTTAAATAACTTATCTAGGGTCAAACAACTGGTAAGTGTCTAAGATGAGATTTGACTTCAGGAAGGTGAGTCTTCTTGACTCCAGGCCTGGCACGCTATTCACTGGGCCACCTAGCTGCCCTACTCTGTATGCCTGTATGTATTCAGATGCAGGAAAGAGGTTAAATGATCACACACAGTTCTAGGTCTTTTGTTTTATGAGATCATAGTTATATATTTATTTTATGAAAAAAAGAATTAAATTGAATATGTTACATGGTCTTAATTTGTGAATGGGGCCAATAAAATTATTACTCATGTTCTAAAACTTTATCCATTCTAATGGATAAAATATCTAATTCCAAATGGATTGAATAAAAATTCTGATGTAATATATTTGACTCTTTGAGTCAAAGAAAGACCAGATAGCAAGGTTAATCAGTCAATTCCATGACAGCAGCAACAACAGATATCCAGCAGTTAAGGTGAATTAAATTCAGGCAGTTATTTGGCACCATTGAAGCAAAGCAATCAGATGATTAAATGCTTCACTTTCCTACTGGTAGTTGTAATGCTCTACAAGTCAGCAATCTATAGCCAGATCAGTGGCTTGTTTTCATAAAATCCAGGAACTAAGAATAGTTTTTATATTTTATTTTATTTATTTATTTTGGAGGGAGGAAGACAAGACAATTGGGGATAAGTGACTTGTCCAAGGTCACACAGCTAGTAAGTGTGTCAAGTGTCTGAGGCTGCATTTGAATTCAGGTCCTCCTGACTCCAAGGCCAATGCTCTGCTCACTGTAATTTTTACATTTTAAAATAAAGTTTTATTGCTAGTAAGAATGTAGAAACTGTTCTTAGCTGTCTGGGGCCATCAAAAAACAGGCCATGGATTTGGCCCTCGGGTATGGGTTTGCCTACCCTTCCTACAACTTTTGATGTATTGATGATTTTTGTTCTTTATTATCACTTCCCAATACTTCAAAACCTGCTCTGTAGATTACGATGCTCCATAGATTATGAGCTCCTTGAAGGTAGGGAGTATCTTTCCCATCCCTTTTTATCCTCAGTACCTGGAACATAGTAGGGACTTAATAAGTGGTAAAGGCAGCTAAGTGGTCTAGTGGATAGACCATTAGACTTGGAATTGAGAAAATTCATCTTTCTGAGTTCAAATGTAGCCTCAAACACTTACTGGCTGTGTGTCCATGGGCAAGTCACTTTACCCTGTTTGCCTCAGTTCCTTCTCTTATGAGCTGAAGAAGGAAATGGCAAACCACTCTAGTATCTTTGCAAGAAAAGTCAATCACAACTAAAACAAGAAATAAGGTAACTTTATGAAGCTAAAAAAATTATAAAAAATCATAAAATACCAATTTGTACTCTGTGACTTCAAATTGTCCTTCCCAATATATGATCCTTATAATCATTCCCATGAGGTGGGTCTACATTTTCATTGTGGTTTTGGACACAAAGGAAAAACCATAAAGCCAAGAAGATAACATAATTTGCCTAATTCCATATTACATTCTTGTAGAGACTAACAGGTAGGGAACAGTGACTTTAACAGATCCATGTGATTGAATTTAATTAGAATTCGTGATTTCTCTGAAGAATTATATACTTTGAGTGGAATGTAACAAATTCTTTACATTATATATATTTATTATATATATTACATAGAATATTAATATACTAATATATCCATATGTATTTTAAAGACAAATTTAAAGTGTTTGAATTACAGAATAGTAGAAACTTAAAACTGGAAGTGACCTTAGCAATTGTCCAATCCTACCTCTTAATAAGTGTTTGTCATTGAGTCATTTTAGTCATGTCTGACTCTTTGTGACCCCATTTGGGGTTTTCTTGGCAAAGATACTAGAATGGTTTGTCATTTCCTTCTCCAGTTCATTTATAGATGAGGAAACTGAGGCAAGGAGCATTAAATGACTTGCTCACATTCTGTTCACTGTACCATGAAACTGCCCCTTAATATGTGTATGATAGGACAAAACTATTCTGGACTGGATTGTCACTGACTTATGCTATCTGGCTTCTGGTTCTTTCAGCCATATGTAGTCTGGATCTCTCAGCCTTGGTGCCCACCTAAGACCATGCCAAGTGCCATGCTCTGATGACTCACCAACCAGATGTATTTGCAAATGGAGATGGGGAGGAGAATATTAGCCACACAAGCTAAGTGACTCTAGAGCCCTGTTGTACATCCTTGCTGAGTCAGGGCAAAGTAAATTGTCTTCGTTAAATGTTCAGTGACTTGTGAGTGTCTCATTTTGTCCCAACATTGATCCTGAACTGAGAAGGTATTGTTGGAGTTATATCTACAACAATGTGTTTATGTACATACATTCCTACACATACACACAATACTTACATGTACACACACATATGATACACACACATATATATATATAAATATAATATTTTGTTTGGTTCAGAATTATTATGTTAGCGGTGGAAGAAACTTCTTTAGCCTAACGCAGGTCAATACCTTCCCTGCAACTTATGTGATCTGGGGAGTGAAAGGTTACAACTTGCCTAATGTTGCACAGTCATTTCCTCCATGGCTGCCTTAGTATTAGATGATCTTGACATGTGCAAAACCTTATTACATGAATATTGTTCTCTTGGTCCCTCTTTTGAGTTATATTAATTTATACATATATTTCCATGTTTCCCTGAATTCTTCATGTGTGTCATTTCTTATTGTACAATAATATTCCATGGCATTCATCCATCATTTTTTTAGTCATTCCTCAATTAATGAGCTACCATAAAGTGTTGCTATAAATTATATGACCCTTATTTGTGTTGACCTCCCAGCTGTATTTTAGTGGGATTATTGGGTCAAATGGGTATATATGAACAATTTTAGTTCCTTTACTTGTATAATTTCAAATGGAAAGCTAGAGTGGTCGTACCATTTCACAGCTCCACAAATAGTGCCCCAGTGAGCCTATGTTCCTACACTCCCTCCAATATTGATTGTTCCCATGTTTTGTAAAATATTTGCCAATTTTCATGTTGTATGATAAAAGCATAAATTCATTTAATTTGCTTTTCTCTTCCTGTGATCTGGGACACATTTGTCATGTAGTCATTTATAGTCTGCAAATCTTTTGAAAACTTTGTTTTTATTCTTTGACTACCTATTAATTGGGAAATGATTCTTGGTGTTAAAAATTTTTGTCAGTTCCCTGTGAATTTTGAATATCAAACTTTTATCATACTTTATGCAGAGATTTTATCGCCCTACTATTTATCTTCTATTAATTTTATTTCATTGTTTTTACTCATACAAAAGCTTTTCAATATTATGTAGACAAAACTGTCTATTATATCTTTTATGCTTTCTTCTATCACTTAAGTGATTAAGAATCTCTTCCCCTAATCCCCAAAAAAGGATGGCACTTCCAGACATCAAATTATGTTATAAAGAATATAACATATTTTGTACTGATTTAAAAATAGAAAATTATGGCAATAGGTGAATAGGAAGAAATAGAAATAATTACCTCCCAGTGCTTGGTGGACCTGAAAACATAAATTATTTAGGAAAGAACTTCCTGTTTGACAAGAATGCTAGGAAATTAAAAGCAGTCAGACAGAAATTAGATTTAGGCCAACATATTATATCACATATCAACACAAACATCATAAAAGGGATCTACAATCTGAATATTAAAAATCATATCATTTTTAAAATTTGGAAGATCAAATACCTTTTACATCTATGATCAAGGAATGAATTCTTAACCATGTCAATATTAAAGGATGCTATGAAAAACAAAGCCATTTCAATTATATTAAATTAAAAAGGATTTGTCTGTGCAAAATTAATGCAACTAAAATAAGGAGAGCAATTGGTTGGGAAAAATCTTTGTATCAAATATCATTAATAAATTTCTGATATTCAAGATAGAAAGACATCTAACAGAAATATGTAGGAACAAAAGTTAGTTCCCAAAAGAGAAGCAGGAAAGATATGAATAATTTCATGGAATATCACTTCAAACCACTAACAAATTATCAAAGATCATAAAGGATGGAAATAACAAGTTATGGAAAGACCAGATCATTAAATACATTGTTGGTGATGCTATGAATTATTTCAAACATTCTGGGAAACAATGTGAAATTATTCAAAGTGTCTATAACTATCAATTTAGAGATTCCACTGCTAGGCATAAAACCCAAAGAGATTAATATTAAGTTAATATATATCACATCTATATTATGGTATGTATCTGTGTATATTTATGTGTATCTGTGTATATGTACATCCCACATATACTAAAATATTCATAGCAGCCCTTTTTTGTAAAAGTTAAAAAAAACTCTGGGAAAAAGTAGAAGTTTATTCCTTAGGGGAATGATAAGACAAATTGTGGTACAGAAATGGAATGGAATGTTAGTATGTTGTTTTTAAAGAAGTGGAAATATGATGAATATGTAGTAGCATAGGAAGACATATGAATTGAAGCAAAATGAAGTAAGCAGAAGCAGGAAAACAATATATAGTTTGATTTCAAATGTAAATAGAAAGAACAAAAAAACACAAAACTTAATTTTGTGAAATTATCATGCCTAGCCTTATCTCCAGTGAGATAAGTAGACATCTTCACCTGCCTGTTTGAAGTGTGGGGATGATAAGTGTAGAATCTTGCAGATAATGTTAGAATTTTACAGTTATAGAAGGCTTTTGCTGAACTGTTTCCCCCCTCCTCATTTTTATTCAATGGAATAAGTAACAGTTCCATAAGATGGAAATATATGTGATGTAAAAACAAAATATATCAATAAAAATTGATTTTTTAAAAGCCCCCCTACTTACAGCTGTCAAAGCTGATTGATCTTTTTAAATATATATATATATATATATATATATATATATATAGTTAGTCAGTTTTAGTTTTCAACATTCATTTTTATAAGATTTTGAGTTCTAAATGTTTCCCTCTGCCTTCTCTACCTCCTCCCCAAGACAACATGCAATCTGATATGGGCTATACAGGTATGATCATATTAAACATCCTTTACACAATCTTTTTGTCTAAATCCTGTATTTTTTGGAACTTATTATAGTACATTGAATAATACACTAATCTAAACCTAATTTCTGCCAATCTTCTTTCCAGTTTTTCCAGAAATTCCTGTGGAAAAAAGGGGTCCTATCCTCTAGTAATTTCTGTTTTACAATTTCTTAGACAGTGGACTATTTCTGATTGCTCCTATTTCTTGCTTATCTAGCTTGGGACTGATGTACTTTGTTTTTTGTACCATCACCAAATAATTTTGATGACTAATATTTTATAACATATTTTGAGATCTTGTCATTCTAAACCCCTTTGATTCCTACATTTTCTCATTATTTTCTCTGAGATTCTAGACCTTGTGTTCTTCCAAACTAACTTTGTTATCATTTTGTCCAGTTCTAAAAAATATGCTTTTAGTAATTTGATTAGTATATAGTACTAAATCAATACCTGAATTTAAGAAATATTGCAATTTTTATTTTCATATAGTTCAATCTTGAACAATGAATATCTCTCCAATTATTTGTCTTTCTTTATTTATGAGTAACTTAGTTTCCAATTAAGCCCTGGGGTATTTTAGCTTGTGGTTGCATAGAGGAACTGTAACTACAAACTAGAAGAGTAGATGATGAAAACGTTGCAGCATGCCTGCCAAAAGAGACTTATGTGAATTGTGTCCCTCACTCTTAGGGTGAGCTCCAGGGAGGTGGTGAAGAAAGAGACTTTGAATGGTGGACTGCACCCCTCTGAGCTGCCCCATACATGTTACTTGATTTTTGGGAGATTTCAGAGAGAAGTCCACCCTTCAATGTGATCATTCATTCTTTCTTTATTTGAACTAAAATTTTATCTCCCAGATGAAGAATTTTTTTATACCTGTGTACTTTCAGTTACTTTCTAATCTGTACATCCTTCAAGTTTTGTTTGCTATTTTGCTTGGATAAAATGGTTACTTGCTATTTATAATGGTCTTTTGTATAGTTAGAATTTTGTGGGGAGAGGTTAAACTGGTGAATATGAGGTAAAAATTAGCTTCTTCCTGAAGAGGGATCACAGAAGTAGCTTTTCTTCTGAACCTGAATTCATACTCAAGACCAGAGACGTGCAGATAAATATAATTCTAGCTTGAGATCTGTCTTGGAGACCAGAGGTTAAATCACTTGCCTTTGCTCCCACCCGGCTTGTAGACTATTCATTTACAGTCTTTCTCCAACTCTCTATTAGGACTATATATATTTTCCTGAGTTCAAATCTGGTCCCAGACACTTACAAGTTGTGTGACCCTGAGCAAGTCATTTAACCCTGTTTGCCTCATTTTTCTTATCTGTAAAATGAGCTGGAGAAACAAATGGCAAACTACTCCAAGATATTTGCAAGAAAACCCCAAATGGGGGCATGAAGAGTGGTACGTGACAGAACAACAGCAATTATATAAAGTATGGTTTATTTTGTTGTTCAGTCATTTTTCAGTAGTGTTTGAATACATATCTACATACAGGTATATATATGTGTTTAAGCCAAATGAACATAAACACACATGCATATATGTAATAGATATATGTGTACACATAACAGTTTTACATGCAGGCTCATGATCTAACATCTCTAATTCACATTTTGTCGATATATTTCAATAAATGCTATGTGGGTCTTGACAGATTAAGTATCAGGTATTTTTATGTATTTTGGAACTGGTTGGAACTGAATTAATTTTTTCCTGTCTTTTTTTAGAAGTAGATATGAAATGTTGATGATTTTTGTGGATTTATTTTGAACTCTACAGCCTTGCTGGATCTATTAATCATCTCAACTAGTTTTTTCTTTTTAATGATTCTCTGGCATTTTCTAAATATAATATCATATCATCTTCAAATAGGGATTTGTTTCCTCTTTTCATCTTCAATTTTATTTTCTTGTTTTGTTTCTAAGGCCAGAAAAGTCAAACAGTGAGTGGAGAGAGACCATCTTCTTCCCTTTTCCCCCTTTATGCTGCAAACAGTGATGGCCATTGGTTTTAAATATGTGTTACTGATCATATTAAAGATCTGTATGGAAAATTTCCTCAACTGAGAGGAATGAGATGTATTGGGAGAGGTATATCTATCACCAGGGGTCCAATGACTGTGGGTCAAAGACAGGAAACCAAACTGAAAGCAAAGTGGTTTAACACTATGGAAGATTGATATCTAGATGACAGCATTTCAGCTTCTTAGGGTACAGATTGGGTTTCATAACTTTTCAGCCTTGCTTAAAGAATGCTGCCAACCAATGGTATTCTAGAGCAATATAGTAAAGCATTTCACAAGATAGAGAAATGTAGAGAAAGAGAGGAATTAGTCAAGGGAGAAAAGGGGAATATTTAGAATGCAACTGGTAGGATTTATTGTAAGAACAAGAAAATAATTCTTTTCAAGGACAGGAGACAAGAGGAAGAGATAAATATGTTTACAAATGTGAAAGAAGTCCTTTTAGACAAAATTACACGGGCTCTTATCCAAAGACTGGAAGTAGTTGTTAAAACAGTGAATGACAGATGATCCACTTACTGTACCCTTGCAAAGGCATTGGGGACTTCTCATGTTGGGCCATCATGTGGTTGGGGGATTAGTCCATCAAGCCCTTGCAACATAATTGTGGTTCCTATTTTGCCTCCAGAGGTCTATCCACCACAATATAAATAGGAACTATAGGAACACAATTACAAAACATTCTCTACAGAAATAAAGACAGACCTAAATCATTGAGGAAATATTGGTTTCTTAATTAGGTAGGCTATACCAGTACTTGTTAAGTGCTATACCAATGAATGTACCAAAGGATTGCTTTATAGAGCTAGGAAAAATAATAAAATTCATCCAGAAGAACAGAAGTCAATAATTTTAAGAGAAATATTGAAAAAATATTACTTAAGATAGCACACTAGGGCTAGATATCAAACTATACTACAAATTAGCAATCTTCAAAATGGTTTGGTATTTGTTGACGCTGATAAATGAAACAGATTAGACACACAGCATATGGAAGAAAAGACATGTTAAAATATAATATTTGATACACCCAAAGACCTCAGTTCTTAAAATAAGGACTTACTATTGGACAAAAACTGCTGGAAAAACTAGAATGCAGTCTGGTAGAAATTAGGTATATTCCTGCCTGTCATATAATGGTGTGAAAATATCTTATACCAAGATAAGCTCCAAGTGGATACAAGATAGATATAAAATGTCACAAAATAAACCAATTAGAGGAGTACTGAAGAGAAATTTCTTTTGCAGCTATGGATAGGGAAGAGTTCATGACCAAATAAGGAACAGAGGAAAACACAAAAGACAAAAGGAATAATTTTGATTGCATAAAATTTTAAAAGTTTTTGTGCAAACAAACCCAATAAAATTATAATTCTAAGGGAAGCAGTTATGTTAGGGAAAAAAAATCTTTGAAGAAAGTTTATGTGCTAAACATCCCATATCTATGAGATATAAGGAACTCATTCAAATTTATAGGAACAAGTCAATAGTCAAATGGTCAAAAGATATGAGTAAGCAATTATCAAAAGAAGCTATCAATAAGCATTAGTCATATTAAGGAAGGTCCCTTTTCTAGCTTCAAATATAAGCACAGCTTTTTTTTTTAATCAGTACTGTTTGTTATCTTTGAGGTTTATAGGATTATGTTAATTTTCCTCTAGTGCTAAACTATTCTTGCATCCTTGGTATAAATATAACTTAGACCACTCCATTTTTGAATAATTTGGATTCTTGGAAAGCCTTACTTTGAATTAAAATTAGTATCTCTACAATTTCTACTCATTAATCCTAATTCTACCTTCTGGAGTCAAATCTATCCATGCACACACACAAATACACACCCTCACACACATACACATATACATCTTATTATTTATTTATGATATTATGATAGTATTTTCATAAAAATATTTTTCCCTTTTTCATGCCAACCCTAGAATTGGTGGAAGATAATACTCATGTACTCCTCAAAGTTCTCTCTTCCCTTCTCCAAGCTAAACATCCTTAACTTCTTTGATCATTTATCATGTGAAATGGTTTGGAGATATCCTTACCATCACCAGCTCTCTGTTGGAAAACTCACATTTGTCATCATTCCACCATCATGTGGTATTCTGAACTGAATATGATATTCCAAATGTACTCTTATAAGTTTGCAGAGTGGTAGAACTTGTTCAATCAGTCAATAAACATTTATCAAGTGCCTACTATATCCCTGAAACTTAGTATGGAATACAAAAAGACAGGCTGTCCTCAAGAAACTTAAAATCTAATGGGTGAGATGCAAACATGCAAACAAATATCTACAAAGCAAGCTATACATATAGAACAAATAGGAAATAATTAATGAAGAGAAGGTATTAGAATTAAGAGGGGTTAGGAAAGGCTTCTTGTAGAAGATGGAATTTTAGTTGAGCCTTACAGGAAGTCCATTCATATATTAACTATGGGTTCATTTAATAGCATTAAGGACTGCTGTGATTTTTACAGATGAGGGAACAGAGATTTAAAGAGATTACAATCAAATTATATATATATATACATATATATCATTATATCACATCATATATATTATGTTATGTATTTCAGTATATATTATATGATATAATATACATACACACATATATATGTGTATATATACACATGAAACACTGAAAAACTTAAAGTATATAAATATTGACTGTTGCTGTTAAGCACATGCTCATTCATCCGGACAGCACTTGTTCATTTTACTGGGATGTGACCACTGAGCATGCTATAACTTCTTGGAGCCAGAGATGAGAGTTGGGTGACAGGGGGGCACCAAAGGTGGATGAGCAGCCCTATAAAGGGCTCAGCAAGTCCGAATACCAGAAGTGCTAGTTCTCCTTGAATACCCCAGATCCATGGGCTCCAGTTCCATCTTTCTTCCCTTGGACTCCATTATCTTTCAAAGATCACTAGCACTGTCTCAGCGATCTCATCTGCCAATACTGTCTGTACCCAAGGATATGGCTCTTAAGGGCCAGGTGCCTTGAATTCATCAAAGGCAGCTAGGTGCTCTCTTATTATCTCCTTACTTATCTTGGACATCCACACCCAGGGGGCAATTTTTGTCCTGTGCTTTCTGGTACAAAGATGATTTTTCTTGATCGAGAAGGCTGAAGCAAAGTTATGAACTAAGCATGTCTGCCTTTTCTCTGCCATTAATGATCATTATCCCGTTCACACTGAGAACCAGTATCCCTTCTTTGACTCTCTTTTGCCTTTTTAAAATGATTTTTTTTATCGATAAGTTGTGTTTTTACCTCACCTTGTTTTCCCAGTATAGCTCTCCCCTGGCCCTCCCTTTTCTAAAGCCTTCAGTATACAAAAAAAGAAAAGAAAAATCAGTTCAACAAAACCATCTGATGCATCAACCAAATCTAATGTTATATGCAATGTTTCCCTGATATAGATTTTAAAAATCAAGCAAATCATTTTCTGTTAACTTTCAGATAATTTATAGACAGTAGTATGCTGGCAAATGTATAATTATCAGCTGGGGAGGTAGGTGATGTATGCAGAACACATTTTAAACTTAATCTGAATGACTGCCATTTTTCTCCATCACTTTCTTAAGTCTAGATAAAAAACAAACCAGTGTCAAACTATGATTTATAACATTTGCCACCTTCTGAGGTGAAAATGTTCACACTGGAAATGTAACAATCAAGTTGGTTCAAATCAGTTCCAGCATACCACTGTCTACAAGTGTCTCATTTTTTTTCTCAGCAACAAATCTAAACTATCAAGGGATTGGCCTGAGTCAGGTCCAGCCTAGAACATTATCCAAAACTTGAGGAATGGTCAAACAAGTCACAGTACATGAATTTAATGGCAGATATTGTTGATCAAATGTTGCATATGTATGTATGTATATATCTCATAAATACATACATGCGTATGTGCATACACATATATTCATATAGAAAGAGAAAGAGAATAGAATGGTTCAGTCATTTTAGTTGTATTCAACTTTTTGTGACTCCATTTGGATTTTCTTGTCAAAGTGCTAGAATGGCATTTTAATTGTTCTGTGCAAAATGACTAATGTGAAAATGTGTTTATTAAGAATGTATGGGTAGAAGATTGCATGCCATTGTGGAAGGGAGAGGGAGAAAAATTTAAAACTTATGGAAATGATTGTTGAAAACTGAAATCAAATAAATTAATTATTAAAAAGAGATGCTAGAATGGTTTACTATTTCCTTCTCTAGCTCATTTTATAGATAAGGAAACTGAGGGAAGAGGGTTAAGTGATTTGGCCAAACTAAGTGTCTGAGGCCAGAATTGAACTCAGGAGGATGGTGTCTTCCTGACTCCTGGCTTCGCACTCTATCCACTTTGCTACTTAGGTGCCCTATATGATATGTGTGTGTGTGTGTGTGTGTGTGTATACAGAAGCATATAGAGTTATAGAATTTTGTAAACCTTAAAGTGCTATATAAATGTTAGTTACTATTGTAACCTAAAAAACAACGAATTTGAAGAATTTCTAGATATGATAATAGGGAGTGATATAGATATAATAAAGAAAGAATTAAAAGAACAGTTTAAATATTGACTATTATTACATAATTAAAGATAATAATTATTACATAAATACAATAATAGCAAAAAACTAAGTTATATACACAAATAAGGTTGAAAGAAAGTGTTACAGAGAAAAGAAAAAGTGGTCTAGAACATAACCTTGAGACATATTTGTGGTTTTTTTCACATTATCTGTTGTATTGTATTTTTATCTGTTTTGTTAAACATTTCTCAATTAGTTTCATTTTTACACTTTACCTTTTCCAATTGCATGTAAAACAATTTTTAGTATTCCCTTTTTAAATTTTTGAATTCTGAAGTAAGAATTGGAACCAGGATGGCAAAGTCAAGTCAGGCACTTGCCTGAACTCTCCCAAGTTCCCCTTCAAATAATGTTAAAATAATACCTCAAAATGAATTCTGGAGAGACAAAACCAACAAAAGGATGGGGTGAAACAATTTTCCAGGCCTCAACAATTTAGGAGGCTGGCAAGAGAGGTCTCATTGGGGAGAGACTGGAGCACAGACCACAGGCCCATCCCTGGCAAACCAGGAGCGGGTTTTGGGGTGACTGATTCAGCAGAGGCATTTTCCAGAACTATCAGTGCACAGAAAGGAAAGGGTTGGGACACCTTGTCAGAAGAGATTACTATACATACCATTACTATGGATAGAGCACCAGTGCAGGAGTCAGGAGGACCTGAGTTCAAATCTTACCTCAGATACTTGACACTCACTAGCTGTGTGACCTTGGGCAAGTCACTTAATCCCAATTGCCTCATCCTGGGTCATCTCCAGTCATCCTGATGAATATTTGGTCACTGGATTCAGATGGCTGTGGAGGAGAAGTGAGATTTGTGACCTGCACAGCCCTCCCTCACTCAAAACAAAGTCAAGTGCAAGTTATGTCATTATTTCTCTTATGGCATGATCTTCTTTGGCAATGAAGGACAAACACACATTACTGGGGACCACATTGTCCATATGGTTTGTTTGTTTGTTTGTCTTTGGCAAAGATCCTCGAGTAGTTTGCCATTTCCTTCTTCCCTGGGTTAAGGCAAACAGAGGTTAAGTAACTTTCTCAAGGTCACACAACTAATTTGGTCTGAGGTCAAATTTGAACTCAGATTTTCCTGACTCCAGATCCAGTGCTCTATCTACTGAGTCACCTAGCTGCCTCAGGCTTCTATGGTTATAGAGATATCCAATTCAGGTTGACACAAATCCAATTGAATATGTGATTTAGCAAAATTTCTATGAACCTATAAATGAAAAAATTTTTATGCTAAGTCAACTGAACTAAGCTGTTACAACTGCTTCTGTAAACAGTCTCTACTACTTAAAAAAATAGACTACACAGTCTATAAAAGACAGAAGAGATGACTACTTCACCAGGTAGGAGGAGAGAATCAAGATGATTAGCCTTAGTGAGGAATGGAGACTTTTCTATTTTTCTTCTATGAAGAGAGGTCAGAAGAAAAGAGAAGGCAATGACACAGAAGTTGGAAGAGCGGAAGAGAATCCAGGGATTGTATGCTGGATGGTTTGAATCTCCTCAGTCCCACGGGAGATCAAGTCATCTATAAATATGGGGATTAGGGATATAGATACAATCAAAAATGTATGTATAAAGCGAAGTGATCAGAACCAGGAGAACATTGTGTACAGTAACAGCAACATTGCGCAGTGATCAACTATCAATAACTTAATTCTTCTTTGCAGTACAATGATCCAAGATAATTTCAAAGGACTCATGATGAAAAATGCTATCCACCTCCAGAGAAAGAACTAATGGAGTCTGCATGCAGACTGCAGCATATTATTTTCATTTTCTTTATTGTTTTTTCCCTTTTAGTCTGTTCTTTCTTTTATAACATAACTAATATGGAAATATGTTTTATATGATTGCACATGTATAACCTATATCAAATTGTTTACCATTTCAAAGAGGGGAGGTAAAGGAGGGAGGGAGAAAATTTGGAACTCAAATTTTTTAAAAAAAATGTATATTAAAATTGTCTTTACATGTAATTGGAAAAACACTATTAAATATGTGTGTGTACTCACATATGTAACGTTTATATACTTTGTATTATACCATATATCAATAAGATTTATTAAGCGCCTATTATGTTCCAAGTACTGGGACAGAAGTACAAAGAATGAAACAATCCCTACATGTAAAGAGCTTATGTTGTAAGAAAGGAGATGAATAAATATAGTGCACATATAAGTATATATATATATAGGATAACTGTAAAGAGGATAAACACAAAGTAATCAATCACAAAATAGTTATTGGGGAGGATGTAGTTAAGTACAGGGTAGTTTGTAGGGAGGAAGTAGATCATTACAGGGTAGTTATGAGGGAGGGAACTAGCTAGTGTGTGTGGAGGATACATTGGTCTACCTGAAGGTTGTACTTGAGTTGCTGGAAGAAAAGAGGCACTAGATGAGGCAGTGCAGAATAGTATTGGAGGACTGGTCCTGGACTCAGTAAGACTTATGTTCCAGTCTTGCTTCTCACACATACCGCTCATTCAACCATGGGTCAAACTTTAACGTCTCAGTTCCTCAGGTAGCTCTCTAGGAAGCAGAGGGAGTTTCCACACCAAGATACTTCTGATTGATTGATGAAACTGACTGAGTGAAATGGAAAAGATGGATGAAATAATTGGTCCAGAAAACAACAAAAAATCATTACTATAAGAAAATTATGAGTTTCTTAAAATCAATTTTTCTTTCCAGAAATTATTTTAAAGGATTTGCCAAGTTGTTTTTATTTCTTCTATATTTGCTCCCACTCTCTCCCACTGGAAGACAACTCCAATCTTTAATGAGAATCAACGAGAAAATACTGTCCACTTAATAGAAGTCATTTCACAGCTGCCTTTGCAGATACCGGCTCTTAGGAGAGTCCTTTGCACACAGTAGGTGCTTCATCAGAGGTTGGGTCCTCTGATGAAATGAAGCAACACTGAAAGTAATTGGACACATTCTCCACCAGGTGGCAGGCTCTTCACAGCAACAGGACAAACAGAAATTCGAGCCTTCATTGTTTTTCACCATTCTGGACACCAACCTGAAGAGAAGCCAGAAGGAATGAAAAGCATATTTGAGGAAACCACAAGCATCTTGGCAACCTGGCTGAGTGCTCTGGATCTTTTAAATGGAAGCTGTATTTAGGGCAATGAGCAAAGAAGAAACAAGCAATTATTAAATACTTACTTATTATGCACAAGACACCATACTGAGTAGAGGGGATCCCAAGACAGAATAAAAAATGCTTTAACTTATAAACTCACTTATCACTCATCAATTTCAGAAATATATAAAAATCTACCAGTGAAACTTTAGACTTAATTTTTTTGGAAGCACTAGGTGTCAAGATGGACTTTTAAAATCGATTTGGATCACAAAGTGACACTTTTCCTATAGGAAAATTAACTTTGCACTCATCAATCCATCTACTAATAACACGATCATTACACATTTACGTAGACAGCCTTATTTTACAAGCATTATCCTCATCACATTTTCCTGTTAGAATGTGATCTCCTTGAATTTAGGGACAATTGTTTCCTTTCTTTGTCTCGTGTGGCACAATTCCTGTTTCATGATAAGTGTTTCACAAATGGTTGCCGAGTGATTCACTTATTGATTAAATATTTTGCTGAAGTCGTATAATTATCCTTCTTTTTACGGAAGAGGAGATAGAAGCAGACTGAGATAAAATGAGTTGCTCAGTCACATAGGTAGTAAGCTACAAAGACTTGGACATAGACCTTTCCATTACAAGACTCAAATTCAGTGCTGCTGATTTTTTTTAAACACCACAAGAAACAGAATTTCGGAATACCTTAAAGGACAAAGCTGTATCAATTAATGCAGTGCAACATAGTGGAGATCAAAGAATGAACATTTTTATTTCAAAGTAAAAATAAAATATCTGCTTGTAATTATTTGTCTTTATAGTATCTTTGTACAAATAGGAGAAATTGTATCAAATTAGAGTAAAATTATAGAAAAAATTCCTGTGTCAGCTGATAAAGTTAACCCCCCACTGCCACTGATCTTGCTGATGTTTCAACAAACCATGGATTTACCAATGCTAACTTCACAGAAGTTAGCTCCCTCCTAATCATTGTCACTAGGAAAGGGGATGGAGATGGTTCTTTGATTTCATTGGTATATGGAATGCCTGATGAGGAAATACCGTCTACCCACACAGCAAGCATTTGTTTAGAGTTTCTTGTGAACTAAGTTAAGTGACTTGCCCAGGCTCATATAGTCAGTAAGTGTCAAAGGCAGGCCTTGAATCCAGTTGTTTCTGGCTCCCAGGTGAGCTCTCTGCTCACAGTGACATCCTGCCTAACCAACTGCCCAACTGTTAAGCAGTTATATGGAGCAAATGAATATGATAAACAGGATGGCTCTGTGGGGATGTAGCAGATATGCCCAGAGAAACATTAGTACAATAAAGTATAATCTACCCACTGGGTCTAGTTTCTGCTTTCCAATGTTTCTTCAACTCTTTCCTCTGTTGTCTTTCCATCTCCACAACTGCAGTGCTAAAGGTGTCCCAGGTAATCTGAGTCAGTTGACTTAGAAAAGTAAGTGTAGGGGATGGATCAGAGGAGTTGTGCAATCAATGTGATGTGTTTAGTAGATGATGAGCCTTTGTTTGGGACTTTGATTACATCTCTCTGTAGAGGGATGGGAAAACATCTTGGGGAGGATTCAGAATGACTCCTCACCAGTAGGGAGGATTTGATTGACTTAGGATATATGGATCTAAGTTCTGTGCATGCATGTGTGTGTGCATGTGTATGTGCATGTGCATGCATGTGTGTTTGTATGTGTACGTGTTAGGCTTATAAAAGGGAGCTTTTGTTACCTACCCAATTCAAGCTTTTTTTTCCCCTCTTTTTCATTTCATTTTCCATTTTTCAGAGAATAGACAAGAAATCAGCAGAGTTTATAGCAGACCCAAGAATCTAGGTTAGTTGGGGGAAAAGTTCCTCAGTGGGAATGACTGCCTGGAGGTAGAGGTCAGATGGGAGAGCAGTGTTCCATGCAGGCTGATAAATGGGCTCTCTTCCATGAAGCCTGAGAGAATAGTTCACAGACTCCAAACTCCTGGGCTCTATGTGCACTAGACCCATGCTGGGCAGGCAATGGGGAAGGTACTCATGCTCTTAACCTCATGACCCCAGGTAGGACAAATGTTGTGCCCAGTAAGTGGGGAGTCCCTAAACCCCAAACCTTTAGAAAGAGAAAGGGAGCTCTTGAAAGGTGCCAGCTTGTTGCCTTGCTAGTTACCCCAAGTTTGGGATTTTACCTAAAAAATTCTTATTAATATCTTTTATTTTTATATTAAATTTTTCACTGTATCTCACATTCTCCATATAATAAAAAATATTTTATAGAAACAAAAGGGGAAAAATTCTAAAGACTTTACCAATATATTTTAAGAATATGAAAATATATTCAATACTGCACACTCCTGGACTTCCAACCTCTGCAGAGGAGTCAGGTAGGAGGACTGAGAGAAGTTTTCTCATAGCTCTTCTTTGGGGTCGTGCCATTTCTTATAATTTTCCAATATTAATTTTAAAAAATTACATTGTGGTTGTTCTTTCAGTTTATATTTTGTTGCTATTGTGTTTATTGTTTTCTTGGTCAATTTGTATCAGATGTTCCTATATGCCTTTCCATGCTTTTCTATGTTTATCATAGTCATCATTTTTGATAACGCAGTAATATTCTGTTACATTTCTCTACCACAATTTGTTTAACCATTTCCCAATGAACATCTTCTCTGTTTCTAGTTCTTTGCTACCACAAAAAAATGCTGCTATAAATACCACGGTATATATGGGGACTTCCTTTTTATCAATGATCTCTTTGGTATCTATACCTGGTAGTAGAATCTCTAGACTGAAAGGTATGGACATTTTAGTTACTTTATTTGCATAATTCTAGAGAAAAAGTTTTTAACCTTTTTGGGTGTGTCATAGACGGCTTTGGTAGTCTAGTGAAGCCTATGGATTCCTTCTCAGGACAATACTTTCATGTCTACATCCGTAACAGAAAGAAATGTTAAATTTCAACTAGAGGTTAGTGAAAATGAAGATTTTTTTTTTTACCATCCATTTTACCAACTCTATCCATGAACCCTTGATCAACAACCCTTACTTTAAAGAAAGAAGGGAAATTCCTGTGTGGCTCCAGCTTCTTGCAGATAACTAATGACCTTGGAATCCAGCCTTCCATAGACATAAAGAGAGTTCTTGGGCAGTGCCAATTTCTTAAAGAAAAAGAGGACCATGTATGTGGCCCCCAGAGCTGGAAATACTAGCAAAGGACTAAAAGCATGACATGAAGGAGCAATAAAACCTCAATTTCGATCTCTGCTACTTTGAGTTATTCAGACAGTAGAGGTCTGGTGATGTGTTCTTCCTTCAATTCTGGACTTTCCAGAGAAGTACAAACTATAGGGTGATACTATGAACCTAGAGCAGGTGTTCTTTATCTTTTTTATTTCTTGGTCCTCTTTGGCAGTATAGTGGAGATGATGGACTCCTCAGAATAATATTTTCAAATGTATTTTAAAAATACATAGGATTACAAAGAAAACCAACTATATTTAAATATGGTTATCAAATTAAAAAAAACACACACATTCACAGACCCTAGTTAAGAACCCTAGAAGATTGCAGTAGTCCTAGCAGCAAGGTTAGACTCCATGGAGAAGGAGAATTCTATTGCCTATTTATGAGCCATGACCACCATGAAAGTAATTGAAGATTATAAATCAAAACTGGTGCAATAAATGAAGAGATAAAGAAATAGTATGAAGCTTAAGATACTCCAGATTAAATCTACATACCCTTTGATAATCTGTGATTTCAATGGAAAGTTGGGAATAAGTGAGGACTGTGAGCAATATATTGGAAAATGTGAATCAGGAATAATAAATGAGAGAGGTTAAAGGCTTGTGGAGTATAAAGAAGTCATGCCTATACATCATGAAAATTTTCTTTGAGAAAATGATCAGAAGGCATTGGATAGAGTGAATACTAAGTAACATCACAGGAAATGAAATTGATTATACTTTAACAACCAATGCATTATTAATGTGAGATTCATTCTACAATCAACTGTGTACAGTCAGATCACCAACTTTTTAGAACAATGATTGAAATTAGTATAAAACTACAAGAAAAAAATAAAAACAACTCAATCTCTTTATATGAGTTCTTAATGTCAAAATTTGGTTATGAACAGAAAAAAAGACATAGAGACAGACTACACAAATTTCATACTGAAATTTAACCAGTGTAACTCAATTGCCATGATAAGGATATCAAAGAACCTAATAAGTGTTTTGGTTGGCAAACTTGGCTTTCTTTTTGCCAAGTAGGGAGATGTCCAGACAAGAGTAGTACCAGTTTAAGATATTAAGTCAACTGTAAAAACTTACAGGAAAGGATGAAAGAATTTTATGAGCTATATCCCCCTTACAAAACAGAGAGAAGTAGTGAAGGATAAAATCAATATAAAGAAAATTTGGTGAGAGATACAGCTATTTAATTATTAAATTTAATTATTACAAGGCCATTTAAAGATAAAATTGAAGGAAGATAATAATAAACAGAAGAAAAATTGAAAAGACCTGAAAAAATTTTAAATTTACATAACAAACTGTTTTCACCATCAAGAATATTGTGGCCACTACATTCATACTCAAAGATGATTCTAGGGGTGGAAAGAAAGTGGAAAAGGCTTTGTTTTTTTCTGTGTGTTCATCCCTTTTCAAAGAAGACCATGACTTCGGAGAAATGATGACATGACTTGTACTTGACTTTGTTTTGAGTGAGGAAGGGCTGTACAAGGTCACTAGCCTCACTTTCTCTTCTTGAGTCATCTAGATCCAGTGACCAGATATTCATTAGAAAGACTGGAGACGGACCAGGATGCAATGGGAGACCTTGGCCTTTTTTGGCTAAGCCCTATTCAGGTACTCGCTTAGAGAGAGGTGACACTCATTCAATGAATAGGCCTCTTTAAGAAGCAATCAGGAATGACCCCTTTAATGAGCAAAAGGGGAAAATATATATATATATATATCTCAAGCTAGGAGGGAAAGAGAAACTGTTATTATTGATAATCACTCTTTAGCCAGGAGGTCCAGAAAACAGCCATTAAGTGGAGTTTGGGCAGGGACCTATTGGTGTACAATCTATGGGCTTCAGAGTGCACTGGGTTTAAGGTTTTGGGAAATTCAAGAAAGAAAAAAAAGAAAGGAAGAAAGAGAGAAAGGAAGGAAGGAGGGGAAGAATGAAGGAAGGAAGGGAGAGAGGGAGGGAGGGAGGGAAAAGGGTAGGAGGGAGGGAGGAAGAAAGAAAGAAATCGAATCAGTAAACCCCAATTTAACTGGGCATCCTCTGGACATTCAAATTTGCCTTTCTTTGGAGAGGAGAAGGAAGTGTGAGGGGGGACCGAAGGGAGAGGATGAACTGAGTAACCCAGCTAGCTGGGTTCCCATTCAGGCACCTTTGTCTACTCACAGGTTTGTGTTCATCCTTCATTTTTGAAGAAGACCATGACATCAGAGAAATGATGACATGACTTGTAATTGACTTTGTTTTGAGTGAGGGAAGGCTGTGTCAGTCACCAGCCTCACTTCTCCTCCAGAGCCATCTGAATACAGTGACCAGATATTTATCAGGATGACTGGAGACGACCCAGGATGCAATAGGAGACCTTGGCCTGTTTTGGCTAAGCCTTATTCAGTTTCTGAAGTGTAAAAGGCACTAAAGTAAAGAAAGATGGCAAAACCAGATGAATAGAATTAATTGCATCTAGAGGTGACCTGTGCTGGATGAAATACAGTTATGAGGGTTTTAAGGAATTGATTCACAAATTATCTGAAGGAAAGGATAATGCCAAAGGTATAGGGAAATCTTGAATCTTAGCAGTTAATACTTTTTAAATTAAGTTAATACTTAACACTGTTAAAAAATACTGTCCATGATGAAATAACTACTAACCTATATACCTATGTTCCCATCTATATAAAATTTTACGAGCATAATCAGCAAACATATATGGCTTTGATGATTATATTAGTAGAGTAATGTGTTCGGTCATTTTAGTTAAATACAATTCTTTGTGACCCTAGTTGAGATTTTCTTAGCAAAGATACTGGAGTGGTTTGTTGTTTCCTTCTCTAGTTCATTTTGCAGATGAAGAAACTGAGGCAAATAGGGATTAAATGACTTGTCAAGAGTTCCTGAGCTTGGTCAGATTTGAACTCAGGTCTTCCTAATTCTAGACCTGGTGCTTTTTCCACTGAGTCACCCAGCTGTCTAAGCAGAGAAGAGGCAACCTTTAAAAAAATTATATTCCATAGTACCTTTATCATCGCATGATTGACTGAAAGATGTAAAGAATACAGGGTCCTATTGTGCTTATTTTTATTGTGTATAAAAAGACACTTGATTTGGTTCAACAAAATGCTACTTTTAAGATTTTTTTCTAACCAGAAATCTCTTGTCCATACATCAAAATTGTAAAAGAGCCTTTAAAAGATATGACAATCAATTTGATGACCCTCTGATCATTAATATTAGTTAAGACATATGCTTGCCAAATGTGTTTGTGACTATCATAGAGGCAAACCTATTCAGAGACCAAGTTGAAAAGATATTTTCTCTGGATTGTAAGGCCCTCTAGCTTCTCCTATTTGTGGGTGATATTGGGCTGATTGTATCAAGCCTAGAACATTGTAGAGCCTCCTGGAAGGAATATCTTACCACCCAAAAGTTTGACCTAAGCATCCACACAGGAAATGAAAGTGGAGTGAAGAATGTCTATTGTTCAAATTCAGATTATGACACCCAGTGAGATGGAAAAACCTATAGAATTTCTCCATCAATATATAGATCTTGGAGTGATACTGTACTAAGACAATGAGTTGAACCCAGAATTAAATAGGAAGGGGAAACTGGGTCTAACTGCCTTCTGAAAATGACAGAGATCCTTTAGTAATTCCACATTTCTCCCTGAAGCAAAATTCAGCTTTTTACAAAATTCTGCCATGTTATATGGCTGTGAATCATAGAATGTGACACTTTCTGAAGAATTAAAAATAAGTGTCACTGAGAAGGCAATGGAAAGACACGTTGAGAAGTTTTGAGCAGGTTGTGACATGTAACAACAGATAGGGAACTTCAAAGAACTGGCTTAAAGGATGTCATCAAAGAAATATATGACCAAAAAATATCAACAGGATATATGGTGAGAGGAGAGAATAACCAATACCCATCACACCTGGGCTCCCCTGGTATTCTTGTAATGTCAAGAAAAAAGTAAGGACAGTCCCTAGCACATTATGTGGATCCATTGCAAAAGTATATGGACAAGACTTGTGCTGGATGCATGAGCAAATGCATTTGGCATCGGTGGAGAGAACATTCACATTCATGCCCTCCTAGATTAGGTATTGAGAGTTTGGATAGTAGTGGTAAGACAGCCAGGTGGCACAAAGATAGAGTACTAAGTGTGGAGTTAGGAAGACCTAAGTTCAAATGTGGTCTTAGGTATTTACCCTAGGCAAGTAATTTAACCTCTGTTTGACTCAGTTTCCTCCTCTATAAAGTTAAGAATGATAATAATAGCATCTACCTTCCAGGACTGTTATGAGGATTCAGTGAGCTAATAGTTGTAAAGTGCTTAGTAAAGTGCCTAGCACATAGTAAGTGCTGTATAAATGTGAGTTTTTAATAGTGTTTTTCATTTTTTGTGCGGTGATTGTCCCATACCTTATGTATAATATTACTTAGAGTGCTTATAAGGCACCTAGTGTATCTTTTGCTCACATCTGGGTAGGCTTAAGACATAAGGGTTATTTAGGGATTTCCAAGAGGCATCTCTGGGTGGGGGTAACAAGATATAATTTTGGAAGGCTTTCCTTAAAGTTGAATTCAGTCCATGTATACCCAGAGACTGGATATAACGTCTTATGTTATATAAGACCAAAAGTCTTCTGTAATTTAAGGCTCAACAAAGGTTCAGAAGGAAAACAGAGCACAATAGAAAGAGTACTGATGACTTCTGATCTAATTCTGAATGCCACTTACTGGTTGAATGGTCTAGGGCAAATTATTTAACCATTCTGGCCTTTGAACAACAGTCCTAACCCCCTATTTCCTACCCCTAGGGTATGTCCTTCAATTTAAGTCTACTAATTGGCACCTTTCACACTCTACTCTAGAGCCTGAGGCAGGTACCGGATTCAACAACCTTGGTTCCTCCTTAAAACAAAAACAAGGTAAGTTACTTACCTCTAACTAGGTCTTCTCAATAGGAATTACAAAACCATGGGAACAGATAGTTGAATAAGTCTGCTGTAGAATTGGCTACAAACCAGGGAACATTTGTTGAAAGCAAATGAATGACTCCAGAAACAGTGGGAATCAATCACTCTGCCAACCAGTAACTCAGTGAGTTCCCCAGATTTGTCCATGGGTGGGCAAAGGATCTCTCAGGGTTTCTGGCACAATCCATACTGTTTCAATCAATTACTCAATAAGCAATATTAAGCGGATACTATGTCCCCGGCACAGTACTAGATAGTAGATATACAAATTTTAAAAATGAAAATCTCTGCTCTCAGGAAGTTTAAATTTCATCATAGGTGATAATATGTGCATATAAAAATATATACAGAATAAATATGAAGTAAACACATGGTGGTTAGAGGCAGAAGTCATTAAGGGAAGTGAAGACGAGGAAAAGGTTGAATTTGGAACTATGCCCTCCAAACTTTTTGTTTAGTAACCCTTTGACCCAGCAATACCTCACTACTTGGCCCAAAGACATCAAAGAAAGAGGAAAAAGACTAATATGTACAAAAATATTCATAGCAACTCTTTTTGTGGTGGCAAAGAAATGAAAATCAAGGAAATGCCCATTAATTGCGAAATGGCCGAACAAGTTAGAGTATATGAGTATAGTAGAATATTATTGTGCTATAAGAAATGATGAAAGAGATGGTTTCAGAAAGCTGGGAGAAAACTTGTATGAACTGATGCAGAGTGAGGTAAGCACAATTTATACAAAAACAGCATGGAGAGAATCAAGAACTTTGATCAACGTAATCAAATCAAAACGTAACCAAATCCAAACCAATAGTTCCCGATGACTGGTGGTACAATGTGTTATTCACATTCCTGACAGAAAGATGATGAACTCAGAGTGCAGACTGAAACATACTTTTTTGGACATGGCTGATGTAAAATTTGTTTTGTTTGATTATGTACATTTGTGATGAGTTCTGGTTTTTCTTTTATTTTTCAATAGATGAAGACAAGGTAGGTGAGAGGAAGAGGAAATAATTTTCGTTAATTTGGAAATTTTCTAAAATTAATTTTTTTAAAAAAAGGAAAGCTCATAGCAATAGTACTTGAGCTATTTTTAAGGAAGTGGGGGATTTTATGAGGCAGAGGTGAGGGAGGAGAGCATTCTAAGTTTGAGAGATCACCAGTGCAAAGTGGTGATGGTGGTGGAGTGGTGTATGTGAGGATCAGTGGAAAGACCAGTTTAGCTTGATTCTAGGGCATTTGGAAGGGGGGATAATGTAAAAGGAGGCTAGGAAAGTAGGCTGAGGCAAGATTATAAAGAGCTTTAATTCATGGGGTCTACTATGGATGTCCCATAGCCTGGACCAAGGTGTACTTTGTCTGATTATCCTAGCGCCACTACCAACACCACATTTCTTCCCTCCCAGAAGCTTCATCCATTACATTTATATATATATGAGTGTGTGTACGTATTATGTATATGTATATGCACACATGTATACGTACATGTCTTAGAGAGTTGTCTGGGGGCACTAAGAGCTTAAATGACTTGCCCAAGGTCACATAATCAGTATGTGTCAGAGGCAGAATATCCTGATTCCAAGATCAGCTCTCTAGCTAGCGTATTTTGCAGCCTCTCAATTTATATAGTATTTATTCATCTGCTTAAATGTTACATCAATCCCCATCCCTTCATGAGACTGTAACTCCATTAAGGGACTTTTTTCATTTTGTTTTTGTGTTCCAAGTATCTACAAATAATCTTGAGAATAACAGTAACTATCATTTATACAGCATTTTTATATATAACATTGTAAGGTTTGCAGAGTATACTGTATATACACATATAATGTATGTGTGTATAGATGTATATGTAATCTATACATGTATGTATATGTGTATGCATATATACATGTATGTATATACATGTATAGTGTGTGTGTGTATAGTCATCTCCAGTCATCATCAGTGAGTTAGCTCATCCGATGCTCACCACAACTCTGGCAGTTAGCCACTATCACTATTGTCTCCATTTTACAGATGAGAAAATTGAGGCTGAGAGAGGTTAAGAGTCTTGTCCAGGGTTTCACCCCTTCTACTAGTGTCTGAAGCAAAATCTGAATTCAGGTCTTCCTGACTCAAGTTTGCATGCTAATAGAGCTTATTAGGAACTTATTGACTACACATAGTAGGCACTTAATGAAGCCATGTTGGATAACTTTAATAAGAGCAAGGAGTTATGGTTCTGTCGCAACTTCAAAATCTGAAATATTATAACCATAGGACCAAAACCTCCTGCCCTGATTTCCAGCCTGACAGGAGCAATGATAGGTATTCCCCAGTCTGGGCCTCAGGAAGGAGAGGGGAAGTGTCATCTAATTTGACCTAGGTGAAGGGAAGCAATGAAAACAATGGATGGAAAAAGGCCTTCCAGACCGATTTTCACCTGCATGAACACTGGGTTACGCATTTGGCTTAAACAGCACTCCTATAGTTTATAAAAGGCATGAATATCACATTTCAAAACCTTCTGAGCCAAGGAACAGTTATTAATCTTCCTAGCATCCTCCTTTACTCATGGAACTCTGCCCAGCACACTGAATTTATATGGCCTGTGATTCAGGACCCAAACCAACACTGTTTGCTAAGTTGGAGGAACATTCATCTCAGAAGTAAGAAAGGGAGTTCCCTGCATACCTAAAGGGCCGATGGGGAACATGTCCAGTTCTGCTTAAAACAAAGAAGCTCTGTTGGAGGAGGAACGGTGAAAAACCTACAGTGTTTGTTAAACTTATTCAGAGACAGCTTCTGTTCCAGCCCTAGGTTTTCTGCCCTGTCATCACCTTGCATAAAATTGTTGCATAACCCCTATATATTCTATTGTACTCTCAAGTCTTTAAATAGATTTGCAGTCTTACAGATTTAGCATGCTTCCAGTGATGTAGGTCATAGCTATCCATGTCCACCCATCCTGTGCTTTTTTTTGCCCCACAAGTTCACCTTAGGGAGTCCACTCAACATGCTAGAGGGCTTCCTTGCCCTCTGACTGCCTTCCTGTTGTCTCTCACTCTTTCCATGCGAGCTGCCCATCTTCTCTTCCAGTCATACCCTCTTCTTTGTGATATCCTTTAGCTTTCCCTCTTCTTTAAAGTTCCTGGCTGGTTCTATGTGACAGCCTGCTCACCCCCCCACCATGTATCTTTACATTGCCTTCTGTGTGAGATTCATCGTTAGTTCTTTGTTGGCTGTGGTATTTTATACCTTATTGCCATGTGGCAGGATGGGTAAAATGTTAATTTTGAAAAGATGGGCCTTTGCTTTGATTTTCATTGGATACCAGAGGTATGGCACAAGGAACTTAAGCAAGAACTTACCTCTGGCCCTCCATCTTGATCTGCCCCAACCCTTATTAACAATTAATCTTGCCAACCCCCTCATTTTACACATGAGGAAACAAAGGCCCAGAGAGTCACTTTTATATCACTTTGATTTCTGAATATAGCCTGTCCTATGCCCTACTCAGTGAGTTACCCGTATAACAAAGAATAAAAAAGGATGAAAAAAACCAAATGAGCAAAACCAACCCACACATCACCCAAGTATGATAGACTATGCAATAAACAACTCTATTTTCAAAAAACGGATAAATGTATATTTATTAATTCCTTCCAACAATGCACAGAAATATGGCATTTTTATTTTTTAAGCAGGGCAGCTTGGGTTCTTACCCAAATTCATGCAAGTAAGTAGTAGATTCTAAGTTCAAACTCAGGATCTCAGACTTCAAATCCAATTTACTTTCTTTCCACTTTTTTGCCATGGTACAAAATTATCATGAGTGGAGAAGGAGGGAAGAGAGAGAGAGGACATTGTGTAATTCTATGATTTTAATGACAGTTCTTGGAGAATCATCACTGTATTAATAAATGGCACAGAGAGAGGCAGAGAGACAGAGAACAATAGATGAGAAGACAACACAAGAGAGAGAAGAGAGAAGGGGGAGAGGAAAAAGAAAAGAGAGGGAGGGAGGGAGGGAGGGAGAGGGGAGAGAGAGGAAAGGAGACAGAGACAGAGAGAAAGAGAGAGACAGAGACAGAGACAGAGACAACAGAAATAGAGAGAGAATAGAGTGCCTTCTCACAAGTCTCTGTTACCTTCTTAACACAATCATCCCTCTCAGACATGTGACTTCATAGGAAATAGAATCATGAGAAATTACACTGGATTCACTCTAGGGGGTAGACTCATGAAAAATATAGCACTTTTCCATATGTCTATTATACCATACTTTAAAGTTTGCAAAATGTTTACATATATTATCTCACTTGATGCTCATCCTATGAAGTAGATATTTAGAAATATGATTATCTCCACTTTATAGATGAGGAAACTGAGGTTTAGAGAGTTGAGAAGACTTGCCCATAACTATTAAATCACTATTTGTGAGAGATAGGTTTTGATTGCAGGTGCCTACTGATTCCAAGTCTACTTTCCTAATAATCTCAAATAATAGCTCCACACTGCCTCTAACAATTGAGGATTATTATTCAGCTAATAATTAACAATTATTCAAAGTATCATTCAAAATACTTTATTGTTGTGAACCCAATGTTTACCGGGTTAAATATATGGATTCTTTTCCCACCCAGCATGAAAGCTTCTTGGGGGCCAGGGGAGGGATTATCCTTCAGTCACATTACTTTGCCAGTCCTGTCGGACTCTAACACAGCCTGAGATGCTGTCCAGATGCCTTCCACAAAACCTACAGAGATGAGAAATCTTTGCAGTCAATCATCTTCTCCTAAAATTAGTGCCATTTCCAAGGTAACTGCTTCAGAACAGACAGGACACATCACGAGTAAAGAGAGCAATGACGAGGGACTTCAGGCAGGGAGTGGAAGGAAGAGAAAACCTGACAGAAAATCGAATGCTTGCTTTTTATGTAGAAGAGAAATATCCTGACTCTACCGTTTTCTCAGTCTTTGAACTTGAGTGAGTTAACCCTGAGTGGCCCCTTCTGAAAAATCAGGATACCTAAATCTCAGAAGGTTGTTGTAAGGAATTAATAGCAAAATAGATTTAACAATTTTTTTGAAAACAGAATTATGTATTGTTTATACTCTCAGACTCATTGAATATGTTGGTTGGTTTTGTGGATTGGATTTTTTTTCATCTTTTCTTTTTTATTCTTTGTTAATAAGGGATGACTCAATGAGTAGGACACAGGAGAGGGTTATATTAAGAAATAAAAATGATATCAAAACAAAAAAAATCATTAAGCTTTTTAAAAAGAAAATATAGTTATAATCCTTGAACTACATAGACTCCCAAACCAGATATACTGTAGATCTTATGAAAAAAGAATACTTTTAGTGTTTCAGCAGTAGAAATTTATCAGATAAAATTGCTGACTTTCCACTACATTTTGTGAGGTGTAAATCTGAACACAACATGTGAAGTGATACATATAATTCTCAAAATAATGACCTCAGCTTTTCCTGAGCATTTTATAACGACTTCCTGGTGTTGATACTCAATTTCACAAAAGCTTCATCCATGAAGGCAAACCGGTGTTCATTACCATAGCCCTCTGCATTTCCATGGTCTTTTTTTGCTACCACCCAATCTGTTTTCCTTCCCTGATCTATAATCCTGGGGAAACCATTTGAATTTCTGGGTTAAAGCCAGGTGAAATGTTACCCAGTGGTCTGCACCTCCTACTTATTTCCCAGCAGGCATGTAGAAGACATGAGCTTCCAGCTCTGTCATGTGGATTTGCTGTCTGAAAGCACCCCTGGGGCTGACCATGAGTGCTAGGAAATGTGTTTTGATAGTTGCTTTCCCTTCAGGGAGCTGAGGTCTCTCTGTGAAATCATTTTAGGAAAAAAAAGGTCGTTTTTGAAGATCACGTCATTCCTCCCCCAAGGAGTGAAGAAAGTAACATACATTTACCTTCCCTATGTTCAGAATTCTTTTTAAAAGAATATTTGAGTTTTGCCTGCTTCTGTTGGGGGAAGCTTGTGATTATTTAAACTGGGTCTCTATCCGGTAAAGAGAGCTGCAGGTCATTTGTAGAATTTGGGCTATGGGTCCCCAACAGAATGCTTCCCAGTATTCTATCTCTGAGAAACATCTGCTACCATTTCCCATGAGTGCCATCCAAAAGTTTCTTTTTTTCCCCAACCAAAAAAAAATAAAAACAATTAGTAATACATGTGCTACACTTTGCTGAGAGAGGCATAATGGATAGAGACCTGGTCTTGCAACCCATGTTCAAGCCACACATCATGGCTGTGTGATCCTTTGCAATGCTCCAGACAAATTCTCTACAAGCTTAATTTTAGAAAATGTGACAAAAGGCATGTTAGAATTTCCTACATTAATGAAATTATGGGCTCAATCCCTCTCCCTGTCCCAAATATGTTGTGCATAACATTAAATTAAAAAATGTACTATCTTATATCAGAGAAGATTAAAATAGCAAGTATAGGAAGAGTTGTGAATCAGATGGGAGAAACAACTTAGTCTAGGATTGGGTGACATCTTGCCCAAAGGCATCTTCCAGGTGTGGCCAGTTGTTTGGCAACTACCTCTATCTCTCTGGCCCTCCATTAGCAAAATCATTGCCTGGGGGGATCTCTGTCTCATCTTTTTTTCCTTTCACAGTCACACATTCAACCTTGCTTTGACTTCATTATCTATGAGAGTCTCATGGCAAGGAGGAAACTGATGAGTCTTTCCAAAACTCAAAAACTGTGGGATCAATTCCCCTTTATTTCTCTCTGTGCTCTCTCTCCCTCTCTCTGTCTCTCTCTCTCTCTCCCCCCCTCTCT
Source organism: Bettongia penicillata ogilbyi (assembly GCA_023548195.1). Classification (NCBI taxonomy): domain Eukaryota; kingdom Metazoa; phylum Chordata; class Mammalia; order Diprotodontia; family Potoroidae; genus Bettongia; species Bettongia penicillata. The sequence continues at coordinate 802,106 of JAJHZJ010000864.1, forward strand.
GTTTCTATCTCTCTCTGTCTCTGCCTCTCTCTCTGTCTCTGTCTCTCTCTCTGTTTCTCTGTCTCTGTCTCACTCGCTCCCTTTGTCTCTGTCTCTTTCTCTTTGTCTCTGTCTCTCCCTCTGTTTCTCTGTCTCTGCCTCTCTCTCTGTCTCTCTCTCTGTTTCTCTGTCTCTGTCTCACTCACTCTCTCCCTTTGTCTCTGTCTCTTTCTCTTTGTCTCTGTCTCTCCCTCTGTTTCTCTGTCTCTGCCTCTCTCTGTCTCTGTCTTTCTGTGTCTCTGTCTCTCTCTTGAACAGTTCAAATCCTCCATGAAATATTTAAATACAATACTATCTCTTTGTCACTGTGTGAGGACATCTTTAGTCATACAGAGCTCTGGATTATTCATTGAATGCATCTTAATGAAGATCATTATAACACTGGTTAACAATACAGGCTGTTAACATTTCTTGGTTTCATTGCAACCCACATAGAGCTTGCTCTTAATTTTTCTGGTCACTATATAAATAAGACCTTGCATTTCTCTTGTTTCTCTATGAGATCAAACTGCACTTCTGGGAAGCCCCTGACCTGAACATACTTCTCTGGTCTTCCACTGACAAAAATATATCTTCACTAGGCTTTCTTCCTGAATCACATAAACCTAGGTCAGCAACTCTAAACCATAGTTCCCTGATAACAATTTCCTAACTGCTTCTCCTAGTCAAATCATCCAGCTTTCTCAGCACCAGCCTTTCAAACAGCTCCTTTGATTCTTTTCATTACAACCCCCAATCAGTTCATACATTCAGGTTCCAGCTGGAAGACCTATTCACCTCTCCCGGCTTCATTGTCCAAATCTTCTTTTCATAAGCTCATAACTTAGGCAGAGAGACATGTACTTAGTCATTGAATCACAGAATGTTAGAACTGCAAGAAACCTTAGAAACCACCTAGTTTAATTTTCCTTTTTTCCATATTTCGCAGAATGAGTTTTCTTTGCAGTTCCAAGCCGACCTGGATTATTTGGGACTCCTCCTTAGTCCACCTCTACCAATACTAATGGAAATTTCATTTTTGGTATTGGACTACAAAGAAGGATTTTTTTCTTTTAAAAATGTTTTTAGGTTTTAAAATGGCCCTTTATTTCATCCCACTGAGGCAACCAGTGGCACAGTACTACACCTGGAGTAAGGAAGACCTGAGTTCAAATTTTGCTTCAGACATTTACTAGCTGTGTACCTCTGGCAAACTTGTGTTTGTCGCGGTTTCCTCAATTGTAAAATTGGACCTGTCTCCCAAGGTTGCTTAGTACAGTGCCAGCCCATATCAGGGGCTATACAAATAGCCTTAGTTTCCTCATCTGTAAAATGAGCTGGAGAAGGAAATGGCAAGGCACTTCAGTATCTTTGCCAAGAAAACCCCAAATGGGAGCATGATGAGTTGGACATGACCAAAACAACTGAACAACCACAAAATCCTTATTCCCTTTCCTTCCTCCACAGAAATTGCAGAGTCAAACAACAAATATTTATTAAGTGCTTACTATGTGCCTTTTGCGCTAGGCACTGAGGATACAAGTATAACGAATGAAGCAATACATACTTTCAAGGAATTTAAATTCTAACAGAGGAGACAAGAAATGCACATTTACATGTGTGTATGTATACCGGATAAATATAAAGAGAATAAATACAAATCAACACAAAATGGTTAGCAGGAAGTTTGAGAGGGAGTTAGCAGCTGAGGGGATCAGAACAGACTTTCCAAACAGAAATGATGCTTAAAGATGATCTTGGAAGGTAGGAGGAGATTCTGCGAGGTAAAGGTTAGGACGCATGGAGACAGCAGATGGAATATTGTGTGTGAGGAACAAAGGAAAGGCCAATTTTTGATGGATCGAAGGATGCAGAGAGAGGAATAATGGACAGTAACACTGAAATTACAACGATAATTATAGCTAGCATTTGTGTAACACGTACTATGTACCAGACCACTATGCTAAGCATTTGATAAGTATTATCTCACTGGAGTAACACAATAAGTGAGTGATTGCTATCCTCATTTTACAACTGAGGAAACTAAGGCAAGCAGATTAAGTGACCTGCTGAAGGTGATACAGCTAGCAATGAGGTTGGATTTGAATTCATGTTGGGGCAAGGTTGTAAAGTGCTTTAATAATTAAGCAAGGAGTTGATTTTTTATTCTAGAGATAATAGAGAGGCATTAGAATTTACTGATTAAGGGAGTAACATGGTCAGATCTGTGCTTAGGAAAAAATCCCTTTGGCAGTGGTCTGGAGAATAGACTAAAGTGGAGGGGATGGAGGAAGATAAAACAATTGCAGACCATTACAATGATCTTAAGGGAAGCTAGGTGGCAGTGGATAGAGTGCTCGGTTTAGAGTCAGGAAGACTCATCTTCCTGAGTTCAAATACAGCCTCAGATACTTCCAGATGTATGACCCTGGGAAAGACACTTAACTCTGCCTCAATTTCTTACCTGTAAAAAGAACTGCAGAAGAAAATGGCAAACCACCCCAGTATCTTTGCCAAGAAAACCCCAAATAGGATCACAAAAAGTCAGATACAACTGAAAATAACTGAACAACAAAAACAATTAATTTGCTTACTGAGAACAGTGTATTTAAAATGAAATATCTTAAGTATTTTGAAGTTCTTACTTATAGAATAACTTTCATCTAATCCAATCTCAGTTATGTGGTGCAGAGGATAGAGTGCTGGTGTTGGACACTGAAAGATTCATCTTTCTGACTCAAACACTGACTAACTGTGGGACACTGGGCAAGTCGTTTAATTCTATTTGCCTCAATTTTCTCATCTGTAAAAAGAAATTGCAAACTATTACAGTATTTTTGCTAAGAGAACCAAGAGAAATGGGGGTCACAAAGAGTTGGACACAACTGTGAAATAACTGGACACAATAATCTAGGCAAGGGGTGATTGATAAGGACTGAAACAGGAGTAGCGGCAGCGTGAGCAGGGGAATGGGATACGTTATGGAGATAGCAGAGAGATAATAAACTCATGGGACCACATGAGCACATGAGGTCATCAAGAAAAAGAGTATTTAGACAGAAGAGGATGGGCTGATGACATTGCCTTAGGAAACACTCTCAGTTAAGGGAACTGATAGGGATAATGAACCAGCAAAGGAGACTGAACAATGGGTAGACAGATAGAAAAAGAATCAGGAGAGATTAGTGGCATAAAGCTGAGTGACGAGAAAGCAGCAAGAAGAAAAGAAAAATGAAGACTGAGAAAAGGCCATCATATTTGGCAAATAAGAGGCCATTGGTAATTTATGAAGGAGCAGTTTTAGTAGAGTAATGAGATCAGAATGAGTTAGGAAGGGTTGAGAACTGAGTAAAGAAAGAAAGTGTAATTAACCTTTCCAAGGAATTTGGCAGTCAATGTGAGGAGATAAGATATAAGAAAATAGCTTGAGGGCCTGTAGGGTCTAGGGAAGGCAATGGGAGTCACTGTAATTTATTGAATAGGGGAATGATATGGTCAGATCTGAGTTTAAGAAAAATCTTTTTGACAGTAGTCTACAGGAATAGACCAGAATGGGAGGAAAGAAGGGAAAGGAACAAGCATTTATTAAAAGCCTATTGTATGTCAAGGTACTGGGCAAAGTGCTTTACAAATATTGTCTCCTTTGATACTCTGGGAAGTAGGTGCTATTATTAGCTACATTTTATAGCTGAAGAAACCGAGGTAGAGAGAGATGAGGTTCACTTCCTGACTTCAGGCCCAGGACTGTATAGTTTCCTAGGTGGAGAGAAACTTGAAATAGAAAGACCAATAGAAGGCTGATATGTATAAAACTATTTACAGTAGCACTTTTTATGGTGCCAAAGAACTGGAAACTAAGGGGGTACCCATCAATTGGGGAATGACTGAATCAACTATATTATATGTGGTCATGGAATCCTATTGTCCTATAAGAAATGATGGAAAGGACAACATGAGAGAAACTTAGAAAGACTTCCATGAACTAATACAGAGTGAAGAGAGCAGAACCATAAAAAATAATTTATATTGTTACTATAATAGAATAACTTTGAAAGACTTAAGAACTCTGATCAAAGCAATGATCAATTATGATCACAGATTAATAATAAAGGATGAATCCTATCTCCTGACAGAGATGATAGGTTAAATATGTAGAATGAGACACATTTTTAGACATGATCAATATGAGAATGTGTTTTGTTTTAACTATGCATGGTTGTTACTAGGGTTTGTTTTTTAATTTTGTTTGTTTTTTCCAGTTGGGTGTGAGGGAGAGAAGATACTTATTAAATAAAAAACAAATTAACAGGAGAGAAGAGACAGAGAGATAGAGACAGAGATGGGGTGGTATTAGTGAGGGCATGGCAAAAGAGAGAAACAGTCCCAGGGACCCCTGATGAACTACCACCTTTCCAGAAAAGATGCTGTTCTAGAGAAGAAAATTACCTTAAAAGAAAGAAGATACTGGTGCCCTGCAGTCCTAGGGGTATGATCTATCTTGGTCATATGTGTTTCCTACATGTTTTCCTCTCTTTCAGCATATTAAATTTATACCCACTTTTCCTATGGATGCTATATATTCCAAAAATACTCATGATGGAAAATACAATCCACATCCAGAGAAAAAACTGTGGAGTCCAAATGCAAATCAAAGCATACTATTTTCTCTCTTTTTTTCTTTCTCATGGTTTTTCTCTTTTGATCGACTAATGTGGAAATATGTTTAATACAATTGTATATGTTTAGCCAAATCAGATTGCAGGTTGTCTTGGGGAGGAGGCAAGGAAGGGAGAGAAAAGAAATTGGAATTCAAACTCTTATAAAAGTGAATGTCAAAACTAAAAACAAACAAAATTTTAAAAAATTAAAATTAAATATTTTTAAAAATAAAAATAAATGAATAAAAATTTAAAAATATTTTAAAAGTACCTTCCTGGTGAAGGTACTACCAGTATAGTTCAGCAATGTATATTCTTTTAAAGTGTTTCTTGGCACCCTGAGAAATTAAGTGATTTGGTGTCAAACAGTGTTTATGTTAGAATGGGACTTGCACCCAAGTCTTCATGATTCCATGGTTAGCTCTGGGAAAAGATTGGTGTTAATTATCTTTTTAGTGAAATAAATACACCCATGAAATAAACAAACAAGCCAAAGTACCCAAGACTTTGTGGATTTTGTAAACTGAGGGCTGAAAATTCCATTAATGCCCTTTTTACTACCTCATTAGTTTCTATCTCTGTAAAATTTTATGCTTTACTTAAAGAACTCTAATCAATCATTTCAGAAGCCACCCGGACCTTGCACCTGTCACTGTGAGTTATTTTACTTAATTTATTTCTCATTAGATAAGCATTATGTTGAGACAAATGAACTGTTCTCACAATGAACTGTTGTGCTACTGTCAACATTTTATATTCTTTTGAGATTCTTTTACTGTTTAAATTCATAAAGACCATCTGAAATTTTACTATTGAAGTGTCATTTAGAAAGAAAAAGAATTCACATGGCTCTCTCTTCCTCAGGCCCCCAGATTTGATGAAAATCCTGTTTCTGACAGGAGTCAGCATTACCTAGACTCATTCAGTATCATTGTGTGCATTTTTGAGTCCAACTGTGTTAAAGAAGAAAATAGAACTGAGGTTTGGGAATAAATCTTTCTGCTGTGAGATTTATGGCAAGTCCATTTACATGGATTTGATTTTTTTTGTTGTTCTCAGATTTTTTCAAAGAGAATTCAACGCAGTGAAAGATTTCTTGGAATAACTTGGCATTTTATAAAATCCATTAAGATTAGCAAATGAATATTTTTGACAGGAAGCTTGCTTCATTCCATTTCTATCCATCTAGATAAGCTAATTAAAAGATGTATGTATTATAGTATGCCCTATAGGTCAAAACCCTTTTACTTTGTAAGATAGACGAAATCCCCCAACATTCATCCTTTCCTTTAGAAAACAAACTTCTCTTTGCTTAAGAGGAAACTCTGGATATCATATATCTTTCACCCAAGTTTATTTATTACTCTCTAAACTTAAAGTTGGAACAACTAGACGGCATAATGGAAGGTGCTCACTTCCTAACAACTCCAGAGTTCCGGACCTGAAGTTAGGAAGACGAGTTCAAATCTGGCTATACACTTTTATCAGCAGTATGACCCTAGACAAGTCACTTAACTCCTCACTTTCCTCATCTGTAAAATGAACTGGAGAAGGAAATGGTAAATCACTCCAGTATCTTTCCAAGAAGACCCAAAAATGGGGTAACAAAGAGTCAGACATGACTGAAAACAACAGAACAAAAAAATTTAAAGTTACTCCTTCCACTTTTCATTTTTCTCTAGAAGAACATCTCAAATCCTTGGTCTCATCTACCGTTTCCAAATCTTATCTTCACTACAAATTGCACGTGGTATTCACTGTGTTCCTTTTCTTCATTTCTCATCCCTGCCAAACTCCTTTCTGTCACTCACATTCAGAACCAGGGTATAACAACAACCAGTACTCACGCGGAGCTTTAAGATTCACAAAGCTTAGACCTCTTGGTTCCTGTTACATGTTGCAGTGAGTTGCACCTCATGGTGGCAAGGCCCTAAGAATTTTCAAATATTTGAATGCTTTTAGGGTTCTAACTAGACAATCTGTACAGTAGGTGCTAAAGGGAAAAAAGAGAATGCAAAACCAAAAATAAAACACAGAGAATAGCAACAAAAAATTTTGGCAAGCCCCCTAAAGAAGTCACCATAAAGCAAAAGAAAAAAAAATACATGGAGGAAAACACAGGTCAGAAATCCTAGGCTTTCCCTCTCCCTTTTGGAAGAGTGGAATCTCAGATCTCAACAATGATTTCCATCTGATTAGTGTTGCTAAATCACCGTAATTCATGTTACAGTAAATATCCTGGTGCAAGGGGATGACAATGAGCAGAAACAGCATCTGGGACATTAGCGTAGATGATGATGCCTCCGGTACGGTTTGCAATTCCTCACCATACTACAGGATTCTCCCTATAAAGTAGCTAAGAGGTTATGATCCTCTTGTGTGCAACCTGTCCTGATAGCTCCTGATACTGAAGCTCTCTCTAGCACTCAGTGATCCCTGGCTCACCCACCAAAACTTATCCCATCCCTGACAGCCAGATAAAAGAGATAATATGAATTCTTCATCTTTGTAGAGACATGTGGTGGGTGGCATCCCCCTTCATCCACAGGGATCAAATAAGGACTCATCCTCACCTTCATCTAGTAATTTAGAATTACAACTAAGTCAGCTAAGAGATTCTCTCTTTTTTAAAAATTTAATTATTTATTTTCAGTTTTCAACAATCATTTCCATAAGTTTTAAATTTTCTCCCCCACCCTCCCCTATCTCTCTTTGAGATGGCATGTAATCTTATATGGGTTCTACACATACATTCTTATTAAACACGTTTTTCATTTGTCATGTTGCATAGATGAATTAAAACAAATAGAAGAAACCATGAGAAAAACCAAAACCAAACAACACCTAACACAAGAGAAAAATAGTCTGGTTCATTTTGTATTCTGTTTGCTTAGTTCTTTCTCTGAATGTGGATAGTATTTTTGCATCAAGAGTCCTTTGGGAATGTTTTATTGCACTGCATTGCTGTGAAGAGCTAAGTCTATCAGAAATAGTCCTCAAACACTGTGGTTGTTACTGTGTATAATGTTGTCCTGGTTCTGCTCATTTCACTTAGCATCTTTCCAGGTTTTTCTGAAGTCTGACTGTTCATCATTTCTTATAGCACAATGGTATTCCATTACATTCATATGCCACAACCTGTTCAGCCATTCCCCAATTGATGGACATTCCCTCCATTTCCAGTTCTTGGGCACCACCAAAAGAGCTCCTATAAATATTTTTGTACATGTGGTACTGTTTTCCCATTTTTATGATCTCTTTGGGAGAGATTTTCTTTCTTTTAAATAAATATATACTTACAGATACAAAGTAATAATTTTACCTTTTATGCTATTAGAAAGCACAGCATTGTACCTTTCGGAATGTGGTGGAGAAGAGGTTCTTTTATTTAAGAAGATAAATATTTTATATGTGTGTGTATATATGTGTATATATACAAACATATATATATGTATATAATATGTATATGTGTGTACACCACTATAATCTTCCATTACAACTAGCCTCTCTTTCATCACTCTTCCTTCATCCTCTCTTCCCCTTATCCAGCTCTGGCTTCTTTATCAAATTTACCAGCTTCTTTAGCAATCATTCTTTCCCAACTAGTCTTTCCCAGACTAACAGTCAGTTTTTCTCCCAGCCATCACTTATTGAATATTTCTACCCCCCAACCCAGAGCTAATCAAGTGGATATTTCCTTCTTTTTTCTTTCATGTACTTTTACTTTTTTTGGTTGATTCTGATTAATGAAAATAAAAATTTTTAAATGAACATTTTATAAGGTATTTTAAATAAAAACAAATTGCATTCTTGAGAATTTTGAAAAAAACAAAGTATCTCCCAACAACACCATCTCTTGGTCTCTAAGCCCTTTTTGGGAAGAAGTTGTCTGAATTATCTAAGAGGAAAGGAAGTCTTTCAACTGAGAGGTGGTTAAGGTATTTTTCTACAGTGTATAGAGTCCTCTGAGGGGGAAAAGACTTTGAGACCAAGGCACTTCTTCACTGTAAAAGGAATAAGCAAGGTCTAAAGCGTATAAAGCAGGAATACATTGAAAGGCAGTCATTTCTTACCAGGTAAGTCTTCTTGGAATTAGGATCCAAGAATTGCTCAACCAGCTTTCCCCTTCCTAGGGTGGTGCTGATTCATCACAGATGTGGGTTCTGGAAAGTTGGACACATGATCTACACAGCACATGATGCAGTTGTTAGTTAGCAGGGGCAACCTCTTGTTCTGAGATGGAAGAATGCAATTTTGCCAGTTAGTGGTAGGTTGAAGGCCATTTGGCTTAAATAGTTGCTTCAAGTGGCACAAAGAGCCCATTTGGACAAGAAAAGTTATCTTCTCCTTAGGGCAATCATACAGTTCTGTGCCCAACACAACATGATATTACCATCTCAGTGCCCAGATTGGCAATTGATCTACTCTTTCAACCTCTGTCATTTTTGGTTCAAAGACAAAGATGACAATTATTATTCATCAAAATGAGAATTAGCTCAACCAACAACTACTTCGTTAAGAACCTCACTTTTAACAATGTCTAATAATAAATCACATATATTGCAGTCATGCAGGGGGAAAAAATGTAGCCAGAAAGGAGAAGAACAGAGCTCAGGATAATTATAGGATGATGACATATACAAACAGAGATAGAATGCTGGGAACAGAAAAGATGGTTGCAACTTTCAGTAAAATTATCTCCAGGAAGACAGAACAGAGCAATAAAGATATATTTCCCAGAGTACCATTGGGCTAGTTTAGCTTGGGGGTGTTTTGGAACTCTTAGTTAAGCATAAAAATAGAGAGTTTCTAAGCCTATCAGCCCTCAAAAAAAAGAGAATTCTGGGGAAAAACAGAACTAAGTAATGATGACAAATGTCTTCCAGATTCGCCTCTAAGACAGAGAAAGAAATGAAGCACAAATGACCTCACCCCAAGCAAAATGCAGTGAGAAAGAAGGTGGGGGAGGGGGAGACCTTAGATGATACAAGAATGGGAGGGAGATGATATGTAGATATGCTGACCCTTTACTTTTCCATGATAGATAGGTATGTCTCCCTATCATGTGTGCATCTGAGAGAAAACACAGATATCATTGCACTCTTTACTTTTCCACAATAAGAAAGATATCACCCTTTCATACATGGGTGTATATATGAGTGAATGGATGGATATAGGATGTTACAAAACTCCAAGTGTAGTTTTAAGCTATTAAAGCTTAAGACTTTGGGGATAACCTCAAGGTACACACACACACACACACACACACACACACAAACATACATTTACACATGTATACACAGAAATACAAATATACCCATACATGCACATATATAAACTAAGACATATAGATACATAGAAACATGTTATATGTGGGGTTTTTTACTCTCATGTATCTGTATATTCCAGTATTTTTTGCCTTGCAAACAGTTGCTTCTCTACATATGTGAGTCAGATAACTGAACAAAATAGGGTTCATTATAGAGGAGTTGGGTAACTCTTCAAAGACCAGCTAAATTTACTGTAGAAGCAAGATAAAAGGACACCTGTGGGTACCTATTGTAGACTGTGTTCTGCCAAATGTTGATTTGGAAATTGCAATCTGATCTTATATAACATTTCTGGGCCTTTTTCCTTTATACTATTTTAATCCTGAGCAAAGTTTGTTTCCAGGATTGTTAATTACTGCAATATGCCTTCCAGTAATTCAATGACAATTCATAGTCATGTCTGTGGTCAGCCAAGAACAGGTTGCCCCTTTCAAGACAGGGAAACAATAGAAAACTTTAGAAAAGTCCTGCTATCACCTTCCTGAGGCCATTTCTCCAGCCTTTCCCACTGTTCCTATGTATCTCTATCCCCTGCCCCCCATCATTATGGCTGCAGCATGTTTTTTTATTATCAGTTTAGTCAATAGGCTGCTAACATTTTCTAATACTTTACTTGGCCCAATGGATAAAAAAACACACTTAAAATACATATTCTTAATGAGTTTATAATGGAAGTTTAAAGATAGTACATATACCTCAAAAGCAATTATAGAACATGACAAAATGTAAACAACTAAATGAGGATGTGCTGTACAGACTAGTCAAAAGTACTGAAGGATTTCAAATAGTAGAAAGAACATGAGTGAAGTTATTCAGAATGGGTCCTTGGAAAAGGTGAATTTTAAATTTGTCCTGTTAACTCAAAAATTCCTGTAAGTTAAGACAGGTGATCTCATTTTCCAGGGATTCATTAACTGAATGAGCATCAAATCTAGTATACAAATATCAGCATTCATTCATTTGTATTATCAGTGTCCAGGCATAGAAGATGCAGAAATAGCATCTTTCAAGTTTAAGGATATATGATCCATAAATATGAGCACAGAGGCCAAATATAGTTCTACAGCAGAGATTTAGGTTTGCTCAGGTGAAGCTGGTTGTAGAAAACTACATGCTTCTAGAGGCTTCTGTTGGCGTTACAGTCAAATGGATTTTGGTTAAGTGGAAGCTTACTTTGTGGGGGGCAGTCATAGCTCCATGTAAAGAGCATGGTGAAGTTGTGACAGATGAGTGAACACACACCTACCATGGCACATTTTTTTAGGTTATAGTGTAGGCCAATGCACAAATATGACAACTCTTTAACCCAGAACCATGGACAGCTATTTCCAAGTTCTTCCTAACTTTGGTAAAGGAAATCAGCCTCTTAGATCAGGTAGCTTTAGGTCCTCATTTAATGCTGGTAATCTCAAGGCCAACTGCTTTAGTTCTGATGAAGCCAAATAAAAGTCTCATCATCAATGTAGAAGATTTATGATAAGACTGCAAAACTAGAGGACCTTCAGCACTTACTATTCTTTTGCATTTCCCCTCATTCTTATTTATGAGGTAGTGTCACTCCTTGGGCTTTTCTTCCAATGGGATTTGAAATCCAGTGAATTGATTCTGTGTTCAATCAATCAGCAAGCATTAATTAAGTGCTTACTCTCTGTCAAGGAGGAATTCTCTTTTGTCTTGTTGGTCTGTGGACATGGGGGATAAGTGGGAATAAGACAGGAATAAATCCTCTATCTTCCCCAGTCATTGTAGGAAGAGCCTATGATGAAATCTGGCCAGAACTCTACTGACTTAGTGGAGTCAATCTGAGGCTTTCTCTTTCCTTACCATAGGGGGAAGGCATTTTTAGGTATATATATCTACCCAGTTCATACATGCCAGCTGAATTCAAAGAGTTAAACCGTGATGAAAAGCAGAGGGTCAGGTCTGAAACACTTGAAATTTCTCCTGTGACTTTAGAACTCTGATTCATGCAATCATAAACCATGCATAAGTCTAGAGGACTGATGATGAATCATACCACCTACCTCCTGCCAGTAAAGTGACAGACTTAGAATCCAGAATGAGACATGCATTTTTGGATACAGCCAATGTGGGAATTTGTTTTGCCAAACTCTGCATGTTTACTGTGAGGATTTGGATTTTTGTTTTTCTTTCCCATTGTTCCTTTGGGCAGGGCAAAGCAAGCAGTGGGAGTGAGAAAGAAATGCTTGTAAAAATAAATGAATATATGCAATTAAGAAACAATTTCTCCAGTGTGTATATGTATGCACACACAATGGAAATACCTCTAAACCCCATCTTACTATATCCTCTTAAAATTAGAAGTCCAAATGCGTATTGCTCTATTTTAGCACAATCAAGCTCTACCTTGTGTTTGAAGTTTCTAACTTCTCTTCCAGGGTGATGGCATGGTCTCAGGCTGGAGAAGAGTCATCCTTTGCCATCATAAATACTTCTCAGGCTGCACAAAGTCTTTTTATTTATATTAACGAGGTTTTTTTATGTGACTTCTATCCCTTTACTTGTATGCTGGTAACTTAATGATGTTTCCCAGATATAATCCCACAAATATTAAGAACATACTTAATGCAGTCCTTATTTCAGTAGGATTAGCTAGTTCCATTAATATAATAAAGAATTATATTCATATGACATGACAACAATTCATTAGTGATTTATTAATGCAACCTTCACTTTATTATAGTTAATAATATACTGGTTTTTAAACCTTTTCTTATTTTTTCAACTAAGAAGCACTTAATGCATGAGTTATTAAATCATTTCTCACTACAACCTGACTGTGATGCCTCATTATGGAGCAAAGGTGACCTTGCAATCCCAAAGACTATGCCAGTAGGGCACACACTCTTCAAGTCCTACAGAGCTAGAAAGGTCTTTAGTAAGGTACCAAAATGGACTATGTCTGTCATCCAAACACTACTTAGCTGTTTGGATAGGCTCATCACTTGGGGAGTAGACCATCAGAGGGTCTTTTGCTTCATTCACTTATTTTTGCCCTGGCAATGCATGAAGACCACCTTCTAAGATAGGCAAAGGGTTGTGACTCACATTGGTGGATTTTCACAATTCTTTTTTTGGGGGGGGAGACCAAATCTGTGATCTCTTTGGCATAAAGACCTCTCATTGAAGAAGCTCCCTTCATCAATTCAGATCTGCAACTGTTTAATAACATATAATTTTAGACAGTTGCTTGGTGGCACTGAAAGTTTAAAGTACTTGCTGAGGGTCACCTAGTCAATAGATTTTAGGAGCAGGATTTGAATCCAATTTTTTAAAAATTATTTTATTTGTTTTCAGTTTTATACAATCACTTCCATATATGAATCCAATTCTTACTGACTTCAGAACTGGTTCCCAATCTATTATGCCTGCCTACTTCTCTCTGCCGTATGCCAATATGGAAATTTTTTTTGCATATTTGTTGCAATAGTTTTGTTTTTAATTTTTTTCCCATTAGTTGGGGGGAAGGGAAAAAGAAAAAATGCTCAATAACTCAAAAATTAAAATTTAATTCTATTAATGACATTCATTTGTAAACTCTAACATTAACCCTAAAAGGTAAGATGCTAAGTAGCAATAATAATATGAATGTATAGAAGTGGAAATTATGGTAAGTGTTGGAAAAAATAGCTATTGTAAAAAGAACCCTAGAATAATCCTACCTCAAAATCATTTATACACATTAGGCATTTTAAATGTGGTAGGGAAAGGGGAAGGGAACCTAAAAATATGCTGAAACAATTAAAAGAAAAAAGTTTAAGTGGAGAGGAGATCAAGATGAAAAAACGATTCTGGCAAAAGTCATGGTGTGTGTGTGTGTGTGTGTGTGTGTGTGTGTAAAATACTGTGTCCCAAAAATCTTGGTGCAGTTTTAAGTTTTTAATAACCAATAAAGCTTAGTTTAAATAATAGCTTTAATAATTATTAAAGCTTAACACAATACCAATAATAGTTTTAATAATTATTAAAGCTTAACACTGTACCAATAATAGCTTTAATAAATATTAAAGCTTAAAACTGCTCCTAGGGACACCCTGCATATGCCTAATACTTAAGTTATATGTAATAAAATGGGAAATAACAAATCTCATAAAATGAAAAAGCAGCAAAGACACCAAAGATGAAAATCCGTGAAATTCAGGTTTTAGCAATAAGATAGACAAAGAAGCTGCCATGGGTATTTCCAGTCTAATTTCTAGGGAGAAACTAATTGATTACCAATTTATAAGAATAAATTTGGCTAATAATTTCCTCTTTCCCAATGGTGTGCCTGTATATTTTCCCCCCAGGGAGTTTCCCTCTAACCCATCAGACTAATCATTGGTATGGAGAGATGTGATTACAGTCATTATTTCTCTGTCTAGATAGGCAGCAATGTTGAAGAAATAACATGTTTGAGTTTCAAGCTTCTAATCATGTTTGTTTTCTCTTCCCTTCACAATACCCCCAGGCTTAGAACTCAAATGAAAAAGCTATGTAATTGGATTCTTGTAGCACAGACATGTTTTCTTGTATCTCCTCAGAGAGATTTACTAGAAATTGCCCCAGAAAAACAGAAGAGAGATAGGAAGATTAAAAGGATAAAATGATGATAGAAGTTGACATTTCCGATGTATTGTTCTTATAGTTAAATGAAGACTCTGGATTGAGTGTGTCCTATTATCCTGGACTCCCCAACCTAACAGGGTACTATGTTTCTTTTTGAAAGGGTATGCTAGTTTCGTTTTAGACAGGGAAGCATAAAGATATTTCACTTCCACATAAGGGGGGGGCCTATTTTCTACTAGTGTTTAAAAAGAATTACAGAATATCCTCAGCTTATAAAATATATTTGTTTGAAAAGTTTATTTGAAAATTAGTTGTGCAGAAGTGGGAACACTTTTTCCCATAGAAGAAATCTCATAAATTGTGGTTATAAGTCTCATGCCAATCTCCAGCTTCTAATTATCAGGAAGAGTCAGCCCCAATTCACATTTGTAATAATCAAAATGTACATGTAGCAGCCGAGGGATGATAAAGTGAACTTCAAAGGACTTGAGTTCAAATTCCTGGTTGGCTACCTACTGTGCATCGATGTCATTTGGTAAGTCATTTACTTCTTGGTAAGGCAGTTACTTCTCTGGGTCTCCATTTCCTCATATATAAAATGGGGAGGTTAGGATTGATGATCTTTAAAGTCCCTTTTTTATTTACTCTATATCTATGATCTCATGATGCTAAGGATCATTAAAGTCAATTTGCCTCTCCTATACCTACATATTATATATATATAATATGTATGTGTGAATATATGTATATGCACATATATACATACATATGCACATATATACATACCTTTTCTCCACTCACACAATCACCATCCTAGCTCAGGTTCTCATCACCTTTCCCACAGATTATTCAAGTAGCCTTCTTTATTTACTTATTTATTTTTGAGGCAATCAGCAATTAGGGTTAAGTGACTTGCGTAGGGTTACACAATATCTGAGGGTGGATTTGAACTCAGGTCTTCCTGACTCCAGGGCCAGTGCTCTATCCACTGCACCACCTAGATGCCCCTTGAAGTAGTTTTCTAATTACGTTCCCCGCCTCGAGTCTCTCTGTGTACAGTTGTCATAATGATTTTTTCCAAAGCAAAGGTCTGACTATGTTACCTTTTGATCAATAAATCCCAGTGTCTTCCTGCCACAACATGAATAAAATATAAACCCCCTTATTTGGCATTTAAAGCTTTTTCTATTTCTTTTTCAGTTTCCTTACAATTTACTTCCCTCCACCCACTCTAGAGTCTAAAGAGTCTAGAATATTCACTGTTCCTCACACACAGAATGCCTTTGTCTCTGTCAGGCTGTCTCCCAGGCCTGAAAAGCTCCCTCCTCATCTCCGTCTTTTAGAATTTCTGACTTCCTTTAAGACTTATCTCAAGCACTACCTTCCTTAGTAAGCCTTCCCTAAGACCCCCAGATGATAGAGCTTTTTCTTCCAAGGCTATCTTTCATTTACTCTGTTATGTATCTTGTATGTACCCAAGGTAGTAGCAACACCTGTTTCATAAGCAAGCTGGGTTGGTCCTTTAAGGGGACTCTGGGGCCATTTTGTTCCTTTTCTCCCTGAGATATAAAGGACCCAGTCCAAGAAGGGCTGAAGTATGTAGCTTCATGTCTTGCTTCTCTCAGGAATGCATTTCTACCTATTTCTGGTGTTGGTTTTCTAGGAGAAGCTAAGTAGTATTCTCTTAACATTGTATCCTTTTCAACTGATTCCTTTAATTCTTAATAAAACTTATCTTAATTTTTTTTATGCTCTGAGTGTTTTTTCCATTTTAAGCTTTGAACCTGCATTAGGCTTTGCATATAATAGAACTTATATAGGTTCATGTTGTTTCCTCCATTAGAATTTAAGGTTGTTAAGAGCATGGATTGTTTTTACTTTTCCTTTAACACTTGAGTAGGATACCTGTACTTGTACCTATCACATGGGTGTGTGAACTCCTCCTTGTCTGGGCAGGCTCATTCATTCCAAACTGCCCTCAGGTAGGTCTAGATTCTCCAAGAAGGATCAATGTCCCATGGTTATATTCTATAAGGGTAATAGAGATAACCCAGATGGGGAGCAATAGACTCCTCCTATTTAACACATTCCCTCTCAAGCCCCAGTCTGTGTGCTTCCATTTATACAAACCAGCCACTCACAATGATAACACCTTTTTGGTTCTTAAATATGAACATTTACTTTGTTAAAAAAAAAGCGCAAAAGGTACAGAATAACAAAACAAATGCAGGAATAATAAATACATTGCAACCCAATAACCTGGGACAAACTTTCTGACCAATGCACTCAGTATCTATAGGGGAGAGTGGGCACATACAGAAACCTGAAAGGGAAGCAAACGAAGGAGAAAATCTAGAACAATTCACAACTCTGGACCATAGACTTTGGTATATTGTCCCATTTAGAAACATCTGCTAACTGCTTGTCTGCTGGTCCTTACCACTCTCCAGTCAGGCAAATTCTTTTCCATTTTAAAAAAAGTTTTCTTGAGATAAAACAATTAAGCAAAGCCACCAACAAAATACATACAACATGTAACAACTGTGGTAGTCCCTGCATGTCTCTACTTTTAAAGTGATTTTCAATGAACTGCAACTGCTACTCTCTCCCTTTCACCCTTACCCTACTGAAAAAAAGAGAAAATTTAAAAAAAAAATCATTTAACCAATATGAATAGTTAAGCAAAACAACTTCTTCGGCTGAATACAAAAATACATAGTTCTCATTCAATACCTCAAATCTATAACTTCTCTGTGAGGGGGTGGGTAGAATGTTTGAGCATCTGTCCTCTAAGATCTTGGATAATCATTATATTTATCATAGCTCTTAGATCTTTCAAAGTTATTTTAAATGTTGTTATTATATGTTTAAAATATTGTTATGGTATGTAAATTATTCTGATGCCACTAATTTCACTCTTTATCAATTTGCAATTCTTCAAAATTGTTCATTTTTATAATATTACTTTTAATATACAATATTAGATTGACATAGTATTTTGATTAAACATTTAATATATAATATTACTTTTAATTAATACAGTGTAACTTTTTCTTTTGGTTCTTGCTCATTTCCCTCTGTCGGTTTGCAGAAGTCTTTCTATATTTCTTTGAAATCATCTATTTCTTCCTTTCTTATGGTTCAATAGTGTCCCATCACAGTCATATACATTCATATATAGTTTATTCAGCCATTCCTCAACTGACATGCATCTCTTTTTTACTTTTTAATTTTTTGGTGCTACAGAAAGAGTTGCTATAAATATTTTGTACACATAAGACCTTTCCTTTTCTCTTTTATTACTTTGGGAATAGGCCTAACAGTGCTAAAACGGAGTCAGAGGACACACACTGTTTAGTAACGTTTTTGTGTGTAATTATAAATTGCTTTTCAAAAATGCCTGCTCTTTCACAAGTCCAGCCATAGTGCATCAATACGCCTATTTTCACATAGCTCCTCCAACATTTATCTTTTTCTTTTTTGGTCATCTTTTCCACTCTGATTTGAGGCAGAAATCTTGAAATTCCTTTAACTTACATTTCTCTAATTAGTGATTTGGAGAATTTCTTTTTCATATGACTGTAGATGGTCTGAGTTTTTTCCCTTGAGAACCATTTATTCATATTCTTGGATCATATATGAGTGAGGAATAGCTCCTATTATTATAAATTTAAATAAGTTCTTTATATATCCTAGAATTGAGACTTTTATCAGAGAAACATGCTGCAAAGATTTTTTCCAATTAATTATTTTGTTTTTTAAAAAACTAGTTTTATCGGATTTGTTTGTGCAAAACTTTTAAAAATTTTATGTAATCAGTTATCTATTTTATCTTATGTGATCCTTCCTATCCCTTTTCTGATCATTCTAACCTTTCCATTCTCAAACCAATCATTTAAAAGCATTGTCTTTCTTTTCGTTTGTCCTTAACATAATGCCTGGCAATATTAAGTGCTTAATAAAATTTTCCTTCCTTCTTTAAATCCTCTCTCCCTCCCTCTCTTCAATCCTTCCTTCCTAGCACTTTCACCGTTCTTAAGAGGGCATTGAAAAAAATGTCACTATTGAATTGGCTAGCCATTTTCTTTAATCTAGAGAATTGCAAAGCTCATAGAACTGCTTTTCTCTGGGTACTGGTTACAAGCCTCATCCATTATTCACTCTCAGGAGGTTGCATTATCCAACCAGCTTTTCTGTAAGGGAATTGCCAACCCCCAGCCTCTTGGACGGCATTCACTGGTCACGACTCAGGTAAACTGAGGGGAGACTCAGGAAGGAACAAGATGGCGCTGGGAGGAAGGGTTCCACCCCTGTTTTGCTCAAGGCTATTTTCCCAGGCTTTGGAGAACAAAGAAGGCCTAAGATGTTTTTCTTTCTAGGGGCTACATGTCGGCCCTGGGCAGTCCTGGTCAAAGGCATATTACTTCCTTATAGGGGCAAACTGATTGCTGATAGGTCCACTTAGGGCTCTAGTGTCAGTAAAGAGATAAAAGCACCGCTCACTGCTTCAATAAACGGAGTTCTTCACTATCTTGTCTTCCGCCTCCGTCATTGCTTACAGCTCACTCCACCAAGGTCTGCAGGCTGCTGGTCAGATAAGGCCTGTGGGCCTGACAGATCCCTAACACTTTTCCTTTAAAGGAAATCTACTGCAGAAATGTTGTCCCTTCTAGTTTTAATTCAGCCATTGTTTCTGTTTTGACCAGAAACCTTTCCCTCCGGGGTTGATTTTTTTTTTAAAAAATTAGGTAAAAAGAGGGCCACTCTTTGCCTCATTTCTTACCTAGCCTTAATCACTGAATGGGCATTACCTCAGTCAGACTGACACTTTGGACAGACCTTAACCTAAGAAGGCCAACATCTTCCACTACATCTGGGGCTATCTCCAGGCATCCTGATCTCTATCTTGCCACTGGATCCAGATGACTCTGGAGGAGAAAGTGAGGCTGGTGACTTTGCACTGCCCTCCCTCACTTAAATCCAATTTCATGTGCAAGTCACTTCCTGATGCCTGGTACTCTTCCAGAAAGCATAAACAACCACAAATCCTCAAACCTCTGAAAGGCGTAGGTAGTAAAGAGGAACAGGAACTTCAGGGAGGTCTCACCTCTGTTAAACTCTAGGTGGCACTAAAGAACTGTAGCTAGAACTAAAGCTCTCCCAGAAAGATTAAATGTTTCTTCAACCAATCAGAAACTAACAGCCAAAGGCATATGGAACATGGCGTGCGTATCTAAAAAAGAGCATCAAATACTGATATGTGATGTTTGCTGTATGGATATAATTGTAGCCCAACACTGCTCTTGAGAGATGAACATGAAGGAGCAAGCGTTCAGCCACAATCCTTTTTTGCTCCCTCCAGTGAAAGTGAAAATCAGAGTATCCTTTGGAGATGGGATGAGTCAGGTCTCAGATCAACCATCTCTCTATCCAGGCCACAATTGGGCAAACATTTTATATTTGATGGCTATCTATCAATTATCTCCTTTTAAGCCAAAGTTTCCGTATCTAGATATGTAGAACTGTTTATGTTAAGTAGAACTGTTTCTACATAAGAAAGAGAAGTTAACATGAGGACATTTATCAGGATTACTCAGGCCCCCTAGACATTCATCTAAATAGGGTTTTTAACCTAGGGTCTATAGAGCCACAAGCGGTTCAAGACTAGATTTCAGGGGATTATGAATTTGGATAGGAAAAAAAATCACATCTTTGTTTCAACATACTTGGTTTCCTTTGCAATGCTATGTATTTTATTTCATGTGCTTAAAAACATTATTCTGAGAAGGGGTCCATAGACTTCACCAGATTGTCCAGAGGGTCTATGACACACACACAAAGGTTAAGATTCCCTGAATAAGAGAGCCAGTTAAGAGCAGGCCAAGTGTTTTAGGCTTAATGATTTAAATAGCGTTTTTTTTTAGCCAGCCTCCTTACTTTGTTACCTGAGAAAGGCTTTCTTCTCTTTGGAAGAATTTTTACAATGCAGTTCCCTACTATCAGATTATGATATCAGATTTTGCTGTATCAAGCGCAGTCTCTGAAGAGGCACGGAAGATTTCAATAATTTTTTATTTATGTTGGCCATATATAGAGAAGTTACATGTGCAGAATTTATTCAACACAGCATCTCGTATTTCCTTGCATATTTTACTACTTAGGTTTCTACCTCTGGCATAGGAAGGAAATCAAGAAGAAAAAATGTTTTCCCAGAATAATTTACTTTCCCCTACCATCACTACTCCCCAACTCCTGGAAACTGCCAGCAGGGGATTAGCTAAACCAAATAATGCTCCTTCCTTGCCAGGACAGACAAAAGAATTCAAATTAAAGGCTTCTTGACAGTAACTAGAGGAGAAGAGGGTGAAAGCTAGCTAGCGCCCACTCCTCTCTCCCTCTCCCCACCAGCAGCTGCTTCTCATCCCACTCGTTGATCTTCTGGGCCACCATTGGGCAAAGATGTATGTTTGATAGGCCCTCCAGCAACATTCTGACAACCCTAGGTAGGATTTGCAGCAGTGTCAACTTTCTCAAATAGGAGACAAAGCAATGTAATAGGTCATGAATGCCTGGACTTAGCTCCAGCCTTGGACAAATATTATGATCCTGGACAAGTCACTTAATACCTTAGTGCCCCCAGGCAACTCTTTAAGATGAAAGTTCTTCGCAATTGCCTCCAAAAAAACCCTCAACCAACCAATGGCAACAAACCAAAAAAGATGAAAGTTTTTAGCTTTTTTGTGTGTTCATGGACCCCTTGGGGAAGGCCTAGGAATCCTTTCCCAGAATGATGTTTTTAAATGCATAAAATATATAGGATTGTAAATGAAATTAGTTATAGAGATATTTTTTCTCCTCATTCAAGTCCTTAGAACCCATGAAATGTATCCACAGACACCGTGGAGATCCATGAACTTCAAGTTAAGAATACTTACTCAAAGACGATAAGTTACAGAGAAGGTGCTGACCTTTAGTATTGATAGAGGACATTTCTTCAGCTGGAATAAAATCACAGCTCCACTTACTATTTTTATATCACACGTATGACCTCATAATAATAATAGCTAAAATTTATATGACACTTTAAGGTTTGCAAAGTCTTCACATATGTTACCCCATTTGATCCTTACAACCATCCTGATAAACAGGCGCTTTTATTATCTCCATTTTCCACAAGAGGAAACTGAGGCTAAGAGGTTAAGTGACTTGCCCAGGGTCACACAGCAAGTGTCTGAACTCTTTCTGATCTAGATCCAATGCTTTATCTGCTGCACCACCAAGATGGCTTTATGCAGCGGATGTCCCCCACTACCCTTTCCTAGAATAGGACCTGAAGGAACTCATATATACTGCATAAGACAAGATAGCATTTGAGTGGCTAGCTTTCTTCCATCTTCTCTCAGCAGGAGGGAAGGAGAGCTGCAGCCCCAGAATCAAGTCTATTGCCTGATTGCTTTAGGCAGTCTCTCCAAGAGTGGGAACCATTCAATTAGTCGACAAGCATTTTACTGAGCACTTACTATGTGCCAGGCTTTGTGCTAAGCCCTAGAGGTACAAAAAAAGGGCATCAAGATGCTGATGGAGCAATACACATGATCTGGCCCAAACCTATTATTTTCTATCACCATTTTTCTATGTATGAGACCCAGAGCAGCCTCATTTACTGTAGACTCTCTTCCTGATTCCAATTCTGTCCTCTCTCTAGCCAAGCACTCAAGGTGCCCACCCTCAGTATAAATGCCAGCCCTGGGCCCACAGTGCCCCTTTTTAGTGTTTCCTGGCTGGTCGCTCAGACTCTGAAAACACCACTAGCTCTACGACTATATTTAAACACCCTTAACAAGGTCCTTGAAGTTGTGACCCCAGTAACTTCCCTCAAATGGTTACTTCTTCTCCTTCTCTTAGCCTCAGCATTCCCAGGTCCTGAAACTTGGCTTTAAAAGCCCCAACCAAGTCAGGAATTTAAGAAGAAAAAAAAAAAAAAAAAAGCAAAACCAAACCAAATCCTAAGTTATAATAAACACTACATTTCAATAGCCTGAAAAATATACACTAGAACCTCAGTTTACGAATTTTAATTCATTCCAAGATTCTGTTTATCATGTGATTTGTTCGGAATGCAAAGCGAATTCTTCCATAGGAAATAATGTAAAGTTGGATGATTTGTATCACATCCCCAAAAATATTAATATAAAAATAATTATTTATAATTTTAAGCAAGATTTTTGTCCTTAATGTGCCTGAAATACAATAGCAATGATTCGTACACAACATAAACTGAAAATAAAATAAATGAACCTGCACTTTACCTTTAAGAAGAGTCTTGACTGGTGTGAGGGAGATGAGTGGGAGGAGAAGGAGAAAGGGTTATTGCTTGGAAGGGGAATCTTCTTTGAGAACATCAGGAATTTCAAAGTCAGGAGTGTTCTCTCTTATGCTACTTTCACTAAAAGTTTTTTAGAATCACTTTCATGTTTTGACTCACTGTGTTTTTTTTTCCTTTACATTCACTTCTGACTAGGAATCTATCTAATGACCCTTGCTTTTGGTGTTGGTTTTTTTTAAATTAATTTGTTTGTTTTCAATTTTCAACAATCACTTCCATAAGTTTTAAATTTTCTCCCTCTCCTTCCGCCTTCCCTCTCTGAGACAGCATGCAATCTTATATGGGCTCAAATAAAAACCATTGCCCTAGTTGGATATCATCCCTTTGAGAGTCGTTCATGATGTTTGTACTGAGAATTTTTGTTCCTCCTGCAAGACAAATTTTGCGAAAAATTTTTCTTCGTCCAGTGGAGCATACGAAAACCAGGTAACTCTATCCACTCCTAGCTGTTATTGTGAAGAAAGCGGAATTTGTAAACCCTAAAGTGATATGTAAATGCTATTAATATTTATTAAGCACCTATTATGGGTGATACTTGGTGTTAGCTCTTGGATGTTGGAGTTAAGCTACCCGATTGTTTCACCATTGTCTTCAGAACCAGAAATTGAAACAAACACCAGAATAACCTTTGTAGGTCACAGTCATCTTTCTTAATCCATCCCTTTATGTAATCCCCTGGTTTTAGAGAGAAAAAAATGGTGCAGAGAATATAAAAATAGGACAGCTCTAAAATTTGCCTGGTGAGGCTCATCCCTCCTCTTACAGCAGATTTCTGTGTTTATGGCCCCTTTGCTTTTTCAGGAGAATAAATTCCAGTAAAATGACCCCTACTGCTACAATTCCCCAAAAGTGGTCTATTAATTTCCTTGACTTCTATGCTGTCAATTGTCGTTTGGCAAAGACCAGTGTCTCCTCCTGGAACAATCCTTCTCTAATAACTGCCCCAGATACTTTACCTCATAAAGAGCAGGTGCATAAATGACAAAATCACCACCAAGATTACAGAAATTGGGTAAACAGGAAGATCAGAGAGGTTAAGACTTGAACTGGTCAAGAGAATGAGCAGATGTAGCAAAACAAAGTGTTTAGAGAGAAACAAAACAAACTAGGGTCTAGTGGAGAGGGCAAGGGAGTTGGGGTCAGGAGATGTGGGTTCAAACTTAAAGACTGTGTGATTCTGAACAAGTCACCTTGCCGCTGTGGCAGTTATTTTCTTCATGTGTAAAATGAGAGAGCTGATCTCAGCCTCTAAGGTCCTTTCCAACTCTAAATCTTTGAGTCTATGATTTTATGAATGTCTGCAAGCTACCATGGATGCCCACATAAATGGTAAAAAATCACCCTGAGAATCATACTGAGGCTGAAACCCGTTGTGTCGCCAGTGACGTTGGTATATAGAGGCTGCAGTAAATCATCAGTGAGGGTCTGTGTGCTGTCTGTGATGTAAAAGTCTCTATTTAGACTATTTAAGAAAGAGGCAGGTTATATAGCAAGAGTATGGGATCTCCCTGAGTTTTGTACTGGTATCCATGAAATAAAATGAGGAAACCCTTCAAGTTATTGAATGGATCCTCTGGAGATTACCAAAAAGATACAGAAAATAACTGCAGAGTATAAGTAGGCTAAATCGACACTTATGTAGGGAATACCCACCCTAAGTAGATCACAAGATCACTGAAATATTTAAGCCTTGACCTTGGGTTGACTCTGTTAGCACAACCTACCTTTGTCAAGTCCCTCTGTCATGGATCAGAAAAAGAGGGATTAACAGGTGAAACAAGGGTGACCAGAATTGGCCAATGAGAGTTGAGTGCTGATGAACATGTATGATATGACCTGATTAAGGCAATCCCCATATGGATTTGAGCATGTGCAGGTATCATTTCCGGTTGGCTCATCAGGAGAAGAGATGCAGCCCTCTAGTTGATGAGGAAAGGAAGCTTTCTCACGGGCTGCTGAGATTGTTGTTTTCATTGTTGTTCAGCTGTGCTTGGCTCTTTGTGACCCCATTTGGGGTTTTCTTGGCAAAGATACTGGAGCGATTTGCTAGTTCCTTCTCCAGTTCATTTTACAGGTGAGGAAACTGAGGCAATAGAGCTAAGTGACTTACCCTGGACCACACAGCTAGTAAGTGTCTGAGGTCAGATTTGTACTCATGAAGAGGAGTGTTCCTGGCTTCGGACACAGTGCTCTATCCACAGAGCAATCTAGTTGCCCTGACTGCAGAAATACAGCTGGGCATATATTTAGAAGGCACTAATAGACCAAGGTGTTTCTTTTTCCTCCCTGGTTGTGATTGAGGGAAGACATACTCTAAGATGGATAGAGAGAGATACTTCAGGCCAGGTTCGTAGCAAGTGGCTGTGAATACAAGTCTCTCTTCTTGCCTTTTTGTATTCTTTCTTCCTTTGCTCTTAGATTAAAAGCATATAGAACTAGGTTGCAACCTTGTGAGCTCAGACCAGGAAAGCAAGCAAACCAGAAGTTTGAGAGGAAAGATGAAATGCCTTGACTAGTTAGTGATTTCTGAATGTACATCTTGTTCTATTCAGCAATCAATCAGAAGGTTCCTCTTCTTTAAATTGACCAGAAATCATACCTTTGCATGCTCAAGTCCATGAGCAGAGCAGAGCAAACTGAACATGTTCTTAAGGAATGGGCTCTTCTTGACGGATCCCAGTCATCTCCATTCCCCAGAGTTCTGAGATGGGGGTAATAGAGGGTTAGTATGGATATCTGTGATGGGGAGATAGAGAAGTAAGAGCATAGAAAGCTAGTGTTGAATGCAGCCATCAGAAAAGCTATCTGACCCTGACCGCATGGTTGGAACAGGTTTAAACCAGTCAGAGACAGTCTTGTGGTTTTTTGTTTTTGTTTTTTTTTGGAAACTCCCTGTTGCTGTGCTTGGAGTCCAATACACTGACCAGATACCACCACTCTCCAAGTCTTCCCAGCATTTTCATGTGATTTTTGGTTATTTTGAAAAGCAACTTGTGTAACACTTCAAGAGGCTATGTCTTCCATGAGACTCTTTCCCTGTGGAAGTGTATTTAAACCCTGGCCCCTTCTACCTCTCCAAGGCACTCTAGTACTTTGGTGCTTCCTGGGCAATCCCCTTGCCTTGATTAAGATCCTTGTTACTTTGGCAGTTTTCTTTATTTCAGGTTAACAAACCTAAAGGAACTTGTACAAATATAAACCAACCTCAAGTGACAAGAACACCAGGAGCCAAACCAAATCGAACAAATGTCGAAAGATACAGGACAGAATCCAGAAGTAAAAAAAAAATCACAAAATAGTTTGAAGCGCACAAAACTCAGGGGATCGGAGCCAAGATGGTGGAGTATAGCTCCGAACCCGCAGCCCATATATTTCCTGCAAGAAGAACTCCCCACAAATTCTGGAGCACTGCAAGGCACACAGAAACACAGTGGAAAAGATTTCCGTTCCAGAGAGCCCTGGAGAGCTGTCCCCAGGGGTTCATCGCACTCCGGACAGCAGAGTCCACCCCTGTGCTGCGCTGGCCGTGAGGCCCCAGAGGAGCAGATCCGAGCAGGCTTCAGGGATGGAATCTCTGGCGGCCATGAAGGTCCCTCCACCCACAGACGCTACAGGTCAGTGAGAGAGACGTCTGGGCTGGCCGAGAGGGGAGCGGGGTGTCTCCGTGGCTCGGGTCCCTTTGGGAGGCAGAGGCAGAGGCAGCAGCAGAGGCCCAGAACTCCCAGAGCAAGCAGAGGCTCCATTACTGAAGGTCTCTGCATAAACCCCCTGAGGGAACTGAGCCTGGGAGGCAGCCCTGCCCCGACCCAAGCACCAGAACTTAAGCTCACATTGAATAGCAGCCTCGCCTGCCATGGAAAGCCCATTTGAATCTCAGACCCCAAGCACTAGCTGGGCAAATCTAGGT
Organism: Bettongia penicillata ogilbyi; assembly: GCA_023548195.1. Taxonomy (NCBI): domain Eukaryota; kingdom Metazoa; phylum Chordata; class Mammalia; order Diprotodontia; family Potoroidae; genus Bettongia; species Bettongia penicillata. The sequence continues at coordinate 828,974 of JAJHZJ010000864.1, forward strand.
GGGGGTGGACAGGAATCTCAGAAGTCAAGTAACTGGCTGGGAAAATGCCCAGAAGAGGGAAGACAAATAAGACTATAGAAAGCTACTTTGATGGGGTACAGATGTTCCCGCCTTTCAATTCCGATGATGAGGAACTATTCTTACCATCAGGGAAAGATGTGGAGGTTGGAGCCTCTCTATCCCAGACATCCCAGGGGGATGTCCGGTGGGCTCAGGCCATGGAAGAGCTCAAAAAGGATTTTGAAAATCAAGTTAGACAGGTGCAGGAAAAACTGGGAAGAGAAATGAGAGAGATGCAAGAAAAGCATGAAAAACGGGTCAATACCTTGGTAAAGGAGACCCAAAAAAATGCTGAAGAAAATAACACCTTGAAAAATAGGCTAACTCAATTGGAAAAAGAGGTTCAAAAAGCCAATGAGGAGAAGAATGCTTTCAAAAGCAGAAGTAGTCAAATGGAAAAAGAGGTTCAAAAGCTCACTGAAGAGAATAGTTCTCTCAAAATTAGAATGGAACAGATGGAGTCCAATGACTTTCTGAGAAACCAAGAAATCACAAAACAAAACCAAAAGAATGAAAAAATGGAAGAGAATGTGAACTATCTCATTGGAAAAACAACTGACCTGGAAAATAGATCCAGGAGAGACAATTTAAAAATTATGGGACTACCTGAAAGTCATGATCAAAAAAAGAGCCTAGACATCATTTTCCATGAAATTATCAAGGAAAACTGCCCTGAGATTCTACAACCAGAGGGCAAAATAAGTATTGAAGGAATCCATTGATCACTGCCTGAAAGAGATCCAAAAAGAGAAACTCCTAGGAACATTGTGGCCAAATTCCAGAATTCCAAGGTCAAGGAGAAAATCTTGCAAGCAGCTAGAAAGAAACAATTCCAGTATTGTGGAAATACAATCAGGATAACACAAGATCTAGCAGCTTCTACATTAAGGGATCGAAGGGCATGAAATAGGATATTCCAGAAGTCAAAGGACCTAGGACTCAAACCAAGAATCACCTACCCAGCAAAACTGAGTTTAATACTTCAGGGGAAAATATGGTCTTTCAATGAAACAGAGGACTTTCAAGCATTCTTAATGAAAAGACCAGAGCTGAAAAGAAAATTTGACTTTCAAACACAAGAATGAGAAGAAGCATGAAAAAGTAAACAGCAAAGAGAAGTCAGAAGGGACTTACCAAAAGTGAACTGCTTACATTCCTACATGGAAATACAACCTCTGGTTGTAGAATCTCAGGGCAGTTTTCCTTGATAATTTCATGGAAGATGATGTCTAGGCTCTTTTTTTGATCATAACTTTCAGGTAGTCCCATAATTTTTAAATTGTCTCTCCTGGATCTATTTTCCAGGTCAGTTGTTTTTCCCATGAGATATTTCACATTCTCTTCCATTTTTTCATTCTTTTGGTTTTGTTTTGTAACTCTTAAAACTTTTCAGTATCTGGGTAGTTGGTGGGACCGCACACACACATACACACACACACATACACACATGCATGCACACACACATACACACATGCACACACGTACAGAGACAGAGAGCACAGAGTGAATTAAATAGGATGGGACCATATCTTAAAAGAAATTAAGGTAAATGGTGAGAGAGAAATGTAGTGGGAGGAAAGAGGGTGAAATGGAATGGGGTAAATTATATATTTTAGTGGAGGGAAAAAGAGGGAGCTGAGAAAAAAACATGAAGTTTACCCTCATCACATTTGACTAAAGGAAGGAATAAAATGCACACTCATTTTGGTATGAAAACCTATCTTACAATACAGGAAAGTGGGGGAGAAGGAGATAAGCAGGGGTGGGGATGATGGTAGGGAGGGCAAAGGGAGGAGGGAGCAATTTGAAGTCAACACTCTTGGGGAGGGACAGGATCAAAAGACAGAATAGAAACAATGGGGGGCAGGATAGGATGGAGGGAAATACAGTCAGTCTTACACTACATGACTATTATTGAAGTCATTTGCAAAACTACACAGATAGGGCCTATATTGAATTGCCTGCCTTTCCAAAGGGAATGGGTGGGGAGGGAGGGATGGGGAGAATTTGGAACTCAAATTTTAGGAACAACTGTTTAGTATTGTTGTTGCTACTAGGAAATAAGAAATACAGGTAATGGGGACTAGAAAGTCATCTGGCCCTACAGGACAAAAGAGAAGATGGGGATAAGAGAAGGGAGGGATGATAGAAGAGAGGGCAGATTGGTGATAGGGGAAATTAGAATGCTCGGTGTATTGGGGTGGCGGGAGGGGATAAAGGGGGAGAAAATTTGGAACCCAAAATTTTGTGAAAATGAATGTAAAAAGTTAAATAAATAAATTTTTATTAAAAAAAACCCAAAAACTCAGGGGATCCTGAGTAAGAGAAATTGTCAAGTGACAGTCCCAGACCTACAGCTTCCTTTGGAAGAAGAGATAGACATTCATTCTTCCCTTGGGATCCTAAAGAAGCCATCCCACTAGACTCTGGAAATAGAAATTCAAGAATGAAGACAGTGAAGTATCCCTTAGGACAGTAAATACCACTAGCAATACCTCAAGTGTTATGGTTTCATAGACCTTCATCAAAAAACCTTAAAAGCCCTACATTATATAGGGGAGGAGACCAAGGACCTATTGGGTTTAAGTGACTTGTCCAATGCCGTTCTCAGGTAGACTTGAGCATGTGCAGGTGTTGTTTCTGCTCAGCTTATCAAGAGAGGAGGTGGAGCCCTCTATTTGGTGAAGAAGAGAACCTTTCTGATTGACTGCTCAGATGGAACTGGGCATGTATTCAAAGGCACCACGGGTATCACCCAAGGGAGTCTCAAAGCTCAATGCTTGGTGATTGTCCAGTGACTTAAAGCAAACTCTACAGGCAGGGCCAGACAATGGTAATAAACAGGATGATTTTTAGACAATTAGGAAGATCACAGTGAAACACTTAGCAAGGCTATACTTAGGCATTTTTGGGGGGTGAATAGAGGACTTTGCATCACAAACATAAAAGATTTTGCCATCATTTTATTTAGAAGAATCTCTGATATTTATTAAATCTAATAGATCATTTTTGTGTTACAATAAAGGAGGCAGGGTTAGGCACTGAACCTGTGATGCTGTTGGCACAGGGATTTCCCAAATAAGGAAACTCCCCCTACCATTACAGGTCAGTACCCTTTCTGCAACTTAAAAGTCAGGGAGAGATTTGCTTAGAGTGGAGGGGTCAAAAACAGGGACTGAGGGCATAATGACATGCACAACATTCTTAAGTGAGGGCCAAACTAGATTGAAATGTAATTGGGAAGCATTTAACACAATTTTACAAAGAGATAATAAATATAGATAATACTACATTTTAAAACCAATTCAATATGCAGCCTTCAGGGATCTTAATGTATAAATTAGCAGCCTCCTCCCCTTTCCTCTCTCCCTTCCTATTTGAATTTGATACCTCTGACCTAGAGTACAGAGAGGCTAAGAGACCTAATCAGAGTCATATGGTGAGTACGTTATAGAGACAGGATTTAATCCAGGTATTCTAAGGTCAGCTCTCTCTATATTCCACTATGCTGCCTGACCTAAAGTCAGAGGAAAACTATTAGTTCATGATGGCTTATGTGGGTTGTCATGATGTCCCTGAAGAGTATAGCCTTCTAAATACTAAAAGAGATAGATGTGAGCAACCCAGGTACTTGTTTGAGAAAAATGAGAGAAGATGAATATTTTTTATTGCTCTTTCAACCCAGGAAGCTACAAATCTTAACTGTAAATTATATTGTAAAACTCCCATGTAGGATTTTTAAAACATGTGGCCCAGTGATTGTCAACACAAAGCTAAAATTCTTCTTTAAGGGGTTAGAAATTTTCTTGCTTTTCTTTCCTTCTCCTGGGCCAAGAATGAACTCTCAGACAAGAAACAGAGGGACAGGATTAAATTAGAACTGAGAGAAATGACTGGATCAGTTTTAGATGGCTTGTGTATCATCTCATTTTTATTCTTTTGACCTTCTCTGGTTTTCTTTTAAGAAAAGTCAATGTCCCAGATTTGGGGTTAGGGCGAGAAGTGAGAAGCAGAAAAAGGCTGCCAGGGAAAAAATGCCAAAAGCAAAATGTTCAAAGCTTTCCTGGGGGTTTTGTAGCCTTTGGCCCAGATTTTCCCCTAAAATAAGATTGAAGTAAGAGGAAGCATCTCTGGGTTTTCTTTCCTTTCTCGTGAGAAGGAAGAACACAAGCATTTATTAAGTGTGTACTATGTGAGGAACACTTTGTTAATCACTTTATAACTATTATTTTATTTAATTCCCAAAATAAACCTAGGAGATAGATGCTATTATTAACCCATTGTACAGATGAGGAAAATCAGTGAGGCAAGTTAAGTAATTTGCCTAAGGTCACGGTTAATAAATGCATGAAGTTGAATTTGAACTCAAGTCTTGCTACCTCTCACCCAGAGCTCAATTCATTGTGTGCCCTAATTGCTACGGCCTGGCTATACTCATCCATATTTTCTGATTTCCTACTTGACAAGACAGAATGAAAATTTATGGATTGAACCTGGGACCACAAATGGAGGAATTGTCTTTGTATTTGTCCCTACGATGGGTTTCTGGGATAAAGATAGAGTAGGAGATGAGTGAGATCTTAATGTCAAAGTGCCCATGGATTTTTTTCCCCCTTTATTGATTTTTTTTTTCTTCTTTACATAATTGTCACTTCCCAATGACTTGGCCCTTCACCCATAGAGCCCTTCCTAATAATTAAATATAATCAAGGAAAAAAACCCAATACATCAGTCATTCTTACTCAGAGATTGTTGACTTCTGAAGTTCTTACTGATTTCCTGCAATCATTAGAGTTCTAAAGTCTTTCTGTATTTTCTTCAGCAAAGTAAAAAGGGAAGACCAATAACTGGAGTTAGAGGACATGGGTTCAAATCATACCTATGATATTACCCCAGTGACCTTGGGTAAGTTACTTGGATTCCCTAAAAGTCAGTTTCCTTATCCACAAAATGAGCAGTTTGGACAGGATGACCTTTAAAGTCCGTTTCAGCTTGAAATCTATGAACATTTATCATAGTCATCATGGAAATTCAGCTCCAGGTTCTTCTGACTTAACTCTGTTTTAGTTCATACGAGTCTTTCCAGGCTTCTCTGAATCATCGTACTGGTCATCCAGAAAAGCAATCCTACTAGAAAGGAAACCCACCATTCCTGAAACTACAAACACCAATGACAGCTGCTGAATGAAAACTCTGGGAACAGCAGCACACCCAGAAGCCAATGGACTTCTAGCCCACTCTTTCAGCTATTGTACAAGAGAGAAATCCTTGTGTAGATATGATCCGATAACTACCTCTGCAGGTACTACAGCCCCTGCCTCGTAGGAGCCATTGCTGCCACAGACCTAGAAAACAAAGTTTTTATTGCCAAAGTTCTTGGCACTCTCAATGGATTCAGCACCTGGAATTTATAGGTTTCAGTGAAATGATACTCAAGAAGACACATTATCATCTGCTTTTTACTATACCTAAGCGACTGCTAAATTCACTCCTTTGTCTGACTAGCAGCTGAATTCTCCCATTTGTGTTATTTCCATCTATTAAAATATGAATTCCCAAAGAGCAAGGACTCCCATCTTTCTATCTGTATCTCCATCACTTAGCACCGTGCTTTGTAAATGGTCAATGTCTTGTCATTCATTCACTCAATTCTTTTAGCACAGTAATGTCATTATATTTGTGCACTATACTAGGGATGTTTCCAGTTGTTTGCTACCACAAAAACAGAAACAAAAAAGGCTTCTATAAAAGTATGTGTGTATCAGGGTCCTTTGAAATCCTTGAGGTTTATGCTTAGCAGTTTCATGTTGCTTAGTCAAAGGTCTGTGGACTTTCTTGGTGAAAAACAGTTGGGGATCTGAAAATAGATTAAGTGATGAGATGTCCTCATTTTTGTCACCAGAGTCTTATTCTTCATCTTTCAATTTCAGTCGTGTGTGGGTCCTAGAAAAGTCCCAGATATTGAGATTTTGCCAGAGGCAGTTCAATTTTAGCAAAAGAATTCCTCTTGGAAAAGCTTCAAGAAGGAAGAAAGAACTGGAGGAATTTTTTTAAAAAAAAGTGTTGTGTTCTTTCTTTATTTCTCTGTCCTCTCCAGTTTCTGTCCTTTCTGTTTTCTATCTCTCTCTTCACATTTTCTTCTTTTCTACCTCTTCCCTATATCTCACTCCCTGTTTTTTCTCCCCTCTTCCATCATTTTCTAATTTTCTCCTTTCCTTCCTTTTCTTGCCCATTCTGTTTTTCTGAATCTTCAGATCATTAATGTAGAGCTAGAATTTCTTTTTGCCCTTCCTCTGCCCCCAGGCCCAACCTTCTTCTGACTGTTTCACTACCATGTCCCCTCTTTCTTTTTTTCTTCAATCAGTTAATCGATCAATCAATAAACATTTATGAAGAGCTTCCTTTGTGTGAGGCACTATGCTAACTAAGCCTGGGGACTAAAAAACAATAGGCAATAAACCAGACCCTGCCCTGGAGGAGCTCGCATTCTAACAGAGAAGACATTTTGAAAATAATTACGTACATGAAAGATTTTTATTGTTGTTTAGTCATGTGACCCCATTTGGCAAAGATACTGGAGCTTGCCATTGCCTTCTGCAGCTCATTTTACGGATGCAGCAAACAGGGTGAAGTGATTTGTCTAGGGTCACACTGCTAGTAAATATCTGAGGCCAGATTTGAGGAGTCTTCCTGATTTTAGGCCCAGTACTCTATCCACTGCCCTGTGTAGTTGCCCTACATAAAAGATACACATTGTCAGTGCAGTGTCATCTGAGAAGGAAGAACCTGGGGGGAATAGGGGAACCAGAAAAGGCTTACTACAGAAGGTGGGGCAGCTAGGTGGTGCAGTGCATAGAGCACCAGCACAGGAGTCAGGAGGACCTGACTTCAAATCTCACCTCAGACACTTGACTCTCACTAGCTGGGTGACCTTGGACAAATCACTTAAACCCAACTGTCTCATCCTGGGTCATCTCCAGTCATCCTGATGAACATCTCGTCACTGAATTCAGATGACTTTGAAGGAGAAGGGAGGCTGGTGACCTGCACAGCCCTCCCTCACTCAAAACAAAGTCAAATGCAAGTCATGTCATCGTTTCTCTTATGGCATGGTCTTCTTTGACAATGAAGCATGTACACACTGCAGAAGGTGAGATTTAAATGGACTTTTTGAGGAAGCCAGGAAAACTGAGAGGGAGAAAGGGGAATGGGAAGCATTCCAGGCATGGGGACAATTAACTAGGAGACAGAGGGCCACGTGTGCAAAATAGCAAGAAATCAAAAGTTGGGAGGAGCCAAGATGGCGGAGTAGAAAGACTCACATATGCTATCTCTGAATCCACAGCCCATAAATTGCCTGTAAAAAGAACTCCCCACAAGTTCTGGGGCACTGCAAGCCACGCAGAAACACAGTGGAAGAGATTTCCATTCCAGAGAGCCCTGAAAAACCAACTCCAAAGGTCTGTTGCACACTGGAAAGCAGAGCCCACCCCTGCCCAGCCCTGCCCGAGCGGCCCCAGAGGAGCAGATCCAAGCAGGCTTCAGGGACAGACTCTCTGGCGGCCGCGAAGGTCCCTCCACCCACAGACGCTACAGGTCAGTGAGAGAGACTCCATTACCGAAGGTCTCTGCATAACCCCCCTGAGAGAACTGAGCCTGGGAGGCAGCCCCCACCCAAGCACCAGAACTTAAGCTCACATTGAATAGCAGCCATACCCGCCCCTGAAATCCCTGAGTCTGGGGAGCAGCATTTGAATCTCAGACCCCAAGCACTACCTGGGCAGATCTAGGTGGGAGTGGAGAGGAATCTCAGAAGTCAAGTAACTGGCTGGGAAAATGCCCAGAAAAGGGAAGACAAATAAGACCATAGAAGGCTACTTTCTTGGGGAACAGATGTTCCCGCCTTTCATTTCTGATGACGAGGAACAATTCTTACCATCAAGGAAAGATGTGGAGGTCGGGGCCTCTGTATCCCAGATATCCAAGGTGGATATCCGGTGGGCTCAGGCCATGGAAGACCTCAAAAAGGATTTTGAAAATCAAGTTAGACAGGTGGAGGAAAAACTGGGAAGAGAAATGAGAGAGATGCAAGAAAAGCATGAAAAGCAGGTCAATACCGTGCTAAAGGAGACCAAAAAAAATGCTGAAGAAAATAACACCTTGAAAAATAGGCTCACTCAATTGGCAAAAGAGGTTCAAAAAGCCATTGAGGAGAAGAATGCTTTCAAAAACAGAATTAGCCAAATGGAAAAAGAGTTTCAAAAGCTCACTGAAGAGAATAGTTCTCTCAAAATTAGACTGGAACAGACTTTCTGAGAAAACAAGAAATCACAAAACCAAACCAAAAGAATGTTGGAAGATAATGTGAAATATCTCATGGGAAAAACAACTGACCTGGAAAATAGATCCAGGAGAGACAATTTAAAAATTATGGGACTACCTGAAACTCATGATCAAAAAAAGAGCCTAGACATCATCTTCCATGAAATTATCAAGGAAAACTGCCCTGAGATTCTACAACCAGAGGGCAAAATAAGTATTGAAGGAATCCATTGATCACTGCCTGAAAGAGATCCAAAAAGAGAAACTCCTAGAAACATTGTGGCCAAATTCCAGAATTCCAAGGTCAAGGAGAAAATATTGCAAGCAGCTAGAAAGAAACAATTCCAGTATTGTGGAAATACAATCAGGATAACACAAGATCTAGCAGCTTCTACATTAAGGGATTGAAGGGCGTGGAATAGGATATTCCAGAAGTCAAAGAAACTAGGACTCAAACCAAGAATCACCTACCCAGCAAAACTGAGTATAATACTTCAGGGGAAAATGTGGTCTTTCAATGAAACAGAGGACTTTCAAGCATTCTTGATGAAAAGACCAGAGCTGAAAAGAAAATTTGACTTTCAAACACAAGAATGAGAAGAAGCATGAAAAAGTAAACAGCAAAGAGAAGTCATAAGGGACTTACCAAAAGTGAACTGTTTACATTCCTACATGGAAAGACAATATTTGTAACTCTTAAAACTTTTCAGTATCTGGGTAGTTGGTGGGACCACACACACACATACACACACACGTACACACGTGCACACACATGTACACATGTGCACGTGTGCACACATACACACATGTACGTACATACAGAGACAGAAAGCACAGAGTGAATTGAATAGGATGGGACCACATCTTAAAAGAAATTAAGGTAAACGGTGAGAGAGAAATGTAGTGGGAGGAGAGAGGGTGAAATGGAATGGGGTAAATTATATCTCATTCAAGAGGCAAGCAGGAGAACTTTTAGTGGAGGGAAAAAGGGGAGAGCTGAGAAAAATCATGAAGTTTACCCTCATCACATTTGACTAAAGGAAGGAATAAAATGCACACTCATTTTGGTATGAAAACCTATCTTACAATACAGGAAAGTGGGGGAGAAGGAGATAAGCAGGGTGGGGGGGGGGAATGATGGAAGGGAGGGCCATGGGAGGAGCGAGCAATTTGAATTCAACACTCTTGGGGATGGACAGGATCAAAAGAGAGAATAGAAGCAATGCGGGGCAGGATAGGATGGAGGGAAATAGAGTTAGTCTTACACAACATGACTATTATCAAAGTCATTTGCAAAACTACACAGATACGGCCTATATTGAAGTACCTGCCTTCCCAAAGGGTGGGGAGGGAGGGATGGGGAGAATTTGGAACTCAAAGTTTTAGGAAAAACTGTTGAGTATTGTTCTTGCTACTAGGAAATAAGAAATACAGGTAATGGGGAATAGAAAGTCATCTGGCCCTACACGACAAAAGAGAAAATGGGGACAAGAGAAGGGAGGGATGACAGAAGAGAGGGCAGATTGGTGATAGGGGAAATTAGATTGCTCGGTGTATTGGGGTGGGGGGAGGGGATAAAGGGGGAGAAAATTTGGAACCCAAAATCTTGTGAAAATGAATGTAAAAAGTTAAATAAATAAATTTACATCAAAATAAATAAATAAATAAATGAATGAATGGGCAAATAAATGAATAAAAAAGAAATCAAAAGTTGCTGGATTGTAGAGTACATGGAGAAGCATTAAAAAGTAAGAAGTCTGAAAAGGTAGGAAGGGGGCAATTTGTTAAAGTCTTTAAAATGAAACAGAGGGTTTTATACTTGTTCTTGGAGGTACTATGGAATCACTGGAGTTTACTGAGTAGAAGGGTGACATGGTCAGATCTGCACTTTAGGAAAATCACTTCCTCTTCCTTTTGCTAGATGCTTTGAAATATGATGATTTTCCTCTATAATAGCTCCCTTTAATGTCTGTTGAGTAGATCTCAATGGCTCTGTAAACTTCACAGATTTCTGTAAAGAACATATTTGTAAATACAGATACATGCACCTTCTTTGCTGTCTTTTACCACACCTGGGGTACAACGCACCCTAGCAGTGAGTGTCTAGGGACATCCTCACAGCTTCTACGCCTACTTTTGCTGTGCTTTGTGGCTCAGGGCTCTCCCACAAGAGATCATGGAAATACAGGTTGGATCCTGAGGACCTCAACTCCTAGAGGAGTCAAGTTATCTCTCAGGTTACCCTTAGGGACAAAGCTTGTATCTGCGATCTCCTGCCACAATGGAATCAATACAGGGATCAACCAGTTGATTTCTTTGACCACAGAAAAATATGCAAGATGAAAGGGACTGAATCATAGGTAATATGACTCTCCCCTCCCCACATGTCCCCAAGACTACCAAAGAGTAGGACTACTGAAGGACAACTGAAGAGGCTTCATGGAAGGTGGGCAAGGTACAGATCTGCCTGCTCGTGCTATGGTTTAAGTCTTTCATGTATAAAGTGATCCTGCTGGCCCTCTTCTTCTCCAAGAACTATGCTGCTAAGGAAACTTTCTTTCTCTGATACTGTCTTAGAGTATCTGTTGGCACATCAGTAAGATGTGTACAATAATAATTGCCATGCTTACTTTAAAAGAGTTGTCTTGAGGAAAGCTCCAGATAATCATGAATGTTCCACTTGCTATCTTTTTTTGTAATAAATACAACATCATTATAACAACTATATATTCAACAATATTGCCAAATATATTTTTCATTGAAGATACAAATGGAACAAGATTGAACGAAAGTAAACGTCTAAGTACGATTGGTCTCCTTTCTGTCTTAACTAAAAGTTTCACAGAACGCCAGAATATTATAACAAAGGACTTCAGAAATCTAGTTGAATCTTTTTATTTTACAGAGAAGGGAACTGAGGTCCAGAAAAGTCATATAGCTATCACATGACAAAAATTTGACTTTTCTTACCATGTTACCTCAACTCAAAATCTGATGTTCTTTTACTATATTGTACTTCCCTCTCATTCCTCTAATTTAATCCACAGATTTGGATATGAATGATTTTTAAATAGTTTACCATTTAAATTACTAAGTAGTTTATTGCTTATATTAATATTTTGGTCAAACCCTTCCTGCACAGTTCTAGGGCTCTGTTGTTTCCACTGGTATCAGAATCTCTTTAGTTTTTGTCCTATCTAGCTATTGTTGTGCTTATCCTTCGTTGCCAAAGAAGACCATGCCATCAGAGAAATGATGACACGATTTGCACTTGACTTTGTTTTGTGTGAGGGAGGGCTGTGCAGGTCATCAGCCTCACTTCTCCTCCAGAGTCATCTGGGTCCAGTGGCCAGATATTCATCAGGATGACTAGAGATGGCCCAGGATGCACTGGGAGACCCTTGCCATTTTAGGCTAAGGCCTTTTAAGGTACTCACTTAAAGTGAGGTAATGCTCATTCAGGGAATAGGCCTTGCTTCTTTAAGAAGTTAGTTAAGGGTTGGCCCCTTTAATTAAATTAAAGGACAACAAAACAAAAATAATCAGTCTGGGAGGGTAAGATCCTTAGGGTTGCTGTTCCAAAGAGAAACAGTTATGATTGACATTCACTCTAAATTCACTCAAAGTCAGGAGGGCCTGAAATACAGCCACTAAGTGGAGCTTGGCCAGGGACCCACTATGGTTTAATGTATGAGCTTCAGAGTGAACTGGGGGAATGAAGGATGGGAGGAAGGAAGGAAGGAAGGAAGGAAGGAAGGAAGGAAGGAAGGAAGGAAGGAAGGAAGGAAGGAAGGAAGGAAGGAAGGAAGGAAGGAAAGAAGGAAGGAAGGAAGGAAGGAAGGAAGGAAAGAAGGAAGGAAGGAAGGAAGGAAGGAAGGAAGGAAGGAAGGAGGGAAGGAAGGAAGGAAGGAGGGAAGGAAGGAAGGAAGGAGGGAAGGAAGGAAAGAAGGAAACTCCAAGTTAAATGGAAATTTATCCCTCTTCTTTCCAGCAGAAGAGACCTAACTGCCTGCTTATGAGCTAATCAAAAAGCAGGTGTTAGTTAACTTTAATAATACTCCATCTGTTCAGGGTCTATGCAATCTGTTTCTGGCAGGGCAAAAGTAGAACAAACTAGAAAAAGCCACACAAAGCATCTTTACTCTGACAATGTAAAATCCATATAACTGTTTTTCCTAATCAAAAGTTCTCTTGCAAATGTATTTTTTTGGGGGGAAGATAAATGAAATAACCCACCTTAGCATTTTGCCACAACTGAATATGGTTTAAAATTTTCATAAAGTGGCTATCTTCAACCAAGTTTGATCCTAGCAACCAGTTCACTCATATAGACACAGAGAGGGAGGAATAGTTATATAATAACAGTCATATTATAATAATATTCAAGTACCTGCTGTGTGCCAGGAACTGAGCTAAGTGCTTTGCAAACACTATCTCATGATCCTTACAGTGGCAACCTTTGCCATTATTATCTCTGACAGTTGAGAAAGTAGGATAAGTCATTTGCCTAGGGTCACACAAGTAATAAATGACTGAGGCTAAATTTGAACTCAGGTCTTTCTAACCCAGCATCCTATCCATTATCCCTTAACTGCCTTTAGGGGGAGATATGAAAGCATTTAGGGTTATGTTTGAAGTTCTTATTTTCTCCTGTTAATAGGTGAGAGTCTGACAGGTATTTTTTTGTTGTTGGAAGGGCAGACTAAACTGAGAAAGGTCTTATTATAGACTTGACTATAATGTCATAGAAGGCTGACGTGCAATCTGACCATGAGCTATTCCCGAGGTTGCTAGAGCATGCAAGATACCCAAGGGAGAGAGAAACACAGATGTCACTTGGTTCCTGAAGCTATCTTCTCACACGTCAGCATATACATCAAGAATGTGCTTTAGTTTCCTTTTTTCTTCTTCTCCAGACCCCTTGCATACCTGCTTTCATTCTTTCCTTGAGGCTCTGATAATGAGGCAACCCTTCTCTTTGCCAAAGCCAGTTGCTTTACTTATGCTCTCGATCCCATCCCTTCCTCTCTTCTCTAGCAGATTGTCCCCACACTTCTCTTTGTTCAGTCACTTGTCAACCCTTTACAGCCTGGACTCCCTTTTTATTATTTAACTGAAATAGTTTTATCCAAAGTTACCAGTGATCTCAACTGCCTGATCCAATAATCTTTCCTCGGTTGCCATCCTCACCCAGTCTCTTGCGTTTGACACCACTGACCGCCTTTCTCTACTGGAAATACTCGCCTCTCTGGGTTTTTTCTCTTTTATTCTTTTCCTATTTGTCTCAGTGCCCCTTCTTAGTCTCCACTGGTGCCTTATCAACCATATCATACCCCTGTTTACAGGTGTTCCTTGACCTCCTGGGTCTTCTTCTCTTTCTGGACCTTGTCTCTCTTGATGACCTCATCAGCTACTTTAGTCATCATCTCTATGCCAGTGACAGATCCACACATCCAGCTGTAATTTTGCCCACAAACTGCATTCAATCACTATCAACCACGTTAAATGACTTATCTATTGGTCAAGTTAGTTATAAATCTATTTGTTCTAGTCATCTCAAAATCAACATGTACAAATCAGAACTCACTATTTCTACGTTTCCAACCCACCTCCATTCTAAACTTCCCTGTTGAAGACACCACCATTCTTCTAATCTCCCAGGCTCCAATATTAGTATTAATATTAATATGTTAATAATAGCATTAATGACACCTTAATGTCACTCACTCCATATATTCAATCGGTTGTCAAATCTTGCCATTTACACAACATCCCTCAAATCTGACCACTTTTCTCCACTTATACAACTACTGCCTTACTTTAGGTCCTCATCGCCTCCTAACTAGATTATTGTCCCTACGTGGTCTCCTTGCTTGAAGCCTCGCTCCCTGCTCCTGTCCATCCTATATACTGCTGCCAAGTAATTATCCTTAAGTACAGAACTAACCATATGATTTCCCCACTCTCCCAACTCCAGGAATAGTCTTTTGCCTCTAGGATAAAATATAAATTGCTCCATCAAGCTTTTAAAGCCCTTCATAACCAACTCCATCCTCCCAACCTTTTCAGACTCATTGGCCATAACTCCCCTCCCACACTCACTGAGCCAACCAAACTGATATTATTTCTGTTCCTCATATTGGGCACTTATTTGGGGCTGGCCATGACTCAGATCAATCTCCTGGTAGTTTAAATTCAAAATGAGACACTTGTGAGTCATTCAATAGTTAACAAAAGAGATTCACTTAGACATATTTAGCAGGAGAAAGCTATTCAGCAAGAACAGACGTGGAGAACACTTTGGATAGATTCAGCTGAATGCGGCTCCCTTGCATGAGTTATCCATAGTGCTCAGCCAGCCAAGCATCAAAACCACTCTTCCTGACTATTTTGTATTCAGATGATGAAGGCAGGAAAGGTGGGTAACAAGTATTTATTTTGTTGGTGGTGTTGTTTAGTTGTGTCTGACTCTTCATGACCCCATTTGAGTTTTCCTGGCAAATACAATAGAGAGACTTGCCATTTCTTTCTCCAGCCCATTTTACAGATGAGGAAACTGAGGCAAACAGGATTAAGTGACTTACCCAGGGTTACACAGTAAGTGTCTAAAGCCAAATTTGAACTCAGGTCTTCCTGACTCTAGGCAGGGTTCTCTTCACTTTGCCACCTAGCTGTCCCTAAGCATTTATTAAGTGCCTACTCTATATGCCAGGCACTATGCTAAGTGCTTTACAAATATCATTTCATTTGATCCTGGTAGTTGCTATTGTTATCCCCATTTGACAGCTGAGGAAACTGAGGCAGACAGGGTTTCAATGATTTGTCCAGGGTCATACAGCTAATAAGTGTCTGAGGTTGAATTTGAACTTAGGTCTTCCTGACACTAAGCCCAGTGCTCTATCTACTAAGCCACCTAGCTGACACCAATGGTCTGAGTCTCAAGTCCCTTAAGCTAACCAAGTATCCATGAATACCTCAATACCTTTTAAAGAAAAACTACCCTAACTTGTAGGAGGGTACTCCCAACCCAGCTTGTTGAGTCATTTTTCAATGACTCAACAAAAACAGTAGGACTACTTTTCATGGCCCCTTTTTGGGTTTCTTGGCAAAGATACTGGAGTGTTTTGCCATTTCCTGCTCCAGCTCATTTTAAAGATGAGGAAACTGAGGCAAATAGGGTTAAATAACTTGAACTCAGAAAATGAGTCTTCCTGGCTCCAGATCTGATGCTCAATCCACTAACCCACCTAGATGGTACATAATTGGTTGGTTGGTTGTTGTCCTTTGTTTTTGAAGAGGACCAAAATGGCACCACCATGATAAAGTGAAGTTTCAGTGTGTCCGACTGTGGCTGATCAGACCAATAAGAGCTCTGAATGCTCTGCCACAGATTGGGCACAGATAGTTCATGTGAATATTTGGGGTGGATATCCCAAATATGCGCATTCTACGTTTACTTTGTGCTATCTTAATTAATAGGTGCTTAATAAATGTCTATAGACTAATTTGTAAAACAAAAGGAACGGACAAGATTATCTTTCAGTTTATTTTCCATTCTCAAATTTCATGATTGTACAATTGACCTTATCTGCATAGTTCATCACTTAATTCTTTAATAATCTTGATAAAAGCTGACCTACACATGGCAAATTTGAAGCAGAGTAGAAAAGGAAAGTCTACTTTCTTCTGGTCTCTGAGGCGGTGTTGTCCATGGTCTAACAAGAGAGTAAACAGGAAAGGATTGGGGATGGATATGCCAGATTAGCTAATTCACTCATATCAGGTTTGAATTGGAAAGGCAAACAGAAAAGCAGCACAGTATGGTAGTAAAAAAGGCCAGCTGCAGGTTGTAATCTAGGGAATAACCAAAGGTCACTTCAACGGTCATTCAACATGAAACACTACACAAAAAAGTTGAACTCAAAGTGGGTCCCAGGATTGGGCTGAATGTCAACAGCTCAAGGCTGTAATTCCACCTTTTCTCCTAAAATTCTTGGTGGCAGATGGCTGAAGCCTAACCTCTAATATATTGCAAAATGATTTGCTAATCAACTATTCTAGATATAATTGATCAAGTTATATGCCATGAAAAATAATAATTAAAAAAAACAAAAGCCTGATAGAATGATTGGTTTATCATGCAAGAGTTGGTCCTATTTCTCCCAAGAGCATAATAAAGTATTTTTTAAAGCTATATTTGATTTAATTCTTCTCCTTGGGTGAACATAAACATTCTACCCCACATTAAAATAAATTAACTACATATTTGGAGAGGGAAAGGCATCCATTATATTGAGCGATATATCCATGGTTCCTATCACCATAAAAGTTAAGAGACCATTTACTCACTAAAGATATAAATAGATGAATCAGTTTAAAAGTGAAGGTTAAATTTCCTTAAATTAGATTTCTGGACTTGAAATATTGAGCACTTATGGACTAAAATGGAGAGTATAGTGCACATTTAAAAGCAGATTTCTTCCCAAGGTACATAGAACTTTAAATGCTACATAATTTCTGACAGCATTACTTCTTGTAATGCATGTCAAGCTTGGAAGTGACGATGAAAGAATAGGCCTTTCAGACAGCTTTCTTCTAAGAACGAAAACTCCTTAATTAGCGACGAAAACCATAGATCAGAACCACAGTGATGGGCTCCCACAGGTCAGGTTCAGTCTTGGGAGACTGAATTCCTCATTGAGCATATGGTGGCAATGAGTTCAAAAGTGGAGGTCTAGGCTCCTGGTTGGTGGGAAAGTCACACCATCATTTTTATTGTTCTCAAGTAGGTATGGAGAAACTGCAGCCCTCAAGGCCACATGTGGCCTTCTAGGTCCTTGGGTGCAGACTTTTGACTGAGTCTAAGTTTTATAGAACAAATCCTTTTATTAAGGGGATTTGTTCTGTGAAGTTTGGATTCAGTCAAAGAGCCACACCTGAGGACCTAGGGTCCACATGTGGCCTTGAGGGTGCATGTTCCCCACCCCTGGCCCAGAGCAAGTTTAGTCCTCATAAAGTAACTACTTATGATTATGATTACTTAGTAGATTAAAATGTTAGTTACTATTCATTATTAAATTTAAAAAAATCTGATCCTTAGGCAATAAAACCATTTACTTACCAACTCCTGTAACATCTGAGTTCAGCTGGTCAGTGCTCTTGCAAAGTTCAGAATATCAATAGACATTCAAACACAGAACAAGCTTATTAAAAGGAATGTAAAGATGAAAAACCAGGCAGCTTGATAGCACAGGGCCTGAAGTCAGGAAAACCTGAGTTCAAATCTGGCCTCAGATACTTACTGGCTATGTGACCCTAGACAAGTCACTTAAACCTGTTTGCCTCAGTTGCCTCATCTGTAAAATGAGCAGGAGAAGGAAATGGCAAACAGTTCCAGCACCCATACCAAGAGACCCACACATGGGATCAAAACAATCTAGGCATGACTGAAACAAATGAACAGTAACCACAAAGATTAGAAAAGGTATTTTATTTCTACAGGGACTTGTTTAACAAAGAATGGTGTTATGGGCCAGGATGCTAGCGGGAACTAGGGAGATTTACTTTTAAGTAAATACCCCACAGTCCCATAACACGAATCAAGATTGTTACCCCGCTCCCCCTGCAAAGGCAGTGCTACCTGGAAGTCCTACCTTGAGATAGTTTTCCTTCAGGATCTCCCGCTCTGAGCTTCTCACATGTAAGTGTTTGGGGCATGCAGCATCATAGGAAAGGGTCAATGGGCTCTTTCTATCAGTGCCTTCAACCCTTATCCAAATCACATAGAAGGAAGGTAGAAACTAGTCTGAATTCTCTTAGAGGAAGAGAGTCTGTTTGTTGACTCATTATGGGTTCCCAAAGTGGGTGATACCTCCCCCTGGGAGGCACTGGAATAATGGAGGACAGTAGTAGCTTCGGGTACAATTGCGGGGCATTGAATACAAAATAAGGGGGCAATGGAAGCATAAGGAAAGAAGAGAAGAGAAAAAAATTTTGAAAAACCGTTCCTTTTTTTCATCTGTTGTATAACAGTTAAAGTCATAGTGATTATATTATTTTCCAAATAAATACACAAAATGCAAGTTATAACACAGCAGGGGTCAAGTCTGCTGACAGATCTTAACAAGCAAGTGTTGGCAGGTGAGTGTGCTGCTTATTGTTGGGAAGTTCAGCATGCTTAACAGGAATATGTGTGTGTGTGATGATTTGTTTACAAAACAGTACTATATAGTTATATAGTGTTATATATGATGCAATGTTGTGTAATCAAAATTTCAATGCATGAAAAAACCCACAAATGTACAATAAATTATTAAATTGAAGATGCATCATTTAAAATATATTTTATATGTTTTTGAAGTGATACAAATTTTTAAAAAACTGTTAAAAGATTAAAGAAAGATTTACAGGGGGTGCTAAGTAATTTTTTTTTAGAAAGGGGTGGAAGGTCAAATAAGTTTGGGAACCTCCAGTACAATACTTAGGTTGTCAGGTTAAGATCCAGATAATAAGAGGAGGGGAAGGAGGGAATGATCATTTGTATAGCACCTACTATGTGAAAAATATTATTTCATTTGATCCTTACAACAGCCTTGTCAGGTAGGTGCTGTCTTTACCCCCATTTTATAGTTGAGGAAAGTGAGGCAAACAGAGGTTGTCTTATCCATGGTCACCAATGTAGTAAGCATGTGAGACTGAATTTGAACTCAGATCTTCCGGATTTCCAGCCCAGAGCTCTATCCATGGTGCCAAATAAATTTCTGTTTCTCATATTAATAGGATCATAGATTTTAGAGTTGGATGGAACATTAGAGCATATCTAGTTAGTTAGAGTATATCTAGTATGACACCTTGTGTTTTCCAGGTAAGGATACTAAGACCTGGAGAAATTAAGAGACCTATCCAGGATCACAAAAGTATCAAGAGATAGTGGTAAGATGTGAAACAAGATCTTCTGACTTCAGATCCAGTCTATTTCCACTGTGCCACACATCCTGTGTAGAAGTGACAAATTAACCCAACAAGGATTTGGGATAATTCCTAATGGTGAAGGAGAAACAAGCTATAAACTTGCGTTTCCACACTGGCTTCCAGTCTAGCCCTTTGGAGATGCTACAGATGTCCCCAATCACTGTCCTCTCTCCAACAGATCTTCTTTTGGAAGTTGTAGTTAATAACTAGATATCATAGAGTAATAACAACTGCTCATTTGGGTAGCGTTTTTAAGTTTACAAAGCATTTCCCTCTCATTAATAGTATAAGTATTATTAAACCCTTTTTGTTGTTGCTGTACGTCTGACTCTTTATTGCTGCAGCCGGAGCAGTCCGGCAGGCCCGGGTTGGTTACGGGGCTCACAGAGCAAGGATGGAAAGACCGGCGGGACACAGCAGTCTGAACAAGGTGAGTTTATTCTGGACATACTGAGCCACAAATCAGAGGGATTGGGATGCTCGTATAGTAAAAAACCATAAGGGTAGCAATTGAAGCATGAAACGGAACAGATCTTGATAAGCAAAATGGGAGGCCTCAAGGCCTCTTTATTGGAATGTTATCTTGTGTAGCAGGGGTCTTGTTTCCTGGAACTTCAACACCCGAATTCAAGGACATGCACCTGAGAACAACATATCACTTAACTTCTCAAGTCTACACTCCCTTGGAGGAGGGGGACTCTTGTTCAGAGACTCCTTCAAACCCCTCGAGGTTCTCGACACTTCATGACCACATTTGTGGTTTTCTTCACAAAGATATTGGAGTGGTTTTCCATTTCCCTCTCCAGCTGATTTCACAGATGAGGAAACTGAGGCAAACAGAGTTAAGTGACTTGACCAGGGTTGCACAGCCAGTAAGGATCTGAGTTGAATTTGAACTTAGATGAATCTTCCTGACAGGTCTAGTACTCTATCTACTGTGAGACCTACTTGCCCATATTATACCCTTTCATTGATGAATAAATTAAGGTTCACAGAAGTTGACTGACTTCTCTAGCTAATAATTCTCAGAGCTCAGACTTTAAATCAGGTCTTTTGACACCAAGGCCAAATTACCAGTATAACATGTGCCCTCTTACAGAGGAGCTAGTATACCTTTCACCCATGACTCCCAGGAAGTATTTAACACAAGCAAATGATTTTATTACCTAAGTCCGAGCCTTGGTATTTAATAATGAATAATAGATCCTTTTGAGCCATCAAGTAATCATAATCATAAGTAGTTACTTTATGAGGTGTAAACTTGCTCTGGGCCCAATAAAAATGATAGTTTGGTTTTTTCACTAACCAAGATCCTAGTCCTTCACATTTTAAGCTCATTGCCATTATGATGCCACTGATAATTTTCTCATTATGGAATAACAGCCAAGAAATACTAAACAGGACAACTTGGAAGCAGAAAGATCTGAGTTTAAAATCTAGCCTCAGACACTTAATGCTTAATAATAGTGTGACCCTAGGTGAGTTATTTAATCCCCCTCTCCCCCAAAAAAAGAAATACTGAAAAAATTGAGGGTTTGGGAAAATGATAATGTTTATGGTGATGATGAAAATATATCCATGAACTATTCCAATAATCTTACTTTAGTATATTATTCCAAGTTATTTGAGAGACAGTGTGGCATAGTAGATAGTGGGGCTGACCTTGGAATTTGGAAAGTCTGAATTCAAATCCTCCCTCTGACACATACTGGCTGTGTGTCCCTGCACAAGTCACAACATCTCAGTGCCCCGAGACAACTCTTCAAGAGTATAAGTTGTAGAACAGGTACAGATAAACAATGGTGGAGGGAGCTTCCTCACCTAGAAGTCCCCTATAGCAGCAAAATCACAACCCCAGCCCCTGTCTTTATCTCTATAAAGTTACTTCCAACTGAATTAATATGAGAGTTTCTTACTCAAAACTTGAAGTTTTAGAAATAACTACAAACAATGCAAACTGAAATAGATTAAAAATAACTCCCAAAGCCCGCCCTTTGTGGGTCAGAGCTAACTGCTGAGCGCACTGTAATTATACTACAGTAAATGAGTTACAGCCTAGGCTAATAATACCATTCCAAGTCCTCAAAAGCTGTAATTACCCAGATAGACTATATGCTTGGCAGGATTTTCAGTATTGGGGAATCTACTGTCAAGTCATGCATCTGGCAGAGTGAAAAGTCCAACTTGGAGGTTATTACAATCAATTCAGAGGAATCAATTCAGGGCTTTGTGATTTAAGACAGAATAAATCATATGCCCAAGCTCAGTGAAAATAAATACAGCTAAAAGCATAAATATGGTAGATACTTTCCAAACACTTGATCTCATTTTTCTAGGACCAACATTTATATAAATTCACAATGTGATGTCTGAGGCTCCCTATAATAGTAGTTGTGTCCCATCAAGCTTAATCGTAAGCAGTGTGGAGCCATAGCATTCCTGGCATCCAGGAGAATGAAATGTTGTGTCCAAGGCTGTTGAATTTAATAAACTCTGGGGGGTTATCTGTGTTTTAGCACTTTGACTCAACTTTAACTTGATAAAGACTTATTCCACAAACTTTTTGTGAGGATTTTACACCAACCCAACAAGCAAAGACTTAAACTTTGGAAATTCACTTAGCTTATCTAACCCTCAGTTTCCTCATCTGTAAAATGAGGGAATTGACTGGATGGCCTCTTTCGGCTCTAGAGCTATGATTCTATGACTCTCTAACTCCTAAGGACATGGGTTGATCTCCGATGGTTTGGACCTGTTGCTCTGTATTGATAAAAAGTTTGTCTCTGATGTACTGGTACTGTTGGCAAGGTCTTATCATCATTGCACACATTTCTCAAATGGCCAGGCTTATCATGGAGTCCAACAGGGCGGTCCACCTGATAAGCCTTGGTTTTTGGATGTGGCCAGGTAGGACAGGATATACTTCAGTT
This sequence comes from Bettongia penicillata ogilbyi, assembly GCA_023548195.1. Taxonomy (NCBI): domain Eukaryota; kingdom Metazoa; phylum Chordata; class Mammalia; order Diprotodontia; family Potoroidae; genus Bettongia; species Bettongia penicillata. Next base: position 851,257 of record JAJHZJ010000864.1, read on the forward strand.
GTTCATGGAATTGTAGATTTTGAGCTGAAAAAGATCAGAAGATCCCCAGTAACTGGATCTGACATTTCTGCCCTAAAGAGGGTTGTTAATTTTTCTCTGCTGTTATACGTATTCATCAACGTTCTCTCTAAAAATCATATATCCAAGTAAAGATAAGACCTCTCTTAAGAGAAGAGAATTAAGAAAATACTCCAATTTTCAATTTTTTTGTTACATTGACATTCTTTTATAAAATCTCATTATCATACTACTCCCCCCAAAATAAAATATTGCCTTATAACAAATTAGTGCAATTGAACAAAACAAATCAACTCATCATTAGTGTTGGAAAAATATATTCCATGTATGAACCATGGCCGATGAGGGAATTTGTTTTGCTTGACTATGGACATTTGTTTCAATGATTTTGTTTTTGTTATACATTTTTTTTTCTCCCATCGGAAAGGTGAAAAGGAGAGAAAACAAATACTCATTAATTAAAATTAAATTTAAAAAAAAAATCATGCCTCATTCCACAGCTTCAATCCACCACTTCTCTCCTGAGAGTGTCTTGATTGGTCACTAACCATATTAGAGTTCTGAAGTCTTTAAACGTTATTTTTATTTACATTATTTACATTATTGAGACTGTTGTGTAAGTCTTTAAACGTTATTTTTATTTACATCATTGAGACTGTTGTGTAAATTGTCCTCCTGATTCTGACTACTTCATTCCATATCCGTTCACAGAAATCTACTCAAGTTTCTCTGAATTGTTAATATTTCTTTCTCAAAGAGTTAATAATCTTCCATTACATTGCATCACATTATGTTTAGTCATTTCTCAATTGATGGATATCTAATTTGTTTCTAAAACTTTGTTTCTACAAAAAGTGATTCTGTAATGGTTTTTATTTATTTTCCATCTTTCCCTAGGGCAGTAGATAATATCTTGTATACTGCTGTTACTCTATACTCAGGAGAACACAAATATGACAGAATGCAGCTATGCATGCAAAATTGTTGATAAGGAGGTCTTTTCGTTATGGCAAAAAAAAACAAAAACAAAAACAAAAACAAACCCAAACCAATAAAACTATGAACGGTGGCCATCAGTTGGAGAATGGCTAAAAAAATTATGATGTACCAATGTCACAGAATAATATTGTACTGTAAGAAATAATAAAGGTTTTATAGAAACCTGGGAAGGCTTGTATGAATTGATGCAGAGTAAAATAAGTGGAACTAGGAGAACAATTTATGAATACTGCAAGATAAACAATTTAGAAAGACTTTAAAAAATCTAATTAAAGCAATACCAACCATAATTTCAGAGAAATTAGGCTACCCACCTACTTAAAGTGAAATAATAGGTTGAAGATGCAGTGTGAGACATATTTTTTGAATGTCAATGCAAGAATTTGTTTTCTTAACTATTCACATTTGTTACAAATGTTTCATTTTCATTTTTCCTTTTTTTTTTTCAAATGGGAAGGGAGGTGAGAGGTAAAAGTTTGTCCAAAAAGATACAGAAGGATAAAATTGTCATTAACAAAGTTTACACAAAAAAAGAAAACAGAAGGAACGTCAGGTGGAAGGAATTACAGACAAGTAAGATGGCTTACAGACAAGTAGGGTGGCTTTAAAAGTTACATGTCGAATTTATTTTATACTTAAAAAGTAATCTAAACATAATAGAGATTTGCAGTTTCGTTTTTGCAATCTTTTTTTTTTTCCTATTCTACTATATATATAGAGAAATTACTTTATCTGGTATTTATTGAGTTCAGAATTTTAAAAAAGTAAAATTTGTACCCTGCCTACATTAATGTTGGAATTAAGTGCCACAGGTATAGGAAAGCTTGCCTTCTCCTTCAATATGAGTTGCTTTTAATAGTTCCTTTGGGTACCCTCAATTGCTTATTTCATTTATCTTTCTTTTGTTCTTCTTAAGGTTCTTTTTAAAAACCCAAGCTTAAATGCAAAAAAAAAAAAGTATTTCAATATACACAGTAGAACCCAAAATGAAGGTTCTATAGGAAGCTAGGAATCTTCATTTCATACTATTTTTAAAACAATATTTAATAAATTCTACATGTTACTTTTCAAACTAATACCTCTTAATTTCAGTGTTTTCCCTTTGCTAATTCTTTCCTATTTGTCCTGTATATATCTCCATATATATATATATAATATATATATATAAATATATATATATTTATCTGTTTGCATGTCTTCTCCCCTATTAAACTGTAAATTCCTTAAAGGCAGGGATTGTGTTTTCTCTTTGTATCTCTAGAGCTTAGCACATTGCCTGACACACAGTAGATACTTAATAAATGTTTATTGAATTGAATTGAAAACTGTCCTGCTCACCCCTGATACTTTCCAACTTCCTTCTTTTTTGCTTCCATGGAATTAATAATATTACAGTGACCCTCTTTAAAAAAAAAACCTTCCCCCCCTTCCATTAAAAACCAAGAGAAAGAAGGGAGAAAAATTCCTTGCAACAAATAAGCATGGTCAAGCAAAACAGAATGCACATAGTGGTCATGTCCAAAAATGCATGTCTTTGCATTTTGCATCTGTCATCTATCAGGCAAGGAGCAATGTGCTTCATTATAGGTGATATGGAGATAGATATGGTTGGTCATTGTACTGATCAAAGTTCTAAAACGTTGCTTCTCTTCATGAAAAGCTCTTTTTTTCTTCTGAAAAATTGTTCTGGTTCTGCTCATTTTCCTCTGCATTAGTTCATACTATCTGAAATTCCCCGAAATTATGTCATATGGTACAATAATATTCCATTACATTCATTTATCATAATTTGTTCAATAATTCTCCAGTAGTTTAAGAGAGAATCGCAGACTTTTTCTTTTTCTTTTGCTTACCTTTTAATCCCCTCTTTCTCTCTTTCTCCTCCCTCTAACCTTACCTTTTACTAAAACTTTTCAACAAAGATCTATGTGGCAGTCCCCCAGGTCTAGAAGTCCAAGGGAGCCAACTGCTAATCTTGGATCCTGGTGCAGGCAAATTTTTGGCAAGTAATTTCTTGGACTGTGTAGGTTGTGATGAAATCTTTAAACCAAAGTATTAGATGCTTTACAGGCATTTGTTTCCCAAGGCATCCAGTTTTCTAGCAAATGTTTTGGGGGATTTCCAGCTTTTGCAACCATATGTCTGCACTGAAGCCTTGTCCAAATTTATTCTCACGTGGCATTACTTTGTTTTGGACATACTGTGCATTTCAGAGAGTGCTGGGAATATTTTGATGTTTTTTGTTTTCAGGAGTCTTAGCTGGGTTTCTCAAAAAAGACTCTAAGTTATAAGACAAAACTGAGTTCATGGTGACCTACCCAACAGGACTCTTCCCATCCTGCCCCTGATATTTGTGCTTTCTCCAAATTTGTGTGATTTTTTAAAATGTATGAGATTATTATTGACTCATTCCTGCTTGAAAAGAGAGAGGAATAAGCAAGAATTACAGAGGGAAGGAATCACATAAAATAATATCATCCTCTACTTTCTGAGGAAAAAAAAAGCAGTATAAAGAGTTTCTGTATTTTCTATGCAGCATGTTCCTGGAAAACACATCTTTGGTAGGTTGTCATGAAGCAGATTGAGTACTTGAGTATAAGCAATAGTGTCCATGTGCTCAAATATGTTTACAGTCCTGGGTGAGAACCATCAGAGGTGTCCAGAAGTACAGTTTATTGGAAAACTTCAAATAAGCCGAGATAGAAAATGCAAAGCAGTAACTATTGGAGGCTGCCTGCATCAACAAATTAAAGAAACTAACGGATGCAGTAGTGAGGACTTCAACTGAGGTTATTTGTCAATCAATCAACTAGCATATATAAATACCTATGTGTACCTGGCACTGTGCTAAGTTCTAGGGGTATAAAGAAAGGCAAAAGACAATTCTGCTTTCAAGGAGCTCAAACTCTAAGGGAGCAACCATTCAGAAGTACACTAGGCAAATGCCTATGATACTGGAGCACTCTTCAGTTGCCTATCATGGTGAAATGGAGATACCCAGCTTCATGTAGAATACTTATTTTGGGTTCTGCTATGTATATTAAGACACTTATATGTATATGTTTAAGGCTACCATGTAAAAGTCTTCAAATATAAGTTATTCCATACAAGACCAGGAAAATTAAATATTATCTTCTATCTTAGGCTAGTCCCAGCTGCAGCCTAGCTTAATATTAACTATTTTACTCAGGATTTTAAGGACTAAAAAATATGCTAAAAAACAAAATCAATTCACTTGTGAAAATTAGTAATGTAGTTTGGAGTTATTTGGGAACTGTTGAATAGAAAGTAACCTGCATAGATCTATTGGATTGAGAAAAAGCATGAGTAAGAATATTTAGGCCTAAGTGAGGCCTGGTATATATAAGAAAAATAGTATTTTAATTGTTAGCATCTTATTTTGACACAGAAGCAGTTGGATGGTTTGGTGGAACCTGGGCCTGAGTCAAGAATACGGAGAAACATGGAAGGATTTACACGATCTGATGCAAAGTAAGTACAGCCACGAAAACTATTCACAGTGACTGCAAACATACAATGAATAGCCACAGAATAATTAAAAGTAAGTGTTACAAAACTGCAAAGAACAAGCATGATCCCCAAGAAGAGCTCTCACCCCATTGCTTTGCAGAAGTGGGAGGTGCATGGGTAGAGAACATTCCAGATATTTTCAGATTTGTTTCAATGTATTAATCAGTTTTGCTGATTTTTTTTTTGTCCCTTTTGATATGCATTATGTGTTATACGGGATTGCTTTCTGAGAAGGAGGGGTAAGGGATAGTGGGAGAAATTTTGGTGAGGCAAAAATAGAAGATATCAATAAAATTTTATTAAAAAAATAAAATATCAGGTTTTGACTTTCATAAACAATGACCATATTTGTTATCCACCACTAAATCCCTACTCTGATGCCCCATTAAGGCAGGAGATGACCAGACTTTGTGTGGAAATTGGACGCTAGGTTTGTTAAAGTAGCTGTGCTTCTAAAGCAGCAGTTCCTAATCTGGTTGGATATATAGAGAGGATAGGTACATAGATATAGAGATACATGATAGATGTGATAGGTATAGATAACTATTTTAGTGTAATTGGTTTCCTTTGTAATCCTATGTATTTAAAAACATTTTTCTAAGGAGTCCAGAAATTGACATCCCTGTAAAAGCCACTGGGCAGATTAGACTTTGCTAACGAAGAAAATCGAAGGAAGAAAAATGTCCCTAGATTAAAGAATGCTGTCCCTAGGCAGGATAATGCAAAGTACCTGCATGACCTATAGTACTTGTTCAGAAAATGTTCCATTAACTTGTTCATCGGGTCCCAATAGCCTTATCTTTATCAATTTCCTAACTTTGTGCTTTCCTCCAAGCATTGTACTACTTATGCCTTACTCTACATCTGTCAATTCTGTACCATCTCCTAGTTATTCTTTGACTCCTCAGTCTAACTGTAGAGTATAAATTGGCCATCCACACTCTGCATCAGAGGAGAAGATGACTGTGAGAATGGCTTTAGTATGTATGTTCTGATTTCCCATTGTAGGGACAAATAATATGAATGTCTTGATTAAACCAGGAAAATACAAACTCCTAAATTAATACTTTAACATGTGACAATGGAGAAAAGTTTTCCAAGCTGGAATGGTTTTGAGCATAAGCCAGTTAACAGATTGTCTCTGGTTTTTGAGGACCAGCAGAGTTAAATAGAAAGCTAATCATTAAAACTGTTGGCCAAGGTAATACTTGGTAATACCTGACAAGGAGGCAGCTATGTAGCAAAGCGGAAAGAGTGAGCCTAGAGTCAGGAAGACTACATTTTCCTGGCCTCAGACAGATTTTCTCTGTCCCATACTACCTAGGTAACTGTAGGCAAGTCATTTAAACCTGTTTGCCTCAGTTTCTTTATCTGTAAAATGAGCTGGAGAAGAAAATGGCAAACCATTCCAGTATCTTTCCCAAGAAACCCGGAATAGGATCATAAAACAGTTACTTAGCCTTGTTTGTCTTAATTTCCTCATCTTTAAAATGAACTGGTGAAGGCAAACCACTCCAATAACCTTCGCCTAGAAAATCCCAAATGGGGTCGTGAAGAATCGGACATGACTGAAAAACACCAAGAGGTATAAATACATTATTTTTTTCAGACAGAACCAGTGATGATGATTATCATATGTGGAAAGCTTATAATCTGTATGGAAAAGTAACCACACTGATGAAAACACATGTTCTTGAAGTATTTTATCATATATTTTGGAAATTAAAATGCTCCCTTAATTACTATGCCATTCATATCCTCAATCAATCAATATTTTATGACACTCTGCTAAGTCTGTGCCTATCCTATTCAGAGTAACTTTGACCTACTATAAGGGTTCTTAAACTGGAGGCTACGAACATTTTTTAAAAAACATATTGATAACTTTGTATTTTAACATAATTGGTTTCCACTATACTCTTACATATTTTATTCTATGTATTTAAAAGCATTTTTCTGAAAAAGGGTCCAGAGATTCCACCAGAGAGCCAAAGGGATCTATGGCACAAATAAGTTGATGAACCCTGATCTGGCAGATTTACATCATGGGAATGTCTTCAGAGTGTTCTGAGGCAGTAAACTGACCTGATTAAATGGATACTATAATGTCACTCAATTTCTGCAGCAATGAGCCCTGAAATGTCATCCAGTCTCATTGTCTAGAGGATCATCAATTTCATCTGATGCTATTAACTCCCTTTGTCACTCGGGGATAAGACGGCATGAGCAAGAGAAATAAAAATGGCATTAATTTAAGCAATTTGGTGGGGAGCTGAAACAAATCCAGGTTGACTTCTTCACATGATCTAGGGGCATATTTCATACCTGTTGGTAGAAAGCTTCTTTGGTTAGAGAAGAAATTTCACCGTTGAATTATCTGAAGAGTAACTGCTCTAACTCCCAAGGGCAGCAGACTAGAATTGTGTTGAATGTCAACAGATGTTGGCAGCAAATCAGTTGTAAATTTTTAGCGCTCAGCAGCTGTTGGAATTCTGTTCTTTTCCCTTCTTCCCAGATTCTTTCACCTGCTTGATTCATTTAACTACTGATGACAGTAAACAAGAATTCACTATATAATGGAGGCAGCAAATCCTAGTAGAAGAGTATTGGCTCTGAAGGCAGAAGATCTGCATTCAGATTCTGCCTCTGGTGTTTCCTAACTGTGTAATTTTGGCCAAGTCACTTAACCTCCTTGTACCTCAGTTCCCTCATTTGGGAAAGAAGGTTGAACTCTGAATTCCCTCCCAGCTCTCTCTGTATGACCTATGACAGGGGTTCTTAACCTGAGGGCCTTGAACTTGTTTTTTTTGAATTTAGTTTATTTTGATTTATTTTTTGTTACATTTTAAGTGCCGAATTCTCTCTCCCTCTGTCCCTACCCTGCACTACAGAAGGCCACCATTACACATCCACACCCACCCACATACTCACACACACTTTTCACACACATGCATACATACACATGTATATATATACATGTGTGTAAATGGTATATTGTGCTACATTATGTAATGTTGTGTATAAATTACATGTAAAACCATACTATGAATACTTCTATTTGTCAGTTCTTTCTCTGGAAGTGGATAGATCCTTTGTAGTTGATTGGAGTATTTATAATATTAAAAATAATTGAGTTATTCACTGTTATTCTTTGAACAATATTGCTGTTACTGCATACCATGTTCTCTTGGTTTTGCTCATTTCACTCCATTATTTCATGCAAGTCTTTCCATGTTTTTCTAAAATCAATCCGCTCAATATTTCTTACCAGCACTTTAAAAAAATATTTTGATAGCTGTCTTTCAAGATAATTGATTCCTTTGGTAATCCTTCATATTTTAACTTACACACTTAAAAAAAAGTTATTCTGAGAAGTGGTCCATAGGTTTCACCAGACTGCTAAAGGGGTCCATGGCACCAAAAAGGTTAAGAACCTTTTCTAGGAGATGGCCCTTGAGATCCTGGCAGACTCTAGACCAATGATCCTGAGAGCCTTTTTAATGATGAACTAATTCTTTTCTTATATTTGAGAAGAGGAGAATTCTATTAATGCTCAGAACATTGGGCACCGAACGAACGCTAAACGTCATTTAAGACATTTAGTTCTGAAAGAATATTTAATATCCCTCAGGCTAGTAAAGCAAAAATAAGTGTTATTTTTTTTTTTACCATTTCTGAAAGCTTTGTTTTCAGATGGGATGTGTGAGTAATATTTCCATTTTACAGATGAGGAAATTGAAGATTTGGAGAAATTAGATGACTTGTCCATAGTCACCTAACTAATAGATCTTGATATTTGGATTTGTTTTATGATGACTCACCTTTTATTATGCTACAATCAGTACTTTTTCTATAACACCATCCTCTGTCTTTAGAGGAATCATTAATAGTCCCTCCAGCTATGAGGTCCCTTTGAAGACCTTTTCTTATTTTCTGATTCATTTCATATTTAAGTCCGTCTCTGGTGAATTTTCAGGGTTCTTCATTTACTACTGCTTATTTCTACTAATAGGGAAGACCATTTTTTTTAGGACTTTCCCATACCAACAACTGGTACAATATATCTCACAGTAAATAAAGAATTTCCTTTAAGAGTTACAACTTTTAGAAGTTTCCTTGGAGCATAACATCTATTCTTAAAAACCATAGAATTAAAAACACAAGAAAAGAGAGAAACAAAATATGTGTTTGCATGGCAAAATCCAACACTCAACTCACATGGAACTAATTCAATGCTGAGAAACCAACTCAGTTCATTTTCACTGTCAAGATTTGACTTGTCAGTAGAGACACACACATACACAACCATTGCTGTCACAAAATGGAAACATCAAAATCATTCAAGTAGTTTGCACGTTTCTATGACATCCTTAAGTCTGTTTCTTCATTGGCACATCAAGTAAGCTGGACTAGAAGGGGGTCTGGGGACAGGAAAAATTGTATTACTCCATACCCTAATATTTTAAAGAGGTCCCACAAAGTCAGGACATTCATATCACCACACAAAAATTATAAAGCTCATATTCCAAAGAAATCAAGGCTTTCACTAGGAGGAGAAATAAGTGATAATGAATGAGGGGCCCCCAAAATTCACCAGAGACAAACCTAAATATGAAATTAGTTAGGGAAATAATTTTACTGTCAGAGAACTTTGTGGTATGTTAGTTGTAATTTTCCATCTCAATGTTCCCTGAATGATTTGAATAAGCAGTTACTACCAGGTTTGTCTTTCCCTTGGTACATTTAGAGTCTTTGCTATTCACAGTGAATACAAAAATCATGCAGTAGACAAAATTTGTGAACAGAACCCACAGACTCTCTCTTTTGTTTATTTTTTTTTCTCTTAATGGAGTCTGCTTTCTCCTTCGTGTAATCCATCAAAACATACTGGTTATCTTGGATGTCTTATACACCCTTAGTGTGAAATAGAAGTCAACACATTGCCTCTCCTATGAGTTTTGGCATTTCCTCTCACTGTGTGATGAAAGGCCTTGTCTACTATTAAATCAATTTCAGCCATTTGGTAGGGGCTAGTTATTTCAGGGGGTAAAAGACCCACTCCAAATCACAGTACCATGAAGCTTCCTGGTATAGGATCAAATGAGAAAACATATATAAAGCACCATGTAAATTTTAACAACAATAACAAATCTTAAAGCACTATATAAAAGGCTAGCTATTGGAAAATTGGAAAAGATGCTGGTCTTAGAGTCAGAGGATCTTCAAATCCCTGCTCTGCAACTTACTACTTATGTGAAGGGTAGCAAGACATTTAATTTCTCTGAGTCTCAGTTCCTCATCTATAAAATCATGGGGTTGGACCACATAGCATCTGAGGTCCCTTTCAGCCATAAATCTTGGTTTGAATCTTGGCTTGAATACTTAGCAGTATATCTTGGTCAATTACTTTACCTGGGTGAGCCCTCTAGTTTGCTAATGTCCTTCTCATACCACAGTGGCCAGAATTGAATATGATATTCCAGAGGAGGTCTGACAAGGGCAGGCTTCAACAGAGCTATTCCCTCTTTCTGGAAACTGTGCCTCACCCCCCTTCTTAATATAGTCCAAGATTGCATCAACTTTTTTGTCTGTCACATCATATCTCTAACTTATTAGAACTGCTTGAGGGACAGGATAAAATATAATGATTTTTTTGACAACATTAAACTGTAGTCAGGTAGAGGTCACCGACTAATAATAGAATTTTAGTACTATAAGTGACCTTAGGGATCATCTACTCCAATTCACTTGTTTTCCAGATGAGGAAACTGTTACCTAAGATAAAAAAATGATTGGCCCAGCATGATAGACCTAGTGAATGGGAGTCTATATTTGAGTTAGGGTTTCTAACTTTAAATTGAGTACTATTCCTGCAATGCATATACATGCACACTTAAAATAGTAAATACAGGGCAACAGATGAGTAAGTAAACAGAGTATATCTGTTAATATTAAGTTCTGCTGAGGTCTTCACCCAACTTCCTACCGATTTCCTTATAGTTTCTTGGATTCTGGGGAATAAATTAAACCTTTCCAACAACTTTGCATCTTGACCCTTTGTTCTTTCTCTGATGGACCTACTTTGGTGGGAATGTTCAAATCTAAACTCTATTATAACTTGGACCAAGTCTGTCTTGTGACTACTGAATGTTTGACAGGACTCCTTGACAAACACTCAGTAAAAATGTTGTTATCAATGGATTAGCAATGGATAGTGTTAAAGTAAAAAATAAACTTTTAAAAATTACATTGATTATTTAATTTACCATACGTGCTATATTTCAGTCTATGAAAAAAGTATGATGCCAAGTATAGATACTCCTTTATAACCTAGAGTTTTAAAGAATTATGTGATATACCCATTGATCACATAGATAGTAGGTATAAAATGGAGAAACTATACCTGCCTTCTTCCTAAAGCTGACTTACTAGTCACTGTGCCAAACGGTTTATTAGTGTTTTACTTGGTGGAAAATATTTGGGGTGACCATACTATTTTTTTCTTTCCATTCTGAGGAATGTTGTGACTAAAGGGTGTCCATGGTGCTGATTGAACTCTCTGGTTTGGGGAGGAAATGAGAGAAGTCAAAAAGTTTCTTGTTAGAATGGGAGAGGGAAGGGTAGGTGGCAAACTCTGCTAGCCCTTCTCTCCACTCTGGCTAGGGTTACAAATGACTGGTATCCTTGGTGCTGACTGAGCCCTCTGGTTTGGGGAAAAAGAAGGAGAATCCAAGAAATCTAATGCATGTGGGGACTGAAGAGTCAGGCTGAATCATATTAAAAAAACAAACAAATAACTAAGATAAAAAACTAGGGCAGATAAATTGTGGATCTGAAAGAAACAGAGGTGTCTAAAGGAGAAGGATCAAAATCAGAATCATTGAGGACGATGAAAAAGTTACAGGTGTCAAATTTTTGGAGTCAGACTCAAGATAATTAACAATTATAGCATCAGGCACACCTAGGTGGCACCATGAATAGGGTAACAGCCCTGGAGTCAGGAGGTCCTGAGTTCAAATCCGATCTCAGACATTTGACACTTATTAGCTGTGTGACCTTGGGCAAGTCACTTAACCCCAATTGCCTTGCCTTCCTCACTCAAAAAAAAACCAAAACAAACTCAAAACAATTATAGCATCATAGATTTAGAGCTGGATGGTACCTTAGAGATTGTCAAGTTCAACTCTCTCATTTTACAGATGAGGAACTTGAGACACAGAGTAATTAAATGAGATCACACAGATGATAAATTTGGAATTTGAATCTAGGTCCTGTGATTCTAAACCAACCTCTCTTTCCACTGTGCTACATAAGGTATCTTTCAGCTTAATATGTTTCACTCAGTATTATTGTGAATCACTATATGTAGTCACATATTCCTACCTTTCCATTCCTCCTGAGGTCAGCTGAAGAACTTTACTTGATGCCCCAGTTTCTTTTCCCCTATTGCTTCCATCATATCATGGTGGAATTGGACAGCAACAATGGATTCCACTATTCAAGGACCTTGGCTTTGGTATGTGAAATTCAAATATTGATTTGTATTTGATATTTAATTCTGTAACTCCATTCTGTTTCTGATGCAAAAACCCAAGCCTCTACGTAAAAAAGTGCACAAGTTCAAAAATTCAGTCTTTCTCAGAGTTAGATGAAAAAGGTTAAACTTTTGCACAATCACTTTAATTGAAGAGAAATTCTTGAATTCAGAAGCATAATTCTCTCATAAAATATTCTAATTCTATGGGAATTGTTATCTCAGCAACACCAGTAAATTACTCCTGCCAAAGGAAGCTTATTTGTTTTGCATAATTTCAGTTTCTGAGAAACTGAATGATTATCCATCTGTATGCCATCCCTGAGAAGTAGACTAGCTGACCTTGTGCCATCTTCAGGCCCCAACCTTGTAAATCTTAGGCGGTCTCATCATATACCCAAGCACCTGTGAGTCTGACTGGTGCTCCTATTAATGATCTTGAGATGCAGTTGGACGCCATAAGTTCACAAATGCATTCTTTAGAGACAGAGAGAGGTGGGCCTATTTCTACATGTACTATATACCCTTCTTTAATGTAACCCATCATGTTGTTCTCAGCCCTATATTGTTGCTAACTTCATAACAAATAAGATAGCCTCACTTAATCTGTACTGTTCTTTGCTCTATTTGTATAAAAAGGAGTTGCATCTCTAATTCTGGATCTTTTTGGCTGTTTGAGCTTGTTAAAAGATATGCTTTATTGACTGGTAGTGCCTTTGCTGACAAACCACAACTTTGCTTGAAGAAACTTGCCTCAGTTTACCTCTTTTGGTAGATTTCAATCACAACAGCTGAAAGGGTGAAGTAAAGACTATGAAGAAAAAATTAGCTATGAACTTATAAATTTAGCTTAGTGATCATCTAGTAATGCTCTGAGGAAGCTGAAACACAGAGAAGCTGAGCTGGAATTAGAACCCAGGACTTCTCATTTCTACCATACAACAATGCCATTTGTCTGCTCCAAGTTCACCATTGAACCTTCCTTATCATGGAGGAGCTGGGTATTACAAGAGAAAAAAATCTATAACAAGTGAAGACACAGCCATCTGGCTATTTCATTCCTGGATCTCACTGTGCCTATAGACTTGCCAGAGATTTCCAAGAGCTTCTGTTCAACTCTCCACCCTGACTCTCTGCAGTTCCTACTTCAGCTGATCAGCTTCTGCAATCTTATACACAGATGAGAAGTAACTAGTGCCAGAGAACTATACAAATAAATGATATCTTTCTTAAGCTAAAAATACCAACCCAATTATTTTAACAGGTAAAACACTGTCAAAATGTTTTATGCACTAGGGGGAAAAAGATGTTACTTAATGGAAAAGAGACAACATTGTTGGTACCAAAAAATAAAATATCTATAAAAACAACATACCATCATTTGTTACATAGCTACTCATAAGCCAGAATCTCAGCTCCTTTTTTCAAATTGCCTTAGGTGCCATAATCAAAATAGAGACCAATTGAAAATATTTTCCTATTACTTCAGTTTGAATTCCCATTAAGTAGGGAATCAGAACCACAAAAAAGGAAATCTTCTTAGGTCCTAAAATTTGTTATTGGCTTACTTATTTAAGGGAGGAATTATAAATGTTTAGAGCTTTACAACTTACTAAGATATGAAACGCTATTTTCTTCAACTAGATCTCTCTATCTAATCCAGGCTGGAAGTGTAGTGATCACTTGCATGTCAGATTCCAGTACTGATTGGCATGGGAGCTTTGACTCATTCCTTTTCCAACCTGAGCTGATAAAATCCTCCTTAGGCAGACTGGTGGCTTCCTGCTTCCAGGGGCTTACCAAATTATTGCTGAGTTTAGTGTAGATATGGTATTTGCTTAGTCCTAGCACAGCTCAGAGCCCCCCAACCCAAATGATCCACCAGATTTAGCCTCCCTAGCAGCATGGACACAGGCATGGACACCACATGCAGCAAAATGCCACCTTTTAAGCAGTATGGCACAGCAGAAAGGATTTGAAGATAAGACAATTGGTTCAAATATTACTTCTTTGTACTTGTTCCCTAAGTGACCTTGAACAAGTCACTGTTGGCAACAAGGCCACAATTTCCTCATCTGTGAAGTGAGCAAGTGGACTAGGTGACGTCTAAGATCGCTTCTGTAATCCTAAATATTGAAGTTATCCATTAGAATGTGAGTTTCTTGAAGGAAGGGACTGTATTTTTGTCTTTCTTTGTATCCCCAGCATTTAGTACATAGTAAGTGCTTAATAAATGTTTGTTGAGTGAATAACCAAAGTACAATGGACTCATCAAAGCAAGCTGCCCGAACAGAAATGCAAGGTTAAAATGACATATGTAAAACCTTTGACCATACAGGCAAAGTGAGAGTTAAGCAATTCCACAGCAGATTGGATCAGTGCTAGATCTAGATTTACAGTACCTGGTACACAATAGGTGGTTAAATGATTTCTGGTGGATTGATTATTAACAACTAATCCGGACAATTTAGAAAAAAGGCACTCTTGTCTCAATAACTTTTTAAAAATTCCAAATTACCCATGCTTTCATAGATAATTCTCAGAGCTGGAAGGCACACCAGAAATTACCTAGTCCAACTCATATCTGAAAAATGTCTTCTACAATGTTGCTGACAAGTGGTCCTTCATAAAACCTCAGACAAACAAACCTGACCAGAGAAAAGGCATATCTTTTGAGCAAAACATGTCCCAAAGACATTGATTTGGAGTCCTTATAATACCTTGAAGCTTTCAATGCTTCCAAGCTCCCTTGAAATTTTCCCCTTATCCAGACTCCCTGATTGCTCCTCTTCTTGATACTACTGCATTGACCCATATAAACTTGCCTTTTTATCAGTCTTCTGATATTTTCTGAGGAGATAGCAATTTTACTAAGAAATGGTCAGCGTCTTGGCTAGAGGCAGCAATGGGCAGAGTTAAATACCAAGATGAGCAGGAAATAATGGGATCAGTAAGGCTCCTGTTGAGATAGCTCAGAGGGGCAGTGCTATGGGGTATATTTGAGTAGGAAAGGCTGTTACAAATTTCTAATAGATTTAACTTTGGTGGACAGTTTTTGAACCTTTAGGCAGTCTGCCTGGACCATGGAAAGAGAATAAGACCCAAGTGAATCCCTAGGGCTTAGGAAGTATACTACATGCTGTATTGTCTGGGTTTCCAAAAGGGAAATTTCCCTTATGGGGGCATGTATTTGTGTCTGTGACTGTTCCCACGTACTGACCAATTGGGATACAGCCAGGAGAAAATGCATATATCTTTGTATCTCTTCCCAAAATATCTCTTATCCTCAGGCTGTGCTTGATAGCCATCTTCATGTCACAAGGGATCAATTTACTGATAAAGGTAAGATAGCCTTAGTTGTATTTCATCCTTCCTGCATATCCATTACATTTGTTCTGAGCCTGCCTGATCACCATAAAGGTATGTTTGAGAATCCAGGTAAGATTTAATTTCTAAGTAACGTTCTAAGTTAACATATGCTAATGCATTAATTGGGACAGCCATGTGGTGAAGGGGCAGCTAGGTGGTGGCGTGGGCAGAGTGCTGGGGCTGGAGTCAGGAATATCTGAGCTCAAAATGTGACATGACCCTGAGAAAGTCACTTAACCCCTATTTCTTTCAATTCCTTTTCTATAAAATGAGGACTCACTGGAGAAGGAAATGACAAACTATTCCAGAATCTTTGCCAAGAAAACCCCATGGATGAAAGTCCATGGGATCATGTAGAATTAGATATAACTGTATGAATGAACAATATATTAATGGTCACTAGTAGCTTAATGGACTACCTTTCTAATGCGATGCTTTGGTATCTGTTTTTTTGTTTGTTTTCTCTTGAGTTATAAACTTGGTAGGTAGGACTGATTCATGTTTGGGGACCATACTTCAGGGACTGCTACTATCACTCTATCTGGCTCCTGGTTTTGGCTTCACAAACAAACAAAAAATCAACTATATAACCATAAGAAATTATCTCATTTTTATCTGCCTCACAGGGTTGTAGTCAGGAAAATGCTCTGTGAACCATAAAACACCGGATGAATTCTTTATTATGTGCACTTTTTCCTCCTAATATTGTGAGCCAGCTACTTTGGGTGGAAGGTGATGTATTCTGTTGTATATTTGCATATGGCATGTTTCCCTGGGTTCTTATTAGAGATAGCCTCTGTATGCCATTGGAGGCAAAAGTTTTATGTATAAAAATTCTTTTCTTGCTAAATTCAGATATGTCTCTTGTATGATCTTTTATAATTGCCTAATTTTCTCTGTAACAAAAAATGTAGTTGCTATCACTCAGTAAAATATTATTAGGTGAATTGAAATCCCAAATTACAGTCAATGAACAGTAATGTTTTATAATAAAAATAATAGTAATCAATTCTGTAAAAAGATTTTTCCTTTGTCCTTTATGACTGACATACAATGAA
Source organism: Bettongia penicillata ogilbyi (assembly GCA_023548195.1). Classification (NCBI taxonomy): domain Eukaryota; kingdom Metazoa; phylum Chordata; class Mammalia; order Diprotodontia; family Potoroidae; genus Bettongia; species Bettongia penicillata. Next base: position 867,766 of record JAJHZJ010000864.1, read on the forward strand.
ATATATGGCTCATCTATTAAATTGTATGTATACTAATTGCTATTATTTAATGAAACTTATACTTTAGCTGCTTTAAAGCTATGGAATTCAAAGGAAGGCCCCTTCCATGGTCTTGGATAGGAAGTGTGATAGGTAGAGAACTGAATGACAAACTTGCATATTAAGTATGTGATAGTATTATGCCTAAAAAAAAACCCCAATGTACATACCTTAATTAAAAAACATTTTATCGCTTAAAAAATTTTAACCATCATCTTAGCCTTCAGAGAATCAAAATCTTTTTGCTGGTTGAGGGTCTTGCCTTGATGTTATTGGCTGTTCACTGATCAAAGTGGTGGTTGCTGAAGGTTGGATAGCTGTGGCAATTTCTAAAACTAAGATGACAATGAAGTTTGCCATAGAGATTAACTCTTCCCTTCATTTGAACACTTAGAGGCCATTGTAGGGTTATAAATTGACCTGCTTTCAATATTGTTGCATCTCAGGGAATACAGAGGCCCAAGGAGAGGGAGAGAGATGGAGTCTGTGCAGCAGAGTACACGTAACACTGATTAAGTTTACCATCTTATGTGGGTGCAGTTCATGGCACCCCCAAAACTATTACAATAGTAGCATCAAAGATCACTGATCATAGATCAGCATAATGGATATAATAACAATAATAAATTTGAAATATTGAAACAAGTACATACATATATCTTATCTCCTTAATAAGCTTCTTTTCAAATGTTCCAAGATAAGATAAGCAGACCCCAGGCACTTTCATGTATACCAGTTATGAAGAGGCTAAGTAAGGATGAATATAGGGGGTGCTAAAATCCTTTGGTGTTCAGAGGCTCAACTTATGGACTCCCCCATCCTTCTAATTTTTCTAATGTTCACCTTCTTCCCTCTACAGGCAACATTTTTTAATCTGTGGTCTCTGAACAACTTCCTCTTCTCCTTCTCCTCCTCCTCCCCCTTTTTCTTCTCTTCCTCCTTCATATTTTATAACTGTATTTCAGTATAATTGGTATCCTTTGTAATCCCTTGTATTTTATGCATTTTTTTAAAAAAATCATTCTGAGAATGGATCAAGAGGCTTTGCCAGACTGCCAAAGGTAGTCATAACTTGAAAAGGATTAAGAACTCCAGGGTTAGGGAAAGGGAGATCCCTTGCCCTCAACATAGTTGGACCAGGCTGTAATATATGGAGCCCAGCCATCCTGATGAATATCTGGTCACTAGACCCAGATGGCTTAGGAGAAGAAAGTGACACTGTTGACCTTGCACAGCCCTCCCTCCCTCAAAACAAAGTCAAGTGCAAGTCATGTCATCATTTCTCTGATATAGGAGATAGCAAGTGGTCCTTGACTAGAATGTGGAGTATGTTGTGGGCTGCAGCATGACAGAGGCAGAGGCATGTGCAGGAGTCACATTGTAGAAGACCTAGAATACAATGCTAAGGTGCTGGAGTTTTCCTCATATGTTAGGAAGTCACTGAAGGGTTTGAGGCTCAAAAATTTCATTCAATCTATACAAAAAGCAAAGTGATCTGGCAATAATGGGAAGGATAAATTAGATGAAGGTTAAAGTAAAGGCAGAAAGACCTGATAGCAAGAGCAGAACTGTAGGAAGTAGAGTCCTAGAGTAGATTGTAAAGTTCTATATACTCCACACTTTCTTTTTCTGCTCTCATGATGTCTTCTCCACTGACCCCCAAGGACTGATCCCTTCAAACTCTCTACAGCCAGTCCTTATGAAAACCTGTTTTTGAATTAATTATAGCAATATAATACTGAAGAAAGGAAGAGTGGTATAGCTGGATAGAGAGCCAACCAGCTCAAGGCTAGCCTCTGACATATGACACTGACTGTGACCTTGGGTAAGTCATAGCTTGTCATTGCTCAGGAAAAGTCTCCAAGCCTATGAGTTGCAGAAGTTTCAGTTGCTGAAATGCAAAGGTGGAGAGGTTTTCCTCATCTGAGGGTTCTTCATACCAATAAAATCACAGGTCTTTGTCTCTATCTCAGGAGTAATAGATCATAGATCAACAGTGGGAAAGGACCTCAGAGACTGTCTGGTCTAACTTATGTATTTGAAAACTGTGGAAACTGAAGCACAGGGAGATGAGTGACTTGACCATTTTTGAGTAGATAAAACGAGAAGCAGGATTCTTGAGGATGACTTGAGGACCAGTGCTCTTTCTACTGTATTCCACTCCTACCATCTAAAAGAGTCTCTTCTTTAGGTGGTAGCCTTGGAAACCCAGCCCTTCCCCTTATGCTGTTTTTTTCCTCCAGAGTGAATCATCTGCCCTGTCACTCTTAGCCAGATACTTAGCAAGAAACTACCAGAACAAGGAATCTTAGTAAACAAACTGCATACAGAAAGGGAAATAAATGCATGGCTTTGTGCATAGAGCACTGGATCCAACATCAGAAAGACTGGATTTCAAATCCTGCCTCAGATGCTACCTAGCTATGTGACCCTGGGCAAGTCACCTAACATTCGCCTCATTCCTCTCCCTAGCTTTTCTATGCCTTCTGCTCCCAACCCCATCCCAATGCAAGGTAGAATTGTACATCTTTGAACCCTAGGCCCTGCCCCAAGAGTACTGACATTCCCTCAGCAAGATTGAGTAGGGCTGACTCCTGGGTGCACAGGTGCTGTTGATTTCAGTTCCTCTGAGTGGGCTGTGGTCAAATGGGTGGTGTGTTAGGGGAGCTGGTGATTACGTGACTTGACAGTTGCTTGGTCTGGTGTGGAGGAAGGGGGCTGGCTGACAAGGGTGTGATTCACTAGAGGGGAAAAAAAGACACAACTCATGTAGAAAAATTATAAAGTCAGTGTAGAAAGGTCCCATATGTTTCAAGGGCTGGTCCTTCCACATGTAGCATGGGGATATCATTGTGTGACTCTAAGGGAGACTGAATAGATGTCTCTAGTCTCTGCTTCCTCTGCCATTCTCCAAGGGAGATTCTAATTTCTGCCAGGAAAGGAAGCAGAAAGTTGGAGTTAGAGGCCATTCTGTTCTCCTCAGAGAGAGGGGGTATAAGGTTAGAATTACATCTTTCTACTCCCTTAAATATGAAGTTGGATTGGCCTCTTCCATCTTCCCTCTCAAAGCTGGAAGCCAGAAACTGAAGTGTGAAGAAACTCAGCTACTTGAAAACTGTCTCAAACAGGACTAAAGAAGGCTGGAGTTCTCTGGCTCTCTCCAACTCTGTCCTGCCACCCACATACACACACACACTCTCATCAACTAAGAGAGAGTATTATTCTAATGGACTTTAGGACCAAGGCTGAATCAGTACAAGTGTTTGTCCCACATATGGTTTAAGATCGAATTGAGGGGAAGGTGATAAAGCTGAGTGTGTTTGGGTCAGAAACAAAAGCCAAGTTCTGGGAGTCTTCACTTGGGAAACACAGGTAGTGTTCTTAGGGATACAAGGCAGTGGGAGATGGTTGGTCTCATCTGGCATGGGTAATCTTTCTCAACTTTAAAGAGACTGTGCCTATTTCCTTAGGAGCCTTGACCCAGCTTGTAAGTATCTTATGCTCCCTTGCCCCAGATATCCTGAGCCTCAAGGGGAACCTCTTTTGGGAAAACATGGAGTTGCCTCAACCACTCTCACTGTCCAATCTAACCTCACAATAGTGAGGAGATGGACCCTAGCATCTGCTAGTTGAGTTCTCAGCACCTCCCCTGATTTTCTGCACTTAAAGAAATCTTAAATTTAACTTCCCTAAAATTCTCTTGATACCTCCATGGCCCCACCCATGATTAACTTGAATTCATAGAGGTTCCTCTTTTTACCTTTTCAGTTCCTTTGCTCAAATTTCACTCCTTTATTATATTTTTCTACCAACTTTCCTCTGCTCCCTTTCAATCCCTTTCAACCATTTCTAGTTGGCCAACTCTCCAGTTCAACACACTGAGCTTTCTACCTTTCTTTTCTTTCTTCCTTTCTTTCTTCCTCTTTCTTTCCTTCCTTCTTTCCTTCTTTCTTTCTTTCTTTCTTTCTTTCTTTCTTTCTTTCTTTCTTTCTTTCTTTCTTTCTTTCTTTCTTTCTTTCTTTCTTTCTTTCTTTCTTTCTTCTTTCCTTTCTTCCTTTATCTTCTATGAAACACTTTATTTTTGTTGTTTTACCTCTGTAGTTGCATCAGTGCCTTTTGTTTTAACACTGAAATTATTTCTAACTTGGCCACACATTGAACCCTTCCTTATAGAAAGAAAAAGTTCAAGCAAGATCAATGACTGAGTCTGACAGTATATGCAACACTCAATGCCCCCTAGTCCCCTACTTCTGTATGATTTTACCCTCAAACATACCATGACATGGTTTTTTGAACATGAACAATTGGTGATGAAGTTATCACAAGGGTTCTAATGTGATAGACAGAAAAATCTAACCCAGAGAGACAGAGAATAGAGCTAAGAGAGTTGCTCTGATAGTTTTAATGTGTTCCTTTTTGGAGTTAGTAGTGTGAACAGAAGCAATCATGTGGTCAACAGTTACAGAAGACGTTGCTAAAGACTTGCTCCTCCTACCACCATCTACCTCTTTTTCTGGTTCCTCTTGGAGACTGTGTTCTTGTTTTTTGCTCACTCACTGAAACCTGACAAATACATATACTTTTCATGTCCTTTTATCTCCCTCCTCAGGAGTAGCCCAGTGATAGTAATAACCTAGGTCCCAGGACAAGTGAGATAAGAATCAGTGTATTGATTAATTTTTCTGATTTTCACCCCTATATTCCTCTTAAATTAAAAAGAAACAGTTATTAGGGTTGGATCTTGGGGAGAAAAAGGTGAAAGATTACAGTGGGAAATGTAGACAATGGAAAAAATCTACAAAAATCTGATGTATTACTTTAACTTAGGACCATCACGTGCCTATTTAGAAGATTTTAAAGACTATTCAAATACAAAATACCTGTTTAAATTGTTTTTCACTAACCTAAAAATCTATGTTAAATTCCCCTTGTCTAAAACAGATGTTTAGCTAAATACGCGTGGAGTGTCTTCTCTGTGACATCTCTTTTATTATTTTGAACTATTGCTGAAATCTTTAATTTTCTTTTAATAGAAGAGCTCTTGCCTCCTTTCCCCAACTTAACTGTGGGCACAGACTCTAGAGATTATTTTTTCTGCTATTGCTCATCCCAAAGTGCTTGGTCTCTAAGCAGATTAAGAGAATGTTCAGACTGGAAAGGACCTACCTGAGAAATCACCTAACCCTCCACTCTGAATTTATAAATGAAACCTTGAGAAAAAGAGTCGTTTGTGCACAGGAATACAAAGCCAATTAATCATTGTACCAAAATTATAACCTGCTGTCTCCTACCTACATGGGTTAATGATAAATAAGCTTATTTGCTGATATGGTTTTGATTTGATTTGACAGTGATTTTTAAAATCTTCTGTTGGCTTTAACTGAGAGTCTAACATGATCAAAGCCGCCTCATCTTCTCCCAATTTCCATTCTATTTGTGCTTAGCTAAAGGGAGTTTTGAAACCAAAAGTTGAAGTATATGGTATATTTCAAGGCCTCATTAAAAGTACTAGCCTCATTTTAACTCAGGATGTGAGGGCCTTGGGGCACAGGTTACAGATATAATAGACAGCTGAATCTATAACTGGTTGGACAGCCACCCCTAAGGAATGTTGATAGAATGAATCAAGGTCAGCCTAGAGAAAGGTTTCCAGTGTCTTATCATAGTGCCATTTTACAAAGTTGGGTGGGATAACTAATATATTGAAAGAGAGAATTGGCATTCAAAGGCATTTTAACAGAGTGGAATGACAGGTGGAATCTAACAAAATGAAACTGAATAAATGAAAAGGTCTACAATTGACACCCAAAAAGGACAACTAAACAAGAAGAGGAATGGGGAGACTTGATTAGAGTTATTCACAAGGAAAAGACTAGCAGGTTTTATCTCATTGCAAACTCAATACGAATCAATGGTGCAATGTGACTAGCACAAAAATAAATGCATTTGTTGGCTAATATACTATAGTATCCTAGAACAAGGTAAGGAAAAGTTCCACTGTAATAGACAGGTAGGTGGCACAGTAGATTGATTGTTAGATTTGAAATCAGGAAGACTCAAACTTGAATTGGACACTTAGTAGCTGTGTGACCCTAGGCATGCCATTTAGTCTTTCTTTATCTGCCTCAGTTTTTTCATCTATAAAAAGGGGTTAATAATAGTACTTGCCTCTCAGAGTTGTTGCAAGGATCACATAAGAAAACATACGTAAAACAATTTGTAGGTTTTACAGCATTACATAAATACTAACTGCTATTACTAACTAATATTAATATTAGTTATAATGTCTTTCTTAGTATGAACATATTTGGAGTGTCATGGTCAACTGCCATATGTTAAGAAGATAATTGGAGCACAACTACAGGTAGGGAATCAAATTCAAAATCATGTCCTATGAAGGGGAGTTAAAGAAATCAGAGGCATTTAGACCAGAGAAAACTTAGGGAGGATATTATAGGTATTTCCAAATATTTTTGCAAGACTGTCATGAGAAAGAATTAATTAGACTTAACCTTTATGTTCAGCAAGACTAAACGTTAAGAAGAAGGCAAATTTGTGGTCCATATGGGGATGGACATTTATAACAATTCTAGCTATTCGAAAGTGGGATGCTCTGCATTGACAGACAATGAGTTTCCCTTCATTGGAAATACTCAAGCTGAGCATCTAGGACTACTGCCATATTGGTATCATAGAAAGATTCCTAGAGACTGAACCTATACAACCCCTCTCAAGTCTATGATTCTATAAATAATAAAACGGTTTCAAAGAGATGTGGGAAAACTTGTCTGAACTGATTCAGAGTGAAGTGAGCAGAGCATTCTGAACAATCAACACTGCTAATGATTGGCAGTATCTCTTTGTTTCCTGATTCCTTATCTGAACATTGAGAAGATTGGACTATATTAGGGGTTCTAGTCCTTTTTTTCTGTCATAGACCCCTTTAGCAGTCTATTGAAATTTAGGGACCCTTCTAAGTAAAATGTATATTGTCTATGTTCATCACTGAACAGAAATTTTAGTTAGAGATTAATGAAATAATGAAACTTATTTCTTGTCTAGTTCACAGACTTTTGGAATTTATCTATAGAACCATTGGGCATCCCTGAACCATAGGTAAAGACTCTTTGGACTACATGACATCAGAGGTTTCCTAAAGCCCTAAGTCCCATCATTACACAGTGTGCTATCTATTTTAGATTGAACAGCTGTTCATTTTTCATTTCCAGAGAAGCACCAAAGTAGAGTGGAAAGACAACTAGGTCTGGAGTCAGAGAATGTGGGTAGAAATCTTGACTCTGTTGGTTATATGTCTGGGTGACATAACCCTTTCTGGGTTAGTGCCATTGTCTGGAAAAAGTTGGGGCTCAGGCTAGGCAGTTACCAAGCTTCTTTTTAAATGCAGCTAATATATTTAACAAATGAGTCAGGAATTTATCCATGGAGTACATGAGTTTTTGTTCTTTTTTTTTTTTTAACTTTTTACATTCATTTTCACAAAATTTTGGGTTCCAAATTTTCTCCCCTTTTATCCCCTCCCCCCACCCCCAATACACCAAGCAATCTAATTTTCCCTATCTCCAATCTGCCCTCTCTTCTGTCATCCCTCCCATCTCTTGTCCCCATCTTCTCTTTTCTCCTGTAGGGCCAGATGACTTTCTATTCCTCATTAACTGTTTGTCTTCTTTCCTAGTAGCAACAACAATACTAAGCAGTTGTTCCTAAAACTTTGAGTTCCAAATTCTCCCCATCCCGGAAGGCAGGCAATTCAATATAGGCCATTTCTGTGTAGTTTTGCAAATGACTTCCCTGATAGTCGTGTTGTGTAAGACTAACTGAATTACCCTCCATTCTATCCTGCCCCTCATTGTTTCTCTTCTGTCTTTTGATCCTGTCCCTCCCCGAGTGTTGACTTCAAATTGCTCCCTCCTCCCTTTGCCCTCCCTTCCATCATCCCCACCCCTGCTTATCTCCTTCTTGCCCACTTTCCTATACTATAAGATAGATTTTCATACCAAAATGAGTGTGCATTTTATTCCTTCCTTTAGTCAAATGTGATGAGGGTAAACTTCTTGTTTTTTTTTTTTTTTTCCTCAGCTCTCCTCTTTTTCCCTCCACTAAAAAGTCTCCTACTTGCCTCTTAAATGACATATAATTACCCCATTCCATTTCACCCTCTTTCCTCCCATTACATTTCTCTCTCACCATTTACCTTAATTTCTTTCAAGATATGGTCCCATCATATTCAATTCACTCTGTGCTCTCTGTCTCTGTATGTGTGTGCATGTGTGTATGTGTGTGTGCGTGCATGCATGTACATGTGTGTGTGTGGTCCCACCAACTACCCAGATACTGAAAAGTTTTAAGAGTTACAAATATTGTCTTTCCATGTAGGAATGTAAACAGTTCACTTATGGTAAGTCCCTTAAGACTTCTCTTTGCTGTTTACTTTTTCATGTTTCTTCTCATTCTTGTGTTTGAAAGTCAAATTTTCTTTTCAGCTCTGGTCTTTTCATCAAGGATGCTTGAAAGTCCTCTGTTTCATTGAAAGACCATATTTTCCCCCTGAAGTATTATACTCAGTTTTGCTGGGTAGCTGATTCTTGGTTTTAGTCCTAGTTCCTTTGACTTCTGGAATATCCTATTTCATGCCCTTCGATCCCTTAATGTAGAAGCTGCTAGATCTTGAGTTATCCTGATTTTGTTTCCACAATACTGGAATTGTTTCTTTCTAGCTGCTTGTAAGATTTTCTCCTTGACATGGGAGTTCTGGAATTTGGCCACAATGTTCCTAGGAGTTTCTCTTTTTGGATCTCTTTCAGGTGGTGATGGATGGATTCTTTCAATGCTTATTTTGCCCTCTGGTTGTAGAATGTCAGGGCAGTTTTCCTTGATAATTTCATGGAAGATGATATCTAGGCTCTCTTTTTGATCATGACTTTCAGGTAGTCCCATAATTTTTAAATTGTCTCTCCTGGATCTATTTTCCAGGTCAGTTGTTTTTCCCATGAGATATTTCACATTCTCTTCCATTTTTTCATTCTTTTGGTTTTGTTTGGTGATTTCTTGGTTTCTCGTAAAGTCATTAGACTCCATCTGTTCCATTCTAATTTTGAGAGAACTATTATCCTCAGTGAGCTTTTGAACCTCTTTTTCCATTTGGCTAATTTTGCTTTAGAAAGCATTCTTCTCCTTATTGGCTTTTTGAACCTCTTTTGCCAATTGAGTGAGCCTATTTTTCAAGGTGTCATTTTCTTCAGCATTTTTTTGGGTCTCCTTTACCAAGGTATTGACCCATTTTTCATACTTTTCTTGCATCTCTCTCATTTCTCTTCCCAGTTTTTCCTCCACCTGTCTAACTTGCTTTTCAAAATCCTTTTTGAGCTCTTCCAAGGCCTGAGCCCACCCGACATCCCCCTGGGATGTCTGGGGTACCGAGGCCCCGCCCTCCACGACTTTCCCTGATGGCAAGAATATGTCCTCCTCATCGTCAGATCCGAAAGTTGGGATCATTTGCATCTGTTCAAAAAAACTCTCTATAGTCTTATTTTTCTTCCCTTTTCTAGGCATTTTCCCAGCCAGTTACTTGACTTCTGAGATTCCTGTCCACCCCCTCCTAGATCCGCCCAGCTAGTGCTTGGGGTCTGAGATTCAAATGGGCTTTCCAACAGCAGGCGCGCCTGCTATTCAATGTGAGCTTTAGTTCTGGTGCTGGGGTGGGGGCAGGGCCACCTCCCAGGCTCAGTTCCCTCAGGGGCTATATGCAGAGACCTTCAGAAATGGAGCGGGTGGGGCAGGGCCATCTCCCAGGCTCAGCTCCTTCAGGTGGTTTATGCAGAGACTTTCAGTAACGAAGATCCTGCCTACTGCTGGGGGAATCCCTGGCCGCCTCGGCCGTGCCTCCACCGCCACCCCGGCCTCTGCCTCCGCGGCTTCCCGACCCTGCCTCTGCTGCTTCCTCCCGAGGGGACCCGAGCCACGGAGACACCCTGCTCCCCTCTCGGTGAGCCCAGGCGTGTCTCTCACTGACCTGTAGAGTCTGTGGGTGGAGGGACCTTCCAGGCTGCCGGAGCTTCCGTCCCTGAAGCCTGCTCGGATCAGCTTCTCTGGGGCCGCAGCCAGGGCAGCACTGGGGTGGGGTCCACTTTCTGGGGTGCTACGGACCTTGGGGATGGCTCTCCAGGGCTCTCTGGAACGGAAATCTCTTCCACTATGTTTCTGCACCCCCTGCAGTGATCCAGAACTTCTGGGGAGCTCTTCTTACATTAAATCTATGGGCTGTGGGTTCAGAGCTTGCATTCGTGCATCTTTCTACTCTGCCATCTTGACTCTGCCCCAGTACATGAGTTTTTGCCTCATATATCTTGTGTGGGAATTAAGTTGTTTGCTGAGGGTCGTATCACTTATATCAATGTTTGGGGTATATATTGAGGGGAGAAGAGGAAAAGGGAATAAGGAAAGGGGGGAGAGAATAGGCTTTTATATAGGGCCAACTTTGTGCCAGGCACTGTGCTAAGTGCTTTACAAATCTCACTTGATTCTCACAGCAAACCTATGAGGTAGGTGCTATTATTTTCACTGTTCTATGACTGAGGTAACTGAGGCAGTAGAGGTTAAATGACTTACCCACAGTCACAGAGCTAGTAAGTGTCTAAGACAGGGTTTAAACTCAGATCTTCCTGAGGCTAGGCTCAGTGCTCTATCCACTGTATGGTTGCCTGATATGAACCTAGGTCTTCCTGATTCCAAACGTAGGCACCATCTACTATTCTAGACTTTCTCTACTTATACCCATGAAGCATGGAAGATACATGTATATTAAGTGTCATTAGCTCCCCACACTTGGAGAAATACTTTGAGTATGGTTATGGTGATGGTGAGCATCTAGGTGTCAAAATAGATAGAGTGCTGGACCTGGAAACAGAAAGACTCATCTTCCTGAGTTCAAATCTAGCCTCATACTCCTACCAGTTGTGTGACACAAGGCAAGTCATTTAACTGTGTTTGCCTCAGTTTCCTCATCTGCAAAATGAGCTGGAGAATGAAATGGCAAACAGCTCCAGTATCTCTGCCAAGAAAACCCCAAATGGGATCATGAAATCAGATACAACGGAAAAACGACTACACAACAAAAATATACCTTACCCATCTATCTACTTTTGAAGATGTAAACGGAATGATGTAAAATACCTCAATATTTCCTTTTCTCTTCCTTTTTAAAATCATTCAGTCATGGGGAAAAATGTCTATTTTTTAAAAGAGATGGCCAAAGTTGTCCAAAGTAGAGAAAAGAAAAAACTTCACTTATGCTTTTCATAAAGCTTTGGGTTGTGTGCTCCAATTTATAATTGTTTCCTTCCTGAGATTTTGTCCAACCTTTGAACTTGGAAAGTTAAGGGGAAAAATCTGTTGTTGCTGGAAGAGTGTGATCTGAATAGAATTAACTGTGCCAAAGGTTCCAAAAATATTTAAACTACTTTACACAATCAGGGACTCAGCAGCTTGGGGTAACACAAGATCTATTCCTAATAGAGAAGGAAAGACCGGACAACAATGCAGGGGAGGTGTGCTGGACAATGCAGTAACTAAGAAAAAGAAGCTTTGTAACATCACTCCTGACTCCCCTTCTTCGAAGTTGCCACCACCCTGGTAAGACCTCGCCTGGACTATCGCTATAGCCTTCTGGTTGATCTCCTTTCTCCAATCCATCCCCTACTCATCTATGATCTTCCTAGAGTGAAGTATTGAACCTGTCACACAGCCCATTCAACAAGCTCCTATTATCAATAGGATCAAATGCAAAATTCTCTGTTTGGTTTTCATAGTACTTTTTAACCTGGCCCCTTCCTACCTTCATAGTGGCCTTATATCTTACATCTTAGATATATTCTTCAATCCAGAGACACTGACCTCCTCGTTGGTCCTCTCATAAGACACTCCTGTCCTGATTGTGATTTTTAGTGTAACATTTTCTTTCCTTGTCTCTAACTCCTGATTTCCTTCAAGTCTCACCTAAAACTTTACCGTAGGGCCCTCTAAATCTCTAAATGCTAGTAGCTTCCCTCTAAGATTTCTCTCTCTGCGTGTATCTCTTTCTCTCTCCCTCCCTCCCCCTCCCCATCTCCATATGTATATGTGTATATATATAGGTATATATAGGTATATATAATTTATATGTACATAGTCATTTGCATATTGTTTCCCCCATTAGAAATTGAAAGCATAGACTATTTTTGCCTTTCTTTTTAGAGTCAGTGCTTAGCACAGTGGGCACTTAATGTTTATTGATGATTTGACTATATTGATAAATGAATGACAGAATTTTGTATATGTTTATTTTCTTTGAAAGATGCCAATTTTATAGCATTTGTAACAAACAAGTCATGATATTACTGAGAAAGACAAAAACATGTATATTAGTCCTTAGGCCCCCTTCTGGACTGCTGAGCCCCAGTAATTTATACTAGCTCTCCCTCACTATCATTCTTGTATGCCAAAAAGAAAGATGTAGTAGTCTTTTTTTAGATGAAATATACTTTATTGCTTAAAAGGTAGAAAATCAACATTAATTTTCTAACCTTGAAACTACTGCTACTGAAAATAAATAAAATTATTTTGAATCCAAAGAAAAAGGTTGAATCTTTGTTTCCTCAATCATTTCATCTTTCACTTGCCATAAGGGATTGTTTCATTTATTTATTTGTATCCCAGTACAGTGTCCGGTATACACCAGGTATTTAAGAATTCCTTGACCATACTCTAACTGTACCATGTTGACATTCCCTTTCTATATAACCAGACCAAGACCACAACTGAGTTTTTGCCCAAAAACATTAATAAGAGAAGGCTTTGGGGCAACAAAGAACTGGAAACAATCTGAATTCTCACCTGTAAAGAACAGCTAGAAAAAAATGGCATTGGAATAACACTGTCATTTGTAAAGGAAAAAAGGACGAATATGAGGAATTCTGAAAAGAATTGGAAGATATGCATAACTGACACAGTGTGAAATAAGCAGACCCAATAGAACATAATACACAAAACTACAAAAATATAATTTAAAAAACAAAAGAAAAAGATTCTGAATGAGGAGTAACTCAAAAAAAAGTTGGACATATTACTTATCTGACTTATGTAGAGGTGACCAATTTTTAAATAAGCAGGATAGACAGAAAAGTCAGATATAAAATGGAGAATTTCAATGACATTAAATTTAAAAGGTTTTATACAAATAAAATAAATATAGCCAAGATTTGGAGGAAATTAGAAAATTGGGGGAAAGTTTTTATAGGCAGTTTATTAAATAGAAGTCTCATATAAAATACTTATAAAGAACTTTGTCAAATCTATAAGGATATGAATCATTCTCCAATTGATAATGGTCAGAGGATATGAACAGGCAGTTTTCCAACGAAGTATGCCTACGAAAAGAGGTGAGAAACCAACCCATGACAATGTGATTGTCACTTGTAGGACACTGCCACACCATCATCATAGGTGCCTATGCTCCCGCCATTATGAACCATGATGAGGTCAAAGAAAAATTTTATGAAAACCTGGAGACCCTTATAATTAATGTGCCAAAGGAGGGCAAGGTTCTATTTCTGGGTGATTTTGATACTGTGTAGATTCAGACTATCAGACATGGCAGGGAGGACAGCAATAGGAGTGGTCACTTACTACTAAAAACTTGTACATCTCAGGATCTTCTTATCATAAACACTTTTTTTTATCAGCATTTAATAGACAATGTGATTGTAAGAAGAGACACATAGGATATGAGAGTGAAGAAGGTAATGTATAGTACAGATTGCTGGACTGATCATAGACTTATCCTCCCCAGATTAAATATTTACCTTCAAGAAAAGGGTCCCCAAGGCAGAACGCCTACCAGAAGAATTAATGTCAATAAATTAGAGTACTTTTTTGAGCTGGAACAGTTTGTTGCTAACTTGGAAGGAATGTTGAGCCAACATGCGGTTGGCAACAGTGGAGCAGAAGAGGAGTGGGCAGCTTTTAGAGATTTGGTGCACAGCACTGAATTTACTCATCTTAGAACAATCACAAACACCAAGACTGGTTTGAGGAAAATGATGAGGAAATTGAGAACTACTAAATGAAAAAAATGAGGACTCCACTGAGTTCTGTCTCCTTTTACTTTCAGTACTCACTTGCTGTTGATAATGTTTTGGGCTCTCACTTCTAGTTCCAAGTTCATCATTATTCAATGAGAAAACAAAATCCAAAGCAGATTTAACTTATATAGCTTTCTCACAGATATCCCTTGTAATCACCATCATCCCATCAATCCTGAAACATGGTCTTCACTAGTCTCTGATCTTGCCTCAAAGCCTGATTTTTAAAATCTTTTTGTAACATTTATCACCAGAATAATTTCTTTCAGGTTTTGTTGTCTCTCCACTACTCTTTTTAAAGTACTGCTCTATTTTTTATTCATCCTCAATTAATGTAATTAAAAACATTTTTATGCGCATGATTAGTTACGTTTCAATTGGCTATTAAAAATTACAGCTAAATCTCAAATGCAAGCCTTCTGACACAGAACTTAGTTTTCTTTGTATTTTACTGCCTCTTAACTCCAGTTTAATTCACTTTAACATAGTATTTACCTAAAAAGCAGGTAGAAATCAAGAACTTGAGTCTTAAACCCTTATTACACATTATCAAAAACATATGATGTATCAGGGTACCAGGAGGGAGGAATGCTCATACCTAAAGGAATTTTTCTCATCCTTCCTCCTCCAGTCTAAGGAAGGAAGGCTACCCTTAACAAAAATCTATTTTCTAATACTCCCACTTCCCCCTCCACATGGGACAGGAAGAAGACAGGCAAAATCCTTGTAATAGCAATTCATAGACAAGCAAAGCTAATTCCCACATTGGCCACATCCAAACTATGAGGAAAGCTGAATGCCACAGAATAGATACTTTTGAATTGTGGTGCTAGAGAGTACTTTTAAGAGTCCCTTGGAGAGCAAAGAGGTTAAACCTGTCACTATTTAAATAAATTAATTCATTCACTGGAACACCAAATATGTAAATCAATCTCATAAAATGTCAGAAGTTGGGTAGCATGTTTTGCCATGAATCCACTTGAAAAAAAATGGTTGGTCACCGTGCTGATCTGAGTTTTTAAATCTTTCAAAATTGTTTGTCTTTATAATATTGTCATTGGACAATTTTTTTTCTACTGCTCTGCTTACTTCATTCTGCAGTGATTCATACAAGTCTTCCTTGAGTTCTATGAAAAGTTCCTTTTGTGATTTCTTATATTACAATATTTTTCTATCACCTTTGTATACCATAACATCTTCAGCTTCCACAAATAATGGGAATCTTCTCAGTTTCCAATTCTTTGCCACCACAAAAGAGCTGTTTGTAGTATTTTTGTACATATGGATCATTTCTTCTTTCTTTTATCACTTTGCACTTAGTAGTAGTATTGCTGGGCCAAAGGATATGTGCACAGTTTAGTAATTTTCTCACTATTATTCCAAATTGCTTTCAAAAAGGGCTGGTCCAAGTTGTAGCTCCATCAACAACAAAGGTCAGCTCCAGTCTTCCTGATCTCTATCTTACTACTGGGTTTAAATGGCTCCTTTTCAGAATCTTATTGTCAGCACAGGAGCCATTCCCTCTTCCTCAAGGCTCCTCCCTACTAGGGCAGGAAAGAGGGATAGCCTGTCACACTTGAGCTCCTAACTGAGGAGGGGAAGCCATCACTAGCAAGTATGGAAGAGGCAGAGAGGAAGATATAGTAGTCTTGCTATATTCTGCCATGATTAAGTCATGGATAATATATCCAGTTCTGCGCACTACATTGGGGAAGGATCATCGGTGGACTGATGGGCATCCCTGGGAGAGTGATCAGAAAGAGAGGTTTGAAGAGCATGACACAAAAAAGGGTCTTTTGAAGGAATTGGGGGTATTTGGTCTACAGGAGAAAAGATTTGAGGTGGATATGGGGATACCTATTAAGTGTTTGAGGGGATATCATACAGTGGACAGACTGGTCTTGTCCTTGTTAAGTCCGGAGGGTAGAAACTGGGAGTAATGTATAGAAGGTGCAGAGAGGCAGATTTCATTTTGATGTCAGGAAAAACTTCTGAACCATTGTCACCACCCAGAAATAGCTGCCTCAAGAGGGATCTTCCTCATTGGACTCTCCCTCCAGGGTAAGCCTAGAGGAATACTTGTTGGAGATGCTGTGGAGGGAATGCTTGGTTGGACTACAGACTAAACTAGATGGCCTCTGATGTGCTTTCCAACTCTGAGATTCTATGAAATTATCTTGGTAGAAATGAGAAGACTGGGCTTAAAAATTCAGCACAAGAGGGAAATTAGTTTGATGTCCTTTTCTGCTTTTAAAAAAATTACTCTCTAATTGCAAAAGAACACAAACATGATAAAGTTATTAGAACCAGAAAAAAATATACATAATAACCACCCTGGAATGGAAATGAATATTGAAAGTCTTCAGAATTCTGAGGAATGCAGTGGCCAGTCATGACTTGAGAGGACTGATAGAAAAAGCATACTTCCTGCGTCTTGGGTGAAAGCATATATGGATGGAATCAGGCACACACTTTCGAACATAGTCAATGTATTGTTTTGCTATGCTCAACTATAGTTTTTATTTTTGTGGATCTAGGTGGTGCCATACTGTATAGATTGCCAAGCCTAGAGTGAGGAAGACTCATCTTCCTGAGTTCAAATCTGGTCTTAGACACTTAATAACTGTTTAGCCCTGTTTACCTCAGTTCCTCATCTGTAAAATGAGTTATAACAGGAAATGGCAAACCATTCCAGAATCTCTGCCAAGAAAACCCTAAATGGGGTCATGAAGAGTTGAACACAGCTGAAATAACTGAATAACAAGAGCAAAAGTGGTACAGGGGATAGAGTGCCATGCCTTGAGTAAGGAAGACTCGTTTTCCTGAATTCAAATCTGACCTCCAAACATTTATTAAAGGTGTGACTCTGGGCAAGTCACTTAACCCTGTTTGCCTCAGTTTCTTCACCTGTAAAATAAGTTAGAGAAGAAAATGGCAGTACCCGGCACATAGTAAGCACTTGATAAATGCTTGTAGATTACATAACTGATTGATTTGTTACAAGAATGGGTTTATGGGGTGGGGATGGGGGAGAGAGGTATGAGGAGGGAACCATTGGGTAGTGACTGTGATATAATAAAAGAAAGAAAGAAAAAGTCATCAACAAAATATTTGAAAAGAAAAGTATATGCCGGAGATGTTCTGTACCGTTCTTTTGCATCTGGGTATTATACTGTATACTCATTTATACTATATTTTAAATAGCAATTATGCACACAGTTGTTAAGTGCTTGTGCCCTGCTCACTCAGCATGTAAAAACTTCAAATTACAGCCCATTAAGGTGTCAGTGGGAAAAGGAACATTCCAAAAATAAGATGATTTTTTAAAAGCACATTAGAAAGTGACTAACCTCTGCTTTACCTGTGGGTATAGGCTTATTTTCCCTCAGATGAATCTTTCTCAGCACCTCTTGTTAATCAGTTCCATTAAACAAACATTAGATTAAATGCCTATTAAATACTGGGCATTGCTAGGCACTGGGGTATACAAAGATAAAACAAATGATAGTCCTTGTTCTTAAGGAACTTGCATTCTGAATCAAACTTTTCTATAACTTTCATAACTTCAAAACTTCTATAACTATAAAAGTGAGTCAATAGCTATTCCTTTTTTAAAAATAATTATCTGATGGTTGTTGCCATTTTAAAAGGCTTTTCTTCCAGGAAATTCTCTCTCTCTCTCTCTCTCTCTCTCTCTCTCTCTCTCTCTCTCTCTCTCCCCCTCTCTCATATATGTGTGTGTGTGTGTGTGTGTGTGTATAATATTTTATTTTTCCCCAATTACATGTTAAAATAATTTTTTACATTTTAAGTTCTGAGTTCCAAAATCTATCCCTCTCCCTCTCTGAGATGGTAAACAATTTGATATAGGTTATGCATTGAACGATATTTTTTACAAGGGTAAGATAGTTCATATATGCTTTGTTTCCTTTGTCCATAATTTTGTCTTTCTTTTTAGTAACAATAATAAGAATGCTTTATGTGAGCAGTCTACAGAGGTTCCTACATCACTTCTGAGTTTTATAAGTGAAGGCCAAAGTAAGCATTTACATTGTGTTAAATTTACCTGTTTCTCTTCTGCTGAAAAATATTCTCAAACTTTATCTTCAAAATAATATAAGCACATGATACTATTAAACTTTAATATCTCCTAAATGTTGGTTTACACTCTACCACCTCTCCCCACTCCCAGCAAGAAAATATAAGAAGTAGCAATCAGAATCTGGATTTGGTAAAGAGAAAAGGAGTAGAAGAATAGGGACAGTTCATTTCAATTATAGATTACTAATGTTAATTAGATTCCTTCTTTTTCCACCTCCTTCTTCTTTGGGATGAGAGAGCTGGGAAGGAATTGAGATGAAAAAGTATGAGCAAAGGGAAAGAAATATGCAATTAAAAATTCTAACACTGAATTTGAATGGGATGAACTCACTTGTAAAATGAAAGAGGGTACAGAATATATTAGAAAGCAGAATCCAGTCATATGTTGTTTGCAAGAAACATACTTGAAATATATAGATGCACAGAGTTAAAATGAGAGACTGGTACAGCATTTATTAAGCCTTGGATAATTTTTTAAAAATAGAAATAGCATTCAGGATCTCTAACAAGGTGACAGTAAAAATAAGCATGGTTATGAGGGAAGCAAATAAACTTCATCACACTTAAAGGCATCATAGGTAATGAAATAATATCAATACTTAATATATATGAACTGAATAGCATATAATCTAAGGATGTTAAGGAAAATTTACTTTCATTACTTAAAGAAATGTCAAAATTATAATTACTGGAGGCCTCAGCTCTTCTTCCATTGATTCACATGTATAGCCTCAATTCTTTGCACCAGGGACAGGCTCTGTTCTCTCCCAAATTTTTGGTTGGATTGCACTAGCCTAATTTGATCCTGTCCCCTCTGGAGTATGGATGATGATGGATTTTCAATTCTAAATGAGGTGCTAGGTAGTAGATTTCCCCCTCTGCTTTTGTTCTTGTCTTAGTTTCCTGGTTCATCTCTGTCTCCTTTTCCTAGTATAATTCCCAATTGAAGTTGGTTTCATAGCCTCCTAGTCCTAACAATCTCCATCTGACTGTTGGCAACAACCTGACCTCAGTCCTCCTGCACAGGTACCAGGGTATGTGTTGGCCCTATCTTCTCCTGTGGTTTCTAGTATTCTAAAGGTTAAACAGTCAGGCCTTTGCCTCCATTCACAGTGATCTCTAGGGATTAGTTCTCCCTTCTACTTCTGTTATGATACGATAAGATTAGGATTTGGCTTCAGACCTGATTACTGAGATTGCACTGGCTTATGAACCCCCAGGAGTTCACTGTTCAGAGTCCTCACATGACAGCTTCAGGTCCATTTACCAGAGCTCATGCTGGCTTCCTTGGCAGGAACCCTCTTCCAGCCCTGGCCAGTCTCAAACTTGTTTACTGAAGCACTGACTTCCTCAGTGTGACTCGTGACTTCTTTTTAGATAGTTCTGAAGTGGATGAAGGAACCTGTGTTTCCCTTTGATTTTCTGTATCATCATTCTATCTAGGATCTTTTTCAGATATTTCTTGGGAGGGAGGGGTGTGGGAATGCATGGCTCCTCTACAATCTTTCATATCTCTCTCATAACCAAAAGTGTGCACATCATACATTTTTAATAAATATTTATTGAATGAATAAACAACATGATTTCTAGGGGCTTTTGATTCACTTTGGATTATAAATCTCTCCCTACTTAAAATTTCTCCTGCTTATCAACTTGAGCTTGTTTGAGAGTACTATTATAAATTGTACACAAAGTGGTTTGGGTTTCTCTAGGGATATGACTCTTGTTTCTATGCAGACTTGCACAGTTCTATCCATAATCACATAAGATAGCTACCCCCTTACATAAGAGAAATATGTACCTCCTTGTGGGCACGAAGACTAATAGAAAGTCTGTTTTTTCTTCTTAGGAGAGACTGAAGAATGATGAAGGCACAAGTTGAGGAGGCCTAGGATGTTGGAGCTCAGGGGAAAGTAGAGGTACCTGGGAGTGATGACATGTCACTGCCAGCCAATTGTAACTAAAGGATGTTACTGTCCTGAACTAAATATAATCATGAGCACTTGGAATATTTTCTGACTCTCTGATCCAGTTAAGGAGTAATCTGCCTAGACAGAATTTGGTTGTTGCCCTAACTGTGGTTGTTACTGGGATTTGCTGAATTTACCCCCTCTCTATTTAACCCACCTTACCTTCCTGTATTGCTGCCTGGAGAACTCGTATTGCTTAACCTTGAAAGTTTCCTGTTCTCTTTAAATCTTGCTGTATTTGTTGTCTTTACTTTGTGATGAATTTGGTCTCCAGACAGAGAGAAGTTGATTTTCATTGCATTCTCAGTTTGTGTTTGCTATAAATGAATGGAATATAAAATGGGGGAAGGATGAAAGAAAGTCCATAGATTAAGATCCCAAGACTTAACCTTGGGTCTACATTGAAGTTCTCATTCTTTCTTCCTTTCTCTCTGCCTTTATCTCTTTGTTCTCTGTTATTTGTCTTTCTCAGCTGCAAATAAATGTCAACAAATGAAAGAACCATGGTAAGGTAAGATAAAGGTAAGATTAAGTCATCTGGATATTTACAGAAGCAGAAATTGTTTTGAGTGTTTTGATTGGGAAGGAGGGAGCAGCAAAATTCTGAAGGAGTGGGGCAGTTAATGAGAGATGCCCTCTGCCCCAGTGAAAAGATGAGGGAGATGTCTCATTGTTCATTTGCTGTCTGAGTTTAGAGCAGTCACTTTGCATAACAACAAGCTCGTCATCACCTCCAACCACAATAGCAGTAGTGGTTCACCATAGTTTATCAGAAGGGAAAACCTGGGGAGGAAAACTTCGGAATCTCCCTTGTGTACATGGTCCTTAAATGGAAGACATACTCTCCAACCATGAACTAATGAACTCTCAACTGGGATTCTTCCTCTTGTAGCTCCTAACTCCCAGAAACTTCCCAAAAACAGCCCCAGAAGTCCCAGTTTAAACACTTTACTAGCTGGTGGATTCCAGGATAGTCTTTCTCATCTTACCTAGCAATACACTTTTACATATAAGCATTAGCTTTCACAATTTTTCGTAGAGTATATGAATATTTACCTCAACTCTCAACCATATTTTGCCCATTTAAACATAACCATAGCATCCACAGTCAGCTAAGTGCCATAGTGGATAGAGTATCAAAGTTGAAAACTTCAAAGTACTATAGAAGTGCTAGATGTTAAAACAAAACAAAAAAGCCAGGCATGATAGCGCATACCTGTAATCTCTGCTTTAGGGACACCAAAGTTAGTAGTGCCCTTGGATTCAGGAGGTCCAACTGCAATATATTAAGCTCATTGGGTACCCCACTAAGACTAGTACCAATATGGTGAGCCCCTGTGAGCAGAGAAAGGGAGAGGTATCAGGCTGTTGAAGAAGGGATGAACAGTCCCAAGCCAGAAATGGAATAGGCCAAAACTTCTGTGTGGATCAGCAGATAGATTGGGCCTGTGACTGACCGCTAGAATTCCAGCCTGGGAAAGACAGAGAGATTCAGACTTAAAAAAAAATCCCTTAGGTTGAAAAGATCTGAATTCAAACCCTCTGTTAGATGCTTACTAGCTGCCCAAGCCTGGGCAAGCTACTAAACCTCTCTGCCTCAGTTTCCTCACCTATAAAATGAGGATAATAAAAGCACTTACTTCACAGGGTTCTTGTGAGGATCAGATAACACATATACGTAAAGTGCTTTACTAACGTTAGAGTATTATATAAATGTCAATTATTATGTGACTATTATATCTAGAAGTGAGCAGATAGAAATTTAAAATGGTTATCATTTTGACAAAGAATAAAGCCTTTTAGAGTTTTCTGAGCACAAACAGGGCACAGTATTTTTCCTATCACATATTTCAACAAATATTGTTGGTTATCCATGCTAAAACATGCATAAATATTGTATGAAGTATAAAAAGAGCTTTACTAAGTAATTTTCTAGATCATAAGCTCCATGAGGGCAAAGCATAATGTCTTAGTTTTTAAAAATCTTCCTACCACCTATCAAAGTACTCTAGGCATAGGGAACACTTAGAAATATGTACTGAATAGAATGCAGTAAAGGAATTAGGTAACTAGGTGCCTCATGGGACTCCTAAATCAGGAAGTCCTGACTCAGAAACTTACTGACTGTTTGACCTTGAGCATATCACTTAACCTTTTGTGACTCAGTTTTCTCATTTGCAAAATGGAAATGATAATAACACCTATCTCCCAAGATCATTGTGAAGATAAAATGAGATAATTTTTATCAAGCATTTTGCAAATCTTAAAGTGCTAGCTATTATTATCATCATCACTGCAACTATTATTGGCAGCTAGGTGACAGAGTGGATCTGGAGTCAGAAAAGTCTGGAGGCAAATTCCACATTAGACACAAGCTGGGGGACCTTGGACAAGTTACTAAATCTGTCTTCCTTAGTTTCCTTATCTTTAAAATGGGGGTAATATTAGCACCTATCTCCCAGGGTTGTTATGAGTATCAAATGAGATTTTTGTAAAGCATTTTGTAAAATGTTAATGTGCTATATAAATGTTAGTTACTGTCATCATCATCTCATAGGAAAAGAGTGAGTTATGCAATTATTATGAACTTAATCAATTTGAGGCATATTGGGAAACATTAAAACTCAATGAATTAGAAGCCAAAGAAACTCTTCGTATCATGGTTCAGTGGAAAGGTGAATAAATTTGTGGTCATGAGATACTGGTTCAAATTTCAGCCTTGCCCATCTCAATTAATACATTAATAAGCATTTATTAAGAGCCTTCTACATTCCAGATTCTGTGCTAGGCTCTGAGTAAGTACAAAGAATGAATCATGCCTACTCTCAATAAGTTTACCTTCTAATGGGAGAAAAAATAAGTATATACGAAAAAAATACAGCATAAATGTAAATGGAATAAATACAAATACATAAGAATTAAAACTTATATAGTGTATGTGCCAGGCACTGTGTTAAGTGTTTTATTAATTATTATCTCACTTGATCCTTGCAAGAACCCAGGGAGACAGGTGCTATTATTACCCCCATTTTATAGATGAGGAAACTGAGTGAAAAGTGAAGTGACTTGCCCAGAGTTATACAGCTAATAAGTGTCTGAGGCTGGATTTGAATTCAGGTCTTCCTGATTCCAGATCCAATACTCTATCCATTGTGACACTTTGTTGCCTATTAATAAATGTGTGTATATTATATTGTATATTATAATACATAATAATAAAATGGTCTATAGGTATGTAATATATTATGTATAGCATATAATCTATATGTGTGTAATATATGCTATACAATAAATAATATACATATGTATTACACACAGAGTGGTTAAATACAAGGTAATTTAGGAGGGAAGGCACTAGCACTCTGGAGAATCAGGAAAGCTTTCATGAAGATGTTGTCTAAGCTGCATCTTAAGGGAAGAGAGATCGTCTATCAGGCAGAGGTAAGTGATCTATCAGGCTTGGAGGGTGGCCATTCCAGAGCTATGGAGATGAGAGATGGGATGTTATGTGTATGAAGAATAGATGGAGGTTAAGGGTTGGGAAGGGAGGTAGGAGGGAGACTCAAATGAGGCTATAAAAGATTGCTTAGGGCTAGGTCAGGTAGAGCTTGCAAAGCTAAATGGAGTTCTGTTTTGTTTTATTTTTTTAAATCCTAGAGTAGGAGGTAGCTAGGTGGGGCACTAGATACAGTACCAACCCTGGAGTCAGAAGGACCTGAATTCAAATCCAGCCTCAGATACCTATTAGCCATGTGACCCTGGGCAAGTCACTTAACCCTGATCATCTCCCTCCCCCTTGCCCCTGCAAAAAAAGAAAAAACCAAACCAAAAACTTTGGGGCAATAGGAACCCAATGAAATTGGTTGAGTAGGGGAAGTCCTATGGTTAGATCCACATTTAAGAAGGATTCCATTGATAACAGTATGGAGGATGATGAGGAGAGACTTGAGTCAGAGAGACCCACTAAGAAGCTGTTAAACTAGGCAAGAGGAGATGAGGACTAGGGTGGGGACTAAGGTGGAAGATGCATGAATGGGGAAGAGGGGTCTTATCTAAGAGATCACAAAGATGTAGACATGGCATCTAATTGTATTTGTAGCATGAAGAAGGGCAAGGAGTGGAAGATTATGAACGGAGGTTATGAACTTGAGAGATTGTCTCCTACTATCAGTCTCCTTACCTGAAATGAGAGACATGTCACTACTTGTGTTACCCTGTACAAGTCTCCTATCCTTTCCATACCTTTCTTTCACCTCTTTTAGTGAGGGGAGTGGATAGGTGACTTGTGGGGTCCCATCTTGCTTTAAAAATATAATACAATTATGCACTCCTAGGCTAAAATTTAGACTCATTAAAGTATATAATTAGTCCCATTTATGGTTCAAAAGATACTAGGCACATTTAATTAAGATTGGAAAGCTGAATTCAATTTGGCCCCACAATTAAGCTGAATTGAATTATGTAAAAAAATGATAGACATTTGAGAATATGGCTGTTTAATAGTTAATAATCTGAAGGAGGACTATGAAGTAAATGCCATGTTGATTTCACCCAATGTTCCACCTAGTTCATTATGGTCTACGAGATTCCACGCAGAATCAAATGTAAAGGAATGTAAACTTCATTAAGACAATAATAAAACAATAAAGTTTTGGCTTAAAGAGAGTAGTTTGCTGAAAAGAGGGTTGTAGACTCAGAGAGTCTGTGCACTCATTGGATGTGTTTGTTTGGCCAGAGGAGACACTGGGTAGCCATTAAGGAGTCCTCTGACTTTGAAAATCCAGATGTTGGTGCTTCTTTCTGGTAACTATGTATTTATATGTATTTATACAGTTGAAAATGTCTGTTGATCTGTGATACATGTATTGCTTATGGTCAGACAGTTGGAATACCTGTCTGTTGATCTTTATTTCTCTGTTTGTATTTTCTCTGAAGTTCAGGGTGCTGACTTTTCCCCCTGACATTTTCCCCTGAATGACATATGTGCTTGATTAAAGTGATTGTTGAACCCTCAGAAGTTGCTTCCCTTTTAGAAAAGCAGATTTAAGAACCTGTGCAGCAGGTCCTCATGTGTATGCCAGGGTCCTTGCTGTTATAGAACATCAGCAACCAAAAAGCTATGAGCTACCCCTTTGGAACATGTTTAGCGTTGAACCTGCTCTCCCTGGAACTCTGTATGTACTTATGGGAGAGTGACTTACAGGCCTTTTTTTTTTTGAGGGAGGCATGTTTTACACAAACTATTCTTATTGTACCACCTTAGTAAATATCACTTATAAAAGTTTTCAAATTATACCCCCTCCCCCACTCCCCTCAAGGAGATCAATGACAGAGGTAAAGACCTATTTAAGAATATTTGTAGTATTTTTTTTTTTACAGAAAAGAACTGGAAATTAAATAGGTGCCTATCAATTGGGGAATGACAACAAATGTTATATGTGAATGCAATGAAATTTTATTTTTCCATAAAAAATGAGGAATATGACAGATTCAGAGAAAAATGGAAAGACTTGCATGAACTGATGCAGAATGAAGACGGTAGAACCAGAAGAACAGTTCATACTAGCCACCACACAATCTGAAAGGAAACAACTGACAGAAATCAATGACTGAACATGACTTCAGAAGACTGATGATGAGGTTGGTCTACTTCTTGGTAGAGAAGTAATAGACTAAAGATAATAACAGTAATAGCTAGCATTTCTATAGCACTTACTCTGTGCCAGACTCTGGGCTAAGTGCTTTACAAATATTGTCTCACCTGATCCTCACAGCAATCCTGAGAGGTAGGTGCTACTATTACCTCCATTTTATGAATGAGGAAATAGAGATAAACAGAGTTTAAGAGACTTGCCTAAGGTCACACAATGTCTGAGGTGGGAAGGTTTGACTTCAGGTCCAGTGCTCTATCTATTGTGCCACCTAGCTGCCTAAGGAATCTGATAGGCAATTAGCGGTAAGACCGGTGTTAGTTTAGGTTTGATTTTGGGACTTAATGAGTTATTTGCAAGGTTTTAAAAAGTTAACAAAAAGAGACTCATTTAGCTCTAACATAGCCAGGATGTGATACAGCTTCTATAAGAATGGCCTCCTTTGTTTCCATATGGAAATGGATCTGTTTGGTGAGAAGGATGTGATGATTGCATGGTCTTCCAATATGCACCATGTTGAAGGGGGCCCCAACTCTTGTAGGTGGGACTTAGGTGACCAGGAAGTTATGTCAAGAAAGGCAAGGTCAATACAGTGCTTGGGGACAGCTTTGCTGTCTTTTAGAGTAAACTAATCCCTGTGGCTGAGAAATGGGGAACTCATCTTCAGATATAGTCGATATCTTGATTTGTTTTTGTTACTAAACATATTGATCATAACAAAGTATTTCTATTTAGGGGAGGTGGGTTGGTGGCAATGATAAATATGGTGGAAAGAATATTAATAAAACATAAAAGTTAAATGAAGGGAACAGCATGGCAATATAGAAGGGATCAAAATAGAGCAATTTATTACTGACTTAAATATATATATATATATATATGCGTATACATAAAATGCTTTTTAAAATAGAAAAAAACCCTAGAAGTTCATGTTTTCTTGTTCCTCCCTGTTCTTTATGTCAAGAGAAGGAGCTGATAAGCATTTGTAGTGGAATTTTTCCTCATTAAGAGCTCTCTACTCCACCCAAAAATGTGATTAGTAAAATATATATGTATATAGTAATTCTAACAAGGTTGTTATATAGAACAAATGATAACAACATCTATGTAGAGTGTTGTTTAAACTTTAAAGTTCCATCTGAAGGTTAATTATTTACTATTGACTATGTAAACCCAGGAAAGTCAGTTAATCATTATGAGTGTCAATATTCAATAATATCGGCATGATCTACTCCACAGGGTTGTTGTGAGAAAATTCCTACAGCAACCTTAAAAAAGTAAGGTATAGGAACCACATATCTCAATAAAAGTATGGTGGGAAAGAGAAAGAAGGAAGGAAAGAAAGGAAGAAAGAAGAAAAGAAGGAACAGAGGAAGGAAAGAAAAGAAGGAAGGAAAGAAGAAGGAAAGCTGGAAATAAGCATTTATTAAGTTCCCACTATGAGTCAGGCACTATACTAAGCCCTTTGTAAATTTTATCCCATTTGAGTCTCACAACAACCCTGAGAGGTAGGTGCTTTTATTTTTCTTGTTTTACAGTTGAGGAAACTGATGCAAACAGAAGTTAAGTGACACACTTATTGCACACACAATAATCAACCATGATTCCATTTATTGCCATAATCCAGTGAATATCCCTCATATGTTGTGGTTCTTGCTACCTAGCATTGGAAAATTATGTGCCTTAGTTTCTAGCATTGGAAAATTATGTGCCTTAGTTTCACAAGAATGGACTGTATTCCTTTGCATTTTAGGTTAGACAATCTGAGCCAGGAAGGGTAAATGTCTTCAGCCGGATCTGAACTCAAATCTTCCTGAGGGAAAGCGATAACATCAGGCCTCTGATAAAATCAGTGACTCTTAGAAGACTGATGGTAAAACACACTTCCCTCCTCTTAGTGAAAAGATTTTGGACTACAGATATAAAATGAAGCAGATGTTTTCAGACATGACCATCACTTTGGATTGCTTTCCTGAACTTTGCTTCAAGAGAGGATTTTATTGCTGGGTCTGGTGGGAAGCAGAGTTATCAAGTTGAAGAGAGAGTGAGGGGGGAAATTATTGGGAAGTAACCACTAGGTAAAAAAAGAGCCTTGATAAAACATTTTTTTTAAAGATGATTTTCCGTGGGAAAGAGACTATATGTATAAGTAGATGTGATTAGACTAAATGGATCCCAGCTGATCTGATAAGCTACATGTATTAGCAAATTTGCTGATTTGGTTCATAAATGAATCAGAAGCAGTGTGGCACAATAGTTAGAAAGTTGACCTCAAAGGCCGGAAAACCTGGGTACAAATATCACTTGGGACTCATGCTAGCAATATTGACTCTAGGTTACTTGCCCTCTCAGTGTTCTTCAGGGTATGGGTTACAAGTCTACTCTAGGCAATTCTCTAAATTGAGACCATAGGTTACAGAGAAGATGCTAGCTTGCATGCTAGAAGGAATTTCTTCATGTGGGAAGTCCTTCTACCAATGAAGTCATATATCTAATCCCAATCCTTATCTGTTTTCCTTTTATTGTCGTTTCAGTCCTATCTGACTCTTTGTATCCTTAGGTGAGGTTTTCTTGTCAAAGATACTGGAGTGGTTTGCCATTTTCTTCTCTAACTCATTTTATAGATGAGGAATCTGAGGTAAACAAAGTTAAGTGACTTGCCTAGAGTCACACAGTTAGTAAGTGTCTGAAGTCATATTTTAATTCAGGAAGATGAGTCTTCTCGACTCCAGGCTCAGTATCTTCTCCATTGTGCCACCTAGCTGCCCCTATCCCTATCTGTTACTTTTAATAATAATGGCAGCTAATATTTATATAGAGCATTAAGGTTTGCAAAGAGCTTTAAACATGCTATTTTATTTCCTCATTTTATTGTGAAAAAAAAAATCACATTACTTGTAAGTTGCATGTAGAACACTATGCCTTGCTGAGAATTTTACCTTTCTGTGAAAATATTAGTTGAGACTGTCTAACCCAAAATGCGAAGGAATACAGTCCATTCTTGTGAAACTGTGACACATGATTTTCCAATGCTAGGTAGCAAGGGCCATAATATATCAGGGATATTCAGTGGATTATGACAATAAATGGAATTATGACTTGTTATTGTGCATGAAAGTGATATGTTCAGATCTACCCTTAAGAAAAAAAAAACCATTTTGGTAGGTGGAGGATGGATTGGAGAGAGGAGAGACTTGAGATAGGGAGACTAAATACAAGGCCACTGTAACAGTACAGGTGAAAAATGATGAGAGCTTGGACTCACCACCCTTTTTCATGTGCCACACCATCCAGGCCAGCTGTTGAATGCATCACTGTAGACAGCTGGGTTTTAAATTATTCAACCAATTAGACCCTAGGTATACCCAAACTCACTTAGTTTCTAAGTGTAAAACATGAGAAAGAGACAGAGGGTTGCCTATCTAACTTGATACATTGCAATATCTACTCCTAAAGGAAGGAGTGTAATATTTCTAGGCAAGATCACCTCTAACTAGTCAAAATGCTCTCATTATTGACAGATGACAGACAGACAGGTTTCAGGACCATAGAGTTCAGGGGCAGAAAGTACTTTAGAAGTCATCAGGTTCAACAACTTTATTTTACTGATAAAGAATTTAAAGCTCAAAAAGGGGAAACAGTGAGCCTTCCTATGGCAGCTGAAGGCACAATGACATAGCACTGGATCTTGAGTCAGGAGGATCTCAATTCAAATCTAGCCTCAGGTGCTTAACCAGCTGTATGATCCTGGGAAAAATCACTTAACTTCTATCTGACTCAGTTTCCCCACCTGTATAAAGGGGATGAGAATAATAGCACCTACCTCCCAGCACTGAGGTGAAGACAAAATTAGATACTTGGAGTCATATATAAATGCCATCATTATTAGCCTCGGGTCACTCAGGTAATAAGTAGCAGAGTCAGTATTCAAACCTGAATCCTCTGATTCCAAATCTAGTATTCTTATCACTACAATGTATTCTATCTACAAGAATTTCTACTGAAAATAGAAGAGATAGGATCTAAACCAAATGGCATTTGAACCTGATGCCCTCTAATACCTTATTCTAAAACAATAACTAGTATGGGACCACGTGGGAATTTGCCCCAGGGCACTGATCTGGGTGCCAAGAAATCTCTTAGGGGAAAGTGCTTCCTCTTTATTTCAGTTCTCCCTACTACCTACAATAACCTTCCTTGTTCTCCCACTAGCTTAGAACTGACACAGGCAGACTGTCCTCTGCTCCCCCACCCCTTACACTCCCCACTTATACCACTCAATTGAAATTGACTCCAGAGTACTAGAATTCCCAGCATATCTATTATACCACTGTTCCTATTCTTTGGGGAAAAGTCATATGTCAAGAATTTCCTGAGACTGGCAATAGTATGATGACAGTTAATGAAGGACACAGCAAGGAATTATCTGACAAAACAGAAGGGATAAATGTAAAAATAAATAGTATGATTGAATTAAGGAAGAGATCACTTTAATCTTAAAATGAGAAAATACTTTCTGACAATAAGGATTATTTCAGTAGAAAGGACCCCCTGAGGAAAATAATAGAAAGAACAGAAACTAGGAAAAAAAATTAAAAATTAGTTCCTGTCAAATGTATCAGCAGCCATATTTTTCCCTTCCATAATAATATTAAGTCATCTCTGATTTAGATTCTTAGCCTACATGATCTAATAAGAAAGAATGATGGCACAGAAATGACCATGAGTCACAGAGTTCTTTGATAAGAGAGTTGCTAAAAGAAAATGCAACATATTGGTAAAATCACATTATTAAAATGTTATGCATCACTATTTATCCATCAATCATATAATGGTCAAATGGGGCTTTACCAGACAATCTGTGGACCATTAAGAATTAGATGTTTTTCAAAGAACTAATTAAATACCAACAATTTCAAAAATGATGTATTTATACAACAGCTAATTGACCATGGTTCTAACATGTGCTGGTTTAAACAAGAGCCAACTGATTATGCATCAATCACTGGACAACAAATATACAATTTAGCTATAACAAAGCTGGCACTTTTCAAGTATGTCACTGATCCAGTGTCAAGTATGCTGATTAGAGAGACGACAGAATATTGTATCCAGAAAGAAAGCTGTTATTTGCAACGGATGTCCTACATAGAATTTTTTACTTATCTAAAACTTTCATTTCTTTTTCCAATTTTTCCTCTACCATTCTTATCTTTTTCTTTAATACTTCCACAGATTTTCGTTGGGTTTGGGTCCAATTTTGGGTTCATTTTTCTTTGAGGCTTTGTTTGTAGGCGCTTTCACATTGTTTTCTTCTGAGTTTGTGTCTTGGTCTCCTCTGCCACTATGGTAGTTTCTTAGAGTTAAGTTCCTTCTTGTTGTTTGCTCATTTTCATTTTAGCCTACTTCTTGATGTTTGAATTTTAGAGCCCAGAAGGAAAATTGCCCAGATATCTTAGATCCACAGGGTACAATAGAAATTGAAAGAATCTACTGGTCACCTCCTGAAAGAGATCCCCAAATGAAAACTCCTAGGATTATTATAGCCAAATTCCAGAGCTCCCATGTCAAGAAGAAAATATTGCAAGAAGTCAAAAAGAAATAGTTCAAATATCATGGAGCCACAATCAGGATCATACAAGTTGTAGCAGCTTCCATGTTAAAGAAGTGGAAGGCTTGGAAGATGGTATTCCAAAAGGCAAAGAAGTTAGGATTACAACCAAAAATAACCTACCCAGCAAAACTGAGTATAATCCTTCAAGGGAAAAAAAATAGATATTTAATGAAATAGAGGATGTTCAAGCATTTCTGATGAAAAGATCAGAGCTGAATAGAAAATGCAGAGCTGAATAGAAAATGTGACTTTCAAATACAAGACTCAGGCATAAAGAGGTGAAAGAGAAAACATAGGCAATTCAGTAAAGTTAAATGACTTACATTCCTATATGAGAAGATATATGTAATTCCTAAGAAATTTCTCATTACTAGGGCAGTTAGAAGCAATCTACATAGACAGAGGGCACAAGTTTAAGTCAATTATTTTGGGATGATCTCAAAAAATGAAAGGATGAGAAAGAGGGATCCACTAATAGAAGGGGAAAGGGTAAGAAAGAATGGGAAAAATTATCTCACATAAAAGAAGTGTGCAAGATAAAGTTTTTACAATAGAGAGGAGATGGGAGGGGGGCAATACTTGAATTTCATCATTATCAGAAACGGTTCAAAGAGGGAAGAATATACATACATACATACAAACATACACACACACATATATCCACATGTGCATATACATACATACACTCAGGTATAGAAATATACATTACCCAACAGGGAAATTGTAGGGGAAGGGGGTAAAAGAAAGGGGAGAGGAAGATAAAAGAGAGGGAAGATTAAGGGAGATAGTAGTGCAATACAAAACAGATTTTTGAGGAGGGACAGGATAAAGAGGAAAGGGAAGGATAAACAAAAGAAAATAGGATGGAAGGAAATACACAGTTCATAATCATAACTGTGAATGGGAATGAGAGACGCATACCTGTAAAACTGAAGTGGACAGCAGAATGGATTGGAAACAAAACCCCAACAATATATTGTTTATAAGAAACACATTTAAAACCCCAAACCATACACACAGAATTAAAACAAGGAGCTAGAGTGGAATCTATTATGTTTCAAGTGAAGTAAAAAAAAAAGGGAGGGAGGATTAGCACTCATGATCACAGACAAAGGAAAGGCAAAAATAGAACTAATTAAAAGATAATCAGGGAAACCACATTTTGATTAAAAAAAAGTACCATAAACAATGAAGTAATGGCAAAACTTTTTATAACAAGTTTCTTTGATAACGACTTCTTTCCATATCCACTCCAACACTCTTCACAAATGTGACTTCATTTGATAAACTAGCAAACATGATGGTACATTAGGCCTATGATACTTGAAGGGGCAGCTAGTGGAATCGTGGACAGAGTACTGGGCTTGGGATCAAAAAGACATCTTCCTGAGTTCAAATTCAGCCTCAGACACTTACTACCTGTGTGACCCTGGGCAAGTCACTTAAATACTATATATTGGTTATAGCAAATGTAGAAATTTTGAATGCTGTAGATGAGTTCACTTACCTTAGCAGGGGTGTTCCAGGAATGTTCCCATAGATTATGAGTTTGATACATGAATTTCCATGGCTACCCAAGCATTTAGGTGGTTTCAAAAGAAAGTGTAGGACAGGAGGTATTAGGGTGCATAGCAAACAGAAGGTCTATAGGGATATTGTTCTGACTGCATTGTTGCATGCCTAGGAAACCTGGACAGTCTACTAACACCATGCCAGAAAACTGAACCACTTCCATTTAAATTGCCTTAAGAAAATTCCGAAGGTTAGCTGACAAGGTAAGGTGCCAAACACTGAGGTCAATCATTCAAAATCTACTACAGAAAATGCTACTCCAATGGGCTAGCCATGAAGCCTGAATGCCAAACACACACTTACCTAAAAGACTATTTTACAGAGAACTTGCAGAAAGCAATCACTCACATAGAGGTCATAAGAAGTGGTACAAGAAGCAGTACAAAGACACACTAAATGTCTCTCTGAAGAACATCAGTATCAATTGTTTGCACAGGACAACCCAGCATGGTGTACCTACATAAAAGTAGGTGCTGTACTCCAAGAGCAAAGTATGATAGCAGAAACACAAAGGAAATGTGAAATATACAAATCTAGAGACATCTCCGTCCCAATATTCAAATTTGTGGGGGCCTATTTGTACCCCCAGTGGTAAAGTCTTCTATGCTCATACTTGACTGATTAGCCACAGTCAAATGCATTGTAACTTGACCCCAACACCTTGATGTCATTGGGCCTCTTTAAGTACAAAGGACCAACCACCACCACCATATTTGAAAAGTCATGAGGAATGGGAGAAGTGCTCAGGACCTGAGAAGAATAAATGTCCTGATTTTCAAAAAGGGAAGAGGATAGAGTCTTTAAACCATTATCAGTGAACTTGACTTGAAATCCTGGGGAAATTTTAGAAATAATCATTAAAGATACATATGACCATAGAGAAAGAAGAGATGATAATAGTCTGATCTATTCTTCAATAATAGGTCATGCCAGACTAACCTTATTTTTTCCTTTTTCTTTTTTTTCCTTGTTGCAAGCCATCTCTCTTCCTTCTTCTGAACCCTGCAGTAGAGAAGGCCAACATTTGACACTGATATATAAAATTATTATCATTTATGCATATAAATTATATTTCTATCATTTAATTTATTAATATATTTATATAACTTAATATATTTATATAAATATAAATTATCATTATATATATAAAATTATTATCATTTTTATATATACATATATGAAACAATACAATGCATACCTCTATATATCAGCTCTTTCTCTGGATGTTGATAGTATCTTTCTTCATAAGTCTACTGTAGTTAATTTGATCAGAAAAGTTCAGTCAAAACTCTTTGAACAATACTGCTTTTCCTGTGTACAATGTTTTCTTGGTTCTTCTGCTTGTCTCACTCTTCATTATTTCATACAAGGCTTTCCCAATTTTAAATCAACCGGCTCATCATTTCCTACAATTCAATAGTATTTCATGACAATCATATGCCACAATTTATTCAGCCATTCCCCAACTGCTAGGCATCCTCTCAGTTTCCAGTTCTTTGCCACCAGAAAGAGAGCTGCTATAAATATTTTAGAGTACATAGTTTCTTTTCCTTTTTCCCAATCACCTTGGAAAGCAGACCTAATAGTGGTATTGCTAGGTTAAAGGGTATACATAGTTTTAAAACTCTTTGGGCATAATTCCAGACTGCTCTCCAAAATGGTTCGGTCAAGTCATAGTTCCACTAACAGTATAGAGTGTCTCAATCTTTCCACACTAACTCCAACATTTGTCATTTTCCCCTTCAATCATTTTAATTGTTCTGATAGGTGTGAGATGTTGTCTCAAAGCTGTTTTAAGTCGTATTTCTCTAATTAATAATGAGTTAGTACATGTTTTACATATTACTATATATAGATTTGATTTCTTCTTCCAAAAACTGCCTGTTTATATCCTTTGACAATTTATCAATTAAGGAATGAATTATGTTCTTAGAAATTTGACAAAACTCCCTATATATTTGAGATATGAGGCCTTTATCCAAGAAACTGTCTATTAAATTCTACCCTCCCAGACCCCATACTGAGACAATTTTCTGTTTTCCTTCTAATCTTGGTTATGTTGGTTTTATTTGTACAAAACCTTTTTAATTTAATGTAATCCAAATTATCCATTTCATATCTCACAAAACTCTTTATCTCTTGTTTATTCATAAATTCTTCTCCTATCCATAAATCTGATAGAAGTTCCATGTTGTTCTAATTTAGTTATGATATCTCCCTTTCTGTCTAGGTCATGTGTCCATTTTGATCTTATCTTGGTAAATGGTGTAAGATATTGGTCTATATCTAGTTTCTGTCAAATTGTTTTCCAGTTTTCCAACTTTTTTTTCTAAATAGTGAATTCTTATCCCAAAAGTTTTAATTTTTATATTTATCAAATACAAGATTACTATAATAATTTACCATTGCTTATTGTATATCTATTCTATTCCACTGATCCACCTTTCTGTTTCTTATCCAGTGCCAGATAGTTTTGACAATTACTGCCTTACAATATAGTTTAAAATTTAGTACTACTTGCTTCCTTCCTTTACACTTTGTTTTCATTGATTCTTTTGCTATTCTTGATCTTTTGCAAGTTCTTCCAAAGGAATTTTATTTTTATTTTTTAGCCCAATAAAATACTTTGGTAATTTGAATGGGATGGCAACAAAGAAATAGATTAGGTAGAATTTTCATTTTTATTATATTGGGATGGCCCTCTCATGAACAATTAATATTTCTCCAAATTTTAAAATCTGACTTTATTTGAATAAAATGTTTATACTTATATTGATATAGCTCTTGGGTTGGTCTTGACAGGTATAATCCCAGGTATTATATTGTCTGTGGTTATTTTAAATGAAATATCTCTTACTATCTCTTCTTGCAAGTCTTTGTTGGTGATATATAGACATGCTGATGACTTATGTAGATTTATTCTACATCCTGCTACTTTGCTAAAATTATTACTTCAGTGAACTTTTTAATTAATCTCTAGGATTTTCCAAGTATGCCATCATGTTATCTGCGAAAAGAGATAGTTTTATTACCTCGTTGTATTCTAATTTCGTCATTTTCATTTGCTTCTCTTAATACTATTGCTAGTGTTTCTAGTACAATATTGAATAATATTGGTGATAATGGGCCACCACAAATGCTCTTGCTCCCTTCAGCTTCTGACGGCAAGCATCAGCTTACTCCTCTCCCCTGGCATTAAAACCAGGGACTCAGCTTTCCTGAGAGTGACCACAACCAGCTGGCCCTCAGCCCCTCTGCCAAGGCACTCACAGGCATGTGCTCATCTTCCTGACCTGTAGCCACAGCTTGGGATCCAGTCTGGTCATTGGGCCCTGGTCCCCAGTCTGGAGGGTTCCTCTGTCTTCCCTCACTCTCCATGAAGTGAAAGTTCCCAAAATGAGGTTGCTTCCAGACCCATTTGCTTCCAGGCCTTGCTGTTTATTGACTACTCAGAATTATCTGTACTTCACTCAGGCTAGGCCACCACCCCAGAGATCAGATCTTTCTTAACATCCGCCCAAGTTGTTTTAGGCTGGATGACTGCTTCACCCTGGGTTTTAATTATTTCCGTTGCTCTAAAATTCACAGTGAGGCATTATTTTAAGTTATTTGGGGCAGGGCCAGGGGGTGCAGAATTTGAGAGTCAGCTTCCTTCCTTATTCCATCCTCTTCCCATAATTCCTCTTATTTTCCTTTTTTTTTCCGACCAGTTACTAAATAAACTCCTGCCTTGAACATTAAGCATCCTCAATACATTGTAAACAACTTGAGGACAGGGATCGTCATTTGCTTCTTTTCGCATCCCCACAAGTGCTTGGTACATCGTAGTCACTTAAATATTTTATCAATTGAATGATGGCAGGTGTGGGGAGAGTTGTAGCCATAGTTTTGCTAGATATTACCAAAGGATTTGATGAAATACTATCAATTTGAACAGATGTAGTGATGTGGTCTAGATTGTCTTCCAACAAGGAGGATTCACAATTGCTTGCATGTCCTGATCCAAGCAGAATCGTTAAGGACTCCAGGGTGACTCAGCCCAGGAGATCTCCAGGGTAGAATGCTGTTTGACAATTTTATCAGTGACTTGGATTATGGCATATGTATGACATTTCTCCAAACTTACCAAATTTGCAATTGTCACAGAGCTGAGAGGGATAGATGGATGACAGGCAGAATTCAGAAGGATCTTAGGCTAGCATTGCTCTGAATCTATTCAGATGAAACTCAACAGGGACAAATAAAGTCTTATACTTAGGTTCCAGAAGTCAATGTCACAAATATAGGATGGGAGAGGCATGGTCAGATGGCTTTTTTTTTTTAATTCTGAAAAAGACCTGGGGCTTTTAGTGGATTGTCAGCTCAATAAGAGTGAGCAGTATGACAAAAAGTTAATGCAATCTGGAGCTATGTTAAAAGAGGTATCACTTTCAGGAATAAGGAGATGACAGTTCCTCTCTATTCTGCCTTGGTCAGACCACAAGAGCCCAGGTATAACAGCATCTCCCAGACCACCAGCCGTGTTTCTGGACAGAGACCAGGGAAGCAACCCTTTTGGAGAATGGGACTTGGTGGCCACAGTTACTGAAGAAAAAAATATTCTGTCCATCAAAGTCTTCAGCGTTGTCAAATGACTGAACATCGGAGACCAATATAGTTTATTAATGGAAATCACATTGAGGAAAATACACTACCAACTGCTTTGCTGTTTCACCATAAGGACCACAAGGCATTTCCATCTGATCCACAGATGAAACCCATTGTACAGGGTATCCCAAAATTCTTAATGTACTTTAAACCTTTAAAAGCCTTTTTCTTCCTTTCTTCTCTTCCTATTCTTTCCTTTTCTTCCTTCCTTTCTTTTTTCCTTCCTTCTTTCCTTCTTTTGTCTTCCTTCCTTCCTTCCTTCCTCCTATCTGAGAGATGAATGCAGAATGGGACACAAATTTTGGGACATACATATGATCAATTTGCGAATTTGTTTTGCTTGCCTATGCATATTTTAAAAAGTTTTTTTAGTTTCCTTATTTTTTATCTTATTTTTTTCCCATTTTTTCTTCCTTCCTATCCTTCCCTCCATCTCTCCCATCTCTCCTTCCCTTTTGCCCTCCCTTCCTCCTTCCCTCTCTTTTTTTCTTGGCAGATACCCCCACCTCACTTACATTTAGCCTTCTTTCATATGTTATCATCCCCCATTATATAATGTAAGCTCTTTGAGGGCAGGGACTGTCATTCTGATTATTTTTATATTCCCAGACCTTAGTCCACTACTTGGCCTTAATAAATACTTAATAAATACTAATGGGTTGGACTAGATAAACTGTGGGGTCCCTTCCAATTCTAAAATTCTTTGATTCTGAGATTCTATAATGGCCTCCAATGAGTCTGGGTTTCTGAAGGCTAAAAAAAGTATGTGTTTCTGTTTTTGTTTCTCTAAACACAAATTATCCTTCCAGTGATGCTATGTGGGAATGAATTACAGAAATCATTATCTTTAAAGCATCACCATATTTCTACATGGTTGGTGTGTGGAGGTTTCCAGGATATTAAGGATGTCTTACAGGTAAGAAGCAGCACAAGACACACTGGGGGAAATGCAAAGGAGTTTGAGCTGGCCATATAACAAGAGGCAAGGAAGACAGTGTGGTGGCTAGTAAAGCAGGATCTTTTTGCTGTTTTTGTTTTAGTATAATCAAATGCCTCTGACTGAATCTTGCCTTTATCAACCAAGTGTCTTTACTAGAAGTATAGAAACAAGAGTTTCTTTAACTAGAAACAGTATATGTATTTGTAATGTTGATTATTTTAATGATATTAAAGAAGATCTTCCCCACCCATTAATGGGCCTTGGAAGATTTGTAGGAAGGCCCACACCTTTAGATAAGTTCCCAAAGAGGCACTGGCTCTCTAGGGTTGTGATGCCCTCTGGCTCTGAAAAATGTATAAGTACTCTGAAGGTGAGGTTTTAGTTTGGGGCTTAGTTTTTAGAAGTTTTGTGTGCCAGATGAGACTCTGGGAAGCCAATAAGCAGCCCCCCCTCCCTTTGAAAACCTAGATGTTGGTGCTTCCCTCTCTAGTAACTATGTGTGTATGGTCAGGCAGTTTCATCCATCTGTTGATTTGTGATGTATGTATTGCTTACTGTCAGACAGTTTGGAAGCACTGTCTGTTGATTTAGCAGGCCCCCTGTGTATGTCAGGGTACTTACTGATACAGACAGCCCAAGTATTAAACTGGTATCCACAAAATGAACAGAAGCAAGGTTCCTGATGGATTGGGTAAATACTATATTAAGAACTTAAGGAAAGATATGGACCAGAAGAATATACTGACAGGTTACAACTAGTACCAAGGAAGAAAGTACCTAGGTCTGTGAGATTACAGATTTACTGAAGTATTTGTTAAAGTACACTGACAATATATTTTATTATATTTTATAAATAATATATAATAATAAAAATACTACATATTAAATGTGTTAATATTAAATATTATAATAAATAATATATTTTAAACCTTTTATAAAATGAGGACATTTTGTCTATTTTTAAGTCCTTTTTTCAAAAGAATTGATTATATTTCAAATTTCTTCAGGTAAATTGTTTCTTAGTCATTTTTCACCTGTAATGAAAATCTAAGTTGATGTTTATAGATGTTCTAAAAAAACCCCAACAACTCTGTGTCACCAGTAACCTTTGATGACTTTAAGAAACCAGAGGTAGGTAGGTTATGAATAGTTCCTTCCTGTAATTAAATCATTTCCTCCATTAAATAATAAGCTAGGTAAGCCCTTATGGTAGTACTTTCTCTAGTCACCAAGCTCCATAATTTTAAGGAAACATAAAAGTTTGAATGAAGATTTGAAGGACTATGCAAAATGATTAAAGGATCTGTTAGAATTTTTATAAGATCTATTTGAATGTAAAGAACTGAGATGACAATACAGTAACTAGCTTGGGGCCACTTAGTGTGCGTAAGAACCAGGGTTGTATACTGGAACTGTGTACTAATGGGGCCCCATAAATTGTTATGGGGCACATAAAAATGTGAACACAAAGGAATACTTTGATCTGAAATGTCTTCTGTGGTTTCAACTGGTGATTTTGTTTTTGCTGCTTGGCCTGAATTCAACAACATTCATAAGGCACCATTCTTTATTAGAGGTGGGAGTTACCCCACCCAAGTGAGTCCCTATACCAAAAAAACCACAGATCCAGGTCCTATCCCTAAGAAATGAATGCATAGGTTGCATAACCCCCTTGCCCCCGCCCCTCCAGATAACTCAAGGAATTCCAGCACCTCACAATTCAGCTGAGAATTCTTTGTGGGGGGGGGGAGGGGAGAGAATGTTAACCCTTGACTGCTGCTACACTGTCAATTGCTGAGGTTCCAGGGAATCCTGTCTTAGTAAATCAATTTATTAAGCTCCTACTATGTGCCAGGTACTGTGCTAAATGCTGAGGATATAATAAAGGAAGGCAAAAGATAGTCCTTGCTCTCAATAAGTCCACAGTCTAATGGGGAAGACAATATGGAAACAAGTTATGTACAAACTATGTACAGTGTGGCACAGATCCTTTGTCCTCCTGGGGTGGAAGTGGTAGGACCTGTTGGGGAGGGGAAAAGACTGAGGGGGCTTAGAGTGGGGAAAGAGGGCAGGGTCAGAAGTCCTGAAGCAAATCAAAGTTGTAAGTGGAGGAATAAAACATCTTTAACTGAGATAACAGTGTAGAAAACCTGCCAACCTGGGGGATGTCCCACCTGCAGACTCACAGGAAAAGGGTCTTAAACTTAAGAAGAGGGAGTCACATTAGGTAGCAAAGTCTGGTTATTTCATGTAGGCCACCCTCAGCAATTTGAGCAAGGAAAACCCACTTCATTCTGGGTATTTTGCCTTTCATTCTAGGAATCCCAACAGAAGGGAGCAAGGACATACTTTGGAAACTGGTCTAGCTTAATCTGGCTTTGTTTAGAAGATAAAATCCTAGGGTGGGATTTAGTCTGTGGTTCAGCTCAGGCTAATTGGAGACTGAATTTCAAATCCTGCCTCAGAAGCTAGCTGTTTGAGCCCAGGTGTGTCATTTAACCTATGTTTCCCTCAATTTCCTCAACAATAAAATGGGCATAATAAAAAAATGGTTTCAGTTATGCAATCACTTTCTCAGTGAAGGAAGGCTGTTATAGCTCAGGAAAGGAAGTTTACTAGAATTAAACTTATTTGATACACATAGTGAC
The DNA here is from genome assembly GCA_023548195.1 of Bettongia penicillata ogilbyi. Classification (NCBI taxonomy): domain Eukaryota; kingdom Metazoa; phylum Chordata; class Mammalia; order Diprotodontia; family Potoroidae; genus Bettongia; species Bettongia penicillata. Next base: position 909,083 of record JAJHZJ010000864.1, read on the forward strand.
TGTAACTCCAGGAGGTGACCACTATTTCCTAGTTTAAGAGTAGGGTTGCAAAGACATTACTGAAATTCTGACATTACTAGGATCATTTAAGAAGAAGTGGCAGTTGGAAGAATTTTCTGTCAAACGGGAGTGAACCCCAAATATCACCATCCTGGGGTAAAGGTTCACTTTACCTGGGCCTAAAGTTGTTTCTCCTACTTCCTCCAAATACGTCATTTCCTTTCATTTATTCTCTCACCTATTGCTTATTTCCCCCTTTCTCCTCTTGTGTAATCCTAGAACTTTCAAGTTAGAAGGGATCATCTAGTCCATAGTATCATTGATCATAGCCTAAAAGGTACTCAAAGGTTAAACAGTCCAGTTGGGTCAAACTAAAATAGAAAGTGAGGGGAGAGAACTAAATTGCACAAAAAGAATCCTGTGAGCACCATATGGACTTAATTTTAAATTATATTATCTAGGTTTTCTTGTTTGTTTTTTTTATCTTGTTAAAGATTTCCCAGTTACATTTAAATCTGGTTCCTGCCAGTGTTGTGGGCCACCTATGGCCCTCCAGCTTGTGATTAGGCACTCTGCCCTAGTCCAATACCCTCCTTTCACATATGAGGAAAAGTTAACTCAAGCCTACACTTTCCTTCAAGTCCAGGGAAAAGTGTCCAGCAATATGGCTAGCTAGTGACATAAACTGGTCTAGAACTCAAAGTCTCTTGGGTTCTACTCCAGTGAGGACACTAGATAGTGACTTTTTTCTCTCCATCTTTCATTCCTGATCTATCCTATCTGGGCTTTTCTTTGTTCCCTCTCAACTCCTCTACCCACAAAATCAATAAAGGAATAATTAAAAATATTAAAATAAAAATCATACCTTACCACAAGACTGTCTTTGTTTATTCTGTCTGGTTTAACTGATCATTCAATAAACATTTATTAAGCACTTACTATGAGCTAAGCACAGGGGATACAAAAAAAGAGGCAAAAAAAAGTCCCTGTCTTCAAGTTCACAATCTAATAGATTAGTGTCATAAATTATAAAAAGCATCAAAATTAGAACAAGATTGAGACAAAGTAGGTATTAGCTTCAGGAACGTAAAGCTAAGGGCACTGAAAATAAGTAAAACATGTACCTGTGATTCTCATAAGCATATTATCTCATGAGTATGGGGGGAGGTCACAATCTTATACTCTTTGCTTGGTGGCAAAATTAGCTACCGATAATGCAATTTCCTATTTATTACTTATGCACTAATTAGGTGGTAGAATGTAGAGTGCTGGGCCTGGATACAGGAAGAGGACTTGAAATTCAGACTCAGATGCTGTGTGACTCTGGGAAAGTCACTTAACCCTGTTTGCCTTAACTTCCTTATCTATCAAATGATCTGGAGAAGGAACTGGGAAACCATTTCAGTATCTTTGCCAAGAAAACCCCAAATGGGGTCATGAAGTTAGATGCAGCTGAAACGGACAGATAAAGAATTACTAACATGCTAAAGATGTACAGGATTAATGTGAGAAGTAGGAAGATATAAGGGTTAGACACCCTTCCCCAAAGTCAGGAAAACCTGTTTTAAACCTAACCCTAAATGAATCCTAGCTGGGTAAGTGTTGAATTTAGGAAAACTTGGTTTTGAGTTGTACCCTGATAAATCCTATCTTGGTAAATGGCTCAGTGCCCCAGAGAGCTAAGAGGCGCAGATATTGAGGGATGGAGGGAATTTCCATACTGTGAATTCCCTATACCTATGAAATCACTGTTCCAAACTTTGCTTTTTAACAAGTTGATACTTTTCATAGGGGTATAAATTAAAATGTCCCATCAGCACTCGTTTACCAACCATTTTTGAAATCCTGAAATCCTCTTTTTTCAGTGCCTGGGGGGATTTTATCTTAAGTCCCCTCTAGCTGTAATTCCATCTAAGGCTTAGGGTTTCAGTTTTGCAATCACTTTCTCCACTATATTAAAATGCAGCAGATGTAGAGGGCTTGTAGCTTAGGAAAGGAAGCTTTCTGGAATTCAACGTATCTTAGGCAACACCATTTCCTAGCCCTGCCTCTCTTTTCTTTTCTTTCTTTCTTTCCTTTTTTCTTCCTTCCTTTCTCTCTTTTTTCTTTCTTGCTTTCTTTTCTCTTTCTTGCTTTTTCTTTCTTTCTTTTCTTTCTTTTCTCTCTTTTCTTTCTCTTTCTTGCTTTCTTTTCTTTCTCTCTCTTGCTTGCTTTTATTTCTCTTTCTTGCTTTCTTTTCTTTCTCTCTTTCTTGCTTTCTTTCTCTCTTTCTTTTCTTTCTCTCTTTCTTGCTTTCTTTTCTTTCTCTCTTTCTTGCTTTCTTTTCTCTCTCTTGCTTTCTTTTCTTTCTTGCTTTCTTTTCTCTCTCGCTTTCTTTTCTTTCTCGCTTTCTTCTCTCTCTCTCGCTTTCTTTTCTTTCTCTCTTTCTTGCTTGCTTTTCTTTCTCTCTCTCGCTTTCTTTTCTTTCTCTGTCTTTCTTGCTTGCTTTTCTTTCTCTCTCTCTACCTGTCTGTCTATCTCTATCGCACAGTCCCAGGCGGCGGTTCCCGGTCAGGTGCTAGCAATGGCCCGGAGGTCTGGCTCGCCGCCGCAGGGTGGGACAGTGTCAGCCGCGGCCGGAGGGCAGTGCCCCACACAAGACGCGGGAGTCCGCAGCGGCCTCGGCGGGGGTGTAGAGCGCTGGGGGCGGCCCCCGGAGGGTGACCTCTGCCCCCTGGCTTCCCATGCCCTCGGGGCGGGTCGGTCAAGGTCGGAGCCGCTACTTTCCTAGGTCAAAGTCATTCCCTCGGGCTGCGGGGCTGCGGAGCTGCGGGCGGGGCCGTTCGGCGAAGCCTGCGGGCGCCCAAATCCTACGGGCCACGCCGGGAGGGACCGACCGACAGACACGCGCGCACACTCACAAACACACCCTCCGGCGCAGCGCTGCACCAGCCCGCACGCCCTCCTGGCCCCGGGAGCGAGGCAGAAGGGGGGGAGGGGGAGGGGCCGAAAACGAGCGCTCCGCACCGCGGCGCATGCGTAGAGCGCGGGAAGCCCTCCGCGCCGGGCGAGGCTAGGGGGCACGTCACGCAGAGGGGCGGGGGGGAGGGGGGAGGCCGAGGGAAGGGGAAGGAGCGAAGGGGGCGCGAGGCAGGCGCGCGGCGTCCTCCGAGGCTCGCGCGCCCCGCGAGGGTGAAACGCTTTCTCCCGGCATGCAGCGGGGGGAGGGATTTAACACCAAGATGGCGGACAGCCCGGATGAGTACGAGAAAGAAGCGGGCTGCGTCCCCATTCTCCATCCCGAGGTGAGGAGCCGCGCCGAAGCGGGGCGGGCGTTGGAGAAGGGGGAGAGGCCCGGGCCCGTCTCCCTCCCGTAGCCTCCCTCTCCCTCGGGCCTCTCTCTTCCCGGTCACTGGAGGAGCGGATATGGGCGGCGGGGCGCTGGTCCTGGAGGAGGCGGAGGAAGGAGGAAGGAGGGGGAGGCCCGGGCCGGGGAGGGAAGGGGGGCGGCTCGGACTGACTTGGGGGGAGGGGAGCGCTGGAGAGAGGCGGGGAGGGGGAGGAGGGAGACTAGGGAGCGGGGCGGGCCTGCTGCGCTGAACCCCCGGGGGAGGGAGGGGGAGGAGGAGGAGGAAGGAGCGGGAGCTGCGCTTGCGACCCTGGCAGAATGACAGCCGGACCCTCGGGAAGAGGGAGCAGGACCCCCGCCTCCTTTGGGCCTGTTATTCTCCTTCCGTTAGGTAAGGAGGTGTGAAAGCAACCAGCATTTATTAAGCGCCCACGGTGTGCCAGGCACAGGCAGTACAAAGAAAGGCAGAAACGCAAGCATTTATTAAGTGCCTACTGTGTGTTAGGAGCAGGCGGTGCAAAGGCAGAAAAGCATTTATTTAGCACCTACTTTGTGCCAGGCGCTGGGGGTACAAAGAAAGGCGGACACAAGCACTTATTAAGCGCCTACTCTGTGCCAGGTGTTGGGCGCAAGGATGAAAATAGCTTCCCTGTCCTCAAGGTTAACGTGCATTTAATTAGAAGCCAGGGCACTTAGTATGCCGGTGGCCAGGGACTGCTGTATGCTAAGGGATAGGTGTGCAAAGAAGGCAGAAAGACATCTTTCTAGCCCCCAGGCCGGACATGACATTTATTAAGTAAGGGTCTACTGTGTGTCTGACACTGTACTAAGTGGGAGTGAGGTCCTAAGGAAAACTACAACAGTTCCTGCCATGGCAGAGCTTTGGAAAACTTGGGAGATTGGCTTCCTGAGCTTGGGAAAGCACCCTTTTTTGGGAGAAGAGCCGTCAGGTATTTCTCAGCTTTGCTTCATACTGGGAGTGAGCTAGTCCTGCACCCTTCCCTGAAGCCAGCACTCTATACTTGTTTACCTCTGAGTTTTGCAGCTGAGCCGATCTTTAGGTGTCAATAACAAGGTTAACCATCATAGATGACATTCATATAGCCTTGAAGGTTTACAAAGCATTGCCTTATAGATTATCTCATTTTTTTGTACTCCTAGCAAACCAGTGAGATGTAACTACATCAATAACAGTTCCAGCTTTCATTTACATACAGGTTCCAGGTAGGTGGTATTGAGGATAGCGTTGGGGGTCCTGAAGTAAGGAAGACTCAACTTCCTGTGGCCTCAGACACTTACTAGTTGTGTGAGTGTGGGCTTAACCCTCTTTGCCTCAGTTTCTTCCCCATCCAGGAGAGGAAATGGCACACTTCAACATTTCTGCCAAATCCCAGACACAACTGAAAAATCACTCCACATCTTAGGTAGAACTTGAAGGTTTGCAAAGCACTTTACATATGTATTTCATTTGATCCTGGAAGCAGTTCTGGGAGGTAACAATAATACTAGCTGGCATTTATATGAGGCTTTTAAAATTTGTGAAACTTTGACATTTATGGTAGAGACTTAGTAAACTGGACTATTTTGGGGGGAAGGGAGCAACTATAGGTAAAGTTTCTGTGTTATAGTCTGAAAAAACTTTAAAATAGGGGGATTTTTATATTAGAATAATTTCATTGGTTTCTAGATTTTGGTCTATGGAATCTTTCATTCTAGTCCAATTCTGCAAATACTAAACCTACTGTGTGCAGAATGCCTGTGCTAGGAAGTTATTGAGGATGCCACTCTTATGCCCTAAGAGCTTACTTTCTAGTCTATTAAATTAAACAAGCATTTATATGCTAAGTACTGGGAAAAAAGGATAAATCTTAAGTTGAATTAAATGTTTGTTTAGGACTGTTATCTACATGGTGTTTATCTCCTTGTGTGGAAACTCTCTCCTCCCATGCAGAGTGACAGCTCATCTGCAATTGACAGTCTTTGAGAGATGCCTAGATTTCTGAGCAGTTAAGTGACTTACCCTGTCACTTAGGGTATTCTTCAGTGGGGAGACTTTGTCTTCAGGCCTTCCCAACTCAAAGGCTGAGAAGCTGCCATATTTACATACATTCGTGTTGTATTCTAGAAGATTGCAAACTCTTGGGACCCTTTCATTTTTTTCCCCATTATGTCATTGGAGACTACTGCTGTGCTTTGCATGTAGTAAGTGCTAACCAAGTATTTGGAGTTTGATCTCAAACAGGGTGAAAATGATAGTAGAAATTTACATCATGCTTTAAGCTTTGCAAAATACTTTATCTTATTTGATCTTAGCCACACCCTGGTGAGATAGGTACTACAAATAGTATTCTCATTTTACATAGAAGGAAACCGAGTCTCAGAGTTTAAATAACTTGCATCATTAGTGAGATTTGAATCCAAGTCATTTAGGATTCCAAGTGCAGCATTCTTTTCAGTTTCTTAATATTATAATTTAATGTTTAAAATTTTCAAATAGTATAGTTCTTTATTAAAAGATGGTCTTTCAGCATTTCCTTGTGGTCTTTTAAAAAAATAAGATTGGTAATAAATTACAGAAAAACCACTAGATTCTGTGTATCTGAATTTTACCTAGCCATCTGACAGTATTTATAATATTGTTGTGGACAAAAATCAGAAATAGGCACCGGATGATAGTATTATTAGGTGGAGTCATAGCTGGTAGAATAGCTTTCATCAAAATATTGATCTAGAGATGTCAACAGAGAAGGAAAGCTCTATTGCTGTAAATAGGGCCTTTTCTTGGGTCCTGCTTTGGTGAGCATTTTGTCATTGACTTGAATGAAGACATAGGAGACATGCTTAACAGATTTTTAGTTCCCATAGCTAATATGTTGGATGACAGAATCTGTATTCAGAAAGCTATCAGGAAGCTGAAGTAAGGCCATACTAAACCAGACTGATTTGTACAACAAGCATTTACTGCCTACCATGTGCCATCACATACAAAGAGGAAAAATGGCTCTTGTCTTCAGGGAGATTGCATTATATGGAAGGGGAAACATTCATGGAAAATTAAATTCAAAATAAATACAAAGTAATGTCTGGTGAGAGGACACTGGCAACAGTGGGAATCAGGATTGACTTAGAGCATTAGATAATATTTGATCTGAGCTTCGAAGGAAGCTAGGAGTTCTGAAGTAGAAGTGGAGAGAGTGCTTGTCGTTGTCATTGGTCCTTCATTTTCATAGAGGACCATTGATGTCCCTGGTCACTGGTGATGTCTTTGCTTGCACAGGATTGGATTTAAGAGTGTGACACTTAAGAATCTGAAACTATGGAATAAAACAACAAAAGAGAGGTCATTACACTTGTCATGTTTCCATCAAAGTCATTTAACTTCTCTATACTTGAGGTTTTTTTCTCTGTAAAATGAGGTGATTGGACTTGAGGGTCTCAAAGTTTCCTCCCAGCTCTAAAGTTCATTTTCCTATCCTGTGTAAGTTTATATTTGAATCCTGAAAGCAAGAGGGATGTTTGAAGAGGGTCAGACTTTTGTTATAAGAATATCAATTTGACAAATATATAGGGAATGAATTGAAGATGGGCAACGTGCAGAAACAGGAAACCTAATTAGGATTTTGCAGTAGGTCAGGGAAGAGGTTATTGGGGCCTCAGTGAGACTGTGAGTGGAAACAAGGAGATGGATGTGACATATAGTGTGGAATGAGACTTGTCAACTGTTTGGCTGTGATTGGTGAGAGAGAGGGAAAGGTTAAAGATGACATTGGCATCTTCTATGAAGATGAGGACATAAGGATGAGGGGACAATTTAGGGCATACAACGTGTCCTGTTTTTGGACGTGTTTATTTTGAGATCCAGTTAGAGATGCCCAAATGACAGCTGGTTATATAAGAATGAAATTCAGAGAAGAGATATGGTTTGGATAGATAGGTATGGGAGTGTTTTGCATGGAGATGATAGTTGAACCCAATGGATCGGATAAGATTACCAACAGAGAATGTAGAGAGAGAAATGTAAAAGGAGGCATTTAGGTTTCCCAAGTCTATAGTAAGTACAAGATAGGAGAGGACTAGTTAGATAATAACAGTTTGTGTGTGTGGGGGAAAAACTTTAAAGATTTTAGTTGATGGTAGGATGAGGTTAAGTCAGTATGAGTCAGGTTGGGTTAGAACTATTGTCTTCAGAGCAGGGGAGATAACAACTGACTTTTGAACTGATCACACAATATCAGAAAACATACAGCATTTAACTTCAAAGTGCCTCATTGGCAAACTGGACTATGTCTGCAGATACTCAGTCATGATATTGAGGGGTTCTGATAGCTTGTTTTATGGGAATCATTAAAACAAAACAAATAAACCTCTGGCTTTTTAGCCTCGATCATTATTGTGTGTGCAGAGGGGCTGTCTCTAGTGGAGTTAGAGAGTTGGCCTTCAAAGGAAGACTTACTATCTAGGTTTAAGTCTTGCCTCTGACATTAACTGGTTGTTTGAACTTGGGGAAACCCCTTAACTTCTCTGGTGCCACCAGATAACTCTCTTAAGTTGTTGATCTTCTTTGTTAGAGGGATTTTCCTCACTTGAAATCATAAATTTGGTCCCCAAAAAATAGATTGTGGATAGAAAAGTGGATGAGTCTTTAGAGGCTATGTAGTTCATTCAGCTCTTTCATTTTACAGAGAAGGAAACAGGCCCAGAGAGATTAAGGCCAAGGTTACACAGGTAGTGATGGGGCAAGATTTGAACCCAGGTCTTATGACTTATGCTGTATGCTAGTGCTCTTTCCTCTTTCTAATTAAAATTATCACTTAATTTTAATTGCTCCTTTGATTGTGGGTAGTGTTGTTCTCTCCACTTTGTAAGTTAGAAAACTGAGGCTCAGAGAAGTTGTCACTTGTCCACACAAGAAATAAGCAAGTATCACAGTGATGACTTACTTAGAAGTCAAATCTTCTACAGAATCATCATAAAACAGAGGCCCAAAGGATAGGCTTACTAGGATAGAATTATCTTTAAGTATTTGAAGGGCTGTCATGTGGAAGAAGAATGACACCTGTTCTGGACTATGGATTCACTGAGTGTCCAGACTTTCTAGCTCTTCCTAGCACTTAATTCTCTGCTCACATTATTGTTATTGTATTTGTCCTTTGTTCTTGAAGAGGACCATGCATGACATCTGCAGTTGACTTAAGTACTTAAGAAGTTGGTTGAATGCTCTGCTCTTCAGTAGAACAGCTTGGCATATTCGGTGAGGAGAACACTTGGATTTGAGTCCCTGCTTTGTCATTTACTAGCTGTGGGACTGATAGACCTCCTCTAATTCCACAGTGATGATAATATGACTTCCTTGAGCCTCAGTTTCTTCATCTATAAAAATGAATTTGGAGCTAGGAATTGGGTTCAGATCCTAGCTCTGCCACTTACTACCTCAGTGATAACCAAGTAACTTCCCCTCTCCAACCTCAGTTTTTATAGATAAAATGAAGGGGGTGAACTTGATGGCCAGCTCTAAATCTATAACTACTGTGGTCTGAGTTCAAGGTGATCAGTTTAATTGTCTTTCTAAGAGTTAATAAAGAAAACGAGAACCTGGATACGAAGTACAAAGAGATGATAGTTGAACTCATCTAGTCTGATAAAATCACCAATAGAGAATATATAGAGAGAATAGAGATAAATATTAGATGGAACATTAGTTAAAACTTAGTATGTGTTTTGCATTCCTCTTTGGCTTACAGAAGTTTGTTGATGAGTAGAAAAGGTCAAAGACAGCTAACTATAAAATATTTTACTGCATAAAATCTAATCACTGTTGTAGAGATAACATTTCTTCATGGCCCTTCTAACAAATAGGGTCAGGAGGAGGCATGGGATGACTCTTTTCCTCCTTGTTGCCTTCTAGCAAACTCTCTTCCTTCAAGGTTCATTTTTATCAGTTTGAGCCACCCTATCTAGATCTTTGTTGCCCTTGTCCCCTGATTCTCAGATCATTCTCATTTTTTTTCCTGAAGTTTAGTAACAAACTTAGTGTTTCTTTTCACCCTGTTTCTTTCCCTCATACTTAAGAAACTCAGTGTGCACATTTTTATGGTGCTCAGTATCTTAGTAGTTGTCTCAATTTTCAGGGATGAAAAACACTGCAATATACTTGCCTGTTTGAGAAAAATTTTCATGATACTTTGAAAAAGTAGCTTTAAATATTTATCTTAATATTATAGTAACATCTAACATTCATATAGGGCTTACTATGTAAATGGATAAATATGCAGACCAGCTAAATCATTGTAGTTTTTTTAACTGCTAGATTAGTATACAACTTACCTTCTAAGTTCTTAAAACTTACGCATTTTTTTTAGAAGGGGGAGGTGAGGCATTTAGGGTTAAGTGACTTGCCCAAGGACACACAGCTAGTAAATGTCAAGTGTCTGAGGTCAGATGTGCACACAGGTCCTCCTGACTCCAGGATTGGTGATCTCTTCACTGTGCCACCTACCTGCTCCAAAAGCTACACATTTTAAGAAATACTTTTCCTTATTTTCTTCCTCCCTCTTACCAGCTTACATCCTAACTATCTGGGAGTTGTGGAGTTGAGGCTGCTAGTGTGTGCAGGGCAATTTGAAACAGATAAGTTAGTTTCTAATATAATTTTGTTTGAGAAACAAATCTAGGTGGACTGGGAAAATATATCTTATTATGAACATTTGCTTTTCTCTGAATAAATTTACTAATTTTTTTCGCTTTGTATTCACTTACCTGTGAACATACTGTGCCCCCTACTAATAGGATATAAGTTCCTTGAAGTTAGGAACAGTGACACTTTTATAATTGTGTCCTTAGTGTCTAGAGAGATATGGGTGGTAGGCACTTAAATTGTAGTAGACTTGTTGATTGATAGACTGATTGAGTTCTTGGAGGCTGTGCCAAAGAAGTTAGACTCTCTGGCATCTTCTACTAAGCTGGAATAGTTTCAGTTACAAATCCAGTGATAGACTTTGAGTCTGTTGTCCAGGAGACAGCATGCCTACCTCTAGAGAGGCTTACGTTAATCATGGGTGACATTTTCTTCTTTATCAATTTATAGAGAATATATATTGGAAAATTTTACAGACCCTTGAAATATTAAAGTATGGGTTCAGTTATCAGATGACTGCCATGTTTGTATGTCCGATTTTAGTATCTCTCCTAGCTTCAATTTGACATCCCTAACTACTTATTGGACATTTGAACTAGATGTCCCACTCAGATTAAAACAGAACTCAATTTCTTTTCCCTACACCCTCTCTTCCAAACTTCTTACACAGGTTTGCAGCCTTGGAGTCATTTTCATCTCACCGTCCCTCATCCTACACACCAAGTCACAACGTCTTGTTAATTTATATCTCTTGCATCCCTTTCCTTTTCTTTACAAACGTATGACTGCCACCCTCATAACCACTTTTCTGGCCTATCAGATTAGCCTTCCAAATGGTATCCCCACTCAAATCTCTCCACTTTTCTAATCTTTCACACAGATGCCAAAGGCATTTTTTCTGAAGCACAGATCTGACTATCTTCAGCTCAAACCCTGTGGCTCCCTATTACCTAACTATTAACTCTGATTTTCATTTGAAGCTCTTTACAAATTGACTTCAGTCTTCTTTTCTAGCCTTGTTACATTACATCTCTTAATTAGAGCCAAACTGTATTTCTTTATGTCAAACAGCATTCCAACTTTTGTCTGCCTTCATACAGGCAGTCCCCTCGTGCCTGGCATGTACCTACTCTTCACTTCTGCCTCATAAAATCCTTCTTTGCCTTTAAAGCTCACTTCAAAAGCAACTTCATACATAAGGCCTTTCCTGACAGTCCCAGCTGCTGATACATAGTTCATGGGTCTAGAGCTAGAAGGGACTTCAGAGGCCATCTAAACCAATTTCCTCATTTTACAAAAAAGAAATCTGAAGATCAGAGGAACTAATTGCCTTGCTTAAGGTGGTAAGCATCAATAGTGGGATTTAAATTTTAATCCTCTAATACCAAAGCCAGCTCTTTGCACTGTACTGTTGTACATTGAAAATTATTTATTTTCTATAGAGATAATGTGACATATTGGGCAGAAAGTTGACCTTCAAGAAAGAAGACCTGGCTTCAATACCCACTTCTAACAAATAATGGTTGTATGATGCTGGGCAAATTTCTTAATCTTTTAGTGCTCCACACAACTCTGACAAAAATGTAGGCTATAGATCAGGGGCAGATCTATATTGGTAAAGAGAGAGTTTCCTTAGTGGAATTTCTCTGTACTGGGCAGATAACAGGTCCTTTTCTACACATATATTCACACATTGTCTACTGTGGTAGAAAGTAAGGAACCTTGAGGTCATAGGCCAGGGTAGAGAACTTGGGGGCCTTGAGGCCACATGTGGCCTTCTAGGTCCTCCAGTGTGACCTTTTATTAAAGGGATTTTTTCTGTGAGGTTTGGATTCAGTCAAAGGAGTGCACTTGAGGACTTAGAGAGCCTCAAGGCCACAGGTTCCCCACCCTTGGTGTAAACTTGGTCGTTTTTGTTGGTCAACAAGTATTTATTAAGCATTTGTTATGTGCCAGGCATTGTGCTGAATGCTGGAGATACGAAGATGGGTAAAAACAGTGTCTCTACCATTATGGAACTCACGTTCTAATGAGGGAGACAATATGTATTTATTTATTTTTGGTTTACACCATTCAGTTCCACATGAGTTTTAAATTTTCTTCCTCCCCCACCTTCCCCAAGATGGCATGAAGTCTGATATAGACTCCACATATACATTCATTTTAAGCATATTTTCATACTCGTTATGTTGTAAAGAAGAATTATAACCAATAAAATGAAACACAAGAAGAAACAAAATAAAACAAAACAAAAAAGAGAGAGAGCAAATAGTATGCTTCAATTTGCCTTCAATGTCCAGTTCTTGTTCACCGCAAAAAGAGCTGGTATAAATATTTTTTGTACCCGGAGGTCCTTTTCCCATTTTTATGATCTCTTTGGTATACAGCACTAGAAGTGGTATTGCTGGTTGTGCACGTTTTTGTAGCCCTTAGGGAATAGTTCCAAATTGCTCTCCAAAATAGTTGGATCGGCTCACAACTCCATCAGTGATGTATGCAAGTAATTATGAGCATATAAAATACTTACAAAGTAGACAAAGAGTAAATTCATCAAGAAGGCGTTAGTAATGGAGGAAGCTAGATAAGGTCTGGTAGAAGGTAGGATTTGAGCTAAGCTTTAAAGGAAGCTGAGGTCAGGAGTTTGGGATAGCCAGTGCAAAGGCATGGAGTCAGGAGATGAAGTGTGGAATAGCAAGGAGGACTGTTTAACTTGATAGTATAGTTCTTCATGGAGGAGAGTAAAGGTTAAGAACACTGGAAAGGTAGGAAAGGGCCATGTTGTGAAGAAATTTAAATAGCCAATCAGAGAAATTCATATTTGGTCCTGGAGGTAGTAGAGCCCTGGAATTTTCTGAGTAGAGGCATGGCTGTATCTGCACTTTGGCAGCTTAGTGGATATGGAATAGAGAGTAAGGACATGAGACTAACCAGAAGACTATTGTAGCAGTCCAGGAAGAGGTAATGAGAACCTGCCCCATGGGTGGGTGTGTGAGGGGAGAGATGTTCTGAGAACAGAAATGGTAAGATTTGACAAATTGGTTACATGGGATGACAGAGTTGGGGTGAAAATGAGACAGTAAACTTGGGTGACCTTCAGAAAGATGATGGTGCCCTAAACACCAGTAGGAAATTTGGGAAAGGGGAAGGATTTGAGGGGAAAGATACTATGCTCTATTTAGGACATGTGGAATTTGAGATGCCAGTGGGACATTCTGTTTGAGATGTCCAAAAGGCCTTCAGTGGTGTGGGAATGTAGCTCAGGAGAGATACTATGGGTGAATATCTTACTATGAATCATCTTCAAAGAGAAGATTGCTGATGACATCACCCAATATGGAGAGTATAGAGCAGGGGTTCTTAAGCCTTTTTTATATCATGAATTCCTTTGGCAATCTAGTGAAGCCTATAGATCCCAATATTTTTAAGTGCTTAAAATAAATGAAATTAAAAAGGAAGCCATTTATATTGAAATTAATGCAGGTTCACTGACTGCAGGTTTAGAATCCCTAACATAGAGGGAGAAGAGGTGACAGCCCAGGACAAAGCCTTGGGAGACACTGACATTTTGTGGGCATGACTTGAATCCAGTAAATAAGATAGAGAAGGTGTAGTCAGACAGATCGGTGGAGAACCAGAAGAGAGCAATGTCTTGAAAACAGAGAGAGAACAAAATATCCAGGAAGAGAGGGTGATCAGAAGTTGCAGAAAGAAAGGTGATAATCAAGAAAAGGCCATTAGATTTGACAGTTAACCACATTTATCGGTGACTTTGGAGAGAACAGTTTTAGTTGAATGCTGAGGACGTCTGAAGCCAGATTGGAGAGGATGTGGAATACAGGAAGTGGAGGCACCTAATATAGATGACCTCAAAGAGTTTAGTTGAGGAGAGAATTAAAGGATGGTAGCTGGTTAGGGTAGTAGAATCATACAAGGGCTTTTTTTTTTTTTTTAATAGGGGAGACATGGAAATGTTTGTAGGCATCAGGAAAGGAACCAGTGTAGATTAGGGAAAGACTGAAGATTAGAGGGCGGGGGTAGGGATGGTAGTGGGGTATTATTACCCCACTGAAGAAGATAGGAGGGCATGGTGTCAAGGGCTTATGTAGAGGGGTTGGTCTTGGTAAGGAGAAGGGATGCCCTTTTATTAGACTGGAATGGAGGAGGAAAGAGTGTGAAGATGACTGAGTGATCATGGGATGAAAATGAGGGGAGAAGAGAGTTCTCTCACTCCTGTTTTTTCAGTGAAGTGTGAGGTAAAGTTTTCAGATGAGAGAATGGGGAAAGAGTGAAGAGAGGTTTGAGAAGGGGATGAGACTTGATTGGTGAGATGTGAAAGGATTGCCATGCAACAGTGAAGACTCAGTTTATCCACATGTCATAAACTTGTTGACCCATTTAATACAGTCTCTTGATTTTTTTCCAGCTCCTTTGAGGACATAAACAATAGCAAGTGAGGCGAATGGTGGAAATGATCCTGGGTTGGGGTTCAGCATGGAGTGGTCAGCATGGTGAAGAGCTGAGGGGTGGGGGGAATAGAGGTCTTGGTGAGCATAAATAGCAGGATTGGGGGGTCTGACTGTAAGGCATATGGATACAATAGTGTGATCAGATACAAGAATTTCTGAGTTCATGAACATGGAAGTAGACCAGTTGTGATGATCAAGGGTGTCATCATCTCCACGTGTAGCTGAGGTGGAGTGGAGGGCACTTGATTTGAGATGTGAAGCAAGCTAGGCGTTCTTTGAGGGGCGGAGTGAGGAGGAGCCAGGAGCAGCAGGAGGAGGGCATTTCAGGCATAGAAGATATGGTGCATCAGGGGAGGAAAACTTTAAACAGGCCAGGTTAGCGTGGCTGTGGGTACATGAAAAGAAATGTGAAATCAGCCTGGAAAGAGAGGTTGGTGCCAGGTGGTCTCTAACTTTAGAACACTAGAGTTTCCATCTTAACTTTCAAGGAAAGAGGAGCCACGGGAGCTGCTGGAGAAAAGAAGCAACATGGTGAGACTTCTTCAGGAAAATAAGTTTGGCAGTTGTGTGGTGGATGGATTGTAGAGGCAATGGAGAGATTTGGAGTGGGCCAGTTAAGAGATGCTAAGAGGCCTGAAATAAGGGATAGATTTGTCACTAAAATGAATGAAATGGATGTAAGAATACATTATGGAGATAAAATTAGTACATTTTGACAACTTTCTGGATGTGGGGGATAAAGAGTCAGGGATGATTTCACAGTTGGGTAACTGGAGAGATGGTGCCCCTAACTGAGAGAAGTGAGGGGAAGGTTTGGGGAAAAGATAAAGAGCTATCAGTTACTATTATTTCCCCACTTCTGGCCTTCCCCCAGGGCAGCTAGGTTGTGCTCATTGCTGGGCCTGGAGTCCGGAAGACTCTTCTTCCTGAGTTGAAATCTGACCTCAAGGTACTTAGTAGCTGTGACCCTGGGCAAGTCGTTAAACCCTTTTTGCCTCAGTTATCTCATCTGTGAAATGAGCTAGGGCAGGAAATGACAAACCATAGCAGTATCTTTACTAACAGAACCCCAAATGGGTTCACGAAGAGTCAAACGCAAGTGAAAAACAACTAAACATTAAAATTATCCCCTACTGACAAGATGTACTAAGGAAGATGAAGAAAGAATAGAGCAGAACAGGTTTCTTTATTCTGTTATTTATAATCCCAGTAAATTTGGCTCCGGAGTTTTAGGAAATAATTCTTAGTGTCGATAATTATCTCAATAAATAATTTCCTTGTAAGTCAGAGTACATACCCTATAATACTATTGTGGTAAAATTATAGAAAACCAAGTGCTGTAACCACAGCTGGGGACTTTAAAGGCATGAGCATGGTAATAGGATAAATGTCATGTATTACTATTTAAATGTTTTACTTCTGTAAATCTCACTTCCCCTAACTTAGATAATAAGATTCTTGAAGCCCCCTCTGTTCATAAGCCACCACTTTAGTTGTGGCCCAGATCATTTCTTACCTGGACTATTGCAGTAGCCTTCTTGTTGGTTTTCCTGCTTCAAGTCTCCCTCTGCTCTAGCGCATCCTTCTGTGGGATCCAGCTGTGGTAGTTATTTTCCTAAAGGGCAACTTTGACCACTGTTCAGTAATATAATAGCTTGCACGTATCCATGGTTGCTGCTTTGATGGAAGGAATTCTCTTGCTGATCTGTTATCATTTAATTGCAAAGAGGATATTGGAAAAGGAGACCTGGATTCTAGTCCCAATAAGTTTGGTTCATCTTAGTTGTGTGACCTTGTCTTTAGTGGGAAACACATCATCGCAGGTAGCTTTAGCTTTGATACTCATATCTATCTGTACTTAGTTGGAAGGCTGAACAGAAGACTAACCAAAGCCTCCTTTTAAAGGGAGTCCAGGACCTCAGCTAGCTCTTCATTTCCCACCAGTTGCACTGCTTTGGTTTTGATTATCATTGTGATCCCTTGCTGGGTACCTTCTGCATCTCACCTCCCCACCCTTTCCAGCCTCCTTTTGTGTGTTGTCTTTCTCTGCTAGGGCCAGCAGTATCTGCTGGGCCACCAGGCTCCTTATAGTACATTCCAGTGGCTTCCAGTTAACTTCCAAGATCAAATACAGTTATCTGATATGTAAAGCTCTTAACAACCTGACCCCTTTCTACTTTTCCAGTTTTCTTACCTTTTAATGCCCTCTCCAAATATCTTTTATGTATCTAGAGTCAGAGAAAACATTAATGCAGTGCTCCGTGTTTTAGGTAACTCATCGTCAGTAATTTAACATCATGCTAAATCCAAGCCATTTGTAAGAGAGAAACCTGTCCAAACTAGTATAATCTCCTCTCTCCCCACTACCCCTATGCCGTTGGAAATATTCCTCTACCCCAAGGCAGTTTTTAGGAATCTTGAACTAGAAAAATATCATAAACAGTCAAAATACAGTTTGAGTCCACTATTCCCTACTTTTTGGACCATTCCCTTCAAGGACTAGTAAGGCCTCATCTTTTTGATCAATAAGACAGTCCTTTCTTTTATGAATATAAAAAGTGGTAACTTCCCTTCGGGTGAGTTACTGCTTAATAGCTTCAGGGGATGAAGAAGACTGGGGTACTCTAAACTAGACTGCAGTGTTTGTTATTTCCCTTAATGAATCCATTTAAGAGGCAGGCCTTAGCTTTTGTTCTACCCACTTTGCTAAAGAATTTTAGGCTGGAGAAAATATTCTTAATATTAAAATTTGAACTAACAAAGAGGTTTTGAACATGCTTCCACACCATTATTTTTCATGTTTGTCTCCTTCAATTAGAGGATGAGCTTCTTGATGCCAAGTGCTTGTTTTTGTCTCTTGTATATTCAGTGCTTAGCATAGTGCCAGGCACATGGTAAATGCTTGTTGCCTATGTGATTTGAAGGTACTACCCTGACATAAAGTACTAGGGAAATAGGTATGCAGTAGGGTGGTCAGTAGATACTTGATGAAGTGATGATACCATGAAGGCCTAGGCCAGCTGACTTGGATCAAATCACAGTCTGTGAGAAGTTTTGATATTAATTCAAACTTGACAGTAACTGCTACCTACAATTTAGTATCATAAACACTTTATTCT
The DNA here is from genome assembly GCA_023548195.1 of Bettongia penicillata ogilbyi. Classification (NCBI taxonomy): domain Eukaryota; kingdom Metazoa; phylum Chordata; class Mammalia; order Diprotodontia; family Potoroidae; genus Bettongia; species Bettongia penicillata. The sequence continues at coordinate 926,630 of JAJHZJ010000864.1, forward strand.
ATTAATATAGTTAAATTTCACTACCAAAGACATGATGACAGTGAAGGATCTTAGTAAAGCTATTTCATTCTGTGGATGCATAGAGACTGCATTAGACACAGTGCTCAAAGTTACAAATTCTACTTTTAGAATTTAAAATTTGGAACCAATTGGAACCACTTGTCACTATATTCAACATTAGGAGGGAATGAAAGACCTGTGAATTGTTTGCATTACAAAACAAGGCAAACACTGATGAGCTTTCCTGACTAGTTTATTCTTCTTTTGGCCTGCTGTTCTTTATAGCTCATGACCCTAATTAATATCACCTCCTTTTCTCTGTCAAGATTCTAACAGTCAAAGTCAAATGCAAACTTCCAAACCATTCACTAATATAAAATAATTCATTTAGGAGAAAAGTGTATGCACATTAATACACCCTTCTGTCCAGGGGCTCAAAGTATTTTTTATTTGCTAATTAACTAGAGAGTCTGAGAATAAATTGCTGGCAGATAGAGACATTTCTAGTGATGTACTCTTTTGAGCAAAATTCCATTACAAAAAGTGAGGGCAGTTTCTGTGTAAATTTACTGTATGCCAAATATGAACATGATATTAAAACAGAGAAAAGGTGCAAAGTAGATAAAATTGCTGAAGACCAAAGTGGATGTCTCAACTGTCATTTAAGTTCTTGGAGCTTCAGTTTTCTTGTTTGTAAAATAATAAATAAATAGGATCAAATAAAAGAGTTTTATGAAATGATATGCAAATCTACTCATTTAAACTTCCACCACCCTTCAAAAAAATGTTCAGAGTACTCTTTTGAGTTAATTTTAATTCAACAATATGAAAATTATTTTTCTTATGAAATGTGTTAAATTGAGTATAGTTGATATAAATGTTAGTCATTAATATTGTCACCCACCTGGCGCCTAATAAGATTCCCAAAGGTGTGTCTTCTCCTGCTCTTCTTCTCATCAGAATGTTAGCTCCCCAGAGCAGAGGCTGACACTTTTTGTATCCTTCTGCTTAGCTTTGTGCCTGGTACTCTGTGAGCATTTAAATGTTTACTGATTTAATTTTAGAACCAGAAGAGAATTCAGAAAGCCTCTTAAAAGCATCACTGATTAATCTTTCAAACAGGGCTACTGAAAATTACTTTGTGTGAAATAAATTCAGAAAATATATTAGAAGCCACTGACAATGAAGCAGGATATTCAGGTATGAGTATAACAAAACTTTATGAAATTAGACTTTCCTTCTTTTATTCTTTTTATGGCAAAAGGAATTCCTAAGCAAATAGCCAAACAAGATGACTTGTTTAGCTACTTTTGAAGTAACACCACACCAACCATTTACAAGCAGAAAAATGAAAGAATCTAGATGTGATCATTTTTAGGTATAGCTGTGTGTTGCAGCAGTATATAGAGCACCAGACCTGGAGTCAAGACGACTTGAGTTAAAAAAAAGCCTCAGACACTTTAATTAACTGTGTGACCCTGTTTGCTTCAATTATAGCACCTACTTTCCAGGATTGTTGTCAGGGTCAAATGAGATAATAGTAAATCACTCAGCACAGTGCCTGGCACTTAGTTAAGTGCTGTATAAATATTAGATGTTATTGCTGTCCCACCAGTCCTTTCTCATCTCTAAGGCTAAATCTTTCACCCATGCCCTTAATTTTATCCAGTTCTCTATCTTCTCAGGATTATAGGATAATAGAGTTGGAATGGATCTTAGAAGTTGTGTAGTCTGTTCCCTTCTCATTGTATGGATGAGTAAGCTGAGGCCCACAGTAGTGAAATGTCTAACCTAAGATCCCTTAATAGTAAGTGGCAGAACCAGGATTTGAACCTAGCTCCTATCTCCAAATCTGTCACTCCATGATTCCAGTGAATTGTGTTTCCTTGTTCATTAAGCTACCTTTTTTGCATCTTTAATCTTTCCCTTTTGTACTTAAAAACTTTCTCTGCCTTTAAATTCATTATCCTGGGACTTTCTTCTGTGTTAAAAAAGTTGTTTAGGTCTTCATTATCTTGACCTCCTTCTTTCATTATTCTTCTTTCTGAAGATTTTCAGTCAGAATCTGAAGAGTCACCTTAAGGTCACCTAGCCCAGTACCCACCCCATTCATGAATTCCTTTTATATTTTCCACAGTGGTCCTCTAGACTGCTAGAACATTGCCTGTAATAGGAGATTCATTGCATCATGAGGCAGTCCATTCCATTTGAGGATAGTTCTAATCAGTAGAAGTTCTTTTTGTTTTATCAAAATCTCTTGTTCCTTGCACTCACTGGTCTTAATTTTGTCTTTTGGAGCTAAATGCAACCCAGAATTCCAGCCTTTTCATTTTGGGGAATCCTATTTCTTTTATCTGATGTATTGTCTCACCTAACCTTTTCTCTTCTACATGTTTGATAATTGTGTGTTCTGTGTCTTTGAGTTGTTGATAACAAATTTGGAGCCATTATAGCATGTATAGTGGCCATGCCTTGGTAAAGCACCTTGGCAGAAGGGCTAAACCAGGTTAAGTGTAACTGGTGACCCATAAAGCTGTTGGTGCGTCAGGGAGGTGTCTACCCCAAGCATGCGAAGACTTCCCCTGGAAGAATGGGCTGTTAAGAACAATTTATTCTAATGACCATGGGGAAAGCTGAAGCAGGTGCTGCAGAAGGCTTCCAGCTTGGTCAGATACCTAGACATCAAGGTTATCCATTGCATCCTGGGACCTTGCCAGTCATCCTGACTTTTGCCTTGCTACTGAGCTTTGATGACTCTGAAAGAGAGAGTGAGGCTGACGACTTTGTGCAACACTGCCTCACTTAAATCCACTTCTGTGATATCATTGGTCTTCTTTGAAAATGAAGGCCAAACAACAACAAATTTGGAACAAGGCTTTCTTTGCTTTGAAGGGATGTGTCAATCTCCTGGGTCTATGGTCATTCATTTCATTTGAAATTCCCCTGAGTTACCCAACTTATTTCTCCATTTTATTTCTGCAGGTGAAGAAATGCCTTGCTGAAATTTAGGTATATGGTATCTCCAGCATTGCTCTGACTGTACCAGTTGCCTTCAATTTACATATTCCCTAAGGTCTTGCCTTTCCAAGAGTCTTAGTCTTTTCTCTGAGCTTTCTTTCTTGATAGTCTCATCCATTCCCATAACATAAATATACCTTTTTGAATGAGTCCCAAATATATATCCATTTCATTTTTTCCTTTGAGCCCTACATCATTCATAGCTGTTTACTAGATATCTCTAGCTTTTTACTAGAAATCTCTACCTGAATATCCACTGGTGCCTCAAAATCAAACATTGAAGTTATTATCTCTGCTAAACCATCTCCTTATCCTGTATTCATCTCATGTATTTCCACCCTGGCCATTACACTGTATTCCTTCCTGCTCTACTATCCAGACCACCAGAATGCCAGATAGCATACCTGCGGCACTTAATTTGTTTACCTTTGGAACTCCTACCCTGGCCACAGCTTTGTTCTGATACATGAATGCATGAACATAAACTTACATGGATGGCCTCATATATCTCTCAGACTCCAGTTATTTTTTACATTCCAACTTGACCATCTTCTTACCATATGCCCTACTGTTTTCCCTGCTTTTTTTGTATTATCATAAGCAAATCTATACTGCCATTGCTACTGGAAAGCAGTTGGTTAACCGCTATTTTTCCACTGTTCATCCCAGTGACTTCCCCTCCTCTGATGATTATCTCCCATGTTGGAATATAGGCTTTTTGAAGGCCATAGTTTACATCTTTATTACCTTTGGTTTAAACTGTTACATTGGCTTCCTACACTATTGCCTGCCTATTTAAACTTCTTACTCAGCTTGGCATTTGAAGCCTTCCTCAGTATATCCCCAAACTTCCTTTTCTGCCTTATCCCACACTGCTTGCTTTCACATACATTGCTCTTAGCCAAATACTACCATTTTCTTCTCCTAGAATGGGAGGGACAACATTTGATGGTATCCCTTTTGGCAAATGCATCCTAGCCTACATTCTTGTATTATGATCATAGATTTAGAAATAAAGGCCAACCTGTATGACTCCCTCATTTTTGTTGGAGAGGAAACAGGCCCAGAGAGGTTCACATAGTAACTTTTTGTGGCAGAAGTTGAGGTTGAGCCCATGCCTTCCTAACTATCAATTCAGTGCCCTGCCTACTATACCACGGTAGCTCTCTATGTCTTCTGTTCGTAACTTATATGCTTTTTATAAAGTTTGCTAAGTGCTTTCCTCACAGCCCTGTTAGACCTGACCTGTGTTTTTATTTGCATAGGATTTACCAAAGTATGGAAAGTCTTCCTTTAGGGCTTCTGACATTTTTGCATATCAAAACAAAACTCAGACCATGCCTCCCATGTCCCTCTTTCTTGCTGTGTGACTGACTCATCTCCTCTATTTATCATACATTTCCTGGATATCTTCTGCACAGATCATCATTAGAATTATTCTTCTTACTTAAGCCTACTGTAATAGTACTTCCCTTTTGGGTTATGCACAATTACAGTATTACATTTTTGTAGTCTTACAGATTAATTCACAGGGGGAATATTAGTGTTTTTTGCATATGGTAATGCCATATCCTTCCCTAATTGATAAATGGTCAAAGGATATGAACAGGCAGTTTTTAGAGGAAGAAATTAAAGCTATCTATAGTCATATGAAAAAATGCTCCAAATCACTATTGATTAGAGAGAGATGCAAATCAAAACAACTCTGAGGTACCACATCCTCCCTCTCAGATTGGCTAACATGACAAAACAGGAAGATGATAAATGTTGGAGAAGATATGGGAGAGGTGTAACACTAATTCATTGTTGGTGGAGCTTTGAGCTGATCCAACCATTCTGGAATGCAATTTAGAACTGTGCCCAAAGGGCTACAAAAATGTACATACCCTTTGACTGAGCAATATCGCTTCTGGGACTCTATCCCCAAGAGATCATAAAAATGGGAAAGGGCCCCACATGTACAAAAATATTTATACTAGCTTTCTTTGTGGTGACCAGAAACTGGAAATCAAGGGGATAGCCATTAATTGGGGAATGGTTGAACAAGTTGTGGTATATGAATGTAATGGAATACTATTGTGCCATAAGAAATGATGAACAGGAAGACTTCAGAGAGGCCTGGAAAGACTTACATGAACTGATGCTGAGTGAAAGGAGCAGAACCAGCAGAACTTTGTACACAGCAACAAGCACAGTGTGCAAGGAATTTTTCTGGTAGACCTAGTCCTTCATAGCAATGCAAGGACCTGAAAAATTCCCAATGGACTTTTGAGGTAAAACACCTTCCACATCCAGAGAAAGAACTATGGAATTGAATCACAGAATGAAGCAGATTATTTTCTTTTGTATTATATTTTGTTTTGTTTTATAGTTTCTCCCATTCATTTTAATTCTTCTATTCACCATGACTAAGGTCAAAATGTATTTAATAGGAATGTATGTGTAGAACCTATATATGATTGAATGCCGTCCCAGGGAGAGGGAAGGGGAAAGAGGAAGAGGGAGGGGTAAAAATCTAAGATATATGGAAGTGATTGTAGAACACTGAAGACAAATAAAATAATTTAAAAAAAAAAAAAACAAAACGGAAAGCCCATATCTTAAATGTAGTCCAACTCTCAGTTTTGAAGTGAGCTCACTTTGTGTTTTCCCTTGTCAATATAGATCCCATCTAAACTATATTTCCAGATATGTCCATTGGCATTCTTACTAGTTCAGTTTTTCATGTTTTAATTGTTAGGTGTGACTGTGTGACTCTTGAGTGGTTTGGGGATCTCATTCAAAAGCCTCTTAAATTACTTGGGGAACCTCAGTGTTTGTTGGGAAAACCTCTTTCCTTTGAACTACACAATCCATAAAATAAAGAAATTATAAAATTGGAAGTAAAAAATGAAAAAAAAAGTAGTTATGTGAGGTCTGATCGGGTGAAAAAGATGGTGATTGCTAACTTGTATGATCAGAAACGGTGTGAAAGGAGAACATTTGTATTAAGCTTTAAAATGAGTTTTAATGAGTGGGGTTTTCAGTTATTATGAGCAGATTGGGAATGAAGAATAGGTTTATGAGGGACTTGAAGTCCTAAGAGGTGCTTGACCTTTTAGATTTGATGTGGAGGCTAGTGAACTGGGGAAGGGAGAAATATACCACCATTGGAGGAAAAAAGCAGAGTAGATTTCTCTTTTTAATGGACTCTACCTATGGTTTGTGGTTTAATTACAGCCCTTTAGGCTCAGTAAAACCCCTGTTGGATATATTTACATTTTAATGGAAACTAAAGAAATAATGTTCCCTTGTTTTCTTGGGGAAAGTAATTTTAAGGTTATTTGTTGATAGCTTGAAAAAAATCCTTTTTTCAATCACTGCAATAAATTGTCCTCTACATAATCCAAAAGAACAAATACTTTTTTTGAGCACTTAGCCTTATAACAAGTCAATCTAATGGAAAACCCAGTGAAAGTCCCGGAGGAAGAGATAAAGAAACATATCCCCTCCCTAAATACATAGAGATGAGAATTACTAGGACAAAATATTATATGCCTTTTCACAGGTGGTCTGTGGATTTCTGTTTTGTTTTTCTTTTATTACTTAAGAGGCAGCATTTCTGCTCTCCTAGTGCCTGGAAAGACCTGACATCAAGTCATGGCACTTACTGGTTTTGTGACTGAGCAAGTCACTTAACCTCTCTGTGCAATGCATACTTGATTAAGACTGTGTTGCTGAGATGGTGATGACCTACATTGATGGGAGTTTCTCTTCCAGAAATTCCTTATACTAGTGAAATCAAAGGTCCTTCTCCCCTTTTGTCACAAAAAAGGAATTAAACTAAAGGGATGCATGGATGAGAAATAACTGTCATAATAGACAAAAAGCATCAATAAAAATGTTTAAAAATAAAATTCACAAAATTTAGAAATTATTGTAACAATATACTCTAGTTTTTCTACTTGTTTCTATCCCATCTCTACGCTAATCTTCCAACTAACTACTAAAATAGGCAAACTCCTCATCCTAAATAGATAATGTAACTTGAATGAAAGTTTGACTGAAGGGAAGAAGCTCTAAATTTGGAGCCTGATAAACTGGGTTGAATCTGAACTGTTGTACTTATTTTAGCTGGGTTGGTCACAGCTTCTCTAAGCCTCTATTTCTCCATCTGTAAACCGAGGAGTTGGACTATGACTAAGATTCTTATTAATTTTTCCACGTGTTAAGTAATTATATCCTCATACATCATGAATTTTGGTAGTTTGGGATTTGACTTGTAATTTAAAATCGTCATTTCAGCTTTCTTTTATGGCCAGTAAATGGGAGAGTTGAGCTCTGTTAATAGAAATGTACAGTTGTCTTTCGATAGCTAGTAAATGGATGTATAACTTGAGAAAATCACATCCCTAGGATATATAGGACTTACCAGGGTACTTAATGTCCAATTAAATAATATAGATATTTGAAGTATCTTTGTGACATAATAATTTTATTCCACGGAAAAAATTAATTTGTAAATTAGCATCTTGCTTTTCTGACTTAGGTAGCATTCTAGCTTCTCAACTCTGTTCTCTTCCCCAAACTAAATACCTACAATTTCACATTATTCATTTATTCTGTCCTTCCTTGCCCTTCTCCTAGAGCATTTATTGAGTTAGGGTACCACCCTTGTTTCCTGCATTTTATTTATGAAACACTAGGAAGGCAATTATACTTACTTCTTTTGTATCATTTTCAACAAACATTTATTTTATGCTTGCTGGTATTAGATTCTGGGGATACAAAGGAGAAAACAAACAAACAGTCCTTTCGCTCAAGGAATTTACATTCTACTAAGAGGATAAAATGTGGATGCAGATAAGTAAATAAAATGTAATTTGGAGAGGAAAAGAATTAGTAAGTGGGGACATGGAAGTTTTCTGTAGGAGATCTCGTACCTGAGCTGAGGAAAGAGGACTCCAGGAGATGAGGATATATTGAAGTCCAAGCATGGATGGCTTAATATAGCACCTGCCATTGCTGGATATGGTGGTAGCACTTAGTATAATTAAGCATTTAATGAATTTTGTGAAAATATTATCATTATATTTTTAAGGTTATGGGTACTGGATCTGTGATTCTTTCCTTTTTTTTTTATTAAACAGACTTTAAAGCTACAGTAAATCATTAAATTTCAAAATAAGTAATTTCTTGAACTGTACATGAATATACCAATACATAATTGTTTTTTTTAGTTTTCAATTTTTTTTGCCAAGATAAAATCCTAAATGTACATAAAATTAAGTTGATAGTCTAATTAAATTAGAACACTTTTTTGAAGAGCCACTGAAAAACATTAAGGAAGTAGTACTTCTCTTCTGCCACTTCTGACCAGTATTGTTGTTCTCTGAGCTATATAAGAGGCCTGTAATGGTATTGAAGCTTCAGTAACTGTCAGTCTTTTTTATTCTCTCCATCCCCTTTCCTGAGCATTTTCTTTACATGTCTGAGCTGGAGTAAGGATGATGGTAACAGATAATCTCAGACTGGTACCTAGTACTTAACAATAAGTTTAGATGCTACAGAATTTGTTTTGATTTTATCATAACAGTAACAAAAACTTATAAAAGGGAAGAACAAAGTATTTTATAGGGATACCAGCTTCCCCACTTTTTTTAATTTTTAAAATTTATTTATTTTTAATTTTCAACATCCATTTCCATAAGATTTTGAGTTCCAGATTTTCTCCCCATCTCTCCCTTCCTCCACCCCAAGACACTGTGCATTCTGATTACCCCTTCCCCCAGGCTGCCCTCCCTTGTATTGCACCCCTCCCTTCCCTTATCCCCATCTTCTCTATATCCTTGTATGGCAAGATAGATTTCCATACGCCATTACCTGTATTTCTTGTTTCCCAGTTGCATGCAAAAACAATTCTAAACATTCCTTCCTAAAACTTTTGAGTTCCAACTTCTCTCCCTTCCTCCCTCCTCACCCATCCCCACTGAGAAGGCAAGCATTTCAGTATCAGCTTTACATGTGTAGTTATGTAAAAGATTTCCATAGTAGTCATGTTGTGAAAGACTAACTATATTTCCCTCCATCCTATCCTGCCCCCTATTTTTTCTATTCTTTTTGACCTTGTCCCTCCCCAAAAGTGTTTCTTACTAATTCCTCTTCCCATTTGTACTCCCTTTTATCATTCCTCCCACGCCCCACATATCTCCTTCTCCCCTACTTTCCTGTAGCGTAAGATAGATTTTCATTCCAAATTGAGCGTGCATGTTATTCCCTCCTTAAGCCAAATGTGATGAGAGTAAGCTACACTATTTCCCTCTCACCTCCCCCCTTTTCTCCTCCATTGAAAAAGCTTTTTCTTACCTCTTTTATGAGAGATAATTGTTCCATGCCATTTCTCCCTTTCTCTTCCCAATATATTCCTCTCTCACCCCTTAATTTTATTTTTTTAGATATCATCCCTTCCTATTCAACTCACCCTGTGCCCTCTATCTATATGTATATAACCCCTCCAACTACTCAAATGTTGAGAAGAGTGTCGAGTTACAAATATTGTTTTTCCATGTAGGAGTGTAAACAGTCCTAAGTCCCTTATGATTTCTCTTTCCTGTTTACCTTTTCATTCTCTTGATTCTTATGTTTGAAAGTCAGATTTTCTATTCAGCTCTGGTCTTTTCATCAAGAATGCTTGGAAGTTCTCTATTTCATTGAATGACCATTTTTCCCCCTGAAGTATTATACTCAGTTTTGCTGGTAGGTGATTCTTGGTTTTAATCCTAGTTCCCTTGATTGCTGGAATATCATATTCCAAGGCCTTTGATCCCTAAATGTAGAAGCTGCTAGATCTTGTGTTATCCTGATTGTATTTCCACAGTACTCGAATTGTGTCTTTCTGGCTGCTTACAGTATTTTCTCCTTGATCTGGGAACTCTGGAATTTGGATACAATATTCCTAGTTTTTCTTTTTGGATCTCTGTTAGGAAGTGATCGGTGGATCCTTTGAATATTTATTTTATCCTCTAGTTCTAGAGTATCAGGGCAGTTTTCCTTGATAATTTCATGAAAGATGATGTCTAGGCCCTTTTATTCATCATGACTTTCAGGTAGTCCTGTAATTTTTTAATTGTCTCTCTTGGATTTATTTTTCAAGTCAGTTGTTTTTCCAATGAGATATTTCACATTGTCTTCAGTTTTTTCATTCTTTTGGTTTTGTTTTGTAATTCTTGATTTCTCATAAAGTCATTAGCTTCCATCTGCTCCATTCCAATTTTTAAAGAACTGTTTTCTTCAATGAGCTTTTGAACTTCCTTTTCCATTTGGCTAATTCTGCTTTGTAAAGCATTCTTCTCCTCATTGACATTTGAGACTTCTTTTCTGTTCAGGTTAGTCTATTTTTAAAGGTGTTATTTTCTTTAGCATTTTTTTGGGTCTCCTTTAGTAAGCTGTTGACTCACTTTTCATGCTTTTCTTGCATGGCTCTGACTTTTCTTCCCAGTTTTTCCTCCACCTCTCTTACTTAATTTTCAAAATCCTTTTTGAGCTCTTCCATGGCCTGAGACCGTTGCAAATTTATTTTGGATGTTTGGGATACAGAAGCCTTGACTTTTATGTCTTCCTTTGATGGTATGCATTGTTCTTCCTCATCTGAAAGGATGGAAGAAGATATCTGTTCACCAAGGAAGTAACCTTCAATAGTCTTATTTTTTTTCCTTTTTTGGGCATTTTCCCAACCAGTTATTTGACTTTTGAGTCCTTTGTCAAGTTTAGGGTATATTCTGGGCACCTATAAGTTCTCAGTTCTTCCAAGGTGGTACAGTCAAGGACGAGGAATTTACTCTTGTGGTCTGTGCTCCGGTCTGTGAGCAACCACAAGTACACCTTTCTGCCCAGTATGTGTAAGTAGGATTCCCTCTCTGGAGTCTCCACCAGCTCTACCATGCCAGTGCTCCTTCTCACCCCAGGACCACCCATTCAGAACTGAGACCCCAGATCAGCTGCTCAATTCCCCTGTGGTCTTTAGGCCAGGGACTCCAAATGTGGATGCTTCTGGGTCCAGGCCTGGGGCCTGACTTCACTCTTCTCTTACCCAAGTGAAAGAGCTTTCTTACTGATCTTTGAAGCTGTCTTTGGCATTTGTGGGTTGAAAAATCTGGGTATCACAGCTGCTGCTCATGATTCCATGCTCTGAACCCTGCTCCATTCCTGTCTGTGCCTTGGCCAAGGCTGGTCTGCACTCTGCTCTGAGCCCAGTGCAATAGACCCTTCCTGTTGGCCTTCCAGGCTGTCTTGGGCTGGAAATCTCTTTCACTCTGTTGTTTTGTGGCTTCTGCTGCGCTAGAATTTGTTTAGAGTCATTTTTTTACAGGTATTGTGGGCAGTGGGGTCAAGCTAGAGCTGGTCTGTGCTAATCCACCATCTTCCCCACTTTAAAAATGCCTGAATACCATTCATTTTGTAAAATTCAATTCAGATAAATTTAATTTTGAAAATTTTGTTAAAACCCTGAAAACAACTAGATATGCCATAGAATAAATTTGCCCTTTTCCTTTTACTGTTTACTATCTCTGTTCTTGTACTGCTATCATCAAGGAGTTAGAACTATCATTCTAGGAGATAACATCTTCTAATGAGGTACTATTGCCATAAATATTCTAATTAGAACCTTGATGCTGATTTAATCTATAACATTCTGCCTACTTAGGATTATACATTTAGACTAGAAAGGACCCTGAAGACCATCTCTGACTACCTCTTTTTACAAATATACAGCTGTGGTCCAAAAGAGTGTAACATTTTAAGAACTGTTGTTCAGTATCAGAATTACATAGGGACATGAGTGAGATTTGACCATTTCAATTATAAAATAACTAGTATTCTCTGCTGCCCACCCCCCCTCCCTCCAAGAGTAGGAAAGTATAAGAAGATGTAATGGCAGTTAATACACTATTAATCGTGATAACTAAATGGGGATGGGATACATCAGTAAATGGAAGAGGAGGAGAATCCAGTACTATTTTATTTACAAGAAATTTAAATGAAGAACTGAAGCAGAATTGATTATGCATCAGGTAAACCTAAAAAAGCAGGAATGGTAAACATACTGTCATATACATGACAATAAAAATATACACGGTTAAAAGACATGGACAGAAAAAATAAATATTATTCTTAAAGACTAAAACATAATGAAGTATTATCAGTGCTTAATATGCATGCACTCAATGGTATATCGCTTAAGTATTTTAAGGAAAAATTCTACAAATTACAGACAAAAATAAACAGCAAAACTATAATTCGCAGATTTCAGTATGCTGTTTTCATACCCTAACAAATCTCATAACAAAATAAGAAGTTAAGGACCTGAATAGAATTTTAGAAGAGGTAAATATGCTAGTTCTCTGACAGTTATGGAATGAGAAACTAAAAGAATATACATATTTATCAATTGTGCTGTGTTCCTTTACAAAAATGACTGATGTGCTAGGCATAAAAGCAAAAAGTAGGAGTATTAAAACACACCCTTTGCTGACCACTATGTATTAAAAAAAACCAAAAACTATAATCAATAAGAGGAAAAAAAGTAACAGAATATAAAATAAACCCAGAAAACCTATCAGCCTTTTTTGTAGGTTACTAACAAAACCAAACAAGAAATAAGAAAAATTCCATGAAAATAACTATTGAAAATATTCCAAGATACATAGGAATTATGTGAATAAAACTATAATAAGCTTTACAGAAATAAAGACAAATGATTGGAGACAAACTAATTGTTCCTGGTTGAGTCATTCTAATGTAAAAATAACTTAAGTTAGGGATTTGGTGTCATACCAGTCAGCTTACCAAGGGATTACTTTCTAGGACTACAAAACAATAAAATTCATCAGGAGGAATGAAAGGTCAAGATTCTCAAGGGAAAAAAAATGGGACAAAGGGAGCCTAGCAGTATTATACTTCAATTATACTTTGGCAGTCCCCATCTGAATTGTTTGGTACTGGTTAAAAAAACAAGAAAAGATTGATCATTGAAACAGATTAGGTATAAAAGATCCAAAAGCTGTTGAATATCGTGTTTGATAAATCGAAGGACTTTATTCACTGGGGTGAGGACTCTATTTGATAAAAAAAAGTACAGGGAAAATTGCCTGAAAAAATTTTTTTCAGCTCTGCATTGTAAAAGTTTGTCAGAGACAATTTATATAAATATTTCCAACAGGTAATAAGGACAAAGAAGAAGTTCCCTCTGTTGTTTGTAATTCTGGCCAAAACACAGGCACTTTCCACTTTATTTTATAGTAATTATGAAACAAAATACAACAAACAAAGGTAGCAATTTAAACTGAGGGTTTTTAAGTTAAAGAGAATTGTGATGTTAATGGTGATTCATCCTTGGAGGAATCATCTCTCCCAAACCAATTGTTTCTTCTTTTTTTTTGTGAGTGTTTAAAATATTTATTTATTTATTTAACTTTTTACATTCATTTTCACAAAATTTTGGGTTCCAAATTTTCTCCCCTTTTATCCCCTCCCCCCACCCCAATACACCAAGCAATCTAATTTTCCCTATCTCCAATCTGCCCTCTCTTCTGTCATCCCTCCCTTCTCTTGTCCCCATCTTCTCTTTTCTCCTGTAGGGCCAGATGACTTTCTATTCCTCATTAACTGTATGTCTTCTTTTCTAGTAGCAACAGCAATACTAAACAGTTGTTCCTAAAACTTTGAGTTCCAAATTCTCCCCATCCCTCCCTCCCCACCCATTCCCTTTGGGAAGGCAGGCAATTCAGTATAGGCCATATCTGTGTAGTTTTTCAAATGACTTCCCTGATAGTCGTGTTGTGTAAGACTAACTGAATTACCCTCCATCCTGTCCTGCCCCTCATTGTTTCTCTTCTGTCTTTTGATCCTGTCCCTCCCCGAGTGTTGACTTCAAATTGCTCCCTCCTCCCTTTGCCCTCCCTTCCATCATCCCCCCCTTGCTTATCTCTTTCTCCCCCACTTTCCTGTACTGTAAGATAGGTTTTCATACCAAAATGAGTGTGCATTTTATTCCTTCCTTTAGTCAAATGTGATGAGGGTAAACTTCTTGTTTTTTTTTTCTCAGCTCTCCTCTTTTGCCCTCCACTAAAAAGTCTCCTACTTGCTTCTTAATTGACATATAATTACCCCATTCCATTTCACCCTCTTTCCTCCCACTACATTTCTCTCTCACAATTTACCTTAATTTCTTTTAAGATATGGTCCCATCCTATTCAACCAATTGTTTCTTTTTAACATCCTGGTCAAAGGTGAACACACAATTTTTCTTAATTAAATTAAAGACATTTCGCTTTTAGTTTGGTCACCATCCCAAAATTAAATTGCTTGGTTTTAGAGAATCAAGATCCCTCTCTGATCTTTGATTCAGGTGAGACAAAAGACCTTGGACCAAAACACTTAAAATATTATTCTTAATTATCAGTGACTTAGCTGAAGCTTCTGTGCTAAATGTTTACACATTTGGAAAGCAGTTTGGGAGTATTGGACTCAGGCTTATATCTCACAGTACATATCACAGTAAGTTCTAAATAAAGTATTCATGTGTCATGTGGTCTGGTGAAACATCTGGAAGCCATCTCAAAATAATGCTTTTAAATGTATAAAATAAAATACATCGTCAGACTGCAAGGGAAACTAATTATTTAAAAACTTAAAATATTTAAAAGCAAACTAGTAGATCCCAGGTTAAAAACCCTGCTTAAATGGATACATGACCTGGATATAAAATGTCATAGCATAAACAAATTAGAGGAGAAGAGGAGATACGTATAGAGAACCTTTTGTTTTGTTTTTACAAAATAAGTAATATGGCATGAGAGATATGAAGTTAGCATTTTGATTACATAAAGTAGAACAAACAAAATCACTGCAGTTAAAACTAGAAGAGAAACACTTAACTGGGGGAAATCATTATAGCAGGTGTCTCTGGTTAAGGCCCAGTATCTGAGATGTAATGTTTGTAAAGATCAGAAGCCAGGAGGTAGTACAATAGATAGAGTACTGGACCTGAAGTTAGGAATACCTAACTAGATCCTATGCTGGAATGTTGTATTTCTTCAATTCCCAAGCCCTCCAATTGTAGTACCTTCCCTCTGTTAATTATTTCCCAGTCATCCTGTTGTCTGAGGTTGGATTTGAACTCTCGTCCTTGTTATTCCAAGGACAGTGCTTTTTCTACTGTACCACTTAGCACAGCCCTCTCTCACTCAAATTAAAATCAAAGTCATGTCATCATCTTGATGTCATGGTCCTCTTCGAGAACAAAGGACAAACAATTTCCCAGTGATCCTCTATCTAGCTTGTTGCTACATATCTGTTTGCATATTGTTTCTTTCCTGCTTTGGATTGTAAGCTCCTTACAGGTGGGACTGTCTTTCTTTTGCCTCTTTTTGTATTCTGCAGTGCTTTGCACTGTGCCTGGCACATAATAGATCCTTAATAAATGGTCATTGATTGATAGATTTGACCTTGTCACTCACATAGTAAACCCCAGTGGTTCCCATTTACTTCTGGGAATAAATATAAAGTTCTTTGGGCGTCTAAATACCTTCCTATGGCCCTTTACTGCCTTTCTAGTCTTTTGCACGAAGAACAGTATGATCCAGCTACACTGGCCTGCTTGCTGAACTTTTCACACAACACTTCATATCCTGACTCTTTATCCTAGCTTTATCCATGCCTGCAATGCTCTCCTTAATCAGCTGTACCTCTTGCCTTCCCTGACTTCCTTCAAGACTCAACTTTTCTCCATTCCCTTTGCTTCTAGCTCCTCCCCTCTGAGATTACCTTCTGTTTACACTGTATGTATCCTGTATTCACCTAGCTGTTTGCCTATTGTCTCCCCCCTTAGAATGTGAGCTCCTTGAAGGCAGGCACTGTGTTTGTTTCCTTTCTTTGTATCCCCAACACAGTGGCTGGCATATAGTTATCATTAACTAAATGCTTTTTGACTGACTAGCTACTTGGAGCTTCACCAGCAAATTGGCAAAGATGGGAATAACATTTTAGGGAGATAATACTGCGCAAGAAGGTAATCACACGAATACACTATTAGAGTTATGAATTGGTCTGAGCATTCTGAAAAAGCAATTTGGGATTATGCTTTAAAAAAGTTACTGAAATACCCACATTCTTTGACCTAGAGATTCTGTTATGGGGTATATATACTCCAAAGAGGTCCAGCACAGAAAGAAAGGTCTCTTAATGCTCCAAAATATACATAGTTGTATTTTTTTGTAGTAGCAAAAAATTATAAAGTAAGTGAGTGAGTGGCAAAGCAAACTGTAATATGCGACTCTAGAGGAATGTAGCTATCATATTCTTTTTATGCTTATGCCTTTTTAAAAATTAATTTTTAACTTTATTCAGAATACCAAGTATCAAATGAGATAAAATTTGTAGAAAGCACTTAACACAGTCCCTGGCACATTGTAGGTGCTACGGAAATATTTATTCCCTTCCTTTCCCCTTATAATGACATATTTCTGCACCATTAAAAAGCAACAAATATGAAGAATTCAGAGAAGCATGGAAAAATTCATGAACTGATCTAGAGAGTGAAACAAGAAGAAATAGTAATGCAATATATACAACATCTAAACAATGTTAATGGAAAGAACAGAAAAAACCTGTGCTGTATAATTATAATGACTAAACTTGGCCCTGAAAATGAGTTGAAAATTAATATACATCCCCCCCTTTTTTTGCAGAATGAGAGACTTTTGTTATGAAATAGTATTGCATTTACTGTTAGATATAGTTGATGTGTTGGTTTTGCTGAATGACTTCCTTTTTTTTCTCTTTGTTAAATTACTGGATAGTAGAGGGAGAACTGTATGCTCAGAGATGAACATGGTATAAAAACAAAAAGTATCAAAAATAAGAAAAAAATTAGACCAGACTGACTGGTGAGATTCTTTTCTTTCCAAAAGCTGCCTGAGAGAACTCTTGAGAATTTGAGAGATTTGTAGCCCTGACCTTGGTAGCACTTTGTAGCACTCACCCTAGAATTGGAAGGAGGTTAATTGTTGAAGCATTTCTTATGGAGTTGGAATGTAGGAGGAAGTTGATTTGTCAGATTGAATAGGAGGTAGGGCTTTCATTTTGCAGCATTCCTAAGTAGAGGTGCTCTTAGGACTCTAGTTACCTCTATTCCCTTTCTTTGGAATCCTCTTCTGATGGAACTGCTATAGAAGAGAGTTAGTGAGACCCACACCTTTCTCCAGTGGATAAAGCCATAGTAGCAACTGAATTGAGTTTTTATAACTACTAAGGACTTATCTTGCATCTGTCTGTGATGATATAGGAAAGCAGTTTAGGTTTTTGCCTAGTTTGGCAGAGACAGGGCTGGATAGACTACCAGAATCTTGTAGAATGTCCTCAACTATAATTTGAGGAAGTTGAGAACAATAGAGGAAAATAGCTGCTTTTTCATTTTTCCTGGGGAATTTGGTCAAGACTAGAGGATAAATAAAAAGAAAAAAATTCCAGGCTGTCTTGTCCATTTTTCCTAGTGACCATGTGGTGGTAGTTGTAGTGTGAAGTTGTTGGCTGCTTTTGAAGGTAGTGGATACCCCTTCAACTGAAGGTTGTAAAACCATCTGGAGGACAACTTGTCAGTGTGTTGTACTGGGGATCCTTTATCCAATATGGGCTGAAGTAGATGGCCACCGAAGTCCCTTCTAATTCTTAAGTTCTGTGACTAATCCTATATTTATTGCTGATAACATGTTACTTTCTCCATGATTCAGGGTAACTTGAATGCCTTATGATGTATACACTTGGTGCAATTTTTATTCCCTGAGTAACCTCACTAAAGGAGCAATTGCTTTCATTCTCACCATAACTCAGACCTACTAATCCTTACAGGCCAAATGGTACATGAACACCATGCAGAGGCACAAGCTGCTTCATCTTGATGTAATCAGTGAATTGTCATTGGAAAAAGGAAGCATCTGGAGTCCCTCACCAGGGAATCCCTCTTCCATTTGTACTTTGCCCTGGGTCTCCCCCAGTAGCAGACACCTTTGACAAACAGATGTCTCCTTGTTTTATGGCTTGTTTGATATTAATAATCGAAGGGTCAGCGAACAAAGCTTTCTCTTTTGTTTGGCCTTTCAGTCTTTAACATTGGAGGCACCTTGGTGGCAAACTTTTAAGGCTGTATTTTGTTTTATCAAATCATACTATTTTTTTTTTAGTAACCGGTAAACATAATGAGATCTTATATTCGCTATACCTTCCAGTTAGTTATTTGGGTAGAAAAACAGGCCTCATGTAATTTTTTAAGAAACTGAACCTGTGATTTCCATGTGAACTGGAAACTTCCAGTGATAAATCCCTTTACCAATGCATGTTGACTGTTGTTCTGTGACTTATCTTACAGGTCAGGTAACTTGCCAAGGTCACAAAGCCAGTATGTGCTAGAGGCTTGAACAAACCAGATCTTACCCTGACCGAGGTGGTCTTTGTAACCACATACAACTTGAGCTCTCAGGTTTTGCCTCACACTTGCAAACTGGCAAAAATTAAAACAGCCAATGGGGCAGTGTTATTTTGGAAAAGAAAAAAGATTTCTTGTTCCTTTTAAATATTTTTAAGGGTACCTGTTGTGTAAATTCTCACAGAATTTAAAAATATTAAAATATCACTGACATTCCCAGAAATAACAAAAGGCACTTAAACAAAAAGTACGTGCCATATTTTGCCCCTTTCCCCTATCTGGGCACTTTTCCAGTTCTTTTGGTACCATACAAAGTGCTGCTATGAGGATTTTGGTGCAGGCCTTCACCTCTGGACTATTTGTCTGCTGACTGGTCTCTCTGACATAGTTCTTTTCCTACTCCAGATCATTCTGCTCTCTACTATCAAAGTTATTGCCTTTGGTTTATCTATTTCAACTCAGTAAATATTTATTAAGAAACTTCTATGTTCCAGGCTGTGTGCTAGATGCTGGGGATATTAATAAGAAAAAGAGACATTCTTCCTGCCCTCAAGGAATTATAATATAATGGGAGTGGACAGCATACAAAAGGAAGCTGGAAAAGGGATTGGGAGGATGGGACTCCAGGGAGTACTTGGCTCTTGTTCAGTGGAGTTGAAACCAACTCAGGTGGAAAGTGGAGTGAGCTGTGAAGTCCAAATCCTGCTCTCTATAAAGGAAATCTTTGAGAAGAATTTAGTGCTCCACCCTGCGTGTCTGACTGTGTGTCACTTCCCCTGTTCAGTAAACTCCAGAGGCTTCAGGATCAAATAAACAATACTAATTTTGGTATTTAAAGCTGTCTGTGACCTTTTCCTCACCCACTTCAGTCTTATATATACTCAGTCTTCTGATACCTTACACATATACCACCTCACATACATCATCTGGTTTAGTGACAGTGGCTTCCTTGCTATTACTTGAACAAGTTACTCCATTTCCCAATTCTGGGAGACTCCTGACTCCTAGTTTTCATTGGCTGTCCTCCATGCCTGAATGTACTCCCTCCTTTTCATGACCTCTCCTGGCTTTCTTCCAGTTCCAGCTAAAGTCCTACCGAGGAGGTCTTTCTCAATTTCCTATAACATAATTCTAGTGCCTTCCTTTTGCTTATTATTCACAATTTATCCTATATGTATCTTGTTTGTATTTATTTTCAAATTTTCTTACTTTAGACTTTCAGATCCTTAAGAGTAGGAATTGTCTTGCCTTTATTGGTATCCCCAGTGCTTAGCACAGTGTCTGGCACATGGTAGGCATTTATTAAGTCTTTCTTGACTGACACATTGACTGATATATGGGGCCTTTCTGTCCTTCATCTTCTTGGGGGAATGTATGCAGTGATATACTGTTAATGTTTAACAATGGGCAAAATAATGCAGGACAAGCTTTTATGTTTAGTTTGCATTATTAACATTTTCTGTGTCATATTCTTTTTTTTTAAAATAATATTTTTTTTCCAATTACATGTAAGATAGTTTTTCAACATTAATTTTTTTATAAGATTTTGAGTTCCAAATTTTTTCTCCCATCTCTCCTTCCCAAGACAGCAAGCAATCTGATATAGGTTATGCATGCTATGTCATTTATTTAATATTAGACAGTCAACAAGCAATAAATCAAGTCTTGATTTGTAGTTGACTGATTTCTGAGGTGCAAATGCTCACACTGAAAATTTAACAAACTAGTGTCTACTCCAGCACACCCCAGGCATATAAGAGCCGTGAGATTGCTGGGCCAAAAGTAAGAACAGTTCAGTCACTTGTCTTGAATTGCATTTTTTTTTTCCAAGAACTGTTGGACCAGGACTGTTGGACCAGTTCACAGTCCTCAGTAGTGTGTTAGTGTTATCTGTAGTAGCCCTTCCAACAGTGTCCATATTTTTGCTAAAAACTCCATCTTCCTTTATTTGTGTGGTATGGAGCATTCTTATAAAGATTTTACACATATGGGAGTAGGTATACATGTGAATTGGTACCCCTCTTGATGTTTTTCAGTAGTAAAACTTTATGAGCTCTTCCTGTCTTTATAGAGAACCGATCACTTAGATTCCTCCATATTTTCTCCTCCAGAATAAACCTCTACTGTGGAGTTTTATGCCATCTTGGCATAGTGTAACTGCCCCTTCCATCTTTCTTTTCTTTGGAGCTATTTCTACTTTTTTGTGCTTCATATCAATGATGTAGTGTTGAGCTTCACTGGCTGGAGGACATGGTATGCTGTAGAGATGTTGATGTATCTTTTCCCATTTGGGGTCTTTTTGTAATTCCTCCAGTTTTGCTTTGTTTTTTCCTTTAATGCTTTAGGACTAATCTCATTTAATTGGGTTGTATACCAAGGTTTCTATAATTCCTTTGCCCAGTTTTTCACAGTAAGATTTTGTATGAGTTTATATTCTAAAGTGGCATTGCCATTTATTTGGCCTTGATTTTGATTTTTATTGTTACAAGTCAGTGGTGTAACTTCACAGAGAGTTGATGCAAGAATAATTCTGTATCAGTAATCAGTTAATTCCAGTCAGTTAAGATATAGTCAGTTTCATTTTTTATGCTGTCATTCAATATTCACCTTCTCTTGTGCCTTGTGGAATTTTGCTTAAAAGAAGCATTTTATATAGAAGTGCGTAGTCCTTTAGTTTCTTTTGGTTCTTAATTCTGAGCCATATATTTTAATGTCTTATTAATGATTTTTAATCACTAACTTCTTGATAGCACTCCCACATACATCCCTGTAACAAAGAAGTACGATCAAGCACAGTGATTTTATATTCTATTTGAGAGTATATGCCTCATTTTATACCTGTAGTCTGCCACCTCTCTGTTCAGGGAAAAAATATATGTATTTCATCATTAGTCTTCTAGAGCTAAGATTTTATTCTGTACATTCCTCATATGTGTGGTTTCCAATATATAATACTATATTCATTTAACATAATTTGTTCTGTCATTTCCTCAATCATAAGGTACCCACTGTGTACATTTTTTCCCCCACAACAAAAAGTACAACCTGAATATTTTGGTACATATGGGAGCGTTCTCTTTCCTTGTGACCATATAGTAACATATGGCCAGAGTTAGGATTCAGTAAGCTTTTATATAAAGGTAAAATCTAATAGTCCTTGCACTTAAGCACCTTATAGTCTAAGGGGAAACAATTTATACTCAGATCAGTACATGATAGTATTTTTAACAAGAGTAGGGGTGGCTAGGAAAGGAAGCTATCAACTCAGAGTAGGGTCAGGGAAACGTCTTAAAAGAAGTGACTTTAGAGCTGAACCTTGAAGGGAGCTAGGAGAATAGAAGAGTGAAGGGGAGGAGGGAAAGTCTTTCAGGCAGCTTTTTAAAGACATAAAGGTAAGAGATGAAATGTTAAGGACAAGAAACAACTGTTAGACCAGCTTGGCTGAATCGAATGGCCATTAACATGAAGTCCAATTGCAAGGGCTAGAGCCAGATTCTGAAGTGCTTTGAATGCCACAGTAATTTCTACCTTATCTTAAAGCAGGGGTTCTTAACCTCTTTGTGTTTCATGGGTCCCTTTGGAAGTTTGGTAGAGCTTAGTATAATATTTTAAATGCATAAAATAAAATTAATAGGATTATAAAACAAGCCAATTATATTGAAATACAATTATCAAAATATTAAACAAGTGCATGGATATCAGGTTAAGAATCACTGTCTTATCTGATGTTTTTTTGCCTTTGTATCCCCATTGCCTAGCAGAGTGCCTGCTGTATCGTAAGTGCTTACTCATTGCCTCTTGTTAAATGATTGATTGACCATTTGATATTAATACAGCCATAGAGACTGAGTAGCAGCCTCCAGACAGAAGAGTCAAGAAATCTATTTCAGGAAAAAAAAATCAGAGAGGAGAGAGTGTCTAGGAAAAGGGGTAGTTAGTAGTGAAATACTGTACTTAGAAGGGTCTAGAAGAATGGCAACTGAGAAAAGGATGTCACTTTGACACTTAAGAGATCATTGGTAGTTTTACTGTCTAGAAAGGAGAGGTCAAAGGCAAAGAAATCTGTTGGGAAGCTATTGCTTCCAGGCTAGGTGCAGCTATTCTGTTAGAAAGGGCCTGTACTAGAGTAGTGGGCATCTGAGGAAAGAGGAGAAATCTTTTGGAAGAGATGTAGAGGTAGGGTGACAACTGATCGGATATGGAATGAGGGAAGAGAGAGTCCAGGATGATTTTAAGAGGTTAAACCTAGGTGAGTAAGTGAGGGGCGGCAGTGAGTTTTTTTGGACATAATGAGTTTGAGGTGCCTACCTATACATCCAGTTGAAGGTATTCGGGAAGTTGGTGAAGCAAGACATGGCGATGATTGAAACCATGAAATTCAGTAAGATCACTGTGAGAATGTTGAGAGAGAAAAACCCAAGACTCAGACTTGGGGTATAACCTATATACTACTATAGTATTCTCCTAATTGGTCTCCCTGCCTTAAGCCTCTCCCCCAGTCCACCCTCCACATAGCTGCCAGAGTGTTAAAGCACAAGTCTACCCATGTCACAGCTGTACTAGATAAGCTCTGGTGGTTCCCTATTAACTCTGAGATCAAATACAAATTCCTCTGAAATTTAAGGCCTTTAAAATAGGACTCCGACATAAAGAGGTGTCTTTTCTCCTTGCCAAGGCAAACTCCTCTACCTGTCCAAGTGGCCTCATTCTGTTCCATCTTCTCCAGTACTTTGCTCCCTCTGTCATCCCACATTTCTTCCTTACTTCATACAAACACACCCATGTCTCCCCATTCTCAAACCCCCTCACTTTATCCATCCATCTTGTGAACTATTGCCCTATATTTCTTCTTTTCGTGGCTTAACTTCCCTGAGAAGGCTGTTTATATAATCAGTGCCTCTACTTCCTTTCTTTTCACTCTCTTAACTCTGTAGTCTAGCTTCTGCTCTCTCCAAAGTTAGCAATGATCTCTACCAAATCTAATGATTCTCCCTCCCCCCCTTAATCCTCATCCTTCTTGACTTATCTAGCCTTTGGCAATGTCAGTCATTCTCTTTTCTTTGATAAAACTCTAGGTTTTTGTGACACTGCTGTCTCCTGGTTCTCCTGCTACATGTCTAATTGCTCCTTTGCTGGATCTTCATCCAGGCCATACTCACCAAGTGGAGGTGTCCCTCTAGGACCCCTCCTGGGCCTTCTTCTCCATATATTATTTCAACCCTCTTTTCTTTTTCTTTCTCTTATTTTCCTTGGTGAATTCATCAGCCTCAGTGGATTAAGGTAATGTCTCAATGCATTGTCAGATCTGTTTGTCCACATCTAATTTCTCTCCTGACCTCCATTCTTGAACCTTCACCTGCCTATTGGACATCTCAAATGTATAGACATTTTATTTATTTATTTATAGACATTTTAAATCCAGCACATCCATTACTAATGTCCTTATTACTCTTCAGGTTATCACCATTCTCCTAGTAACTCAGACTCAAAGCTTAGGGAGTCATCCTTGACTCCTCCTTCCCCCATTCAGTCAGTTGTCTGGACTATTGCAGTATCTTGTTTAATTTTCCTGCCTCAAGTCTCTCCTCATTCTATTCTGTCTTCCACCCAACTGTCAGATTGACATTCCTTAAGCCCAAGTCCGACCTTGTCACTTCCCCTCCTTCACATTCGTTAAACTTCAGTAGTTCCCTATTACTTCTAGGGTCAAATATAAAATCTTCTCTTGGACATTCAGAGACTTTTGTAATTCGGCCCTTCGGCCCTTCCAGTTGTCATTCACCTTACCCTGACAACACCCCCCTCACCCTTCAGTCCAGTGACTGGCTGTTCCTGGCACAAGACACTCCATTGCCTTACTTGCAAGCATTTTTCTCTGGTCGTCCTCCATGCCTGTACTCTGTTCCTCCTTACCTCTGCCTCCTGGTTTTCTTTAAGTGTTACCTAAAGACCTACACGAAGGCTTTTCTAGTCTCTGTGAATGCTAGTACCTACTCTTTGAGATTATCTCAGATTTATCCTATTATAGAGACTGTACATCGTAATTTGATTGTTGTCTCTCCTTCTGGACTGTGAGCTCCTTGAGGAGAGGGACCTTTTTTGTTTTTGTTTGGAGGTGGAGGGTGTCTTTCTCTATATTCGAGGTGCTTACTCAGTGCCACATATTAGGTACTTTAAAAAAGTTGTTGATTGACTTCTCAGCCTTCCTATACAAATCTCCCTCCACAGATTCTGTAATCCAGCCTAGCAGACTACTCTTCTCACTTCACTGGGCCTCATCTATTCTTAGTGGCTCAAGTTTTCTTCAGATATTGGCTTAGGTGCCACCTCTTATTTAAAGCCTTTCCTAATGCCCTTCAGCCATTAATGTCTCCCTTACAAAATTACCATGTGTATATTTTGTATATATGCTTCTAAGTAGATAAGCTATACCTCCTCCTCCTACCTTGAGGGCTTCAGGAATGCATAGGTGTTGTTGTTTTTGTTTATTTTTATGAATTTGATGGTTATAAAGTAGCACCTCATGGTTGTTTGGGCTTGCGGTTTTTTTGTGAAGTGGAACATGTTTTGTATATTCATTTATAATTAATTTCCCCTCTTGTGAATTATTTGTTCATTTTCTTTTCAATTGTGAATTGATCGAATTGGAGTTTCTTATACATACTGTGAATTCTGTATACCAAATTGTTATCTACTCTCTTCATTATGAAGATTTTTTTCCTGTTTGCATTGTATTTTTGATGTACAATTAAATTTTTTTATTTATCATAGTAAATCCATTCCACTTGTTTGTAGTAATTTCATTTCAATAGATAGAAATTTAAGAATACAGAATCATTGATCTAGAATGGGGAAGGAATTGTAGAAATCTTCTAGTCCAGTCCTCATTTTTTACAGATGAGGAAACGAACCCATCTCAGTGCAATGACTTGCCCAAGGTCACACGGGTAACCAGTAGGTGGCAGTCAGGACTTTGGTAACACCAAATTTGTGTTGCACCAAACCATGCTGCCTTTGTATTTTATTAAAAAAAAATATTTATTTTAATCTGAACTTAAGAAATAAAACAAGCATTTCCATAGAGTAGAAGAAAAGATGATTGTATGTGAAATTTCAAATCTATTATGTACAACTTGCTATTCCTTTTAAACCTATAATAAAGTATTGTTATGTAAATTTATTTTTTTCCTTTTTTTTCCTCCCTCTCACCCCTAGTTTCTCACTCCTGTCCTAGAGATGGCTACCATTGGACACAAGAGTGTGTGTGTGTGTATGTATGTATGTATAAAACTATTCTAGACATTCATCTATTTATGAGTTCTTTCTCCGGATGCAGATAGCATCTTCCTTCATATATCTTTTGTAGTTAACTTGGGTAATTATGATTGTCAAAATGACTTGGTCACTCATACTTGTTCTTAACATGATTGTTACTTTATACAGTAATCTCTTATTTCTCTCAATGTTCTGCTTATTTCCCTTTATGATTTTTGTGTGTCTATTCATGTTTTTCTAAGAGCATTAAGCTCATCATTTTTGTAGCATGGTAATATTCCATCACAGTCATATATCCCACTCTCCAACTGGTGGGTATCCCCCCACAATTTTGCCACCACAAAGAGAGTTGCTTGTAAATATTTTAGAACATATAGGTTCTTTTCCTTTTTCTGTGATTACTTTGGGAAGCAGATGTAGGAGTGGTATTGCTGGGACAAAGGGTATATAGGCAGTTTTAATAACTCTTTGGGTGTAATTCCAGATTGCTCTCCAAAATGGTTGGATCAGTTCACAGTTCCACCAATAGTGAATTAGTGTTCCAATTTTTCCACATTCTGTCCAACATTTGTTGCTTCCCCCTTCTATCATTTTAGCTAGTGTGATAGTCTGATAGGTATAAAGTGATATCTCAGTGTTCTTTTAATGTCCATTTCCAAGAGTCCAACAGCTTTATCTTAGGCCAGGCATAAAAACAGGGCTGTGGCAAAAATAAATGATAATGTAAGGGCGTAGTCATCAGTAAGGTTTATTTATTGTAAGCTTTCCACAGTAGGGCCTTGACTATCACATGTCCCCTTTGTCAAGGCTATTTATGAATAATGAAAGACTTACTTGCATTGTATAATAATGATTGACAAATAACCTTTAGAATTTGCAGAGGTCTTTACATAAATTATTGTCTGTGAGTTACTATTATTCCCTTTCTACAGCTGGTAGAAACTGAGGTATGGATGGATAGTTTAAATGGCTTCTCATAGTGACATAGCTTAGAGGTAGGACGTGAACCTAAATCTTTCATATTCAGAAGTTCTGAAAATCCCTTACAGATCTAAACTGTGATTCTCCAACCTCTCTGGCGAGAAGATTTAGGTTTAAATTCAAGCTCTGCTACATCACCTTTGTGATTATAGGCAATGCCTTTCATTTCTCTTGGAGTGTACATATTTGTAAGAGGAAGAAACAGGAGTAGTTGACAGTGAAGTTTCTTCTATATCTAAAATCTTGTGATTTTAACTGAAGTAGATTTAATTGGATATCTGTTTATGGTGCCATCTGCTGGTAAAATGAGTTAATTATCTTTGGAAAAGTAACTGGTAAATAATGGTTTTCCTTTTTATGGGTTATTTTCAAATGTTTATGCATATTTTCTCAGGTCTTGTTGGTGTGTCTAGTACTTCTCTTCTATAATATTTTTTCTGTCTCCCCTTTTCCTTATCACTGAGTCATTTCCTTTCCTGAGAAATCCAAATATATTCAGATGTAATGTTTTGAGAAATACTCTAACCTAACACATGATTTGAACTTCTTTTAAAATTATTGAGGTTGTTTTTAAATATGGACTGCTTGCTTGATTGATATATAGTAATGACTCTTGCGAGAAAATTTCAAATTACTGTGTATTATAGGGAACAAATCAACTCTGTATATAGGGCAATTTAAATTTGTCTGACCTCCCCCAAATGTTTTGGCTTACTCATATGATATAGATTAATCCCATATTATTTCTTACATTATACTCCATACCTGTTCCCTTCTTTTTCATATTCTTACTACCCACCTTTTCCATTTAAAATTGCATTTGAAATGTAGTTTTATTTCTTCATTAACCTGTGAAACTGTGATAGCTGGGAGTGCCTCCGCCTGTCAACTTCAGGAAAATCCTTTTACATTAGCTTTAGTTTACATACTGCAATATAGAAAATCTTAGAATATAGGCTTGGCAGTACTTAGACATTATGTAGTCCGGACCCTTTATTTTTACAGCTATAGAAACTGTGGCCTAAACAGTGGCTTAAATGACTAATTTTTGGCCAATGTGGGTCTAAGACCCAAGAAGGGTGTGTCGTTGTTAGATGCCAGTCTTGGCTTAACAGAGAATTTAGTTTCTAGTGATTCAGTTTACTCATATCATATGTATGTGTCTGTATTTCATATTGCAGACTTTCAGGAATGTGATTTCATTTATCTTCTCCCTTGTACAGCTGGGGGAAACTGAGGAACAGAAAAGTTCTGAAAATCCCTTCCAGCTCTAAATCTATGACTCACTAATCTCTGTAGTGAAAAGATTTAGTTTTAAATCCAAACTCTGCCACTTAACCTTTGTCACCATAATGCAGACTGCAGCCCTCCTATGCTGAATAGATTGGCTTCCTGGGTTGCTGTGGCTAAAAAAATGTACTTGTTGCTATTCAGCATTGTAGTGAAGAGCCTATCCCTACTTAACCAGGTTTTCCCTAAGATGACAGACACCTCTAGTATTGACTCTACCCCTCTTTTAGTTTGCAGGAGGTAGGCCTGGTGCTATATGCCTCTCCTCCAAAGACCTCTAGGTGGTAGTTGGATGAATAGCTACTACTTCACAGACATTTTTCATATATTTAGAAAGCATCCTTAGTAAGTTAATTCCATTTTAATAAGCTACTTTTCTGTTTTAAATTTCTCTTTCATAGGAAATCAAGCCTCAAAGCCATTATAACCATGGATATGGTGAGCCTCTTGGACGTAAAAGCCACATTGATGATTATAGTACATGGGACATAGTCAAAGCTACACAGTAAGTGTTTATTTACTATTTTGATTTATAGTATTGTAAGTCCATCTTGAGCTTGTAAATAGCTTAATATTCTTATAATTTTACTTATTCCTTTTTATATGTATAAAAATTTTAAGCATGGTTTCTTCTTAAATCCTAATCTCTTTGTACTTTAACAAAACAAAGAACAGTAAGACTTAATTGAACAAATTATTTGGCATTCCAAAAGAAAAGTTTGATATTTCTTTCCATTTCCCTCTATCATTTAGTGATAATCTAGAAAAACCTTTGTATGATGCATTGAGTGTTGTGATTTTCAGATATGTGAAATTTTAGCTAAAGAACTAGTCCATCTTCTCATTAAATATTGTTAGTTACAAGATAAACTCTCCTTGATAAGACAGAAAGCATCCAGAGAAGGGCAGCCATAATGCTAAAGGCCCTGAGATCTTGTCATGTGAGGATTGACCAAAGGAACTTGAGGGTAAGGTTTATCTTGTAGAAAAGACTTTAGGGGCACATGATAGTTGTCTTCAAGAAAAAGCTCACATCCTGTATTGGTTGATCGGGGGATGCTATAAACATAATATGTTTATACCTCAGCAGAGCTTTTGACAAAGTGCTTTGCTTGTGAATAAGATGGAGAATTGTGAATTGGCTGCATGATACACAAAATGTAATGATGTAATGGGGTCATTATCTTGGAGGAAGGTGGCTTTGTTCTGTTTAACATCATTATTAATGAAGGCATAGATGGCACACCTGCCTAATTTACAAATGACAACAAGCTTGAAAGGTATAGCTAACATAGATGATATTCTTGATCTAATTAGGTCTCATGAGAGTCTAATTAATAATATGACATGGAAGCCAGAAAAGCTCTAGGCTACATTCATAAAGGCATAGTATTCTGAGTGAGAGTGATGATGATTTTTGCTGTATTCTGCCCTGGTCAGGCCTCTTCTAGAATACCATGTTCAATTCTGGGTGCTATATTTTAGGAAAACATAGACAAACTGGAACATTTCCAGAAGAAGGAAAACCAGGATGTTGAGAAGACTGCAGAACATGCCATATTAGGAATGATGTGTTTTATATTTTAAGTAACAGAGGGCCATTGGTTTTTTGAATAGGGAACAGTCGGAATTCTGCATCAGGTAGCTTATTTTGGTGTATCTGTGAAGGATGATTTAGAAAAATAACAAGAGACTGAAGACAAAGATTTGGATTAAGAGGCTTTTAAAATATATTCATATAGGCCTGAATTAGATTGGTGGCAGTATGCATATAGAGGGTTAGGTAAGAAATAGAAGAAAGATTGTCGAGATAGAATTGAGAGGACTTGGCAATTAATTGGTTGCGGGGAGGCAGAGTGAGGGTTAAAGTTTAAAAAAATGACTGAGGTTTTGAGTTTAGGGGACTTAGATGTCATCAGCCATATGAACAGGAAAAGTTGACAAGAGAAACAACTTGGAAGAGGCGCAGAGATAATGAGTTCAGTTCTGAACATACTGAGTTTGAAATGCCAGCTGAATATCCTTTGTGTCAGCCTTTGTGTCTGTCAGGCAGTTGTAAATGTGAGACTGGATGTCCGAAGAAAAATTAAGACTATAGATAAAAATTTGAGAGCCATCTATATAGATTTGGTAATGGAAAGCAATTAACTTAGAGGAATACTTATAGAGAGAAGAAAAAAAGATGGTCTGTACCTTGTTGGACACTCTTAAGGAGCCAGCGGAGAAACTAGGCAAGAAGCTAGAGAGGGTACTGAGGAACAGTCTGATAGTAGGAGGAAACCTAGGGAGGAGAAAATATTAAGAGAGAAGAGTATTAGTCAATATCATATTCTACAGAAAAATGAAAGAGATTATGTGGGGACTGAGAAAAGAGTTTTGTCATCCACACCAATCTTAAATAGTGGTGGGGAATGATAGCCAAGAAAGTAGGGAACTCCGATAAAGTGGGAAGGCGTGGATAGTGTGAGAATTAATTCTTGATCGTGCATTTTGTATTTGATTTTACTCTGTAAGTGATTTTATTCTGTAACCATATTCTGTATTCCATGTAACAAACCTAAACATCTTCTGTGTCTTTGAGCGAATAAGCTCATGCATCTGCACTTTCCATCTTTCTCTGAAGTTAGATACCAAAGGCTTATGCTTTCCCCTGGTCACTGTTAAAGAAAAACTCTGTTCTCAAAACTCTCATAAAACATTATCTCAGCATTTCTTTCAAGGTTTATGTGTTATCCTTGAGAAGCTGAACTAATTGACCTTGTCCCACATTTCAGAAAGGTGGTCTTATGTAATCCTTCAGTCACCAGTAATTCCACATACCTGGGTCCCTATTGGTGACCTCATGATGCATCTGAGACCCCTAAAATTCACAAAAGCATTCTTAACAGACAGAGGTGCCCATCATCCAGGTGGGCTATGCCTTTCCTTGGTGTAACTTTCCTTGATGTAACCAATTATGATTCACCAGTCCCAAGATGTTACCAGTCTTATAACTGTAAGTGATATAATTTTTATTCTGTTCTTTGTTTTGTTCTTATAAAAGTAAGTTTCCTCTTCAGTTCTGGGTCTTTGGAGTAAATGAAGGCAAACCATTGACCTTTTATTATCAGATTGCATTCCCCTGGTAAGAAATTATATGTTGTGCAAAGGAAACTTGCCCTAGTTAACCTTTTTGTTAGATTTCATATTACGGTAGACTTTTCCTTAAGGAAGTGAGTGCCTAATTTTTGACTCTGAAACAATATATGTTTAAGATTTTTGAGCATTGTGAAGGTCTTGTTTTATCTTTGTCTGAGAAAGCATTCTGTATTATTATATGCAGAATTTACTTAAATGTAGTTTTGTCTAATTTCCCTTAAAACTCAATACTTACTTTTAGTATAGAATAATATCAGAGTTTCCTACTATCTGTTAAATTTAGAATATGATTTTTGGTAGAACAGCAGTGTTTTACTTGACTAATAACTTTTTAGCTGACTTATTGACATTTTTACATATTAAATTTGCCTCCTTTTTATGGTGATAGTAAATCTTATGGATGTATTTGCAGAGTTGCTGGTTAGTAAAGCAGGAAAATTTTACTGTGCCAACCTTTACTTTAGGACTCTTTATGATTAGTAATACTAAATGAGCAGCTAGGAGATTATGATTTTTTTGTAGTCTAATTATTTTTACCCTAGGAAATGAATTATTATATGTGAAATATTTCAGACTGTATTATGCATATGAATTTCTAAAAGTAAAAAAAAATTTAAGCGATCCAGTTTAATAGCCAATAGCAATTTCTCTATCTTTTTAAATGCTTGCATCATTTTCTTCTTTTTAGCTTTAAGTTTCTTCAGAGATATTAATAACATTGTCACCAGAATTTTCTTTTTATTTAAGATATGGAATATATGAACGCTGCAGAGAGCTGGTGGAAGCAGGTTATGATGTGCGGCAACCAGACAAAGAAAATGTCACACTTCTCCATTGGGCTGCCATAAATAACAGGATAGACCTAGTAAAGTATGTGTTTTTGATATCTGTGAATATTGGTTGGTTTTATTTTAACTGTGACTTTCTTTATCAAGATCTTACTGCTTTTAGTGTTTTTCATTTTCCTCCGGCCTCTTCTTTGTTTCTTGTTTCCTTCGTGAAGAGTTCAAATCAAATACCATATAAAGAATTGTTATTTAAAAATTCTTATTTAAAATTTTCTCTTTCATGAGGAACTTGACAATCAACAAATGCAAACATTCAAATATACAAAGAGTAAGAAAAGATTGTATAAGGACAATTTAAATTTTACCTTAGATTTTTTGATTGTTTTTATATGAAAATACATTTTTATAGAAAAATGTTTATATGATCATTTTACAGACAAAAGGTCTGTAAAACATTGCATACATACACAAAAATAGTCCTGTCCTTTCATTAGGTTACTTACAAAGCTGTTTAATCATTACTGTTGTTAACTCTAGTGTGCTTTGATTATTTGGCCCTCTCTAATTGGTTTAATCTAATTGGTTTAATTTTATGCTCATAGTTCATGAAAATATTTATTACATAACTTACTGATAAAAATAATAATAGTAATTTGGCAGCCTAAATGCTGTTGAATCTCTTTTTTGTTGTTGTTGGAGGAGAGAGGGTTTCTAATACCCTGTTTGGGCTAATACCCTAATGTGTGTGTGTGTGCATGCAAAGCTGTTATAATTACAATATTGAAGTTTTGGAGGGAGTCATCTGCTGCTGGCTTCTCTTACTTCCCATGTAGGGAGAGTTTGTTCTGGGACAAACAGGACTGAATTTTAAGGGGACTGGACGTGGAAAGAGTTAGAGAGAATGAATGAGTGTGTAACTGACTTCATTCTAAAGCCACATGGAAATCTTGAAGTATCCACCACTGAGTACATTTTCTAGCTCTTTCTGTCTTCATTTGTAAGGGTAATAGTGGAGATTGACTTGTGATTGCTCATTAGTGCTTGCCAGACATTGTTTAGGGAAAAAAAAGCTACTTCCTTCAAGATAGGATTTAGGCTTGGAAAGGGAAGGTAGCTGTGATCCAGTCCTACTTCCTCATTTTCCAGATAAGGAAAGTAAGAGCCCAGTAGGTGAATCAGGATTTCTACTCAAATCCTCTAACTCCAAATCTAGCTCCTTCTGCTCTTCAACACTGACTTTGCCAGCAAGTCTCTGAACTCACTGAAGAAGGGAGAGTGTCCAGGAGATAGGGAATTAATATCCACCAGTCTCTTGATTGGGTGATGGAAATCAGTTGAGTGATCGTCAGAATAAGAGAAGTTACTGAGGGATGGTGGTAGGGTGGTAGAGGGGAAGAGAGCCAGAAGTGTCAGGGAGGGCACAGCCATCACAAGGGAGTCTGGAAGGGACAACTAGTGTTGATGAGGGTGGTCAGGATGGCTCTTGTCCAGAGGGAGGGGGTGAGAAAGAAAAAGAGTTAATGTGAAAGCAAGCTTGTTGCTCAGGCATTTCTGAGGGCATGGTGGAAGGGTGGGTAGATTTTGAGTAGAAAGTTGTGGGGGTCAGGGTAAGAGAGAGAAGGGAACAAGAGAACAGGCAGTGGGGGATGGAGCTCGAGGTTTGTACAGTAACACTGTGGGGTTGAGAGTCACTGGCATGGGAAAGTTATGACAGGTAGTTTGCTAATCATTGAGGAAGGAGTTCAAACAGGCTCTGGTCATCCCCATGGTTCTAGACATCTGGTGTGGAGCTGGGCTAAGCTGGAAGGCAAGTCTTGAATTTAAGAGAAGCTGACCTTCCCACCAAATAGAAGTTCTTGTCAGAGACTTAGCAGTAATTGGCTCAGGATGGAGTCATCCTATGTCCCAGGCAGCCATATGTAGGTGGAAAGTTGGAGGAGGGGTGGTTTAACCATATTAGGGGGTAAAAAGTGTTGGGGGTGGTGGGAGAGCAGTGCTTTGGGAGGGCACATGAAATGACTGATCCAAGTAAAGATCTTAATTATTCTTTGTTGCTTTTCCTGTAATACTGAATTCTTTCATCCAACTTCTTCCAGTAATGAAAATTATCTCCGTGTATTTCTAGTACAGATTGTAATGATAAATTATTGGCTTAAATTTGTGAGATGACTATCAAAAAAATTCCTTACATATAATAAAAATTTCAGGGATAGAAGGAAGCATGTCTGGAATAAAACTTTCTTTGTTTTACCTTGCATACAATTTCACAATTTTTATGTTGCTATAGTAGTAATAAAGTTGCTAAATTTTTCTTTTTTTCTTCATAGATATTACATATCGAAAGGTGCTATTGTGGATCAACTAGGAGGAGATCTAAATTCAACTCCACTCCACTGGGCCACAAGGTTAAAAATTAGTTTTGAATTTCTTTTTTTCTTTCTTGGTTTATAACCGAGCAGTTGTGTTCAGAGGTGTTAGATTTCCAAATCATTAGGAAAATTCATGTACTAGTACCTACAGATTTTATATATGAATGAATTTGTCTTTTATTGTCTGCTTTGAAAGCCCATCTCTTTTTTTTTCTTAAGTGCCCTATGGAAAATTTGCAGAATGTCATTCTGTTTATATAACTGGCTTATTTTCTTTTTATTTAAAAAAAATGGGAAATTCACCATTTAATAAATTTTCCATTCTTATATGCAAGGTGAGCATTTGATTAATAGTAATTTGAGCAACTTAAAGTGTCAGTTTTTAATCTTGATTTAAAAATACTTCACATTATTTTATTTAAGAAAGTTATTATTATCCTGAATGAAGTATATGGTAGAGTTTTACAAATTATAAATTCATGAATGTGTGCTGATAAATATTTAAATAAAAATGAAATCCAGTTTTGTATTCAGTATTTTCAGTGTTTATGATCACTGAAAGTTCTATTTTCCTAGTTCAAAGAGCTTGATATGCCTCAGTGTTCGTTCTTTTTCATTTTAGACAGGGCCATTTATCAATGGTTGTACAACTTATGAAATATGGTGCAGACCCTTCGTTAATTGATGGAGAAGGATGTAGCTGTATTCACTTGGCTGCCCAGTTTGGACATACTTCTATTGTTGCTTATCTGATAGCAAAAGGACAGGTAAAAATACTTTGTTGTTGTTCAGTTATTTCAATTTTATCTGACTCTTCACGACCCCAGTTGAGGTTTTCTTGGCAAAGATACTGGATTGGTTTGCCTTTTCCTTCTCTAGCTTTTTTGCAGATGAAGAAGTGAGATAAACAGACCTGCCCAGGGTCACACAGCTAGTGTCTGAGGCTGGATTTGAATTCACGTTTTCCCAATGCCAGGCCTGGTACTCTATTCACTGTGCCACCTAACTGCTTACTTACATTATATTTTTATTAAATAGTTTTAAATAATTCAGTTTTATATGTTTAACACCATTATAGAAATATGTGGTGAGTACCAGTTGGACTGGTATTTGAAGTTTACCTGAGAATGTAAAAAAAAAAAACAAAAAACAAACTTCATTGGATCAAAGGTTCAGCCTTTGAAAAAAGTACAAATATATGTGTATTTGGATGTAGATGTACTTTACATATATGTAAAATATTCCATTCTCTCATCTTACAAGTCCTTTTCAGTGCCTTATTGTAGAAGTGACACTGTTCTCAAAGTCTTTGTGAGCAAAACACTCCCTAGTTGTTAATGTTCTCTCCTCCCTAAATTATCTTATATTTACTTATAGACATACATCTTTTATTCTGCCAGTTGGATGGGACTTCCAAAGGCGTTTTTGCCTTTTTACCCCCTAATTCATAATTATACTTTGTAAGTGTTTAATAATTGTTTGTTGAATTGAATTGAGTGGTTTTTAGATCAAGACATTGACTTCATTATCTTATTACCAAAAAAAAAAATAATTTAATTAATAGTACTATTAGTTGGTAAACATTATTGATTTAACTTAAAGATTTATTCCAGGGATAGGGTTCGAATCTGGGACCTAAAGGCCACATGTGGCCTTCTAGGTTCTTGGGTGTGGCCTTTTGACTGAGTCCAAGTTTTACAGAACAAATCCTTTTGTTAAGGGAATTTATTCTGTGAAGTCAAAAGGCTCCATTTGAGGACATCAGAGGCCTCACCCCTGATTTATTCTGATTTAATAATATTATGTTGCTACATGCCATGATATTGCTATACTGTATGAAAATATCCTATTATAGTGCTATTTTTTTTCAGCACTTTAAAAGATATTATTAACAGCATCAAGCAAAAACAGTTGAATATTGTATGTGAAAAAGTTACAAATTAAGCAGATTGCTCAAGGAAGTATAGATTTAGCTATTCCTATGCTATCTTTGACTCCCAGGCTGTATTTAATTTTAGTAAACATTAATTTTGTTTGCAAGTATTTTTTAACACTAGTTTCTACTGTTAAAAGTCAGGATATTTCTTTTAGCCAGGAGTGGTAATGCTATCACATGTAACCCTTTAATAGACTGACCTTTGGGGCAGGACTTTTCTTCTTAAATAAAAGAGACTGTCAAGAATAAATTGATAACACCTTTATTGTTGATTCATTTCAACTAACATTAAATGTCTACTGAGTTCTGAGCTTCCTGCTAGATGTCTGTGTAAAGCATTCTGAGTTATGTTTCCAGACAGATTTCTTAAAAAGTTAGAAAATCCTTTTATGCAAATGCAAAATCGTAAGGATTTCATAAGAAAACAAATCATTATTTCAAAAACAAAATTTGCCTTTAAAAGAAAAACCAGCAAAATATTTGCTAGTACCAAGAGAATTGTTAAAGGAGCCCTTTGAATTCAAAGAGTGATGATTGGTAATAACTTTTTTGTGATTCATACAGTACAGTGGAAATGTGGGGGAATGAAAGAGCATCAACAGCTGTGATTAAACCTCTTTAAAACCCTTGTTTTTCTTCTCTCTCACCTAAGGTTTCCATCTCCCTGCTCCTCTCCCCAAAAATTTTCTTCTGTTTCGTTCTTCTTCTCTTTCTCACCCTCTGCCATTAAAACAAATACAGACTGAGAAGATTGCCTTGTAACAGTACACACCCTGAAAATTAACAAGTAAAAGGGCATATCTGCTGAGGATTAGTGCTGGGTGAGGAGGTTGTTACATTCTAATGTGAGGAACACTTGTCCCAAGGGGTTAGACTTGTGGGTTCTAGTGTGGGTTTTACCAGTTAGTGCTTGTATGACATGAGCAAATCTTTTAACCTCTCTTAGTTCACTTTTCTTGTTTATAAAGTGAAGATAGTAATCCCCAATCTTCTTATTTCATATGGCTGGTGTGAGGTAGTAATTCTGAAAGCACTTTGGATACTTGTAAAATGCTTCGCAGTAGTCTTTAAATTATTGGATTGCAAAGGATAACAAAAATGACTCATGAGCAGGAGGGGGATAAAAAGGTGATCTGAGTAGGGAGAAAGTAAGAAAATTTATAACTTCTTTCAGTAAGGCTGTTTTGCCAGACTCAAAGGAATTGAATCCTCAGTGACTGAAATAAATGACTGAGGTGACTGCAGAGCTGTTGCTGGTGATCTGTGAAAGACTGTGGAGAACTAGTGTGGTAGCACACAAATAGAGAAGGGCAAATGTCTTGTTTCTCAAAATGAAGAGAACATTCTAAACTAGAAGCCAGTGAGCTTGACTTCAGTTCTTGGCAAAATTCTAGTGTGTATTATGAAGGTTTCTAGAGGTTCCTGAACTTCTAGTGAAGAAACTGATGATTATGAAGAGCTACCTTGATTTCATTAGATATAGAAGGTTAATCTGAAATAACCTATCCTTTTTTGATGGGGTACATAGGCAAACCAGAGAAGTACTACATATGTGGTTTACCTAGGTTTTAGCAGGTGATCTGAAAAAATCTTTCATGTTCTTAGTGGCAAAGTAGAGATGGATGCTAGTTGATAGGGTAAATGACAGAGGAGTCAGAACTGATTCAAAAGTAAACATTAATGGTCCATATCAGGTTGGGAGGAGGTCTCCAGTGGAGTGTCCCAAGAATCTGTACTTGACTCTGTATTGTTTAACATATTATAAATGACTTTTCGTAATGTCATTGATGATGTTTGTCAAATTTGTAGATGGCATAAAGCTAGAAGAGCTAGCTAGCTAGTGTGTTAGATAACTGAGTCTGGATCCAAAAAGGTTTTGATTATGTATTTATTTGTTGTGTTCCCCCATTAGTTCATAGTCTCTTTGAAGGCAGAGACTGTCTTTTGCCACTTTTTGTATCCCTAAGACTTAGCACAGTGCCTGGCACTTAGTAGATGCTTAATAAATATTTCTTAATTGATTAATGGATAGACATAAACATTGGATTGTGTCTAGTAATATTAAATTCAATGCAGATAAATAAGTTAAATAAGTCTTACACTTAGTTTCAAAAAAATCAGTTTTGTAGCTATGTGGGAAGCATAGCTAGATAAATATCTTTGAGAAAGAACTGGAGATTTTATTGGCCTGCCTTCCTATGTATTCTGCTATGGTGAAACCGTACCTGTACTGTTTTGTTTGAAATTTTAAGAAAGAAGATAAGCTGGAGAGCTTCCAGCATGGTAAATTAGGACCTTGAGGTTAGACTAGGTGAAGATTGGTTGGAGGAAGTAGAGCTATTTATCTTGGAGAAGATTGACAGGGGATGTTATAACTGTATCTAGGTATGTGGAAGGGGGGAGACAGGATTGTTTTTATCCCAAAAGACAGATGTAAAAGCAAGGTAGAAATTGGGAAATACTGAAAATTTAGTCTTGATGTGAGGAAAAACTTCCTAACATTTATAGCCATCCCAAAGTGTAGTGCCAGTGCAACTGAAGTGAGAAAAGAAATGAGTAAAGGGGAAAAAATATTAACAGAAAGTTACTCTTATAAAGTCTCATTTCGTGTGTGTGTGTGTGTGTGTGTAGAGAGAGAGAAACTAGTTCACATTTATAAGACAAAGGAGAGCCATTTCCCAGTTGAAAAATGGTCACAATATGTGAATAAGCAAATTTCAGAACAAGAAATATGGACTATTAAAAGTCATGTGAAAAATACTCTAAATCATTCTGAGGTACCACTTCATACTCATTAGATTGGCAAAAATGACGAGAAAAAGGAAAGTGATAAATGCTGGAAGGGTTGCAGGAGAACAGGTGCATTAATGATCTGTTGGTGGCTTTGTGAACTGGTTCATTCATTCTGGAAAGCAGTTTGGAAACTTCTGTAAAAGCTATTAAATTGTTCATAATCCTTGATTATGAATTCTGGTAATGATGCTGCTACTAGATCTGTATCTTCAAGAGGTCAAAGAAAGACGAAAAGAAACCATATAAATACTTACGGTAGTTCTTTTTGTGGTGGCAAAGAATTGGAATCTGAAGGAGTGCCCATCAGTTGGGGAATGGCTGAACAAGTTATGGTATATGAATATTTATAATAAACTATTGTGCCTTAAGAAATAATGAAGGTTGTGGTTATATAGTAACCTGTGAAGACTTATGTGAACTTAAGCGGAGTGAAGTGAGCAGAACCAGAACAGTTTTAACAAAATGAAAACATTGCAAAAACAAACAACTTTGAAAGACTTAGGAGCTCTGACCACAGAGCACTCAGAAATGCATTTTACTTACCTGCTGATGGAGGGGTGATGCTTTAGTGCAAATGGAAACTTCTTTGTGGGGCGAGAAGGGTGGGGGATGCCCTATGTGGGAATTGGCTTTTCTTGAATATACACATTTGTAATTGTAGTTTTGTTTTTCTTCCTCTCATAGTGGGGGTGGGGCATGGAGAGAGACAATGCAGACCTTTGTTAAAATGGCTATGTGTGAGTGTGGGTGCCTGCGTGCTTGCTCTCTTTTGTTAGACTGGGAAGCAGTCTTATGATAATAGGAGCTTTGGTTTCAGTATGTTTGCTACGAACTTTTTAAAACCCAAGGTAGAGAAAGAGAAATTGGAGTTATGTCTTTCACTTTTCTGCAGTTGACACAGTTTCAAGTTCTGCATTTTCTTTTTGGTAGTAACTTTCTTAAATTTGAAAACCAATTGATTCTTCTCTTACACCTGCCCCAAAGATTCTTTTTTGACATCTTACTTGTTTCTAATTACAGCTTTTAAACTTTATCTTGAAAGGAGGGTCATATCTTTTATATGAAATTAACTGTCAGATATATTTTGTCATTTCTATTTTTGTAGGTTGTAGGTATTTTTTATACATTAAATTTACACATAAGTTAACGAATCATATTACTGTTATTAGAGCAGCTTTTTCTGTCTTTATACTACAGATAATTTAAAAGAGAAAATATATGCTCTTACTGTAGTCAAAGATTAGGCCTGCCCAAGCTTTTTCAAATGCCTTAGAACAAAACTCAATCATGAAGCAATAGAAGTAATAAATAAACCTCAAACTTAAATTACCTGAAAATGATCCTGGGTCTCAAATAGGTAACAATTATTAATAAAGTTAAAACTTCAAAAAAAAAATTCAATATCTTAAAAGGGAGAGCTGAAAAAGCATATGTTGATAAGATAATTCAGAAATTTAGTGAGGCAAAGTAGTTAATTCGGCTGTTTAAGTAACAGCAGTGGAACAATTTATACTTATTAGTTGTTACCTGGACTAAATTATCTTCTGTTATGTAGGTTTGAACATTCATATAATTCCCCAAATAAGCTTAGCGTATTTTTAGTACCTGACTTCTTTTTTTCTTTATTAGGATGTAGATATGATGGATCAGAATGGAATGACCCCTTTAATGTGGGCAGCTTACAGGACACATAGGTATGTGCTCCTTGTAAAATACTTGTTCAAACCACTGTCAGGGGTTTTGTATAATGGGTAATCCTTGTAAAATTTAGTGAAGGGAAAGTAGACTCCAAGGTCTTGAAGGCAGGGATGGTTGTCGTCTTCATCTTTTCATGCTCTTAGAGCATTTAACGGTGCTTTGTACACACAGTAGTTGCTCAGTAAAAGACTATGAAATTTTTGGTTATATTTAAAAAATTAATTACTTTCCCTCACTAAATTGTATACATACCTTATTATGCATGAATTTAATATATATTAAGATGCTCTACTATTTTAAAAATGAATAGTTTTCATATTGTTCCATGCATTGCTAATTACAGTGCTTTTCAACCCTTTCAGAAAAAAAGAAATGATAAATTATTTTTCAGAAAATTGATTTGTTTTTGCTTGTGACTTGAGGATCTAATGTTTTACCGTTATTTATTGTTTTAGTTTTTAAAAATACTGATCCTTAAATAAGAAATAGAAAGTTTTCAAGAAATCACAAACTTTTCTCTCCTAAAGAACTATTGATTCAGTTGGTGTTGCTTAAACTTAGCACTTAAAGATGGTACAGTGTTTAGAGTAAGGTGGAATTTTGCCAAAATAGAATGTGTGACCAAAAACCATTTACCTAACATTTCTGTTTTAATGTCTATATTTCAATTACAGTTTTGTTTTTTTCCCCCAGTGTGGATCCAACTCGATTGCTTTTAACATTTAATGTTTCAGTTAATCTTGGTGACAAATATCACAAAAACACTGCGCTGCATTGGGCGGTACTAGCAGGAAATACTACAGTCATTAGTCTTCTTCTGGATGCTGGAGCTAATGTCGATGCCCAGAATATCAAGGTAAAAATACTTTTAAAATATTTGAGAATATGAAAAATGCAATGTTAAGTGCTTCAAAGAAGTGTGGGTTTTGAAGTTTTAATGAGCTCAGTATATTATCAATAACCTTATAGTTTACTCTCATTATTTGAAGTATTGAAATAATTTTCATATTTTGGTTATATTTATTAGTGCACTGGAGCTCTCATTAGAATATTAAATAACTTTCTTTTTGATTGATTAAATAAAAATTTATTTGAGATTTCTAATTTCTCCTTGTGGTCACATCCAAAGATAAAGAATAAGAATTTAAAAGAACTCATTTTGTATGTAAATGGGAAAAGGTTGTGTTGCTATTCTTATATTTGGATTAACCACAGTTCATCTTTATAGCTGCTATTAGTTGTTCCTGAATACTCTCAACTTCTCCAGTTATATTTGTGAATTCCTCCACATGAAGTTCTTTCAGACTCTTAAGCCATAATGTCTTCTATTAATAATGTATATTCATAAATAACTGTTCTTAGTGAAAAATGTACCCTGTTTTGGTCTACTTCCTAGGTTATTTTCTGAATTACATTTCTTAAATTTCTAAATGATTTTTTAGAAAACAAATATCATCTAGTTTGAATCATTTAAAGAAAGCTATTAACCTGAAATAGTCAATCAGAAAGTAGGTCATCATTTGCTGGATCAGGGTATCTTTAATGTTCCCAAGCATTATGCCTATTTTATGTGATATATAGAAATGTATAAGTTTAAAGTCACTGTT
This sequence comes from Bettongia penicillata ogilbyi, assembly GCA_023548195.1. Lineage (NCBI taxonomy): Eukaryota > Metazoa > Chordata > Mammalia > Diprotodontia > Potoroidae > Bettongia > Bettongia penicillata. The sequence continues at coordinate 968,983 of JAJHZJ010000864.1, forward strand.
GTCATTACAAATGTACCAACTTTAATTCTATTAAGTGGCTGATACTTAATTGTAATATAAGAATATACTATATACATAATAATTATTATTATACATTATAATGTATACATTAAAACAATTTTGTATATTTCATCTTAGGATTTTAGGGAGTCCATAACTTCTCAGTAAAATAAAGAAATAGATGAGCAACATAGCTTCATTCTTAAAAAAATAAGAACAGAATTACATTTTGATCTTATAACAATTTTCTTTCTCCACATTCCTTTTAGAAGAAACTCAGAAAGGTGTAGAAATTGAGTGAGGAACCAGAAACTTTAATTTTGTATTTATGTATGCCAATCTGGGTTTACAGTCTATTTGATCGAAGATATGAAATGAAGTTTTTGGTAATAATTGATAATTTGGAATTTTTATGGGTTTTAAATATATGGGTCACAGATTACAGTTGAAATATGCCATAACAGTGCTTTTGTCTAAATTTTATAGCTTTGCTGTGTAGCATATTTAAATGATGCAGAAAATATTTATTGAATATTTACTGTGATTATCATATAGTTCTTGTTCCAAATCCCTCCTTTGTTATATTCCTCCATGTGTTATGCAAAATGGAATGAAAGTAGATTTTTGTTAGTTGGAGATAGAACTTTTTCATCACCTTTTGTTACAGTGTAGTTGCTTTTGAATCCTCAGCGAAAAATTTTGTTGAATGAATAACCTGACAATAGCTTCTAAATTATCTTAATTCTTATAATGTTGAAAACTAATAAAATTTTGAGACAGTGGCCATAGCCTGAAGAAAATGCCCTATGGAAGTTTCTCAGTAAACTCCTTAAAATGTTACAACCACACCCCCCCCCCCCCCCCCATTTGAATATTTCCAAATTCCTTTGTAATATTCACTATAAGTTCATTTGCTGAAAACTGGACTAATCTTTGCCTCTTGTTCCATTTAGTTTAGCTCTGTATTCTCCTCCTGCATTCTATCCCTTACTCCCTTCCTCTGTCTTTTCTGTCCTGCCACTTTATTTCCTTGTGCCTCTTTTCATGTAGCTTCTAGCAATCTAAAGGTCAGCTCAGCTCCAGTACTCAATTTGACTCACATAGCCTTCAGTGGCTAGTTCCTAGAGCCATTCCATCTACCATGCTCAACCTAGCCCTGTTTCAAGGCCATAGCATCTTAAACTCCTTGTATGTGTTCAGTTGTTTTTCAGTCTTGTCTGACTCTTCATGAGCCCATTTGGAATTTTATTGTCAAACATACTGGTTTGTCACGTCCTTCTCCAGCTCATTTTATAGATGAGGAAACTGAGACAGACAGGGTTAAATAAGTACCTGAGACCAGATTTGAACTCAGGAAGATGAGTCTTCCTCACTTCGGAGCCAGTGCTTTACTGTGCTACCTCGCTGCCCCCTTACGCTCCTTACCTCTGGCTGAGCTGCTGAATCCATTAATCGCCCCAGGGCTTCCCAGAGCTATCTCAGCATTCCCACTCCTTTTCCCCTGTAATCTTCTTTGTATCTAAATTAAAGTCTTGGTAGAACAAGTTGATGTTAAGCTGACTATTACTGTAAATTCCAAAGCCCTTGGAAAATTTTGCCTCATTTGTATTTCTTACTTAAATCCTGTAAGAACGTTGGTAAAACCATTGACATAAAATGAAGAAATCTTGACCAATCTTCTTTACAAATAGACTTTTCTTGGTGACTTCCTGTCACCAAGAAATTTGCTTATTTAAAGAGTAACTACACATGAAACTTCCAAGATAAATGTTCTTGTGCTATTATAAGAACAGATTATGCTGCATCTCATAAATATTATGCTAGCTAGAGGTATTCTTGTTCTCTCTCACCGCTACTTAGAACTGTCAGAAACTTTGCAGATTTTAGTAATAAATTTATTACTACTATTAAATTTATTTTAGTAATAAACTTATTTAGAAATAAGTAAAATATAGTAATATGTTATATAGCTGTACCTGGTTATATCCCAGCTTGACCAGCAAAAGTTCATAATTATAATTAGTTCAAATCAGTAAGCCTAGTACCTAGTGTATTCAGAGCATCATGCTAGACCCTGACAGAAATTCCAGATTTAGATAAAAAACTGTCCCTGATTTCATAGTTAAGTCAGTTACTTGAAATCTTAAAGTTTTAGAATTTTGAGACCCTCCCCATGTTTTTCATAGTTTAGAGCTCTTTATAGTTTATATTAATTATATGGTGTTGAAATTTTAGTATTTGAGTTTTTGGAATAGATAAAGTGATATTTTAATTGGATATGTATTTGTATTTGTGGGAGATAGAAGAATTCTGTGCCTACTTGGTTAAACAAACATATTTCTTGTCAACATGATATGATAAAGGAAAGGGAGTTTGCTTTTAAAAAGAGGCTCATGTTAAGATGAGGAAGGTAGAATTTTATCTAAAGTTTTGTGAAGTGTACAAGACATAAAATAGTGAGACCCTCTCCAGATGTTCTTGGGGTCGTCAGAAGTCTGCTTCTGAATAGACTGTGACCCATGAATGCACAGAAATCAGTGAAAAATTGGATCGGATACTAGTCAGGTTCCATTACAACACAAAGTGAAAGTATTTAGATTTGTGCACAACAGGCATATTGACTACAATACAGTTCTAGTAAATCAAAAGAATTATTATTCAGTTCTAAAATTCCAACTCTCAGTGATTTTGTGGGCAATTTTTAGCAACATCAGTTTTTGTAGATAGATCGGGTGTCAACTTGTATTTAAAATAGAGAGCTATGCTGGGGTAATGTAGTTTAGTTTCCAGCACTTTTCAACACTGTCCATCCATAGTCTGCATACCTTTTAAAAGAAGTGTGTTATCGGGGAATTTATTATTCTGCTTATCCCATACCACTGAAAGGACTATAACCTAAAAAGTGACATTCAGTTATGCCAGTTTTCCTTAGCCTCTGTTCAGGGATGAATGAAGACTAAATTTTATACCATTATTTAGTTAAATGACTCTTACAGTGGCATTAAGTAGGCATATCTTAGTGTTGCTTTATTTTCTAAAAAGCTTGAAATAATCAGGCAACTTCCAGACCTTTGGAGGAGTATGTGGCTTGGTCTTATTTATAAATTTTTGAAAACCAGTACTGATATTTGCAGTTTCTGCCAGAAACTGCAAATATCAGATCTCTATACCAAAATAAAAGGGAAAATAAGCTTTTATTATCTCAATGGAAATAATATTTGAAAGCTGTTAGCATTGAGTAGATAGCTTGTTTGTAGTACTGGTTTAAGGTAGTTGTTTTATAATTGTAGTATTAAATTTCAGTGTTTCAGATTAGAACAATTCTCATATTCTCAAATTATTATTTAGGGTAAGTTAAATTCTTAGCTTTAATGAGATATAAATGTCATATGACTTGTACAGTAATCTCAGTTTATGGGATCCTAGTATATGGCTTGATCTCATTTATAAAATTTTGAAAAACACATTGTCCCCTAAATAATTCAATCCTATGAATTAATTTGTAGGATTTTTGCTTTTTTAAAATTTTGTTTAGGAGTTCTTTATACATATACTACCTTTCTGAGGAATAAAGATAATTTATTTTTAAATTATAAAAATATTACTGATCTAGCTCTGTTACTATTATGAGCAAATCTTGATGTGGTTTCTTGGGATGAAATAAGAAACCATTTTCAGAAAAGTTTCTGTTATATTTTAAGTTCCTGACCTAGAAGGTCACCAAAGGAGAATTTTCTCTGGGTTTAAGAATGAAATTCAACCTTAAGCTAAAGCTTAAGCTAAAGTCAGGCCAGAACTATCAAAAGGACATTTTTTACTGTTATTTGCATAGTATTTACTAATATAACCTCCATGTCAATTTTTTTTCCCCTGCTGATACATGGAGTGATTAACTATATACGTGAATTCAGATCCCTGGTTTCATTATAACATCAAAATTATTCAAGTGTTTATTCATACTTCCAGCTGAATATAAAGATACACTAAAATAGTCAGATAATTAGAAGATTAGTTGAAAGATTTCTTAAAGCTCCCTCAATTTTTTTATCTAGGCAATCCTTAGGTGTCACATGGCCCTCTAGTGGAAGGGATGCTCAGCTGGACCCCGAGGCAACTGCAGGATATTCTCTGGGAGTTGTTCCCCCAAAGGGATTGCTTTTACACAGGTAATCTTTATAGTTTGGATTAATTAGCTGGTGTTAAATTTAGTACCTGGATTTTTTGAGTAGGTAAGGCATTTCAAATTAAGGACCTACTTATATTTGTAGAGAATTGAGCTAGATTAGCCTGTACCCCATTGTGTGTGACCCTTTTTTTAAATTAAAGGATTTTTTCTTGTATTTTGGGGAGCCTTTAAAAAAATTAGGTTCCATTTCTCACAAAAAGGTTCATAAAAGTTAATAAAATGCCCTTAGAGTGACATATAATTTGATGTTTTTCCCTTTGATCTTTTAAAAGACAATCTCAGTAATGTTCTTGCCTTTTTTTTTTTGAGGAGATATGAATCCATGAGAAAGGACTTTAAAAAATTTTCTTTTTGTATTCGAAAAACTTTAAGTGGGAAATTTTAACTCATTCAAACCTCTAAGTATTCTATAAAAAGAAATGCTTTGATAGGAAAAGCTAAAAGAGATATACAATTAAAATTGAAATGCTGACTTGTTTCTCATTCCTTCGCGCTTTATCACTGTAGAATTCTTCGTTTATCAGGGTAAAATCAGAATTATGGACTTTTCTAGAAGGATAAAGGGATTTGTTCTAAGTCAAGAATGCCAGTCCACCCTCTGGTAAGATGAGTTAGGGATCAACTCATACGGTTATTTCTCTATTCTTTTCCTTCAGGTTCTTCTTAGAACTCTTGGTATCACCATGATGAAATTGAGAGAGATTTAGCATGACAGAACATTGGTTTGTAGTAGTTGTTCCTTCTCATGACCTCCTCCAACATGGTGACATAAGTGGGGAACAAACATAGATTAAAAATACCGATGATCCAGCAAGTGTTAAATATACCTACTTTTTGATTTGCATACTAATTCAGAATGTGATCAAGGATTGAATATTGTAGATTAATTTTTGAGTTTTGAATATATTTTTTTCTTATTCTTAGGAAAGAATTAATAATAGAAATCTTATTAATGAAAGAATTTAAAATCTAACTGAAATAACCATTGATTCTGATGTCAAAGTAAGAATTAAAGTGATACTGGAACATATAACTTTATTTCTCTATTTATGAATAGTATGGATGGTAATAAATGATACTTTTTATTTTTAATGTGAAGCTCTTGTATTTCTGTTGTCTATCAGGGAGAATCACCACTTGATTTGGCAAAGCAAAGAAAAAATGTTTGGATGATCAATCATTTACAAGAGGCAAGACAGGCAAAAGGGTATGACAATCCGTCTTTCCTCAAAAAGCTAAAGGCTGATAAGGTAAAGCTCATGACTGTGTTTGTTAGTCTTTCCTTTTTTAATTTAAGATTTATTATCTTGTATTTCTAATAGAAGAATTATCCATTTTTAAATCCTGACATTATAATGAATTTAGGGTGCCTAGCAAAGCTTCGCAGGACAGGTTTTTGGTTGACTAACTTGTGTAATGATCAGGAGGGTCAAAATTCAATAAACTGTTAGTAAAAGTTCATTAATTGATTCATTTGATCTTCGGATGTTGCAGAGATATGAAAATCCTTCCTGACTACCTACAAGTGCTCTGTAGTGAACTAAAAAAATTGTAATTCTCTTCAGTCCATTACCTTTGTTGTCTTCTGTCAGTTCCTTTATCTTCAGTCCAGGATTTTGTCAACTAATTGATGTTGAAAAATTGCAGCACTGTTGTAGTTGAAATTTAGATTTTTAGTTATAAAGGTTGGCTGCATTGCTTGATAATAATCTGTAGTGTAAAAAGCTTCAGAAATCTTCATAGTGCCTACTATATGCCGCTACTTTGCTAAACACTACAATTATTCTCTGGTTTAGTCCTCAGTCACCCTGAGAGGCAAATGCTGTATCCCCATTTTACAGATGGAAAAGCTGAGGCACACAGAGGTTAAATGACTTGCCTACAGTCACACAGCTAGTGTTTGAGACAGAATTTGAACTCTGGTCTTCCTGACTCTAGGTCCTTCCTGACTATCCACTGTAACACCTAGCTGTTCCTTTGCAAGAGATCATATCATCTTGTAGGAATGGTTGAACTACATATTTTTAAGGACCTTTAAAATTCTAGTTGTAATAATAACTCACATTTACATTGAAATTTTATTCTTGTAAATAACTTTACTTACAAAATCCGTTAGCTAAGTAGCATAGTTCCTCTTTTTGCTGATAAAGAAAGGGACATTTGGAAGTTAATTAACTTTCCTGTCCTCAGCCACCTATTAAATGTGTCAGTGGAAATCAAATTTAGGTCTCCTGACTCAAAAGTCCTGTGCACAGGTTCACTGGACCAAGCTGCCTCTTGGTGATTCTGAAGAAATCAAAATTAAATCAGTAAGTATTTGTTATGTGCAAATAGCTGTTCTAGGTGCATAAGGAGATACAGAGAAATATCATTTATGCTTCCTGTCCTCATGGACCTTATGTTCAGGTTGGAGAGAAACAAAATAGTTAGGATGCCGAGAACTGAACACGATAATTGTAGATTTTATCCGAGCAGCACGTAGGAATGAGAAAGCATTTATTATTATTAAGTTCCTGCCATGTGTTAAGCATTGGGCAGGATGCTGTGGATATGAAAATAAAGTAGTCTCTGTCCTCAAGTAGGATTTCACTTTTCCCCCCTGAACGTATATTTATATAGTGTGAGGTATTTTTCTGGAGCCAAATAAGTCCATTGACAGTTATCAAACAAGCTGTTGATTAAAATTTGCCCTCATCTTTTTCACATGAACTGACACCAAGTTGGGATTCTCTCACAGTGTATTTCTTCAGTTGATTCTTGTTTACCTTTTTTTCATGATAAATTTAATTTCGCATACTTTAGGCCTTCATTCTACTCTGAATTCTACTTTGAATCTTGATTTCCTTCTATTACATTGACTGTCTTTCCTGATTTTATGCTTTTTACAATCTGATAAGCTTGCATTTTTGTTTTCTTTCAAGTTGTCAATAAAAATGTTAAACAGGATGGTGTTTTTTTTATCATTCCTTTTAGAGACATACCTTTTGGTTGTCACCAATCTTTTTATCATCACTCTTTTTAATAAAGTTGTTCTAGACTGTGTAGTTAACCAGCCTATGTTTCCTCATCTTATCCACAATGCTGTCCTAATGGAGTGCATCAGATTTCTTGCTGAAATGTAGTTGTGCTATATCTATTTCATTCTTCATTCGTATTAATCAAGCAGCACAATAAAAAAAATGGTTAGTTTGGAATGATTATTCCTTAGTGAACTCCTGTTGTCTGCCACTGATAACTGTATTCTCGCAATCTTTCTCAAGTGCTCACAATCTTTTAAAATATTCTGTACTGAAATTTTGCTGAGGATCCACTACAGACCTATTAATCTATAGTTTCCAGAATCTACTCTTTGCCCCTTTAGAAAACTAAGGAAACATTTGCTTAGCTCCAGTTTCTTGGAGCTTTTGTTTTCTGATTTCTTTTATTGACAGTACTGCTATGGATCACGTTTGTCTTTTCTTTTGACATTGAAATTTGAGTTTGGAGACTTTAAATAAATTGATGTGGCTAGATGTTGTCTAACTAGCTTTTTACTTTACTTATCTTAGTCTTCAGTGTCTCCCATGTGCTGTTTGGACTACCCTTTTTATTTACAAAGGACATCATTCTTGCTGAAGAAGACAGAAGCACAGTTGAATATGAGTAACTGATTTCTGTCTATGCTGTATTACCATTATGTTATTTCCTCTGGACCTTTTGTATTCTTCTTAGTCCAAGAATAGTTTTAAAGACTTTTTGGGTAACCATTAGCCTTTTCTCAGTGTAGTCCAAAAACTTCTTACTCAGGCCATGACACCCTTTATCTGTTCTTGAATTGATTCATAAAATATCATATAGAACTCCCTTTACACCATCCCTTCCCTCAAATAAGGGAATATTTTCACCGTGTTTTTTTCATAATGCCTCTCTCCCCCAACCTCCTGAGCTGTGTGCTGCATAGGTTAAACAATTTTTTCTTTGTTGTCAGGGAGGGGTTTATTGGAGTGAGGGAGACCAGGAAATGACAAGAGACATCAATTAAACTTTTAAAGTAAACCGGGCAGTTTTCACTGCTGTGCCAGGGTAACATTTAGTAAATGGCTTTTCTCTTAATAATGATACTGCTTTGAGGAAGCCCCTTAATTTTTATGCTTTTATTTCTTTTAAAGTATATAGTATTTTTTGCTTGTTATTTTAAAATGAAAATCACATCGTATAATAAAATTTGAAACTACATTATAAATTCACAATGTTTCATTAGGTCATAAATTTGTTATTGTAGCAGCAATTACAACTAAATTTGTGGTTATGTGATGAAAGAAAGCCATTCTAAACTATTGAAATGGCATGAGCAAAGCCATGTATGTAGAAAAATACAGTGTAGTTGAAGTTATTTTAAGTCATCTAGGGCAGATGTGAGATAAGACTAAAAAGTTGGGACTGGTTAGTTTATTGCTTTGCATGCCTTTTTAGCGCTTTTTATATTCTTTCCCATCTTCTTACAGTAGAAGTTGCCCTAAATTTACTACTGAGCCTTCCTTCTCTTAACCTTTTGTCTCAGCGACCTCATTCATGCTCATAGCTTCAACTACCACCTGTATGCATATAACTCCCAGATCTCTGTTTTCAGCTCTGACCTCTCTTCTTAGTTCCAGACTTGTCAGAGCCTGCTGCACGTTTCCTCCTGAATGGGCTATTTTTATCTCAGACTCAGCATGTTAAAAACCAAGCTTTATATCTTTCTCTCCCTAAATCAGAGCCTCTTTTGGCTTCATTATTTATGTTACTGGTACTCCCAGATTTCTATATTTGAAAACTTTGTGTCATTTTTGATATGCCTCTGTCCTTTGCCATTTGCATCTAAATCAAGTCCTTTTCATCCTACCTGTGCAACTTCTCTCATATTTGTGCACTGTTTCCTGTTCCTGTTCCTGCTATACTAGCATGGGGCTTCTTCCTCTCCCCCCGCTTAGAAACATAAATGAAACTTAGATTTTTCCCTGTTTCTTGATCTATGACAGAAGTCTTGTCTTTTCTGATTGATACTTTATACCACTGCCAAGCTATGTGATGCCTAAGTGTGTTCGTAGCATTTTTCTACTTAAAAATATACAAGTGGCTCCTTACGAACTACCAAGCAATCACGTTCAGACTTCTTTGTCTGGCATTCTCCAAAACTGGGTGCAACCATATCTTTCCATCTTTGTCTACTGCTCCCCTCCATCCAAATTGGACTACTCTCGATTAACTCTGTGTCTTTCCACTGCCATGCTTTTGTTTATGTGGTTTCTGTCTTTCTTCCCTCTATCTCTTAAATTCCTAGTCAGTCTCCAGTGTTGCATTCTCCATCGTACTCCTGATTTCTTCTTTTCCATTTTTGTCAGTCGTGGCCTTCCCCCATTACCCCACATAGTACTTTTTATTTTGCACCCGTTAAAACACGTGTAAAATTGCACACTATATTTATCCATGTACATGATTCCCCCAAAGAGAGTGAGCTGCATATCTTTATCTAAACTCTTACATCTACCAACGCCCAAGACATTGCTGTCCACACAGTAGGTGACTGACAGATGGCCATTGAATTTTGGAATTAATAGGTAGACTGGGAGGTCGACACATCACATTTCGATTTTTAGCAAAGGGGTTGGCTGTCATAATATCCTTGTGAATCAGGTAGTAAAGTATGGCCAAGATGATCAGTATTAGATGGTTTTCTAGGTCATTGCGTAAGAATGCTTAGCTAATAATTGTTAGTATGCAAGTCATCTTACTGTTTTCTGAAGTAGTGTGTCAGCGTAATAGGGGTTTAAATGTAATCATAAATACAATATAAAGTTAGGAAATTAAAGTTTATAGGGGCAGCTTGACTTAATAGTATAGCATGTGGAAAAGACCTTGAAGTTTTAGGTGACAGTAAACTCAGTGGCCAGTATAGCTGTTAAGAAAGTTAATGTGGGCTTTGGAGATCTCATCAGAAAAGGAATTAAAGGTATTTGTTTAATCCTAGAGGAGAGGAAAGGGAGAGGTGATTGCAGTCTTCAGATATTTCGAGGATTATTTCCCATCTGGAAGAGTGGCTAAACTTCCTTTGTGTTTTCTCTAAGAAGGCAGTATGATTAGCAGGGATGCTCAGTAGGTGAAAGTGACAGGGAAGCACTTTCTTCCTAGAGCTATCCAACAGTAGAAGAAGCCACTTCATAAAGTAATTTATTAGTTCCTTTGACCTCTACAGTCTCTTCAAATTTTGACTGCTTTAAAATTATTTTCTGTTTAATGTCCAGATGTGTTATTTAAAAATAAAAGCATAGCTTATATTGCTGTATCTTTTTAAGTTTTATAGTCCACCTCATTTGACAGAGTATGTCAAATTCTCTCCACTATCAGAAAAGAATGGAAGCAATTCTGATGCCCCCTCTGAAAGCTCTTGCTCTTCTGAGATGCTGTTGTTTAGTGGGTAAGGGGCTGGAGGTGGAGTCTGGAAGACTGCCTCAGGCACTTATTCACTTTGTGATCCTGGCTAAATTATTTAACCTCTCCATGCCTCACTTTCCTCACGTGTAAAATGAGAGGTTTGGACTTGACAGCCTCAAAGGTCCCTTCAAGTTCCCAATTTATGATCTATCATTTTTATTTTGTTAGAAACAGAAATGAACAATCTAACACAGTGCTGGTATCCCAGAGCATGCTTCAGGAGACAGTAAAAGCACCTTTTTTTCCTACTCACCACCTATTTGATAAACAGGTTTTGCTTTTCTTTTTGTCAGGTGTTTATGTTCCAACAGTAAATATACATAAAAATGCAAAAATTGATAACACATATTTGTTTCTGTGCAGGAATTTCGGCAGAAGGTAATGCTAGGAACTCCTTTCCTAGTTATATGGCTGGTTGGGTTTATAGCAGACCTAGATATTGATTCTTGGCTCATTAAAGGGCTAATGTATGGTGGTGTTTGGGCTATGGTCCAGTTTCTTTCAAAGTAAGTGTTGTTTTAAACTATGTAATATAGCTATAAATGAAGGAATATGAATTTTTTCTCAGGAAAAAAGTCAATTTTTTAAAAAAGTGTCATTTTATTATTTAGAAAAAAAATTCACAAAACATTTTAAGAAACTTTGATTAAACAAAGATATATTTTCTATAATATTTCAAGTAGTATTTTATCTTTGGATATTTTAATATGTTAAGTGTGTTCAGTGGTCTCATCAGAAATCTCATCCTTCCTATAGCCTTACAAGGATTAGCAAGGAAATTGTTAATGATTGAGAAGACCACATTCATATTTAATGCCAAAATGTGTGCATGTATATGTTTATATGTATGTATTCATACATCTACATATATGTGTGTATGTGCTTTTACACACTCATCATAAGTGCATATGTACATACCCATACATGTGGACACTTTCATAGTAAGTATATATGGACATATCTATACATCAACATATATGCACGTATGCATGCACACGTGTATAAGATTTGGAACATTTCAGATGCAAAAAGGTTTAGGGTTTTATCTGTTTTAACTGTGTAGCTGTAGTACAAAATAATTTGTATAATACAAATGAATATTTTATTTTTCATAAATAAACAATATGCCCCCTTAGAGCTTTAAGTGGAGCCATGTTTGCCTATTTGGTACCAGGTTCTCCAGTCACAGTTCAGGAGGAAAAACAGAATTGATGAAAGCACTGGCCCTAGACAAAGTAGTGAAGGCAGGCAAGTCTCTTTTACCTCTTGTTCTGCTCCTGCCTGCGCTGCTCTCCTCTTCTTTAGTGAAGGGGACTCAAATGGACACTCTCAGGAGCCCGTTGCCCATTGGCCTTTCACCCCTGTATCCCATCCAAGTCTGTGCTTCAGTTGCTCTGCATCTGTTCTTCCCTCTCCTAGGAAAATTGCCCTCCATCAGTGCTCTGCTAGAGTTTGAGGAGGAAGATACCTGATAAAGCAATTCAGATTATTTTAGGTGTGAGTGCTGATTAATAGCTTACTACTTTGCTAGCCCTCAAGGTTATTTGGGGTTTAGGGAGCAGGTTTGATCCTTTGAATTTTAATAAAAGAAACAATTCAGAATGCACTGTAATGGTAACATTTACAACTGTGATGGTTGAGAGAAAGATATTATGACAGGGCCCCCACTTTCTGCTTAACCCATGCAAAAAGGTGACTGATTAGATCACTAGCACCTACGGGGAACAGTAGCAGTTGCTAGAACAGCGCTCTAAGGCTTGCAAAGCCCTTTACAAATATTACCTTGTTTAATCCTTACAAAAACCCTGAAAGTTTAAGGAATAAGGAAACTGAGGGAAATAGAAATTAAGTGGTTTGCCTGGGGTCATACAGCTAGCAGGGATTTGAAATAAAATTTGAGCTCAGATCTTTCTTACATCGAATTCCATGCTGGTTGCATCCATGCTTCTAGTTTTCTGACCTCTACTTGATTTTTAAAAATCATTTAATAAGATCTTTTATTAACATTTTATAGGCTATCATTAAATACCTATTAGGAATTAATTTTAATTAAAAGTTCACCTTTTAAAAATGCCTTTGAATACATCTAAAGTTTTTGTGATCTTGTACAAATTAGTCTTTACCTGCTTCATACTAGAGGCTGTCCTTGTTATTTCATTAAAGAACAATGTGTACATTTGAGATGGAAAAAAATTGAATACTGAGGTGAAAAATTAGTATTTGTAGGTTTTTTAAAGTCTTAAAAAATAAAGATTTGGGATTGTAATAGCACAGTGGAAAGAGTACTAAATTTGGAGTCAGAGAACTGGGGTGCATATCCTGGCTCCACTAATCAGTACTGTCTGACTTTAGGCAAATCACTTAACCTGCCTGGGCCTCAGTTTCTAAAGCAGTAAAATAAGTGGGGAGGACTTGGGTGAACTCTAAGGTTCTCCCTTCTAACTTTAAATCTGTGATCCTGTGATCCTAATTTTATGTTTACTAAAATGCTGCATAAATGTCTTTTGTGCATTAGTAAATACTCATATTACTGATTCATTCCACCCTGAAGTGATGTACCTAAATTCTAACATTATATAGAGAAATAAACCTTTCACAGAGTAAAAAGCGGAAGTCACTCTTGGATATGTAGCAGAGGTGTGTGTGTGTGTGTGTGTGTGTGTGTGTGTGTGTGTGTGTGTGTGTGTGTGTGTGTGTGTGTGTGTGTACCAGAGTTCAGTGCATAATCAATGGTATATTAATTTGTGCACAAATACTATTCTAGTCGAAGGAATATGATTTTTTTCATGTACAGCTTCAATTTCCTTACAATTAAAAAATTATTAAACATGTTTTGAATGGATGGTTCCAAAGGCTTTATAGGACCTTGCAATAAAATGGAATTGTCACTTTGATTATCATTTATCATGTGTTATACTTTCTAAATTGCTGTTTGTTTTCTCTCTTTTATAACCACTTTGTAACTTAGTAAATGGTCTTTCCAAGTTACATTGGCAGAAAAAAATTAGTCATTCTATGACCAGCTTGGTGATTATATTCAGTGAGGCTCCTCCTGGGCTTACACTTAAAGCCCTTCCATAATCTGGAACCCAGGGTCACCTGCATACCACGATGAGACACCAATAATAGGCTTTAAAGAAAGAATCATTGTATATTGCATTTAAAAAATCCTAGTTATTTGGATTCTGGTTAAATGATTTACTGTATGTCAAGTATGTCTGATTTTTCTCTTTTGTTTAAAGATAAATAAATGATCATAATGGGATATTAAATTCAAACTAAAATTTGTGTCTTACAGATCATTTTTTGATCACTCAATGCACAGTGCATTGCCACTTGGAATATATTTGGCAACCAAATTCTGGATGTATGTGACGTGGTTCTTCTGGTTTTGGAATGATATCCTTTCTGTCAAAAGGTTGATAACGTCAGTACTTTTCATTGGTTTTTTAATGATAGAATTAAAATATAATTAATGGAATTCCACAACAAATATTTATCAGGAAAAAGTACTTAGGCAGGAAATATATTCATAAATAGTTGCTTTTTAACAACTTAAATTTTTAATGCCTTTAATTTCTTTTAAAGGTATTTTAAAAGTATGATTTTTATTATTTTAATATGATTACTTTTATTACATTTCTCTTCTAGAAAATGGAAACTTAATGATTTGCATGTTATATCTCCTCTCTCTCCTTTTTGGTTCAGAAGTGTGTTGGAAACTCTTTTGTGTGCAGACTCTCTGCACCATCTCATGTCTGGCTTATCTTGTAAGAGCATTGTTGAGGGGAGCAAAAAGAGAAGTGTCATGGCCTTGGTCACAGAGCTAGGATGTGATGGAAGCTCCACGACAGACCTTCTTTGCCCTATCCATGCTGCTTCTCATCAGACCCTTGATGTACTCAAGAATTATTAAATCTGGCTTTAGCTTTGTGACATGAACCAGAGTTGCTTTATGAAGGCATGTATATGCCATGCTTAAATAATCATATAGCATATGTCTAACTAGAAGCATGTGTAATAGTCAACAAGCATTCATTAAATACTTACTGTGTGCCAGGCATGTGCCAGGTCCTAAGGATACAACAAACAAACAAAAACAGCTCTTGCCTTCAAGGAACTTGCATTCTAATGAGGGTGGGGTGGGTGGGTGGTGGTGGTGAATGACAGCAAATATAAGATAGATACCAAATCAATGAAAGCTAGCCTCGGAGGGGATGCTTCAGCTGCTAGGTGGCACAGGAAAGCCTTCTTGGAGGAGATGGTGCTTGAACTGAGTCTCATAGGTATCCAGGTGTTATTAAATTCCTAATACAGTAATTAATGAAGTCATTTGGTCTTTAGGGTTTTTTTTTTATATATACCCCTTGTTTTCATGAAAATGAGAAAGGACAGAAGAGATCTAAAACATGCTGTTTTGTGATGACCTTTGTACACAGAGACAGTGGTGCTGATCTGTTACATTAAGGAGAGTAGGTAGCTCCGGTACGGTGGAAACAGGATCCCAGCTCTTCTCTTCCCTAGCTGCCTTGGGGAGAGAGAAGAGAAGAGCACCCCATTGCCTGGGAGGCTATTTGTCACTTGGCTAATTGTCGTTGTTGTTGCTTCTTGTTTTTTAACCAGAACCTACCTGCCTGAATGAGGACAATGGCAAATAAAAGTCTTCGTCATTCTGGCGGTGGTCTGGTGATGTCAGTTGGCATTGCCATCAGTTTGTACGTATCTGGGAGACGTTACAGTTGTAATTATGATCCATCACAGTATGTTCTCAAAACCAGAGATGCTTCCATGGTACCTGGGGAGACCCAGTGGACCCCAGATATTTAAGAGCAGCCCCTGTTGACTTGTGACTTCAAGTATGAGTTTGACATTTCCTTGTAAACACTATTTAAACTACTACATCTTCTAAAACCCTACTTAAAATACTAGTAAGAAGAAGTGTAAATGTCAGGCATGTTAGTAATAATAGTAGTAAAATGTTGGTAAGTCCATCTATCCTTTCCGGGATATCATGCCGGTATTCTTCCGAATTCAAAGAAAAGATGTGGCCTTTCCCTTTTTAATGACTGGTACTAGCTGAACGGCACTTAGATGTACTAAAAAGTGATCTCACTCGTAAGCTAAACTGATTTTAGATTTATTGTTATTATTATTATTTATATTATTATTAATGGTAGTATTATTGCAATATATTGAGAAATGCAGTTATCAATATTCATTCAGCCCACTGAGGTGAAAATATGTATGTCAGAGGAATTAGAACTTTGACCTTTGTATGTTCTTCATCATCATTCATGATAAAGATTTTTAACATCTAATTAGATTTTTTAAAAATCAGCAACATAATGCAGACTCAAAATATTTTAATAAAATTACAAATTTCATAAATGTTTACTAAATCTTTTTTAAAAACTTCACTATAGAAAAGTATGCCAAATAGATTTTATTTATCTATTGATTTAATTTTTAAACTGGGTCTCTCTCTCTGACCTGGGCTGGAAGTGCCGCAGCCACTCTTGGGCTCAATTCCACTGAATAACTGATCAGCATTGAACCTTTGAGATGTTGTGTTTCTGACCTGCAGTAGTTTGCCCCTTCCTCAGGCAGCCTGTTAGCCTTCTGCTTCTGGGGAGAGAGAGGAATCACCATGTTGGAACTAGGATTAGTTCAACTCAGAACTCATGAGTTCAAGCAGTCCACTGGGTTCCTTCCTGAGGATCACGGATTGCAGGCATGTGTTACCTCATCCAACTATAAAATACATTTTTAGTGGTCTAGAGTTGTGGTGACGTTGATTACTATTCCAAACCTTATTTAATTGTTATCAAGTACTCTGTGTGTGAAATAGTTACTTTGATGTGATCTTTTGTCAGAATCGCCCAGTTGTTTAATTTGGTCTTGGGGAACTGTACTCATTTTGTTTTTGAGGCATTAAACAAAGAATTTTAAGAAGAGCTTAAAATTCTTATATTTAGACAGCTTTGCTTATATTTCAGCAGAGCACAGTTCCTCTTTTTTGCTTTTGTAGTGTAAGTAAGGTGATACCTGGTGAAATTCCTCTATGTGACAGTTTTCACTACCTCATTCTGGTCGTGTATTATACTTGGACATAAAAACTGCCCCTCAAGGATTCATTAGGCATTAGAATTGTCTTACTGGAACATTTGGTATGACTAAAACAGATATGCTTGTTTTCATTACCTCATCTACTTAAAATTTGCTTTTTTAAGTAGTAACTTGACCTCTGAAGTGACTTCAGTAGACTAGAGGTATTTCTTTGCAGCATAACATTCCGTTGCCTAAATTGGGCATTTAATTTTATACTGAAAGGGGGAAAGTTCATATCTTCCTAAAATAATTCTTTGTTGCCTGGTGCATGAATTACTTCTCAATCCTAATTGGGGAAGGGAAAAAATATTGTTAAATTAGCAAATAATGCAAATGTCCATCTAGGCAAAAGTTTAATTTTACTAGACTGTTGAGTAGTAACACCTAGGTGGTCTCACAGCTTCATACAGTGCTGGATGTGGAGTCTGGAAGACCTGAGTTAAAATATGCCCTCAGACACTTAATAGCAGTGTGACCATGGCCAAGTCATTTAACTTCTGTTTGCCTCAGTTTCCTCAACTACAAAGTGGGGATAATAAGAGCGCCTACTTCCCTGGCTTTGTTAGGATGAAATGAAATATTTGTAAAGTGCTTAGCATAGTGCCTGGCACATAGTAGGCATTATGTAAATGCTAGCTATTATTGGTAATAGTGATAGTTAAGTAGATGAATTTGAATTTCTCTCCTTTCTTTGAAGAAAAAATAATGAAAAATTAAATACAGAGAAATTAGATAGCAAGAAGATCCAGGTGCAAGAAATTCAGCAGAATTTGGCTGTAAAACATGACATAGAATATTCTTGGTTTTTTTGAATTAAAATAAAACTTTTTCATACTAGTATAAATCTTGGTAAGTTAATATTTCATTTATGTGATTGTTCATTTGTATTTTTGCTGTAAATCTAACACAATGAGATATGCTTTAAAACTTATACCAAGGTTGGTCCTAATGTTTTCTGTAGTCAATTTGAATGGAAAGGATTGTGCATCAGTTAGCCAAGTGGATTTAGATTCATCAGTATTTCCATTTTTGATAAAATGTACATGATGTGAATTTTGAAGGACTTGGTTCTTGTTCAAAAACTTTCCCCTTATTGTTCCCACACACGTAAGTTTTACATATTTTGTAGATTGTGCTGTCTTAAAGAATGCATAGTTTTCATTTTACTGTTGTATCACAAGCTGTTGTTTTTCAGTTTCTTTGTTAACTTTAAAGCATTAAATTAGGGAATTAGATAATATTGTTAATTTATGCTTACTAAATTTTTAATCATCTTTATCTACAGATATAACTAACTCTTAACTAGTTTTACATATTTGGTGCATGTTCGTTCGATGATCTTCTTGGAGGGGAATCCTAGCATTATCACACCATTAACAGAATTAAAATTCTAGATCCTTAAATCAAAATGGAAGAGTTCATTGAACTTCTTTACTGTAACACAGGCATGTCTCCAGCCTTCATGTCATATATTGACCATGATGATGTTGTTACATAGAATAATCTGTATATTAATGAGAATGATGAGTCTCCCAAAGTGGTTGCATTATTTGAATCTACCCTGACTGCTTTCATTGAGTTAGAACCAGTATCCATATTTTACATAACAGTAACTTTAAATTATGTGAATTTGAATACATGTAAGTTCTTCATGGTATTCATTATTCATACCACTTGTGACCTAGTTTTAAAATAATCTGAGGAAATAGGAAGTGATATACATAAGGGAAGTAGGGAAGAGCTTGCAAATAAACCATAGAAGGAGCAAATTAGAATCATGAAATATTTTATTAGGTTTTAAGACTGTGGAAAGAAAAAGAGTGAATAGCTTCCCTAGGTAATCTCTGTTGCATCCATCCTTTCTGTTGCTTTTTCTACCCTCCCATACAGATCAGAACCACATAAATAGTCATATCATCCCAGATTAGACTATATATGAAAAGGGGGCATTAACTATATAGTAGGGCTTTTCTGCTATCCACTACGTAAGTGGGTGTTTAATCATCACATCTCTTGTTCTGTACTACAAATGATTACTTCCTCTACCACCACCATGTATATCGGTTTACCAGACATTCTCTGACGTTATCACAGTGACAACACAATTTATTCTTCCATCTTGTCATTTACAGAAAGACTGCTGTTTTAAAGGAATAAACCAGAATCTATATTATGTACATTCCAAGGTGAGGTTTATTGTGCCCACCTCTTCATTTTCATATTAAACATAAATCCATCTGTGTTGATTATCAGTGACAGTTATTTCATAATGAACAAAACACTGAATTTTGAATCATGGGGTCTAGATTGATGTCCTTGATATACTATTAAATAACTGGGTTGCTTTGGACAAATGACTCATTCTCTCCTTGCCCAAGTTTTCCCATCAGAAATAAGATTAATTATAGTTGCACCATGTACTTTAAAGACTGAAAAATATTTTGTAAGCCATAAAGCTTTATATGAATGTAAGTTGTTGCTGTTTAATATTTGAATAAGAGAAATAGCATGACATAATATATAGACAGCTGGTCTTGTCCTATCCCTGACTTAAAATAGTAATGTGATTCTGGGTATTCTCAATGTCCCAGGCAGCTCTATAAGTTGCTAGTTTGATTTGGTTGAGGGAGTACCCATATTTTTAAGTTCTTCTGCTCTAATGAAATCATAAGTCTAGGCCCCTCTTAATTTTTTTTTCTTGACATAATTTTACCCCCAATTTTTAATACATTTTTCTTGCCCCTTCTTGGGAAAAGCACATGTGGCAATTGCTATGAATAACTCAAGACTTTTGCTAGTTTTAAAATACTTTTCCTTTTGAATTACTGATTTCCATCCAGAAACAGTATTTTAATTTGTACCAACTGAATGTCGTAGGGTTCTTAAGACTTTTATTTAAAAAACAGCTTTATTTTCTGCTTAATGTCATTTGAAATATAGAAGACGTCTACACATAAAAATGCCTAACTGTAGAATTGAGAGCAGAAATGTTAGATAATACTTCCACCTATGTGAAAATCTTAAAAATGGTTTTTATGAGTATTCCAGATGTTTTGGATTTCAATAATGTGTTAGTTTTGCTTCCATCTGAATATGTTCAACCAATTAAGATGTAAAGCCTAATATCCATACTTTCATTCTTAAAAATTTTTTAAGTGAATAGGTTTTTTTAAATTTATAATTTTAAAATGTAAAATGATACATAAATATCCCACATACTTTAATATTTTTTAAGCTGATGTATTTTTCTAGTTTAAAATGAAAGCCAAATGTGTATCTTAGATGTGAGCATATAAAAGGGATTATTGTTTGTTAAGAATATCCGAGAGCTGCTAGAAGATTTCTTCTATGCCTCCCTATTGAACTTTTAGGCCATTTCATTTAGATAATGCTAAAAGATTTAAATAAATTTTTTGATTATTTTAAAATAGTTGTAGTGTGGATGCTATTCCAATTTTTAGAACGTATAACAATAATAGCTGTAACTAGCATTTATAAGGTTCTTTAAAGTTTAGTACTTGACATTTTATCTTTACAGCACCCTTGGAGGTAGAAGCTATGATTATCCTTATTTTACAGATGAGGGAACTGAGGCAAATAGAGTTTATGTCTCACAGCATGGAAGAGTCTAAGGTAGAATTTGAGCTGAGATCTTCCTGACCCTATTCTCTTAGGTCCAGCCTTCTATCCACTGGTGCTTCCTCACTGCTTCAGGACAAATTACAGTCTTTGGAAGTTAAGAAGCCAGGTGGTTTACTTTTACACTTTTTGTGGGGCATACTTCTTTAAATTGAGGTGAAGAATCAACTTAGTTGAGAACTTAAAAAAAAATTTGAGATAAAGATTTAGTATATCCTTTGTAATATTATATTGTGATTTTTAAGTTGCAAAATTACAGTGATTGTCATTCAACCAGTCTTTCTCTTTAACTTTCTGGATTTTTGAAAATTGAATCCTTTAAGGGGAAAAGAAGGAACTCTCAGTTATTGTTGTCTGTTTTTTTGATTCCTTAACTTTAAACACATCTCAACTTTTTATTCATTCACCTTCCATTCCTTGCCAATAGTGTTGCACTTTTCTACAATTTTGGAAAATCTTGGAAATCAGACCCAGGAATTATTAAAGCTACAGAAGAGCAGAAGAAAAAGGTAACAGGAAAGGAACCAATTTACTTTTTAAAATTATGTGTAGTTTAAAATTCCAGTTGATATTTGTAGCCAGTATGAAAATATGATGGCAAACATTCATATCATGAAATATTGCAAATTAAACTGAGATAATGTGTGCTTTTTTCTGGGTTTAAAAAATTATTGATATCTTTTGTTCATCAACTTCTAAATATATTCCTTCACTTTCACCTCCTAAGAGAGCTCTTCTTTATAACAAAGAATTAGAAAGAAAGAGAAAAGGGGGGAAAGTTCAATAGAAATAAAGCAGCATATCAACTGGAGCAGGTAGTATATTCAGTGTTCTACACCCAGTCCCTCTGGGAGATGGCATACAGTTTTATATAGGTTCTACACATACATTCCTATTAAATACATTTTCACCTCAGTTTTGTTGCATAGAAGAATTTAAATGAATGGCAGAAATCATAAAACAAAGCATAATACAAAAGAAAATAATCTGCTTCATTCTGTGATCCAGTTCTTTTCCTGAATGTGGAAGGCATTTTGCCTTAAGAGACCACTGGAAATTATTTAAGTCCTTGCATTGTAATGAAGTACTAAGTCTACCAGAAAAATTCCTTGCACCCTGTGGTTGTTGCTGTATACAGAGTTGCCCTGGTTCTGCTCCTTTCACTCAGCATCAATTCATAAAAGTCTTTCCAGGCCTCTCTGAAGTCTTCCTGTTCATCATCTCTTATAGCATAATAGTATTCTGTTACATTCATATACCACAACTTGTTCAAGCATTCCCCAATAGATGGGCATCCCCTTGATTTCCAGTTTTTGGTCACCACAAAGAGAGCTGCTTATGAATATTTTTGTACACGTGGGACTCTCTCCCATTTTTATGAGCTCTTTGGGATACAGTCCTAGAAGTGATACTGCTGGGTCAAAGGATATGCACATTTTTGTAGCCCTTTGAGCATAGTTCCACATTGCTCTCGTAATGCTTGGATCAGCTCACAGCTCCACCAACAATGAATTAGTGTTCCAACTGTCCCACATCCTCTCCAACATTTATCCTCTTCCTGTTTTGTCATGTTAGCCAGTCTGACAGGTGTGATGTGGTTTCTTAGAGTTGTTTTGATTTGCATCTCTCTAATCAATAGTGATTTGGAGCATTTTTTCATATGACTATAGATAACTTTAATTTCTTCCTCTGGAAACTGCCTGTTCATATCCTTTGACCATTTTTTGATTGGGAAATGCCCTGTATTCTTGTACATTTGGCTTAGTTCTCTATATATTTTAGAAATGATAAAGTCACTGTTAATGACTCAAAGTAAAGGACATGGCATTTTTATAGTCATATGTATAAAATTGTAATATGTACATTTTAATATTAAGAAGAAAAAGGGTTTTTTTTCTGACTACTGTTTTTGTGAAAATTTTCCCCATCAATTATATTTTCATCAAAATTTCTGTCAACATAAGGGTCTTCCTCAGAAATGATGTATAATAAAAATAAAATTCGTTATTAGTAAAATGGTCATGCATTAAAACTCCACATGTAATCAGCCAACAAACATTTTTGAAGTGCCTACTTTGTGTCACAGATAAAAAGACAAAAGAAAGAGCCTTTGCTATTAAGCAGCCCATGTAACTCTGATTTGGAAAGACGTTGCGGACATGGAGATATGCTCTAAGATAAATGTCTGGTGACTTTGGACAGAAGACAGCTAGAGGAGTGAGGAAGAGTTTCATATAGAAGGTGGCCCCCAGGGTGAGCCTTGCAAGAAGTTTGGGATCCTAAAGGGGGACTCAAGGAAAGAAGGAAATCCAAGTGTCACAGATAGCCAGTATGAAAGCTTGGAAGCAGGAGATGGAATGTTACATGTGAAGAGTAGTGATAAATTCTGCCTCCTTGTTTAGGCCATGACATGCATGAAATATAAGTATTATGCACTTAGAAGATATAATAAGCCTGGAATGATAGGCTGGAACTAGATTATAATGTACTTTAAATGTACAACTGAAGGGTTGAGATTTGCCTAGAGGTAATAGAGAGCCACTGCAGTTGGCTGGGCAGAGAAGTGACATGGTCGGATGCATTAGAAAGAGCTCTTTGGCGTGTGAAGGATGAAGGAGAGACCCCTTTAGGACATAATCTGGGAGAGAGCTTAGCTAGGACGGTGTCTGTGAGGGGAGATAGGAGGAATGAATGCATGCGTGAGTGAATAGACAAATCAAAAACGCAGCATTTATTAAATACTTACAATGTGTAAAACACTGTGCTAACTACTGGGGGTACAAATGGAAAAATAAAACATTCCCTATTCTCAAGGACCTCACATTCCAGTGGGACAAACAGTACATAGGGAAGGTTTCAGTGCCAAGTCAGAGGAAATAGTTCCTAAGAAGCCAAGCTGATGGTGATGTCTTTTCTTTAGTATCATTCCCACTGACAAAATGATATCAGTTTCTGATGTTGAATCATTTGACAGTGCCAAGGACAGTTTCTTTTTTTTTTTTAATTTTATTTATTTATTTAATTTTTTACATTCATTTTCACAAATTTTTGGGTTCCAAAATTTTCTCCCCTTTTATCCCCTCCCCCACCCTAATACCCCAAGCAATCTAATTTTTCCTATCTCCAATCTGCCCTCTCTTCTGTCATCCCTCCCTTCTCTTGTCTCCATCTTCTCTTTTTCTCCTGTAGGGCCAGATGACTTTCTATTCCTCATTAACTGTATGTCTTCTTTCCTAGTAGCAACAACAATACTAAACAGTTGTTCCTAAAACTTTGAGTTCCAAATTCTCCCCATCCCTCCCTCCCCACCCATTCCCTTTGGGAAGGCAGGCAATTCAATATAGGCCATATCTGTGTAGTTTTGCAAATGACTTCAATTATAGTCATGTTGTGTAAGACTAACTATATTTCCCTCCATCCTGTCCTGCCCCCCATTGTTTCTCTTCTGTCTTTTGATCCTGTCCCTCCCCAAGTGTTGACTTCAAATTGCTCCCTCCTCCCTTTGCCCTCCCCTCCATCATCCCCCCCCTTGCAATATCTCTTTCTCCCCCACTTTCTTATACTGTAAGATAGGTTTTCATACCAAAATGAGTGTGCATTTCACTCCTTCGTTTAGTCAAATGTGATGAGGGTAAACTTCTTGTTTTTTTTTTTTTCTCAGCTCTCCTCTTTATCCCTCCACTAAGAAAAACTCCTACCTGCCTCTTAAATGACATATAGTTACCCCCTTCCCTTTCCCTTTCTTTCCTCCCCCTACATTTCTCTCTCACCATTTACCTTAGTTTCTTTTAAGGTATGGTCCCATCCTATTCAGTTCAATCTGTGTTCTCTATCTCTGTATGTGTGTGCATGTGTGTATGTGTGTGCATGCGTGTACATGTGTATGTGTGGTCCCACCAACTACCCAGATACTGAAAAGTTTTAAGAGTTAGAAATATTGTCTTTTCCTGTATGAATGTAAACAGTTCACTTCTGGTAAGTCCCTTAAGACTTCTCTTTGCTGTTTCCTTTTTCATGCTTCTTCTCATTCTTCTGTTTGAAAGTCAAATTTTCTTTTCAGCTCTGGTCTTTTCATTAAGAATGATTGAAAGTCCTCTGTTTCATTGAAAGACCATATTTTCCCTTGAAGTATTATACTCAGTTTAGCTGGGTAGGTGATTCTTGGTTTGAGTCCTAGTTCCTTTGCCTTCTGGAATATCCTATTCCACACCCTTCGATCCCTTAATGTAGAAGCTGCTAGATCTTGGGTTACCCTGATTGTATTTCCACAGTACTGGAATTGTTTCTTTCTAGCTGCTTGCAAGATTTTTTCCTTGAGCTGGGAGTTCTGGAATTTGGCCACAATGTTCCTAGGAGTTTCTCTTTTTGGATCTCTTTCAGGTGGTGATCGATGGATTCTTTCAATACTTATCTTGCCCTCTGGTTCTAGAATGTCAGGGCAGTTTTCCTTGATAATTTCATGGAAGATGATGTCTAGGCTCTTTTTTTGATCATGACTTTCAGGTAGTCCCATAATTTTTAAATTGTCTCTCCTAGATCTATTTTCCAGGTCAGTTGTTTTTCCCATGAGATATTTCACATTCTCTTCCATTTTTTCGTTCCTTTGGTTTTGTTTGGTGATTTCTTGGTTTCTCATAAAGTCATTAGACTCCATCTGTTCCATTCTAATTTTGAGAGAACTATTAAATTCAGTGAGCTTTTGAGCCTCTTTTTCCATTTGGCTCATTCTGCTTTTGAAAGCATTCTTCTCCTCATTGGCTTTTTGAACCTCCTTTGCCAATTGAGTGAGCCTATTTTTCAAGGTGTTAATTTCCTCAGCATTTTTTTGGGTCTCCTTTACCAAGGTGTTGACCCGTTTTTCATACTTTTGTTGCATCTCTGACATTTCTCTTCCCAGTTTTTCCTCCACCTGTCTAACTTGCTTTTCAAAATCCTTTTTGAGCTCTTCCAGGGCCTGAGCCCACCTGCCACCCCCCTGGGGTGTCTGGGGTACTGAGGCCCCGCCCTCCACGTCTTTCCCTGATGGCAAGAATATGTCCTCGTCATCAGATCCGAAGGTCGGGATCATTTACATTTGTTGGAAAAAACTCTCTATAGTCTTATTTTTCTTCCCTTTTCTAGGCATTTTCCCAGCCAGTTACTTGACTTCTGAGATTCCTTTCCACCCCCGCCTGGATCCGCCCAGCTAGTGCTTGGCCTCTGAGATTTAAATGGGCTTTCCTCCTGCTGGCTGTCAATCAGTGAGCTTTAGTTCAGGTGCTGGGGTGGGGGCAGGGCCGCCTCCCAGGCTCGTTTCCCTCAGGGGTTTTATGTAGAGACTTTCAGGAATGGATCGGGTGGGGGGCCCGCCTCCCACGCTCAGTTCCCTCGGGGGGCTTTAAGCAGAAGCCTTCAGTAATAGAGTGGGGTGGGGGCAGGTAAGGACAGTTTCAAGGAGAGATGTGGTAGAAATGATAGGATTTGGCAACTCATTGGACACATGGGGTGAAAAAGAGTGAGAAGTAGAGGATGACCCTGAGGTTCTAATCTAGGTGACTGGAAATAGAAATAGGGAAGCTTTTTTGTTTGTTTGCTTTCAAGTGAAGAATAGTAGGTCTGGGGCAAATAATAAATTCCATTTTGGATATTTTGAGTTTTAGATCTCAATGGGACATCTAGTTCAAATGTCCACTAGCTGATTGATGAGGCAGGAACTGAAGCTAAGGAGATGGGCTTGGGCACTGGATATGTGGAACTTTTAATCAAGTCCAAGTGATCTGATGAGGTCGAAAGGGGTCCACGAGAGCTTTGTGTACATCTGCATTTGGGAACATTATATGAATAAATGTAAAGAAGACTGGAAACAAGTAATCAAACAGCCAAAAGGAAATTCCAGAGAAAGTGTAAGATAACCAACATATGCAAAAAACATTTGGAAAATATTTTTACTTGTACAGAAGTTAACATTAAAGAAAAGAGGTAGGGTTCTGATATAAAAATACTCTTCTTTACACTCTGCCAGCTTTTTACTTACACCTACTGCTCCAGAATATCAGCGGAATAGACAATATTTATTAAGTGCTTGCTAGATCAGAGATCTCTGAATAAATATAAACGTGGGAGAAAGAGTGGTGCTATGGAGCTGAATGAATGAGCATTAATTTAACACATAGTGTGTGTTAACCACTGGCATTAGGGATGAAGGTAAAACTTCCAGTTTTTATTGAGCTGTTTATCCATCCCTAACAGATAGTCCTTGGCCTTCAAGTAAGCTGGAAGTTAAAGGAAAGAGCCTGAGTGAGACAAAACACATCCTCTTTGGAAAGCGATGGGCAAATAGACAAGATAGCTTACTAGACTATAAATTTAGAATTATTATAAAATTATTTCAGGCCCATAGTATGCTGGCTTGCTCTACCTTGTAAATCCTATACCTCTTAACTGTATTTAGGAGTAGTTTGTAGATTGCCAAAACCAATTGGTAATTGCCTCTTCTCCCTCCTTTTAAAATAAGCATTTATTTTCTTTCCCCTCTCTTCCATTGAACAATAATAAAAGAAAGAAAAATAAAATCTCCCATTAAAAAATCTGTAAAGTCAAGCAAACAAATTCCCATAGCTGTCATGTACAAAAATGCATAGGCCATCCTTTATTGTAATTCTCTTACCTTTCTGGCAAGATGGATAACGTTTCATTTTCAGTCTTCTGGAATCATAGTTTATCATTGAATCAGTCACTTCTAGAGTCTTTCATAGTTGTGTTTCGCTACAGTTGTCATTGTGTAAATGGTTTTCCTGGTTCTGCTCACTTCATTCTTCATCATTTCATAAAGCTCTTTCCAGTTTCCTCTGAAGCTGTCTGTTCTGTCATTTCTTATTGCATAGTAATATTCCATTACATTTATATTCCATAATTTGTTTAGCTATTCCCCAACAAGTGGGTCCCCTCTTTGTTTCCAGGTTTTTGCTACTATGAAAAGAAATGCTTTAAGTATTGTACAAATGGATCCTTTTCCTTTCTTTGGTGCAACCTAGTAGTGGTATGAATGGATCCAAAGGTATTCACAGTTTTAGTGACTTGTGGGACATAGTTTTAGATTGCTGTCCAGAATGACTGTTCTAATTTACAGCTCTACCAATAGTTTATTAATGTGCTTGTTTTTCTACAGCTTCTCCTTTTTGGTTATCATTGTCATTATGACAGGTATGAGGTGGAACCTCAAGAGTATGGTTATTGATGGGTAGGATTTTTTTCTTTGAAAACTGCCTGTTCATATCTTTTGACCTTTTATCAATTGGGAAATTGTTTTGATTCTTTACAAATATCTTGGAAATGAGATCCTTTATCAGAAATTTGCTGCAAAATTTTTCCCCAGTTACCTACTTCCCTCCTAACTTTAATTTATAGTTTGTGCAAAAACTTGTGGATTTTATATAATCATAACCATCCATTTTATTTTTATGTAATCCTTGCTATCTCTTGTTTGGTCAGTTAACTCTTCCTACATCCATAGATCGGAAAAGTCATTTTATACTTGCTCCTTTAATTTGCTCATGATCTCACCTTTTCTAGTTACTTCATGTATCCATTTGGATTCTCCTCCCCCTCCCTTCCTATTCTTCCCTCTTCCTTTCCCTTAACTCTGTATCTTCCTCCCTCTCTCTCCTCCCTGTTTTTCCTTTTCCCCTCTGCTTTCTCTCCCTCGCTGTCCCCCGTCTCTCTCTCTCTCTCTCTCTCTCTCTCTCTCTCTCTCTCTCTCCCTCCCTCTCTTTCTCCCTCTATCTCTCTCCCTCCCTCCACCTCTCTCCCTTCTCTTCCCCCTCTCCCCTCTTTTTGCATTGCTAGAGTAATAAGTTCCACCTCTCTTACACAAAAGGTCGATGGTCATGAGAAATTTCTTTTTTTTTGAGTCTTACATAGTGGCTATATCATCCACAAGGGGTAGTTGAGTCAGCAGGCTTCATTTCCGTAGGGGTTGCTTTCCAAAATGATAGTTGTGCTTACCTTTTTATAAAATGTTACTTGTGCAGAAGTTAACTTTAAAGAAAAGAGAGTGTTCTGATATATAAATACCCTGCACGCTCTGTCAGCTTTTTACTTATACCCATTGTTCCAAAATATTAGACATAGTATTTATTAAGTACTTGCTAAGGCAGAGATCTCAGAATGAGTATGAATGCAGGAAAAGAGGCATTGGTATTCCTATGGCTTCTGGGCTGCCTCCATCAAAGTCGTAATAATGGAAGTTCAAGTTGCCTGGCACATAAATGCCAGAAAAGTCATATCCTGGTTGCTACCATTTCTCACTATGCCATCTTTTAGTAAATTGCTTAGCCAAAAGCTACTTAATATCTATTGCCTGATTAAATAGAAGTACATGAATTATAATAATAATATATACTACTACTACTACTACCATATACTCTTTACTATTTACTGTGGCAGTATAACATCACCTATTGGCCTTTTGGCTAATGTCACGTACAACCCACAGATAGAGTTATTCTTAGAAGCCAAAGTAACAGCCATCATCTGAGAGTATTGTATAAAACTTCTGTTAAGTACAAATGATGGAGTAGTGCAAAGGAGGTACAGCATTTAAAATAAGTTTTATAAGAAGTTTATTTACTTCCTCTTCTTGATATTTAAGTATCATCCAGGTTAGTGTTGGCATTTTTCTGTAGCACAGTAATACCCTTAGAGGCTCCTGAACCACACAGGGCTAATAGTGACCCTAGTCTATTAATGCATTTGAAATATTTTCATGTGCTTTGTATGGATTTTCTGCCTTCTCCCTCACAATCAGCTTTCACTTTTTACTGTTGCTAGTGTATTCTTCTGTAGTGATCCACATTTCTCTCCTACTTTCAAGTTTTCTGCTTTTAATCTAATATGTGCTGGGAAGTCAGATAAACTAAACTTGTTACAGTTTGTGTAAAGTGGACATTGAGTGAGGAGCCAAATGGCTATTCTTTGAATAAAATTTATGAGCTTTAGAGCACTTTCTGACATCCATTTGAGTAGCCCGAACTTTTGATTTTTGGTACTTAACTTTGTTTTTGGAAATTAGAACTTTCAGAGAAGAAACTTCCAAGAAACAGCTGTAACTCATAGCATGTGCAGCATTCCATATCCAGAACCTGCTTCTTCTTTGCTGAGGGGGTGTTTCATCATCTGTTATGCAGAGCCAAGATTAGTCATTACACTTAATCCTCGTTGAGCTACTGTCATGGTAACTGGGAGTTTAAATTTCTTCCCCACCCATTAATGGGTTGCACCTTTAAGGAAAGCTTGATTAGATTAAGGGAGGTCCACACCTATTGTTAATTTCTAATGAGGCACTAGGTCTCCTGGGTTGTTATGCTTTGACTCTGAAAAGTGTATAAATACTCTGAGGTGAGGTTTTACTTTGGGGCTTACTCATTGGATATTCTTACTCACTGGCAGCCTCTAAGGAGCCGAGCCCCCTTTAAACACCTCCCTTGCCCCCCTCCTCACGAAAACCCAGATGTTGGTGCTTCTCTGTCTGGTAGCTATGTATGTTTGATCAGACAGTTAATTTGTCACACAGAGTCCTATCTGTTGATCTTGATTTCTCTGTATTTTCTCAGAAGTTCAGGGTACTGACTTTTTCCCCTGAACTAAGTGAATGATACATGTGCTTGATTAAAGTGATTGTTGAACCCTCAAGTTGCTTTTCTTTTAGAAATTCAGATCTAAGAGCTTGTGATGGCAGGCCCTCCTGGATGTATCTGGGTGCTTGCTTTTACAGCTCCTTTACGTTATTTTGTTTATGTTGTGTATATTGGTCTCATTCTTTCTGTATCAGTTCATGAAAGTCTTCTTATTTTTGTCTGAATTCCATAGGGCACAATAGTATTCAGCTAATTACACTCATATACTACTATTTGTTCAGTTATTCCCCAATCAATAGTACCTCCTTTGTTTCTGGTTATATTTTAATAAAAATAGAGCCTTTCTTATTGTGTTTGACCTTAGGGTCTGTGCATGTTAGTGGAATCATTGGAGCAGAGTATGAACAGTTTAGTCCCTTTTGCTGCCATAATTCCAAGTTGTTTTCCAGAATGCTTAGGTAAACTCACAAACTTCACTGGCAGTGCATCAGCGTAGCATGTCTGTCTTCCCACAGCTTCTCTAACATTGACTCTTTTATCATCTTTTCCATTTTGTTGGGTATAAAGTTGAGCCTGAGTTATTTGAATTTTCTTTTCTGCAATTTTCAGTTATTTGGAGCATTATTTCATATGGTCATTGGTAGTTTATAATTCTTCTTTTGAAAATTGTTCATGTTCTTTTACCACTGATCTGTTGAGAAATGGCTCTTGGTCTTATCAGAGATAGTGAAAAGATAGATCTTTATCCCCCTTGACAGATCCTTTTATCATAGCTACTTTGATTTATGCGTGCACAAGTTTTCCTCTGTCCCTGACTTGATTAAGAATCTTCCTGCTGGCCGTAATTGTGAAAGTTACTTCCTTTCATTTTCATCTAAATATTTTTCTGTCCTTTTATGTTTATATCCACTTGGAGGTTATTGTGCCAGTTGATTGGAGATGCTGATCTAAAACTTAATTTTTGCCAAATTGGTTTCTAGTTTTCCTAGCAGTTTTTTATTCAGTAGGAAGTCCTTCCTCTAGTAATTTATGTTCTTCATTTTATCAAACATTTGACTGATATATTTAGTATTTCTAATTCTTAAAGTTGTCTGTTCCAAAGGTCTGTTTTTCTACTTTCAACCAATAACATAGTTTTGATTATTCAGTTTTATAATATAGTTTTTAGAGGTAGGATTAGCTTTGGAGTCAGGAAGACCTGGATTTAGTTTCTACCTTGGACCAATATGACTGTATGAGTCCCTTAGTGTCTCAGTGCCTTATATGCCTTTCCAAGACTAAACATTGCAAAGAAGTTGTGGTGTACCTTGGTGGAGGCAATTTACATGTCCAGAACTTGCTATGCCAATGAAATCACACGTAGACAAAAGTAAAGAATTGATCTCTTTAAACACATACTGCATGTGTGGATAGATGCATTGTAATGCTACTTCTTTTGTTCTTCCAAATGTATTTCATGTTTATGGTGGCAGGCACTCAGTAAGGAGTGACAAAAGTTGTGGCCAACATGTCTTCCCTTATGTAGTAGGGAACTCTAGATTTAGACTGTTATATATACTGTCAGACATGATCATTATGTTGTTCGATTTTGTGGAACTGCTTTTTCCCTCTTAAATCTTAGAAGAAAAAGGAGGGCTGTGTGCAGAAATAATGATGTCAAACAAAAAGCAACTTTAAGAATTAGAAGTTAATAAAAAAATTTTAAAAATTTAAAGAAAGCTTGGTTAAGAAGTGAATTTTACCTTCATTTTTTCACAAAAGTTACAAATATTTTTACCTTCTGCTTCTTTAGGTGTTTTGTTATTTTAAGCAACTAGGTGATAGATTGGATAGAATGCTGGCCCTGGTATCAGGAAGACCTGAGCTCCTGTCTGGCCTCAGAACTTACAAGTTATATGACACTGAGCAAGTAATTTAACCACTGTCTGCCTCAGTTTCCTCCACTGTAAAATGGTGATGATAATGGCATCTACTTCCCAGGGTTGTTGTAAGGAAGATAATACTTGTAAATCAACGTGCTTGTTTCCTTCCCCTTTCCTCATTCCTTTAGCTCAGCAGTGCAGACCCTTCAGTGGATTTGCAGCATTACTTATTGCACTAACAAACAATTACTGCATTGTTTTGTGTTTGAGTAAAAACATTAGTAAACTAGTAAATATCAGAGTGCTGCAAGAGGAAAACTCGCTTTATTAAAATTTGGAATATCTGTGAAAAGTTTATTCTGTATCTTGATACAAGCCTAGGAGAAGCTGCAGCTGACAAAAAGAAATGTGTCTTTATGGGCAAGTGGGCTTTTAAATGTGAGCCACTTTCCACCAGGATTTCTAGGGGGTAGTTTGTTGTGTTTCAGGGGAAGAAATATAAAGATTTCCTAAATTGCTTATCTTATGTTGGCCATAGGGCTCCAAGGCAGTGTGAGCTCACCTTATTTTTTGGCATCTGCAAGAACAGTTAGGATAAAGGAAAGGGAAACATGGGGTTAGCCAAAACTACCCATTTACACTGAAAGGTAAGCTTGTTCTTTTTTTTTTTTTTTTTTTTCTCTTTTGAAGGCAATTGGGGTTAAGTGACTTGCCTAGGGCCACCCAGCTAGTAAGTATTTGAGGCCAGATTTGAATTCAGGTCCTTCTAACTCTAGGGCCTGTCCTCTATCCACTATGCTACCTAGCTGTCCCAGCCTATTTATTTATGGCCTTACTAATTTAAAGAAAAGAACAGTCCGATACCTTCCTTTTCTTTGATCGCCATGGCACAGCGAGCTCTGGATGTGTAAATTACATCTACCAAAGTGGACCACAACTCATCTGCAACGTTTAACCTTGGAAAGAT
Source organism: Bettongia penicillata ogilbyi (assembly GCA_023548195.1). Classification (NCBI taxonomy): domain Eukaryota; kingdom Metazoa; phylum Chordata; class Mammalia; order Diprotodontia; family Potoroidae; genus Bettongia; species Bettongia penicillata. The sequence continues at coordinate 1,001,812 of JAJHZJ010000864.1, forward strand.
ATGTAAGATACTGAGGCCCTAAGAGACTCACACGGTCACACAGTTTTACAGAAGCTTTAGTTGAATTCGAGTTCTTCCTGACTCCGAAGCTAATCCTCTGCAAATGATACAACTCTGTCTCTTAAACTACGTTGTAAAACTATAATAAACAAAACTCTGTTATTGCTTACAAATATAAAAATAGATCATTGGAACAGACCATGACTCAGAAATAACTAAAATGTTGTTTCAGTTTTTGATCAAATGAGAAGCACAAAACTTGAAGAGCTGTCTTTTGGACAAGACTGCTAGGAAAACTGGAAGCTGGTCTGGCAGGAACTAAGTATAGGCTTCTGGTGCTGAGTGGCATTTTCTTTGTAAAAAATACTGAGTAATAATTTGACCTGGCAGGTTGACAGTGGTCCGCACTTCTGGGCAATCGATTTTCAACAACTTGGATTTGTGCTTCTGCGCAACAACTAATTTTAGTCATGTTGCCAACTCACTGTATTAGTGTGTTTTGTAGGTCACGCACCATGTGGGCATGACGCAGATTTACTTCTGTCAGTCCTTGTTGTGCCCCTGTCCCGCACTTTATGCTCCCAGTCTTGCATGGTTCCTTTCCTTTAAGACTCTTGGCTCCTACAACGTGTATTGTGGAGTGGAGAGAGTCATCACTCTGTTCTTCAAGAAGCAGATGAGGGGAAAAAGAGAAGAGCAGGACTCATGTGAACATGGCATTAGTAGAGGTGGACGCAGAGAAGTACAGGAAAAATGACATCAACTTTTGAAATGAGCCCAGAAACACTTCCAAAGCAGATGTTTGATATGCCTTGAAGACTGAAATTATCTTTTGATGCATCATGTAGTGAAAAGGATGTATATCTGGGAGATAGATGATCTTGATGTTAGTGTTAATTTTAACACAAATCATTGGGGACCTTAGCCAGTTTATTTTGCCACTCTCCACCTTGGTTTCCTTATATGAAAAATAAAGGAATTGGATTTAGGTAACCTATGATATCCCTGTAAGTTCTGTTCTGTCTTGTGACTTATTCTCCACATAAGTGTGTGACCTACTTAGGAGACTACTTTGAAAGACGACATTCATTTGAATATATAAATTCTGTAGTAGTTGCAGTTCACTGTTCTAAGGCAGAGACCGAGATGGGCGTTAAAGTGGACAGACTTGTGAGTCTATGGATTTAAGATGAAATTTAGCATCAAGAGACTGAGTTCAATTCAGCACATAATAGACATACTTACATGTAAGCCATTGCTCTAACCACTGCCATACAAGACTAAAACAAGGAGCCTTTTCTTTCAAGTAGTTCACATAATGGGAAAAGATATGGAATGTATACACAAAGTATATACAAAGTAATTTCTAGAAGGAGAAAGCTTTGAAACTTTCACACAGAGAAGCAACAGAATGGCAAGTAATCAGGAAGTCAGTACAAATAAAATTTGGGTTGTCCATTTTCTTTTTTTAAAGGTAAGATATCTTTATGTCAGTGTGAAAGGAAAAGATAAGGCTGAAAAGATGGCTTTTCAAGAAAGAAAAAAAACATAAGAGTAACAATTTAACCCCTAAAGCCCTGTGCTGTTGTTGTTTAGTAATGTCCAACTCTTCATAACCCCATGAACTCTAGCCCCACCAGTGCTGTCCATGGGGTTTTCTTGGCAAAGGTCCTAGAATGATTTGCCACTTCCTTCTCCAGTGAATTGAGGCAAACAGAGGGTTGTGACTATAGCTAGTAAGTATGTGAGGCTGGATTTCAGCTCAGGTCTTACTAACTCCTGCCCCAGTGCTCTATCCACTGAGCCACCTAGCTGCCTCCATCCCCATGCCAGCATAGGGTTATTTGTCACAGGAAAAAGAATATAGTAAAATATAAAACCATATACATACATATATATGAAATCTTGAAGCATTTCTCTAAAAACCACCATGAAAGCCTCCCCAAATGAGCCCTGAATTCCAAGACCCCAACAAAGTGGTTCCTTTACCTTCTGATTGGTAAAATAAAAATAAGTAAAAAAAAAAATCATAAAATAAGAGATTCGATTTGTACTATCTTATAAGTTAAATCCAAATTTATTCATTTGGTTGCTGTATTAAGCTTTAAAAAAAAAACAACTTAGTTTCCTTTTTGTTTGGCAGAATCCAAAGAGATAGCAGGTTAAAACAGCGAGCCAAATCTAAGGAGAAAAAATGTAACAAGGATACACATAAAATTGTATGCTTATATTAAAAAATTATCTAAATACAGAGTGGGAAGATGTGGTTAGATAATTCTTTGTAAGGATAAAAAAGATTGAGGCTCTTTACACACTTCACCTTCAAAAAGAATATGAAATGATGTGAAATGAGCAGGACCAGGAGAACATTATACACAGTAGCAGCCACAGTGTGCAAGGACTGTTTCTGATAGACTTAGCACTTCACAGCAATGCAAGGACCTAAAACATTCCCAATGCAAATGCCATACACATCCGAGAAAGAACTATAGAATCAGAACACAAAATGAAGTAGACTATTTTCTCTTTTGTTATGTTTTGGTTTGGTTTGGTTTTTCTCTTGGTTTTTCCCATTCGTTTTAATTTTTCTATGCAATATCACTAATGTGAAAATGTGTTTAATAAAAATGTGTGTGTAGAACCCATATAAGATTGCCTGTCATCTTAGAGAGGGAGGGGGATAAAATTTAAAACATGGAAGTGATTGTTGAAAACTGAAAACAAATTAATAAGGCAAACACCAAAAAAACCCCCCAAAACCAAAGGGAATTTGCAGTGTTATGTGGCAGGTAAATAGACTGGTCTTAGGCTGGGCTAATAGAGGTGTTGGGTTCAGCATGAAGGACGTTGGGGTCTTTCCTATTCTGCCCTGGTCATCACACATCTTGGCTATTGGTTTTAGTGCAGAGGGCCATTATTTGAGGAAGGACTTTGATAAATTTTAGTGCATATCAAAAATGAAGAGGACTGAAAACCATGCCATGAAAGAATTGGGAATAAGCTTTTAAAGAGGATACCATAGCAGTCCTAAATTCTTTGAAGAGCTGTCATATGGCAGTGGAATTAGACTTTATTTTTGGGGGGAAAGAGGGTAGAACTGGGAACAATGATGTAAGCTACAGTGCTAACAGATTTTGGTTCACTATAAGGAAAACTTCATTAATATTACAAAGAAGATAAAGATTCTGAAAGGGGAGATGATTGCCTAAGGAAGTAGTGGGCTTCCATTACTAAGAGAGTCATCTTCAAGCTGAGAACAACTAGATGGACACATTGTGCTTGCTTTTTTATAGTCTGCATGATGACAAATCTTCTTTACTCTTAATTTGACCTCCAAATATAGCAAAATTCTATATTTCCTTCATCTTGATGAGCTCAGTTTCTCTTCCTGTTGCTTAGTTTTCCATTTTCTAAACTTTAAAACTTGAACACACATCTATATGCATATATGTTCATATACATAATGTGTGTATATACACATATAATTTATTAAAACTGGTGTTTGCAGTTATTATTTCAGTGGAACTGTGATCTTACTGACATGGGTACTCCCTGCAGAAATACAGATTACCGTCTACCTGTAGCTTTTTAATCCACCTCGGTAGTGGTCACATATTCATATTGGGACTATTTGGAGTTATAATTATATATAAAATGTGGTAATTGATTCCAGGCCAGTGGAAATATATATCACTAGATTTTTATATGTGTGTATACATACATATATATGTGTGTGTATACATACATATATATGTATGTATATGTATTTATGTATATGATTAGATCTTTTGCTTTAAGTTATAACTGAGATAATATATTCATGAAAGCATTTTGAAAATTGCAAATCTTTACATAAATGGTATCATTAGTGAATAGAGACTGAATCTGTCATTTCCTTAGCATAAGGACCTCCCAGATAAGGAAACTCTAGCAGTGCAGGTTGGTACCTTCTGTACAACTTGAGATCTTAGAAAGTTGCCTGGAACACTGAAAGGTTAAATGACCTCAGAATGTGTTCCTGGTTCTGAGGGCAGCTGTCCACCCCACCAGGCTGCCTTTCATTTATTACTGTTGATCTGCCAATTAGCTAGCATTTATTAAACACCTGCTATGTGCCAGGCACCTTGCTAAGTGCTGGGGACACAAAGGCAAAAAATTGTCCCTACTCTTAAGGGACATAACACTCAAACTAAGTGCATATAAGATAAATTGGAAGTAGTCTGAGAAGGAATGCACTCATATTAAAAAGTTCTGAGATCAGTTTGTACTAATCTATTTTCACATATTTGTGAACTGGTTAATCACACATAGGGCTGAAGTCAGTGGCAAAAAAAAACAAAACCCACACTAATAAACTGATCTGTATGGCAGTAGAACCTACAACCTTGGCCTCCTTTAAGATCATCTGAGGTTCATTGAAACTCTTTAGCAACTTTGAGTTCTTCACGGAGCAGATCAGAACTTGTTGGCACATTTTGCAGGTTTATTATGCATGTTATATTTTAATGTTCTTTTAAATGGTTGATTTGGTTCAGGGAACCAAGAAGTCAACTTTTGAGAGTTTTAGTAAAGTAAATAGAAAAGAAAGTATTCTTTCTTACATAAAAAAGTACATAAATACAAAAGTATATAAAAGTATTCTTTTTTTACTGTATCCTGTTTATGTATAATGCTAATCTTTTCCCTTTTTTTTCCTTTTCTCCATTGAAAGACAATAGTTGAACTTGCAGAGACAGGAAGTCTGGACCTCAGTATATTCTGCAGTACCTGTTTGGTAGTATTCTCTCTCTCTTTTTAATCTAAAATGTAATATAGTATGATGAATGCGGAAGCATTTTAAAATCAGATTTGAGTTACGGTAAAAAAGAAATTGTTGTGTATTTTTTTTAAATGTCCTACTTCTTTTTCCAGCCTACTAGCAAATCAACCACAGATTGAATGGATAACTTTAACAATGACATTTTCCCAGAATGGATTAGATTTGGATGGCATTTGCTTTAATTGCTCAATGCAATTTCCATCATTATTCTGTCACTTAGATAAATCACCATCCAGGACCCATGTATGGTTAAACTGTTCAATTCATCCAGTTTTGTTCCTCAGTATAAATGAGAAAGGATGTTGTTACTGTTTATCTGTATTAATTTTGCCAAGCTATACAGTAGCTTTTTTAATGGCAGTATTATTTTCTCATATTTTAACTATTTGATTCTTATCCCATCAATTTGGTTCTGTGCATTGATCTGAAAATATCTTCAATTTTTATGTTAAGTTTATGTTGTTGACAAGATTCTTTTGTATTTCCAGACATGCTTACAAAAACTTTTGTAGACATGCTCATTTCCTCTCTGATTGTACATTTAACAGAGACTGCAATTTAAAAGTTTATCTTTTTTTTCCTCAGCATTAACAACTAGCCTTTCTTGTGCTACTTTTCAGTGGAAATATTGTTCTATCCACAAAACCAAGAACATGTTGCCAACACAGTTCCCATATGGTGAACAAATTATTTATACAGTATTTCAACATGAATAACTTTTTAAAAAATACTTAAGAGTGAGATTTTTGTTGGTCATTAAGTAGTGTGAGCCCACTATTTTTAATAAATTATGTGCTGGTTAGTGAATTCAATGATAGCAAAATTAAGAGTTTATCGTAGTAATAGCAGAAATGTTCATTTAATACCTGTTGAAAGCCTTCCCCTTCAGATTCCACCTCTTTTAAGAAATCTCTTCTGAGAACACTCCCCATGTAGACCGTTCCTTTCTGTGGATGCCCACGGCATTTCATTGTAACTCTTCTGTAGCACTTTGGTCTCACCAATGTTGTGGTTATTTGTGCACAGGTCTTCTTGTTTCAGCTTATTAATCTTTTTAGGTTTTTAATTTTGGAAAATTTGAATCTTGTGATACAAATTTACAATTTTGTTTTGTTAGCTACAAATCTTGGCATCAGAAACATGATTATAAAAGTAATTTTTTTCATATTAGTATTTTTCCAGAGTAAAGAATGAGGATAGGGAAGGTGTTTTCCCAGTCGTCTTCCCCACACTACCTAGCACAGTGTCTTCTGTGGGTGCCCAGAAATTTCTGTAGACTTTAAAAGACAAAACATTTTCTTCAAAAGTGTTTAGATCAAGATTTTATATTAAAAAAAATAAAGTTTAGGAGCTAAAAAACCCTGCACTGGATTTTTTTAAAAGCATATTTTAAGTTATCTATTTTATATGTTTATATTTTTCTATCCAATTTTTGCATTAGAGCACTTTCTTGAGAGGAAAAAAAAATTCTTTGACATTTGCTAAGGTTCTTTTGCTTGTTTTTTTTTTTTTATTTTACTCTTTACTTTTAGTAGCTAACAGTCTTCTATGGACAGTGTTTGGTTTTGCTACTACTTGAATATATATAACTCCATGCAATGGATCTCAAACTTAACTTAGTCCACTGATTGATTTGGCAGTACTGTACTCCACAGACTACCTACCTCACTCCTTCTTGCCACAGCAAAACAATTTTAAAACCATATCCAAATTAATGGTGTCTTATTAGTACTTTTGATCAAACACTAGTGAGAAGCATCATCAGTAAAATTTGTTTTACTGATGTAAATATTGTCATACCTATTGAAACTGTCAGAGACAGGCTTTTTCAGAATATGAGTGACTGATACACATTCTTTAATATTGTTATTTGCAGTGGCTTCTTAGTGCCAATGTTCTTAGGAGTACTCTCAGCTTCATATAGTTTCAAATAATAAAAATAGTTTACTAAGTAATAGAACATTTTCTTTCCTTGCTTATTGAGATGTGAGTCCAGGTTTCTAGTTTTTCTTTCTGTAACTCAGTGATGTCCAAAGCTTCTGTAAACTTTAGCACTTTTGTCCTACTTTCTTAGGTGTTTGGGAGCTTCTGCAGGAGAAATGCTGCTTCATAGGCTCAGGTCTTGAGAGGGCAAGTAACAAGAAACTGATATGTAAAACATTTTCGCTTTAAGATTAATTACTTTAGAGAAGATGTTTACATTTTTAATGACTTGGACTCATAAATTCTTTTTTATATCTCAGGGGTTTTTTTCCCCCCTTCATTCTTTACTTTTTATTAATGTGTAAATTAATATGCCCACTAAAAAAAGTAAATTTTACTACTAGCTTTCATCAAGAAACAGTTTCACAAATTTGGTGTGTTTTTATCTTTCAAAAGTTGAGAGATGTGGATAAATTGTATTAAATCAATTAGAGTGGCAAACAGTTTCCCTTCAATTCAACAACTGTGTTCAGAGCACTGTGCCAGGTTCTAGGGGAGATAAAAGGTTTAGATGAGTTGGGACCTGATATCCTTAGTTGACATTCTCTTTTTATCTTTTGGTTTGGAGAAATTAGAATTTTGTGATAGCAATTTTCTTTTTTTTTTTAAATCCGCCAAAAAATCTTGGCATCATAGACAAAATCATAATTTTTTTTATATTTGTATTTTTTTCAGACTAAATAAAATGAATTGTTTAGCTTTTCCTTTTTCTTAGCTGCAGGGCTTATAATTCTACTTTAAAATATACCTTTTAACAGATACGGAAGCCAGTGAGGTCCAAACATTGTGGTGTATGCAATCGATGTATAGCAAAATTTGATCATCATTGCCCTTGGGTGGGTAATTGTGTAGGTAAGCATGTTGGTAATTGTTTAACTGTGTTGCCCATTTTAATTCAATGAACATTTGAAGAGAAATAATAGAAGAGGAACTATCCAAGTTTTTTGGAGATCATCTATTCCAACCCTCTCGCCCTCCCTCCCCCCAGCCTTCCTGGTTAACCGGGGCCTTGCCCTCACTCTCTGTCCCCTCCCTTGCCCCAGTCATGCACACTTCCTTCTCCTGGTTGTCTTACCTAAGGCATCTTAGCTGAGAAAGAATTCGTTAGGTTGAGAGACAGGTTGGAAAGTCATTGTTCAAAAGGAGTGTTGATTTGGGGGAGAATTCAAACATTGCTGTACCCTCATATGATACCTCAATTCTCATTATTTTATACTGTTACCCAGTAATGAAATTGCAGAGAATGAAAATACAGTTTTTATTGGAAGAATAATATTCTTGGAGGAAGAAAAGAGTAAAAAAAATACATTTCTTACATTTCCAGTATATCAGACAGTCAGAGTGGAGGAAGATTGGTCAAGTATTGTCAGGACGGATGGCCGCCAGAAGAGTGTTTTGTAGTAGAGAGAAAGCAATTGAACAAGAAATCGATGGTAACATAGGGAGCATGGTGTGCCAAGAAAGGCACAGAAATGGAAAGAGAAGCTTTTGAAAAATTGACTAAAGAATTTCCATTTAAATAATATCAATTAACTTTCCTCTCTCCCCTCTCCCCAAAGAGTGAGAGAATCTTTAGCATGTTTTTTCTTTGCTTCATTAGGAATATTTTTCTAGTATGAATGTGATAGTTGTATTTTCATATGTAATAATGAAGATTTCTTACTGCTTTGAGAAACTTCAGCTGATTGTTTTCAAAAATATTATTATAATATAGTGTAATAATCGTAATGGTTGTTCTGAACCATCTCCATTTTGTATTATATGCTTAGAAAATTTGTCCATCACTTGGTTGATGTTTGAATTTTTTCTTAGGGATAGAAATTGATGATTTCTGTGTTACTCCCTAGGAGCGGGCAACCATCGCTACTTCATGGGCTATTTGTTCTTCTTGCTCTTTATGATCTGCTGGATGATTTATGGTTGTATTTCTTGTGAGTATTAATATTATCTTACTTTCTTTAAAATTAAATTTCCAAGTACTTGCTTAAGTACTATTATTAGATTGTATGTCCATATTATTAAACTGTACATTCATTGTTAATGTTTATGCACCATATCTTTTTGAAGGCTTCAGCATGACATAAATAAAATAAAGTTTATATTTTATATTTTTTAAAGCCTTAGAAATCATGAAATGAACATTGAATGAAATTGAATATAGTTGAAATTGAATGAAATGTATATAGTTTATATTGCATAGTAGCTACTAAAGCAACAAAAAAATTGCCTTTTTTTTTTTGAGAAGTAGTAGAACTACCTTTTGAATGTAATTATAACTAAGTTTATCCCAGAGAAGAGATAAGAAAATGCATTTCCCTCCATGGGTATGGACTGACATAAATGTTGTCAGATAGAATTGATGTTCTAGTTGATTTTGCTGAACCCTCTCCCATGTTTTACAAGTAATGACTTATTGGATGGTGGAAGAATATATTTGGAAGTAACCATCAGAAGCATCAATAAATTGGATGTGGCAGAATTTAGAAAAACTTTCAGGCAGACTTTTGACATTTTTCATTATCTTTATTGGAAAAAGTATTTTGCCAAGATAGGAGGTAAGCAGGATGTTTATAAAACCTTGAATGTTCTTGAAAATGAGGCATGAGTTTTTTTAAGGTATTTTTAAATTTAGTAGCATAGAAGAAAAGTATTTTTTTAGCATCAGTTTTAATTCATCTGATAACAGTTGCAATATCATAAAGGAAATGTCAAGAGGATGGGTCATTGCCTTCTGAAAGTCATTTGAAAGAAGCTTAAGTGAAAAAGTCAGTTGTGGTGCTTCAGAGTGGTAGATATCAAAGTTTGACAGCAACTGACATAGAAAGATGTGTTTCTTCAAGGTTTGAAAAATCTGTGCAAGACAATTTCCTAATTCTTCACCCCTTCCTCTGACAAGTAAGTAGCATCTTCTAGATAAGATAGAAACAGTCTCAATATATAGTCCAAGAAGTTGTAAAAGCTTTACTTAGAAGTGGTTGCCATGATGAGCAAATGAAAGTCTTTCTTCTCCTCTGTCTAACGAGCTAACAAGCCCCTAGGCAAGCCTGAAGCATCTTTTGGTTATAGAAAGTAAACATAATTGCAAATTTTTTCCAAGCATTGCATGTGTGAAGCTTAGATCAAAACTATTATTGCATCACAAAAAGGAATAACTTATCAGTTTTAAATGACTTCTGGTCTCTAGTTACAGTTTTAATACTTTTGCCATGAATTTATCCGAACTGTTTTTTATTAGTAATAGATACGTGCATTTTTTATGAAAAATGTCAATAAAAATACTTTAATAGTATCTTCAGAGCAGTGCCTAGCAACTTCTGCTTCTGCTTTGGTTATAGATTGGGGCATCCACTGTGAGACTACTTACACAAAGGATGGATTTTGGACCTACATTACTCAGATTGCCACCTGTTCCCCTTGGATGTTTTGGATGTTTCTGAACAGTATTTTTCACTTCATGTGGGTTGCTGTATTACTCATGTGTCAGATGTATCAGGTATGAGAAAGCCATTCTCTGTGATTCAGTGCCGTGCTGCTTGGAAATTCTTTAAGATTGCTGTAGTCATCTAACAATTCATCTTTATAAACTTCTGGTTTACCAAACCTTTTTCTTTTTTCTTTTAATAGTTCTGACATTTTATTTTTATTTATGTTTATTAGTTTATTTATTTTTAGTTTTCAACATTCACTTGCATAAGTTTTAAATTTTCTCCCCCTTACCCCCATTCCCCATCCCCAAGACGGCATGCAAACTGATATAGGCTGTACATACATTCCTGTTAAATATATTTTCATATTAGTCATGTTGGGTAGAAGAGTTAGAACCAATGGGAGGAACCATGAGAAAGAGAAAAACAAAATAAAAAAAGAGAATAGTCTGCTTTGCTCTGCATTCAGACTCCATAGTTATTTCTCTGGATATGGATGGCATTTTCTGTCTTGGGTCCTTTGGAATTGTTTTAGGACTTTGCATTGCTGAAGAGGCTAAGTCTGTCAAAGTCAGTCATCACACACTGTGGGTGTTACTGTGGACAGTGGTCTTCTGGTTCTGTTCACTTCACTCAGCATCAGTTTGTAAGAGTCTTTCTAGGTTTTTTTGAAGTCCACCTGCTCATCATATCTTATAGCACCATAGTATTCCATTACATTCATATACCACAACTTGTTCAGCCATTCCCCAATAGATGGTATCCCCTCAATTTCAAGTTTTTGGCCACCACAAAAAGAGCTACTATAAATATTTTTGTACATATGCATCCTTTTTCCATTTTTATGATCTTTTTGGGATGTAGCCCTAGAAGTGGTATTCCTGGGTCAAAGGGTGGGCATATTTTTATAACCCTTTGGACATAGTTCCAAATTGCTCTCCAGAATGGTTGGATCAACTCACAACAATGAATTAGTGTTCCACCTTTACCATATCTCTAACATTTATCATTTTCCTGTTTTGTCATGTTAGCCAGTCTGATAGGTGTGATGTGGTCCCTCAGAGTTGTTTTGATTTGCCTCTCTAATCAATAGTGATTTAGAGCATTTTTTCATATGACTATAGATAGTTTTAATTTCTTCCTCTGAAAACTACGTTTTCATATCCTTTGGCCATTTATCAGTTAGGGAATGACTACAAAACCTTCTTCTTACAACAGTCGTGTGAGTGAGGAATGAATGAAGGAATGCCCATTTATTAAGTACTTAGCATTTGCAAAGCATTCCATAAGGATTAGGGATACAAATAGAAAAGCAAGCCTGTCTTCTCAAGAATTCACATTTTGATAGAACAGGAAGTGCATCTATTGCCGGCCCAGTGGTTACGCATAAGGAAACTAAATCTTAAAGAGATTAAGTGACTGACCAATACAGTGAAACCACTGAGTGTCCGAGCCAGAATTCGAATTCGGGTCTTCTGACTTCATTATTAGCCATGTTTCATAATAGACTTAAACTCCTTTTCCCATCTCCATCCTGTACTATCCATGCTGCCTCCTTTTCCCTGCCATGGATCAACCTCATTTTCTTCCTCTTTTTCTTTTAATAATGCCCCAGGTTATAGTTTTAAAATTTTATTTAGAAGGAAACACATTTATTTGCCTGATTCGTTTGAATTCATTTAAAGAAAAACCATGAAGTTGATTGCTTGAATTTTAATATTACTTTATATTGCATTTATTTTATTCAATCACTAGAAGTTAAGAATCACTTATTTCCAAATGTAATTTGAGATGGTAGTGAAATCTACCTTATCTAAATATAGGTTAATATCACATTCAATGGAATGGGAAGTTTCATTATTAAAAATGACTAGATAGACCAACTTCTGTAAATAGTTTTAATTTGAAAAGTTTCTATACAGGTATAAATGCTTTACTTTCTTCTTGCCCCTTTGCCTTGATGATAAATTTTTAGAAATGATTAACTCTCTTCCATGATCTCTTCTTTTAAAGTTACTTTTTATCTCTAAGAACTTGTTTTCCCACTAAACTTTAAAGGCAAGAACTATGTTTTTTTCTCCTTCTTATATTGTAGTGTAGTACTTATGTAATAGGTATTTAATAAATGTTTGAATGTTTGAATAAATTAATGAACAAAACACACTTTAACATTGTCCTGGGTAGTAATTACATAGATTCAGATATGAATTGCCTGAGTTTACTATGCCAGTCGCTTGACTAACTAGATTATTTTCTTGAAGTAGGTTTCTAATTGAATGAGAAGCCTCAGAATTTGACACCTGTGGGTTGTGTCTACATGGCACTAACACAGCCAATTGAGATGTAACAAGCTGAGGGACGTTACTCAGTGGGTATATAGAATTCTAGATTAGGAGTATGGGGACTTTAGAGGTTGTCTAGTCCAACTCCCTGTGTTTTACATATGAAGTCAAAGAATTCATATAACTTGCCCACGATCATATAGGTAAGAAGTAGGAGAGTAAGGATCGGAATCCAGGTCCCCTAACTCCAAAGCCTGGGCTGCTTCTCCACTGTATCATTTTTCTCCTATCTAAATGACTGTTTTAATCTAAATCAACTAGGATTTTATTGTGATCAGTTGTGATTTTATCATGCTATATAGATTTAGAGCTGGAAGAGACCTTATGGGACAACCAAAAGCAAATAAATAGATTTTTTTCCCCTCTAGTTTTTATCATTTTGGATATGAATCTATTAAAGTACTTTCCATTCATTCTTCCTGCCCTGTTCAAGTATTGACCCTCTCTAATTCTTCTACTTAGCTGCTAAAGTGATATTCTTAAGGCATGGATTTGCCTACATTACTCCTGTGCCATTTGACATGAGTGCTCTCTTTTCCCTGACTTTCAAAATCCATCATGCTCCCAGCTCTTTTCTTTTTTCCCCTCAGTCTCCAATAAAAAGGTTACCCTTCAGCCTGTCTAAATGTTCACTTGATCCTGTCCTCTCCCAACTTTTCTAATACATTGCAACCTAAATCATTTTCCCATATGTCTCTAAGTCTTCATCCTGTCTTAGGAGTCTTTGTGTAAGGGTGCAAGCTTCTTGAGGTCAGACTGTTTAGCTTCTGTATTTTCTGCATCTGATCCATTGCCTCCCACTTAACTAAGCACTTAAGAAATGCAATTAATAATTTGCTTTTTTCTTTTTCATAGATATCATGTTTAGGTATTACTACAAATGAAAGGATGAATGCCAGAAGATATAAGCACTTTAAAGTTACTACAACATCTATTGAAAGCCCATTCAAGTAAGCAAATATTAATAGATTTTATGTTTTTCTTTATTTTTCTGGATATTTGTGAGGGTTTTTTTTTTACTACTTAGCAGATTTTGTATAGATAGTTTAGCATCTAGGAATTTATGTCTGAAAAAGTAGTAAATTAAACATTGGAAATTTTCTTTTCCATGGGAATGCTTCTTTTTGCCCATGTTATTGTAGTCTAAAATTTCTGACTGAAATAGTACTAGTATTTTTTGGGTAAATTTTCCCTCAGAATTAATTGCATTTAATTTAATGGTGCCTGAGAGCAAAAGTAAATTCAAATTTTATGATCTTGTCAGTGATATATTTTAGTACCTGAAAGTGAATGACTTCCATTATGTCCCTGAGTGCTATCTTGAGCTCTTTGCATTCAGGACAACTTTGTTACATTCCCATGTACATCTTCCTTTAAACAAAGACTAAAAACTTAGCAGACCTAAGAAAGGAAAACTGAAAAAAGGATAAGATTTCTGTCCTGGGAGAGCTGATTGTGCAAACAAACCAACCTCTTATGCAGTTATGATTGAGAGCTTGAACTTTGTGTTCTTGCACCTCTTACTGTGTATTTATTTTCATTGTAGTTTTTAAACTGTCTGCCAGGTGCATGTTTCTGCATATTTTGTCTTATACACTTTACCTAAGTTTTGAAGAAATTTATTTCCTTCAGTTGCTAAAACCTTTGTAATTGTTTTTTCATTTATCTATTGGGATTTTTTCTCAATCATTCAATAAACTGGGAAAGCTGCTAATGCAACTGTTTTTGAAATAGCATGTCAGACCACCTAAGAAAGAAATTTATATTAAAACTGTTTATAGCACTGTTATGCCCCTGTCAAACTAGTAAAACTAAGAAAAAATGATAAAGTTGAATTTTGGGAGTGAGTAGACAGACTTAATTGTAAATTGGTTTTGTCTTTGGTGAATAGCGGCAGTTGGTAACATGTAGCAACAGGTAGCTCAGTGGATAGAGAGCTGGCCTAGAGTCGGGAAGACGAGCTGTGTGACACTTGGCAAGTAACAATCCTGTTTGCCTCAGTTTCCTCATCTTTAAAATGAGCTGGAGAAAGAAATGGCAAGCCATGTTAGTAGCTTTGCTAAGAAAACTCCCAGTGAGGTGATGAAGAGTTCACTATGACTGAAACAATTGAACAACAAAAAACATTTAACAGGGTAAAAATAAGTTGTCCAAACTGCTAGACCCAGTTTAGCATTGCTTTTTAACAGACTAGATCCGCAAAGAAAGACGAGAAAAGAAGAAAAATAGCTTATAATTACATAATAGTTGGTTATAAAGCCCTTTATATCCTATATATTATCTGTCTTGATTTTTACCAATCTTGTGGGATAACTGGTAAAAACAAAATTTTTTTTTTACAGTTTTTCTACAAACTTAGTTTAACTGACTTGTTCAGTGTCACACTTGCAGTAAAGGGCTCCAACCTAGGACTTCTGATCATAAATCCATGTGCCCTTTCCATTGTACCCCATTGCCTCCCAGAGTGGTATATAGCTACATACCCTCCATTTTGGGAGTAAATAGAAGACCTGCCTGAAAATTTTTTACTTACCTAAGGGAGTTTTCTTTCACCAATATATCTGTCTTTGAATCACTAACTGTTGAGAGTAAGGAAATTTGTTTTAATAGCTACAACACAATATACATTTTAAAAATTAATAACTTATTTTTATATAACCTTCATTCCCAGAGTTACCTCTTCTTTCCTCCTCAGAGAGCCAGCCATTGGTACAAATTTTTTAAAAGATAGGAAAAAAAAGAGAAAGGAGTTCAGCAAAACTAACCAAACACATCACCCAAATCTGGTAGTTTATGCCATGTTACTTGCCTCTAGTATATATCTCTCCCTCATCTCCCCCCATCTTTTCTCATCTTCCCCCAATTTCTCTCTTCTTTGGGCCCATACTTAGTCATTATAATTACCTGGTGTTCCATTTCATCTGACAATAACATCTTAAAGGTTGCAAAAGATGCTTAACAACAGATAGAACGGTGCTTTGGGCTTCTGCAATGAAGTATTGCACTAATGGACATTTTTACTTTTATCTCCTAGCCATGGATGTCTAAGAAACGTTATAGACTTCTTTGAATTCCGATGCTGTGGCCTCTTTCGTCCTGTCATTGTGGACTGGACTAGACAGTATACGATAGAATACGACCAAATTTCAGGATCTGGCTACCAGCTCGTGTAGCACCCCTTTAGTCCTGTGAGCGAGTCTTCTCTGAGGGACGCCTGAAATCGTGTCTGTCTGTTTCTCTCACTCGAATCCACACCCTTCGAACAATAGCATGCTCTGTGTAGGGCTAACCCCGAATCTTACAGCACCTTCTCTTCGTCCACTTTATTAATAAAAGCAAGCGTGGACAGAACACACTGCCACTGCTGAAAAAGGAGGAAAAAGATCATCAGCAGGACAGGTCTCGTCTTCATGTGGGATTTTACTGCGGCCTCACCTTTTTGGTTTTCATTCTTGTAATCCTCTACACAAGAAACGCCACTTGATTAAAAAGTTGGTAGATGCTACACTGATCAGAAATACTCGATTCAAGTGAAGTTAAGATTTGTAGTAAAATACTGTATTTGATGATGCAGACTGATATTAATAACATTGCATTTAGTTCTAGTGCTGGGGTCTTAATTCACTTGAGTATTATGTACATTGAAAAATGTGCATTTGAAGACTGATGAAAATCATGTCGTATTTGGGATCCACTGTAAGACTGCTATTGAATGAATGGCACAAGAAAATAATGTTCATAAGAAACGTGCTGTGTATGGTTTATTCTTATCAGCTGATATAAAGGTGATCTCTTTATAGTACAGTGAAATAATTGTAAACACTTTTTTCTGAGGTTGTGTGATCTGATAATACCTTGCATGAATACAGTAAGTCAGTTTCCTTTGTTTAAACTTAAAAGCCCTTTTACACAGTGCATGATACACTTCTGAATGTGTATGTTAGAAGATATGATCCAATGAACAATAAATTGGAATTTAATTTGCTATATTGAATATCATAGTAAGTATATAAAATTATGTTACCTGAACACTGAAATAGTCCAAATACAAAAACACATGCCAAAAAAAAAAAACAAACCCGAAACAAAGGAATGGTGTGACATTTTTAAGAAAACCATACTAAGCAGAATCAAAGAAGTGAATGAAAAAGCTCAGTGACCTAAAGAAATGACTTTATTTCCTTTCAGTTCCATGTTGCAATATAAATTGTAGGCATAATAATGAAATTCAGCAAAAAGGAGATGATCCCTGCAGAGAGCATATGTGAATAACAGAAAACCTAGTGGTTCATTCTGATAAAGAAGGCTTGTCAGCAAGTGGAATTTAGCCCCTACTTATAGCTAAATGTTCACAAATTGAGTATGTTGTTTAAAATTTTTTAAGCTATCTGAAAGAATTTCAGAAAGGCTTTTCACTGTTTGATGTGATGCACTGATCATTTTTGGTTACAGCATTTCATTATACTCATGGTGAACTTTAATTCACTGCTTTCTTAACTATTGTTTACAGAGTGAGACTTAGTTGAGTCCTCTTAAGTGCTGTAGCAAACTAGTGGTTCGAGAAACCTGTGAGAAGAAACGGGGGAGGGGTGGGAGGGAGGGGAGGCTGATAACAGATCCTAGACCCGTGTAAAGAATGTGTATCTGTACATAAATAATTTATCAAATAGT
The DNA here is from genome assembly GCA_023548195.1 of Bettongia penicillata ogilbyi. Lineage (NCBI taxonomy): Eukaryota > Metazoa > Chordata > Mammalia > Diprotodontia > Potoroidae > Bettongia > Bettongia penicillata. Next base: position 1,019,052 of record JAJHZJ010000864.1, read on the forward strand.
TTTCTCTTTGTGAGTGTGTGTGGTAGTATATTTAAAATTGCTCATTTCATTTTATCCAACCAAAAAGAATAGGAAAATATCTGATGAGCTTCTAGTGATGTTCAGTATTGCTGTGAATAGGCATTATACCCCCACAAGTTCACTGCATGTCTTATGCTTGGTAAAATTAGCATTTCCTGTAATACAGAAATTACAGGTATTAAAGCAATCTAGTGGTATTCCCGCCCCTTGCCTTAGTAAGAGGAGCAGTGAAATTGTAAATAGTTAATGTTCAGTATTTGCAAGTACCATTTTTTTCTCTAGCTGTTTTCTTTTATCACATGACACAGCAAAAATGCAACCTTAAAACCTGAAAGTTATAATATTGGAAAATTGACATTTATATTTTATTTTTAGAAAGGGAAGAGATGTGTAGAGGGGTGGCAACAGAGCCGTACCATTTTGTCATAGAAGGTCAAACAACTGGTGAATTTTAAAAATGTCTCTGCTATTTTTAATTATTCATTGGGGGAAAACCTCAAATAATTTTTTTAATTCAAAAGTTATTTATAAAATGCTAGAATTTATTATTTTAACTTTTTATATTTTGAGTCAATTCACATAATGACTCAGTTGCAGTTTTTACATTTTTATCAATGGTTGAGAAACAATGTATAAATGTAAGTGGTTTGACCAAATTTGGATGAGTATTGTTACCATGGTCTTTCCTGTGGTACAATATTCTTTCTATATGTTTAAAAAAAAAAAAAGACTAGATGAGCTTGTCTTTCAGAATAATAGAAATGTCCTTTGAATTCACAAGTACTTAGAAAAATATTCTGGATTTAGGGGAAATGCTGATATTTATCTTTCATCTCACATTACAGTGAGATCTCTAATCCTAAAATGGTCAGAAGGCCAAGAGCCAACTATGCAGCAGTGTACCGTCCATATGATTATTTTGGGGGCCTTATTTGCAGGGAACCCACTTACCCACTTCAAAAATTTTGTGTGAAGTTGATCCAGACCAAGAATAGTTCAGATCAGCTGCATTGGAAACATTCTAAGTAAGTAGGAATTTAGTCAGTCTCAGCCCTGAATGTGTATCATTTCTTTGAAGGTTTTTATGTTCTCCTGCCCACTCAAGTTAATTTGAAATACTAATGTGCACAATACTGCATCACTACATCTTAGCTATGGATATTTTGATTTTATATTTTGTTTATTTATAACTGTGCCAAGTATTATTTTACTACTGTCAGGATCTTGTTGTGTTACATTGTGGAACAAAAACCCTGTAAAATGTTTAATAAATTAGCTCTCCTTACATAAATTAAATCTGTCAGATTTTTGTAAATTATTAATCAAAATAAATATTGACTATTAAATATGTTTGCTTTGTGATTTCATTATCCTTCCCCTCCAAGATTCAGTATGATTTCTTTGGCCAAGCAAAGAGAGAGATCTTTTTTAAAAGGACCAATATATGAAATTCTCATGTTCATGTATTTATAAAGCTGAGAATAAATTTGTACTTGAGGAATTTTGAATTGCTGTTACCATTCATGAAACCATTGAGTTCCCTCCATGTTGCATTTCAGGCCCCTGACTTTCCAACCTAAGTCTCAGTAATTAAGCTCTGGTTCAGTACATAGCTTTTTCCAAATGTGATGAAGGTTTATCCTCTGTTGCCTGTGTATACTAGAAAAGTATACACTCCCCCAAAATAAGCATCCTGAGTCAGTAGGAACCAGGTAGAAAGTGAAAGTGAAAGTACTATCTTAACCCTTGTATGGTAGGTAGCCAAGCAGAGTTTGTTAATGAAAAGAGAACCAGGCATATTTTCAATGGGGAATAAAACACAAGCGAGCATCAGTCCCTACCCCCCCACCCCACCAAGGAATTCTGTATGATTTCATACAAAAAAGCTATACACAAGATAAGTAGGAAATGACAGAGGGAGATGACCCAGGATGAGGCAGTTGGGGTTACCAAGGTCACACAGCTAGTGAGTGTCAAGTGTCTGAGGTGAGGTTTGAACTCAGATCTCTATCCACTGCACCAGCTAGCTGCCCTGACAGAGAAAAGACACTAGAATTAAGAGGGGTTGGGGAAGGATTCCTGTAGAAGGTGGTATTTTAGTTGGTACCTAAAGAAGGTTAGGGAGGTCAGTATTTCAAGTGGAAGAGGAATGCCATTCCAAGCATGGGGGCCAGCCAGAGAGAATACCCAGAGCTAAAAAATGGAGTGTCTTGACTGACCAGGAGGACAATGTTATTGGATCAAAGAGTTTGCATTGAGGATGTGAGGTTTAACAAGACTGGAAAGAGGAGGAGAGTAGATTGTGAAGGGCTTTGAATGCCAAACAAAAGCATTTTATATTTGCTCCTATAGGCAATAGGAAGCCACTAGAATAGCAGTGATCAGGAATGATCAGACCTGCATTTAAGGAAAATCACTTTGGTGTCTTAATGAACGTGTTGGAGTAGAGACAAGAGGCAGGCAAATCCACCAGCAGGGCAATGCAAGGGTCTCAGTGCAGGTGGAGGTGGTCCAGCTCTCTAGCCACACAAGGCTAGGTTCAAACAATGCAATAAGGCTTTCTCCAAATTCCCACAATTGAATGAAGCTTTCTTACAAGATACAAATTGGACTAGACTCAGGAATTGAGCTAACTCCAGAATTGAGTGACAATATGGAGTCAGTGTGATCTCACTCAATTCCCCATTACTGTTTGCTGTCCCAATCCCCTCAATTCCTTCATCTGCTAAGTTTAAAACTTTCACTAGGCAGATTCAGCTCTAAGAAACACCCACGAAATGTATACCATTCCCCACCAGTATTGTTGCCATGTTCAAGTACTCCCGAGTTTATCTGATCATAGTATTTTTTCATTCCATGCCTTAGTACCTCTCTGTCACTATGACCTCCAATCTCTCCACTCCTCAGGACTTTCATGGGCCATCAACCCCAGCTCTGGCCATACGTCTTTCTAGTCTCAGCCTCTTGGTGAACCAGTTCAGTTCTGTCATCTGCTCTTGATTCGCTTGCTACCGAGTTGTCTTAGAGGATCACTGAACCCCAGTTCTGTATGATACCATCACCTGCATCCTTCACTACCATTAGTGTTGCTGAAAGCAACTGAAGAAAATGATTAGGTCCACTACAAATTTCTATCTGGGCCTTCACTACAGCACGACAGTCCTATCCCCTACCTGATTGATTCTTTAGCCCACTTACCAGAGAGGTTATCCAAAACTTCTTTCCTTAAGCCTCCAATGCAACTGTCTCCCTCTACTTTTGTTAGCTGAAGACACTGCCTCTTGTTTAAAAAAAAAAAGCTATTTACTGTGAGCTCCTTCTCTTTGTATTTTCTCACATCCCTCTGATATCTCTGTGGATGTGTTCCTAAGTAATTACCAATCCCTTACATATACCCTTAATCTTGTCCTCTTCTGTCTTCTCTAGTGGATTTCTTCCAACGTTCAGTATCACACTGGCTACACTGCCTTAAAAATGCCCATCTCTTTAACCTTAACTGTTGCAAAATCCTACCAACCCCATTAGTTATCATTTTTCCTCCCTTTCTCAATCAAACTCCTAAGGGGGAAAAAAATCCAATCAGTCCTACATTCCCTCTCCTCCCATTCTCTTCTAAACCCACTGGAATCTGTCTTCTATCCTCAAAATCAAAATAAATTCAACTGAAATTGATGTTTTCATATTTATCAATGGTGTCTTAACTGCTAGATCTAATGACCTTTGCTTAGTCCTGTTCCTTCTTTACAGCATTTCACACCATTGATCTCATCCTTAATACACCCTCAGGGTCTTCACTGACCCGTTCGTTCTCTTGGTTCTCCTCCAACTTGTCTAACTTTTCAATCATTTATTTGCTAGACTTTCTTCCATGTACACTCAGTAAATATGGGTGAACCTCAAGACACAGCCTTGGCCCTCTTCTTTCCCTTGGCAATCTTATCAGCTATCACGAATTCAGCATCCGTTGTAGAGGACTCCCACGTTTATAAACTCAGACTTTCACTCTCAAGATTCAAGTCTCACATTACTAACTTACTTGACACATCGAACTAGATGTCATATTCAAGACCTCAAACTTAACTTGTCTAAACAGAATTATCTTTCCCACAAATCCTATGCCTCTCCAAATTTCCCAGTTTCTATGTTGTATATCACCATCCTTCTTACATATCATTCCCGTCTATGAAATCTATGGTCTAACCATTCTGTACCACTTGCATTCCTAACACAATACTCTATCTCCCATCTCTGTGCCTTTGTACATTGAATTGCTCTTTCTCCTCACATGTGTCTTAGAATCTCTGTCTTCCTTCAGGACTCACTTCAACTGCCACCTCCTGCAGGTCTTTTCTCCTTTCCTCCATTGCTACTGCTTTCTCTTCCAGAGTTAACTTGTATACATTTGTATGTGTACACATTGCCTCTACCATCCAAGCCTATGGGACCCTTAAAATCTAAGAACCTTTAGACTAAGATGATCTCAAATTTCCTTTCTAACTTTAAATTCTATGATTCGCAGAATCATAAAAGTCATCATGACTAGTGGACTCATTCTGAAAATGGGGAAGCATGGAGTGGAGACATTGCTACTTCCCCCAAGAATTATAGCAAGACCTCTGGAAAGAATGTAACAACATCAGAAGCTATAAGAAACTTTATTTAAAGGGCAAAGGTTCTTTAAAAAAAGCTAATCAGACACTATGTAGTTAAAAACAGAGTAAATGCAAACTAAAGCAGGCTCAATGCAATGCTTTCTTCCTACAAGTTAGTGTCTCCAGATACATCGTAACAGACAGTACACATATGCTGGTATTGTTGGTAAGTTTTCACAGTGGTTTACTATTAAGAGATTCTCTGTGTCTTGATACAAAGTCTCAGTGCGTGGCGCTGTGGTTCTTAAGATCTTAGATGCCTTAGCCTTCACTGTGCATGGACGAGGGCTCCTGCTCCCTGGCCGTAACCAAAACCCTTTGGTCCAAAGTTCTTTGCATAGCAACCTATGAGAGACATGGTAACTATGAATAAATCCAGCAAAGCTTTGTTAGGTTCTTTTTTTTTACTTGTTAAACCTCCCCACCCAAGACCCAAGTGCACCAAATTACATAAGAGTAACAACGTGAATGCTTACCCCACCCACCCTGCAACAAGTCAATGTATGTTTACCAGAATTTCATTTCTGGCATTAGGGAGTATGACAGGTAAAGTGGGATTTATACACACACACACAGAGTACACACGTGTGCATATATAGGTATATGTGTGTGTACATGTGCATATGTATACAGATACTCATGTATGTAATACATAACAACACATAATTACATAAACATACAATATAATTACGTGTATAATTATAACACAATACAAATTATACATGTAATTACAAATACAATATATAATTACGCATATATATTCAAATTGTTTAAAACTTGAAATAGGAAGAAACAGCTATCTTGACGCAGATTAGGTTATCCACCACAACAAGACCCCTTGGATATGTGTTTTCATAAGACTGATTCTGTAACCTAACCCACATTCTCAAAATATCATCCCCTAACCATTTATGAATTATTCTATCTGGAAGTTCTGAGGCCAGGTTCCCTTTTCTACTGCATTCCAGCAGACAAACAGTTATTGTACCCCCTAATTTTTCAGTTACAGGGAGAACCTGTGTGGAGCATTTATCTGAGTAACAGTAATTAAGCAAGAGGTTAAGCAGTGTTCAGTCTTTTTACCTTTGCAATAGATTTCTCCTTCTTTCTCTGTCAGAGTTGTTGACTCAAGGCTCTTTCCACACTTGGCACATCGGAAACAATTTTTGTGCCAAGGCTAGAAAGGACAAAAAAGTGAGTTAGCCATGTGAGAAGCTTGTAACACTGGATACAACCATACATTCTGTGAGAGAAGACATCAGTTCTGCCAATACTGTGACTTGTGGAAAGTCATGTAACCTCAAATCAGTTTCCACATCCATAAAATAGGCATGATATTACTTGAACTAATTATTTCACAAGTGGTTGTGAGCATCAAATGGAAATATAACAATTTCAAATACATTAAAAATGTAAATATGAATTACAAGAAATGGGTCTGTAATGTTAAAAGGGCTAAAATGAAACAGATTGCTGCTCCTTTCTTCCTTTGCTCCAGGTCTCTGAAGGAAAGATACTTTGCCAAGATCAGCCTCTCTACTGGGCTTGGCCAATGCAAGCCCTTCTCTATCATGTGGGAGCTTGGCCAGTTCCTTCTTCCAACTCTCTTACCTAAAATTTCTCCCTACAGCTATGCTTGACTCTGCCATCCCCTTAAACTCTCCTCATAACCTTTTCTTCCTCTTTCACTGCCAAACCCCTAGAATCCTTTTTCTTGCCTGTTTCCCCTTCACATGCCTCACCATTTGATTCTCAACCCTTTTAACAGGCCTGCACAACATATGGCCTGTAGGTCACTTGTGGTAGCCCTTGGACCACATGTTGTACAGGTCTGTTTTACATCTTCCTATTTTCTGCTGGCCATCCAAAATCCTGCTTTTGAATATGGCCAGTTACTTTGCTGGGACTATTCTCCTGATCTCTTTATTACTAAATCCAATTACTTCTTCTCAGTCCTCATCCTCCTTCTCCTCTCTACTTCTGACTTCATCAATCATCCTGTCCCCCTAGACCAGAGGTTAACTCTATGAGTGCATGCATGTGTCTGTGTGTGTGCAGTGAGTGTGTGTGTGTGCATGTGTCTGCGTGTGTGCAGTGAGTGTGTGTGTGTGTGTGCGTGCGCACATGTGGGTGGTCTGGACCACTGTGGCAGTTGGATAAAGCCTATGCTCTCTCTCAGAATAGTATTTTTAAGTCTGTAAGATAAAATGCATGGGATTATAAGGGAAACCAATTATAGTGAAATGCAGGTTACCAAAATACAATAAAAACAACTTGACCCTATGTTAAGAACGCCAATCCTAGATATTCTCTCTTCACTTGGTTTCCGTGATATTACTCTCATTCCATCATCTTCCCACCTTTTCTGACAACTCAAGTTTCATCATCATCAACCTCTCATCCTTTAAAGTTGGGAGTCCCCCAGAGCTCAGCACCGGGCTCTATCCTCTTCTCTCCCCACAGTATCCCTTAGTGATCTCACTGTTTCAATGAATTCAATAGTCATCTTTGTGCAAGTACTCCATGATCAGTCACCTGTCTCTGATACGCTCCCCAAATGTCCAAAGGCAGCTAGGTGACACCTCAGGTCTTGGGGCCAAGAAGACTTGATTCCAGTTTACCTTAGATACTCTCTAGCTACATGACTAAGGAACTTCTGTTATCTCAGCCTCAGCTATTTCATGCAAAATGGGGAAAATAATAGCACTGATTACACAAGGTTATTGTGAAGTTCAAACGAGATAACATACGCAAAACACCTCACAAATCTTAAAGTGCTATATAAATGCTACAATTTAATAAATGAATTGTGATGATGTCATCTCCAACTACCTAGGGGAAATTCCTTCCTTCCTTCCTGTCTTCCTGAAATTGGGGTTAAGTGACTTACCCAGGGTCATTCAGCTAGTAAGTGTCTGAGGCTGACCTAGAAGAAATTTCCACAAAGGTATCCCACTAGCATCTCAAATCAACATGGTCAAAATCTACGCAGAAGAAGTAGGTAAATTCGACAGAGAGTATCTTACCTTTCCTGCTCCTATTACTTTCTCTGCAGCATACACCGAATCCCCACATCTGGAACACTTCTCAGCTCCTCCAAATTTCTGAGCAAATTTGGAAGTATTTGGATTTGTTGTGGGCCTGTGAGGTTGCACACTTATAGGAGGTGAGAGAAAAAATTAGGTCAGATTTCCCAAAAGGCACCATAAAAACTATGCAAAGAAAGTGATTAAAACATCACTACTCTTTGACTCAAATATTTCACTGCTAGGCCAAGGAAGGCAATGAGAAAAAAGATGACTGTAGATACTCCACAATATTTATGGCACCATTTTTTTTTAGTAGCAAAGAACTGAAATAAATTAGATGTTCATTGATTCAGAAATGGCTAAACAAATTGTGGTACATGAAAGACACAATGATTATGATCAATGAAGAAAAGTACGGAAAGATAGAAACTTGCAGGAAGATCTGAACTCATGCAAAGTAAGCAGAACTTGAAAAATATCCATAATCACAATATAAATGGAAATTTCCAACAATAACAAAATCATAGAAACTAATACTGTGAAGTAATAATGTCGAAATTTGATCCTGAAGAAGGAATATGAGCAGGCACTCCCTTGCCTTTTTTAGCAAAAGTAGGGGACCATGGACTTGGAGCTCTGCCAGATGGTTTAATGTGTTGGTTTTGCTGAACTGTAGTTTTCTTTTTTAAAAAAATTAATTCTCTCTTGTAAAGGATGAATCTTTACGAGGGGGTATGTTGCAAAGTGTAGTTAATGTAAAAACAAAAGATAAGAATAAAACTGTATTTTAATAAAAAGAGTACACTAAAAGCCTAATGACTGGGAAAATCCAATTATAGATTATGTTGTTCTAGTTGTATCTGACTCTTTATGACCCTGTTTGTGATTTGCTTGGCAAAGATACCGGAGAGGTTTGTCATTTCCTTCTCCAGCTCATTTTACAGATGAGGATTTGAGGCAAAGAGGGCTAACTAAGTGACTTGCCCAGGGTCACACAGCTAGGACGCGTCTGAGTTCAGATTTGAATTCAAGTCTTCCTGACTCCAGGTCCAGTACTCTATGTCCTGTGACACAGTTGTAGTGTAGCATTACAAGCTTCAGGTTCACAGACCTGGAAGAACTAGTCAGAGAGCTAGTTTTATTGGACGGCCTGCAAATTCATACAAAATGAACAGGAAATCTGGAAAACATCTTGTAAATAAACCAGAAAGCCATAAATTGTACCTTACTCTTTCCCTCCTCCTTAATTTATTACTTGTTTTAAAACATTCCTTTCTTTTTAAATTTTGAAGTCCAGATTTTCTCCCTCCCTACCACCCCTCCCCACCTACTGAGAAAACAAACAATATGATATCAATTATACATGTGAAATCATGCAAAACATATTTCTGTATTAGTCATATTGCAAAAAGGCAAAAAAAAATAAAGCAAGAAAATTATATTTCAATTTGCACTCAGAGTTCATCAATTCTCTCTCTGGAGGTGCATAGCATTTTTTCATCATGAGTCCTTTGGAATTGTCTTGGATCATTGTTTTCATCAGAGTAGCCATGTCTCTCAAACAGTGGCTACTCTTTGACCCATTGATATCACTATAAAGTACATACCTCCAAAATCAAAGTCAAAAGGAAAGGTCCTACATATACAAAAATATTTATAACAGTACTCTGCATGGTAGTAAACAACTGGAAGGAAAGTGGGTGCCCATTGATTGGGAACTGGCTAAACAAATCGTGGCATGTGATTATCAGAGAATATTACCATGCTTAAAGAAATAATGAATGTAAAAAAATTCAGAGAGACTTGGGAAGATTTCAATAAATGAATACAGAACAAAATACATACACAGGAGTAAGATAATAACTTATACAATGACTAAAAGTAATGTAAAAGAAAACAACAGTGAAGGATTTTATAACTCCAATCAATGCAATGAGTAATTGTGATTCTTTTAAAGGACTGATGGTGAAAACCTGCCTCTCATTTCTTGGCAAGAGCGGAAGACTATGGATGTGAAATGTCACAAGCCTTCTCAGACATGACCAACATAATAATTTGTTTTGCTTTACCACACTTCTACATCCTGAGGGTTTTAATCGAATCTGGTAAGGGGCAGCTAGAGACTGTGCAATGGAAAGAGTGCCCACCTACAGTCAAAAAGACTCCTCTTCTTGAGTTCAAATCTGGCCTCAGGCACTTACTAGTTGAGCAAGTCACCTAACCCTGTTTTGCCTCAGTTTCTTTATTTATAAAATGAGCTAGAGAAGGGAATGGCAAAGCATTCTAGTCAAGAAAACCCCAAATGGAGTCACAAAGAGTCAGATAAGATGGAAATGAGTGAATGACAGCAAAAGGGAAGTTAAGAAGTAATATCAAAATTTTAAAAAAAATTAGTAAGATATTTGTAGAAAATATAAACAAAAAAATCTGTTATTTAAGCCTTAAACTCAGCCTTTTCCATAAACTTGTGCTAGGCTTCCAAGTCCAAGGCCAATGACAATACCTATTTTTTTTAGCTTATTGCAAAAGTAGCCTTGTATCCTGTACACATTTACAAGTCTCTTCTAACTTTAAAAGGAAGGATAAGGAGGAGTCCATATCAATATGAACAGTTCCGTTTGCAGTTTTAGAAACAAAACAAGTGGTTCCAGAAAAAGGCATTGTTGCATTGTTTGTTATCTTTGTATCCCCTAAGATACTGCCTTGCCTTTTGTTTTATTTGCAAATATTTATTTTTCACAAATGATACAGGCATTTAAAAAAAATAAATTTTTCCCATCTGATTTCCAGGGATTGCTACAAACAACGAAAGCAAATTTAAACCACTCAGGAAATTTCTAACACTTGTAAAAAAGCATTTCCTTACAATGAATAAAATAGAATCCATATGGTAGGGAATGCAAATAAAGGCGATACAGGGCAGCAGGAATAACCTATTAAAGGTTCAAAGAAAAAAATCTAAGCCTATTGTCCTTGAAATTTGAGAATTCCTATTCCCCCACTTTGAAAATCTGCAAAGCAGCTTGACTAGAACGAGTTTAGAACATAATTTATTTCCAAGCAAAGGTTAGTTTTTGAAGTTAGCAGCTAAATGAGAAACTGTTAATTACCTAGTTTTAAATTAGACAAAACTTAAACAATTCTCATGCCTATTTTCCTTATATTAAACCTCTCAACTCCCCAGGGAATTCTCATAGGAAATATAATTTAAGTTAACTTATGCACTGGCAGAAGTATTTTCTATATCTACGAGCTATCCCATACTGATGAAATCCCAGCAACCAAAACAACAAAAAGAATTCGAACATTAACCTGACTCTATGTAAGAGAAATTCCCAGCTTCACACACAATCCCCTCCTGCTGTGCCACATGTATATGGAAATGGCTTGTTTGATTTGGGGTTTTTTAGTTCAGAATAAAGAATTGCAAAGGATGGGTAGGACTGGACTGGCTGTGATCTGCCCTGGTGGAGTAAATAGCCTTGAGGAGTGCTGCAGTGTTTCAACCACCACTAGTAAGTCACTAACTAGTTTGAGTGAAAATGTAGGATTTGGTTTGGTTTTTGTTGTGAGTGAAGAATTAGACAAACAATTCAAATACCTCAGCTGAGCACAACAGTAGTCTAGACCAGGGTTTCTTAAACTTTTTTCCACTTATGACCCGTTTTCTGCATTTCAGCTCAGTTCAACATTGTGTGGCCTGAGGACATGCACAGAGCATGCTGTGTTCAGAACCAAGGCTACAGGGAAGCTGTAAGATGAAACACCAGCAAGTGCTACCAGAAACCTCAGATTCATTATGTGTTTGATTTTTAATTAATTTTTGGTCGTTGCATGTTCAGAAACCTTTTACCGTTGTCAAATATTTTGCGACTCCATATGGGGTTGTGACACACGGTTCAAGAAGCACAGGTCTAGACAGAAAAAGAGAACTCAAAAGAAGAGGAAGATATGCTCGCTACCCTACAGGATCTTCTAGGCCATGCTCAATTGTTGTATAATAACAGTGATAATTGGCAGCTCCAGAAATGAGGGGTATTGGCGGAAGATGCTAAAAAGTGTTGCTGAAACCTAGAGGAGAGGAAACGAAAAATTCAATGTGAACTGGGGACCTTTCAGGAAAAGTTCCTGGGAGAGGAAAGTCTTGAGTAGAAAGAGCTTTAAGAGGTGGTTGAGTTGTGTCTCTTCAGGAGAGGGGACATTCTAGGAGCAAAAGAAGAGAGGTAGGTGTTTGAAAGACAGGCTAACTAGAAGAAAAGGTCTGGCTGAGGGGGGAGTTAGCTTTGGTTGTTGCTGTTTGTCCCTCATTGCCGAAGAAGACCATGCCATCAGAGAAATGATGACATGACTTGCCCTTGACCTTGTTTTGAGGGAGGGAGGGCTGTGCAGGTCACCAGCCTCACTTCTCCTCCAGAGCCATCTGAATCCAGTGATCAGATATTCATCATTTTCTTTTCTATCCCTCACTAAAGGGGCCATTCATTCCCTGGCTACTTCTTAAAGAGGCCTATTCACTGAATGTTACCTCACCTTAAATGAGTTCCTAAATAGACCTTGGCCTAACGGGGTCAAGGTCTCCCATTGCATCTTGAGGTCATCTCCAATCATCCTAGCTTTGGTTAGATAAGCAAGAAAGGACCAGACTGTGGTAGGCCTTGGTTGCCTTAGACCAAAAGAGTCAACCCTTTCCTGTGAAGTGTTGGGGTTTTTTTGGTATTGTTTTAAAGAAAGAGATGGTTAATGTCTCTAAGAATAGGGCCAGAATTCTACCAACTGAGAGGAAAATCGAATTTATAGAACCAAATATAATCTGCATCAAAAGGAAAAGGAAAACTTAGCAAAGAGATGAAATGACTAGGTTATAAAGCAGAAAAGGATCCAGGTGCCATAAAGTGGGTGAGTGGGATGGCCAACAAAACAATCCCTGGGAAGGGATGTATACATCCCATAGAGAAACTGTAGAAACCCATATGTTCTTTAAGGCTTGTGGTACCCTTGATGGAGAGGCAGTTAGGTGGTACTGTGATCAGAGTATTGAGCCTAAAGTCAGAAAGGCCTGGGTTCAAATCTTGCCCTAGACACTTACTATCTGTGTGACCCTGGGCAATTCATTTAACCTTATTTGCTACAGTTTTCTCATCTGTGAAGGAAATGGCAAATGACTCCACTGCCTTTGACAAGAAAAGCCTAAATGGGGTCATGAAGAGTCAGACATGACTGAACGACTGACCAACAATAGCAACATGTAAGCTGTAACAATAGCCAAGCTGGTTTACTCACTGTGCCTCCCGCAAGATGCTCCATCTCCCATCTCTTTGCATTTGCATTGGCGGTCACTCAAGTTTGGAATGCTCTCCACATCCCCATCTCCACCTCTTGGAATCCCTAGAATGGCCTATCTAAACTGCTACCATCTACACGAATCTTCCCCTGATTTCCCCCAGCTCCTGATGCATTTCCTTTCAAAACTATCTTGAATTCATCTTGTATAATTAGAACGCCTTGCGAGCAGAGGCTGATTTTGCTCTCTGTCTTCCCAGCGCCTGGCACATAAGTAAACATTTAATACATCCTTTTGCTTGAATGCCTAGAGAGGTTAAAGGCACATAACTGATAAATATAGATGTTTTAAATATGCGTGAAACTCTTAGATCCACTGACCATCCATTTTCTGAATTCTGAAGACAACACAACTTCCCACTTACTTCTCAGGCTTGATGCCCAGCCTCTCTCCTCTGTCCATGTTAAGCGTGCCCGCTCCTTGGCCGTACCCATACCCTTTGGGTCCATATTTCTTCCCGTAGCATGATTTGCAGTAGACCTCAGCATCATGAATTGCCACTGTTGTGCTGTCTAAATTTTTCCTGCAAACCACTGGAGAGGAAAACATGAGACTTGAGAAAATATCCCACAGGGGCTCATTTTTCTTAGAACAAGGACAGTATACATAATTAGCTACAAATGTCAAAAGGCAGTCTTCCTATCGTGCTGCTAATTTACTGTGTGCTGTCCCAAAGTCAGAGAACAGTAGTAGAATTGGTAAGTTACATTCAGTCCTAGCAAGAGAGGGCTCTGTTCTACTCAGGGGCTTTTAGGGATTTACTATTAAATCATGGAAATTCAGAGTTCATCTGGAATAGCTGTAGGCTTTAACCAGACCCAGACATTTTGGAGTTTCAAGATATTTAATAGTTAGAACATGGCCTGCCTGCTTCTCACCTTTCCATACCCTTGTCCCATGAGCCTTTCCAGAACAGTCTAGTAGAGGATGTATTCTACGTAGAGGGAGGAGAGACTTGAGTTTGAATCTTGCCTTAGACACTTTCTAACTGTATTACTATTGTGTGTTTGTCCTTTGTTTTCTAAGAGGACCATGACATCAGAGAAATGATGACATTACTATGGACAAACCACTTAACTGCTGTGAACCTCAACTGCCTTACTTCTAAAATGGGGGTAACAAAAGCACCTCCTCTCCACAGTACAGATGTGAGAATCAAATGAAATAATGAATGTAAAAAGCTTCACAAATCTTAAAGTGCCATATGAAGGTCAGCTATTGTGTGTGTGTGTGTGAGTGTGTGTGCATGTGCGCGTGTGTGTGTGTGTATGTTTGAAGTGTTTCCCTTGGGCAGACCACTCTTTTTAGTCTTGAAGCAGGGGTTCTTAACCTTTGTTTGTGTCTTGGATCTCGTGGATGAAGCCTCTGACACCATCTCAATGTAATGTTTTTAAATGTATAAAATAAAATATAAAGGATTACAAAGAAAACCAAAGATATTAAAATTATAGTTGTCAAAATTTTTCTTGTTTAAAGTTCAATGATCCCAGTTTAAGAACCCCTTGGTTAAAAAATTGTTTGGGGTACCTGAATGGCTAAGTGACTTGCCAGAGGCACATAGTTATAACATGTTTTAGAGGCATAACTTCAACTAAAATCTCCCTGATTCCAAAAACAGGCCACAATTCTTTTCAGCACACTGATTTTTATAATAATAACCCTTATCTTATGAATGGTAAAGTCACAGCTTGGCATGAACCAAAAGGATTAAGAATTTTCTCTATCCCCTAACCAGTCCTGCCTCTCCCCCAAATCATTACTAGAATTAGAATTCCACTGTTTTAGAATCTGAAAAAAAAAATCCCCCTTTGCCTCCCTCCCAGCTTCTACCAGCACTGATTATAATTCTGTGTCCAGAAACTGTCAAGGAGAATGAGCCCCCAGCTGATATCTGGGAGACCACAATCCACATTTGACTTCTACCACTCACCAGCTATGTGACTTCATGTCTCGGGGCCTGTTTCTTATCTATAAAAACTAGTCTCTAGGGTCCCTTCCAATTCTACTAGTCTCTCTCTTTGCTGAAAGTTTATATTAAATTTCTTCTTGTAGTAGCACAGAGGGGCAACTGCGCTGACTGGCTCCTTGGCACAGACACCTGTATTTCTTACATAAAACCAGCATGTCTTTCTTCCACTTTTATTACACTTTTGAAAGTTTAAACTGAGTTTGAGTGAAAGGTACCAGGAACTCACTGGGGCTACAACATGGTGAAATCTTGAGTGACCAAAATATTAGTTCAGTAGAAAAGAAGCTTCTACCCATGACTCATCCTAGTAGAGCTGGAATGAAATTACAGTAGATGGGCAGTTTCCATAATTTGTAGGCTAAGGAGTTTAGAAATTATTTTGGTGGAAGAATTAAATGCTTTTCTCTGTTCTTTGGCCACCTGTATGTTAGACAGAAACATATCACTTACAAATCTGTGACCCGTGTATAAAATGAAATATGGTAACCGCCCAAGAACAGAAAAGCAAACAAACCTGACTCAGGGTTTAATAAATGGAGGATTTTCCATAAAACCAGGGCATTCAATCTTATTGTGCCCAAAGTGGTGAATCCAGAAATGCTTCCAGACAATCTAAGGAGTTGGGGCAAGCTCTGGGAGAGTATTATAAACCTTTTAAAGAGTAACTTAAGAGTCATGAGGTTGCAGAACCCAGTTTAATCTTGGTTTCAATCCTTTGTTTGGAAAATGTCTCAATATATATTTGCTGTCTTTTCCTTATTTCCCTTACTAAGTGCACCAGAATAAGTCCTTTTTTCACTAAAAGATCCTTGAAATTGGATCAAATCTTTACTGACCTTATGAATTTAAAACTTTATTTTAAACAAATGAAACATTTTTTTCTCTCTTCTTTGAAAATGAAGTAAAATTACTATTTAATTGAAAATTAGAATTGAGATTTCTATCCCTAGGACCTATGGGGCACTGCTGGTGGGAAAATTACCTCTACGCACTTCCGATTGGCATCTTTTCTGGAAACATATTCTTAGTAACTTGTTTGGGGGTACCTAGAAGGTGAGGAACTAATCTATGGTCCCATATATATTATGAGTCAGTGGCAGGATCTGAAGCCAGGTCTTCCTGACTCCAAAGCTAGCTCTCTATTCACCACACTATACTGCCTATCAATCAATGCATCAATGAATCAACATTTCTTAAATACCTACTATGTGCCAGGCACCCTAAGTGTTGGAGATACCAAAAGGGGTACAAAGCAGTCCTCAAGAAACTTATAGCCTATAAGTTTACATATATATATATATACTATAGTCTAATGGAATGACATCATACAAATAAATTTATACAAAACAACCATATATAGGATTAAAAGGAAATAATTAACAAAGGGAAGGCACTGCAATTAAGAGGGGCTAACTTCCTATTAGAAGGTGGATTTTTAGTTGGAACTTAAAGGAAGTCAGGGAGATCAATAGTTGTAGCAGAGAAGGGAGAGCATCCCCGGAATGAGGGACAGCTAGAGAAGAAAAGTAAATGTCTAGGCTACTGTTTCATTAACCTTTACTATCTTCATGGTGTACAGTCTGTTAAATATCTGTTACCATGCTGGCATGGTACCCATTTTTCAAAATCTGAGTGTCCTTCAAAGCCCAGCTGAATGGCACCTTAACTTAAGGTACAGGAAGCCTTCTCCAATGTGCCCAGTTCTGCTCTCTCACTCCTCATATTATGTTGCATTTACTTATTGTCGTACTTCTTGTATCCCCCATGAGAATTTAAGCTCCTACCGTTTCATTTTCTGCCCCTGCAATCTCAGCACCAAGCATGGACCTCACTCATAAGAAGGCACTTAATAAAGGCTTGTTTGCAATGAGGCTGATGCACAAATTACTGTTAAACAGTTAATTAAAGGCAGGACCAGAACTAGAACTCAGGCCCCAACACATAGTTGAGCTCTAATACTAAAACTATTCAATAGGATAAGAGAGAACTCTACAATTTAAGTTACAATGATTAAGACTTTAAACAATTGGAATATTTCTCCATCAGATCTCTATCTAGTCCATCAAGGAAGGGTCAAAGTGATCTTGCTAAAGCTCTGATCTATGTCATTCTGCTGCTCTACAAACATCATTGGCTCCCTATTACCTCCAAGATCAAACAAAATCTGCCTTTTGGTGTTCAAGCCCTTTACCAACTAGATTCTTTCTATATTTACAATCTTCTTACATCTTATACCCTATCCCATACAAAGGCACACTCTGGGGTTCCTCACATGACATGCCATCTCCTGACTTTGAGCATTTTTTACCGACTAGTCTTTCTCATGCCTGAAATGCTCTCCTTCCTCATCGCTACCTCCTAGCTTTCCTGGCTTCCTTTAAGTCTCAGCCAAAATCCCTTCAAACAGGAAGCCTTTCTTGAGCCCCCTTAATTCTAGTGTCTTCCCCCTGTTGACAATCTCCACTTTATCCTGTATAGCTAGATAGTGAAGTGGATAGGGCATCAGTCCTGGAATCAGGAAGACCTGAATTCAAATCCAGCTTCAGATACCTGTTTGACCCTGAGCAAGTCACTTGATCGTGTTTGCCTCAGTTTCCTCATCTGTAAAATGAGGTCAAGAAAGAAATGGCAAACAACTTTGCTATCGTTGCCAAGAAATCCCATAGACAGGATTGGTATGCCATGGTCCATGGGCTCATGACTAAACCACTGAACAACACAACAGTAATATGTAATATTATGAATTGTCTATGTGCTATTGAGAGTCAGCACAGAATAAATAGTGGGTAGATAGCTGCCATTGACCCCAGGAAGACCTGAGCTCCAGTCTTGTCTCTGACACATCCCAGCTGTGTGACCTTGAATAAGTCACTTCTCTCCTTGGTGCTCTCAACATCTAAGACTCTAAGTTACAGAGAAAGTGCCACCCTCCCCTGGTAGGGGAAGTCCTCCCCAGAAACTCCCTATACTCATGAAATCCCCAGTCCAGCCCTTATCTTGAACTTGCCTGCCTGTGTGCCAATAGCCCCTATAAGACTATGGGCTCCCCAGGGAAAAGATCACCTGTGTCCCTTATCTCTCCGTCTCTTTCTGTGCTTAGCCTGGTAAAAGCTGCATGAAGGAGAGTCTTGTTGTTTACTGAATTAGTCAGAGGAGATAAGGAAGCCTGGTACTTACCATTAACAGCTCCACTCCCCATGTCTAACAGAATTTACAGAAATACCCAAACACTTAATATCTCAAGGAATGAAAGTATCTTTGGCTTCGTGTGCTGCATAATACGTGTCTGTGTGTGTGTGTGTCTGTGTGTGTGTGTGTGTGTGTGTCTGTGTGTGTGTGTGTGTGTGAGAGAGAGAGAGAGAGAGAGAGAACAAACAAAAAAGAAGAGACAGAGCAAAAGAAAGATGCAAGAGAGAGAAAAGAGAGAGAGAGAGAGGGAGAATAGCAGAGAGGGAGAATAGCAGAGAGGGAGAATAGCAGAGAGGGAGAATAGCAGAGAGGGAGAATAGCAGAGAGAGAGAAAGAAGGGAGAGACAGGAAAAGAGCCACAGAGAGAAAAGGGGAGAGAAAGAGACATAAAGAAAAGAAAGTGTGGTGTGTATATGTGTGAAAAATACAGAGACAGAGTTTTGTGTGTGTGTGTGTGTGTGTGTGTGTGTATGATGTCGAGAGAATAAATCACTGGAAGGGCCATTTCAGAAGGAAGAAGGAAGGATGGGAAAGGCCTCCTGAGGAAGGAAGGATCTGAGCTGAGGTGGGATTCAAAGCCAGACAGACCTGACCTCAGATCCTTCACACTGTACTCTCTACACCACTGGAGCCCGCACAGATAAGGCCACAGTTAAGGAAAGGTTACTTACTGCACAGAAAACAACACTTGTGGAAGCTTCTTCCATCACACTGTACCTCTTCAGCGTGGTACACAGTCCTTCCACAGGCTCCACATTTGTTACCACCTCCCCAGTTGGGCATTTTGACTGAAGAAGGGAAAAAAGGAACATCTCTGTAATATCTTGAGAGTTAGGTTTAACTAAAATGCAGACATGTAACAGTAGCCTCGAATAATAGAAGATAACTGGAGATACCAGTTTGTATAGAAAGTCTTACCACCCTTCCAAATAACCTCATCTTTTCTCATCATAGGCTGCCAGGTCATTTCAGAGGACTTCAGTTGGTTATACAAGATTGTTTCTCCATGACAAAGGATTTTGTTCAGCGGAACAGTCCAGGCCTCCAGGCACAAAACTCCAACTGCTCCCCAGGAATTCATTCCTGGCCAAGGAAGGGGTGGTGGTGGTTGGGGCAGGGGCCATCCACCCATCCAACCCTCAAGCTAAAACTTGAGAATCAGTGGGCTTGTTGAGGGAAAAGTTTTGGATTAAGTTTAATCACTGGTGACGGAGCCAAATTCATACCACTTAGTGGAAAAATGCTATGACACACTTTGTAGGGGAAGCAGAGACCTTCACACTGTCCTTCAAAAGCATGGTTTTTATTTGTTAACTCAAGATTTAAGGTAATTTTATCATCAGTGATTATAGCTGTGACTAGTCCGTTTGCATGCACAAAGGTTTTACTGTAACTATAATAAACCCCCGTCCAGATGGAGATAATTTAAGTTTCTATGCTTCACTAATCTGGGGTATTTTTTCCCCTGAGCAGAAGTCAACAAATGACGCTAACAGTAGGGTTTTGTCCCTTTTCTAAGGCCTGTCAGTATGAGTGCACAGAGTCCAGAATTCACTTCATAGCATCATAAACCATTTGGTGAGCAGGTCAGGATGGTCCTTGAACAAAAGCCTGGAGCCAACAGGCAACTGTCCAGATCCTCAGTTACCTTTGCATGAGCCAGCATTCATGATCCTCCTTCCCCACGTGTCTACTCAGGCGGAATAAAAATGCCCCATTAACAATCAGCATCCAAACAAACAGACACATACATTTTAGGTAATACACTAAGTTGTTCTTGCTTCGCAGCGCAACAATCTCTTCTTGAAAACAAAATGAAAAGCCAAACCCCCTTAGAAATCAGCCCCAGTGCAGTCAAAAAAGAAGCCAGTCTTTTGGTCGTTTGACTGTTTAACTATCTGCTTGACATGTTTGCCTTTGATATAACTTTAAGATTCAGTTCAAATCCCTCCATCTTTAAGAGTTCTTAGTTCGTTCCTCCCCTAATCACCATTACACCAATACTGACTTCCCTCAGAGACTGCCTCTCATTTACAAGATATATCCTGCACCTATATATTCATTTGCATGTTGCCTGCCCTATTAAAATATGAGCTCCTTGAGGGCAGGGAACCTGTTCTGGCCCTTCATATACTCTGCTTATGACAGTGCCTGGAATACAGAAAGTACTTAATAAACGATTGATCATTGTCTGTTGATTGATTGCCTGACGGACAGGTGCCCACAGACACCTATTTGTTATGTCATCAATTTAAAAGGCTGCTTCATCACTACAGAAAAAGAGACCATAAGTCGGTCCCAGGCTTTTTAACCTTTTTCTCTGTCATGTCCCCTTTTGGCAGTCTAGTGAAGGCTATGGACCCTTTCCTTAGAACAATGCTTTTAAATGCGTAAAATAAAAATGTAAGGTTACAAAGGAAACCAATTATATTGTAATATTATTGTGTGTGTGTGTACATACTTAGAGACATATGTATAAAGTTCATAGACTCCCAGCTTTAAAGAGACTTCTTAACAGCTCTTTTACTAAGTGGGATTACATCAGATGTCAGTGCTACTAACAGAAATGAAAGAGGAGTCTTCTATCCCAGCTAATGTAGTGAGGGAACTGCAGTCTCACTCTTGTGACTGGTTAAGATGAACTCAGAATGATCTACAATCATTCTTATAACATATAATGAATAGTATGCATTAGCTTTAAGGTCAGGCTTCTCTTGGGAAAGGATCGTCAAAACAGTCCAGGAAGTTGAGTTCAGATTACAACATCCCCTTCCTGCTTAAACAATCCAGTTTGATTTGATATTCGTCAATGGGGTACATTCCTAGGTTAGTATTTTTCATAGTTATTCATGAGTACAAGAAGCACCCAACAGGTGATTTTCAGGATTCCAAAACAGCCACCATTTCACTGTAACATAAGTGATAATATACCACTGTCTGAAAACATGAAGTTAAATCTGAAAGTTTTATTTATTCTTTTGGTACTATAAATCACTCTTCCTTTTCTCATAAGACAGGTGCCCTATTGTTGAAACTTGGAATGAAACTCGATCCTGACTGTAAATGGCAAGATACAAATAATGCTTGGGCTTTTCAGCCTGCACTGGGAACACTACCACTATTTAGTTAGGTGCATAATCCATGGCTGTAATCAGGTATTCAGTCCGCAAGGCTTCCAGGTCACCCCTACCCTTGAACACCCTTTGGCTAACTGAGCTCGGCTGACACTTGCTAGGATTCCTGAAGTTCATTCTGTAGGTAAATGTACTTCAGATGAGTATATACGTGTGTGTGTGTGTGTATATTCAGAACACCTGCAGAAAAGGTACACTTGGGCAGAGAGCCTCGAAAGAATGAGTGCAATGGATAGAGAGTTGATCCTAAAGTCAGGAAGACCTGAGTTTAAATTTAGCGTCTGCCACTTACCAGATATGTGACCTTGGGCAAGTCACTTCTGTCTGTCTCAGTTTCCTCATCTCTAAACAAGGATAATATAACCACTTCTCAGAGTTGCTGTGAGCATAAAATCATAATTATAAAGGGTTTTGTAAACCTTACAGGCTGACTTTAAAAAAAATCATTATTATCATTATAGAAGAGGATGATCTGAGTTTTCTTTCTAATACAATTTCTCTTAGGAAAACCCCATCTCTAAAGTAAATACTAAGTAGTCAGACTTTCACAGAATAAAACCTGACATTAGCCAATGAACAAAAATCACTGATTTGGCGTTTGATCACTGGGTTTAGAGTTGGAAACAACATCCCAGGGGTTCATTTAGTTCATCTCCTAGAGATGCTATTTCCAGAGAATGAAATGATTCATGATCATGGCCCTAGAACTCGAAGGGACTTCAGAGACCATCTAGTCTAAAATCCACATTTTTTCAGATGAGGTTCAGGCATGGTAGCAGTGTCATTGCTCTTCCACGGTCCCATACACCTTCCCTTTGACTAGGGTCATCATAGAGCAAAGCTAGGATTCGTACCCATGTGCTTTGACTCCAAATTCATTATTTTTTCCATTAGTCTGTCACACAGCAAGTATTGATTAAGCACTTATAATATATCAGGCATGGTGCTAAGCCCTGGGGATGCAAAGAGAGGCAAAAACAGCTCCTGCTTTTAAGGAACTCTCATTCTAATAGGAGGGATCACCTGCAAACAACTGTACTCAAACAAGACAAATATGAATAAGGTAGAATTTTAGCTGAGGAAGAAATCCAGGGAATCCAGGACATGGAGGTTAGAAGCAAGAACATTCCAGGCATGGGACAGCCGTTGGAAAGATGCATGTTCTAGTATGAGTATTTCTGGGGGTGTATGTGTGTGTGTGTGTGTGTGTGTGTGTGTGTGTGTAGAGAATGTCTATCATACCTGTTATTTCATCAGCCTGGGCAATTCTAATGAATTCTCACCAATGCAGACATGGTGTTCTTTGTAACAAGGAGTGCTACATTTGCTTCAGAACCCTAAAGATTATATGACTTTGCCCAAGGACAAGGCCAGCATGTCTTAGATACAACACTTGAACAACCCAAGTCTTCCTGACTTCAATACTGGCCTTCCATCCACTGACAGCACACTGTTTTTCCTTAGTATTCCATAAGGTAATGATGGAATCCCAGATTTGGTGCTTGTAGGAACTTTAGGGGTCATCAAATTCAACAGTCTCATTTTACAGGTGAGATATTATGAGTCCTCAAGGGTTATTTGATGATGATACTCAGTTGTTTTTCAGTCACGTCTGATTCTTTGTGACCCCATTTGGAATTTTCTTGACAACGATGCTGGATGCCATTTCCTTCTCCAGCTCATTTTACAGATGAGGCAACTGAGGCAAACAGGGTTAAGTGACTTGTCCTGGGTCACACAGCTAATAAATGTCTGAAGCCACATTTGAACTCAGGTCCTCTTGACTCTAGGACTGGTGTTCTATCCACTGAGCCACTTAGTTGCCACTATAATACTAAGGAGTTTTAATTTCTAATACAATAAATGTTGGTAGCAATAACCCACATAAACAAAGACTCTTTTGTTCTTAATAATGTATTTAAGAGTGTAAAGGGGTCTAGAGGTTAAAAAGTTTGGGAACTGCTGCTCCAGTCCAATCCTCTCATTTTAGGTTGTGAAAACCAAAATCCAGACCAGTGTGTGATTTACTCAAGGTCATATATGCTAATATATGATAGAGAAAAGATTTTAACCCAAATGAACCCTCTGAGTGCAAATTCAACATTTTTTTCCATTGTATCTTGTTGCCTCCCATGTCAGATCATTTACCTAAGGTGACACAGCTAATAAGTAGTAGAACCCAGGCCTTCTGAGTACATCCAACATGTTTACATTCCACAGTGCCTCCCAGCAAAGTGAAAAAAGGCCAAAAGAAAAAGAATAAAAGGTCTGGTTGGTGAGTCCCAAATTCAAATGAACTTTAATGGAATTTTATTTTAATCCACATGAAAAAACATGGCCATTTTTGCGTGTATGGCAGGGACTCTATCTTTGGGAGTCAGTCAATCAAACAATGCAAAGTTCAGCACTCTGGACCCTTTGCACTTGGTAACAGCCAGTACACTCATCTGCCATTTCTCCGGCATTCTTGGCCTTGCTCCACAGTACAAAAGTCAAGATTCCATTTTTCATACAAGTGTCTGGCCTTGCTACCCCACCACAGCTGACATCAATCATGGTAAAAATGGATTCTCACTCAACAAATCTGGCCCACATTCCTTTCTCAAATCCTTGTGCATTAATTTACCGAATGGCAAGGAAAGAAATAAAAACTCATTTTATATGCATCTCAGAAAGTCAACCAAGTACAAGAATGTTTCCACTTTCTGGGCCTGGCCTTTCATTTTCAATATCTAGAACTGCCAATTTTGTTGGGTGAATCTGTCACCATGACAAGTCATCAAGTTTTTAAAGGCTTACTTTTTTTCTGAACACCCATGTGTATTTTATTCAGTATGGGTTTGCCTAGGATCCACCCAGAATTCATGGGAAGAAAGGTCCGGAGACTTATGAGAGGCAGAGAAATTTTCTATGAATTATAAAACCTGAATCTGACTTCCCTAACAGTAAGGTTACTAGAATGTTCCATCAGCGTCTCACTACAAAACTCAGGAGTAAAGCACTAAAGCACAAATCACCACCTATCACATACATGCTTAGGCTGAAGTCACTGACATGATTTAAAATCTGAGGGACCCAAATCAACTAAGTTCAACAGTACATTTGCCATTCCTTCAGAAGATAAACCATTGGGGTGATGATAAAGTATTTTCTGGACTAGATCACACTTACAGACTAAACACCAAATGTTTCTGGAAGCCTTCCTTTTTTCTCAACAGGAGATAAGGCTTTTGTATTTCCTTATAACCTTGACAGGATAAACTCATCAATATAAGCTGGGTTTTTATCTTTGACCTCTTCATTTTTTAAGAAAAAAAAAAAAAAGGTTATTCTCTTGTTTTCCCACCCCTAACAAGGACATCATCCCTTATAACATTTTTTCCTCTTTTTTTAAATTTTAAATTATTTTGTTTTCAGTTTCCTACAGTCACTTCCATATATCTTAGATTTCTTTTTCCCCTCCCTCCTCCTCCTTCTCCCCTCCCTTCCCACACCCTCCCCAAGATGGCATGCAATCTTATATAGGTTCTACACATACATTCCTATTAAGTACGTTTTCACCTTAATCATGTTGCATTTTTTTTAAAAAGGAAAAAAATAATCCCTTTAACAAATGTAATCGATACACATTGATAACAGAGGCAGCTAGTGGATAAGGGGAACTAACCTGGAGTCAGGAAGACCTGAATTCAAATTCAGCCTCCGACACTTACTAGTTCTGTAACCCTGGGCACTTATCTTCTGCCTGTCTTGGTTTCTCAACTGCCAAATGGAGATCATAATAGCACCTACTTCAAAGAGTTATTGTGAAGATCAAATGAACAGTGCCTGGTATACAGCAGGCATTTTGTAAATGCTTGTTCCCTTCTCTTCCTTTTCATAATAGTATATATAATATTTGGACCCCTTCTTTCAAAGGAGTTTCATTTATTTACCCAAATAAGCACCTAACTACTGCTTTGTGCTAGGTGTTAGAGAGAAAAAAAGCAAAAAAATTCTTGCTCTCAGGAATGTTTGTGCTACTGGAGGGAAAAAGGACTAATACACTAGTATAATGTATGCAAAATAAACACCAAGTAATTTCAGACTTTGGGAGAGAATGTGGGGGGCGGGGCGGGAAGCCTCCAGGAGGTTCCTCTAGAGTTGAATCCCCAAACTAGACAGGATGAGTTGAAGAGTAAATCGTTAGGGTTGCCACATAATCCAGACCTCAAGGCATCATTTAAAGTCACTGAAATCAAGCTTGTTCTAGGACACCCACGCCTGGGCAGAGGTTGGACTCAAGATCCAGAATAAATGAGATACTTTTGGATGGGGCCAATGTGGGAATTTCTTCTGCCTTGGTGCTTAATATTTCTTCCAAGGCTTTTGTTTTTATTTCAAGTTTGGGGAGGGAGGCTGAAGGGAAGGAGAAAAAGCTTGTTAATTGAAAAATAAAGTAAAATTTAAAAAATCTCAATTAAAGTTACTCTACAAATACTCAAAGAAGATTCCTCTTCCCTACTACGTGCTCAAACTTCCATTTTCCAGATGTCATTATGGGGAAGGAGGAAAAAAAAGCCAATTACTTAATTCAGCAGGACCGGAACTAGATTTTCAAGCTTGGTAAAGTTCTTCATGTACGGTGTTCATGTACTCCTCCAAACAGATACTGCCCCTAACAAAGCTATTTGCTGGTCAGCCCTTCTTGCCTTCTTCCAACTCCACCCAACACCTCTAGGCTAATTCTTGGCTTCAGGTGCCTCCAAACTTCAGAAAGAGGGTAGGAACAGGTGAACTCTACCTACCCTGGCCAGGTTCTTCTGCCCAATAATCTGGGCTTTTTCAGAAAAAATCCCAAGTGTTAGAATGGAACACCATCAATTGCCTCCTTTTTCTCTAGACTCCCTCACTCGATGACCTCATTCACTCTCACGGTTTCAATTATCACCTCTCTGCAGACAGCATCCAAACCTCCAGCCCTAACCTCTCCCCAGGGCTCTAAGTGAGACATTTCTAACTGATTGCCTGTCTTCTCAGTCGTCATCACCCCAAACTCGACATGGTCAAAATGGAATTTATCATCTTCTAAAAACTGCTGTTCCTCCGAACCTCCCCATTTCATTTGATGACAGCCCCATCCTCTCAGTCACCCAAACCCTCACCCTGCTACAGTTAAGTCTGGCTAATTCTCCAAGATTGGGCTCCTTTCCAGCTATATCGTACACAGCAGTACCCTTCATGAACTCTATATTCTGACCAAACCAAACTCACTCCTGCCCTTCCACTTCTGCCCCCTAGAACTCCTAGCTCCAATCTCCCCAGGCATGTATTAGTGATAGATCTTTTCTTGAATGCTCATATCACTCAGTTTGGACTTCTCCTTAAGTACTTACATTATAATTATTTTAATTCAAAAATCATTTTATGTACAGAGAAATGTTTGTGGAAGACAAAAACCAAATACTCTCTCACTCTCAAAGAGTTTACATTTTACTTTTATTACTTGTAACATCCCCCTTCCCTCTGCCCCATTCAACCCCACTCCAAGTAGATTTCAAACTTTTGGAGAATAGGGATTTTACCTTGTTTCACCTCTGCATCCCTCCTGTATGCCAATGTGATACATAGAACCCAATTACTGCACTATCTAAAAGTGGAGAAATGGCCTTCCTCCTCTCTGCTAACCCAAGCTGGCCATCTTTCCAAAAGAGAGCTCACCTTTTCCTGTGATTAACCCCAACCCATTTCTACGTCTTCCCATACAGGCAGGAAGACCTGAGTTCAAATTTAGCCACATTTACTTACTAGCTGCATGACCCTGGGCAAGTCCCTTAACCTCTACCTGCTTCAGTTTCCTCAATATAAAATGGTAATAATTAATAATACCAAGTACTTCCCAGAGTTATTGTGAACATCAAATGAAATATTTGTAAAGCACTTTGAACTGTGTCTGGAACATAGAAAATATTTAACAAATCACCTTTCCTCCCTTTTTTCCTTCCCTTCCCCTTTGCTTCCTTCCTCCCTCCAATTCATCTATCCTTTCTCCTTCCTCCCTCCCTCCCTCCAATTCTTTCTTACTCTTTTCAATCCTCTCTTCCTTCTTTCCTCCCTCCAATCATTCCTTCTTTCCTCTCTCCCTGCAGTCCTTCTCTCTTTCCTCGGCACTGCAATTTATGGTGCAGCCAAACACTATCAGATCACAGTTCATTAGGTGATTTGGCTGTATGATTTGGGTCAAACCAGATTCAAAAGCCCAATTACAAACAAGGTAATGCTAGCCGCCTAAAGCACAGAGAATTCTGCTATGTATTTTGTACATATTGTTTCATTTGTCTCAATGCATAGCACAGTACAGTGGAAAATGAATTGGATTTGGAATCAGAGGGTCTAGATTCGAATCTTGTTCTTTTAACTTTGTATTTCTGTGATGGGGAGTTAAGCCAAGGAGTCTTTATTAAGTGCCTACTATGTGCCAGGCACTGTACCAAGAGCTGGGGATATAATAAAACCAGTTCTTGCCACTGAGGAGTTCCTACTCTAATGTGGGAGACAGTATGCAAACAACTACGTACAAACAAAATCTATACAGGATAAATTGGAGATGTCTTAGAGGGAAGGTGCTAATATTAGAGGTAGCTAGGTGGTGCAGTGGATAGAGTGGTTGGCCTGGAGTCAGAAGACTTCCTGAGTTCAAATCCAGCCTCAGACACTTACTAGCTGTGTGACCCCAGACAAGTCACCTAAACCTGTCTGCCTCAGTTTCCTCATCTGTAAAATGAGTTGGAGAAGGAAATGGCAAATCACTCCAGTATCTCTGCCAAGAAAACCCCAAACAGAGCCACAAAGAGGTAGAAATGACTCAACAACTACTAATATTAAGAAGGACCAGGGAAAGATTTCTTTCAGAAGGTGGAATTTTAGCTGAGACTTGAAGTCACTTAACATCTCTGGGCCTGTTTCCTCTATATAAAAATAGGGGCTTGGACTAGATGACTTTTAAGGTCACTTCTAGCCTATAAGGATCCTGTGATGTGTTTGTTGCTCTTTCAATACTGATTCTTTTTTGTCTTTTCCCTAACCATGGTGCCCAGAATACACTATTCAGTTCCAAAGTAGTCGCTTTGAACCCAGAACATGCTTGTGAAAATGACTACTTTGTTCATTGCTTTGACTGTTAGGATAAACACAAGATCAAGCCCTAGTGCTGTAGAAATAATGCTTCATTTGGAAACACAGTCCCTGGGCTCCACAGCCAGCTCTGGCTCTTGAGTTCTTTGTGACCTTGGGCAACTTGCTTAATATCTCTAGGCCTGTTTCCTCGAGGGTGATATGACTGAGTTGGTCCTGGAAGACCTGACCAGTTTGAAACTGATTACCTTCATGTAAGGATATTGAGACCCAGAGATGTTAAGTAACTTGCCCAGGCTCACATGGCTAGTAAGGCAAGATTCTATCTTCCTTATTCTAAGTCCAGAATTCCATCTAGTACACATGATGCTGTGTTTCAGACAAGCCAGATTCGGGTTTACATAGGACACTGTCCTCAGATGGTCTAGTTCATCCCTCAAGTTTTCCCAGGAAGTGTAGGCAATAAGGGAGGTCCTGGGATAATTTCTCAGTCCCAGCCCTCCCCCAAATCCCAGGAATCCACCAGAGAGCAGTCAGGGAAATGACTTAAAGTCATTGGGAATTGGATCCAGGTGATACTAAATAGATCTTCCCTGGGGCTGATGGGGGCCCACAGAAGCCCTTTGCCTCATATCATAGACCAAGTCTGGCAGAGAACCAAATTTGTTGGACTGGGTGGGTAGGATGGTGTTTGGGGAAAGTACAGTTCAAATCACTATCTGACTTCCTGTTGGAAAGTACCTATCTTTGCTGCTGTAGGATGCTATGCGATCTCCTGGATATCAATTTGTCTTTGAGTTTTCATTAGGACCTAACTCCAGTCAACACTCCCTTCTTAAGGAATCCAACAAAAAGCTTACTCGATCTGCTGGTGAAAATAGCTTGTTTTGGAAGGTTAAGTAATCAAGTGTATAAAAATAGCAATGTAAGGTCAGTCAGTTAATAAGCACTCATTACCCATGTCAAATTAAATACAATTCAAACCCATGATTCCAAATAGGCAACCTCCTGGAATGAACTCATGTTTTTTCCTCAGAGGTTGTAACCTTGGTCTGCAATTCTGCGACTTAGTTTAAGAAAACTCTTTCACCAAATGACTGTATGAACACTTAGAGCTCAGCTATGCCCAAGTCTTATCAAAGTTCTTTGAATGGATTGGATTTTTAAAAACTGTTTCAGGTGCTAAAGAGTGTCTTTTCCCTTTGTAGTTCAACTCTCTCTCTCTCTCTCTCTCTCTCTCTCTCTCTCTCTCTCTCTCTCTCTCTCTCTCTAACACACATAGACACACACAAAATCTGTTTTTCAACATTAAATGCTTATTGCTGAAAAATAAAAATGTTTTCCACTGATAAGCTCCAAATAAAATAGGCTAAAAATAATATTAAAGTCAGTCTGGCTGACTTGATAAGAGAGTTAGTCAGAGTCAGGAAAAACTTGAGTTCAAATCTAGTCCCTGATACTTCTAGCTGTGAGATCCTGGACAGAGTCACTCAACCTCATTGGGTCTCAGGCAATTTTCCTACAATTTATCTACTAAATCATAGACAGATGGGGGAATGGAATAATTTTCATTCCCCAAACCTAGATTGCTTACAAAGTACTTTAGAAACATCACCACAGCAACTATGTGGGTGATACTACTATCATTTTCATTTTATGGATGAGAAAAACTGAGGATTATTGAGGTAAACTGTAAAATCGGAAGCCCAAGGTCACCCAGCTAATGAGTTGTAGAGCCAGGTTTTCAAGAGTTCAAATCCAGTGCTCTGGCCACATTGAGAAGAAGGAAGAAAATTCATTCATCCAACAAATAAGTCTTAGAATTACCATGGCAGTCCCACGTCCCGGCAAGGTTATGGAGGGAAAAAGCCACTTCGTTCTACTTCATCACAATTACTTTCTGAAATGTCAGAAACTCAAGATCCAATAGCCCTGATTCAGAGTACCTGTGGCAGAAAAATCACCCAACCATACGACTTGGAATTCAGGATTGTTACCAGGACCCCAAGGCATTTCAAAAATTCCACAAGAGCCTAATTAAATAGTTCCAGCACAATTCTCCGCTCCCCACTCCTCCCCAACCCGCTCGCATTCACAGCGCAGCATCTGAGCCTGGAAGAGGAGAAAAGGGTCCCATTTCACCGAGCCAGGCCCCATCCATGATCATTACCAATGTAGAAAGACTCAGCATCTACGCGGTCACTTTGGGGGGCCAGAGGGGGAAGGGCGGAGACACCAGGAGAAAACGGGAATCTGGCGCCGAGAATGGAAAGCGGGGGAAGGGGAAAGCCCGGCGGATATTCCTGAATTTGCCCAACGAGGAGATTTAGCAATACCAAGCTTTAGTGCTTTCTCCCCACCCTGCCCCACCACCCCACCCCGCACACAGGCACTCCTCCCGTCCTCCCTCGGCACTTAAGACAAAACCCGCACAATTTGTGCATCGGGCAATCCTGGCTCTGCTGGGAGCGCGACATGCCACGGGCAGGTGGGGAGGACGAGGGGGGCAGAATTAAATGGAGCCAGGGGAAGAGGGGCCTCTAAGCTCGAAATGGGAAGGGGGTGCAGGAGGACCTAGACACTTTGATCCGAGTGGGAAGGGGCAAAAAAGAGGCTGAGGGTGGGCAGTAGAGCCTCTACCCCTCCACCCCGCAGTGCTCTAGGGAGGGAGGGCGGCCACAAGTCTGCTCCAACCCCCACCCCCACCCCGCACCCCGCACTTTCCCTCCCCCGCTCCTCCAAGCCCGAGGGGGCTGCGGAGCCTCCCAGACCCTCCAGGGGGGCCACTTACTCCAGGCGCCGGCGGGAGCCCCGGGTCCAGAGGCTGTTGGATCGGACCTGGAACCAGCAGCAGCGGCAAGGGCAGCGGCAAGGCCAAGCAGCGGTGCGAGCGGGCCGCGCCGGCTGCGGCGTTTTTAAAGGCTAGCCTAAAGACGAGGCGGAGCCCCGACAGGAGGCCCGCCCCCACCTTCCGCGCCCCTCCCTCGCCGGCCTCCCCTCCTCCCGCCGGGAGTACCCCGCTGGGGCGTCCCGCGGGACCCCCAGACACCAGCACACCCCACATCCCGCTACCGATTGCTACTGAGGAGCTGGGGGGGCAGGAGGGGCTTGGGATTTCCCAGCCCCCTGGCACCCCGGGACCCTGGTGGCAACTCCGTGACAGAGAAACAAAGGACCCGACTCCCTCCACGCCTCCGCCGCTCTTCAGCCGCTGCGGCAGAGCGTGCATTCGGCCAAACCCCGCTCCAGTCCGGGGTCCGAGCCTGCAGTCAGGCTGATGTCAGCCATGAGACATCTTCCCACGCTAGACATGCATCCATGCATGGATGCAAGCCAAGGCCTTCCGATTCCCTCCCAGGCCCCCACTCCCATGCTCAGGACGAGTGGAATTGCGAGAAATGATTGTGAATTGGAAGCAAAACAAAGGCAAACAAAAGCCGCATTTCCTTAGACACGCACCCTCCCATCCCTATGCGGCTCAAACGGCCCAAGCAGCAGTTGGTTTTCCTGGATGGGAAAAAAAAAAACGGGGCCAAGAACGACAAAACCAAAAGATCCCTACTCGGCAGCATCGTCAGAACAGCCCCCAACACCCATGGCTAGCAGCAGCCCCCACTTCTGAAGAGGATGATGTAGTCTGGGAGGCTTTAAAAACAGAAAGCTAGAACCGAAGTCACATTAAAAATAAGATTAGTCTCCAGCTTCTCCCACGGGGGAAACTTCATTGAGAAAAAATGTGTTTGGTTTTCCTCACAACCAAATATTTTAGGACTGCTTTCCAGCTTCTGGGAATCCACAACTTACGTTCTGGAAGAGAGACACTTCGCATCTAGACTAAATATATGACCTTATCAAACTCCTTCAGTCTGGGAGTCCTGTGTTTCCCCTCTATCAAACAGACCTTCTTCTAGTCAAGACACAGTAATGCTGCGAGGAGGGAAGTTCAGGTTACCATCTGGATTCAAGAATGTTGTACTTACAAAGCCCTTTATATAAGTGATTTCATTTGATCCCCGCTACAACCCAGTATAGAGCTGTAACTAGGGTGCTGCTGCCAGAGCTTTGTTTCATGGGGGTTCTGCTAGCCTAGAGATATACTCCTTGGTGTATCCCCAGAATGCAGCCTAAAAGAGGATGGAGGAGCAGGTTAAGGGGGCATGGGAAAGAAGAAGGAAGAATAAGGCTTCTCCTACCAGGTTAGATAGCCATTTGCCCTGCTTCTCAAGCTCCCTTCTTCTCTTGAAAGCTCCTAGTTCTGTCCATAACCTTGAGAGATGTGACTGTCATTATTCTCACTTTATAGGTGAGGAAACACTGAGGTTAAGTGACTTGCCTAAGGTCATACAGTGACCAAATTTGGCTTACTCACTGAGACCCTAGAATCATAAATCCTGATCTGGATAGGACCCTAAAGGTCATCTTTTTCAACTTCTTTATTTGACAGAGGAGGAAATAGTCATAGAAAGGTGAAATGAATCTGCTTGAGATTACATAAAAGTGGCAGAGCAAAGATTTGAACTTTGAAGCCCTTTGTAGGGCATCAGTTTGGGGGAGGGAGGAGACAAAATTTAGGCGGGGAACCCACTGATAGGTTGGAGGTGAATGTATGGATTTAGACCAAGGAAGATAGATTCAAATCCCAGCCCCAGAGCTTCCTGCCTAGTGTGACTTTACACTAATCCAATTCCAGAAATATTTAGGAAATAAATGCCTTACCAAAATAAAACTTCCATTCTACTGGTGAGGATACCAAGCTAAGTAAACAAGCCAGCGAGATGCTTACATTCCTTGCACTGGGGGATACCACATATGATAAGAACTGATGACATTTCTATAGGCTTTAAGGTTTGCAAATTGCTTCACACATATTGTGTCTATTTATCTCCTGTTATTTAGACATGCAAGAAAATCTGGAGGAATGAGAGGACTCTGAGGAGAAAGTTCTAAGAATGGGGAGGTGAAATTGGAAAAACATCAATTGCTCATGGGTAGGCTGAGCTAATATAATAAAAATAACAATTCTACTTAAGTTAATTTACTTATTCAGTGCCACACCAATTAAACTGCAAAAAGTTACTTTATAGATCTAGAAAAAATGTAAAAATTCATCTGAAGAACAAAGGGCCCAGAATATCAAGAGAATTGATGAAAAGAAAAGCTGGGAAAGGTGGCCTCGCCCTACCAGATCTTAAATTGTATTATAAAGCAGCAATCATTAAAAGCACTTCGTACTGACTAAGGAATCAAGGGGTAGATCAGTGGAATAGGTTAGGTACACAAGACACAGTAGTCAATGACTATAGTGGTCTACTGTTGGATAAACCCAAAGACTTCAGTTTCTGGGATAAGAACTCACTGTTTGATAAAAACTGCTCAGAAAACTGGAAAACAGTGTGGCAGAAACTGGACATACACCAGTGCCTGACACCATATACCAGAATAAAGTCCAAATGAGTACACAACCTTACCATGAAGAAACCAAGGGAGCAAGAAATAGTTTATTTTTTAGATTTATGCAGGAGGAATTTATGACCAAACAAGAAATAGAGAACATTATGAAATGCAAAATGGATAACTTTGATTACATCAAATTGACAAGCTTTTCTACAAGCAAAACCAAATCAACCAAGATTAGGAGGGAAGCAAAGAACTGGGAAAGAATTTTTACAGCTATTGTCTATGATAAAGGCCTCATTTCTAAAATATATGAGAGCTGAGTCAAATTAACAAGAATATAAGTCATTTCCCAAATGATAAATGGTTAGAGGATATGAACAGGAAGTTTTCAGAGGAAGAAATTAAAGCTATCTATAGTTATGTGAAAAAATGATCTAAATCACTATTGA
This sequence comes from Bettongia penicillata ogilbyi, assembly GCA_023548195.1. Classification (NCBI taxonomy): domain Eukaryota; kingdom Metazoa; phylum Chordata; class Mammalia; order Diprotodontia; family Potoroidae; genus Bettongia; species Bettongia penicillata. The sequence goes on from JAJHZJ010000864.1 coordinate 1,053,346, forward strand.
TTAGAGAGATGCAAATCAAAACAACTCTGAAGTACCACATCACACCTATAAGATTGGCTAACATGACAAAGTAGGAAGATGATAACTGTTAGAGAAGATATGGGAGAATTGGAACACTAATTCGCTGTTGGTGGAGTTGCGAGCTGATCCAACTATCCTGAAGAGCAATTTGGAACTATGCCCAAAGGGTTATAAAAAATGTGCAGACCCTTTGACCCAGCAATACCATTTCTAGGGCTGTATCCCAAAGAGATCATAAAAATGGGAAAAGGACCCACATATATAAAAATATTTATAGCAGCTCTTTTTGTGGTGACCACGAACTGGAAATTGAGGGGATGTCCATCAAGTGGGGAGTGACTGAACAAGTTGTGGCATATGAATGTGATGGAATACTATTGTACTATAAGAAATGATGAATAGGCGAACTTCAGAGAAATCTGGAAAGACTTAAATGAACTAATGTTGAGTAAAGTGAGCAGAGCCAGGAGAACGTTGTGCACAGTAACAGTCATAGTTTTCCAGGACTGTTTTTTGGTAGACTTAACAATCCAAGGACCTAAAATATTTCCAAAGGACTCATGATGCAAAATGCCATCCACAGCCAGAGAAAGGACTATGGACACAGAACAAAGAATGAAGCAGATTATTTTCTCCTTTGTTATGTTTTGTTTTTCTCATGGTTCTTCCCATTTGTTTTAATTCTTCTATGCAACATGACTAATACGAAAATGTATTTAATAGGAATAGATGTGTAGAGCCCATATAAGATTGCATACTGTCTTGAGAAGGGAAGAGAAAAGAAGGGCGAGAAAATTTTGAACTTACAGAAGTGATTGTAGAAAATGAAAAACAAATAAATTAAGAAATTTTGAGGGAAAAAAGAATGGGAGGTGAGGTCAGGGAAGGCTCAGAAAAGGAAGGGACACTGGAATTTAGCCTGGAAGAAGATAGAGACTATGAAAGAGCATACTCTAAAACTCTAGGGCATCTCCCACATGATCTAATTCAATCCTCTCATTTTATGGATGAAGGAACTAAGGTCCAGGAAGGTTGAATAACTTTTGCCCAGAGTCACTCAAGTAGTGAGTATAAGAGACAGGAATTGAAACCCATCTTCTAACTCTAGCACTCCTTCTAATCTGTCTTCTATGATGTTTTAGACATAGGAACAGCCTGTTGTTAAAGTACTTAAGTGTACATTGAAGAGTCTATATTATTGTTATTTGTCCTTCATTCTCTAAGAAGACCATGGCACCAGGAAGGTGATGCCATAACTTGCAAGTGACTTGGACTTAAGTGAGTCAGGGCAAAGTCACCATCCTCATTTTCTCCTCTGAAGCCATCTGGGTCCAGTGGCAAGATATAGATCAGGAGGACTGGAGATGGCCCAGGGTGCAGTGAGAGACCTTAGCCTTTTGAAGCTAAGGTCTTTCCCAGGTCTCAGTTTGATAGAGTCATTGCTCATTCTGTGATTAAGGCTAGGTAAGACATGAGACAAAGAATGGCCTCTTTTAACTAGTTAAAAAAAAATCATTCTAGGAGGGAAAGATCCTCAGGGTTTCTGATCAAAACAGAAATAATTGCTGTTTACATTCACTCGGAGTCATTCTGGCCCAAACAATGGCCATTAAGTGGGACTTGGACTGGGACCTATTGCTGGTCAATCGATGAAAGTCCCAGTGAATTAGGTTTAAGGCATGGTCCTTAAGAGAGAAATCTTAAACTCCAAGATATTTTTCCAGGTATCAAAGATCAAAATTCACATTCCTTTGGGCTGAGCACCTGGAGGTAAGAGTAGATTACCTTGTGTGGACTGAGGGAGAGGAAGAAGGAAAGGAAAAAAGGAAAGGGGGGAGCAGGAAGGAAGGAAGGGAAAGAGGAGCTGCCTTGCCCAACTGGAACGGAACAGTTGGTCCCCAGTGGGGTAGCCAGAACTACTCACAGAGTGTACATTAAATCATTAATGAATGCTTGTTGATTGGTGACTTTATATTTTAACCTAGAAGCAATGTGGAGTCATGGAACGCTATTGAGCTGAATAAAATAGTTGGACATGTATCTCAGGATGATTTTAGGCAGTTGTGTGGAGGATGGCTTGAAGAGAAGAGAAACTACAAGATGTGAAAACAATTATTGGAGGCTATTTGGACTAACTTCAGCAAGGGATGAGGAGGCCCTGAACTGGGGTGGTGGTAATGTTGGTAGGGAAAAGGGAACATAATATGAAAGCGCTTAGGGTAGTAGAATTGACAAGACTTGGCAACTGATTCCATGCGGGGAGTTTTCTCCACTAACCACCTCCTGGGGTCAGGGTTAGGAAAGTTCTTTGTAAACCTTAAGTGCACCAGGGGAATGTCAGCTACTAATATTTCAATAGGGAAGTAACACAAAGCCCACACAGAGACACAGGCTTCCATTTTAGTGTCCTGGATAAAAGCTTAGGTAAATAAAAACCTGGACATACCTGAAATCATAGACTGTCTAAAATAGCACCACTCAATAAGCATTTATTAAACTCCTACTGTGGGCCAACCATTGTACAAAATGCTCAGGATACAAAGAAAGGCAAAAGGCAATCCCTGCTCTCCAGAGGCTCCCCATCTAATGGGGAGGCAAAATGGAAACAGCTGTAGACAAACAAGATACATACAGAACTAACTTGAGATAATCACCAGAGGGAAGGTACAAACGTGGAGGAATGGGAAAGATTTCTTGGAAAACATGTGAATTTTGCTGAGATTTGAAAGAAGCCAGGAAATCCAGGAATCAGAGGTGAAGAGAGAATTCCAGGCTTGGGGAACAGCCAGTTAAAATGCCCAGAATCAGAGGACAGAGGATGGAACATACCAACAATTACAGATAAGTGATTGATTTTGGGTACAGAATGAGAAATATTTTTGTATCCAGCTGTTGAGCGAATTTATTTTGCTTCATTATGCATATCTCTTATAAGAAATTTATTTTTCTTTTCTTTTTCCCAATGAGGTGTGCCAAGAAATTTTTTATCTTTATTTTATCCCCAGTTTACAGGTGAGGATTCTGAGGCAGACAGAAGTTACATCAAGGGTGGACTTGAAGACTTAGATGGACACAGGTGGCCTCAAGATCCCTGGTTCCCCACTCCAGGGTTAAGTGACTTGCCCAGGATAGTTAAGTCTCAGAGGTCATATTTGAATTTAGGTCTTCTTTATTCTCATCTCAGTCCTCTATTCATTATACAGCCTAATGGGGAAGTTACAAAGAGGGGGGAGAGTCTGAGTTCAGGTTTTGGACATATTGAGTGCATGATGTCTATAGGATATCCAGTTTGATGGCAATTAGGGATGAGACTGGAGGGCAGGAAAGAGGTTTGGACTGGATAAATGGATCTGAGAATTATCTACTTGGAAATATCCCTAGGAGGAGTGGGAAAGTGATTGCTAGTATCCATAGCTTCTAAACAGTAGTAACATTTATATGACACATTGATTGATACTCTGTGTATATTCTTAGGACCAACTTAGCTAAGTTTAGAAAGGCACTTCACTACATTGAATGTAGATTGTTTATTTTTTTTTTCTGCCATAGCAGCTCACAAAGGCTGTCTCCTAAGTCAGTGGTTCTCAAGCTGGTTTTGCTTATGGAATAGTATTCTTTGCTCTGAAGAATCACAGTGTACCAAATAGTTCAGTTGGCAGTACTCCAGGGGAGTCAGGATGTATCCGAATAAGATAAAAAAATTTCTTGGCACATTTAGCAAAGCTCATGGCACACCATGGTGCACAGGTCAGAGAACCACAGTCCTAGAGGAGGATTGTGATCTAGGTGGTGGGCAGTGAACACACTTCTGAAATTACCCATCCATGAAGCGCTGAGAGACTAACAGTAATGAATGACCACCTCTGGTTTTTTTCTGTGGCTGTTATTTTCAGAACCAATTCACAGTATAATTGTTTTCCTTCATAAACTTGATCAAACCTATTACCCACTTATTATGACAACATTCTTATGTTCTACTGGTCAAGTATATCACAAAAATCTGTTCTTTTTCAGGAATGTGCTACAAACTGTTTAACAGTCAGATCTAGGGGATGAGGAGTGAAGAGGAGATGGGGGGATGTATGTCTGACACTTTTAAATCTGATCTATACTATTAGCATTTTTGATAGCACTTGAGTTCTAGACAGTCACCAAAACAAGGAATCAAGCCCTGATTTGTGGGGTTTGCTGATTTCTGAGATATAAAAACTCACTCTGAAAACTTAACAACTGGTTCTCACCACCCAGGGCAAGCTGACTCTAGTATACCTTTAGTTCTGAAAGAAAGTTTCTAACATCACAGCAAGTTTCTAGAAGTAATCTCTTCTGGACATTTGGAAAAATATCATAGATTTTTTTTAAATTTAAATTATTTTATTTGTTTTCAGTGTTCAACAATCACTTTCACATATCTTAGATTTTTCCCCTCCCGCCCCCTTATTCCCCCTCATTCCCCCTCCTTCCCAACTCCCTCCCTGAGATGGTGTACAATCTTATATAGGTTCTACATGTACATTCCTATTAAATATATGTTGCATAGAAGAATTAAAATGAATGGGAGAAGCCATAAAACACAACATAATACAAAAGAAAATGGTCTGTTCTATCTGTGATCCAGTTCCATAATTCTTTCTCTGGATGTGGAAGGCATTTTGCCTCAAGAGTCCATTGGAAATTTTTTAAGTCCTTGCACTGAAATGAAGTACTTAGTCTATCAGAAAAATTCCTCACACACTGTGGTTGTTGCTATGTACAAAGTTCTCCTGGTTCTGCTCCTTTCACTCAGCATCAGTTCATATAAGTCTTTCCAGGCTTCTCTGAAGTCTTCCTGTTCATCGTTTCTCATAGCACAATAGTATGCTATGATATTCATATACTACAACTTGCTCAGCCATTCCCCAGTTGATGGGTATCCCTTTGATGTGGGACCCTTTCCCACTTTATCATAGAATTACTGGGTTGGACGGGATCTAAATAACCATCTCATCCAACCTGTATAGTGTCTGCAACATTTTGTCTCCATTGCACAAGATTCTTCATTATGTAGTTTTGGGGATCAAGATTGTTCATCATGGTCCTTACTTTGACATCATTAGTGTAGTTATTGTGCATAGTATTCTTATGGCTCTGCTTATTTAATTCTGCATAAGTTCTTAAAAGCCTTGGATTCCTCATAGTCTTTATTTCTTACTACGCAGTATTAGAAGGTATTTACATAGTAGTTTGTTCAGTCATTCTCTAACCAATGGACACCCTCTTTCATTCAAATTCTTTACTACTAAAGTGCAGGGTAGCTAGATGACAGAGTAGATAGAGTGCCATCAAGAAGATGAGTTCAAATTTAGCCTCAGATACTAGCTACATGACCCTGGGCAAGTCACTAAATCCTGTTGGCCTCAGTATCCTCATCTGTAAAATGAGCTGGCAAAAGAAATGGTAAACCATTCTGGTGTCTTTGCCAAGAAAACCCCACATGGGGTCACAGAGAGTCAGACACCCACTAAACAAAGTAAAAACAAAAAGTGGTATTATGAATATTTTTTGTGTATATATATATATATATATATATATATATATATATCTTCTTGATGGCACTCTATCTACTCTGTCATCTAGCTACCCCACACTTTAGATTTCTCTGGGATGCATGCCTAACAGCAAGGGGAAAAGCATAAGAACATTTTAGTCATTTTTCTTGCTTCATTTCAAATCTTTATACAGAAGAGACAGATTAGGATATAGTTCTATCAACAGACTATTGGTGAATCTTTATTTCCATAGTCCTTCCAACATTGACTATATTCATTTCTAAAAAAACATTTTTGATAGGTTACTGGGAGAAGAAACCTTGAGAGATCTTTTAATTCACATGTGGGTTATTAGACATTTAGAACTCTTTATTCATAAAGACAGAAACCAGTGATTTCTTTGGGATAGAGAGTTTCTGTGAAGAGACTTCCTTTACCAGAGCAGGTTGACACTTTCTTAGTATCATATAATCTAGGACAGTTACTTGGTAGAGGGAGGGCAGGGACTCAAAAGTGAAGTGATGTGCCGAGGGCATACCGATAGCAAGTATAAGAGACAAAGGCTCGAACTTAGGCATTTATGGTTTCATAGCTGGTCTCTGTCCACTTTGCTGCCTCTCCTTTCAATTCTAAGCTCTTATTTGATTGTGAGTCTTCTTTTAAAAGTTTCACATTCTTTGAATGCTACTCTGTTTGGGTCATACATTTGTATCAATTTCCTACATATCTTGGATATGTTTTATTTTTGTCATTGTTCAATGGTGTCTGACTCTTCATGACCCCAAGTGGGATTTTCTTGGCAAAGATACCAGAATGGTTTGCTATTTCCTTCTCCAGCTCGTTTTATAGATGAGGAAACTGAGGCCAACAGGGTTAAGTGACTTGCCTAGGGAGGGTCACATAGGTAGTGTCTGAGATAGACTTTTACTAGTAATATCTGATACAAAGATTCCCTTCCCTTCCCATTGGTTTCTTTCTTATTCTTAAAATTGATTTTGCTTTTTCAAAAACTTTTGAGGCAGCTAGGTGGTACAATGGATAGAGCACCAGTCCTGGAGTCAGAGCACTTGAGTTTAAATCTGACCTATCATCTGTGTGACCTTGGGCAAGTCCCTTAATTCCTGTTGCCTCAAAAAAAACTTTAAAAGTTATATGCAGTTGATATAGTTATTTTTGCCTTTTATGCTCATCTTCCTAATGTTTTTGCTAGAATAGAGCCAGATTCAACAGCGGAACATCAAGCTGATTTTTCATAGAACTGTAGGTACTGGATTAGGAAGAGGCATTAGGGGTCACATAGTCTAACTCTTCCATCCCATGCAAGTATCTCTTCTACCACATCCCTGAAGAGTCATCTCAAGACCTACTTGCATATCACCACAGAAAGGGAGTTCACTGTTGGAAGGCACTGTTGGAAAATCCTTCACTATTTTGAAAAATTGCTGATTATAGGATTCTAGATTTAGAGCTAGAAGGAACCTTAAAAGTCATCAAGTTCAAATCCTCACCCCCACTTTACAGATGAAGAAACTGAGGCCCAAAGAGATTAAATAACTTGCCCAGAGTCACACAGCTAAGAGGTTTGAGAGGTGGGATTTAAGGCCAGATTTTCCTAACATTTTAAATTTATTTCTTTTATCTATCTTTGTTGTATTTGTCTCAGTTGACTTTTAATACTGGCTCCATGAACAGCCTGATTGTTTAATAAATTCCTAACTAATAGAATGAGCTTTTCACCTGCTGAGTTGCCAGCATTTCTTGACATATTTTGTTGCGTCATTTATTAGCTCCAATTGTCAGAAAACACTGAAAAGAGCTTTGGGTTTTAAAAATATTTAAGTAAGGCTATTTGATGTTTGATTGATTAAATCCCTCTTTGGGTTTCTTTGGGAAAATGGAAATTGTGGAGTGCTTAATTCCTACTTTCTTTTTGTCGTTGGTAGGACTTGACTGAAAGTCCAGAGTCCTTAGAACATAATTAGGACCCTTCTTAGTGAAGCCGTATAGCTGGCTCAGGAGGCAAATTTGTGCTCTTAGAGAGAGTAATAGAAGTGCTGACAGTGGAAGTGCACCAGGAACACAAAATATATATAATAATAAGCATTTATATAGTACTTTAAGGTTTGCAAACTGCTTTACAAATATTATCTCATTTTCTCTTCACAACAGTTGTAGGTGGTATGTCCTATTATTATGGCCGCTTTGTAGATGAGGAAGCTGAGGAAGACTGATGTTAAGTGACTTGCCTAGGGTCACACACCTAACTGGTGTATGAGGCTGGATTTGAACTCAGGTCCACCTGACTCCAGGTGTGGCATTCTATTTACTGAGCCACAAGTAAAGGAAATACTTTCTCTCTGTCTTTCTCCCCGCTCTGTGTGTGTGTGTATATGCATGTATGTATATGTATATATGTGTGTATGTGTATATTTGTCTATATATACATATACATGTATGTACACACATGTCTCTTTATAGTAAGAATAAGAGTTATTCTATATGTCAAAGTACCAGTCCATTAACATGTAAAAGTTCAAAATAGTTGCCTTTCAGGATGACAAAGGAAGAGTTCTCAGAGTTATTTCTTCTTCCTGGTTATAATAAGCTTTATTATATTTCCCCTCCCCTCCCCCCCGTCATCCCCTATACTGAGGTCCTGGGCTAGCTCTCTACACCAATCCATGCCTTTTACCTCACCTTGAAGTTGGATTGGGTGTCTCTGTAGGATTCTGACTTCTTAATTGAGTAAGCAGTTTCCTCATTCTTACATTTACTGCCTTATCACCCTGATCCCAGATACTCAAGGGCCCATTCTATTTTTGGTTCTAGTCTAAGGTTTCCCCTATAAGGGAAAAAATAAAAGAGGCACTCAGTCTACAACCACGAATTAGGTACAGGATAAGAGATTGATTCCTACTGGAAGAAAGCCATGATAAGCTTAAAGAGAATCATAGTGCGTGTTACAGAATGCTTGTAACCAAATTTAGTAGCCCACTCATTATTACTGTCCACTAAAAAGCTAATGTTCAAGCCTTCTTAGGACATAAACAGCTTTTGCAAGATTGCTCATTAACTATGTTACATTTTACCTCCACTGGCACTGTCCAATCAATCAGCGAAGCTTGAGCTTTCTAATAGCCCCTTTCCATTGTCTCCTTGGTGCCAGTCCACTCTTGCTGGCACTTTTCCTTAGCACTCTAGGGGCTACCCTCCTGGCAAAGATGGTACCAGTATGACTGGAAGTCTTCAGGCTATTTGAGTTAATTAAATCTTTACAGTGGTTTCATTGCCTTTTTAGGGGAAAACTAGAACATGTGGCAGGGACCTTATGGTCTTCTTAGTTCATGTGTGGTAAATTTCTAGCAATACCATGAGGTCTATTGCCATGGGTTCCAACCAAATACTACTCCTACTATAAATGACTTATAATTTGTTAAATAAAAATACATAAATTAGCTTTAATAAATTAATACCAAATGTTTGTTTACATAGGATTATTTTTTTGGGGGAAATATTATCTCATGAAAATAATCTACAAAGAAGTAGAAAGGCTGTGGTCTGTAGGAGTGGAAAGAATACTCATTTCCTTGAAACCTCAGATCCTTGGTGCTCATTAAATAATGGAAATCTTTAAAGTCATAGTCAGAAAGAAGTGCCCATATACACCAAAATATTCATAGCAGCCCTTTTGTGAAAAGAACTGGAAACAAAGTTGACATCCACTGACAAATTATGGTATATAAATGTAATGTAGTCCTACTATGCTGTAAGAAATGATGAATATGGAGAATTAAGAGAGGCATAGGAAGATTTGCTTATATGAAATGAGGCAGAAGAAATTCAGCCGAACCACAAAAACAACATACATAAAGATTATTGCAATATAAATAGAAAGCGCAGAAGAAGAAACTGTGTGTGATTACAAATACCAAGCTTTGGTCCCAGAGAAGAGTTGAGAGGGAGGGATTCTCATTGTGGAATATTGTTTATCCTGTAGGACTTGGTTGATGTATTCATTGATTCTTACTAACTACTTTTTTTTTGGTCTCTTTTTAAAATTCTTTGTAATAAGGGATGACTTGATGAGAGTGGGGGTAGGGATATATTTGAAAATAAAGATGACATCGAAACAAAGGTACTAATAAAATTTTTTAAATAAAATGATAGAGATTCTGTTGTGAATAATTTTTTTTAAAGTGAAGAATATGTTTAAAATTCAAAGGATTAATTCAGCTAGTAGGGAGTTTGAGGATGATTGCTTTTGTTTGAGAGTTCTGAGTTACAGTAGGGTTAAAGCCAATCAGGATTTACATTAAGTTCAGCACTAATATGGTGAGTTGCCAAAAAAGAGGAGGACTTCTCCTAAGTCCTCCTAAGGAGAAACAAATTGACAGCTTCTGTGTTGATTGGTGTTGGGATCAAGCTCCTAAATGCTAATTCACTACAGCTGTGGCTGAAATAGGCTGACCCAGTCTAAAAATACCCAAAGCTCAAATAATCACTAACTTTTTTTTTTGTAAATATAGATTTTGTAAATGATGTCAAGTTTTCCAAAGTGAAAGTCACCTGTACTTCTTCAGGAATGCAAACATAGCCCTTAGGACTGGCTCAGATCTCAATATTTCATCCTTTGTAACTCCTAAGCAAAATTTTCAGAAAAGTCTTCCCTTCCTTCCTTTTTGTTCATCACGAAATAAGCACAACTCTGACAGATAGAGGCCTCTGCTTTTGTTAGCTTCTCATATAAGGGGAGAGGCTGTTCCTGAAGTATTTGCATGCATGAATCTGAACAATCAAGGACAAATTGAAAGACGTATTTCTGAGGATGGTCTCTGCTGAGACATTGTAGTTGACTGTGAACTATTTAATGGAGCCTAGCATGACTACAGTTCTCTGCTGAAGATAATAAGTGAGATGGGTTGAATTGCCAGCTAACAGCATATCAGGGAGGCGCCAGCTACACTTGTAAGACATCTTTCTGGGATAATGCTCATGCCAGGAAGGAATCCCTGCCAAGACTGGTCTGTGGTGAGGACCACAATGGATCCTAGTTTTCCTTCATCCCAATGCAGTATTTGCTAAAGGCAGTATTCAGGGGAGAGTGTAAAGAAAAGTAATATTGAAACTACAGACACAGGAGATTACAGTTCACCTCTATATCTTTGAGAAGGACTTTGCAGGGTGAAGGGAGAGGGATAGGGAGGAAATGTGTTAAATTCATATTCTGGGCTTAATTACTCAGCTATGGACACTGATGGAATTTCTAATTATGTTAATCTCTGAACCAGGAACAGTGAGAGTCCTGTGAAAAAAATAGCCATTCTTAACAAATTTTAAGAATCAAAAAGCAAACATCCAATATTTCTCTGATATTATTGGAAGACAATGTAATTAACCTCATTACAGTAGCTGTAGTAAATGAGACATGACTTCATTTTATTTTTAAATAATGATATTGCAATAAAAGCGTATGCTCTTAAAAAGGTTATTAGCAAGTAATGATTAGAAGTAGGAGCTCTCACTTTTTCCTGATTGGATCAAGACCTCAATCTGCATGAATTAATAACAATGGTGTGTCAATATAGAGAGTCAGTGTTCCATTCATTGCAACAAGTATTTCTCAATCGCTTAGCAGCATGTCTGGCATATGGTAGGTGTTTAATAAATGTTTCTTGGCTGACTAACCTATGTACAAGACACAAGACACTGTGGATACAAAGGTAAGAATTGAATAATCCCTGCCCCCAAAAGGCTGCATACTGGGACTGGGAGAGGGATACTCAATATTTACACCATAATTTACTACTTTTTTTACCAGTAGAGAATCAAATTCTCCTTGCTAGAAAGGAGTAGTAGCACTGGTTAACTATGATTTCAGCACACAGTACAGGCAGGGGTGTGCTGGTAAATACTTAAGAACTGATTCTCTGGGTGGGGGGGAGGACACAAGACACATTCTAAAGTTTACTTAGCATTATTAACATGTTCTTCACCACTTTTCAAAGTCTAAACAGTTAGCAAAATCATAACTCAAGCCTGATCTTTGCCAATATCCAAGATGTAAATGCTCATACTGAAAATTTAACAACCGTTTCTTATGAACTGGTTGGAAATGGCTCTAGCACATCCTTGACCTGACCAGAGAAGACTAATGTGGAAACGGATGCTCTGTACCAAAGACAATGTGATTATACCTAAAGAAGGAATGGATACTGTATGTAACATGGAGGAAACTGGGTTACTGGCAAATGGTGGTGTGATCATGTATGTGAATGTCACTTAATGGAACCAGCCTTCTTCACCTCAGTTGCTACAGAATCTCTAGCACATATCATATAGCATCTATAGTGAACAGAGATGAGCGAAGTAAGAACAGACAACTGAGGAGCAACAATGAAAGGAGACATGAGCCAAGAATTGAGTCAGTGACGCTAAAGGACTCACGTTCCAGTCTTATGAAAGCACCTAACTATTCAGGCAATGGACCAACATGGACCAACGTGGAACTGTGTAATGGAGTACTGTACCAGGTTGTCACTGATCCCACCAGAAAGCCATTGATTCTACCCAGCATCTATCACTCTATGATCATCAAGCTTTACACAGATGGGCCAAGATAGGACCCTAGAGCTCATAAGAAAGGATCCAAAGATGAATCAAGACAAAACCCTAGCTCAATGGTTTACTGGTCTAGGATAGCTGAAGATATCCTAAAGAAGCATAAGATTAGGTTCTTCATGTAGAAAGAAAACTACTACTAACTCATGCTGCACATTTAGAGAATATAAGCACCAGAACTTTAGAATTTGTTTCCATTGGCTTCCTATCTCATAAGTCATATGGCGATTGATCATTTTGCAAGGTGTGCACAGGTATACCCAGCTCCAAACTAAAAGATTCCATGGTTGCTAAGATTTTGTGGGAGGAGTATTGGTGATAGATTTCCTTCCAGGAACTATTTGGACCAAGATGATGACTGTCAAAGTGAGATTAACTTTGAGTGGCATCAAAAAGTCTACACCCACACCTTACCTCTCTCAAGGAACCCAATGCCAGAATATTTAAACTGTACACTGCTGAACATGCTAGACTTACTGAATTGGGAACAAAAATCTCAGTGGAGTTAATATATGACTTTCCTAGTACATATGTGTACAGTTCCACAAAGAATGATGCCATCTGCTTTACACCATATCTGCTGATGTTTGAGTGAGAGCCACATTTACCATGTAATGTATGATTTGGAGTAGTGGGTCTCAAAGTGTGGTCTAGGGGGCATGAGGTTAAAATACTTTTCATATAAATATTAAGATGTTATAATTTTTAATATCAGTAAATATAACTCACATAAACAAAAACTCCTCGGAGGATTTTCAACAACTTTTAAGAGTGTCAAGGGATCCTAAGATCAAAAAAGTTTGAGAACCATTGCTTTGGATTCTCTGAAGAGGGAGGATCACAGATGTTACAAGCCAGTATAATCTCTTAGCTAAGACAAAAGCTTACAAAAAAAAGCTTACCACTTAGCTACAACTTCAGTTCAAAAGAGCATTGTTAAAAATAAATGATCATATGATTTGTAGTTTCTTGTTAAGACCTTCAACAGGAAGTTTTTTTAAATAAGTTTTTATTCATGTATTTTGTTTTATTTTATATCACCATAACGTCTCTCAGTATCCCTCTCCCTCTCTGACATATATCCATATAATGAATAGTATTTTTAAGGATTAAAAAAAAGGGAGAAATCAGTATAACTGATTAATATACAGGAAAAAATCTGAAAATGTGTGCAATGTCCAACTTTCCCAATCTGATGGATGTGAGGAGCTGCTTTCATTTGCTTTCCAGAATGGCTGTACCAATTCACAGCTATTTTAACAGTGCTGACTTTTTCCTAATGAAGCCACATTCATGTTAATTACCATTTCCCTGCTGTGCTCACAAACCATTCTTTAAATTATATTTGTTTTTTCTCCCTCAAGAATTGAAGTTAAACTTACTGTCTTGTGTCTTGAAAAATTTATCTTCTTTCCTTTTTGAAAATTGGGACCATATTTGTCTGATCATTCACAATCATTTGACTATCACTTTCACATGCTCTTCTAATACTCTGGGGTGTATGTAGTTCATTGAGATCTGATGATTCATACTCATTGAAAGTATCTAACATGCTCCCTTACCATCTTTTATTTTTGTTTTGGTTGTTCTATATATCCCAGTTTATCGTCAGAATAAAACAGGAGCTGAGTTATTCTGTCTTCTCACTATCATTTTTATCCTTATCCCAATTTCCTAAGCAGTAGTTCTATCTGCTATGTTGGATTACAATGTCATTTAATTGCAAAAATTGAATGTATATACAACTTTTTAGAAAAGTATTTATTGCCTAAAGAAGGCATCACTGTGTTTAAAAAGAGAGTGGAAATAAGAAAGGAAGATTGAGAGAAATGAAAGCCACCGAATAGAAGATTTATTTCACTTACTAAGAAAATGTAAATTTACTCATGTGATTCTATTATAATGTCCTGTAGCACTCAGGACATATCAAATATTTGTTGTGGTGAAATTTGGTGAATACATTCCCAGGAATCATACACAAAAAAATCGTTAATAGTTATCATTTGTTTGGTAACTTAGAAAGTGAAAAGAAGGTCCTTGAAGACAGTGGGAGGATGAAACATAACACACACACATATGTGTATATGTATATATATATTCATCTCTCTCTCTCTCTCTATATATATATATATATATACAAACTGATATATAATATACACAGCCACACATACATACTACATAAATACATCACCCTAATCCGTTTTCTCTCCTAATTTATTGGATCTCTTGGTAATGGTTACAGATCATAGAATTTAGAGCTATAAGGCACCTTGGTAGATCAACCACCTCATTTTATAGCTGTGGAAATTGAAGCCCAGAGAGGTTTAGGTTTTTACCAAGGTCACACAGCAGTGCTATATAGCAAAGTTGAGATTTGAAACCAGCTCCTATGAATCCCAGTTCAGAAGACTTTCCACAATACCACACTGAAGATTAGGTGGGCTTTTGTGGTGGGACCTAATGGGATACAGACAATGGAGAGAAATAAATTTTTCTTAAGGAAAAGCAAAACAACTGTTGAGAGTTCAACTCTGACCTGGTTTTTCTCTCTCTCCTCTAAAATACAACAACATACAGCCAATGTTCTTAGATGATAATTTTCTGGATAGAGACCAAATGAAGCATGGTTATGCAATTCTTTGGGAATAAAATTTATTGCAATCCAATTAATAAAGTACTGATTATTCTGGGCCACCAGGCAAAATAGGAAAATTTCTGTTATGTAATATCCATCTTTGTAATGGAATTTTATCTGTGTTTTCTTTTTTAAAATTGTTATTCAGTCATTTGGGGTTTTCTTGTCAATGATACTTAAATCATTTTCCATTTCTTTCTCCAGCTCATTTTACAGATGAAGAAACTGAAGCAAGCAGGTTATATGACTTGCCCAGGGTCACACAGCTAGTAAGTGTTTGAGTCAAGATTTGACCTCAGGAGGATGAGTCTTCCTGACTTCTGGGCTGGTGCTCTATCCACTATATCACCTAGCCGCTCTTTAAAACATTAAAGAATCATGGTTTATACCAGATAATATGGCATAAGTACATCTTTTCCTTTTTTTAATGTAAGCCCTTGAGTGGTCAATAATAAATAATTCATTCAATAGTTATTTATTATAACATTAACAATTATTAAGCATTGAGAAGCAACATCAGGCAATAGAAAAGAAGGTTATGTCTGGAATTCCCTGGTATGTCACCAAAAATAACTTGTGTAACTTTGAACAGGTCAAACCCTCTTCCTGGTCATTCTTTCCCTCATCTTTAAAATGAAGATATTGGACTAGATGACCTTAAGGATCCCTTCCAGTTTTAAGGTCGTGATCCTATGACCTTATGATCAAAGATGTACTCAGTGCTATGCTGGGCATTGTGGAGTTACAAAAGAAGCATGGGCCATGACTGTTCTGTCCTTGAGGAATTTATACTGTTTGAGGGCTATGGGAAATGAGAAGACATCCATGAAACAATTACAAGGAAATATACAGGAGCACATAATAAAGTATTGCAACATTTGATGCAGACAGCAAATGCTCTGAGAGATGAGGAAGGTATGTGGTCATTGTTAGCTACAATTATCAGAGAGGATGTTGTGAAAGAGATGGAACTTGAAAAAGGAAGGCTTGACAGGGAAACAGAGGAAATGGCCCCTGATTGGAGAATGTCTAAACAAGAGTGTAACAATAGACAAACATGATGAATACAGAGACGCACAGAAAGATTTATATGAAATGATGCAAAATGAAGTGAGCAGCAACAGGAAAAATATACAATCAAAACTGAATGCTATAAAATTTTAATAATCAAATTCGGTACCAAAGAAGAAATATGAGAATGCATTTCCCCTGGCTTTTTTGCAGGGGTGAGGAAATGTGAGTACTGAACTCAATATAACAACATTGGAATTTTTCTTTTTTTGCTATGCTAGTGAGTTTTGAAGAACTTTTTCTCCCTTCTTTTTCTTTAAGAAAAATTTTATTATGAGGGATGGTTCTCTGGGAGAGGGTAGAAGGAAGAGTAAAATGGGAAATATACGTGATGTAAAGAAAGATACCAATCACATTTTTTTAAAACTTTAAGAATAAATAGACTTTGATAGAGTAATATGATTTGGATAGTTAGAGAGGAAGGAGAGAGCATTTCAGAAAATAGATTTGAAGAGTTACAGTATAAACAAAACCAGAAATAACCATGCCGAGCGCTAGAGAATTTAATAATCTCAATCTATGACTGCCCTTGAGGAATTGAGGGTTTTAGAGCGGAATAGGATGTTAATGAGTATTTAATCTAGAAGCCCCATGTGACAGATGAGAAAACTGAGACCCAGATGAAACACCCAAAGACCCACTAGTGGTTCATAAAGGACATTCAAGCCCACATTCCCATCTCAAAGTTTAGTGTTCTTTCCATAATATCATTCTGCCTACTGGCAATTTTATTCTCATGCACTTCTACTGTTGTGAAAACACAATAAAGTGGAAAAGAATGATGGAAGGTTATGAACTGAATGACTCCAGCAAAAAGGCAACTGAGGAAAAAAAAAAAGTAAAATATGTGACATGAAACCCAGAAAAGCCAGATCATCCCAAGAGTGTTGGAAGATGAAACTGGAAGGATCATTGTAATGTAGTGAAAAAAAGAAAACTCTGGATTTAAGGTTAGAGGACCTGAGTTCAAATTCTTCTTCAATTACTTACTACCTACCTACATGACCTTGGGCAAGTCTCTAAACTCTCTGGCCCTCACTTTCCCTCTGTTGATTAGTCCATTCTAAAGAATTTTCCCTCTGTTATCTCGTATATAGCTAATTTGTTTGTAGTAGTTTGCATTTTTTTCTCTGCCATGAAGGTGTGAGCTCTTTGAGAGCAGAGACCATGTTTTATTTTCCTTTGTATCCACAGCACTTAGAACAGTCCTTGAAATATGATAAGTGCTAATATAATGTGTGTTCATTCTTTGTTGCCCAAGAAGACCATGCCATCAGAGAAATGATGACACGACTTGCACTTGACTGTGTTTTGAATGAGGGAGGGCTGTACAGGTCACCAACCTCACTTCTCCCTCCAGGGCCATATGAATCCAGTGACCAGATATTCATCAGGATGACTGGAGATGACCCAGGATGAGGCATTTGGGGTTAAGTGACTTGCCCAAGGTCACACAGCTAGTGAGTGTCAAGTGAGATTTGAACTCAGGTCCTCCTGACTCCTGCACTGGTGCTCTATCCATTGCACCACCTAGCTGCCTCTAAGTGCTAATAACTGTTTAGGGCAACAAAGTGGTAAACTGGACAGGGTGCTAGACCTGAAGTCAGGAAGATTCATCTTCCTAAGTTCAAACTGGGTCTCCAACACATACAAACTATGTGATCCTGAGCCAAGTCACTCAATCTTGTTTGCCTCAGTTTCCTCATCTGTAAAATGAGCTGGAGAAGGAAATGGCAAACTCCTCCAGTATCAATGCCAAGAAAACTCCAAATGGGATCACAAAGAGTCAGACATGACTAAAATGACTGACCTTGAATAAATGTTTATTGACTGACAAAAATGACAAGGTGGGATTAGATGGCCTTCTATCTATGTCATTAAATCTTGGGATGGGGGAGAGGGACAGCAAGCTAGAAATGACTAGAACGGTCATAGTTTCTATAATAATAATAGAGTTACCACATTTGGGCCCTAGTTACTACCTTAGGATCCAGTACACAGTAGAACAAGTATTGAATTGGGAGTAAGAGCTAGTCTGAATTAACCTTGGTTTCATCAATTGCCAGAGTTGAACTGCAGTGACCTTTAAGGGTCCTTCATTTCTAAATCTATGATCTATGGATCAAACCAATAAGTGTCATTAAGATGATGAAATTAGGAATAACCACTGGACCTGACCAAATGTACACAGAAGAAACCCACACAGGAGGGTCACAATTTTAAAGTTACAACAGTTTTCAAAATATCTCAAAGAGCAAAAGATTCTAAAAGAATAGATATTATCAAAAATTACTATTATCTAAAAGAGGACTGAGAAGACTTGATCAACTACTGACCCACATGTCTACTTTTCTCTCTCTTGGAAACATTTATGGGAATGGTTCTCAACTCATTGAAAGCTTAAAGAAAACAGAAGAGGAAATTAAGCAGCCTTTCACAGATAACTTCTGTAACAGACCACAATTTCATAGTCATACAATTTGCCAAGAGGAGATGAGAACAAAATATCATATTTTGTCTATTACTTGATGGTGTCAACAAAACCATTTGGATTGGTAGAACAAAAAAAAGTCTTTCAATGAGTATTTCTCATGCATATGTATACAAGATTCAAATATGCAACCAAATTTGTTCAGCAATTCACTGAGTGTCTGCATTACACAAGACTTAAAACAGGGAGATATGTTCCATAAAAGGTTTTGCCAGTACTATGGAGTTTGTCTTGCACAGAGTATGAAGAGAAGAGGGATTTCTTTTGATAATTAAGTTCATCAAGTTCTCTGTTTGCAGGTAGCACAGGCACTATGGAACCATCTCAATGAGATCCATTGACATTCTTAAGATTACCAGATACTTTTTAGAGTTAAAAGAGACCTTAGAGGTAATCTGGTCTTCACTATTTACAGATGAGGAAACTGAGGTGTAAGAAGGTTAAATGACTTTCCCAGGGTCACACAGGCAGTAAATGCCAAGGCTAGGATTCAAGTACTAGTTTTGGGATGTCAAGCCAACACTATTTCCTCTATAGAGTTGGGTGGGAAGTGGATACCAAAGATGGATAGCAAGCCTGTTCAGCAGAGGCATTAGTCCTTCCAGAATACTCCATACACTCAATTCTTACTTATGGCTCTAAGAAACTATAGCATGCAGAATGGTCGCTCCCTGATAAAACCATCTGGGCAGATGAGCTAAACCAGGTTGAGGGTAACCACCAGAACTCAAACTTGCTGAGTTGGAGAGATGTCTGCTCTAAGCCTGTGAAGGCTTCCGCTGGTGGAATGGGTGGGTGAGAACAATTTGTTCCGATGGCTGAAGCAGGCACTAGGGAGCATTCAGAGCTTGGTCAGGCATTGAAGATTTCAAGATAATACGCTGCATCCTACATCCTTGAGCGTTATCTTGGCTTATGTCCTGCCACTGGACTTGGATGACTTAGGAAGAGAGAGTGAGGCTGACAACTTGGGGTCTCTCTGCCTCACTTAAATCCAAGTCATGCACAAGTCAAAACATCAACCTATCATGTCATTGTTCCTCTTCATAAAGAAGAACCAACAACATTTCCTCTACAATGGTGTTTTCAAACTCAAATAGAAACATGGGTTACTAAAACATAACTGTACTGATCCCTGTTGGCGACCTATTGACTTAGTTTTTAAATGTAGTGTTATCTATGTTTGATTACATTTTGATTTTTTGCTAAGTATTTCCCAGTTACATTTCAATCTAGTTTGGCGGCACTCCAGAGTGTTCCCAGCTGCATTGCCCGTTTGATACTTCTACTTTGCAACATATTGCCTCATAGGGAAAAAATTAAGTGGATGAAAAAAGCGTTTTGCCTGGATTATGAAATGTAGTGGTACAGGCAGCCCATTGAGTAGTCCATCATCACTCTTGTCAGATACTGTACAAGAAGTGCGTTTCAGCATCAAATAGGAACAACAGAGCACAATGGCTTGCACTGGGAAACTGAGGCACGTTCAATAAGCCAAGCTGCTTGTTGCTGCAAAAGTTCATCTTTTTAACATGCGTATTTTTCTGGCGATGCCATATAGATACAAATCATGGAATGCCATAGCCTGAGAAGAATCAAACTTTTTAGGTAGACTAGTGGAGAGATGCATGGTACATTTAAACATACTGCCAACAAGAATAAACATTGGAGAAATTACATACAAGATCAAGAAAAGGAAGGGGCTAGTTATGCAGTGGGAGAGAGGGGTGCTACTACGAATGATAACAATAAAAATAATAGCAAATGTTTATATAGCGCTTTAAGGTTTACAAGTGTTTTAGATATATCAAATCAGATATTTGTAAAATACTTTAATATAATCCCTGGCACATATTGGTACTTAATAAATGCTTATTCTCTTCTGCCTCCTCCCCCATATTATTCAGTTCTCATAACTCTGGGAGGTAGATGCTGTCATTATTTTTACATAATAGGAAATGAAGGCTGAGAGAGGTTAAGTGTCTTAACCAGAGTTACACAGCTAGAAAATGTCTGAGCTAGAATTTAGATTCAAATTTTAAATCTATGAGATATTAAATTGGAAAAAAAAAACTGGAAGGTTTCCAGTGATTTGAATCAATCCTCTATGAAAGACAGACATAATAGCAAAGCCAAGAATTGCCCAGGATGAGAAATTGGGTTGAGTTGTGATTTATCCAGTGATAGATTACCCACATGGATGAAATCATAGATTCATTGGAATACGAAAGCATTCTGTTGCCAAACTAAGTGTAAATTAGACCATCTAAACCAAGGACATTTATTTTCCATTTAAGAAATTATATATGGCTTGAAAGAAACAAGATACTCACCCCTCTTCCCTTTATGACCTCAGAGCACAATTTACTCTGGGAAGTAATTTAGCTCATCTGTGTAAAAGTACAAATCACTGGACTGGCATAATTAAATTACATGGTAAAATTGTGGCTTTACTCAGTATCATGACCACATGAGATGATTGTCATAAGAAAGATGGAAATATTTAATGCCAAGCAAAACAACAAGTTAATGTGCTTTCATCTGCTGTCAGATTGCATGTCAGATTTCATGCCCCACCCCAACCCCCAAAAGAAACATGTTCATTCAGAATTACTATACCGATCCTACTACTGAGCAGTCTTAGCAAAGGTAGCAGTGTGGTAAATGAATTGCATCAATTTAATTCCTCACCAAAGTGTTCTTTGTCATAGTTGTGAAAACTGTCTTTAGTTAAAGGCTCATCAAGATAAGTCTCTTAGGTCAATGAGCTCCTTCTTTGTTATTAATATAATTTCTGATCATTAAATCAAAATGTAAAAGATTAAACCAAAATATAAAATAAACCAAAATATAAAAAATAGATACCATTTGCTTGGCTAACTTTTGCTGTTAAGTTAATAAAAATAGCTGTCTAGGTTCTCACCAGTGACTATTTAGGAGATTTTCCTACATGTGTATGCATGTCTATGTGTGCTCCGATGAGAAGCAATGTCCTCTAGTATATAGAGGGTTGGTCTTGGAGCCAAGAAGACCAGGCATATACTAGCTCTGTTACCCGAGGTAAGTTACTTCTTCTTCTAGGGCTCTCTTGAGACAACTCTCTAAAGTTATAATTTATAGAGAAGGTGTTGATCTATATCAGTAAAGGAAATTCCTTCTACTGAAACTTCCCTATATTAATGAAATCATTTTTCTAGTCCTTAGGGCATCTAGGTGGCACAGGGAATAGAGCGCTGGGCTTGGAATCAGGAAGATTCATCTTCATGAGTTCAAATCTGGCCTCAGACACTTGCTAGCTCTATGACCCTGAGCAAATCTCTTAACCCTGTTTGCCTCAGTTCATCATCCGTAAAATGAACTGGAGAAGGAAATGGAAAACCAGTCCAGTATCTTTGTCAAGAAAACCTCAAATGAGGTCATGGAGAGTTGGACACAACTGAAAAGTGACAACAAAAACATGTCTATTCCCTTTCCCCTATGTTTTCTGATATTTTCTTGTCTGCTATTTTTTTCCCTAGCAGCATTACATAGCCAGGAAGGAGGGTAAAATAGTGGAGAGTGGGCCAACATTGGAGTCAGGGAGATCTGGGTTCAAGCTTACCTCTAACAGATACTAGCAATGGACAAATGACAATGTTTAAGCAATGTAGGCAAATCTTTAAAACTATGTGATTGAAAAGTCAATGTGCTTGTGATAGAAGGAGTTTCCATATTCATAGTAGGAAGGTGTCCATTTCAACCATCTCTTCATTTCCCACCTGGCTGCAGTCCTGTAGACTTTTCCTTCATGCCCCTGATCCAGCTATATTCTCTAGAGCACATAGCATCCTCTACCACCACCGAAACAGATACCACCTTCCCCTGTTATATGTCAGCTTCTATTTATTTGTTGTCTTTTCCATTAGAAGGTAGCCTCCTTGAAGGAAGGGGCTATATTATGGCCCATATATTATGGCCCATATATTATGGCCCATATATATATATATATATGCCAGGGTTTAGCACAAAATAATACTTAACGCTTGTTGACTATCCGAGGAGTTCCTTATACCCTACCACACTGCTCCCCAAATTTCCACCTCAGATTCAGCAAGGAGTTATCAGTAAAAAAAAAAAAAAAAAAGAATAGTGGTAAGAAGTAGGTATTGACTCTAGTGTGAGGACTTGGTTCAACCTGGACCCCTGATGCTATCTGTGTGGCTTTGGGCCATCACACGACCTCTCTTGGGCTTAAATTCCTCATTTTGAAATGAAGGGATTGATCTAGATGGCCTCTTGAGGTCCTCTCTAGCTTCAGATCTATTTTATCACAGTAATTAAAATGATGGATTTGGATTCAGAGCTGGAATTCAAGCTCTTCCACTGATTACCTGTGTCACCTCGGGCGAGTTACTTAACTACTCTTGTCCTCAGTTTCTCCATCTTTAACAGGAGGGGACTGGTCTGAATGGACTCTGAGGTCCCTTGAAGCTCTACGTCTATGATGAAATAGCTGTGGTGGTGCAGTGGATAGAGTACCAGTGCAGGAGTCAGGAGGATCTGAGTTCAAATTTCACCTCAGACACTTGACCTTCACTAGCTGTGTAACCTTGGGCAAGTCACTTAACCCCAGTTGCCTCATCCTGGGTCATCTCCAGTCATCTGATGAATATCTGGTCACTGGATTCAGGTGGCTGTGGAGGAGAAGGGAGGCTGGTGACCTGCACAGCCCTCCCTCACTCAAAGTCAAGTGCAAGTCATGTCATTATTTCTCTGATGGCATGTTCTTTGGCAACGAAGGACAAATACACATAGCTATTTAATTTAATTCAACAAGCATTTATTAAGCACCTACTTTGTGCCCAATTCTCTTCCCACAAAGAAATTATATCCTATTAGAGGGAAACAACATGTACACAAAATTACATTTTCATCCAAAATTAAATTAAAAATATATCCAATATAAATTTATATCTTTAGTCTAAATCTATAATTTCATTTGTATAGAGATTTCCTGGAATGGCTATGGAAACTCTCTTTACCCAAACAAGTTAATAATAGTAATAATAGCTAACATTTATATAATGTTTACTAGCAACTCCTCTGTAACTTCACTTACAATTGTAGAGAGTTACACAGGCCACTGGGAGGTTAAGATAATTTCCTAGGGTCACATTGCCAGTATATGCCATAGTTGGACTTCAACCCAAGTTTTCCTGACTTCAAGGACAACTCATGAGGTCAACAAGATGCTTTCCCTCTAAAATAGATGATTTCACTGAGATACTTTAAAATACAATGCTATGCTCTGTGTATTACCTTTCAGACTCAACACAGGCCTTCCTGGCCTTTTCTGATTGCTTAGTGTTTTGCCAAGTGTCTACAGACCAAATTCGCTGCATTTCCAACATGCTTCCTTCTTCCTGCTCAACTCTGCTTTCTCTTAAGTTCCTTCTTAGCAACATTCCTTTGCTAGATCTTTGAAAGGAGCATGTGTTAACAGGGTCCAAGTGCTTTGAAATAAAGTCGGGGGCCACATGAGTGTTTATTATGAGAAGTCACCTACCTGCAATGTTGTTATAAGCTAAAGGCTTCCAGTGGCTTAGAGATTTTGATTGGATTTCTCAATGATCCTACTGCTGCTTTACTTTCTTTGCCTAAACAGTCTGTGATAGTTTTGTAATAAAAATATATATTTTCTTCAAAACCTCAAATTTTCTGAAGTCAAGAAAAAGCCTTCAGTGACTCATTCGGTGCCTACAAAGCATGGCAGTAGCTTGTACTCATGCAAAGGTTACAGTAATAGCAGCAGTGTTTGGAACGGTTACAGAGCCAGTCAGTTTTACATTTATATAGCACTTGACAATTTTCAAGGCATTTTTATTTTCTCCTTTGATCCTCTAACAATAGTTCTGGGATATAGGCTGGCTGGAAATTTTTATCCCCATTTTATAGATGAGAATACTGAGACTTGAAGAAATTAACTGACTTCCCCCACTAGACTGCAAGCTCCTCAAAGACCTTGCCTCATCTCTTCTTTCTTGAAACAGTTATTTTTATTATTATTATGTTTTAGACCATCATATACATGGGGATATTATTTTTATCTCTTCTTTACATGAGAAGCCATATACAGTGGAAAAGGTACTGGATTTGGTGTCAGAGGATTTGAGGTTGAATCTTATCTGCTAATTGCTTACCTGAGTGATCTTAGGCAAATCATACAAGCTCTAGAGTTTCAGTTTCCTCATCTGTAAAATGAGAGGGCTGGAGTGAGTAGCTTTGGAGTTTCTGTCTCTAGTTCTAAATCTAGGCATCTATGAACGATATTTTTTACAAATTAGGAAACTGAGAACCAGAAAGGTACAAATTTTGCCCAATTTTAGGAAAAACAGCTACTCCTCATCAATCTATCAAACCGAGGTACACGCAGTATACCTACCACTACAAGGAAGGTATGATTTCTCCTCTCTCCTTGAGACAAAACTTGTTCATTATTCCACAGTGTTCAGTTTTAGCTGCATTCTTCCATTTGACCTGCTCCCTTTGGTGTCTCACTTAAAATCAGCCCATGTTTGGCTTCTGCTTGCCTGCCCCTTGGGTTTGACAGGTTCCTTCCACTGCATCCCATGTATACAACCTGAACTTCTCTTGATTTCTTCAGTTTCTGCTTACTTGCTTCTCAGATGGATTCCCATTAGCGACCTCAGATGCTGACAAGTTATTCCTTTCCTGGCATTTTTTTTTGTTGAGATTTGTACATATAAATCATTATACATTTGTTAAAAACTAAACAAAAACCAGAAAAAAATATTACATTACTTTCTAATGACCCCTTCATATGTCCCATTGTTTTCCTAAGCAGGATATAGCAAATGCCTAAAAAAATCAGCATTCTGTAATTCCTCTTTTTATCTTATATAGCTGGGTGATAAAGCCCTGGAGTGGGATTCCAGTGGAGGTCAGACAAATGACCCTGAGCAAATCACTTAACCCTGTTTGTTTCAGTTTCCTCATCTGTAAAATGAGTTGGAAAAGGAATTGGCAAAGCACTCCACTCCCCAAAAAAACCTCAAATGGTGTCACACAACTGAAATGACTGAACAAAAATCAGTGATCACTCCTATCTCTCTCTCTCTCTCTCTCTGTGTCTCTCTCTCTGTCTCTCTTTGTCTTTGTCTCTATCTCTTTCTCTCTTTTTGTCTCTGTCTGGATTTCTGTCTCTGTCTCTTTCTGCTTCTGTCTCTGTCTCTCTGTCTTTGTTTCTATCTGTCTGTCTGTCTGTCTGTCTCTCCCTCTCCCTGCTCCTGTTCTGTGTCTGGAATTTCTCTAACTGACCCTCTCCAGACCAGTATTATTTGGCAGTGACAGGACGTCAAGAGAAAGGAGACTTGGGGGAAGGGTTAGGATGGTGTGGGGGAGGAGGGGCAGGAAGCACATAAGGTTCTGATCTTCCTTAACACGATATCCATAGCTGCCTTTTAGGGGTATAACAGTGGGGAACGCTTAGGGGGCAGACAAAACATGGAGAGCTGACATTCTGAATGAATGTTCTGAAAATACACAACATTTTAATCATGTTTCTGGTAATAGTGTCTTTGAATCCACCTCCCAGCTCAGAGGAACATTTCAGTGCATTTACTTATTTGTACTTTTGAAATGAATGTGACTATTTAAAAATAGCCTGGTATTTATTTTGCTTTCCAGATGTTATTCCTACCAAGTTTTGCTGGTCAGTTTCTGCTCTGTCATTAGCTGTCTGTCATTCCCGCTATCAGTTTAGAGAAGTCTTTAGACGGGCAACCTAGCAATTATCGGTATCTTGGCTACTCGGTAATTGACTGATAGTTCTCAAAGGAATACTTAAGATAAAGGGCTGCAATCCACCGAGATGACACAATCCTTCCAAAATCACAGGGAAACCATTTCTTTTGACGCAGTCATGTAGCAAATACCCTAATATCTAATTATGGGGCTTTGGCAAGTCCTTGAACTTTGTTGAAGCACTTTTATATGTGCTGTCTCCACAAGAACTCTATGTGGTAACTCAATTAGATATTCTTATCCTGTTTTATAAACGAGGGAACTGAGACTCGACTATATTAAATTTTGCTTAAATTTGGGGATAGCTAGTTCAGGAGTCAGGAAGACTCATCTTCCCGAGTTCAAATCTGACCTCAGACACTTACTAGCTGTGTGAGCCTGGGCAAGTCTCTTCACTCTGTTGGCTCTGGTTCCTTCATCTGTGAAATGAGCTGAAGGAGGAAATGGCAAATCATTCCAGTATCTTTGCCAAGAAAATCCCATGAAGTGTTGGACATGACTGAAATTACTGAACAAAAGTTAACTTAAAAGTCTTAGAAAAGGGGCAGCTAGGTGGTGCAATGGATAGTGCAGCAGCCCTGAAGTCAGGAGGACCTGAGTTCAAATCTACCCTCAGGTACTTACTATCCCTGTGGCTCTGGGCAAGTCATTTGACACTGATTGCCTCAAAAAAAAAAGTCTTAGAGTGTATCCTGGAATACCAAGAGGTTAAGTCACTTTCCCAGGGACCTATATTCAGTATGTGGCAGAAACCGAACTTGTATCCCACTATTCCTAACTCTGGCAAACTTGTCATGTCCCAACATGTCATGTTGCCTTAGAAGGATAGTCACATTTTAAAAAATTGACTTTGGGAGCTCATTTTTTATGATAACAATAATGGTTCACATTACAGAGTGTTTTAAAGTTTACAGAACAATTTTACCATGGGTAGACCATGAGGTTGACATAGAACAGGAAAGAGGAGGGGAGAGATAAGACAGAGACAGAAGCATAGAGAGACAGAAATAGAAACCAAGACAGAGACAAAAAGAGAGACAGAGACAAAGACAAAAAGAGACAGAGATACAGAGACACATACAGAGAGAGAGATAGAGACAGAGAGCCAGAAACAGAGAGACAGAGACAGAAACAGAGCGAGAGAGAAACCAAGGCAGACAGAGACAGACAAAGACAGAGAGACAGAGACAGAGACAGACACAGAGAGAGACAGAGAAAGAGAGAGAAAAAGACAGAGAGACACAGAGAGAGAGATAGAGAGACAGAGACAGAAACAGAGTGAGAGAGAAACCAAGGCAGACAGAGACAGAGAGAGACAGAGAAAGAAACAGAGACAAAGACAGAGAGAGACAGAGACAGAGACAGACACAGAGAGAGACAGAGAAAGAGAGAGAAAAAGACAGAGAGACACAGAGAGAGAGATAGAGACAGAGACAGAAACAGTAAGTTAAGCACTTTTCAGGTCCTGTCATGCTTTAATTGGGAAGACTGAAGAGAAATAGGGCTGGACTCAGGACAGAGAGAGAAGTCTGTGGAGGAGAGGAAATGTTTCTTTGAAAGAGGAGGCTACATAGGATGGTTCTGGAAAAATCTGAGAAGATTTATATGAACTGATGCAAAGTAAAGTGAACAAATGAAAAACACTGTACACAGTAACAATACTGTTCCATGATCAGCTGTGAATGACTTAGCTATTCTCAGCAATACAGTAATCTTAAGATAATTTTGAAGGACTTATGATGAAAAATACTGTCTACCTCCAGAGAGAGAACTGATGGAGACTGAATGCAGATTGAATTTAAAATTAAAAAAAAAACATATTTCTTTATTTTTCTTGGGTTTTTTTGTGTGTGTCTGGCTTTCTTTCACAAGATGGCTAATATGGAAACACATTTTGTATGATTACACGTGTATAATCTATATAAAATTGCTGGCCTCCTTCAGAGGAGGGAGGAGGGGAGAATATGGAATTTAAAATTTTTAAAAATTGAATGTTAAAATTGTTTTTACATGTAATTGGAAAACAATATTAAAAAAGAAAAGAAAAAGAAGGCTAAAGCAGAAGCCAGCCTTTTCAGACTTCACAACTTTGTCTGATTTCCAGACTAGTTTATCTTCTGCAGAGCAGGGATAAATAGGAGTTGAGATCTGGGACACTTGGGTCACACAGCTGCAAACAGCAGGTAGTTGTGCTTTGAATGAATTATTAAAATTTTTTTCTGCTTTGTTTTATTTAATACTTTCCTATGAAAAAAGCAGTCAAACTCAAGATATCTGATATTCCTCTATGCATCATCTTATGGTTTCTGTTGAGGTTGAGGTTTACAAAATACTTTACATATATTGACAAATTTTAACCTCACAGCAACCTGCTATGGGCATTATCATCCTCATTTTACAGATGAGTCTAAGAGGGGGTCAAGAGATTTTCCCATAGATGCACAGGTGATAGATAAGTGATGAGATGTTGGATTTGAACCCAACACTTTCTGCCTCCAGGCAGAGAACCTGCGACCTCAAGGCCACATGTGGCCTTCTAGATCCTTAAATATGGTGTTTTGATTGAATCCAAATTTTACAGAACTAAAATTGTAAAATTTGGATTCAGTCAAAAGGCTGCACTTAAGGACCTAGAAGGCCACATATGATCTTAACACCACATGTTCTCTACTCCTAATCTACAGCAAGGTTGAGATCTTATTACTGTGTCCAGATCATAGAGATAACAGGTTAATTGTAATCCCCCTCAAAGGTCAAACTTCTGGTTCTTTCTATGACTTCTGAGTGTCACTTTCAAAATTTCTGCTTTTACCTTAGGAACCTATGCTGTCTGTGCTTACAGAATTTATAAGGCTATATATATACGATGAAATGTAAGGTTGATAGCTTAATTAAAACTGTTTTGAAACATGAATTTTCTATATTTTTTGTTCAGCTAGGAATTCACCTTCTGTGTCCACATTGTTTTCATACTAAAAAGGACTTTTATTCATAAGCAATGTTTTATCTATTGGTAGAAATGTGTTATTTGAAGGATTTCAGGCATTTACACAC
This sequence comes from Bettongia penicillata ogilbyi, assembly GCA_023548195.1. Classification (NCBI taxonomy): domain Eukaryota; kingdom Metazoa; phylum Chordata; class Mammalia; order Diprotodontia; family Potoroidae; genus Bettongia; species Bettongia penicillata. The sequence goes on from JAJHZJ010000864.1 coordinate 1,082,567, forward strand.
ATTCTTTTGAAACTGGTTTGTGATGTTGTACAAATAATTCTTTTTCTTGTCTGAAAGGCATAGTTTACACCCAATTTTGATTTACATTTTGATTTTCTTTTCCTTGCCTTGAAGTCAAATATGAATTTCTTATTAGCCAGGAATGTCAGCTGAATCTAAGCTGAGAACTGTTCAAACCAACAGACATGAATATCACATGAGTTACAAAGAAAGAGCCCAATTATTTCCTGCTGTAAAGAAAGACTGAGTGATATAAAATTAGTTTTCCAGGCTTTGCAAGGTCTTGTATTATTCAATGGTGTTTCTCTTTAAAAGTTTAACAGAAAAAATACTGAAATAAATTTAGTAATAATAATAGCTAGCATTTATATAGTACTTAATGTAGGGATGTGCTAGAGAAAGCTAGAAGAGAATTTTGAGACCCAATTGTTAAATTTTCAGTGTGAGTATCGCTCAGAAATTGATACAAATCAGGGCTTGATTTATTGTTTTCTTGATTACTTAGACTTACAAAAGGGGCAGCTAGGTGGTACAGTGGACAGAACACCAGCGCAGGAGCCAGGAGGACCTGAGTTCAAATCTCACCCCAAAGACTTGACACTCACTAGCTGTGTGACCTTGGGCAAGTCACTTAACCCCAATTACCTCATTGTGGTTCATCTCCAGCCATCCTGATGAATATCTGGTTACTGGATTCAGATGACTCTGAAGGAGAAGTGAGGCTAGTGACCTGCACAGCCCTCCCTCACTCAAAACAAATTATCTGATGGCATGGTCTTCTTTGGCAATGAAGGACTTACAAAAAGTACTAATAATGCAGTATAAACCTAAATTGAGTACATTTTTTTCCTCCAGAGAACCAATTGTTAAAGCATTTACCAGTATATGATTGGCTTTATGGTTTGCAAAATGCTTTACATATTTTGAGCTTCACCATAGGACTATGAGGTAGGTGCTATCATTATTCCCATTTTACAGATGAGGTAAAGGAGGCTGAGAGGTTAGGGGATTTGTCAGGACAGATTAGAGTCTCTCAAGAATGAAATTCAGTTGCTGTATTCATGTATAATCCTAGCAAGCAAGAAAAGGAGGCAGGTGTTGTAGTACAATGGAAAGAACATAGGATTCAGAATCAGAGGATTCAAACCTGGGTTCAAACCCCAGCCCTACACCACTTATTGCCTGAGTAATTTGGTACAATTTTGCCCTTGGTCTGGCCGTAATTTTCCCATCTTTAAAATGAAGGAAAACAATTAAAAGTTTAAAGACCAATCAAATCCCCCCCAATAGTTAATCTATGACACCACAAGCTAAAAAAGATCGACGTGGCTGCATAGGAAGCTCTCATAGTCCACACTATGGTGACAGTCTTATATGGAAGCAGTGTGGCATAATACATAGAGATCTAGATCTTGAGTCTTTAAGATCAAAGTTCACATCCTGCCCTAATACTTATTAGCTGTGCAATCATGGCTCAAAGAGTCATAGTCTTTCCAGACATAAAATGGGGATGATAGTATCTTTAATATTTATCTTACAAGGTTGTTGTGAGACTCAAATGAAATAAACATCATTAATATGACATTAAGGGGCTTGAATCAATAGGATTTAGAAATAATTGAAATGTGAAGGACCTTGACAGTGAGGAATCAAAGATGACTGCATTTTTGGGGGTGGATTATTAGCAACATAGTGATGTTATTAACAGAGGTAGAGATATTTCCCATAAATAAATATTTCCCATTAAAAAAACAACTTTGTGGTTTTAGCAGACAGCAATCTCAATATGAATCACACATGTGTTTTGGCAGCTGGAGCTGGAACTTTGCCAAGGAGATGTGCATGCTAGAGATGGACATCTGGTGGTCAGGGAATAGATTGGAGCATTTGACAACAAAGAAAACCACACCTGAAGGGAAGGTCTGGGAATGATGAGTGCTGTCCTCACTAGTATGATGAGCCAGCAAAAAGGGAATAATGAGCTTTATTCATCAATCTTTCACCTTCTACTCACAAACTACCAGAAGCAAACCATCACCACTTTTAGATAACCAAAAAAGGAAAGACAGTCTTAGACTCCACTGGGAGGCAAAGCATTCAAGAATAAGGAGGACACTGAATGCCTTGGTTAAACCATGCTTGCAGTCTTGTATTCTCTACTGGGTGTTACATTTTAGGAAGGACATTGATAAGGGGAGAATGTCCAGAGGAGGCCAATTGACTTTGAATCAATAATACATGAGGATCTTTTGAAGAATTTGGGGATTTCAATCCTGAAAGAAAGACATGAGGGAATGAGAATGGCATAATAATTATCTTCAATAGTTATTTATTAAAGGACCTTCAACACTTGAAGAAGAATTCAGATATTTCTATACTGCCATAGCGGGATAATTAACAAAAACTCATAACAATTAACACTCTCCAGAATCAATTCCCCATTACTCAAGACCTTCAAGGAATGACTGAGTGTTTGCTTACTGGGGATACTGTAGAAGGGAATATTTTTTTAGGCATGTAGCTCCCAATCTCATTTATAAACTGGAATTGCCTTCTCCAAGGTTACCACTGATCTATTTATGATAATTATAATTAAAAATCTAATTATTGTAATTAATTGTCAAATCCAGTGGTTTTTTTTCTCAGTCATTATCTTCCCCCATTTCTCTGTAGCACTGTTGACTCCAACTCTCTTCCTAGACACTTTTCATGACATGGTCTTCTTACCAATCTGGTTGCTTCTATTCAGTTTCCTATGCAGAACCATCATCTTGGTCTGTGACAAGTATGGGTGTATTCAAGACATCTATCATCCTCTTTTCATGATCCTATCAGTTCCCATGTATTCCAGAATCACCTCAATGAAGATGATTCCTGGATCCATACATCCAGTCCCAGTCTCTTCCTTGAGCTCCAGTCCTATATCACCAATTGCCTAATGGACATCTCAAGCTCAGCATGTCCAAAACATGATTCATTATCTTTCCCTTCAAACCTTCCCTTCTTCCTAGCTTCAACTGTTTCTCTTGAGGCCACCACTGTCCTTCTACTTCTTTAGGTTTCAAAATCAGAGGCATCTCCAACTCTTTCCCTCATCCATTCTGTTGCCAAGTCTTGTTGATTCTACCTCCATAACACATCTCATATCTATCTCCTTCTCTTTACTCACATGGCTAGTAGCCTAGTTCACAACCTCTTGTCAGAAATGTTTATACACACATATGTATATGTGAATTTATACATATATAAACACACATACATACACACATGTATACTATAGAATATTTATATACATGCATACATAGTACATAAATAATTATAATATACAGGTAAGAAAAAAACCCCAGAAAAGAATGGTCATAAAAGCCCAGTAAAGAGGGTGTGTCTCGGAGGAGGCATGGTCAACAGTGCTACAAAGAAGCTGGGAAAAATAATGAGAAAAACTAATGGATTTGATATTGTAATCATATTATAGGAGAGCCCTTCTAATTGGGTTCTCTGTCTCCAGTCTCTTCCTTCCTCTAATCTATCCTCCACACACCTGCCAAACTGATGTATTCTTCTCTTGTTGAGGGAATTGGGGTCAAGTGTCTCAGGTCAAATTTGAACTTAGGTCCTCCTGATTCCAGGGCCAGTGCTCCATCCACTGTATCACCTAGCTCCCCTTAATATATCCTTAAAACACAGTTCTGACTATACACTCCCTAGCTCAAGAATCTCCCAGTGGCTCTCTTTTTACTTTAGGATAAAATGCAAAATCCTTTGCTTGACTTTAAAGCCTTTCGCAATCTGGCTTCAGCCTACCTTTCTAGAATTATCAAAGTTTACTCTTTTCCAGCCAAACTAGCCTGGACATGACATTGCATCCCCACGCCTTTGCAAAGCTCTTGCCCATTTCTGAAATGCACGCTATCATCAACTGTGTCTCTTCACTTCTGCTTTCCAAGCTTAGCTCAAGAGTCACCTCTGACAGGAAAACTATCCTGATTCTCAACTTCCTCCCTTTGTTAGTGCCCTTCCGCCAAATAACCTTGTGTATAGTTTGTACCTATTTTCCTACGTACTTATTTTTTCCCTTATTCCTGATAGAATTTAAGTCCTTTGAGGGAAGGTGCTGTTTCATTTTCATCTTCATTTGCTGTCACAATAAGTGCGAAATAAAGGGCTACTGAATTGACCTTAATGTTAGATTAGATGGCATGGGCATTGTCTTCCAACTTTAGAGTATTGTGTAAGAGGAGGAACGTAACTGAGAAGATGATTTGATGGCTTTGATGGCTCTTTGTCCTTTCCTTTTTTCTCTTTTCTTTGGCCTTAAAAGATCACCAAATGGAAAAACACAAAGAAGAAAAAGCTTACCAAGCAGCTGAATGTATACGTGTATGTGGGTGTGGGTGTGGGTAGTATACGGTCGTGGGGGCCAAAACAAAGGACTAAGAATAGAGGTGGAGGAATGAGAAAACCATCCTGACTCCTTCTTTTTCTCTCCCTCAAACTCTGATCTAGATGATGGTAAAATATCTCTCGGTGACCTAAAAGTCTTTTCCCAGAGAACTAAAGTTTCTCCATGCTTGAACCAACTAATGACCCATGAAACTTGTTCTACAGAGCATTCTACAAGAAGGCAGGAAAATCACTCATTGTACTTGGATGAGGGTACAAAAGTACAGCTGTCAAAAATCCATTCCGCCCTCAGTCTATTTGATTTCCAAAGTACTAATGCTGCAGGACTGATAGATTTGAGGATTTCTTTTTCTAGGCATGATTGGAGATACTATGAAGAATGAATTATTCTGGAATTATAGCTACAAAAATTAGTCCCCTGAAATGAGAATATAGGCTAGGTAGAAAGCCAAACAACAGGTTTTATTAAAGCAATTTCTTATGTTGAGTTAGTCTTCCATAAGAAAGGAAACATGACACAACGTATGGGGCATTGACTCATATTCTGGTTCAAATCCTACATCACTGCTGTATGACTTTGAGTGAGCCTCAGTTTTCTTATTTGAAAAATGAAACTGGACTAGAGACTCTGAGGCCCTTTCTAATTCTAGATCTATGATCCTATGATTTTATAATCTATGTGTAAATCAGCCCCTGGGTCCTGGTCAGACCCTGGTGGAAGTTACTAGTTCTCTCCAATTTAATTTATTTGAATTTAACAAACATTTATTTATGCAAAGATGAATATGGTACAGATTCTAATCCAAGGGAATGTTGAAGAACAGCATGGTATAGTGTACTAGACTTGGAGGCAGGAAGACTGGAGTTCAAATCTCACCTCAGACACTTATTACCTGTGCAATCATAGGTAAGTCACTTAATCTTTCTGTGCCTCAACGTTTTTCTATGGAAAATGAGGAAGCTGGATTCAGTGGCATCTAAGGTGTCTTTCAGCTCTAAATCTATGGTCCTCTATCTCTAGATATTTTTATAAGATCTCTAGATCTTATAACAGAGAAAAGACAAAACCAGTAGAATTAAAAATATGAGTCTTTGCTTCTTGGAGAAATTGAGGCTTATTAAAGGAGCTCTGAAATTTTCTAAAAGTTACAAGGAGAATAAGTTATAACTACTGGCTAGCTCATGTTCTCCACTGGAATCCTTGCCACTGTCAGAAGAAATGGAGGAATGGTATTAGATGCCTCAATGTGGTGAATCTGTGTGAGAACATTGATAGGAGTCTAAGAGTCTTGTCCCATAGTATGTACAGGTCTGGATGGATTGTGTGATCTGTATTGTTGACAAGGCCATCCACAATCAATGAGGTCATGGGTCCTTTTGAATATGTAAGTCAAAGAGAAAATGATAAGGACCTCAGGGGCTTAGTAGGGCTTCCTGGAGTTGTCTGGAATTGCTATCTCTTTATTTCCTACCAGGTTCCACCCCTCTGGACTCTTGCCCTTCCACCTTTCAGCTTCCTTAGGTGTGTTTGTCTTCCCACTTTAGACTATAAATTCCTTGAGGACATGGGTTACCTTTTTCATATTTGTATTCTCAGCCCTTAGTATGATGCCTTAGTGTGGTACATAGTAGGCACTTAATAAATATTTTTGACTGGTTGAATGGAGAAGATGTCATGCTTGGTGAGGATGCCAAAGGTGAGCAGTGTGTAGCTCTGAAGTAGACCAATAAGTAGGAAAGTTTGACATAGAAGAGAAATCAAAGATATGAGTAACTGGGCAAACTGAAGTCCTTTTTCAACATCTTCAGTTCTGTTATCTCAGCCCTCATTACTTACGTCCAGGTTAGTCCCATTGTCAGTAGTCAATAAACATTTATTAAGCACCTACTGTGTGCCAGGATCCAAGGTAAGTAAATGCTGGAGATAAAACAAAATCTATATCTGTATCTATACACACACAATACACACATATATGTATGTATGTGTATGTATATGTATATGTATAAACAATAACAGTCCCTGTCCTCAAGGAGCTTAAAATTGAATGGGGGAAGACAACACATCAGAAATAATGCTGGATGAGAAAAAAAAGATTGGGTATCTTTAGAACAGTATGACTTCAGGGACTTTCCCTAAAGGAGACGCAAGCATCAATTTATCCTCTGAGCCTCCAGAAGTTAAATGATCCAGAGCCAGCCAAGATCTAATCATCTTAGTGCAATTTTGCTTTGTTAAGTTTTGTTGTCGTTTTTGACTTGTTTTCAGTTGTGTCCAACTCTTCTTGACCCCATTTGGGGTTTTCTTGATCAAGATATTGCCATTTTTTTCTCCACTCATTTTACAGAAGAGGAAACTGAGGCAAACAGGGTTAAGGGACTTGCACTCCTTGGTTAAAATGAAATCATAGACTGGCTAGGACTTAATAGGGTGCTCAGGGAGATGAGGTATTATTCTTTTCTCCATTCATCTACAGCGTTTGATTTCTAAATTGCCTTTACAAATAGCTAAGCAGTTTAGACCTAATTCGACTCCAGAAGTTGTTCGCCAGAAGTTGCTCATTTGCCATAATAGTTTACTTTTTTTTTTCACAGGTCTGAGACAGCCAGTCATGTGCTATAGCCAGCTCATCCTGGGAGAGCTGATTTTTAGTGTGAGCTTTGCATCTTGAGAATCAGGAAACTATCAGGGCTTGATTTGTCATTTTGTTGATTGTCTAGACTTAAGAAAGTGATGGAGAAAATGTTAATAATACAGAGTCCATTTATTGGATAAAACACTGGACTTAGAGACAGAAGTTCTGGGATTGGATCTTGCCTAATATATGGTTTTGTGACCTTGGGCAAGTCACTTAGACTCTGGTCCTCAGTTTCTTCATCCTCAAAATAAGGGGATTGGACTCAATGACCTCTAATATCCATTCCAGCTCTAAATGTATGATCCTTTCTTAACTCAAAAGTAAACCTTTTCATGTAAAATTTTCTTCCTTTATATTTTTCATTAGTATTTTGGGTTCTTGTTTATGCCTCCTTCTTTATCAATATTTCAATATAATCTTCTAGGTAAGCCAGCCCTGTAACAGAGGAACACAGAATAACCTCATTATTTTCCATAGGTTCATCAACAGGTGTCTTTTATATTCATTCCCAGCCTTGTCTGGGAGGTCCAGATTCTGTACCAAGGCCAATGTAGAAAAGAACAAAGACAAATTTAATAAGTTCTGCCAAGGGCTACACAGCTGGCGCTTGGCAATGCCCACAGGACTTTTGACGATGGGATGGAGGCTCCTGAGAAGCGTCATCATGGGGACAAAAGAGAATTTTTTGAGGAGCAGAGAATATGGAAGCAAGAGAGGTGGATGGGCATATGTAGAAGGAGAAGAAACGAAGATTGGATACTAAGGGTTCTTCAAAATCCATGCCAATGTTCAGCCGAACTTAAAGCTATCTCATGGTTCTCTTTAGTATAACAATAGTGTTGCATGATTTTAGCATAAGTGTAGAAGACATCTTGGAGGAGAGAGAGAGCTTTCAAAACTACATTTTCATCAACTGAGTCAAATGCTCTAAAAAAAGAAAATTTATAAATGATCGTTGTAGTAGTGGGATCGTGTATTTCCTATACATCTCTTTCAAATATGAACACAAATATCTTTAATGAATAAATGAAAAAATCATTAATTAAGTACCTAGAATGTGACTACATTTTTATGAATGTTGTGGGATATGCAAATATAAAACCCAAGATTGTCCCTGCCCCAAAGGAGCTGATACAAGATTAAAAGTTCAATAACAGAAGTACAGAGGAGCAGGAAGGAACATGTATTTAGTTAAATGCCTACCATGTTCCAGGCACTGTGCTAAGTGCTTTACAGACCTTATCACATCTGATTAATTCAACAATTGATTAAAGTTCTCTTAGCTCAGAGAAGAGGGAAATTACTTTTGACTGTGAAGCTCAGAGAAGGATATGACATAGAATTTGGGTCTTAAAGGGTGGGCAGGATTAGGAAGAGCAGAGCTGAAGGGAGAGAAAGGGCACAAAATAGTTCACTCTTGGGAATCTCTGCTTCCATACTGTAAAATGGGAAGCATAGTATTTGTAGTAACCACCTCACTTGGCTGTTGTGAGGCTTAGATGAGATAATGTAAGTAAAAATCTTTTTAAACTTTAAAGCATAAATGTCAGGAAGAGATAGGTAGCGCAGTGGATAGAGCATTAGCCCTGGTGTCAGGAGGACCTGAGTTCAAAAATGATCTCAGACCCTTGACATTTACTAGCCATGTGACCTTAGGCAAGTCACTTAACTCTTGATTTCCTCCCAAATATATAATATATAATACACACATATGTATATACATGTCATATATCATCATCATCCTGAGAAAAATAGAGATGATTTACAACTCTTTTCAAATTATAGATATTTTTTATTTTTATATCATATACATTTCCCAAAATGTCCTTCCACCCTCTCTACCTCCACCCCAAGCTTTCCATAGTCCTCCCTTCTAATAAAGGATTTAAAAAATCAACAAAACTAAATAGCACATATAAAATTTTTGATTTTATATGTAATTTATATTTATAGGTAATTTAGTTATTAATTTGATTTTATATGTAATTCTCTACACCCATAGTTTCACACCTCTAAAAAGAGGAGGAAAATGGAGGTGCACAAGACTTTAAAAATTTGATTCTAGAGAATTTTCCCTTAATATAATTTTTTTTCATTTCAGAGATATAGAGAGATAGTAAGACAATGAGACAGATAGATTAGATAGGTAGATAGATAGATAGATAGATTGTTGTGTTTATCCCTTATTTTCAAAGAAGATCATGACATCAGACAAATGATGACATGACTTGCACTTGACTTTGTTTTGAATGAGGGAGGGCTGTGCAGGTCACCAGCCTCATTTTTTCCTCCTGAGCCATCTGGCTCCAGTGACCAGATATTCATCAGGATGACTGCAGACAGCCCAGGATGCAATGGGAAACCTTAGCCTTTTTAGGCTAGGCCTTTTCAGGTATTTACTTATAGGAGGTAATACCCATTCAGTGAATAGGCCTCTTTAAGAAGTAATCAGGGAATGGCCCCTTTAATGAGCAAAAGAAAAAAATAATAAATCAAGCTGGGAGGGAAAGAGAAACTGTTACTATTGATAATCACTGTAAGTCAGGCATTAAGTGGAGCTTAGGCAGGGACCTATTGTTGAACAATCTATGGGCTTCAAAGTGCACTTGGATTAAGGTTTTTGGAATGACAAGAATGACAGAAAGATGGAGAGAAAGAAAGAAAGGAAGGAAGGAAGGAAGGAAGGAAGGAAGGAAGAAAAGAAGGAAGGAAGAAAAGAAAGAAAGAAAGAAGGAAGGAAAGAAGGAAGGAAGAAGGAAAAAAGGAAAGAAAGAAAAAGAAAGGAAGAAAAAAAAGGAAGAAAGAAAGGAACAAAGGAAGGAAGGAAGGAAGAAAGGAAGGAAGGAAGGAAGAAATTTGCCTTCCTTTGGAGAGGAGAAGGAAGGGGAGAGGGAGACAGAAGGAAGAGGATGATCTGGGTCCCACTCAGGCAGCTTGATCTACTCACAGGTTGTGTTCAGCCGTTTTTAAAGAAGACCATGACATCAAGATGACGACATGACTTGCACTTGACTTTGTTTTGAGTGAGGGAAGGCTGTGCAAGGTCAACAGCCTCGCTTCCTTCTCCTGAGCCATCTGGATTCAGTGACCAGATAGATAGATAGATTGACAGATAAAAAGTGTGGTCCGAACTGAACAGTCCAGAACTATTACCCTCTCAGGATTCTAGAGATTCCCCTGGGCAGTTGAGGTATCTCTTTAATGCTGTCATTAACTAGCCCTGACTGGTTGTGTTTCCAACTATTAGGAGTCAGGGACCATCACCTCAGTTCCGTTTAGCCAGACAGCCACTTGGCTTTTGTTATCTAATAGTTATAACTACCTAGGTAGTTTCTACATAGCCTTGGCCCTACCAAATTCCTGTACAAATGCAATGTGACTTCACTGCTTGATGAGCCCAGATCTCAGCTATAACTGGGGCAAGGCCCTAAGGTCCTTTTCTTCAGGTCATTGATGCTAGGCTTGCTGTAAAATCTGGCATGGACTCTGGTTCTTGGATTCCCAGATGTCTAGACTCCTAGAGATTTGCAGTCTTGATCTTCTGAAATTTTCAAGGTCACAACCTTTAGATTGTTTACTTCAAACAAAAGAATACACAGTGAGACAAAGCACCAATGACTAGCTTCATGGGGCCATATATTGGTTTTTGAGGGGAGAGGACCTAAGGTCCTTCACCTTATAGCACTGTCTCTCACCATACACCATCTTTCAAGGAGTCAAACCAAGAGTGGAAATCCACTATAGAAATCAGTTGAAAAGACTGGTCCAAGGCTCTGGTGGACACCTTTTTAAGGCACTTCCAGTTCTGTCTACATAACCAACCAAAAATCACATGGTCTATAGAGTGGAACCAGTTAGAGAATGTCTATGCATGCTCCAAAGCCTCACCAAGGCATTTCCATGATATGTCATCACCAGCCTCCTTGAAGGAGGCCTTCCAGCCTCTTAGATACATTTCAGGGTCTTGTACATGTGCCAGTCTCCTGCTGCAGAGAGGATCAGAGAAGGTTATAGACCAGTCACATAGTAAGAAAGAGGAATAACAGGCAGCAGGCAGCCCAAAGACCCAATGGTCCCACAAGATGGAAAATAAAAACGACTATCCTGAAGGTAGGATACTGGGTGGATGTTCTGTGGTGGATGTCGGGAAGAACAGGGACAAGAGTCACACGGGAAGAAAGAGGACCCACATTGATAAGACCACAGGTCCGCCAGGGTATTGCAGCCACAAACAAAGGAAACTGTTTAAATGTTACCAGCAAGACACTTGGTTGTTCCAGTGCCATACATTTCTGATGTTTATAGTTTGTTTAAAGAAGTAAACCCATAAAAGAGCACGTTAACTTTAACAAGATCGTGCAAAATCACATTCTTTGTTTCTGTGACCCCTGAAGAAACTCTTTCTTCTTTTGCATTTTTTCCCAGATTTTTTTCTATTATTATTATTTCAATAGTTATAGCCAGTACATATATTGTTTGGTTTTGCTTTTATTTTTTTCTCACTCCATACTGTGCATCACATCATATGTATCATTATTTCTTTGCATTTTTCGTATTTGTCACTTCCTATGACCAGATGATATTCTATGGCATTCACACACTACACTTTGTCCAACCATTTGTAAAATACATGACATTTCTAGTTTTGGGTTATTACAGTGCTACTATGAATATTTTCATATGTAAGTCTTTTTTTTTCTAACAATATCAACCATAGGGATCATGATAAGGTTGTACGCTTACTGAACAAAAGAATATGAACAGCTTTATAACTCTTATTGTATGATATCACATCATTTTCCTAAAAAGTTATATCAATGCAGTATTCCACCAAACATATAATAGATTGATACTTTTGTGATGGTAAACTAGGCCATCTTTTGTCTCAGTTCCTACCTAACCTTAGGTCACTGAATGGATGTTGCCTTGAACAAAGTGGGATCTTGGAAAGACCTAATTTGAAAGTATCAAGGTCACTCACTGAATCCTGGACCATCATTAGTTGTCTTGGCTCTTGCCTTATCAGTGGACTCTGATGATTCTTAGGAGAGAGTGAGGCTGGTGACTTTGTGCTGCTCTGCCTCACTTAAATTCAGTTCAGGAGCAAGTCAAGATAGCACCTTCCTGATGTCATTGGTTCTCTTTGAGAATGAAGGATAAATTACAACCACAAACATGAGTTGTTTCCAGTTTGGGGTTATTACACACTATATATACATATATATATAGATATTACACATAATTTTCACACGCAATATATACATATATATATATGGATATACACACATATATGTTATACACACATAAAAAACATTTTTTCCTATCAAAATCAACCTTAAGGATCACTATAGGATCGTAGGCTTACTGAACAAAAGAGCATGAATTGCTTTCTAACTCTTATTGTGTGATATCACATCATTTACCCAAAATATTATACCAATGCACAATTCCACCAATCATATAATAGAGTGACTGTTTATTTGCTGGGTCTGGGAGCAGGAAGACCTGAGTTTAAATCCTGTATCAGACACTTACTAGCTGTGTGATGGTGAAGAAGTCAGTTAGACTCTGTTTACCTTAGTTTACTCTTCTACAAAATGGACATAATAATAGGTCCTACCTCCCAGGATTTTTGTGAGGATTAATGAGATAATGTTTGCAAAATGCTTTCCAAACTTTAAAGTGCTGGTTATTATTATTTTGTTATTATCATCCCCACCACCATTGAATTTTATCTTTTTAAATTATCTTTGCCAATTTAATGGATATAATGTGGTACTTCAGATTTGTTTTAATCTCTGTTTGTATGATCATTAAATTGTTTGAATCCTTTTTTTATTGATAAGTGTAAGTTTCTTTTTTTGAGAATCACTTGTTTGTATTCTTTGACCACATCAACTGAGGGAATTTTTATCAATCCCATGCAGATTTTTGACATGAGATTTTTAGCAGAAATTACTGCCTTCCTTCCTCCTGTCCACTTCTTTTCTTTTTATTTTGGATTTGTTCACTTCTTTTTGTAATTCAATAACTTAAATTTTATTGAATCAAATGCATCTATTTTGTATTATCACAGAGGACTTTTATAGAAAGTTAAGAGACTGATGGTCTAGTCATGTGATAGAAAATACATGCTGAGTTGATAATGAGATATTAATTTGTACAGAGAAGCATAATTTTTTTATGGCTAAGGGTTTATAATTTTCCTTGGATTTGAAAATGAAATGTACTATCACATGTTGGGAGAGTAATGAGTTCCATTACTGATTATACTGTTTGGTGGAATTTTTTTACTTGGGTAAAATCATACATTGGGAATAATTTATCTAATTTCCATAGCATAGTAATTTCCCATGTAATTTTATCCATTTTCTACAGGTCTAACAACAATTGCTAATAAATCATTAGGAATCATTCACTTTGGTAAAACAGTGATGAATGACCAAGACCTCCAAGCTTTCTTCTTCAGAAGGTTCTATATTAATCAAATTACAGGCATTTCTAACGGCAAAAATAAGAACAATATATTTTCAGAAAATAAATTCTATTGAATTTATTATTATTTATCATAGAAGCATATTGATGTCTTTTCAAATTGTTCTGAACTTTCTGACTCATAAGGAAATCAAGGGTCATTTGCTACAGAAATTGAGTTAAACTGCTCTGGGACTGCTTTGATACAACAGATAATTTAATTCTACAGGGAACAAAAGGGAAAATGACAAATCCTGAAGAATTATTAAATTTCTAAACCCCTTAACTGCTCTCTTTTTTTCTGAAGAAGGTGGGGAGGATGTTACTGGATGTTTACTTGGATAAATCTTGAGATAGAACTTTCTTTTTATAATCCTATCTGAAAGCCTACTTATGGCAATTTTCCTGAAACTAGACAAAATGGCCTTTCAGAATCCAATAGAGTAGACCTTTGCTATCCAAAAAATCGTACAGAATAAGCAAGGTCTTTCTTTCTTGATAAGACCTATTTCACTCCCCTTCCAGTCATTGACAAGCAGCAAGCAAGGAATAATTTAATGCAAAAACGATTTTCTATCAATAAACCTGAGTTCTTGTATGTTGTCTCATATGAATTTAAGAGATGTTAGTAAAAAGTACAAACCAAAACTAGCTATGATTGCAGTATAAACTATTCTGCAGTAAGGAAACTATCAGACAGTTCTTCTCATCTTTAGGGTTCCAGAAAGTCTAGAAACCAGCCCTGGTAGAAAAGATTTAGAGCCAGGATAGATCTTAGAAATCAACTAGTTCATCTTCCTCATTTTATAGATGAGTAAACTGAGGCACAAGGAGGGGAAGTGATTTTCCAAACCTCACATCAGGGCCATATTTATCTAAGAGGCCCAATAGCCACTTTGACTATAGCTTATAGGGAAAAAAGGTGACTCTAGTGTTAAATTTTATTTGCATGCTAAAACCTATCACAAAATTCCCTTCTTAATATCCACTATATTAAGAATATAAGTGCCCTGTACTTCTCACTGTAGCAGGTAGCTCTCTAAGACTGAACTGAGGAATGATTCCCAATCTGCACTGGTAAAGGGAGGTTCTCTCTAGGGATTTCCTTATGTCTAGACCTCTCCCCCCACAATAAAACCAAACCAAATTTCTTATAGTTAGATTATATGCATATACACATATAAGTACACACACACATTTTGTGAATATAGGTCATTAGATGCCCTATAGTCAATATTAAAGCATATATGCTACAATATATTTATATACATATAGAATGTGTATGTTCTGTATACCATGTATATATTATATATGTGATTTGATGTATGTGGTCATATAACATATCAATTAATAATTAATAAGTTTATCAATTAATCAGTTAATAAACATGTATTAGGTACATAATGTGTGCCAGACACTGAAATATGACATATTACAATAAGCATATGCTATATTTATCTCTATATGTGAAATATTAATATATTATATATGATATATTATTGACATGCAAAGTATTTAATGTTGACCTATGTTCAAGAAAATGTATATAGGGGTAGAGGTTGGACCTCTGATTTCATTAGTATAGGGAACTCTCAGATGGGAAACTCTTTCTGCTCTATAGATCAATATCTTTTCCATTACTTGCCCAAGATTACACAATTGCCAAGAGTCTGAGGCAGGATTTGAACTCAGGTCTTCCTGATTCCATCCCTGGCACTTATTCATTGTGCCACCCAGGGAGAACTACTAGCCTTTCCCCATACCATATTTCTTAATGGGAAGGACATTTATAAGAACTATATGAATACATGAAGATGAAAAAATTCATGATTATAATTTCCTATGCTATTCATTAATCAGATTTATTAATTATTGATTCAATATTCATTGCAAGTGAAATCCCTATATATACAATATAGGTATAGTATATATACCTATATATGTATATGCAATACATTGTGTACAAAGTATACAATACATTAGAATCTTGAGTGAGAATTTGATTTTTTTCTCATTTTTCATTTACAAGGGAATAAAATGATAGATAATTACTACAGATGCCCCGGAAATAAAGAATCAAAATTCTGCATGAAATTATCACATGAGGATTTTTATCATGCTTGAAGGAGCCCCACCTACAATATATTACCCAGAATCCCTCAGTGAAAAGGCCATCATTGGTACAAAATAAGACTGGCCTTAATTTATTTCTCCTTTCCACGCAAATAGCTTCTTTCTTTATTTGCAATTTAAAATGTTTTGTGGAATTTTATATTCATCCACATGAATATCATCCCAGGGCTATTTCTGAATAGCCTTTTTATAATATGAGCAGAGGAACAATGATTTGTGACTAATTATAAAGGGGCCTTGATAAATGCTAGGAACAAATTCCCTTCCACACATATTTTCCAAGGGGGTTTGAAAATTGAACTCAGAACAATGCTGCCATTAATAGCCATGTCACATGCCTTTACAAAGGCATGTTTTGTTCGAATAGTTATAGACATCATCCTAGCCCTCCTAGGTCAGGGGTTCTTAACCTGTTTTTGTGTTATGGACACCTTTAGCAGACTGGTGAAGCCTATGACTGTTTTCTCAGGAAAATGTTTTTAAATTCATAAAACAAAAAAGTCTGTACTGTATTGTCAGTGATAAAGGCTTATACCTTCTCTCATGTTCTATATATCCTCATGGCATATTTACCTGTTACACTGAAGATTTTCCTTTAGGGTTTTTATTTTGAATTTTTATTTAACATTTTTGAGTCCCAGTAGAACTCAAGACTGTCCACCAGTTTCCCATGTTTCATTCTTGCTAAATGACCAAGCTTTGTTCCTTTGCGATCTAACATCTCCTGCTCAATAACTTTTGTGCCACTTGCACGCTCTTTACATGTTATAACCTACTTGCTCCTTTAACCCCAGGATGGTAGATTCAGAACTGGGAGGCACCTTAAACCCAACATGTTCATTCTCCAGAAGAGGAAACTGAAATCCCGAGAAGTGAAAAGACAAGTCCAGGGTCACACAGCCAATGTCTGAGGGAGGATTTGAACCCATATCCTCCTGACTACAAGTCCAGTCACCATTTCACTGTGCCTCATCAGACTCCCCATAGAGTCAAAATAGTTTTTGCCAACAATCTATAATAAATCCAAAATAAAGTGGATAAAGGATGCCTATTGTCTAGGTATAGAGTTGTTTGGAGCACCCATTGAGTTGGCTCATCAGGATATGTCTTGTGATTTCATCAATATAGGGTGTTCTCGGAGGGGAACTGATCTCTACCAAAGCACATGTATACCTTTCCTCTGCAAGTATTATCTCTACTTTTCTCTCTCAGAGAGTTGCTTGGAATACTGAGCAGTTTATTACTCACCTAGGATCACACAGCCAGCATGTATCAGAGACAGAACTCGTACCCAGGCCTTCCTGATTCTGCCAGGATGCCTCTCTCTTAAACTGTCTTCTTCTCAATAAGGCAAATACTTAAGGTTTACCCTTCATTTATGCTTCAGTACAGGTCCGGAGCCACTTATACAAAAATAATTTTTGGCAAGTGTCCACATTGTTTTTAGTCAATTATCATGGCTTCATTAACCATGTTGATGGAGAGAAGTTACGGAACAAATTATCCAAAACAATGCATATTTTTAAAAAAGAAATGCCTGTTTGGCTTCAAAATGTGTTGCAATATTTAATTTGTATCATCTATTTTGTTTTTATTAGGTAACACTAAAGTTAGTTTGCATGTTTTTGAGCACAGGTCAACTGATGGTACAGATAAATATATCAAGTCTGGGTATTAGTTACTGGGGTCAAATATTTGTGGAATATAACCATATCTCTGGGCAAACTAGGTAGTTTAGTGCATAGAGCACTGGACCTGGAGTCAGGAAGACCTGAGTTCAAATCTAGCCTCCGGCACTTACTAGCTGTATGTCCTTGGGCAAGTCACTAAAGTTTTGTTTGTCGTAATCAACTAGAGAAGAAAATGGCAAATCACCCTAGTATCTTTGTCAAAAAAAGCCCATGTACAATACGGTTAATGGGGCCATAAAGAATTGAACACAACTGAACAACGACAATCATGGCTCTAGTTCTATGTGTGTGTGTGTGTGTGTGTGTATGTATATGTATGTTGTCTCTTCCAGCTAGATTGCAAGCACTTTGAAGGCAGAGACATTTTTACATTTGTATTTGCATCACCAGGATACTAGAACTACCTGTATCAACACAGTAGTTGCTTAATAAATGCTTATTTGTTTGCCTAGGTTAGTCCTTAGAAAGAAGACAGAGTAAATGACTGGTCCTGTACTCAAATCGTTCTGTTCTGGTAGAACTTCACAGAACCTACACTTGAATTGAGGCTTGACTTACTAAGACTATCGATGGCATAGGCAGTTATTTATTTTGAACTTAGCTTAGGCATTATAATTATTCCCAATGAGGAAACTGAGACTGAGGTTAAATTACTTGCCTAAGTATTTGAATTTGAACTCAGGTCTTCGTGACTGCACATCTGGCACTCTATCCACTTCTACACTTTGCTACCTTCAAACGCCATCTAATTCAACCTGTTCATTTTATAGTAGAGGAAACTGAGATTCACAAGAGTTAAAGTGACTTGTTCAAGGTTTGAATCCAGACCATCTGGCTTTACAACTGTTGCTCTTCCCATGGTACTGAGCTGCCTCTAGTCCAGTGAAATCATGAACTGTTACTACAGTTTGCTAGACATCTCTATAGTGTAACTAAGGCCCTGATGAAACAGAAAATATTCATACAAATGATAATCAGTTCTCATTGGAAGAACTTGATTGCTTTTCTCACAAATGGAGGTTTATTGGAAGGTGTTTTGCTTTGCAAATTTCTTATATCATTCAAGGAAAACAAATTGCAGCCAATTCTCTCTAGGGCTGTCAATTAGGGGAACAGATGTGACTACAGTGTGAGGCTGGGTCACTGGGGAGTCATTACCTTTGCCTTCAAAATTTTAAACATGTTGGACAAATAGTCCAGCTCCCTGAAATCCATTCACCCAGGCAGAATCCAGTTTTTTTTTAAATAGTCTTTTATTGCAGGAGATTTAACTATATAAGGGAAAAATAGACTCAGAATAAAAGCAAAATAATTAAGTGCCAAACTCTGTGGCTCTAGCAGTTGTCTTTGGTCTCAAAATATCCCTCTGTGATCCTTTGGGTTGATTTTATTTTAATTTGAAGAGTCCAACCAACATTCCCCTTATCCCAATAGTGTTTTTTATTTGGCAGGAGAGATGGGTTTGCCAATTGGACAGTGTTCTGATGCTTTACAAGCCCCAGGTAGCCTGTGAATGACCTTTTACAGATCTAAACTACTCCAAAATCATGTCCCAGAGAAAAATGAAATAAACCAAAAAGAGTCCCATCAGCGTCCTGGTCTAATAATTGCTCAAGATCTTTCCCTTCTCTCCTCCTTACCCCCGCTTTGTTAAAGCATGTGATGTTGTAGCTTTGTGAGTGTTCTGGCCCTAGTCAGATTATCGTCATTTTCTAATTAGATCCCTTATTGTGCATAAAATTAAAGGCAAATCAGATTATAGTGATTTACATAAATTATAAGACAAATTATTAATTTCTAAGGGCTTACTTCAATAAGAGAGAACATAGAAAATTAGGAGAGTAATTAAACCAGAATTATCTTTGCTAATGAACATGAGTACTCATTAAGTCTTCTAATGAAAGGCAGCATATTTTACATAAGAGATTAAAGAGCTCCATACCTTAGCTCCTACCAGGGTTAAATCACTTAATAAAGACAGTAAGCATAGACTTCAATCATTCAATCAATTGATAAATGTTCATTAAGTGTCTATTACGTGCCAGGCACTGTGTTAACGGCTGGGGTTGCCAAAAGGGGCAAAAGACAGCCCCTGCTTTCAAAGAGTTGACAATCTAAATAGATCAATTATAAATACATAAATTATTGTATATTTATATGATATAATATATAGCATTAATATATTAGTATCATATAATATTGATTGTATGATACATGCAATATATTATTGTATCCTATATTAGTATAATGTATATTCTATATTATACACAATATTATATGATATATAATATACTATAAATATTGCTATTTATAACATTTATAGTATATAATATGCTACAAATATTATGTAAAACAAATATGATAAAATTATGTTATATAATTATATCCATTATAATAATTTAGAAATCATAAATTTATTCTCAATTGCAACTGTTTCCCATGCTTTTCTGAAGTTTAGTGATATTCTCCCCTTGGGTATTGCTGCTTCTGTGAAGATTTCTTAGCCTTTTGTATGATTAGTCAGCCATCAAGTATCTATTAAGCTCCTACTGGATGCCAGACACTGCTGGGTCCTAAACAGAACAAGATCCTGAACCAGACATACTGGTCTCACAAAGAGTCACAACACAACTGAACAAATACATATTATTTCATTTTGTCCTTACATTAACCCTGTGAAGTAGCTCCCATTTTACACATGAGGAAACTGAGTCTGAGAGGTTAAGTGACTTTTCCAGGGTCACACAGTGTCTGATACAGAATTTGAAGTCAAGTCTTGACTCCAGATTGAACACTGACCACTGTATAGCCTAGGAGCTTTCTCTATATTTACCCTCCTATTTTTCCCACTAATGCTTTCCTTCCCATGATTCCATGAAAGGTCAGGGTCCTGAAGATTGTCTTTTATCATAGGCAGAGGTGTGTGTGTGTGTGTGTGTGTGTGTGTGTGTGTGTGTGTTTAAGCTAGTACTACTAATGACAATATTTTGTGCTGAAACATCAGAGTCATAGCTTAATTAATCTCAGATTCAGAAGACCAAGAATAATAACTGACATTTATAAATTGCTTTAATTGAACACTTTAACGTAGCACTTTAAGGCTTGTGGAGTGCTTTATAAATACCTTTATCCTCACAATGTGAAACTGAAGCAGAGATAGAGGTAAAGGATCACAAAAACTATTAAGTGTCTGAGGTCATATTTGAATTTGAGACTTCCTCACTCCTGGCAAATCCTATGTGCCATCTGGCTGCCTAGGTTTTTTTTAAAAAAAAATATTTTTCCCTCAGTTACATGTAAAGATAATTCTTAACATTCATTTCTTCTTAAATTGAGTTCCAAATTTTCTTTTGCCCTCCCTCACCTCCCCCCTCCTTGAGATAGTAAGCGATTTGACATAGGTTATACATGGTCAATCATGAAAAAACATATGAAAGACCCTGTGAAAGAATTGTCTAGATTTTCAAAGCCCTTCTTCAAATAACTACCATCAGGGAGATTATTAATTTCATTTTTTTCAAACAAAGAAACTGAGGCTCAGAAATAGTAGGGATCTTGCTCAAGGTCACACAGGTAGCATTAAACCATGATTAGACCATGATCCTTTTGTCTCTTTCCCCCTTAGCATATTGCTTTGCACTTACAAGATCTTAATAAATATTTATAGAATGAAATCTAGGAGCCAAAAAAACAAAAACCAACCCCCAGAACAAACATCAGACAACTCGACCACATTTCATTTGTTTTAAAAAGCTATACATCATTCTTGAACAATTTACCAGTCTGATCATTCACTGTGTTCATCAGATGACTCTGAATAACTTCCAGCCATTTGGCTATTGCTGAAAGGCAATAGCCGTCAGGGAGATTTCTGGCAATGGACTCAGGAAGATCTGGGTTCAAATTTTGCCTCAAATCCTTACAGGCTATGTGACAGTGAACAATCCACTTAACCCTTGTGTGCCTGAGTTTCACAGGGTCACCATAAAGCTTAAAAGGGCTCATTAAAATGAAGTGCTTTGCAAATCTTATCATGCTGTAAAAATGAAGTTAATATTGCTATTTCAAAGCTTAAATTCTACTGCAAAGGATACAAATGTGTCACAAGTGAATTTTTTTAAAAAGGCATTTCTAAAAGTCTTTGATGGTAAACTTGAAGAATAACATTAATTTAGATATATCAATTACAAGGTTGACTTGAGCATAAATATCACATGTTCTTTTATTTCATATCCACACTTCCAGCATTATATGTTCATTCAGTAAATATTACAGCCCCTAATCACTGCCTTCAGGACCTCTTGCTTTATGGGCTCACCTCTCTGGACTATGCAAACACCATTCATCTTAACACACTTTGGTTTTGATTGCCAGCTATTACTTCATGCCATCAGTAAATCTTCAAAATAGCCCCAATCATACTATTATAGTGATGACTTCATTCTCTTAAGTAACTGAAATAATTAATTAAGACAATAAACCAACTGGTAATTTTTCTTGGGGGCCAAGAAGTATGAACGCTAGCTAAATCTGCCACTTGAGAAATATTTTAATTGATCTAAAGTTGTCAGACTCCAATTTATTATCTATGGAAAACTGGAAAGAAGCACACAAAATGATTTTTAAAATGGAGTAAGAAGTTTAGTCTTTCTCATTTTCCTTCAAATAGTGAAAGGCCTTCTGCTTCAGTTAAGTAACTGATTTTCTACATGAAAATCTTTCATGACTAGAAACTCAGCCTTGCATAGTAGATAAAACACAAGACTTGTAATCAGGAAGTCTTGGTTTCAAATCTTTATTCAGTCACTAGCTGTTTGATCCCTGAGAAAACCATTTAATCTCTGTTTCTCATCTGTAAAATGAAGAGGGGTTTGTACTCTATGATTTCTAAGATACCTCCCAGTTCTAAATCTGCAATCCCCATAAGAGAATTCTATTGTGGAAAGTGGGAAGAAGAAATTTCTTTTATGTATACATACATACATACATACATATTTATGTGAAATGTATATAATTATTATATATTATGATTAATATATATGTATGTGTATATATATATATATGCATATATAGTTAGTTAGTTTTCCACATTCACTTACACAAAATTTTGAATTTCAAGTATTCTCCTCATCTCCCCCTTACTACCACCCCAGGGCATCATGTATTCTGATTGCCCTTTCCTCCAATCTGCCCTCCCTTCTATCACCCCCACCTCCACATGCACACCTTATCCCCTTCCCTTCTATTTTCCTGTATGAGAGGATAGATTTCTATACTCCATTGCTTATATATCTTATTACCTAGTTGCATGTAAAAACAATTTTTAACATTCATTTTTAAAGCTTTGAGTTCCACAGTCTCTCCCTCTCCCCTTCCCCACCCACCTTCATTGAGAAGGCAAGCAATTCAATAAAGGTTATGCAAAACACTTCCACAACAGTGATGTTGTGAAAGACAAACTGTATTTCCCTCTATCCTGTCCTGCCCTTCATTTTATTCACTTCTCCCCTTTGACCTATCCCTCTACCAAAGTGTTTGTTTCTGATTATCCCTTACCCCAATCTGCCATCCCTTCTATTATTCCCCCTCTCTTATCCCATTCTGCTCTTCTTTCCTGTAGGGTAAGATAAACTTCCATGCCTAATTGAGCATGTATGTTATTCCCTTCTGAAGCCAAATCCAATGAAAGGAAGACTCAGTTATTTCTTCTCACATTTCCCTTCTTCCCTTAAATTGTAAAAGCTTTTTCTTGCCTCTTTTATATGAAATGATTTATTACATTCTACCTCTCCCTTTCTCTTTCTTCTACTATGTTCCTCTCAATCCTTAGTTTTCTTTTTTAGATATCATCCCTTCACATTCAGCTCACCCAGTGCCCTCTGTCTCTCTCTCTTTCTCTCTGTTTTTCTGTCTCTCTCTGTGTCTCTGTCTGTCTGTCTCTGTCTCTGTCTCTGTCTCTCTCTCTCTCTATATATATATATACATATATACATACATACATATACATACACAAACACATATATTCCCTCCAACTATCCAGTACTGAGAAAGGTCTCATGAGTTACAAATATCATCTTTCCATGCAGGAATGTCAATAGTTCAACCTTAATAAGTTTCTTATGGTTTCTCTTTCCTGTTTATCTTTTCATGCTTCTCTTGAGTCCTGTATTTGAAAGTCAAATTTTCTATTCAGTTCTGGTCTTTTCAACAAGAATGCTTGGAAGTCCTCTATTTCATTGAAGTTCCATTTTCCCCCCTGAAATATAATACTCAGTTTTGCTGGGTAGGTGATTCGTAGTTTTAATCCTATCTCTTTTGACCTCTGGAATATCATATTCCAAGTCTTATGATCCCTAAGTACAGAAGCTGCAAAATTCTGTGTTATCCTGATTGTGTTTCCATGAAACTTTAATTATTTCTTTCTGACTGCTTGTAATATTTTCTCCTTGATGTGGGAACTCTGGAATTTGGTTACAATATTCCTAGGAGTTTTCCTTTTGTTATCTCAGGAGGTGATCAGTGGATTCTTTCCATTTCTATTTTACCCTCTTGTTCTAGAATATCAGAACAGTTTTCCTTGACAATTTCTTGAAAGATGATATTTAGGCTCTTTTTTTTGATCATGGCTTTCAGGTAGTCCCATAATTTTTAACTGAATCCATTTTCCAGGTCAGTTGTTTTTCCAATGAGATACTTCACATTGTTTTCTATTTTTTCATTCTTTTGGTTTTGTTTTATAATTTCTTGATTTCTCATAAAGTCATTAACTTCCATTTTCTCCATTCTAATTTTTAAAGAATTATTTTCTTCAGTGAGCTTCTGGACTTCTTTTTCCATTTGGCTCATTCTGCTTTTTAAGGCATTCTTCTCCTCATTGGCTTTTTGAACCTCTTTTGCCATTTGGGTTAGTTTAATTTTAAAGGCATTATTTTCTTCAGCAGTTTTGGGCTTCCTTTAGCAAGCTGTTAACTCATTTTTCAAATGATTTTTCTTGCACCACTCTCATTTCTCTTCCTAATTTTTCTTCTTCTCTTACTTGCTTTTCAAAATCCCTTTTGAACTCTTCTATGACCTGAGACCAATTCCTATTTTTTCTTAGAGTTTTTAGATGGAGGAGCTTTGGCTTTGTTGTGTTTTTCTGGCTGTATGTTTTGATCTTCCTGGTCACCAATGACATAAGAAAATACCTCTTTACCAAGAAAGTAAGAATCTATAGTCTTTTTCTTCTCCCCTTCCCCCTCCCCTGTTTGCTCATTTCCCCAGTCAATTTCTTGACTTTTGAGCTTTGTTAAGTGGAGGACTTTGGAAGCAGCCTCCCCTTCAGCAGTGGCTGCAACTGTCCTAGGGCTGGGGCAGGGGCCACACCACGCCCCTCTCAGTCAAGTGAGAGACCCTTCTCACTGACCTTTGAAGCTGTCTTTTGTGGGTTGAGAAGTCTGGAATCCACAGCGGCTATCAGTGATTCAGCCCCCTAAGGGCTACTCCCACTCAATCAACTCTAGTGTGGCCCATGCTGAACTGTACTCATTTCCCAGCCTGGTGCAATAGCCTCTTCCCATTGACTTTCCAGATTGTTTGGGCTGGAAATTTACTTGTCTGTCATTTTGTGGTTTCTGCTGCTCTAGAATTTGTTTAGAGTCATTTTTTATGGTTTTTTTGAGGGGTTTGGGGGGAGAACTGTAACAGGTCTCTGCTTCTACTCCACCATCTTGGCTCCACCCCCATCCCCCCTTTTCTTCCAAAGAAGAAATTTCTTCTGGGCTAGAAGAAACACAAACCGTCTCATTTCTTTGGTTCCCATTTTCCTCATCTATAAAATCAAGATATCAGACTAAAGTATTTCAAGGTTCTTTCTAGCTTTTAAATGCTATAACTCTTGTCTCACATTCCAGTTTCCTATATAGAATTATTACATTAGAGTGTAAATTCTCCCAGTCACTCCTATAAGAAGATACCATGAAGATTGTAACAGCACTAACTCATCAGGATTGTTGTAAGGACCAAATGGGATAGTATTTGTTAAAAAGCATTTAGCGTAGTCCCTGATCCAGAGTAATCACTGCATATATGCTTCTTCTCTTCCTCCTTCCCTTCCCTTGGATTAACATGGAATCCTTTAGTCAATAATTTGCCAAGCTACCCCCTCTTGTGGGTTACCATCAATAGCGGGGAAAGGTTCCAACTTCATCATAAGTAATAGCATGTAGGAGTGCAAAGCCTTCCTTGCCCCAGTCAACTTTCCATCAGCTCATCATAGTGCTCTGACTTCCAGGAGAAATAAGACATTAGGGATGGATCTGGGAAGAAGATATGCTGCTATTGTACATTCAAATAAAAATGAATTTTGGCTAAGAATCCAGGGTACTATGGAATTTATAGTATAGGAGCTTAGCCTCAAATTGGGTAAACAAAGTATAGACATCCCTAAGGTTAAATAAATAACTCAGTGCAAGTTAAATAATAGCACAAATGTCAAAATATAGTGACTAATTTAAATTACTAAATGAGGGATGATAATTTCTTTTTAATCTTGTTAGCATTATCTTTTATATTACCTTGATTTCTAATCTTCTCCCTTCCCTACCTATATAACAATGAATACAAAAGAAAAAGACTAGAAAAAGCCAATCAGCTGATCAGCTGGATCTAACAGTGCATGCAACATCCTATACCCATAGTCCCTCACCTCTGCCAAGAGGATAGGAAGGTGTGATTTCTATTTCTTTCTTGCATTAAGTGTGGTTACCACACTCACACAGTTTTTTTATTCTTTCTGCTTACTCCATTGTAGTCATTGTATATATTATTTTCCTGGTTCTGAATAGTTCATATTTGCAAGGCACAGTAAGGTTTAAAAATCTATTTTCTTATTACACCTATGTGAGGTTGGTAGGACAATAGACAATAAATAGTATGAGTTTATCAGAAGGGGACATCGCAGTGGGCAGAAGGGGCCTAGATAGACTTTCCAGAGGAGCTAAGCCTTGAAGGATCAGTTGGAAATGATTAAGAGGAGAAGGAGTAGATTTCAGGCAGGGGAAATGGTGACAGTGGGACAGAAGGCAGGGAAAAAACTAGGGACATTAGGTGTTATACTCTATAAGAGTGTTGGCTTGGATTCAGAAACACTTGAGTTTGAATCATGCCTCATTTTCCACACTGTGTGACCCTGGACAAGTCTCTTAACTTCCTTTCTCATCCCTCAGTAAAATGAGGATAATAACAGCATCTACCTGTCAGGGTTGTGGTGAGGATTAGATGAGATAATATTTATAATATTCAGTAACAAATATTTATAATATTTATAAAGCACTTGGTAAAGTCCTGGCACTTAGGAGGCTCTATATAAATGCTTATTCCTTCCCTTCTCCTCTCCTTTTCTTGTCTTTAGTTTTCTCATCTGTAAAATGGGAGTAATAGTAGTATCTATATATCCCAGGGTTGTTGTAAGAATCAGATGAGATATGTGTAAAGTGTTTTGCAAACCCTTAGAAATACAACCTATATTCTAATTTTAAAATTTTTAAAAATTAAAATTAAAGTAGGAGGTGAGGTTATGAAGTAGGGCCACTCACAATTGGAATGGAATGAAGACTCTGTCTCTGTCACTATCTGTCTCTGTCTCTTTTTGGGTCTAGTTTTAAAATGATGAAATTTGATCAATTTTTCCTATCCATTTCAGTGCCTACAAGACTCTCCAAATAAGATTATGTGGTAATTCAATATCTGTATGAGGGAAAGGAAAAGAAGGAAACCCACTCGGAAGTCTTACATAAAATTTAGAAAAATATATTTGGTACAGAGAACCAAGGTCTCAGTAGTGCTGGAATATTGCTTCGGCAATATTCCAAATCTATGTTCATATTGGATTGGGGGCATGGCAGTTCCCAAGGTGACTTCCCAGCTTTCCCCTTCTCTTTCCTGAGGAAAAAATCTCATTTCTGCTATGTGTTTGGAATGCTGCCTCCTTCTGAATTCTAGGACAGTGATAGGTGGAGATGAAGTTTCTTACCTCTGTTTCCTAGAGCTCTGAGTACATATACTTGGTAGAGGGGGATTTGAATCATGTACTTTGTATGTTTCCCCAGATATGTTAACAAGGACAATGTGGAGGATTGTTTTTATTGTATTGGATACTATGGGACTTTTTCAGCCCAGGTGGGCATTTCTACATGAAATTATCACTAGGGACATTGAGGAGAGATGTCCTTGAATAGATTTTGGGGGAGAAAGCAAAAGAAAGTGAGAATCAATTAAAATGACATAATTATATAGGGTACTTACTAATTAATAGGGGCACAAGACTTCCCCTGTGAATTACGCCTCCAAAATTTCGTGGTCAGGGCCTGGAGGAAGGTGGTTCTTGCCAGGGACGATCAAAGGCTCTCTGATGGGGTTGACAATAACTTTTTTCCCTTGGGATTCTTCATATGAATGCTAAACTCAGTTCTTACAAGAGGGAGGGCAACGAACTTCCAATTCCTAACGTTGCAGGGAAAGATCGCATGAATATACCAATGTGAGGAATTGTGGCAAGATGGCAGAAAATATAAATGATGCCTCAAAGTGAATTTTAGAATGGCAAAAATAATTACAAGTTGTTGTAAAGCAGTTTTCCAGTGTAAGACAATTTGGTAGGATATTAGGAAAGCTCTGACTTCCCAGGTGGTGGTCTGGCCAAGAGCAGTACAAACACCCAAGGGCACACTAAATCAACAAACAGCCAGACCTGTGTGGGGCTCAGGGGAGAATTGGGTGCCCCTCAGCTGGCACTGGACTCAGGCGCAGACGCACTCACCAAATTCGTTCACAGGAGCAGGTGTGGTCCCCAGCTGTGGCTGCGGGTGAGGAGGATCGAACTCTCGTCCGAGGGTAGTCATATAGGGATGGCAGGGGCCTTGCAGTCTGTGGGCGCTGGGAGGAGAGCAGAGATACTGGCTTTGGTTTCAGGGCAGAGCCAGAAGCTGACACTTTAGGTGCCTGAGGGATCTCGAAAATGTTGATGGAGGTGCTGGGGGTCTTGGTAGCCCCAGTGGCAGAGAGAAATACCTGAGGTCACTCATAGACCAAAGTATAAGGCTGAAGAGCAGTGATTATGCCTGGCCTTAGATTCTAGAACACCGGAAAAACCAAAATGTCAAAAGCCCTCAGACTGAGCTTGGAAAACAACAGCAGAAAAGAAATCTGAAGCCTGAGACAACCCCCAAACCCGGGAGCCAAGCCCTACCCTAGCAAAGTTAATAGCCAAAAAATAGGCCATTTAAAAATGAGTAAGAAATAGAGAAAGAACATGACCATACATAGCTACTAAGCAGCTAGAGATCAGGGTGCATATTCAGAAGACAATGAAGTCAAAACAGTTGATTGTAAAGCTTCAAAGGGAAACAAAATTGTTATAAGCCCAAAAAGAGTTCTTGGAAGAACTTAAAAAAAACTTTAAAAATCAAATAGAAGTTAAGGAAACATTAGGGGGAAAAAGAGTAATGCAAGAAAATTAAAATTATGAAAAGAAAAACAATGGATTGGAAAAAGAGATCCAGACTTACAGAAGAAAATAACTCTTTAAAAATTATAATTTGGCGAGGGGAAGCCATTGACTTTATAAGATACAAAGAAACAATAAAACAAAATCAAAAGAATGAAAAAAAAGAGAATGTGAAAAATCTTATTAGAATAACAACTGACCTGGAATCAAGGGGAGATGTAAGAATTGTTAGACTTCCTGAAAGTTATAATTTTTAAAAAGTGTATAGACACTATATATCAAGAAATTATTATGAATTGCCCTTGAAGTTCTAGAACTAGGAGGAAAATGAAAGCTCACAGGAATATTACAACTAAGTTTCAAAGCTCCCAGGTTAAAGAGAAAATGTTATAGGCAACTAGAAAAAAACAACAATTTAAATATTGTAGCTAAATATTGTATCCTACAGTCAGGATAACACAAGATTTAGCATCTTTTACCAAAGAGTATGGAATATGATATTCTGAAGAACAAAGGAGTTGGGTTTGCAACAAAAAATATCCTACCCTCCAAAGTTAAGAATACACTTATAAGAGGAAAAATGAATATCTAAAAAATTAAAAGACTTTCAGGTATTCTTGAGGAAAAAAGCAGAACTGAACAGAAAATTTGACTTAGAAGAATCAGGAGAAACATAAGAAGGTATGCATGAAAGACTAATTGTAAGGGATTTAATAATTTACTTATATGGGAAAATGTTATTTGTAACTCTTAAGAATGTTGTCATTATTGCTAGGGTAGTTGAAAGACAGTACATAGGTAGAAGGTTTGGGACTGAATTGATTATGATTATGACTCTAAAAAGTAAAATTGAATATGTAGAAGTAAAAGGGAATAAATTATCTTATACAAAAGAGGCATGAATGGAAGAATTGTTATAGTGGAAGGGAGGTGGTGGAGGGTAGGTAGTGTGGGAACCTTATTTTCATCAGAACTGGGTTAAAGAGAGAATAACCTATGCATCTTGTACATTATAAAACTCTTCTTAATTGGCAAAGAAAGTGGAGGGCAAAGGGGTAGAATAAGGGAAGGACTTGTAGAAGGGTATGCTAATTAGGGAGACAGTGATCAGAAGTAAATTAGATTTCTGGAGAGGGATAGGATTAAAAAAGAGAGCGAAGGATAAACAGTGGGGAAAAATAGTATGGAGTGAAATACACAGGTAGTAATTATAACTTTAAATGTGAATGTGATTGACTTACTCATGAAATAGAAATGAATAGCAGAATGGGTAAAAAAACAGAACCTGATAATATATTGTTTATAAGAAACACATTTAAAAATGAGAGACACACATAGAGTAAAAATAAAGAGCTGGAATAGGATTTATTATACTTTAGCTATTATAAAAGAAGGCAGGGTAGCAATCATAATCTCAGACAAAATTAAATTTCAAATGGATTTAATTCAAAGAGATAGCAGGGAAACTACATTATGCTAAACAATACCATAGATAATGAAGTAATATATCAATAGTAAACATATTTGTACCAAATGCCATAACATCTAAAAATCTGCAAAGGAAAAGGAAAATGAATTAATTACAGGTGGAAATAAATAGTAAAACTCTAATGGTGGAGTACTTCAACCTCCACCTCTCAACTAGATATAGTAAACCAAAGAAATAAATAAATAACAAAGAAGAAAATCAATAGAATCTTAGATACGCTAGATAGAAAAGAATTTGGAAAGAATTGAATGGAACAGAAAGAAATATGTCTTCTTCTCAGTGATAACGTTTTACCTTTACAAAAATTGACCATATTTTAGAGCATAAAAATTTTAGTCTAATGCAAAAAAGCAGAAATATTAACTGCAGCCTTTTCAATCATAATTCAATAAAATTGCATCTTAAAGAGGAAAGAACACTAAACATAAAAAATGAATATAGGAATGTATAAATTGGGGGGCCTCATGTATATATTTACTAGCAAACAATATCAATCCATTTGCATTCTCCAGAATAGGGATGATACATAGTTAGATAGTGGAAGGAAGTAAGCATATCCTTGTAGATATTGTAAGAAGTATTAAACTGCAAATTAGATTTTATGAAAGAACCAGTGGGACCCTTCAAATCACCTGTTGAATATTAAAAGGTAATGTGCTTAAGAGAAAGTCAGAGAAAGTTTGGAATTGCTATTATAGAAAAAGTGCTTTGAAATCACCAAAAGGTAAATAAAAGAACCCAACAGCCCCCAAAAATCTGTATTGTTGCTATAGCATCTTCTCAGAAAGTTGGTCCTGAGTTTTTAGTTGGCTAATCCAAATATCACCTGAACATGTGAAATTCCATCTTCCAAGGTTGAAGATATCCCAGATATGGACTGATAGAAATGTTGTAATTATACCAGTTTGGGGGCAAATTTAATACCCCTGGTTCTGGAATTACAAAACTTGCATTCAGATCCCAGATCTAATACTTGCTATCTGTGTGATCTTGGGTAAGTCACAACCTCTCTGAGACAGTTTCTTCTATAAAATAGAGGAGAAAATAATTCTATAAACTAGAGAAGATACTTGTATTACCTACTTCACAAGGTTGCATGAGGATAGTGCCTTGTTAATCTGATTATAAAAATGAGAACTGTTACTCTTAGTCTCATGGGTTCATGGAGGGACATTAGATCCCACCTAGTCTATATATTCTCTAGCAAACAATTCTGAATTTGAATTCTCAAAAAAAAAAAAGAAAAGAAAAAGGATGAAACTTCCAGTTAGACAGTAGATAAGAATTAAGTCTATCCTTGTAGACATCACAAGAAGGGTCATAGAAACCACAAACCAGACATTATGATATGAATCAGCAAGCCCTTCAACAGTTCATCTGAGACTAAAGTGGGGTTGGGAGAAGGGTGTTTAACTAGAGTTTTGAGGAATAAGTTGGAATAGTTATTATTACAAGTGACACAGTAGTTAGATTGCTAGACCTGGAGTTGTGAAAACTTGAGTTCAAATTTACCCTCAGATACTTCCTAGCTGTGTGTCCCTGGGTAACTCATTTTACCTCTGTCTGCGTCAATTGCCTCATCTGTAAAATGGAGATAATAATAATAGCATCTACTTCCCAGGGTTATTATGAGGACCAAATAGGGTAATATTTATAAAATGCAATGCAAAACTTAAAACAGCATATATTTTCATAGCTAGTATTTTCATCATCTTTATAATTTTGCAGAAGACCTTGAAGTGTGGAGGTTAAATGCCTTACAAAAGCATAAGTATCCAAGGCAAATTTTGAACTCAGGTCCTGTGACTCCACAGGCAGTGCACCATGCTAGCTGGATGCAATCACATCTCTACTAAACTTGGTGCTCTGTGGCTCTTGCCCAGTAGGCTCATGTAAATGTACTAGAGACACTGATTATAGTGGCACCATGGACAGGGCTCTGGATCTGGAATCAGAAAGCTCTGAGTTCAGCCTCCTGACTCAGATAGCTATTAACTGTGTGACCCTGGGCAAGTCACTTAACCTCAGTTTCCTCAATTATAAAATGGGAATCATAAATAGAACCTCCCTCATAAGGTTCCTGTGAGGATAAATGAGATTTGTTAAAAGTTATTCAGCAGAGTGCATGGTGCAAAGTAGGCACTAAATAAATTCCTCCTCTACTCTCATTTTATGTGTGTGAAAACTGAGATCCCCAGAGGTTGTGATTTCCCCAGCATCACACTAGTAGGAAGTGCTGGAGGCATGATATGAACCCATGTTCTCTGACTTCAGTTTCAGGAGTCTTTCCACTGTTCCGCACTGATTCCCCAAGGGGGACATTTAGAGACCATTGTAGCTAACCTTATGTTACAGATGAGCAAATTGAGGCCCAGAGAAGGAAAGCCATTTGCCCAAACTCACATGGCTAGTAAGTGCCTGAGCTGGGATTCGATCCCAGGTCTTCTGTCTACAAGTGTCCCTTCCATCCATACCTCATTTATATCTCCCACATAGGGTGCAAATAAGATACTTTTTTAATGCTTTATTGCCTGAAATAAATGTATTGAGTTTTTTTTCCCTCTCTCTTTTCTGGAGAAATAAAAACAAAATATAAAAATACTGGCTGTTTCTGAAACAAATCTAATATGAGATTAAAAAACCGAAGCATTTTGCTATAACAATTATTTGATTTTCAAGAGCCCTTTGAAATTCTGTGCAGACAAAGGATTTGCTGCTGAGATACTCAAGTTTGTTAGCACCTCAGAGAGCAGGATGATGCCTTATCTGCTGGGTTTCTCAATCTTGGGAGAATAGCACCTCCTTATTACTGCCACGGTCTATTCCCACACCCACTTCCATTTTAATAGTAAAATATCTTCAGGAGAAAGAGAAGGCATTCTGTGAATAAATATGTAAGAATTACAGAAAGAAAAATGAAGTAACTATATTTCTTGGTTACCATTATTTCACATTGAGATTCAGAATAAATGGAAGTTTGTTTTTATGCCTACAAAAATAACCATCCTATTAGTTGACATATAGTGTCACAGAATGTGATGTTAATGTAAAGAAACCCTAGAACACTGAACTGAGCATTGGATGCTTTCTGTTTAGCTTTTGATTTAGTTGTTAAAGGGATCTATCTCATTAAAAGTACATTCCAGTCTCATGGTTGAATTAACTTTCACAGGCCATGCCTTACTTGAAGGATGTAATTCAGAATGAGTTGGTTTAAAGTTGTTGGTCCATCAGTTTCTTGATTTTTTTATATTGCTATTTCATAATGCTTTCATGCAGCTAGATAGTGCAATGGATAGAGTGTTAGGGCTAGAGTCACGAAGACTCGTTTCCCTGGGTTCAGATCTGGCCTCAAATGCTTTCACAGACAAATGATAGAATATAGAACTGTTTTTTAGCTGAGAGAATTTCCACCTTTTATTTAAGTGGTTTAATTTATAATAATAGCTAATATTTATGTATAATTTTAAGGTTTATAAATGCTTTAAGGGAGCAGCTAGGTGGTTCAGTGGATAGAGTGCCATATGTTAGAAAGACTTCTTGAGTTCAAATCTGTCCTCAGACACCAGCTGTGTGATCCTGAACAAGTCACTTAACCCTGTTTGCCTCAGTTTCCTCATCTGTAAAATGAAATGAAGAAGAAAATGGCAAACCACTCCAGTATCTTTCCCAAGAAAACCCCAAATGGCATCACAAAGAGTCAGACAAGACTGAAGAACAGTAGAATACCTTGTGAATTTTATCTCAGTTGATCCTCACAACTCTCTGTGGAAGGCACTCTTATTATTCCTATTTTACAAATTAGAAAACTGGTTTACACCGGTTTAAGTGACTTGCCCAGGGTCACATATCTTGGTGAGATTTGAACTGGTCATCCTGACTTCAAGTCCAGCAATCTAGCCACTAAAACCATTTAACTGCCCAAGAGGATAAAGATATCTAGATGTGGAGCTGGTGAAGCTGGGTTCAAATCTCAGCTCTGTTATTTGTCACCTGTGTGAAACTGGCAAGAAATTGCATAATCTAGACTTCAGTTTTCTTAGTTGGAAAATGAGGGCATTGTACTAGTTGGTCTCTAAGAATCCTTCCAGCTCTAAATCAATGTTTTTATCCTAAAGTGTTGCTGTAGGTAGAGTGCTTAAGTGATTTGTCATTTGTCTTGGATGACACTACTGAGGCAAGATTCGAATCTAGGTCTTCCTTACTCCAAACTCAGCTCTTCTCCACTTGTGCTGCCTGAAATCAACAAGCTTGAAGGGAGGGTATATCATGGGGAGTCTGCATAACCTGTGTTCACTGCTAGTCTCTGCCTGGAGATAAACTGTAATGGTAATTCACATATATAATTCATGTATATCCCAGGAGGAACACCTTCAAAAGAAATTGGTATGAAGCTCTACCTCATTCCAGAATGAGTAGGTTTACTCCCCAAGAGGGGTAAGGGACAGGGAATTTGGTCTTCTTTCTTCAGCTCACTTGCTATAGACACAGGTTATAAACACAGATGAGGTGTTAATGTATTAACGAAGTGTTAACACCCTGTTATCTCTTTAGAAAGTGTGAATACTTTCCTCCAACTGAATTCCAAAGGCATTGATCCTGACCTGTGACAAGTGGCCATTGTCCTTGATGTCCTTAAATGTCCAAGACTGCCAACAGTTTCTACCTGGGAGAGAAGCTTACAGAGGAAAAGGGACAAAAAGGTGTCATACCTTAACACATTTTTTTTTAACATACTACCACCTAATCATCTGTGATTACATACAGGGGATAGGAGATAAAATCTCCTATATAGAGGCAAGTAAATGGATCTCACAAAAAAAATGCCTTGCACATAGTAGAGACCCAACACACAGCTACTGAATAAATGAAAGTTCATTTTTTGTTTTTGTTTGTTAAATATTTGTTCAATTTCTGCTAAACACTATATAAGATATGCCAAAGTCTTAGTGAAGTTTTAACACCTTGAATTTTAAATGATTTCTTTGACTTACTTTTAGATAAGACTAGAAAAGATGCTTATACAGATATTTCCTGTATGTCCAGGTAAAAATACGAAAATATGTATTTTTTTCTCTTTTAAACGTTTGCAAATTTCACAGAAGGCTGCAGTGAGAATGTGCATTCATTAGGGTAGAACTACTTCTAACCAGACAGGTTTTGACATCAACTATGGGACATCCGAAAGGGTAAATTCAATTTACATGTGTCTGTTGTCACAATTTTTCTTTTGAACATAAGTATTGTAACGAAAACAACATTCATTGGACATTTAATGAACTATTTGAATTTGTTTAATAGCCATTTATACTTAATTTCAATGAATAAAAGACCATAACTCAAAAATATTTCTCCATATATATTGTGGAGCAACTAAGTGGAAGAGTAGACATAGTCCTGAGCCTGTGATCAAGATGACTACCTCTAAATTCAGTTGCACACACTTACGAGCTGTGAGACCTTGGGAAAATCATTTAATCCTGTTTGCCTGTTTCCTCACCTGTCCAGTGAGCTGGAGGAGGAAATGGCAAGCCATTCTAGTATCTTTGTCAAGGAATCCCCAAATGGGCTCATTCAGTTGGACACAACTGAAATGTCTGTGTAACAACAAAAAGTTCATTACATCCTGAAAATGAATATACTTGGATTTTGTTATTTTTTTCAAGGAGAATGGAGCGTTTTGAAACATGTCCATTTGCTTTCATAGAATTAAGCATAAAAGTAAATCTTTTCCCTAAGTTCCTCAGGCTACCAGTATACAGAAGGCCAAGTATTTTTCACTCAGGATAGATCCATAAATTCTCTCCTATTTTGTTGCACTGATTCTGTTCAGCTCTCTGTTAAGTTAATGTGTTCTTTGGAGATATGACCCTGAAAGGTTAATCTCCAAGAGCAAATTGAAACGGATCACTGAAAACATTGCATAACTAATTTTGGAGTGTGTCTGGCTGTTAACATTTTGAAGTCTGGCAGTATTTTCTGCTTGAAGTGAAACCTCTAGGAGCTTTGGGGGCTGATGAGAGGTGGACCCCAAAGCCAGGTCTTCTTGACTACCAGGTCTACTCTCTGTCCACTAAGCCATGCTGCCTCTATGACTTCTTTTGTGCGGGTTTATCATGTTACTGATCAGTAGTATCTGTAGGACTTCCATGGGCTACATATAGGAGTTCCTCTCTTAAATCAAGAGTACGGATTTCAGTGACATGTTTCATTGTTAGAAATTTCATTACTAGAAGTTGAAACTATACAGGGCAACAAAGAAGTAGGATGAAATTGTTGTTTAGTCACCTCAGGCTCTTTGTGATCCCATTTGAGGTGCTTTTGGCAAAGACATTGGAGTGGTTGCCATTTCCTTCTCCAGCTCATTTTATAGATAAGGAAGTTGAGGCAAGCAGGGTTAGGTGACTTGTCCAGGGTCATACACCTCATAAATATCTGAGGCCAGATTTGAACTCAGGAAGATGAGTCTTCCTTACTTTAGGCTCAACACTCTATTCACTATGTCATCTAGTTGAATAGTATAATGTAGTAGAAAGGGAAGACCTAGTTTCCAATTCAATCTCCGCTACTTGTGAGCTATGTGAACTCAGAAAAATCACTTAACAAAATCAGAAACACACAAAAAGTATAAGATGGGAAACTTGGCTAGATAGGTAGAATTTTACTTGGAAAAAAAAGTTTTCTTTTTTTTTAGTGAACTGCAAATTTAATATGGTTCAACTGTGTGACTTGGCAGCTTAAAAAATGCCACTTTAGTGTTCATTGAAGTGCACTTGGCCTTCAAGGACTGGCAATCCGTATTAATGTAAATTTCTGACAATGAAGTATGTTGTTAGGATACGTCTTCTTCATTAAGAGAGAATCTGCTCAATCTCCCTCTGACATAAAGCATAATGGGGCATGTACAAAGCTGCCCTGCCTGCTTCTGGCTGACCATAAGTGCTAGCTCAGCAATTAAAGAGGTTATGCAATCTCTTAGTGTTTCTTGCTGTCTCTGTGTGATTCAGCTAAAACATTCAGGTTCTTTGGGGATGACGAAGCAATCTGCTTACAGGTTACTGAGCAGGAAGAGTCAGTGTCTCCGTGGATCTTTAAAAAGAGAGTGATTCCCAGCAATTAGGGAGGGGCTAAACCAAAACTGACATATGAATGTAGTGAAATATTATCATGCCATGAGAAATGATTGAAAAGGCGATTTCAGAGAAACCCAGGAAGAATTGTATGCTATACTTATGCAGTGAAATTAGAACCAAAGGTTGAAACTATATAAAGCAACAAAGAAGTAGGATGGCATTGTTCAGTCATCTCAGACTCTATGTGACCCCACTGGAGTTTTCTTGGCAAAGATACTGAAGTGTTTTGTCATTTCCTTCTCCAGCTCAGTTTTTTAGATGAGGAAATTGAAGCCAACAGGGTGAAATGACTTGTCCAGAGTCACACACTGAGTAAATGTCTCATTTATATAATAACACTATTATAAAACGAACAACTTTGAAAGATGACCATGGAGACGCTCAGTTATCAAGTATGATTGCTGAGGATTACTAATTAAAAACAACACCTGACAGAGGGGTGATGGATTCAATATGCAGAATGAAACGTACATTTCTGGATGTGGCCAGAATGGGAATTTGTTTTCTTTGACTGAGTATGTTTGT
Source organism: Bettongia penicillata ogilbyi (assembly GCA_023548195.1). Taxonomy (NCBI): domain Eukaryota; kingdom Metazoa; phylum Chordata; class Mammalia; order Diprotodontia; family Potoroidae; genus Bettongia; species Bettongia penicillata. The sequence goes on from JAJHZJ010000864.1 coordinate 1,120,537, forward strand.
TACAAGAGGTTTTTTTTTTTCTTTTCTTTCTTTCTTTTTCACCTGGGAAGAAAAGAAAATTTATGCTTATTAATTGAAAAAATAATTTAAGGGAGTAACTTCATTCCTCAGTTCCTCTCTTCCTTTTACCTTTCAAGTGTCATGATGAAATTTCTTTTGAGGTATAGGAGAGGGCTGAATCTTTTCTACCCTGGAGGATGTTGACTCTTCCTGTGAGTCTTAAAGAGCAGGAGGACTCAGGCTAGCTTAAGGTTGGGCCTCTGGCTACCTCTTCTGTTTTCTTTTTTTTTTTTTATCTAGAAAGCATATAGCTATGCAGGTTGGATTTCCAAGAGTAGTGGCCATTAATGATATCTGGTCCCTAGAGAAATTTAAACAAATAGATGTGCCATCTAGGATGTTATAAGACCAATCTGTATGTCACAGTAGGAAGAATTGGGAATTGCCTATTCACTAGTCACCATTTCTGTTCTGCCTCAGTGACCTTCACTGCCATTGCCCTCATAGCTACTATTATTTCTTTAATCTCCTCCACTGGTGCATTTGTCTTGGCAAACATCTCTTCGACTGTTATTATTTTTGCTGTTCAGTTGTTCCAGTCATATCTGACTCTTCATGACTCTAATTGGAGACAAGTATCATTTGGCAAAGATATCAGAGTGGTTTTCTATTTCTTTCTCTGGTTCATTTTTACAGATAGGGAACTGAGGCAAACAGGGTTAAGTGACTTGCTCAGAGATTTGATTCATCTTCCTAACTTCAAGCTTGGAATTCTATCCATTTCACCCTCTAGCTGTCCACATCATCAACCACTACCATTACCTTTGACCCAGCACTGAGAAGACTAAAGCTCTCACACTTTATCCTGATTTTTAAATCTTTTGGTCTCTGCAAATAATGATTTAAAAAAACCCCAATATGGTAGAACTTGTATAAATGAATTTCATTCTCAGGCAATTTGCTTGCTGAGCTATAGCACCTCTGTCCAAATGGGTAATGGAACATTTTCATTTTGAAAGATGGAAAAGAGTAATTGGCACTCCTATTTTTAACTCTGGTCACATTGTCTTAATCCTGAATCGTAAAAACTGCTGATCCATGAGTTTTCCCTATAATTAATCACATTATACTGTAAATCCTGTCATCATTTTCTACTGAGACTTGAGCAAATAGATATTCTCCTCTGCCTGAAAACATTTTAAATCTCAACTATATAATCAGAGTTTTAAATGCTAGTGGGAAAAACAATCAAAAAAAAAATTTGAAATCTGGATGTGTCACTTTATATCTAGCATAGATTTAAAGAAAAACTCATTAGGTATAAATTTTGTTGGAGCTATTTATCTCAATTCTCAGAGACATTTGAATTTCTATGAAAGATTTGTCAGAAAAAAATAGGGAAAAATACCTCAGAGTCTCCAAGGAATTCAGTCATTCTTTTAGCCATTTATTGGATTGTATATTGTATAGGAAAGGAATGAAGTAAAAGTCAGTGGTGCATTTCAAACAGGGAACAATAGCTAGCATTTACATAGAGTTTTAAGTTTCCCCAAACAAAGCTCTTTTTCTATGAATTGGCCCAAGAGGGTTCTCTGGTAGATTGCATTTTTCATTATATTGACCTGGTCTCCCTGGCCTTTGAGCTGGCTTGCCTCCTTTACTTCTGCTCTATTTGAACCAGTTCTTATCCTGATAACTGACAGTTGTCATCCCTAAAGCTCTTAAGTCCCTGCCCTCACCCCTACCCCTTCTCCCAAGCTTCCTCTAATCATGTGTATGTGGTAGGATCCAACCTTTCATTAGTCTTTGAACTGACATCTGTCAAGTTATGGTATTTGTATTGTGTGAAGAACTAGGACCTCAACTCTGGGCTCCCTTTTGGTGGGGATTGGAAACATGGTATTGCATGTAAAGGTCAAATTCAGACCAGTGAATATTTCCTGGGACCTGAACTCTTCTGCCTGGTGAATGAGCCATTTGGCCCACTATAGCTAGCCAGCCCCAGCTGTGACCACATTCCATTCCATTCCAGCCATCTTCTTACCATTTGTCCTAAACTACGCCTGTCCTGACAGTCATATCCTTTCCACTATATTAAAGGTTTTTAGGCATTGCTATTGGAAAGAGTGTGAGAAATGAAATGGTTCCACTCACCATCCCTGGGACTTCCTAGATTAAAGTACACTTCATTGACTTCTACTCCCTCACGTGTCATTTCTTCCCTATTGAAAGATAAGCTTTTTGAGGGCAAGGATTGTCTTGGACGTGTATTTGTATCTCCAGTGCTTAGCACATGGTAGGTACTTAAAAATCCTTTATATATATTTTAAAAGTTGTGTTGCTTTATGTCTGTGTGTATTTAAATTATCCTTACAGATTACTCTTAGTAAGAAGTCTCATAACAAATTAAAACAGTAAACAGAACTAAAAAATATAGTGATTTCATCTGAAAGGGCATGCAACATGCCACATCTGTAGCAATTTTTCTCATCTCTCTGTCTCTTTTTTAAAAAGGACAAAAATCTGTTTTCTAACCATCTCAGCCCTATCCCTCTTACATTAATTAATTCAATCCATGTGTCTCTGTCTCCCAGAAGCCCATGGCTTCATGACCTTTTACTTTCTCTGGCAGCAGAACCTGACACTCCATGAGCTCCTTCTGACCCTGAAACCCTGCACATTAGGGGTAAATTTTGTTGGAGCCATTTATTTCAGTGCTTGGAGAAGCTTCAATTCACTCTCTCGTTAGCTCTCTCAAGCTGCAAGTCCCTAGGTTAACAAGATCCTTGTCTCTTTATTCAGGGGCTAACCTTATAGATGATATAGCTTCTCCCTCTGTCTGTCTCTGTCTCTATCTGTCTCTCTGTCTTTTTGATAGAGTTGATGGATTACAATTTGTGCTCTGTCTTAATCTGAGGAAAGACATATGAATCTGACATCATAGTGTCTTTAGAGGGGAGTGTGGGGATGGGGATGGGTCATCTGACTCATCAGATGCCTCATATTTTAGGGATGGCCTCATCAGCAAATACACAGGAGGTCTGGATTCATACTGTACAGTCAAAGGGTGAAAATGCCTGGTGACTAATAGCACTGCCTCATCCATGTCAATACCAGGCACCAGACACCACCAGATGCTACTGATTGAATAACTTAAGCCAATATATATGGGATAAAATCAGAGTTGACTTATGGGGTAAAATGCTCAGTAAATCAAGGATGAAAATGATACAACCATAGTATCTCCCTCCAATGAATGACAGGCTTAGCTATATATAATTGGCCTCTGCTGATGGAGATTTTATATGTAACTGTCTTTATTACACTGGACTTGACCTCAGATTAATGTGTTTGTAATGCACTTCCTACAGTCAACATGAGGGCAAAATTTGAAGAAAGCTAGTGATTGCTGGCTGGTCAGCACTGACTCAAAGGGCAGGTTTGAAAGCATTTGCTATCTTTGGCTTTCCATTGTAAAAGAAAGTAGCACAATGATTTTTGAGTCTTCTCAAGTGTAATCTTGTGTAGAGGTGTTGAACTCTGGGTGTACAGGCTGCCCTGAAAACTCTCCAGTGAGGCCAGCAGGAAATTGTAATATAATTAGGAAATGTTTAACAAAAGAAACAAAAATACGTGTTGTTGTTCGGTCATCTCTGACTCTTTGTGACCACATTTGGGGTTTTCTTGGCAAAGATACTGGACTGGTTTGACATTTCCTTCTTCAGCTGATTTTACAGATAAGGAAACTGAGGCAAGCAGGTTTAAGTGACTTGTCCAGGGTCACATAGCTAGTAAGTGTCTGAGGCCAGATTTAAACTCAGAATGAGCCTTTCTGACCCCCCCATTCCCTACCTGGAGGGCCAGGGCTCTAACCGCTGTGCCACCTTGCTGCCCATAAAATACATAATGTTTTATGGTTTTCTAAGATAACATGGACTTGTGGGGATCTATTTCTATTAGAGTTTGACATCTGACTGAGAGCACAAATCGTAAGTGACTTGTACAGGATCACATAGCCAGTATACATCAGAGGAAGGATTTGAACTGAGGTCTTCCTGGCCTGAGACCAGCTCACTATCCCCTATACCAGACTGTCTCTTATGCAAAGTTAATGTTGTTAATGAAAGTTTTAAAAGTTGCCATTGATTAATTCAGCAAAATTCATTTCAACAAACAGATTTGCCTTTCTTTGCATACCTGATGGCATGCACCTAATGGTTAGCACCATGCTTGCTGACTGGCAGATTTATTAAGTGCCTAATATATGCCAGTTATTGAGCTGGTGTTAAGGATATAAAGACAGAAATCAGCTCCTGTCCTCAAAGAGCTTATATTCTCCTCAAGGTATACAATACAAAAATGAATAAGTAAGATAATTGATGGGAAGCTCTAGCACTTCAGTCTGGATGGAGGAGCAAGGATCAGAGAAGCCTCTGCATACCAGATGGAACTGGAGCTGAGCCTTGAAGGAAACTAGGGATTCAAAGACGGGGATTAAAATTTATTTGAGTCAATAAAAGGATTATTTATATGTCATGTTAGTGACCAGAATCCTGCCAGGTCCTCTAGTGGGTAAGACATAGACCTTTAGGAGTTCACAGTCTAGTTGAAGAAAGGAGATGAGTGCATTGGTGCTGCACAGAGCAGAGAATATAATGAAATGTCCCTGAAGGGGGTAAATCCTTGCCTGCCCAAGCTACACTACCTGACTTTCTTTTTTTTTTTCCAGAATCTTTTTTTTTTTTGTATTTTGTTTTTGACATTCACTTTTATGATTTTGAGTTCCAAATTATTTTGTCCCTCCCTCCCCTTCCTCTCCCTCCCCCTCTCCAAGGCAGATGTGATCTGATATAGATCATATTAAACATATTTCCATGTTAGTCATGTTATAAAATAAGAATCAGAATGAAAGTGAAAACCACAAGAAAGAAAAAAAGAGAAAATAGTCTGCTTTGTTCTGTATTCAGACTCCATAATTCTTTCTCTGGATGTGGATGGCATTTTCCATCATGAATCCTTTGGAATTGTCTTAGGTCATTGTATTGCTGAGAAGAGCTAAGTCTATCCCAGCTGGTCATCGCACAGTGTTATTGTTGCTCTGTACAACGTTCTCCTGGTTCTGCTCCCTTCACTCAGCATAAATTCAAGTCTTTCCAGGTTTTTCTGAAATTCACCTACTCATCATCTCTTATAGTACCATAGCATTCTATTCTTTTCATATACCACAACTTGTTCAGCATTTCCCCAATTGATGGACATCCCTCAATTTCCAATTTTTGGCCAACACAAAAGAGCTGCTAGAAATATTTTTGTATATATGGGTCATTTTCCATTTTTTATGATCTCTGTGGGATACAGAGATACTACCTGGATTTCTTAAAGAACAGAGGAGGGAACAAGAATTTGTTATAAATCCATTACATGCCAGGCACTGTGCTAAGGGCTTTACAAGGATTTATCTCATCTGATTCGCACAACAACCCTGGTTCTATTGTTGTCCACATTTTATAGTTGAGGAAATGGAAGCAGACAGAGATAAAGTGACTTGCCCAGAGCTTGGAAGCATCTAGGGTTGGATTTGAACTCAGGTCTTCCTGAAACCAGGACCAGTGCTATAGCCAATTCACTGTTATCTGCCTCACTTGGATTTCCTTAGGAAGGAAAAGAGAAATTGGGAGTGCTATACATTCTGGAAAAAAAAAAAACCTAGTGCATTTGGGTTTCTTAGAAAGTCAGTTTTGGAGTAGTAGACAGATATTGTCTAGGATGTCAATGCATCTCATTTCTTCTCCCATGTATCTTGTTAATTCTTTTAGGTCTACGTTGCAGGATCATCATCCATAGGAATCCCTGTGGGCCCTGGCCCTCTTGTCTCTCTGCACTTCTCTTGGTGACCTCATCAGCTCACATGGTATTTAGATGACTCATGGGTCTCTATGTCAGCCCTAGTCCCTCCTGACTGACAGTAACACATCACATACTCTTTTTGTTCTCCTCCCCCCCTTCCTCTCTTTCTTTCTGTTGCTGACATTCTGTACTGAATGTTGTAGCCATCTCAAAATCAACTTGTCCAAAACAGACCCCATTAACTTTCCCTTCAAACCCACCCTTCTCCCAAACTTCTCTCTTTCTGTTGGGGGATCCGTCTTCCTTCCAGTCACCAGGTTCACAAGCTCATACTTTCCTTGACCCACACATTCAAAGAGTTGCCAAATCCTTTTTTCCCCCCTTCTCTCCCCACAACATCTTGATATCTCCCCTTCTCTCTACTCACACAACCCTCATCCTAGTTTAGGCCCTCCTGCCTTCCTGCCTGGACCCTTGCCATAGCTTCCTAATTGTCCTTCCTGACTCAAGTTTTTCTCTACTCCACTCTTTCCTCTAGGCAACTGCCAAAGTTGTTATTACTGTTGATGCGTTTGTCCTTCATTCTCCAAGAGGACCATGACATCAAGATGATGACGTGGCTTGCACTTGACTTTGATTTGAGTGAGGGAGGGCTGTACAAGGTCACCAGCCTCACTTTCTTCTCCTGAGCCATCTGAGTCCAGTGGCCTGATATTCATCTGGATGACTGGAGATGGCCCAGGATGCAATGTGAGACCCTGGCCCTTTCAGGCTAAGGTCTTATCACATTCTCACTTTGAGTGAGATACACCCATTCAATGAATAGGCTTCTTTAAGTTACTCAAGGGATGGCCCCTTCAATAAAAAAAAATCAAACTGGGAGGGGAAGAAGTGGATAAAAGAGAAACAATTACTATTTAGTTACTCTTCTTCTTCAACTCTGTTGACTCCCTATTATCTTTATGGTCAGCTATAAACTCCTCTGTTTGACATTTGAAGTACTTCACACTTAGATCAAACCTACCTTTTCAGCCTTGTTACACATCACTCCCCTTCATACACACTACAGTTAAATCAAACTGACCATATATGGCACTCTCCTTTCCCATCACCATACCTTTGCATTGGCTGCCCCTGAGATGTACTCTCTCCTTCCTTTTCCTCATAGTTTTCTTGGAGACTCAGCACAAGCAGCATCTTCTACAGGAAGCCTTTCCCTGTGCCCCTCAGTTGTCCCTCCCCTCCACAACAATCTTTTATCTACTTTGTGTCTATTTGGCATATGCTTGTATTACCCTCCTACCCTCATGCTAGCTACATTGTAAACTTCTCAATAGCAGGACTGATTCATTGTTGTCTTTGTGTCACCAGGGCCCACCTTAGACCCTGGCACAGAGGCTCAAAGGGAGTATGTTCCAGGAGAGGGCAGCCAGGGCAGTGAAGTTTCTTGAGATCAAACCCTGTGGAGGATTGCTTGAAAGAACGGGATTTGTTTAGCTTGGAAAAGAGGAAACTGAAGGGAGTTAAGAGGAGGTACATGGCTCTCACATTGAAAAGGGATAAGGCTAATTTTGCTTGGCACCAAAAGTAGAAGATGCAGGGTCAAGTTAAAGTTTGATGTAAAGGGGAGGAGCCAAGATGGCAGAGTAGAAAGACTCAGGTATGCTAGCTTCGAACCACAGCCCATAAATTACCTATAAAAAGAACTCCCAATGGGTTCTGGAGCAGTGGAAGCTGTGCAGCAATGGGGTGGAGGAGATTTCTGTTCCAGAGAGCCCTGAAAAACCGACCCCAAAGGTCCGTTGGGCACCAGATGTGGAGCAGAGCCCAGGCTTGCCTTGGCCGTGTGGCCTGAGAGGAGCAGATCCGAGCAGGCTTCAGGGACGGAACCTCCGGTGGCCGCAAAGGTCCCTCCACCCACAGGCACTACAGGTCAGTGAGAGAGACTTCTGGGCTGGCCAAGAGGGGAGTGGAGTGTCTCCATAACTCAGGCCCCCTCGGGAGGCAGCAGTAGAGGCAGCAGCGGCCAGGGGCTCCCGGAGCAGGCAGGACCTCCTGGAGCAGACAGGACCTCAGATCCATTACTGAAGGTCTCCGCATAAACCCCCTGAGGGAACTGAGCCTGGGAGGTGGCCCTGCTCCCACCTGAGAACCTGAATTTAATCTTACCCTGAATAGTAGCCCCACCCGCCACTGAAAGCCCTGAGGCTGGGGAGCAGCATTTGAATCTCAGACCCCAAGCACAAGCTGGGCAGATCTAGGCAGGGGTGGAGAGGAATCTCAGAAGTCAAGTATCTGGCTGAGAAAATGCCCAGAAAAGGGAAGAAAAATAAGACCATAGAAGGCTACTTTCTTGGGGAACAGATGTTTCTTCCTCCTTTCATTTCTGATGAGGAAATACAATGCTTACAATCAGGGAAAGACATAGAAGTCAAGGCCTCTGTATCCCAAACAACCAAAATAGATATCCAATGGGCTCAGGCCATGGAAGAACTCAGAAAGGATTTTGAAAATCAAGTTAGACAGGTGGAGGAAAAACTGGGAAGAGAAATGAGAGAGATTCAAGAAAAGCATGAAAAATGGGTCAATACCTTGCTAAAGGAGACCCCAAAAATGCTGAAGAAAATAAAGTTTGATGTAAAGAAAAACTTTTCAATATAGCAGAATTCCATAGACTTGTCTCTCTCAGTGTGTTTCTCTCTCTCTATCTCTGTCCCTTTTCCTCTCTCTCTTTCTCTCTCTCTCTCTTCCTTTCCCCCCCCTTTCCTCTTTCTCTCCCTCTCTCCACTACTGTCTCTCCCCTCCATCTTCCTGTCAGGTGTATAAGGACTCTTTGATTATATTGTTGGAGGTGGGCCTGGTAGCCTTCCCCCATCCCAGCAACAAGGCTGTGACATCAAGTATCTAGAACCAGAGCTTACACAGGCTGCGACTGCCTCTTCTATTTTGTATTTATTTGCCTGATCACAGGTGACCAAACATTGATCTTTAGAAGGGACTGAGCTTGGAGGTGACTCTGGTATAAGAAGTCTGAGACCCCCTTGGCAACAACATTAGAACTTCTAGAAATATTCGTCCTCTTATTAGAATGCAAGCTTCTTAAGGATGGGGATCATCTTCCATTGCTATTTGTATCCCTGGTGCTTAGCACAGTGCCTGGCATATAGTAATCACTATTTAAAAATGCTTTTTCATCCATTCATTTGTTCATTCATTCTTATTCATGCTTCTCTAAGTTTGTCAAGTATGCTGAGTTTAATAGCAGTTACAAAATACTTAATTCTGTTTTAAATCTTTGCCAGTATGCACTTATGGGGTCTTTTGTGAAGGGAAAATAAATCCTTGTCCTGCATTTGATTTAGATAATACCTATAATACCTATTCCCCATTTTGGGGAGACCTTAACCTAAGTTTTAAGCATTTTTCTCCTGAGTCTCTGTGTAAAGAGAACAAGTATAAGAAAAGAAGCTTGCCTCCTCTCCTTAGAGAGGACTAATCCCTGTCTAGGCCAAGTGTGTGGATCCAGAGCAAATAGCACCCTTGGTACAGAGGGAGATGGTACAGTGTCCCAGCCTCTTGGGCCTAGCTGAATGTAATGGACTGTTTCAAGAGGCAGATGAGTTCCCTTTCCGAGACATCTATAAGCAAAGATTGGTGGGGCATTTGTGTATGCTGTATGGGGAATTCTAAGTCAGCTGTTGGTGGACCTCTGAGGTCCTTCCTGGCTCTCATGGTCTGTGATTCTGTGAATGTTTTCCGCTTAAAAACCAGCTCCATAAGCCAGAGACCACATCTTGTAAGGCATTTGGAATTTCACACACAGTATCTGTTCTTGGATTACTATGTGTATCTTGTGTGATTCTGTAACCAGAAGACTCTAAAATAAACATGTTTACACATGGGTCCAGACTACAAATTTAAAACAACCTCTTAGATAACTTCAAAAAGACTATCAGCTCATAAAATAACTTATAAACTCTTCCCATGCTCCCTGGAGAGTGGGATAGCAGGAAGAGCAGTGGTTTGGGGGTCAAAGGTGCCAGGTTTGGAATTCCTGGTCATGTGATCTTGGATAAGTCATTTCACTTGTCTGGCATTCCATTTTCTCATCTCTGGTTTCTTTGAAGACTCAACTCAAAAACCATCTCCTCCAGGAGGGCGTTGCAGTGAGGCAGCAGCAGTGACTTCCTCTCTAAAGTTGCCTTCCATTTCCTCTTTATTTGTCTTATATTTACTGACTTCTGTAACATGCTCTGTCCCCTCTTTAGACTGTAAGTTCCTTGAAGGCAAGGACCAGTCTTTGGTTTTTAGATCCCTAGTTAGCAGAGTGCTTGACACCTTTAAGTGATTAATTTGTAAAATAAAAATACTTATTTTTTTCCCTCTCCTTTAGATGGTTACTTGAAAGAATACATTTAACAAATCTGTTTAACAAGAGTGATGAGAGGACCCCCTCTACTTCATCATCTTTTGGACAGCTGGAATGTAAACAATATGTCTGTATTAATCTATTCAGTTCAGTCGCTTTTCAGTCATGTCTAATTCTTTGTGACACCATTTGGGGTTTTCTTGGCACAGATACTGGAGTGGTTTGCCATTTCATTCTCCATCTTATTTTACAAATAAGGAAACTGAGGCAAACAGGGTTAAGTGACTTATCCAGGATCATCTAACAAGTGTCTGAGGTGAGATTTGAATTCAGGAAGATGAGTTCCTGTTTCCAGGCCTAGGGCTCTATCCACCATACCACCTAACTGCCCTTTATTAATCTAAGCCTAAACCAATGTCTTAGTGCTGCGTCTGACATGTATAACTTATGTTGAATGAAAGATTTTCCCCCCAAATATTAAAGCTGCATGTTGAACCCAGTTCCTTTCCATATTTTTATTTAGACTTAAATCTGGCTCCTGGATAGAAAGGCTATGAGGTAATGGATAGACAGCTGGCGTCTGCATTCAAGTCCGAGTCTGCTACTGGGAGACGCTAAGCATGTCCCAACTCCTGGGCCACTCTCTGAAATGAATTACTCTATCCTAGAGGGGAGGTAGATTGCTCTTCAACAGTGAGCTGTCATTCCCAATGAAATCATAAATTCTCACCAAATAAGAATGGGTTGTGTAGTAGATTACAGACCAGGTGTGTTAGAAATGTATCTGATGACAATCAGGCAGTGTTGTTGGTTTTATTTTCCATTTTAAACGAACATTCATTGTCTTCTATAGTCTTACTTCTATTACATACAGAGACATGGAGGCCTAGAAATAAATGGGAAAAAATGGAGGGGAAAAAAGTCTAATCCCTTTTCTTTCCAGTTCTGAGCATAAGGTAGATAATTGTTCCTGGGATTACCTCTCTCCACCCTCCAGCATTTTACTGGGCCTTTACAACTCTAATTTGGCTTAATACAGTTCCTTTCCTGGGGGTGGGGTGGGGGTTGGTTGTTAATATGAAAGTTTTATTGCGAAGATATAAAATACCTTATTTGAATGAGCTCTTTAATGAATCAATAGAAGACATCTGCCATCTGTCAGTGTTGGACTAAGTAAGGTCTCTTCTAATTCTGCAATTCCATGTCCCCATATCTGTGTCTAGAGTTGACAGTTCTGTGTTTTATCTATGGGTCCCATTGGAGCTTTGCCCTTTGAGTGGTCTATGCCCTTTGTTGGATGATAGTTTCTTCTGCTAAATCAAACTGATATTCCTGGGTAAAAGCCCCCTCCCGCCCCCCATAATTGTAAACTACAATGAATGGCTAGCTGCTGTAGTCTCATCCTGCTTGACTTTGTTTTTTTTTTAATTATAAAGTATTAGGCAAATAGTCAACAAATCATGCTGCCTCTTTTCCTTATGATGATAAATTGCCTTATCTAGTTTATATAGAGCTACAGGGAAAGGTTGTTACTTTTGCTATTTTTTTTTTCAGTTTAACCTGAGTCAAAACTGCTTATAATTAAAGCACCTCTGGGGATCTGGGAAAACCCAAGTCAAACTGGTGAGTGTTCATTCAGTTTTTTATTATGATGAGCCTAAGCTGGTACAGCCCTGCTTAGCTTTCTCCATGTGGCGGAGGCGTAGTTAATCATTTTGGATGTTTGATTAACTGGAGGCAATTTGGTATTCAAGCCTAGAATAATGAAAACTAGTTTCCTATTGATTAGATTTCATTTGATTTAGGCCTATGCATATGGAAATGGGCAACTAGAAAATATATTAAAATATTAATTAAAATACTCTGTGCTCTTAACATTCATCATCACTTTTTTAGCAAAACAAACTTCCCTTTCCACTCCTCCAGGCAGATCAGTTGATTCTGAAAGGAGATACCTTATATTTCATCCAATTTCTTCAGTCTTTTGATTTAGTTTTAATTTTCAGGGAGTCTGTTACTTGGGTAATACATTTCACTTTTCATCCTCCTCCTTTACTAAGTTGTTTATTCTTCTCCTATATATCTCTAGAGCTCTCATTTCATTTATATCTCCTGTTTCTTATAGTAAGACCTTCTGGGCAAGGCATACCTTTTTTTTGAGGTTCAGCCCAAAGTCATTGTGGAGTTACTTATTCTCTTCCCCTAGGCTTAGCTCCTGGACATCCTTGAATTCATAAAATTTCTTTACTGTCTTTTTGAGGGGTCAGGACCAGGCTTTGACTATTCTTTAATTCACAGGTGGGATTGTGAACCTGGTACACATACATACATACACACACATGCACGGTATATATAATACATGTATGTAAGCATACACATATATGTATGTACACACATACATACATGCATACATATATTGCCTGAGACTCTGTTACTGGTTACTGACTTTCCCCTCTGCTGTTGTCTACTGTGCACATAGTGATAGAAGGTCCTTGACTTGTTGATACTGTGGTACAGATACTGAGCTCATTAAAGCCCTTAGGGATGGTTTAGATCTGTTGCTACAAACTTTCAGAGACTCTGAGGCCTGTGGATTGATCTACTACTAATCGCTGCCCCTTTCAGTCCTGAAGACCTAGGCCAGAGCTCTGGAGGCTTAATTGCCCTGGTCTCTCATCCCTGGAATTCTCTGGTCTTCTAGTTCTCTGTTCCCTGTCTTCAGGATGTTTATGACTTCCTTGAGTCTTCCTGGCTGGGGTTCTTTGAGGGTGTAAAAGTTGGAAAGTCTTTCAGTTCTAAGCCCGCCCTCCCCATGCTGTCCCTGTCTTTAGTCAGTATAAACTTCCGAGTGTTCCCCTTTTCTAACCCAGGATGAATGAAAATTCTATAGTTTCTTTATTTCTATAGTTCTGCAATTTCTTGTTTCTTTATCATTTTTCATTCCAACTCTCTTTTATCTTTTCTGGAGTATCTATGTAGGAACTGGATTGTTCTATTGCTATTTACTCAGTCAACTTATTTGATAGCTCCAAATTTGGAGGGAATCTGGACCTGTGATTTCATCTATGTAAAGAACCTTCTCTGTCTTCCTCCTCCAACTAACCTGTAATTTACGGCCTTAGAGAGTTACTCTGGGCACTGAGAGACTGAGTGATAACTCACTACCAAACACCTGGAACATACCAGAGGCTGGCTTTGAAGCCAGGCATTCCTACCTCCTAGGCTAGCCCTCTACCTGATCTGTTGGGATCCATTGTTTCTTTTTTGTCTAAAGAGTGCTTTTCTGTTATTCAATAATTTGATTCAAGCCACATTAAACAATGTGTGCAAGACTCCAGGGACAAAAAGGAAAAAAACAAGAAACAGTCCCTGTTCTCAAGGATTTGTCATTCTAAAAGGCCAGAATATAACATGCACAAAGGAAGTACAAGGAAAAGGGTAAGAATGGACAAAATGATGAGATAAGGCTGTAGCATGAACTCAAAACCAGACTAAGCACTTGTAAGCACAGACTCAGCCGGACTTCCTTTAGGAGTAAAACTTAGCTAGAAACTGCACATTAGGGCATACTACATACATACCACTAAGGTCATACTATTCTTGGGTATGGAAGCACATGAGTATTTTTTACTTGTTCTTGAGTGGATCCCATAGACTAGAACTGGATTGTGTTCTTCCAGGGCATCATCTCTTGATGTCTCCACATCTTTTTGATTTTCTCTCAAACAATGACATGATCAAGATTCTGCTTGAAGTGAGCAACCCAGAAGAATGAGACAAACCCACAAGTGTATGGATTGACCAAATGCATCAGTGTGGTTGGAGGAAGGATGTAGATCTTTTCAAAGCCAGTGCAAATGGAGCCCAGAAGAACATGACCTGCCCACAGCTCTGTGGGTTGACTGCGTGTATCTGCATGTTTGTAGAAAGAATGCAGAAGTTTTTGGAGCCATAGAAATAAAAATCCAGGTCATCAGTGGAGGAGCACTGTGACAGGGTATGTAATAAATCATCCAGCTCAGTAGAGAGGGGCTAACTATAATGAACTTTTTTGCACAAAATAGTAAGAGAGAAGAATAATCAGGACCCAAAACTGGCCTTTAATTTAGCCTGTGAGATAGAGAAGAATGTTAGCTTTCTCTTAGTTCCAGTCTACTTTTTGTCTCATGTGGTCCAGACTGTAAGTCTGTCAAACCATATTGTATGTCATTTACATCATCCCGGCAGGATATGATAGGATGCAGAGTAACCTAATTTCCCATGAAGGCTAGCAAAAAGCTACACAGAAGTCCCCTTGGATCTAGGGGTAGGGGGAAGTTAACTATACTCCTCTAGGTTTAGAGGATTTATTTTGGAGTCAGGATCAGAGTTTGAATAACCCTTTTGATATTTATTACCTATGTGATCTTGGACATGTCTCTTCACTTTCCCAGGCCTCATTTGCTTCACCTGTAAAATGGGAGAGGGATGGCTTCTGAAGTCCCTTCTATCTCTAAAGCAATGATCCCTCCAAACCCATCAGGCCTATTTCTACCCTGCCTGAGCCAATGTGGCATGGTGGATAGAGAGGTTTTACTTTGAGACAGGAAGGCCTTGGTTTAAATCCTGCTTCAGACACATACCTGACTCTAAGCCAAGGCACTTAACCTTTAGGTCACTGCACAATGAGAGGGTGGGGCTTGATGGTTTCTAAAGTCTCTTCTTAGTCTGTGATTCAAGGACTCTACTACTCCCCCATGCGATTGAGTCCTTGATATACAAACCTATCCTACAACTAAAAGGCAAGGTGGGGGTGAGCTGGGGAGGGGGCTGCTGGTGTTACAAAAATCAGCCAGAAGATGGAGCTGTGGAGCTGAGGACCATGGCTAGTGAGAAGGAACCATTTTCCTATATTATAAGCAAATAATAAGTAGAACCAAGAATCATACTTAGAAACCAACTTGGAGATGATAGGCAGAGACGTGAGCAGAGCAAATGGGGAGCAGATGGACTCGTCAGAGGGTGTACAGTCAAAGTTGGCTCTACGAGTTTCAAGGCTAGATGGGGAGAAACAAGATGGAAACCAGAGGGTTGCTGGCAACTCAGGGGTGAAGCTGTGTTTGCAAGGGGAACCAACTGAGTGGCAGGGAGTTGTTAACTAAGGCTTTTGAAATGCCAAGAATAGTTCCACCTCCTGCCAAAGGTAGATTGACTTGGCCTTATTAGGATTTTCTTGTTTTGGCAAATAATTGCACTTCTATGGGCCAGATTGGGGGCAAAGCTGTCTGTCTGGGTTCGCTCTCCCACCCCTGACTTGGAGTTGAACTGGGAAAGTCAGCTGAAGCTCCACAGAAGTCCTTATCATTTAGTTACAAAGAGTCTAATAGTTTAAATTACTCCCTGTGGGAAGGTTCTGAGACCTAAAAGTTACTTATGTAAGCCAGATCCTGGTCACACAGCACAATCTACCTGATCAAAGTAGTTAAGTGTTAATTCATTCATTGGGTTAATATCAACTAGTTGGAAAGCTTGCCTGTTTGCTCAACTCATTTTTAAATAGGGCACAGCAGGGATTTCACAAAACAAGTTGGTGTGGAAGGGCAGATGGCCTTCCAGTCATATGGCTGGGTGATCAACCAACTGGTTTGTTGGCACACTCTTGTCTATTTGGCCCTAAGTAATTATGGGCAAGTTGCAAAAAAAAAAAAAAATCAATCTGGCTGGTATCCATAATGAAAATCTGGCCTTGCAAATGGCAAGGGAAAATGACTGTTGCCTACAGATAAACAGAAGGCCTTGGATGCCAGCAGAAAGTCTTGTTCAAATAAAACTTAACTTTAAATATCATTTATTGCATCCTCAAAGCTTTCTAATTTGCCTTAGTTTAAGAAGAGTGGATTATGAAGCTTTGAGAATGGGCTGGTGAAGAAAATTAAGAAAAGAAATCTGTATAACACTAAGAGAAAAAAATTCCTTGTCCTATAGGCATTGGTAGTACTTTTGTAAGGAGGCAAGGATTTTCAGGACATTTCTTATTTCAGATGGGGATACTGATTTTTTCCCCCCTTTATGGCCTCATTTTGATGTGGTGATGCTGTTGCTGTTTGAAGGAACATGAAAGTTTGTTCAAGTATAAGTCTGTTGATGAACTGTGTCTATTGTCCAAGGACCAGCTCAAGTCTAGGGAAGGTCATTACCAGAATAGTCATTGAGTGATGAATTTTTTTGGTTTTGGAAATTCTCAGAGCTATAGAGGACATGCTATTAGTGTCTATCTACAGAGGGTCTATCCATACACATACAATTACAAAGTTTTCAAAGTTTTGAAGTAAAGGCATTTTATATAAAATGTACGTAAAGATATTATATGTACATAAAGTAAAGAGAGGTGAAATTATGCTGTGATTTGGAGTAAAACTCAGTTGACCTTCTAGGTATATGAATATCTTTGTTAATGAACAGATGTCCCAATGGCACCCTTTGCTAGAGGTAGAAAACTATAGTTGGCATTAATCAGGACATCAATCAATCTACCAATTACATATTTATTAAGTGCTGTACTTAGAAGTGTCCAATGACTCTTCATTGCCCTTAGGATAAAACAGAAACTCCTCAGTCAGTCAGTCAACCCATATTTATAAAGGGCTAACTGTGTGCTAGGTACTGTACACCAGGAAAGCAAAGAAAAGGCAAAAACAGTCTTTGCCCTCAAGGAACTCACCTTCTAATGGGGGCATGGACCTTAAGAAAGAAATCTATCACAAGTTATCTTGTGATGTTTCAGCAACCAAAATTTCCATTCCTTTGGGCAGAGCACCTGCAGGTAAAGGTATCATACCATATGTAGACAGAAGGAAGGGAAGAGAAGGGAAAGAAAGAGAAGAGAGGAGGAGGTGAGAGGGAGAGAGAGAGGGAAGGAGAGAGGGAGAGAGAAGGAGAGAGAGAGGGAGAGGGAGAGAGAGAGAGTGCTGTGTTGTCCAACTGGTCAGTTCCAGTTGGGTCACAGCGGAGCAGCTCTTTTTCTACTCATAGAGGTTGTTTGCCCTTCATTCTCAAAGAGGACCATAACACCAAGGAACTGATACCATGATATGCAAACAGATGGGTTTAAGTGAGGGGGGCGGAGCGCTGTACAAAGTCACCAGCCTCACTTTCTCCTCTGGAGTCATCTGGGTCCAGTGGTGAGATATAGATCAGAATGACTGGAGATGGCTTTCAAAAAGAAAAGTACTGTTCAGCTGGAAAACTGGGAAAGGCCCTGTGTAGGTGTGGGTACTTGAGTTGAGTCTCCAAGGAATCTTGAACAAGGTAGAGGTCAGAAGGGAGAGCATCCCAAGCATAGGACATGAAATAAGGGCATTTAGAGTGTGTGTGTGTGTGTGTGTGTGTGTGTGTGTGTGAGAGAGAGAGAGAGAGAGAGAGAGAGAGAGAGAGAGAGAGAGAGAGAGAGAGAGAGAGAGAGAGAGAGTTTTGAGGGAAACAAACCATGACTTCAGATAACATGAAATAATCAATTGTGGAAGTTTACATAGAGAGAGAAACAGGAGAAGAAGAAGGAGGAGGAAGAAGAGGAGAAAGGAGGGAAGGAGAGACAGACAGACAGACAAATACTGGCATTTAACAGGCAAAGTCCAAAGTCATTCCAAGAAATCAAGCGAGAGGTGACAAGCTAGCTGGAGTCTTGGAGTATGAGGCCAATAGGCTGGAGTCAGGAGGACCTGAATTCAAATGTGGCTTCATTTGTTTCCTAGATGTGTCACCCTGGGCAAGTTACTTAAAACCCTGTTTTGCCTCATTTTCTTATCTGTCAAATGAGTTTGAGGACACAGAAAATCGCTCCAGTATCTTTGCCAAGAAAACCTCCAGTAGGGTCATGGAGAGTCCAACACTGACCAAAACAACCCAACAACAACAGTGTTAAGTACTTTAGTAATATTTACAAAACACTTAACAAATATTATCACAATTGATCTTCATAACAACCATAACAAGTGGGTTGCTGTCATTGTCCCCATTTTACTGTTGAGAAAACTGAGGCAGATAGAGTTTAAGTGATTGGCCTAGGGTCACACAGCTAGTAAGTGTATCTGACGCCAAATCTGAACTCAGATCTTTGTGATTCTAGGCCAAGTGATGTATCTATTGTGCCACTTAACTGCCTTTGCTTCCAGCACTGTTTCTATGTACCTTGCTGTCTCTACTTCTGCATTGGATCCCTAGCTAATATCTCCTTTTGTGACTTCATAATATAGGGAATATAGTTTCATGAAGAAACTCCCTCTGTCAACTCATATGTGTACATGTACCATAGTGTTAAAAAGTTGCTTGAGGCACTGAAGTTAAATGACTTGCCCAAGGTCACACATGCATTATGGGGAGAACTTGAATCCAAGTCTTCCTGATGCTGAAGCCAGCTCTCTGTTCATTGTGCCAAGTTGCCTCTACGTTTAAGGCATTTAACATCAACAACAAAATACTGGCAGCATGGTGTTGTACAAAGAGTTTGATTCACAGGCAGGAGCCCTAGGTGTAAATCCTCCCTGAGAAAATTACTAGCCATATGGTCACAGGAAAGTTAAGTCACTTAGTCTCAGTTTCCTCATCCGTAAAATGGGACAATAATTCTTCTATCTGACCAGGTTGTTATGAGGAAACTGGAAAAGATATTAAAACTCTGTAAGTATTATGATTATAATGAAATGTCGCTATTATTTATTTCCCATTCTCTTAAATCTGGTGCCTAATGTAATGTTTTTGAACATATGATCGATTTGTTAATTGGAAAATTTTAACCTCTCTGTAACCACATGAATCATGAGCTCAATTTTTGTTAAAGAATTCATTGTAAGTTCATTTCTTCCAAAAACCAAATTCTGTGCTGCCTGCTTTATAATTATTCTTTCCTCAGTTCCTTTTCTCTCAATGGTGAATCATTTGAGTAAATAAGATTTTTTATAGAATAATTTAAGAATAGAGACAGAAATAAACGTTTTCTTCTCCCATGAGACATCAAAGTTAATTAGGGAGAAATCGTGGACTCACTTCATCTCATTCCTGCTGCCCCCCCAATATGTCAAAGGCTCTAGCACAGGACTAACCCCTGGTGAAAAAGACACCAGTGAGGAATGGAGAGTAGGAGCCACCTGTTCCTATTTCCTCCTGAACAAATGTGCTTAAGCTTTAGATCTGAAATTTGAAAGGAAAGGAAATGCTAAAAAGTAAACACTTTTCAATTGCTTACAAATCATCTTCCTCTTTATGTTTTATCTTTCATAAATACAGACAGCCACTCATTTACAGTCATCTTTCCTCTTAAGCAAGGAGGAATTCCTAAAGTAAAGAAGAGACATGTTAAATTTCTTTTAACTTTGCTCCTGATTACTGTCAGGTTCAAGTTGGGTCATTGTTCATTCCTAGGTAGGGGTAAGAATTTTGTAGATGAATGTGCCAAGGGTGGATCAAAGTCCAGATGCTTTACTCAGTCCCACCCTTCTGATTTCTGTCTTTAAATAAAAAGCAGAAAGGAAACAAATGAAAGAAACATGCATAAATGAAGCAAGTCCAGAACAGATGGAGTTAAAGTGTTAACTGGCACTTTAAAAAGGATTTAGATTTTGATGTTCAGTAATAAAATAAATGTTGAAGTTACTCCAGGAAATACGGAGATTGTCAAGTAGTTATGACAAAGAGGCACCAATGTAGCTAAGTGAGGGATGGCATCCTAGTGTATGGCTTATTGTCGTAGTCAAGTTTTCATGAACTTGGACCACCAATCTGACCCCTGAGACTAAGCACAGGGGAGAAAAATGAGATTTCAGTTACTTTCCCATTGGCAAGAAGTACAAGATTGTTGGCAAATAGGCTTTTGTAATGTTAGTATCTTCTTAGGCATAAAGACTATTAAAAAACAAAAACCCTCCACCACCCCAATGTTAAAATAACTGCATTGAAAGGTCCTAACAATTACACATTTGGAAGGAGGGGTATTTTAAATTAGGATTGCCAACCACGCAGGTATATAAGCAGTAGGAGGCAGGTGATATAGAAAACAGGAAAATTGTGGAGAGCCTACTAGATCCCATATTTTGTTGTGTATTAACTCTTTCCTTATTCCTATTTCCTTAATCTGCTGCAGAAGAAAATGGCAAACCACTTCAGTATCTTTGCCCAGAAAACCCTATAGATAGTATAGGAGTGATATGGTCCACAGAGTCACAAGGAGTTGGACACAACTGAATGACTAAACAACAACTCTTTAATTTATTAGTGAGGCTTTAAGAAAATCAGGTTTACCCATGTGATTCAATTAAGAGAAGAGACATTTGCCAATTCTCTAGTTATAGAGTAAAGGGGACTGATCAGGATTCCTGTTAAGGCTGTTGGCAGTAGAAGACAATGAAAGGAGACACTAGGCAGCATGTTGGGGTACAAAGAACACTGCTCTTTTATTTTTCAGGGGCATTATTCTACAGATGTTAGTGCCTCAAATTTCAATTCAATTCCATGTAGTCCATAGTTATTAAATGACTATTCTGTGCTAGACACTATTTTAGGTGCTTTAGATACAAAGACAAAACCCCAAATGGTCTCTGTCCTCAAGGAGCTAGTATTCCACTTGGAGGAAACACTGTGTAAATGGATAAATCAATACAAAATATACACAGAATAAATATAAAATAAATTGGGGGGCAGGAGAAGAGCCCTAACACTTGGGAGAATCAAGAAGAATCTCATGTAGATGGTGACATTTTAACTTAAAAAGAAAATTTAGACACTTTGCTCTGAATGATTTCTTTGCTATTTAAGCAACTTGACTACTTTATGCTTCTAGAGTACAAAGTCCACAGCAGTTATTTGTGCAAGTGTATGCTCTGATTTTTGTCCTAAAATGGAAATTGTTTCTTTTGGATAACAAATTATGTTGAATGAATGAACTTTCAACCCTCTTGAGAGGAGCCTTTTGTAGAATATAGATTGAGTTTTTCCTACTGAGTTTCTCTGAATCTATAGTATTTCTTCATTTGTTTTTTTTCTCTCTTTACTCATATTTTCATTCTCAGTTTTTGGAATGAGATTTTATATTTGGATCATGTGTTGGCTAGGCCGTGGTTGGTCTTGTGCCCTCTGTACTGTGGATGTTACTGCTGTCATTATGTTTGGGACTCTGCTGTTGCTAAGGATCCATCCTTGGCTCCTTTCTAAATGACTCCTTTCTAAATTTCTTGGTGGTCTGGTGTGGATACTGGCCTTGGCTCATCTCTGTTTGGCATATAATAAGTGCTTAATAAATGCTTATTGATTTCCTCCCAATTAGGAGCTGGTTCTGTTCTTGCTGTGGTCCTGACACATCTCATTGGATGATAAGAGATCTCCTTGATTTCAGGTCCTCTTCAAGCACTCCCAACATGGGCACCCAGTCACTGAGTTGCCCTTGTCTCTTGATGGGTCTTCTAGTACTCTGAGGAGTCCACAACCTGGAACCTTTCACAGTAACCTATGGAGACTGGTTCTGTCTCCTGTTTTTAATCCAGAAGTTGGGATGTGACATCAGGCACGTTGGCTGGCACTGGCTCTGGTTTCCCTGACGGACCATTTTGCCAGTCCTCTGAGTTTTTAGACCTCTTAGTTCATACTGACTTCTCTGGTGGGACCCCGTTCCTAGACTCTGCTGGCTTTTGGCTTGCAATTCTGGCTTAGATGGAGAGATTTTCCATGTTGGGAGTCGCTTTCATGCAGATGAAATCAGAGCTCCTTCCCTAGTCATCTCATTTAAGGAAAAGAGGAGATTAGGAAAATGAAAAGTGTTTATGTCTCCTGAGAGGTACATGTCTGAACCCACAATGCATGAGGCTTATATAACCTCTGTGCCTATTGAGAAAGCTGAGGTCAGAGCTTCACGGATCAAGCCCTCTGGCTTCCATCATCATTGTCCCTTTTCCTCTCTTGGGCAAGTTTCCCAATAAAATATTCTTGCTGGTGGAATATCAGTGCCAGCTCCCTACTCATCTTCAGCCTTTGTTCAGCTTGGAATGCAGTGGATAAAGTTTCAAGAAAATCAGGCAAAGTAATTTGTGTGCTATGTGATGGTAGAAATTCCATATGGTTTCTGTCTTAAAAAAAAAGAAATAAAAGCTCTTTCTTCTCTCTGCTCAAACTGGGTGATTTTTAAAGCACAAGCTTGTCTTGTGGTAACTCTCTGAAGAGGGGAAGTGTTTTAAAAGGTCTCCTCTGGAAATGAAAAAGTTATTAAAGATCTAACTTTCTGCTTGTGTCAGCTTGTATGACCATATAATGAATGCCAGCAACCATTGAGTAAATGCTGTACCATTCACTAATGGAGCATCCAGACACTGTTCAGACTTGCAGCTGCTGCTGCTCCATTCCCCCAAATATCACCCTCATTGCCATGCCATAATGCTAGTAAATTACATGAAGAAAGGACATTGATTCCCTCCAAGCCATATTTTAGATCTAAGTAACAGAAACCAAGATGCAATGAGAACCTAAGGAAATTGACCCTATTGTGCCAATGATAACCCAGTTAATTTGCAAGTTCCCTGAATCTCTTTCAATAGCCTCCCCTTTGGGTTCCTGACTATAAGTGCCTTTGAAGTGAATGGAACAAGAGAAAAGGATGCAGGGAGAAGCGTATGTCCTTCCAGAACTTACCACTATAGTGATTTTTTTTAGACTTGATTTTAATTTCATTTTTCAATTAATAGGCATTTCTTTCCCTCTCCCTTCCACTTCCTATGGGGATAAAAACCAAAACGAACACACACACATAATACACACATATCTACAAATATGTCTATGTCTTTTATATATATATATATGTTGATTTATGCAAACATATACACATGCATGTATTTTATATACATATGTATATATTTAAGCATGACAAATCTGAAACCGTTTCCTTCCTTATTTCTTATCACATGATAATACTCTATTATGTCATATACCATATGTTTAGCTGTTTCCAAATTGATGGCACTCTCCTAGTTTCTAGTTCACCACGAAGAGAATGATTAGAAACATTTTTGTACATGCCTACGTATGCGTGCATATAAATACATACATATATATGTATATATACTATATTATTTTTTCCTTTCTTTGCTCTTTTTGGGGGTTACACTTTACTCCCCTGATTTGTGATGCTTGCCATACCTCCTGTAGACATACTCAAAGAGGTTCAAATTAGGTATAACTGCCAGACTAAGGATGGTGGGTCCTGTTCCAGTTTTTTTCATCCTGGCCTAGTCCACAATGTTTTTAGATGGTTATTTTGTAGCTGGTGCTGAAACTGAAAGTAGAGAATAGCCAAAGTTCTAATACACCTCTGATACAATTCTGATACACCTCTGATATAGGCTGAGTGTTCCCTGGGCAGTTCTTTAACCTTTCTGATCTCTAAATGGGGCAGTGTGGTATTGGATAATCCGTCTGTCAATCCATCCATCAGATAACAACCAGTCATTAAATGGCTCCCATTTACTTGGCATTGTGCCAGGTGCTGAGGCTACAAATACAAAGTGAAACAATCCTACTCCTAAGAAGGCTAGTTCTTTCAGTTGAGACAGAACAAAGAGAATAAATACAAAACAACACAATGCATATAGGGAGGGAAGGTACTGATGGATGGTGGGGACTTTGTGCTGGAGCTTGAAGAAAGAGGATTCTCTGAGGTGGAAGTGAGAAGGGACTGCATTCTAGTAACGGGGGAAGGCTCCAGTGTCCAGAGACAGGAGATGGTATATGAAGATCAGAGAGGAAAATTTGTTCAGATTATAAAGTAAGGGAAGGGGAGTAATAATATGAGGAGGGTGGAAAGATAAGGGCTAAGTCGGGAAGACTCCTGCTTAGGGGTTAGCCTAGATTGGTATTTCTCAAATATTTTGGTCTCAGGATTCATTTATACTTTTAAAATTATTGAGAACCCTCTACCCCCAACTCCCTCGCCATCTTTTGTTCATGTGGGTTACATTGAATATTTACTATATTGTTATTATTATCACAGAATTATTATGAAAATAGATTTGAGCCCACAGACCCCCTAAATGTCTTGGGACCTTCAGGAGTCCTCAGACCATACTTTGAAAGCCCATTGTCAGGATGAATTCTCAGCTCTCTTCCAGTAGTAAATCCATGGTGTTCCTGTAGAATGCTAATGTCAATTGAGATTTGGAATTTGGCACAAAAGGCACTTAAATGTTTACTGACTGCCTAACATCCCACCCGTGCAGATTACACAAGCATATGCATAAATGCAAAAATCACTATATTGGAAGGGACTGAAGAGGTCACGTGCTGTCAGTCCCCTGACTTCATACATGAGAAGACTGGGACCCAAGGCCTATAAAGTGAGCAGTCCAGAGTCACACAGTGAGCTTCAGAGTTGGTTGCTGAATTGAGAGTCCCTAATTCCAAAACCATCACCCTTTCCACCATATTATATTACTTCCAGATTTAAGGCCTTCAACCTACAGCTTGTGTTATTTTTTTTCTACATCTAAGGAGGATTCATTCATTTGTAGACCCCCCCCCACACACACATACACACATACATACACATATACATTACACCTAAGATAAAGAAAGCCTTTTTAAAGAATAAAATAAAAATGGTGACTCCAACAGATCAATTTTAAACAAAATAAGTAGGTAGTACTTTAAAATGCTTGAGAAATACGTCCATCTGTTTTTTAGTTGAACCCAGGCTTCCTTTATCTTCATTAGC
Source organism: Bettongia penicillata ogilbyi (assembly GCA_023548195.1). Classification (NCBI taxonomy): domain Eukaryota; kingdom Metazoa; phylum Chordata; class Mammalia; order Diprotodontia; family Potoroidae; genus Bettongia; species Bettongia penicillata. Next base: position 1,145,475 of record JAJHZJ010000864.1, read on the forward strand.
AAATCAAAGATATGATTCATTTCACTAAGGAGATGTCTTGTGTAACCTCTTTAACTCTCCATGTGAAAAATAGGTAATTTGGGCTACAGCCATGGTCTCATTAAAGAACAAGGGGGCAGCTGATGGCTAATGTTCATGACCAACAATGCTATTTTGATTGCTTAGCAACCAAAGTACAGTTAGAGCTGATAATGAAGTATGTGAGTGGGGGTAATGATGGTGATACGTGAGTCAATGGAAATAGCTCTATGTCAGGTGGGCAAAGAGGGATTTTAATAGCTCCTAGATTCATATAGCAAGCATGTTCATTTGTTTCCTATGCATAGAGACTAGACCTCTGATTTCATCAGTGAAAGGAATTCCAAGGTGAAGAAACTCCTATCAGTGCAGATCCGTATATTTCCTGCAATTTAAAATCTTAAACAGTGCCTAGGGTAGAGTCAAATTCAAATAGAAAAAGGGGGAGGCATAAAACCATATATAAGAATCCCTTCAGGCTGCATATTGACTTAGAAAACTGTATATTAATTATGATCTATTTTATTTTATTTATTTATTACATGTTAATCTATTTTGGATGCTCAAGAATGTTGGCTCCTCTTATGTATTTGACCTCTCTGACCTAGAGAGTTGTGAGATTAAGTTTGCCCAGCCACAAAATCAGATTTTGTCAAAGGCAGCACTTGAACCCAGCACTTCTGGGCTTCTGGGTAAAGGACCCTTTCCTGGTTCTCTGTCTACTGTAATATGCTGTCTCAATTTATTTTATGATTGGGAAAATTCATGAAATTCAGTAATGAATAGATATTTATATTTACAATTTCGAATGCAAGGAAAATGCAATCTTCTCATTTAACATACTGATTGTTGCTAAAATTTAGAGTTTGAAATAGAAGGGCAGCTTTCTTGACATGCTGCTGTTAGGCATTGCTGCCATCGTGTGGCTAGTGCTGGAATCTTCAACTAGAAGGGTAGGACAGGTGGTGTGAGAGGTGGGGAACCTGCATCCTCTAGGGCTGCAGGGATTTGTTCTGTGAAGTTTAGATTTAGTCAGAGGGGTGTACTTGAGTACCTAGAGGGCCACAGTTTCCCCACCTCTGGTATATGGGGTCTTCTGTTATCATCCATCAAGAACCTTTTAGGAATTGGTCTTCTATGAATATATGTCTTGTAATGATCATGAAACCAAAGATCCAGAGTTATAATGGATGTCAGAGGCCATCTACTGTACCTCCTTCTACCCCCATTTTAAAGATGAGACATTTAGTTAACCAAGCATCACTTGGAGAGTAAGTAGCCAGGCTGAGATGTGAGTACAGGTCTTCCAATTCCAATGTGCTTATTTTCCTCTCCAAGGGAAAAGGTGACAAAGTAGATAAGAATATAGGACTTGGAGTAAGGAATACTTAGGAAGGGGCTTAGGCCAGTATCTAGCATACAGTAGGCATTTAATAAATGCTTATTGACTGAGTTCAAATCTTGACTGGGATGTTTCTATATGATCTAAAGTCCTAGCCTTAACTTCTTCACCTGGGTGTAAAATGGGGTTAATAATAGTACCTACCTTACAGGGTCCTGAAAATCAACTGAGATAACATATGGAAGGCACTCTGCAAACCTTAATGTGTTCTATAAATGCTAAGAGCTTTTGACCCGTTGATGGGTTCAAAGTCACATATTCAAAATTGATCTTTAAGATCATCAGGACTTGAATCCAGATCTTCATGGATTCAGGCTGCCTCTCAATTTGTTTTATGATTGGGAAAATACATGAAATTCAGAACTGAATAGAAATCCCTCTATGTTTTCTAATTTTGTTGTTGCTTTAGTCATGCCTGACTCTTGGAGCTTTCTTGGCAAAGATACTAGTTTGCCATTTCCTTCTCCAGCTCCTTTTACAGATGAGGAAACTGAGGCAAACAGGGTTAAATGACCTGCCCAGGGTCACACAGCTATTATGTGTCTGAGGCTAGATTTAAACTCAAGAAAACAAGTCTTCCTGATTCCAGGTCCAGCTCTTTATCCACGATGCCACCTATTCAAAATGTATATATTTTATTCTCCATTTGAAATCTCACAGTGTTCTGGCAGAAGGACAGTGTGTTTCATCTTTAGTCCTTTGGACTTGTGACATCAGAACTCTAAGCTTTTAAAAATAACATCATCTTGTAAATTGTTCTCCTAGTTCCATTTTGCTCTGCATAGAGGTTCCAGTTTTCTTTGAAATTTTCATCATTTCTTATGGCATAATACTATTCCCCTACATCCACATACCGCAATTTGTTTAGCTATTCCCCAGTAGATGGGCACCACCTTAGTTTCCAAACCTATTATAAAGAGCTGCTATAAATATTTTTGTACATATGGATCTTTGATCTCTTTGGCAACATAGGTGTAATAGTGATATTAGGAAAGAAGGAAAAAAGGATGCAAACATTTCTTAAGCACTTACTGTGTTTTAGGTCCTGTGCTAAGTAAGCACTTTTTATCAATATAACCTCATTTTATCTTCATAACAACCCTGGGAGGTGGGTGCTGTTATTATCCCCGCTTTACAGTTGAAGGAACTGATGCACAGGTTAAGTGACTGCTCCCACAGTTAAGTATTTGAGGCCAGGATTGAACTCAGGTCTTCCTGACTCAACACTATCCACTGAGCTACCCTGATGTCCCAAATATAACTGGGTCAAAGGGTAAAGGTTCAGTTTAGTGACCTTTGGGGCATAGTTCCAAATTTCCTACCAGAAAGGACAAGCCTTTTTTTACACTTTTCTCCTTCCATTTTTGTTGAAACTCACCCTGCTCTGGCAGGTCCTTCAAAGTTGGGAAGGCATCTAGTGTGAGTTCAGTTATGGACTGTGTGTTTTTCTGTGCACCTTGCAAAGTACAGCAACTAGCTGGCAAATTCTTTTGGTCATTGTTGCTCAATTGTTTTGTCATGTCTGACTCTCTGTGACCCCATTTGGGGTTTTCTTGGCAAAGATACTGGAGTGGTTTGCCATTTTCTTCTCCAGTTCATTTTACAGATTAGGAAACTGAAGTAGACAGGGTTAATTGACTTTACTTGGTCATATAACTAATAAGTAAGTGCCTGAGGCCAGACTTGAACTCAGGAAGATGAATCTTCCTGACTCCAGGGCTGGCCCTCTATCCATTGAAACCTGGCTGCCCTTTCTGCCCATATATAATCAAAGACTCAAATAGGTCTAATAAATGTGATTCCCTCCAATGTTGCAAACTCATCCATGGCTGTGTGGGGAAATTTGCCACAGGGGTCCAACCAGGGCATGCAAAGCCTGTTTCACTTTCTCCTGTCATCTTTTGACCATGGCAGCTCAATAAATTTTTTGATGGATTAGGAATATTTTGGTTCTCTAATCAGTGAACCATGGTTCACATCTCACCTTTGTTGCTCACTGCTCGTGTGACTTTGGGCAAATTATTCTAAGTGGTCTGTCTGGGCCTATTGGGCCAGATAGGCCATAACGTTCCTTCAAGCTCCATCTTTGCTAATGGACCAGGCTTGACTGTCTTGAAGAAGTCCTTTTCCACCTCTGATCTCTAAGGTGCAGACCTTGCTTGATGTAAAGGCAGCAACTATCTTTGTAGCTTGCTGCTTAATTATAATTCCTGGCTGCCTCTTTCTGGTTCTGGTCTTCCCTTCTTCTAGCCAATCAACCAAGTATTCCTTGAGCAACTGTCATGGGTCTTAATCCACAACTATCTAAGTTATTCTAAGAAATTCCAGTATGAGTGAAACTATGATTTCTGAACCATTTCCTTTAAAGTATGGAAAAAGCCTTGTTGGTAGGATTTTTTACAGTCCTTTGTGGTCTTGTTTTTTTCTTTTGAACAATTGTACTCTAAGACAATTAGATGAAAGGAATAATAAGATGTTTTAAGACATAGTTGGAATCATTTAAAAAATATTTTCATTCTAAAAATAAGTATAGGTCACATAGGTCAGAAAGGTTGCCGAGTAGTCAACTATGAGGTTCCCTGCCTTTGGTGGGCTTGGTGTTCCTCCAGGACCCTCCTAGCTAACTTCTGAGATGACTTAATTCAAGAAGACCTGAGTTCAAGGCCTGTTTCTCAGTGCCCTAAGTAATTAACTCTCTAAGTTGCCAAGTGGATGCATTGATGGAGGACTCTTCTCATCTGGAGGTCACTGTCCCAGTGAAATTACAGGCCCAGCCCAAACAAAAAACTCCCAGGACTCACAGTGACTGTAGAAATGTAGAAAAGTGACTGTAGACATGCTTGCAGCCATGGAATCACAGATCTTTTATAGTACTTGAGTAAAGGTAAAGGGATCATTCAAGTTGAATTCTCCCCAACATTCCCTTCTAAACAACTTTAAAATCAAATTCTAAAGCAGTATAACCAATGAAAGGTTGTGGTGAGATGTTTTTCCGGCCCTGGACAATTTAGAAGATCAGAGGGAGAAGTCGATGACTCTGAGGTGGGGGTTAGCCTGGAGCACACGAGGGCTAAGACTAGTTGTGGGCCTTGGAGGAAGTGATGGTGGCAACAGCAGTATAGGGAGGAGCTCTGACTGCTCAGTAAGGGGACTGGACACCTGGGCAGAAAGAGATTAAATGAGACCCCTGTTCTAGCACTATGCACAAGAATGGACCCCCTTTGGCAACTCCATTGTCCACTATCTAGTTCTGGGTTGCAGAAGTGTACTTGTGGTTGGGAGCAGAGGCCCTTCCTGGGTAAGGAGTAGAACCCAGATCAAAAGTGAAGTGACCATACTTCTCTCCAGATCGTACCACTTTGGAAGTATAAAAAACTTGCAGATTCCTTCTGAAAATATCAGCATGAAAACGCCTCAAGTTTGGGACAGTGACTTCCCACTCCTCAGATGAGCAGAAGCCATCTTTAACACAAAGGTCGGAGAAAAAAAAAAAGACTGGAAAAAATGCGCAAAGAACAACAAAAAAAGAACCTGATCATTAAAAGCTACTATGGTGAAGATCAAGACACGAACCCAGAAGACAACATGAAAATAAATACAAGCAAGGCCTCGAAGAAAAATGCAGATCAGACACAAGCCCAACAAGAATTCTTGGAAGAGCTAAAGAAAGAGCAAAAAAAATTTAAAAAATCAAATAAACACACTTAGAGAGAACTTACTAGTATGCCTCTTAAGAATTAGTGATCCCACTCAACCCCCTTATTTTACAGATAAAGAATGAAGGGCCAAATTAAGGTTATACAGTAAGTGGCAGAGCAGGGGTCCCTATTATTAAAATCTAGTCTTATTTTATCATACTATTTTACTTATTATCCTTATTATAGTACTTGTACTTATTTTACTATGCTACAATAAAAATCTGAAAACCTGAAAGGGAATGGTAACCAATTTTCCATCACATCAGGAAAAACCACACAAAACATGCAACAAAAATAAATACCCACTACCAAACCACTTCTTACTTCAAATTTTTTAATTGCTATTTCACAAAGTTGAATATTTTTCTAGAAGAATTCAAAAAAATCAGTGTGCTTGTAGTAAATAAAATTATATGCAGTTATAAAGAACACAGCTATAGAGAAGGAAGGAAAGGGAGAAAAGATATGAAGAAAGTTACAAGCAGCAATAACATTAATAACTATAGAAAACTAGCAGTGCAATAATATAAACAAGCAAGCAGCTTTACATGGAGGAAAAAAAATACAGCTCTTTTAAATATAGAAATAGCACCTTTTAAAAAGAAATTGAGAAATGTAAACTTGGTCGGTAGATTCAAGTATATAAGCTACGTCCCCAACACTTGTACCAGAATGGAAGGGTTTCACAAACCCTGGGCCGTGTGTGCACCTTCCTCAGTGCAAATACAAAGACTGCATTGTCCTAGCAGCATTGCTGACATTTTTTTCCTTTTATATTATACAGTGATAGAGTCTAGATTGCCATTGCTTCTTCACTACGAAAAAAACCCAACTCCCCCAAATCGAGTTCAACAGCTTAAGTACTAAAAGGTATTCTGTTGGAGGCACCGTTCCCCAAAGTGAAGACCTCTGTGGTCTCTTTTATCAAGCCCACACATTTGTTGGATACTTCAGGAATCACGTTCTGGAATTAGGTCGCCAAGTATGGCTATCCCTCATGAGAGATATGGGATAGGAGATTCTCAGGATCCCCCAAGATCCAGGCATCCTTCTTACGTGTTGTATCCCTTGTGGTTAGAGGCACACCATGCAGAAAAGAGATACAAAGTGAGATAGAAAAGGAATCAAGAAAAGATACTAAGTGATGAGTTTCCAAGTAGAGGGGGAAGATTGGGGGGAACAGAGAGAAGGAAACAGTTTTAATATAAAATATAGGCCATCTCAGTGAAAATGTTAGGGAGAAAATCTTATACTTGGCCTATGAGAAAAACAAACTTGTACCCTGTACAGATTTACAGTCTGTATATCACATTATCTACCTAATGATGTCAAATCATTATCTACTAGTTCAGGTTCATTTCTCCCTCAATCATTGGTAGGATAGATACTGAACCTGTGATTTCATCGAGAGGAAGCTCCCTAGAGGAAGAAATTCCTTCTACCTCTGCAGTTTGTCATTTTAGAGAGTTGTCTATAGCATGGAGAAATGAAGTGACTCACCCAGGTGTCACACACCCTGGCTCTCTGTCTGCCACATCATATTGCTCTCTCTCTCTCTCTCTCTCTCAAGCACTTGGGCTCTGTTGGCCTCCAAAAGTTCATCTTATTTCTCATAACAACAAACCTGTTGCTTTCTATTTATTTGCTTAGCTTCTAAGAGATATTCAAAAGAGGGAATAAAAAAGAAAAAAAGAATCATGTAAACTTTAAAAGTGTAGTGTCCATAATATATTAAATTAAAAAAAACTGGCATTTTTATTTAATGAAGCCACCTACCTTGAAGGCTTTAAGATTGTTAATACTTTCCTGCTTCATTTAGTAGAATGAAAGTTCTTGAGAAGGACTATTTGATTTTTGTCTTGACATCACTAGCACCTAATGTAGTGCCTGGCACAGGATGGGCACTTAATAAAGGCTTGCTGAATTGGATTGGTTAATAAAAAGCTAATTAGACTCCCAGAGTCAGTTAAATTAATATTTTAATTCTTTTTTTTTTTGGATAACATTTTATTGGGACCAGGTTAGGGGACTCTAAATATAAGATAATAGGGAAAAAAGGATAAATCTATTCTAAAGAGGGAATGAGATAAATACCAGCACACTTAGGAATAAGCAGCACCATTCTGGGTATCTTTGTACTTGTTACATCACAAAGTTACGTGGCTGATCAGAGGAATACAGTAGAAAGGCACTTGGACTACTGTTTATGACAATATATTCAATACCTGTAAATTAACCACTCTTACTCCTCCAGCATATCAAACAATGCTTAACAAGGTACCTATCCTCTCCTTTACCCCTTGCAAGAATAAAGAAATGAGTCAAAGAAGAGTGCTGGTTTTTCCTATACCAATTTAAATTTAGCCATCTTAAGTCATTTTCCTAATTTAGATACCTGGCAAAACAAGTTTTCTCCCCTCAGACCTACTCTGCAAGGAAAGTCTCTACCTTTCTCATTTGACCTAAGGAGAAAGTGCTAGAAAGAATTTGCACCGAATTGTTTCACTACATTTCACATTGTGGTGGTGGTGGTGATGGGGTGTGGGTGGGATGGGATTGGTGGGAGGAGGAAAGGAAACTGAAAGTATGGGATTTGAAAACATAGCACCAAAAACTAACTTTTCACATGGATACGGGGGCACTAACTAACGACTGCCCTCCCGGTTTCATCTCATTTCTTACCTGCGTAACAATGTGAGTACAATTCATTCATACTACATATAGCATAGCACGTTCTTCACAGTTATTCTGGTCTTAACATTTTTTCACATGTATACATTCATCCAGAGGTGATTAGGATTCTGAAGTATAGGGCAAATTACAGAGGAAATAGTATTAACATTCAAGTAGTCATGCCCTGAGAAAATCTGTTTTTCTGGAGTTGTAAACTTTTTTTTTCTTCCCACTAAGTCCCATTTCAGGAACAAAATAAATAAGGAAATAGAATGTATAGATGATACTTTAACTGACAGAGACCCAGAGAGCAGTTGTGTTTTTAACTGCAGAAAGTAATTGGTTTTACCACAGATTTACTCAGGCTAAGTTGAGTCTATGTAAAGCAAGGAATGATTACCCTAGTTAAGTGCTAGACAGCCACCTTTTCCCAAACCACAAGACTCTGGTAGCCTCTTCAACTGACTTAAGAGCAAGAAGACGTTGAAATCACAACGGTGAGTCAATACCTTCCCTGCTGCATAGTGTTTGAAACCTCATGGCTGTTAAATGAGCAATTAATGAAAAACTGCCTTTCAGGAATACAGATGTCTTGAAAGAAGGGAGAGTTAACAGGACTAGTGGAGGAGAATGGGAAAGGATACTCTTAAGCTCTATAGTATAAACAGCCCACTAGGGACTAGCATGCCCCTTGTACCAAGTATTAAGATTCCTGGTGGATTTCCCCATTCCATTTGGCCATGGTACAGTTAATCATTGCTGCCACTGGGTATCTGTAGTCTCCTCTGGGCAGAGCTTAAATTTCTTTGACTCCCTTCGATTTTTCTCCAAGTCACAGGTTCTCCAAGGCTGCCAGGAGTTTTGAAGAAGGTCTCGCAGTATGGCGGCCGGATACTCTTGGGTGTCACTGGGCCCGGTGACTATTTAGAAATGAGAAAAAAGAGTCAAGTCAGATCATAACCATCATGGTGCAACATCATCTATGAATCAGAATGTCAAACCAGTCTCCCTTATACACTAAGACTTTTTCTTAACAGGAACTAGCCTTCAAAGTCTCTGAATGACTTGCTGAAGGTTTTCCCAATAACTCTCTTGTCTAGAAAAAAAAAAGCAACCCCTCCCCTACCACTAGAATCAGAATAAATCAGAATGAAGAGATAGTTAGAACATAAAACTTGCTCTCAGTTTCATTTCTCATACACATGTTTGCCTCCTGTAAAACCCTAATTTTTAATCTCTGGGGCAACGTCTACTCTTTATTAGTTTGCTTTTGTATATTCCTGTGGCTGGTATGATTGAAGATTGGGGTTGATTCTTTATTGGTGAGAATTAGGAACAATATATTAAAATATTGGGTGCACTGCAAATCTATGTGCATATAAACTGAGAAGAGTTTATGGTGGGCACAGGGAATCAAATAAGCTTTATACTATAACTCTGACAAAGCATGGCCACTTGAAAGAAGCGGTGGATTTGAAGTCCTAAGACCCAAAGTTCAAATTTTGGCCCTGCCACTTAATAGCTATGTGATGAAGCAAGTGACCTCAACCTCAGTTTCCCCATCTGTAAAATGAAGATGACTTGAGAAGGGTCGCTCTTATAGTGGTCTTGTAGGTATCAAATGAGATACTGTATCCAGAGCACTTTGCAAACCTTAAAGTGACATGTATATCTGTTGTGAGAGCTGCAGTTATTATAATTTTCTTAAAAGCATGGATCCAAAGCATTACATGGAGGATGGGGGAAAGGGTGCACCTTTTAAAAACTTTTACTTCAAACAAAATACCTCCATAGTATACTATCTTGGAACCAGTAGTTAAGAGTAGTGATCTCTCCCATTTATACATCATTTTAAGCTTGGCAAAATGTTTTACATACATCACTTCATTTGTTCCTCACAACCCTGTAAGGGTAGGTGCTGCTGTCATCTCCACTGGACAGATGAGGAAACAAAGGTCCAGAGAGAACTGACTTGATGAAGGTTATACAATTACTAAGTATTGAACCCAAGTCCAGTTTTCTGTCCTTTACACCATATAATTAGGGGTGGTATACAAATCCTCCTACTCTGGTTCTTGAAGACTAAGCCAGCTCTCACCCAAGTATGGGCCTAGGGACAGACTTCACTTAATGTCTCCAGTCCCAAAGACTGACTTAGCTAGACCTTCATCACTAGAAAGCTGGCCAATAGATAATGTTGTGTTTTGAATGTGGTGACCCACACTACAGATAAACAAATCAATTCTCAGTCCTGGGCTGCTGTCTTCTGCTTTTACCACGATGGTGGTAGCAGAACGGTGGAAAAGAAGGTAAAAGGGGCTAAGAATTACACAATCCTGAGACTGTCTATGAATTATTTTATTATTAAAAATACTGATACTCTTAATATAGAAGCTTTATCTGGTGATCAATGAGCTGCCATACTATTGAAGGAATCCTCAAGACCTGAGTTCAAATCCAGACTTTGAGGACCACGTGAGACCATAACTATAAAGTGCTTAGCATGGTGCCTGGCACAAAGTTAAGTGCTATATATATCTTCACCATTATTACTACCACCACAGTTGCAGTGACCTCCTACAAGAGTGATAGGTAAGTGGCATGGCCAAAATTTGAACTTTGGGTCGTAGGACTCCAAATCCACCACTTCTTTCAAGTGGCCATGCTTTTTCAGAATTATAGTATAAAGCTTATTTGGTCTCCTGTGCCCACTGTAAACTCTTTTCGGTTTATATGCACATAGATTTGTAGTGTACCCAATATCCAGCAAGGTGACAGATGCCCATGTAATATACTCATACTCCTGAAATACTTAAAACAACCCACCAGAAGGCCTCTATGCCACAAAGTAACTCTCTCGTGGATGGTTTAGATTCTGAGAAAGACGTGAATGAGAATTCTGTGGGGGAGAAAGTGAGAAAGACTTGGGATCTATATTGGTGAGGTGATGGAAACACAAAGGATGTTGGACTTTTGAGTCAGAGATTGTGGGTTCAGATCCAGGCTTTGTCATTTATTGCCTGTATGACCTTGAACAAATTGCTTCATCTTTCTGGGCCCCAGTTCCCTCATCTATAAAATGAATGGGGTGGACAAGATGATCCTGATGGTCCCTTCTGTCTCTAAAGCTACAATGCTACGAATACTAACACATAAGTATATAAAAGCCAGAGAGGTAACCTACATGGGGTGGTGGGTGGGGGTGTAGTAGATAAGTAGCTATACTTGGATTTAGGAAGAGCTAGGTTCAAATCTTATTCTCAAGAGACTCACTTGCTGTATGACAGTAGACAAATAATTTAACCTCTCTAAATGTCAGTTTATATATCTATAAAATAAGGCTATTGGTCCTTATCTATGATTCTACGAACAGCATTTGTTGGTATGGCTGACCCCAGTCCAGGTCCTGACAATCTCCCTCCAGAAGGTTCACAGGAAGACAACAGTTGTTTCCCCTATCTCTGAAAACAACAGCCTTTCTGTAATTAAAACTGTTCATTATTAATTAATGTAAAATTAATGTATATTAGTGTAAAAGTGTATCTCACCTGGGGTAATTTCATAATTGTTACTGGATGACCCATGCAAATAGGGGAATCTGGCGTGATTGTATTATGGGATCTGGACACCCCTGGGCTTAGATGAACTGGAGACTGGCCTGGATGTTGTGGTTCTGTGGAAGGGGCTTTTGATGTCTTTAGATTCACCACATTGCTGCCAACGAGAACCTGACTTGATGATCTGAGGCCTGGCAAGCCAAAATTCACTGGGCCAGAAGAAGGCACTGGACTGTTGATTGCCGGAGAATAGAAAAAAGGCATCGGGGCCAGGGCTGTAGATGGCACAACCATGCATGGAACGTGGAGAGAAGTCAACTGACTTGGAGATGGTCCAACAGCATTGGCAGCCTGGTGGGCTGGCAGCAGGAAATTAAAACCATTTAATCCTAAAATAACACAGGAGAATTAGTGCTACTTAGTATTCAGAGAGGCACAATGAAGCACTTTAAAGGAGAACAGGAGGAGGAACGGATTCCACCAAAGAGATATATCACAAGATAGGCCAATTACAGGTCAAGAGTGAGGACACATAGGCAGCCAGGATTGTCAACTGATACTTTTTGTGATTTTAGGAGAAACTGAGGAAGGCTTTCACTCCTTTGGGTGGATCCCTTATGGTGAACTTATGGGAAAATGTGGGTAGGATCTGTATAAAATGGGCAGAAATCTGCATTGCTGGCATGAAGTAAAATCTCAGATACATCTAGAGGCAGCTAGGTGGTTGCTCAGTGAATAGAGTGCTGTACCTGGAATCAGGAACATCCAAGTTCAAATCTGGCATCAAACAATTATTAGCTGTGTGGCCCTAGGCAAGTCATTTAACCTCTGTGGGCTTCCATTTCCTCAACTATAAAATGCGGATAAATAACTACACCAAGGGTGTTGTGAGAGTTAAATGTGATGTTAGTAAAGCCTTTAACAAAGTACATGGCACAGGTGCTTAATAAATGCTTCCTTCTTTCAACCTTCCCTATTTGAGTATCTCATATCAGCCTGAATGGCTCAGGAGGAGAAAGTGAGAGGCTAGTGACCTTGCATAGGCGTCCCTCACTCAAAACCAAGTCAAGTGCAAGTCATACCATCATTCCTCTGATGTCACGGTCCTCTTTGAAAACGAAGGACGAACACAACAATCTCATATCAATAAAGTCAGATTTAAGTAAGTGGAAAAACATATGGGTAGGCCAAGCTAATATAATAAAAATGACAATTCTACCTAAATTAATTTACTTATTTAGTGCCATACCATTAAACTATCAGATAATTATTTTCTAGAGCTGGATAAAATAATTTCAAAATTCTTCTGGAAGAACAAAAGGTCCAGAATATCATAGGGACTAATGAAAAGAAATGCTAGGGAAGGTGGTCTAGCGCTACCGGATCTCAAATTATACTATAATGCAGCAATTATCAATAATAGCTAAGAAACAGAAGGGTAGACAAGTGGAATAGACTTGGCACTCAAGACACAGTAGGCAAGGAATATAGTAACCCCCTGTTTGATAAACCCAAGGACCCCAACTTCTGGGATAAGAACTCACTGTTCGACAAAAATTGCTAGGAAAATTGGATAACAGTGTTGAAAACTAGGCATAGACCCATGCCTGACACAGTACATAAGAATAAAGTCCAAATGGGTACACGATCTAGGTATAAAGATTGATACCATGGACAAATTGGAGGAGCAAGGAATAGTGTATTTATCAGATTTATGGAGAAGAGAAGAATTTTTTGCTAAAGAAGAGACAGAAAGCTAATGAAATGCAAGATGGATAATTTTGATTACATTAAACTAAAAAGTTTTTGCACAATTAAACCCAATGCAACCAAAATTCGGAGGGATGTAGTAAATTGGGAAAGAATTTTTTCAGCTAATCTCGGGGATAAAGGTCTCATTTCTAGAATATATAGCGAACTGACTCAAATGTACAACTATATAAGTTATTACCCAATTGATAAATGGTCAAAGGATATGAACAGGCAATTTTCAGAGGAAGAAATTAAAGATATCCATAATCATATGAAAAAATGCTCTAAATCACTTTGATTAGAGAGATGCAAATCAAAACAACTCTGAGGTACCACATCACACCTATAAGACTGGCAAACATGACAGAACAGGAAAATGATAAATGTTGGAGAGGATGTGGGAGAGTTGGAACACTAAATCATTGTTGGTGGAGTTGTGAGCTCATCCAACCATTGTGGAGAATGGTTTGGAACTATGCCCAAAGGGCTACAAAAATGTGCATACCCTTTGATCCAGCAGTATCGCTACTAGGACTGTATCCCCAAGAGATCATAAACATGGGAAAAGGTCCCACATGTACAAAAATATTTATAGCAGCACTCTTTGTAGTTGCCAAGAACTGGAAATCAGGGGGATGCCCATCAATTGGGGAATGGCTGAATAAATTATGGTATATGAATGTAATGGAATACTATTGCACCATAAGAAATGATGATCAAGAAGACTTCAGAGAGGCCTGGAAGGACTTATATGACCTGATGCTGAATGAAAGGAGCAGAACTAGGAGACCTTTGTGCACAGCAATGACTACAGTGTGTGAGAGTTTTTTCTGGTAGACTTGGAACTTCATAATAATGCAAGAACTTATTATAAAAAAAAAATCCCAATGGTTTTCTAAGGAAAAATGCCATCCACACTCAAAGAAAGAACTATGGAATTCATTCACAGAATGTAGTAGATCGTGTGTGTGTGTGCATTATGTTTTGATTTGTTATATGATTTCTTCCATTTATTTTAGTTCGTCTACATAGCATGACTATAGTGAAAACATATTCAATAGGAAAGTACATGTAGATCTTATATAGAATTGTATGCTGTATTGGGGAGGGAGGGGGGTGGTGAGTGGTAGGTGTGGGAGGGGTAAAAATCTAAGTTTTATGGTAGTGATTGTAGAACGTTAAAAATAAAATAATAAAATAAAAAATTTAAAAAAGTTAAACAAAATAAAAAAAAGACTTGGATTCCCGTTCCAAGTGATGATCTTAATCAGTATGATCTTAACCTTCTCTTTACATTTTAAGACTCACTTTCCTTATTTTTAAGCAAACAAACAAAAAAACCCACCAAACCCCCAAAAAACTTATGGTGGGAGGGTATCTGACCGATGGTCTATAAGGTCTCTTTGCTGATCTATATCTATAATCCTAAACTCATTTCCCTTTTAGCCCTTAGAGCGCATGGGAAGTTAAATATAAATGAACTAGTGAAGAATTTCTAAGTTAAAATAATGTAAGCAAATACTATAGATCTCTACTCAAGTCTTACTTTGATAGGTGGAAGCATAGAGGTGAAAATCAGTTCTTGGGGGCTGGGTCAGTGAAATGAAAGATCTTATCAAGCTGAAAAGGCTTTGAGAATAGGCTGACCAAAGATCATCTGCTTATGCTCAGTAGATGAGCAGAGATGACTAAAAAAGGAAAATGGACAATTGTTGGAGAGGCTGTGGGAGGACAGGCACACGAATGCACTTGTTGGTATAGTAGTGAAGAGGTACCACTGTAATGGAAAGTAATAACAGTAACAGTTGGCATTTACACAGCAATGTGCTTAGAATGCACTGAACAAATGTGTCATCTGATCCTCACCACAACCCTTGGGAGATGGGTGCTGTTATTATCCAAACTGAGACAGACAGAAGACAAGTGATTTCCCCAGGGTCCCACACTTGTGAGGCTAGTTTGAAATCAGGTTTTTCTGACTCCAGGTCCAGTACTTTATCCACTGGGGTACTCAGTTGCTCCTAAGTAGAATTTGGCAAGAATGTGTGTCTGACATCCGAAGGAATGGTCCAGATAAATTTGGAGATGGTCATCCCTGAGTTAGGAATGAATTTTTTGTTCACTGATAAAGGATCATGCACAGAGGTGGAGCCAACATGGTGGATTACAGGCAACCTAGCCGAACTCTTTCAACATTCTCCTCCAAACAACTTTAAAATGTCTCAAATCAAATTTTGGAGCTGCAGAGCAAACAAAAGGTCAAAGCAAGACATTTTTCTGGCCTAAAAAAACTTAGAAGGTCAATAAGAGAAGTTTGTGACACTGGGATAGAGGCCTTTCTAGAGCTCACACATGTGTTGGCAGCAACAGTAGCCAAAGAAGCAGCAGCAACAGCTTTGGGAGCTGTCAGTCTAGACAGGTTCAGTGTTGTCAGACAACTAGTGGGGGAACCATTCTCTGGCACTAGGTACAACTGGCACTGATGGACCATTCTATTGCTTATATGCAGTACTGGATTGCGAGTAGACAGGAAAGTTGGAAGTCAGTCACAAGGGATCAGTGGCCCTGGTCATAGTTCCAAAGCAAAGAGGAGCACAAGTGTTTGCAGCTGTAGGGACCTAAGGGTCACTCCTGGGTAAAGATCAGAGGGCATACTGGGAGAGAAATGACCAAATCTCTTCCAGGATCATACCAACTTGGAAGCATGAAACATTTGTAGACCCCTCAAACTAAGCTCTGAAAACAGCAGCATGAAAAAGCCTAAAGTTTGGGACAGTGCCTCTGCACCCTGAGGTGAGCAAAGCCCAACTTTAAAATAAAGTCCAAAGTCAAGAAATAGGCTGGGAAAAGGAGCAAATAACAACAAACTAGTTCATAGAAAGCTATTGTAGTGACAGGGAAGATCAAGATATAAACTCAAAAGAAGACAACAGCTACCAAAAAAGCTTAAAAGAAAAGTGCTACCTGGACCTTAGCCCAATAAGAATTCCTGGAAGAATCAAATAAAGAGGTAACAGTAGTGGAGGAAAATTAGGAAAAGAAGTAACAAGGAGGCAAGAAAATTATGAAAAAAATAATTAACAACTTGGCAAAAGATGCTCTCCAAAAATCTGAAGAAAAATAACCCCTTAAAAAACAGAACTGGTCTAATGATAGAAGAGGCACAAAAATGCACTTAAGAAAAGAACTCCTTAAAAAGCAAAACAGACCAAATGGAAAAGGAGATGTAAAATCTCACTGAAGAAAATAATTCCTTAAAAATTAGAATTGGGCAAGTGAAAGTTACTGATTCCTTGAGACATTAAAGAAAAAATCAAAGTCAAAAAATGAAAAAAAAAATGTGAAAAATCTTACTGAAAAACAACAACAATAACAGGAGACCTGGAAATTAGGTCACAGACAATCTATGAATTACTGGCCTATGGGAAACAATTTTTTACAGCCATTGTTTCCGATACAGGCCTCATTTCTAAAATATATGGAGAACTGAGTCAAATTTATAAAAATCACAAGTCATTCCCCAATCAATAAATGGTCAAAGGATATGAACAGGCAGTTTTCACTGGAAGAAATTAATCTATAGTCATATGAAAAAATGCTCTAAATCACCACTGATTAGAGAGATGCAAATTAAAATAACTCTGAGGTTCCACATCACACCTGTCATGTTGGCCAATTTGACAAAACAGGAAAATGATTAAATGTTGGGGAAGATGTGGGAAAATTGGAATATTAATGCATTGTTGGTGGAGTTGTAAACTGATTCAGCCCTTCTGGAGAACCATCTGGAATCATACCCAAAGGGCTGTAAAACTGTGCATACTCTCTGATCCAGCAATACCACTGTCTGTATCCCAAAAAGATAAAAGGGAAAAGGAACCACATGTATAAAAATATTTATAGCGGCTCTTTTTGTGGTGGCAAAGAATTGGAAATTGAGGGGATGCCCATCAATTGAGAAATGAATAAACAAGCTGTGGTATATGAATGCAATGGAATACTATTTTTCCATAAGAAATGGTGAGAGTAGATAGACTTCAGAAAAACCTGGAAAGATTTGAATGAACTGATGCCGAGTAAAGTAAACAGAACCAGGAGAACACTATACATAGTAATAGCAACATTGTGTGATGACTTTGTTAGACTTAGCTCTACTGAGCAATGCAGTGCTCACACATAATTCCCAAAGATTCATGATGGAAAATGCTATCCACATCCAGAGAAAGAACTATGGAATCTGAATGCAGATCGAAGCCTACCATTTTCTCTCTTTTTTTTTTCTCTTTCTCATGGTTTTCCCCTTTTGTCTGATTCTTCTTTCACAACATGACTAATGTGAAAATATGTTTACTATGGCTGTATATGTATAGCCCATATCAGATTGCATGCTATCTTGGGGAAGGGGAGAAAATTTAGAACTCAAAATCTTATAAAAATGAATGCTGAAAACTAAAAATAAATAAATTTTTTAAAAAAGAATTACTGACCTACAAGAAAGCCATGATTAAAAAAATAAAGCCTAGACATCATTTTCAAGAAATTAGCAAGGAAAACTGCCCTTGATATATTAGATCCAGAGGGTAAAATAGAAATTGAAAGAATCCACTAATTTACAACCTGAAAGACACCCCAAAATGAAAGCTCCCAGGAATATTACAGCCAAATTCCAGAGCTCCAAGATCAAAGAGAAAATACATCAAGTATTTGGAAAGAAGTAATTCAAGTATCATGCAGCCACAGTCAAGATAACTACAAGATTTAGAAGCTTCATGTTAGAGGAGTAGAGGGAGTAGAAAAAGATATTCTGGAAGGCAAAGGAGCTAGGATTACAATCAAGAGTCACTTACCCAGCAAAATTTGAGCGTAATCTTACAAGAGGAAAAAATGGATATTTAATGAAACAAAGGACTTTCAAGCATTCCTGATAAAAAGGCCAGAGCTGAACAGAAAATGTGACATTCCAACATAAGACTCAAAAGAAGCATAAAAAAGTAAACAGGAAAGCGTCACCATAAGGGACTCAATAAAATGAAACTGTTTACAGTTTCCTAAATGGGAAGATGACACAATTTTCCTAAAAGGGAAGATGACACATGTAACTTCTAAGAACTTTATAGTTATTAAGAAGGAATCTACAGACACCATGAATATTAGTTGATAATGTTGGAATGATCTCCAAAAAAAATGAAGGGGTGGGAAAGAGGAATGTGTTGAGAGAAAAGGGAAGGGAGAGGTAGAATGGGGTATATAAAAGAGGTGCACAAGGAAAAACTTTTACAGTGTAGGAGAAAATAGAAGGAAGAGAGGTAGCAGGCAGTGCTCAAACTTCACTCTCATCAGAATCAATTCAAAGAGGGAAGAACACGAACACACACACACACACACACACACACACACACACAGAGTGTTAACATAAAGGATTGGAGCAGAATCTATTATGCTTCAGTGGAAGTAAAAAAGACAAGGGTAGAGATCATGATCCCAGACAAAGCAAAAGCAAAAACAGACCTAAATAAAAGGGATAATCAGGGAAACTACATTTTGCTGTAAGATCCATAGATGATGAAGTAATGTAAAAATTTTTTAAAGCAAGTTTCTCCAATAAAGACCTCATTTCTCCACTATATAATGAATATAAAACTGAGCCAAATTTATAAAAATAAGAGCCATTTCTCAATTGATAAATAGTCAAAAGGATATGAGAAGGTAGTTTTCTGAAGGAAACAGCAAATCACTCCAGTACCTCTGCCAAGGAAACCCCAAATGGAATCACCAAGAGTTGGACATGACTGGATAAGAAAAAAGAACTGGGGGGGGGCGGAGCCAAGATGGCGGAGTAGAAGCACGCACATTCACGAGCTCCGAGCCCACAACCCATGGAATTGAGGTAAACGGAGATCCCCATAAATTCTGAATCTCTGCAGGGGGTGCACAAACATAGGGGAAGAGATTTCCGTTCCACTGAACCCTGGAGAGCCGTCCCCGGGGTCCATCGCACCCTAGAAAGCGGACCCCACCCCCACCCCTGGCCGCGACCCAGAGAAGCTGACCCGAGCAGACTTCTGAGAGGAAAGCTCCGGGAGAAGCTCCGGCAGCCGGGAAAGTCCCTCTGCCCACAGAAGCTAAAGGTCAGTAAGAAGCCTGCGCTAGGGGAGGGGAGCGGGCCCCCTCGGGAGGAAGCGGCGGCGGCAGAGACGGGGGCAGGAAGCGGCGGAGGCAGAGGCGTGGGCGGGCGGCTGAGGCGGCAACGGCCCGGGACTCAGGAATCCCCCAGCAGCAGGTAGGATCTTCAATACTGAAGGTCTTTCCAACCTGAGGGAGCCGAGCAGGGGAAACGGCCCTGCCCCCACCCTGCCCTACTGCTGAACGCCTCTGAATAAAACCCCAAGGGAGCTGAGCACAGCAGGCGGGGCCCCCCACCCCGCCCCTACACGCTCCGTTCCTGAAAGTCTCTTCAGAAAGCCCCTGAGGGCCCAACTTAGGAGGCGGCCCTGCCCCCACCCTGCGCCAGATCTAAAGCTTGCCGCGGGAAAGCGCATTTGAATCTCAGAGGCCAAGGACTAGCTGGGCGGATCCAGGCGGAGGTGGAAAGGAATCTCAGAAGTCAAGTAACTGGCTGGGAAAATGCCTAGAAAGGGGAAGAAAAATAAGACTTTAGAGAGTTTTTTCCAACAAATGCAAATGATCCCGACCTTCGGATCTGATGGGGAGGACGACAACGTATTTTTCCCATCAGGGAAAGATGTGGAGGGCGGGGCCTCAGTACCCCAGACACCCCAGGGGGGTGTTGGGTGGGCTCAGGCCTTGGAAGAGCTTAAAAAGGATTTTGAAAAGCAAGTTAGACAGGTGGAGGAAAAACTGGGAAGAGAAATGACAAAGATGCAAGTAGAGTATGAAAAAAAGGTCAATATCTTGGTAAAGGAGTCCCAAAAAAATGCTGAGGAAATTAACACCTTGAAAAATAGGCTCACTCAATTGGCAAAAGAGGTTCAAAAAGCCAATGAGGAGAAGAATGCATTCAAAAGCAGAATGAGCCAAATGGAAAAAGAGGCTCAAAAGCTCACTGAATTTAATAGTTCTCTCAAAATTAGAATGGAACAGATGGAGTCTAATGACTTTATGAGAAACCAAGAAATCACCAAACAAAACCAAAAGAACGATAAAATGGAAGAGAATGTGAAATATCTCATGGGAAAAACAACTGACCTGGAAAATAGATCAAGGAGAGACAACTTAAAAATTATGGGACTACCTGAAAGCCATGATCAAAAAAAGAGCCTAGACATCGTCTTGCATGAAATTATCAAGGAAAACTGCCCTGACATTCTAGGACCAGAGGGCAAAATAAGTATTGAAAGAATCCATCGATCACCACCTGAAAGAGATCCAAAAAGAGAAACTCCTAGGAACATTGTGGCCAAATTCCAGAACTCCCAGCTCAAGGAAAAAATCTTGCAAGCAGCCAGAAACAAACAATTCCAGTACTGTGGAAATACAATCAGGATAACCCAAGATCTAGCAGCTTCTACATTAAGGGATCGAAGGGCATGGAATAGGATATTCCAGAAGGCAAAGGAACTAGGACTGAAACCAAGAATCACCTACCCAGCTAAACTGAGTATAATACTTCAAGGGAAAATATGGTCTTTCAATGAAACAGAGGACTTTCAATCATTCTTAATGAAAAGACCAGAGCTGAAAAGAAAATTTGACTTTCAAACACAAGAATGAGAGGAAGCATGCAAAAGTAAACAGCAAGGAGAAGTATTAAGGGACTTACCAGAAATGAACTGTTTGCATTCATACAGGGAAGGACAATATTTCTAACTCTTAAAACTTTTCAGTATCTGGGTGGTTGGTGGGACCACACATACACATGTACACGCATGCACACACATACACACATGCATTCACATGCAGAGACAGAGAGCACAGATTGAACTGAATAGGATGGGACCATACCTTAAAAGAAATTAAGGTAAATGGTGAGAGAGAAATGTAGTGAGAGGAAAGAGGGGGAAATGGAAGGGGGTAACTATATGTCATATAAGAGGCAAGTAGGAGATGTTTTTAGTGGAGGGAAAAAGAGGAGAGCTGAGGGAAAAAAACAAACAAACAAACAAACAAACAAAAGTTTACCCTCATCACATTTGACTAAACGAAGGAGTGAAATGCACACTCATTTTGGTATGAAAACCTATCTTACAGTATAAGAAAGCGGGGGAGAAGGAGATATTGGGGGGGGGATGATGGAAGGGAGGGCAAAGGGAGGAGGGAGTAATTGAAAGTCAACACTTGGGGAGGGACAGGATCAAAGGACAGAAGAGAAACAATGAGGGGCAGGTTAGGAGGGATGGCAATTCAGTTAGTCTTACACAACACGACTATCAGGAAGGTCATTTGCAAAGCTACACAGATATGGCCTATAATGAATTGTCTGCCGTACCAAAGGGAATGGGTGGGGAGGGAGGGATGGGGAGAATTTGGAACTCAAAGTTTTAAGAACAATTGTTTAGTATTGTTGTTGCAACTAGGAAAGAAGACATACAGTTAATGAGGAATAAAAAGTCATCTGGACCTACAGGAGAAAAGAGAAGATGGAGACAAGGGAAGGGAGGGATGACAGAAGAGAGGACAGATTGGAGATAGGGAAAATTAGATTGCTTGGGGTATTGGGGTGGGGGGAGGGGAGAAAAGGGGAGAAAATTTGGAACCCAAAAATTTGTGAAAATGAATGTAAAAAGCTAAATAAATAAATAATAATTAAAAAAAAAAAAAAAAAAAAAAAAAGAAAAAAGAACTGGAAACTGAGGGGATGTTTTTCAGCTGGAGAATGGCTGAACACATTGTGGCACATGACTATGATGGGAGTACTATTGTGCTGTGGGAAATGATGAGGAGGATGGTTTCAGAACAATATGGCAAGACCTATATGAACCGATGGAAAGTGAAGTTAGAAGAACTGGGAGATCACTGTGTTCAGTAATAGAAATGCTCCAGTGAGAAAGACTTGGCTACTCTGATCCACACAATGATCCAAGACAATTTCAAAGGACTCATGATGAAAAAATGCTATCCATCTCCAGAAAGAACTAATGAACTGTGTGAGTGCAAACAGAAGTATAATTTTCTCGCTTTATTCTTACTTTTTTTTTTTTGGAAATGTGACTAATATGGAAATGTTTTGCATGATTTCACATGTGTCACTGATACCATATTGCTTGCCTTCTCAATGGGTTGGGGAGGAGATGAAAGAGAGGACTTAGAAATCAAAATTTAAAAAGAAAAGAATGCTAATAGTACACAGTGAATAAAACAAGTTAAAAGATCGTGCACCAAGCCTAAGAGGGACTGCAATCTGGCTCAGCAGGAAAATGCCAACGTCAGGCAAGCCTCAAACTTTCTTAAAGTCATGGAAAATAACAAATACTGAAGTCACAGATGAGGAAATTAAGGAATGTTAATGAGATATCTTGGCAAGTGGAATAGTTTCAAGCTCATTATTTGTTCATCTTTCAGAATGGGTTTCTAGAAAGTCTGGGTTTTAATGTCAGCACAGAGTAGAGTTCAATGATCTCACTATGTTGTTTCAAGAATGTGTCCTGGGGTCAAGAGGGTCTATAGGGAACGTTAATGATTAGCTGGTATTATTTGCTAGAATAAGGATTATTGGAAGGTGGGGGGAGCCTTCTGGCCTTGAGGCCTCATGTGGCCCTGTAGGACCACAAGTGAAGTCCTTTGACTGAATCCAGTTTGGATTCAGGTTCCCACTGCTGGATTAGGTAATTCAGTTAAGTTTCCTACAGAAAAGAACACAGTACCTGGCATATAATTAGTGTTTAATAAATGCCTATTAGCTAACTGACTTTTCACATCTCATCTTATTGATCCATTCAGTATCTTTGAAGCACAAGCTACCATTACTTTAATTTTAAAGGTAGAAGAAATGTGGCCTCAAGAGGTTATCACACATGATTTGGAGTTGGGGAGGTCAAGAGATGATTTGCATCTCAGGCCACAGATTGACCAGTAACCTAACAATCCTGTGGTGACACAAATGAAATTGAAAAAAGATCAACCCCCCCCAGCTTAAGAGATAGGAACATAAGAGACACAGAGGTTTCTAGAATGTTTTCCTGTTTCTTACCAGGTGCAGAATGAACATAAAAATATTGTGGCTGAGACTGATCTTTGGTGTTTTCTTCAGAGAGGTTTTCTCTTTCTTTTGAAGGCTTTTCAATGTCTGCATTTCTCAAAGGATTCCTCCTCTCAGGGGTAGCTAGGCACTGGATTGTAGATTTTCTTGCTGCCTCCTCAGCAAGGGGCACTTCTGAGCACCCTTGAAAAGCTTCTAAGGGTACGGGGTCTACACTACTAACACTCCTGGGACAGGCAGCATCAGTGGGATCTGTGAGTTTCTAAGCAAAATCAAATTAAAGAACAAATATGAAAGTTAAAAAACGAAGTAAAAAAAACCACACAAGAAAAAACAACCAACCAGTCTACCCTGTCTTCCTAGGCCTCAAACACAGCATCAAAAGTGAAAACATTTTTGCAACCATTTGCACTCTGTGCTAAGTCGGCTGTGGGTCAGCTCAGTAGTTTGATGAGACACCATTTACCAAAAATGTAGCAAAAATGACAGGGAGCATGGTGTGGTGAACAGAGAGCTGGCTTTGGATCCACAAAGACACAGGTTCAAGTCTCCAAACCATCTCTTTTTTTTTTTTTTAACAACAATGTTCAAATTGGCGGTGCCTTTTTAATGATACAGTATAAGTTTTACAATAGGGATAGGAACTGAACTGGTGACTTCTTTGGTATAGGAAACTTCTTCTACCAACATAGGGTCAGCACCTTCTCTACATTTATAGATTTAAGAGTTGCCTAGAAAACAGGGAGATTAAATTAAGCCTTGGGTCACCTAGACAGTATGTTTCAGAGGAAGGAGATGAACCCAGGTCTTCCTAGTTCTGAGAACAATTCTCTATCCATTAGGTCACAGTAATTGCTCTTCTCTTATAATAAAGTAATCCTAATAACATATATAACCCATCTTATGTTATGCGTTACCCTTTAACTTGGCTAAAAGAGATTGTCCTGAATCTTGAGTTTTTTTCCAAGCAACACGCAGATACACATCTATATATGTGTACATATATATGTGTGAATATATGTCCACATAGAATGTGTATGTATACATATACACGTATATCCATATATGTATGCATGCATATATAACTTTGTATTTGCACACATATACTGTGAGCTCCTTGAGAGATATTTATTATTAGCATAGTCCTTGAGTGTTTGGCATACAGTAAGTGCTTAATAAATGTCTGTTGATTGAATGACATTTAATTCTTGGAGGTCACTTGGCAATCTCCAAAATCTTTCCTTTATTTTTTATTCTTGGAAAATTAAAAAAAAAGGTGAATCAGAGTTTTTCTTTCAAATATTCATGACCCAATTTCACAGAATCCCAGACTTAGAATGGATCTCACTGGCTGTCTACATTAAAACAAACCTCTCCTACATCTGACCAGGTATTGTGCAGTTTCTTGAAGGCCCTCCCACCTGAGGCAGTTCATTTCACAGGCTGGTTCTTAATATTGGGGAGCCCCCCAATGTCAGGCCTTTGTAATTGGTTCCTTTGTACCTTTTGCCCCTTGCTGCTGGCTCTATCTTGGGGGTGCCAGAAGGACAAACTCAATCCCTTTTACAGCTCTTCGTCTCTCCCTGACTTTTCTCTAAAGGTTTTTCTTAAAAAGTACTCTCTGGTAGTCTCTTAAATAGTGGATCATCTAAGGACCAAATTTAGTTTTTAGGAAAGGAGTTGTTTAAAAATACATTTTTGAGGAAGTGTATTTAAGCTTCAACTATACCAGGGACATGTAATAACGTAAAGGCAGATAGGTCTAATTACTCCTTCCCTCCCCTCTGTATCCCCTTGCCCCCTTTCCAATATAAAGTAGTAGCTTATTCATTTCTCTGGTTGTTAAAAAAAATCTTCCAGGCTAATGAGATGCAGATGGGGCCCCCCCTCTTTCTTTTACCTTGGGCAACACCAGTGAGAGTGGGCCATCTTCAATCTCCACACTTTGTCTCTTAGCAGCTGGCTCCTGAGTTTCCTGAGGCCTGCGCTTGTGAGAATTCACAAGGGGGAGGGCTGACAGTTCTGCGGTGGTGGAGGAGGAGGTCTGTGCCCCCTCAGGAGTATCACGGCCCTTTTCTGGTTTGGGGTGACCTTCCTGGAGGCTGCCATATAGCATGAAGAGAGAAGCAGAGGGAACATAGACCAAAGGTTGATTAGGGAACACAGGAGGCTTCAAGCTCTCTGCTTTGGAGGATGTGGGAGTGGGTACGAGAGTCACGTGTCCATCGAGACCATTCTGCAAATGAACTGGTGACAGATCTGCTGGGGCAACAGAAAATACTGGGTGGGATAATGGATGAAAGCAATATTCTGAGTTCTGAGGATGACCTGGGAAAGGAGGAACAGGGTCGTGCTTGCCTGATGAATGGATGATCTTTTTACTGATATATCCCTGATTCCTGAAATAGAGAGGAAAATGATTACTTTAATGTACATATGTAATGACATAGCCATGACATGCTCCCAGTGCATGAAATCCAAAAAGAAATTAAATTTTGGACTGCAGTTTTTTGGGGGGAATAATAATTCATCATTTTTGAAAAATAAATTTTATTAATATTTTTTGTTTTGATATCACTTACATTTCCCACTTGTAGCCATCACATTCAACACATGTGAATGTGATTTAGAAAAAAAAAATTTAACCGTATTTCAACATAGTTTCCTTTGTATTTTATTTCATGTATTTAAAAAATATGATTCTGGGAAGGAGTTCTTAAGCTTCATCAGACTGCCAAATGGAGATAGGACACTGTACAAGAAAGGTTAAGAACTCCTGCTTAAAATAAAGAAAAATAATCTAAAATGAAGAAAAAGAACAAGAAAAAGTTTTATAAAACCAACCAACAACCTGACTTTATATGCAATATTCCACACAAAACAATTCCACATTTTTGCGAAGAGAGGTGTCTCCAATGATTTATCTTGAAGTTTTGCTCAGGCTAATGTTAAAAGTTTTAGGCAGCTAGGTGGAGCAGTGGATAGAGTGCTGAGCCTAGAGTCAGAAGACTCAAACTTCCTGAGTTCAAATTTAATCTAGCTGTGTGACCCTGGGCAAGTCACTTAATCCTGCTTGCCTGTGTTTCCTTATCTGTAGAATGGGCTGGAGAAGGAAATGGCAAACCACTCTAGTATCTTTGCCAAGAAAAGCCTAAATAGGGTCACCAACAGTCAAACACAACTGAAAACGACTAAACAAAAACAATATTAAAAATGGGAAGGAACATGGTGTAGTGAATATAGAGCTCGCCTTGAGGCTGAGAAGACCTGAGTTCAAGTCCTGCCTGTCATACATTATGGCCATGTGGCCCTGGATAGCATATCACCATCTTTCAGTGCCCCCGCTCTCCAAGACTGTAAAATGCTTGGCATGTACTCATCTGAATCAGAGGGAGTTCCTCACTAGGACCAGTGAAACCAAAGGTCTACTAGTAAAAGAAACTAAAATCAGTTTGCCAACACCCCGGACAAGTTGTCGTTGTTTGTCCTTCATTCTCGAAGAAGACCAGAACATTAGGAAGATGATGCCATGACTTGCAAGTGAACTGGATTTAAGTGAGGTGGGACTGTGCAGTCACCAGCCTCACCTTCTCCTCTGGAGCCATCTCACCCAAGACTAAAGGCAGGGAAAATGTCCCCATTGTGAGCTGGCATGAAGGAGCTCATGCTAGATTTGGAACCTGGGGATCTGGGTTTGAATTCTGGCTTTGCTGCTTGGTGACTGTGGGTGAATTTAATTGATTTCTCCAGGTTTGCTTATTCACATGTAAAATGGGGAATGCTAGACTAGGTGACCTCAACTCTATGATGCCATGAGCTGAGTTCAGAAGACTCTCCATCCCAGGTCTATACCAAAATAACAACTGGCATTACAGGGTGATTTGAAAACACGATCTCATTTGTACCTCCCGACCCCTGTGGCGGCAGGTGTCACCAGTCCCACTCTCCACATGAGGACACTGATGGTCAGAGAGCTCTTCTGTGCCATAGTCAGTATCTGAACTTGTCTTCCTGATAAAAAACATAGAATGGAAAATACATTTTTAAGGCTACTTACTGTGAATGTTCATTTATTTTTTGCCTGGAGGCAGTTGCCAGGTTGACTATTTTCGAGCAATATTCATCTGAACCTGCAAAGCAAAGAGGGAGGCTTATTATCAAGGTCTGAGAAAGGCTTCTTACACAACACCAGTGAGACACCACTAAACAATCAGAATCTAACACTGTATCATGGGAGCACTGTGGCTTGGGAGATGGAGGGGATGGGGTCAGAGGCTGTGGAGTCCATCCCCACCTTGATGGTAGGCAGCTGCATGTTTACACTCCACTGGTACAACTGTTAAGAACTTAATGTCACTTTCAAAATAAAGCAGCAGAAAAAGTCTTTAGCCAAAGAAGAAAATTATTATTATCAAGCAGATTTATATTAATCACTATTATTAAGTGCCTACTACGTGCCAGGCACTGTGCATAGTGTGGCTCCCCTCAGACAATCACCTTGTTCTCCTCGGTGAGGGCTGTGGGGTTCCGAGCTCACTTTCCTCTCGATCCCATCTGAAGTAGGAATTACATTGAAGGAGCTATGGCGGGAGAGTCTCTGCTTCACACAGGTCTGAAAAGGGGAGCATGGCTCTGTTTTCAGTTCTGGGAGAGCAGATGTTGAAACATCTACGAGTTGTTCACCTGCATAAAGGAATGAATTGAGAACATCGTTATCATGACAAGACTCACTGCAATTAAAGCAACAAGACTTGAGTCGAACAAAACCATGAATCAGAAAATAGTACAGCTCTAGGGATTTGTTGAACATGGAGAACATTCGTGTGTGTGTATGATATGTATATGTGTACATACACACATAGACATTAACCCTCATCCCAATCATGAATCCCTTCTACTTTGTTCCTGACAAATAGCTGCCCAGCCTCTGCTCAACAATTTCGATTACGAGGAACTTGCTGTCCCTCCCCCAAGGCAGAAAATGACATTTTAAGGCAAGCTCTGAGTCAGACTTGGCCATTTAAGTCCCATGAGGTTCACTACCCATGTGGGGCCTCAGTTTCCTTATATGTAAAATGAGGGGGGCTGAACTAGATGGTGCCTGAGGGAGAGAAGAACAAGTCTAACAAGTCTAGAACAAGTTTTTTCTTCCACAGGAGAGCTTAAGTATAATTGGCCTTAATTCAATAATTCTGACTCCTGAATTGAGCTGTAGATGATGTCTAGAAAATATAAAATAACTATCTCTTGCTAAAACTCAGGTGCCCCAAATTATAGTGTTTGCAAAATACCGTGTTTCCCTATGCAATTATAAAATGAAAATGATAACACTTTAATTAAGATATACAGATACAAAGCACAGTGAGAATATGATGATATGTGTCTTGGAAAAGGTAAATTTGATAAAGAATGCAATTGTTCTCTTTATAGAACTTTAATTTATCCTTTTGTAGAAAACTTAAAAATCAGGGAAGATACACTGATGAGGAATTTACATAATATTGCAAATGATTGATTTCCTATAGTTAGACTCTTTTTACATTTAGTTTGCTGTGGAGAGAAAATAACTCTCAGCTTTAAGTGAAATACACACACACACACGTGTTCATGTGCATACATATATGCGCGCACACACACACACACACACACACACACACACACACACTGTCTTGGTCCAAATGGGGGCATTACGAAAAAGCACTGAAGGTGGAGCTGGGAAGACCCAAGTTCAAATCCACCCTTGTGATCCAGGGCAAGAAACTTCAGCTCTTAAGCCTCAGATTCCTCATCTGCAAAATGGGAACAAGAAAAGCTCCTACTACACAGAGCTGTTGTAAGGATCAAGCAAGATGATATTTGTAAAGCACTTTGCAAACCTTCAAGTGCTATATAAATGCTATTATTAATACAACGATAAAATAACACCTACTTGAAACAATTAAAAAAAACGTAAAAGGGTATTCACCAAAAATAAAATCAACTACAGGCTTTTCTTAGGTTTGTACAAACTAGATTCAAGAAAAAAATTGGTAACTTATTTTTGTATTGTTACGCAGTTTTTTGCTCCTTCTTGGTCTGTCCAACTCCTTCCTGTCCTTGAAGTCCAACTCAAGAATCTCCTCTTCAGACTGTCTTAAAGAATACCCTCTTTGCTGCTCTCCTTACCTTGGATCTTCTAACTTGAAAATTTCCTCATTAGGACAAACTGTTCTTAAAAACTGACTTTATCAGGTACCCCTCCTACTCGCAAACCTACTATATCTCCCTATTGCCTACCACATTAATTTCAAACCACCTTTCAAGGCTCTCTATAACCTAGTTCTAGTCTACTCACCTAATGTTATTTTCCATTTTTTTTTCAACGTACACATCCTCCTGGTTCATTTCCCCTTCCCTTAATTAGGGTTCTGTGAACTTGTTTTATTTTTTAAAAAATGATCTAATATCTCTTCGATGTAACTGACTTCTTCCTACATATTTTAATTTATGCACTTAAAAACATTATTTAGAGAACAGGTGCACAGGCTTCACCAGTCTGCTAAAGGGATCCAAGATACACAAAAAGGTTAAGAGAGATGGATGCTTTAGGTAGATGAGAAAACAAGCACAATATAAAAAAAAAAAAAGTAAAAAAAAACTTGGTTGCATTTACCATTGTTAGCATCAAAATTAGCTTACCAAAAATAAGGGAAAAAACCCAAACCTGCAAACTCTGTGTTTTCTGAGCAGAAAAGCCACTATCTACA
Organism: Bettongia penicillata ogilbyi; assembly: GCA_023548195.1. NCBI lineage: Eukaryota > Metazoa > Chordata > Mammalia > Diprotodontia > Potoroidae > Bettongia > Bettongia penicillata. Next base: position 1,175,477 of record JAJHZJ010000864.1, read on the forward strand.
ATATCAACCATAATGACAGTTAGGCCCTGATCCCTTATGTAACACCAGCCTAAGTTCAAGATGGTGTTCTTATATTTTACTGTGTGGCAAGATGATGCCATGTAATACTTTTTAAAATTGATTTTCAGAGGAAGAAGTTCCTACAATGCCAATCTTTTCCATTTTCAGTTATGATATAGCAATTAATGCAATTTTTACCTTATCCAGAAGTTTCTATCTCTTTTTAACACAAATATAATGCTTTACTCTGCTACTGCAGGCTTTGGAATCAGACTTAAAACAACGTTTCTTTTGCAATTGCTAATGGTTCAAACATCTGACAAGGACTATGAACTGAAATCCAAGATTCTCCTGACTGAAAATACCGGATCTGGGATCTCATAATTTTATTTTTCCCTCACTTGTTGAGTCTTTTTTTGGGGGTGGGTGGGGAGGGCAATTGGAGTTAGGTGACTTGCCCAGGGTCACGGCTACTAAGTGTCTGAGGGCCTTATTCAATCTTAGTGTATTTGGAGAGAAAAATAAAACACAAACCCCAGAATAATGTAAAGGAAAAACAATGTTAGAAAGCTTCAGAATCAGCTCAAGACAAAGAGCAATCTGACTCAAGAGGGCAGATGATGAAATGAAACAGCCCTTTCCTCTTGGTATAGAGGTGGTGGACACTGTTAGACCTGGTCAGTGTGTCAGGGAGGTCATAAGAGAGGGTTCAATGGAGAAGTAGCTGGGGCGAATGATACCGGGAAATGATAGTTGACTAATCTTGACTCCAGATTATGCATTCTTAATTTTGGGTGTATGAGCTTAAAAAGATTTTTTTTTTGATGGTTGCATTTCAACACAATTGGTTTTCTTTATAATCCTATGTGTTTTATTTAATGCATTTAAAAATATTATTATGAAAAGGGGTCTATCGGGTTTCACTCACTCCACTGATATAAGGAACAAGTCCATCACACAAACATGGTTAAGAACTCTTGATTTAGACATCAGATGACGAAATTTGTCCCTTCTCCTGAAAAAGGGGTGGTGGACTACAGGCATAGAATTAGGCAATTACTGTCACACATGGTCAATGAATCAATTTGTTCCAAAAGAAAAGCATCCATAAAACATTATTTTTTTAAAACAATCTAGTTCTGAAGTTATCCTGAAACTGAACAGTTTTACATGTGACTAAGGAGAAAAATGAGCCTTGACAGTTATGAAATACAAGAATCCTGTTTGATTTGGAATAACAAATAAAACAAGCCTCTAGTCATGCTCCCAACCTACCATTTTCTGTGCTGAAATCCACAGGACCAATCCACTTGAATGCTGGCTTCCGACCTCGCTCTTCTGTCACATGGACTTTCTTAATTAGCACCAGGCTGGTCAGAACGTTGGCGATGTCATACAGCCTCCGCACCTTTGCTGGGAGATAAAACCCAAGAATGTTACATGGTTAGAGGCTCCCAGGACTGTTGGGTTCAGGGCCTAGGGCAGCTTTCTATAGCACTATATAAACTTGGGCAGAGAAAAGCAGGACTTAAGTACACACTTGCTAGCTTCCTTTGTGTTAAACTGCATGGGACTCAGTGTACAAGATTTGTAGTATCTTTTATTCCAATAGTTTCCCACTTCTTATATGATGTATCTGGGCAGTGGGGAGAAGGGAAGAACAGGAAACAAAGGCAAAAACACCAACTAGGCAAATCAATTCTTTAAAGAAACTGCTAGTAAATTGGAATTCTAACTTACAGTACTGTCAAAAACAAGCCCCTATAGTCTCTGAAGGAGACCATTTGCAGGCTGCCATCTTAGTTCTAACAGAGAAGAAGGGAATTTCTGAGCAGCAGCTTTGTAGAGATGACAGAGATCCCCAATGTCCTATGAAAGGTCCTAAGGAAGTCTCTCAATACTGCTATGATTGGTAGAGCTACAGTTGGATGGGACCTCAGAGACCACTTAATCCCACTGCCTCATCTGAGGAAACTGAAACTTAGGTAGGAAGTGATAGGACCAGGGTTTGAACTCAGGTCACAAGATCACAGGTTTATAGGTCCCAGCACTTCAAAGTTCAGCTATACTTTCCACTATAACATATGCCGGCCACTGCCTCAGTGAGAGAAAGCATTCCCTCAAATTTCCCATGTTTCCAGAAAGAGATTAAAAAACTCAATTGCCAGAGAATATTTCAGTAAGTTATATTCAATTCAGAGTAGAAAACACACAAAAATTGGGAGGATAAATAAGGCTGTGACAATTTCTTCTTAGGCAATTGATGGTTTCTAGGAAAAGTTCCATCTAAATGGGAAAATGATTCCACACAGGTAGTAATTCCACTCTCCTTCTAGACAGAAGACAGAGTGTAAGGGAGTTTTCTGTCACTGTCTGAAAGCATCACCTCTGAGCCCTAGAGATATTCTTCACTTCCCTAAGGTAAGTTTGCAAAGGTATACTAGAAACTGGATGCTAAACCAAAGAAAAGGAGTAGGGTAAATCAGTTCCAAGGCTTCATGAGTCAACTGCCACTGTCTTTACCTATGGGGCTAAACTAAATCAGCAGGATGGTGCAGGGGGAAGTGCTAAATCTAGAGACTGAGCACTTGGGTTCAAATGCTGGATGAGCCACTTAATACTGAGTAACTGGGCAAGGTGTCCTGCCTCTGGGTCTGTTTCTTCACCTGTTAAATAAGGGTTCAGAATAAAGGGTCTTTAAAGATCCTTGCTATTCCAGTCTGTAACCTACTTCAAATGATCAAACAATCAGCAAGTTTTTTTAAATGCTGGCTATGTGATAGGCCCTGGGGATACAGAGGAAAAAAAGCCAAAAGATGGTCCCTGACTTCAAGGAGCTTATATTCTAAATAATGAGTACTCTGCAAATTTCATTATCAAGGTGCCCTGTCCTAACCAGGTAATAAGTGGCAGCAAAGTAGTGTTATGGGTATAATGGATAGAGTTGGTCTCTAAATTAGGAAGACCTGAGTTCAAACACTTACTTAGATGTTTCCTGGCTATGGAACTCTGGGCAAGTTACTCAACCACTCTCCTAGCCTCAGTTTCCTCATCTATAAAATGGGGGTTACAACAGCACTCACCTCCCAGGGATTTTGTAAGGATCAAATGAGATACATATGTAAAACCCCACATAAATGATATTAGTGTCATCACTATCATTATAATAATGATTATAACACATGTAAAATACTATTACTGCCATCACTATCATTATAAAAATTATTATAACATATAAAATGCTGCATAAATGACATTATTTCTGTCATCATAATAATTATCGCCACTTATAAAGTACTATATAAGTGATCATCATTATAATAATTATAACATGTAAGTACAACATAATATTATTACTGTCATCATTACCATAATTATTATAACATATAAAGTGCTACATAAATGATATTAGTATTGTCATCATTATACTAATTATCATAACATATATAAAATGCTATAGAAGTGATAGTATTTTCATTATCACTACCATGTTAATAATTGTAACATGTAAAGTGCTCCCTAAATGACACTGTTATTGTCAATATCATCAATGTAACTGTTGTAACATGTAAAGTGCTCCCTAAATGACACTGTTATTGTCAATATCATCAATGTAACTATTGTAACATGTAAAATGCTACATAAATGATAGTTACAGTCATCATCATAAAAATCATCATAACATTATAGGTAAAGCACTACAGAAATATTACTGCATGCAAAGTGCTACACAAATGCTATTATATTACATATATTACATGTAAAAGTCCTATATCAATGTTATTGTCATCACCATCTTGACAACAACAATTAATATTACCTATTCAGATCCTCACTAGCCTAAGCATTGCTGCCAGTGAAGACTGAGCAGAAGGTGGGAGAAAAAGGAAGAGAACCCAGACACTCAACCTCAAACGCTACGGTACAAACATGAACACTGGTGGCCCTCTCGCCCTAACGTACAGATTAGCATTTGTAAGACCAGCGCTGGTCTTCCCCTTTCCACTGGCCCCTGGGAGAACAGCTGCTACTTCCTTCTCTGAGGAGTTTACCAGAGGGCAGGAAGGAGTGCTGCCTCAGGGGGAGCAAAGAGCGCAGGACTGGGAAGCTTTGCAGCGCTTATAAGACATCTATATAGTGCTTTAAGATGCACAGAGCTTCTGCAGATGTTGCCTCACTGGATCCTTGCAACAAATCTTCCGGGTAAGCGGGATTATTATCCCGTTTGCTAGAAGAGGATGCTGAGGTTCAGAGAAGTTAGATGACTTTCCAAAGGTAACAAAGCTAGGATGTGTCTGAGGACTTCAGGATGCTAAATGCATTCTCCAACCACTGTTCCACCCAGCTGTCTCAGTGCCTTCATCTGAACTGCTGGGGGACAGGGGAGTAGTCACATTCTATTCCTAGCCCTGCTACTTCTTATCATTGTAACCCTTTGCTTTTCTGGGCCTCAGTTTCCTCAACTGTAAAATAAGGACTAAATGATTTCTCTAATGCTCTGACACCCTCCCCCCAAATTCAATTGTCTAAAATTACAATCATCTGCCCATGCTCAGAAACAGAGTAGGAGAAAACTGTATCAAGTTTTTTACTTAGCATCAGACAGTGTTTATGATTGGATTCTTACTTTTAAACTTGCTGTGATCAACCACATCCTGGCTCTCTTCTATCAGTATCTTGGCGGCGACATCTAGAGTGACTATCTTAGTCTTGGAGACAAGGAACAGCATGACAAACTTCTGGCTCATAATTCGCAAAGATTTGTCCTTCCTGCTGTTTGCAGATGCTACAAAGAGAAGAGAACACACGAATCAAGAGAAATCCCCTATCAGGGCAAAGGCTGAACCAAGTCATGGGTCAACAGGCTCTACAAGGAGGCCCACTCCAAGGGCAGCTCTGAAACTGAACAAGGATCATGCTTTCTGAGAGTCTGCGTTTGGTCCAAGTCCAGGATTTCACTGCAGCAGGGAGTTCTCTCTACCAATGTGGATAAGCACTTTTTCTGCAACTTATAATCCTAAGGAAGTTACTGAGGCATCACCCAGCAGTCTTAGAGATCTTCTACCTCCTCACAGGGGCACGATTCTTCCTGACATTTTCACATTTAAATAGGAACAGGATTACACTGGAAGCCAGGGTCACAGATTTTGACTCCAATGCCACTTCTGTACCCATCAAACTATGCCACAGAGGGATATAATTTGAGCATAGCATGAGGTATGATCATCATTACAAAGCAATTATTTTCTTGGGTAGCTTCAAACTGGTTCTGGGGATAATTACTTTATCTTTTCAATTCAATAAACATTTATTAAGTTTGGCCAGACACTGTGCTAAGTCCCGAGGATATAAGTGAGACAAAGGCAGTCACTAGCCTCAACGAGCTTACAGGTAAATGTTTTGTCGATAGCATTTATTTAAAAAACAAAACTCATTTCCGATTACGTTCCATCCTATTCAACCATGTCCTTTCATGTGACAAAGAAATATCATTTTGTAAAAGAAACCAATACGATGACCAAGTCTGAGCACACACACCTCCATTGTGCACTTGTGATCCACATCACCTCTCTCACTAGAAGGGACTTTGAGAGGCCATAGAGTCCCTCCCTTCTAACAGATAAAAACTTGAGACACACAAAGAGAGCTTCTATGACTTGTCCAGGGGTTATGTAGCTAGTTAGGTCTGCAGTAGTGCGAACCACAGTTTTCTTAATTCCAAGTGTAGGCCCTTAGCCACTCAAGATGAGTTACTGAACTGGTCTGAACACCAATGCCTTTAACAGTGTATATCTTTCATGACTGTGGCCAGTTGTTAGTTATATAGTATCCCTGTGATTCAAGTTGGCTTCAACCTCTATAACCTGAAGATAGTATCACAGAGTTTCCAAAATGTTTCAAGCAAGGGAAAGCATTACTGGAAATGTAACCTTTCAAGCAATCATCCAAGTAAAGCTATAATTAAAACCAACAATAAGAATGTGTGTGTGTGTGTGTGTGTGTGTGTGTGTGTGCGCGTGCATGTGTAACAACAATAAAACAAAGCTCAAAAGTAACAAGGCTACCGTGTGTGTGCTTGGTGGTTGTAGTGGCGCTGGTCTTTAAAAAAATAAACCCCAAAGGACATCGTCAAATGAGCGCTGTCTATGGAGGATGCACCAACACGCCGGGCCTGGAGTCAGGAGAAGCTGAGTTTAAACTCGACCTCAAACTCTTACTAGATGCGTGACCCTGGGCAGGTGTCTCAGACACTTGGCGCCTCAGGCAATTTTCTAAGAATAGCTGCCAAGCGATTTATTTGCCATGAAAATCACGGCTTCGGACAAGCCAACATTAATAAGTAGAGTGTGCTAAAATATTGGTCCGATATCAGAGAGGAACCGCTAAAGCCTGGAATGAACGTGAAAGCTTATGGAAAATCCAACGTGACAGACATTTATCATCTACTACAAGCAAAGCATTGCACTACGTCACAGAATGTTTCTCTTTCTGTCTTGGTATCCCCAGAACCTAGTAAACAGCTTAGGTGGCATGATGGACAGAGTACTGGACTCACAGGAAGACCCGAGTTCAAATCATACCTTAGATATGCAATAACTGTGTGACCCTGGGCAAGTCACTTAACCTCCGTTTGCTTCAGTTTCCTTATCTGTAAAAGGAGGATAGCAGCACTTGCCCACAGGATTAGTGCCTGGCACATAGTAGGTGCTTAATAAATGTGTACTGAAACACACTGAGGATTGTCATGAGGATCCAGTGAGAGAATAATTGTAAATGTTACAAGAGTCACTCTGCAAACCTTAAGGAGTCATCTCCTGGGTAAATTTCTTAACTTCTCAGGGTTCCAGGCAACTACCTGAACTGAAGAGAAGGTGCCAACTGGCATTGCTAGGAGGAGTTTCCTCATATGATAGTTCCTGATAGGAGTGCAATCACAAGTCAGTCCTCTGTCCTCTACCCCTACTATTAAATAATAAATGCTTGTTGGATTGGAGAGAATTCTGGGACAGAAAATAGGAATTACAGGAGATCTCTAAAGCTGCAGATTTAGCACCTTTCACCCTAGCGTTCAAACTTTCAGGGGAGCACAGCCTTCTCTGTTCTCTCCGTGGTCAGCAAACTCACCAGAGGTACAATCAGGCTCAGAGAAATCCAATAACTGTTGATCGTGGGAATCTAGAAAACTCTCCTTTTTACGCTCTCCAAATTTACACTCCACTAGGTCAAGCTCCTTTTGGTGAAAGTAGGCCATTTGTTCATCATATTTCTGCTCCTCCCCCAGTCTCTGGAGGTTCTTCAAGGTTTTCTGGAGGCCATGCCGTCCGTGCCAGCCATACTGATTTTTGGCCACTCGGCTAACCATATGCAGGGACTCCAACACATTCACAATGTCATAGATGCGCCTCCGTTCAACACCTAACGAAAAGAACAAAAGTCGCTATAGCATTAAACAAACTTCAGAGCACAAACTTCTGGATGGCGAGAGACCCACCTGCAACAGTTTCTAGTGCAGAATCTGGCAAACAGTGACTAATCACTGGATGGAAGTGTAATTATTTCTCAGGATAATCCTTACTAGGAAGATCTGGTTAAAATCCAGGCTTAACTCAAGGATGGTCCTAGTTTCCTTCAAAGATCAGCTTCTATTCCACTTTCTCCATGAAATCTTCCCCTATCCTCCTCCTCTAATCATCTTGCATCTATTTTGTATGTATATATGTATATTACACATAACGCATATATAAGATGTGCTATATTTATATATAAACATACATATAACTGTGTGTGTGTGTGTGTGTGTGTGTGTGTGTGTGTATGTATACACATGGCATCTCCCCTGGCTAGACCATAAGCTCTTTGAGGGCAGGTCTATTTAAAGCTTGGCCTAGCCCAGGGCTTGGCAAAGAGTAGATTTTCGATAAATACAGGCTGGTTGATTTGTCTGTGATGAATAATGGTAGAAAGAATTTTGCTGAATGGGACTTGGGAAAGTAGTTTGTTAGAATGTAATCTTTTTGAAAACAAGGGCTGTTACATTATTTGTATTGTGTCCCCCAAACCAAGCACACAGTAGGTGCTTAATAAGTGTTCAGTTGAAGTAGTCACCAGAAGTTTTGAAGTGCATCAAATTTGAAAGCATTTGGTGACATTTCAGATTTACCCAATATATTCGGTGTATATTCAATAAAATGTTTATTTTCTGAATGGAGAGAAGGAAAGAGAGAGAACAAGCATTTATTATGCAACAGATACCTGATTGTACTGAGAAAAAAAAATGACTTTCACTACCTAATTCTAAAGCACCCAAAACTTTCTTGTCACTTAATTAACATCCTCAAGCCTTTTTGTTCATTTGACCAAGAAAATAAACACTGTTTTAATCAATTGGATCAACAGATTGAAAAAGAGGCCTTCCTTCAGTTCCCATCTGAAGGAGTCTAGGCCTGAGCCAGGCTGGCCCTTAGTAATGTAGGACAGATGTTTGAATGAAATGAGATACATGGAGGTCAGTTAATAGTTAAAATAAAAGGTTTACCTAGTCATAGTATAGGAGGAGACTATATAGGGATACAACACTTAGCTCAGGGACATATAGCTTCCTTGCCTTCCTAAGGAAATATTTGGTTTTGAGGATGGAGTATGGGAATTCTGAAGGTACTGGTACATCTAACAAGTCTGAAGGGCCTTGAAACACCACGGGCGAACCTTTTCATGTTTTAAATGAACAGGAAGATGTCATCACGGACAGTTTCCACTAGGAAACTGCCGAGAATCTCTATATTCAGCCCCTGGGGCCAATCAAATCTTGAGGATGGTTTCTTTGGCTCCTCGGGAAAGAATTAGCCTAACATCCATGGGGGTACAGGGAGGAAAGAGTAGAGTGCTTACTGGCCCATCCATAGCATTCCCCTCTATTCACAGGAAGTTTCACCTCAATAAATGGTCACTGAATCTATGTAAAATCCTGGCTAGCATGAGACACCAGCGTAGAAAGAAGGCTTTCCCATCTGTGACTTGCTTGATTTAACAAGCACCCTACCCTTTCTGAATTCATTTGCTCCATTTGTTCTGACGTAAGTATCCTCACCAAAAGAATTCTAACACTTTCCAGAAAACCTTATCAACCACAAAGTGCTTCCTTTTGCCTGGCTGGCACCTTGCCCTGTTTGTGTAACTAGAGGAGACTAAAATTAATAGGGAACTGTTGCCCTTCAAAAAGTTATCATGGGAGATAACACTTTTAATCAGACAAATCACGCAACAAAAATGTTGGTTGTTACAAGGCATTTTCTGGTCACGTAAACTCAAAAGAACTGAAGGTTCAGTTCTAAGGTTTTGGTTGATGAGCCCAATGGGAGATTTTTCTTTCCAAAAATTGTCACCGTCCACAATGGAATATCTCTGGCATGAAGGTTGATCAGACCATATGTCCAGGGCAAGCCATTCCAATGTTTTTGTATATCCACTTTGAAAATAAGATTTACATGACTTCCAGCTTGGTGCAGGCCCTTATCACCTCACACCTAGACTACTGTAATAGTAACAGCCCTCTGGTTAGTCTCCTGGCCTCCCTGAGGGCAGAGATTGTGTTTTTCCCTTTCTTTACATCCCCAGCGCTTGGTACACGGTAAGAGCTTAATAAATGCCTGTTGGCTTGGATTAGATTATGTACTTTGTTCAGAGGGTACCAACGAATGTAAAAGGTCTCCACTGGCAAAGTCAAAGAAAAGTGATGGTACACAGGGAACGCATACATTCTGTTGTTACACATTTGTTATATATTCAATGTAAACACCTAAGTTGGTAGCTAATGGATAAATACACCAAGCTGGGAAAACGAAGACAAGAATCTGGTCAGCTGTCAAGGCAAGAAATCTTGCATTACATGGAACACACTGGTCTAGATAAAGAGTTTTGGAGATGGAAGGAATCACTGAGTTGAATCCTCCTCATTTTACAAATGAGTAAACCGAGGCAGAGAGCTTAATTTGCCCAGAATCAGAAAACTAATAAGTATATGAAGCAGGATTTGATCTCAGGTCTTCCTGACTCCAAATCCAGTGACTGGTCCTTTATAGTTCTAAAGATAAAACATTAGATGCAGATTTAGAAGACTTAGCTTCAGGGTCCAGCTGCAACATTGGGAAAGTCATTTTACCTTAGGGGGTCTCAATTTCTTCACCTGTAAAATGGGATTTGGAGAGAATTTTCAAGATCATTTTTAGCTTGGATAGACAAAGAGCCTCAGGGGTTCCTAATTTGGGGTCCGTGAATTTGTTTTCTTAATATGCTGAGAACTTCATTTCAATAGAATTGGTTTCCTTCATAATCTTAGGTAATTTATTTTAGGCATTTAAAAACATTATTCTGAGAAGAGGTCTCCATAGGCTTCAGACTGTCAAAAGGGTCCATGTCACTCAACGTAGAAACTAATACAAGGCTAAAAAATGGCAATTGCTGGATTATCGTGCTAAGGAAAATCCTGAAACATTTTGTCTATATCCAGTGACCTTACCACATGGTAATGATTTCAACTATTTGCTTGCTATTTCATGAAAAGTTGAGTTTCAAAGGTCAAATAGCTACCCTTTGCCTTCTGTTTTTGTCCACCCTAGCGGAGCCCAAAGTCAGAACGCTTTTCTCCTGGTACCCAGCCTGCATTTTCTTTTGGATCCAAGTAATCCTTCTAATCCTGGTTACGACATGAGTTCCACCATCGAGGATTTGCACATCGTTACCTTCCTCATGCTCCCCTTAGTCAATGATTAAGCATTTCAAGAACCTCCCTCATCCCAACAGACTGATTACATCTTGTGTGTGTGCGTGCGCGTGTGTGTTTGTGTGTGTGTTTTAACATCAAAGAGAATCTTTTTCTTTTATTTTCTTACCCATCATTTCCATCTTGACTCTGTTACAGTAAAATTCAGAAAAATGATGCTTATTCTACTGTTTTGGTTTATGGTATCATTTAGATTTTACAGATGAGGAAATTAAATCCTACAAGTTTTAAGTAATTTGTTCAAGGTCAAAAAGGTATCGAGTAGCAAGAGCTAGGACTTGGAACCCAAATCTAGTTAAAAACTTAAGTCTCCATTCGTACCTTCCATTGCCTGTGCTATTACTTCTGATTTATCCTGGAAGCCCCCAACTGGGAAAAGTTTAGAATCACAAGACCTAGGCTCAAAACTAGATTCTAACACAGGCTGTGTAGCTGGATGGGTAAGATATTTAACTTCTTCAACGTCCTTGTCTGAAAATGGGTGATATTTGTACTCATGGGGTTACTGAGAGGAAAGGGGCTTTTGTAAAGAGTAAAGCACTACTGAGGCATGACTAATTATTTGGTCCCTCTGCAAAGGGCTTGGGTGATGCTGAGTGAGCTCCTAGAACAGTCATAATCCCACCTGGTCACTCCTACACTGCCTGTACACTGGGGTCAACACCCTAGCAGAGTGGCCCTTCCTGCCCTAACTGACCTCCCCATCTTTGAGGCCATTCTATCAGCTGGGATAATCTTGTTGAACTAGGCAGAGGTGTCATCTGTCCAGCATCTGTTTCAATCGCACCAGCAACTTTGGAGCCAGGTCTAAGTAGTAATGAGTTGTTGATCAGCTGTCTTCCTCACAACTGGAACTCAGCTACGGATAGACTGGACAGGCAGTGACAGGATCTGCAATGGATCCCACTGGTCCCGCTGTTAGTGTCTCCCTGCATTTATGTCATTTAAGCTCTGGCCTTAGGTGACCTAGGGCTAGGGTTCCTTAAGCTTTAGAACTTTCCTTTCTCAGTCCCTGTCCCCAGTGCACCACTGTGATTACAGCCTTGGCAATGGTCCACTCTTAAATCCAGTTACTGGGGTATCTTGCTTCTGTTGGCCAGTTCTGGGAAATGTCACCGATAAAACTTAAAATTAACTGTCCCACATTGTCCTTACCCAATAGTTTCTGCAGTAAGTCTCTACTGCATGGATTACGCTAGAAAAATTGGATTAGCTTAAACAACACAAACCAGGAAAAGATGACAAAATCTTCAAAGCTGATCTCAGGGATCACTATAGGAAACCTTTCCTATTTTCTAGTTGTCAGTAGTCTCTCTGCTCCACTACTCCAAACTACTTTATTTCATATTTATTTATCTACGTTCATGTTATTTGGGAGGGAAATAAGATCATTGACAGCAGGGACAACTTCATTTTTCATCTTTACCAAGCATAGAGTACGAACCTAATTAATGTTTGTTGAACTGGATTTAACTGGAAATACAATTCATAGCATAAGAACAGATATAGGTTGATAAATCTTGGAGAAGGTGGTCTCCAGGTTTGTAGCTTCACTGACTCACTCAATCTGAAAGGTTTGTTCAGCTGTTTTTTAAAGAATTCTGGTCTGTACATATAACAGTCATTATTATGATAGGAAACATACAAGCTCATTTTCTGGCCACTGCTATTATTAAAATTGAACATTTATTGTATGTTGGGGCTATGAAAACCCTATGATAGTAAATGTCCACTAGGGGTCTCTATCTTTAAATAGCAAGACCCATATATAGTGTGCTTACATTATGCATACGAGTCCCACAGAGAGAACAATGTCTAGTTTGTTATACTTGTTTTGGGAATTATGGGAAGTTTCAGACATGGCATCTTCACGTCCCAAACACCTTCTTCCCTTGTTGGTTCCCTTTTATTTGCCAGGGTCTTGAGAGCAGGAATTCTTTTCTTTTTGCTTGCATTTTTATCCCCAGCATAGTACCTGGTATATATTAAGTGCTTAATAAATGCTTGTCTGCCTTCAAAAGAAAATAAAACCAATACAGGAGGGATGAGAAACAACAGATAAGAGAGAGTTCCTGAATCACTTTCTCTTCAAAGTTTAAAGCAAAAAGATGTTTCTGAAATGTGAGCCTTTTAGTGATGTAATGGGAAGAGGATGGAGTTTTGAGTCATAAGGATCTGGGTTCAATCCCAGAGGCCCCGCTCTTTTACCACCCGTGTAACTGTGGGTAAGTCACTTTGCTGAGACATAGTGCAAAGAAGGAACTCTGGCTCTGAAGTCACAGGTCCTGGGTTCACATCCTGCCTTGGACACTAAGTGACCTTGGGTAAGTCACTCACTAGGCCTCACTTGTCATCTGTTAAGTGGACTAAATGACCTCTGATATCCCTTCCAGTCCTAAGTCTATTTTTTTTAAACTCTCTGGATCTCAATAAGTTTGTTACCTGTAAAATGAGAAAGTTGGATGAGCTGATCTCCAAGGTTCCTTTCTAGCTCTAACCCCTAATGTTATTTCTAAAGCCTCTGCTCCATAACAGGTCTGTGAGCAGGCAGTACGGCATCCTTATTTTAAATATGGGGAAACTAAGATGCAGAGAGGTAAAACCAGCTTATTCATGGCCAGACACCTAATAGCTGGAGCCAGAGCTTGATCTCTAAGCTCTCAGATCTGGCAGGGTTCCTAGGGGCCATCTAGTCTGACCCTCATTTCACAGGTGAGGAAGCCAAGGCTCAGAGAAGCCTGAGGCTGCACATGGAGTAAATGACAAGGACGGGCCTCACACACTTTCCATGATCTGATCAGCCATGCTCACTTCTAACCCAGCTCAGCTCCTGATGCTTTGAGCTTTTATACTTTGCTGCCATCCCCTACCTGGATTCCTTCAGTGCCCTTGTCTCTCCCAAGAATGAAGCTCCTTGAAGGCAGGCAGGGACTGTTTTCTATTAAATTTGTATCCCCAGTGCTTATTACGTTTAATGTAATCTTTCTACTTGCAAGACTAGTTACAAATGAAAGCAGTGTCATCAAAGTTAAAAAAGAAAGAACTGACCTTCAGATTTCAAAGATATGAAAAGCACATGTGTACAAAGAACTGTACTTCACAATGGTCTACCTTAATAGTCAGTAAACATTTATTAAACATATACTGTATGCCAAGCTCTGTGCTACGGGCTCTTCTGATGCTTCCAAGACATTCCCCAGGAAGGACTCTCTCTTTCCATAACTAAAGAGATAGTGCCCAAAACTTGAAGGCAGTCAGAAAAAAGCCATAACTCTGTGTATCACTTTCATTCTTGGCAATCTCTGAAGAGGTCTCAGTTTCAATGGACCCTATTTTTCAGGCCCGCTTCACAAAGACTCTCTAGTCTAATTCACACATACCCAGACTGGCGGCCACCTCATCCAGGGATATTGTTGTCTTCTCAGTTGACAAGGGGTAACTTGGATAACGAGCCAGGAACTTTTGGCATAGGAGTCCTAAACTCTTCTGCTTCCTGCTTGGCCGCTGCTTTTCAAGTTCATCCACGGGGCCATCCCCAACAGCATCGAGCTACCATGGGCATGAGGCAAGGATGAAAGAGGGAGAAAAAGACAATCCATTAACATGCAGGAAGCCAAACCTTCGCTGGCAACAGGAATCTGCAAGAAACTAAGAAAATCCGAAAGTTTTCCAGTTAAGGCAATTTTTCTTTTCTAACCTTTCTTGACTTTATATTCATCATCTTTTCTGGACTGGACCTGTGATTTCATTGGTAGGGGCAACTTCTAATAAGAAAACTCCTTTCACCAATGCACACCTGAAACTTATAGTCTTGAAAAGTAGGAACCCAAGGCACTGAAAATTAGGGGGTCACGCAGTCAGTAAGTGCCAGAGGGGAAGGGAAGAGGCATTTATGCAGCATATATACACAATTCTCTATATTAATTATTATTTACATATATCTATTATATATTTCTATATAACGCCTACTATAAGGCACTGTGCTAAACACCTTTACCATTATTACCCTGTGTGATAGAACAACCTTGCAAACAGGTGCTGTTATTTAGACCTATTAGTGACCTGTCCAGCTTAACAGCCAGCAGATGGCAGAGGGAAGGGAATAAGTATTTATACAGCACCTACTATGTGCCAGGCACTGTGCTAACTACTTTTACATATCTTATCTCACTTGATCCTAACAACCCTGCAAGATAGTTGCTTTCATTATCCTCATTTTCCAGATGAGGAAACTGAGCTGAACAGAGGTAAAGTGACTTGCTCAGGGTAACAACACCATCAGCAAATGTCAGAGGGGAAGGTAAAGAAACAAGCATTTATACAACACCTACTGAGTGAAGCAGGGCTTGACCTCAGGTCTTCCTGACTCCATGCCAGCTCTCTATCCACTAGGACACACTGCCCCTTGACCCCTATCTTAAGCAAATTAAAATGATGCTCCTTTGTATTGTGAGGCTGAGTGAGCTAACAGCTGTTTTTTTTTAAAGAACAACTTTAATCAAGTAACAAGTGCTTTAGCTTGTATGGTGTCTACATTAGTTTGCCTGATTCCCAAGCCCAAGTCTCTTCCTTCCTATGACCCAAATGCCTGGTAAGCCAGCCCAGTCAAACCGCCCTATTCTGAGTGTGCACCATCTTCCTCATTGTACAGCCCCCACAATGGCTTGGAGGTGGAACAGAAGAAGCAGCTCAATTCTTCTGTCAGTCAGTCAGTCAATATACATTTACTAAGTGCCTAACATTTACTAAAAGCACCATGCTAAGCAGTAGGGGTACTCAGAAAGTGGGTGCCTACTCTCCTGGAGCTCAGCCTAATGGGGGAGACAACATGTAAATGACTTTGTGTAAATGAGCTAGAGACAGGCCAAACTGGGGAAAAACAGCAGGAAAGCATTCGAATTAAAGGGGTTGAGGAAAGGCTTTTTGTAGAAGGTGGGATATTAGCTGAGACTTGAAGGAAAGCTCTGCTTAGGTTTTTGCTCTTGGAGGAATAAATCTATAGATATTGGTACAATTTTCCCTTTATCAAAATGTACTCTTATGTTGAGCCGTCCTTTTTCTCTCTGCCTGTGTTAAGAAACACAAAGCTGCAAGATGGGGATAATAACAGCACCTGCCTCCCTGGATTGCTGTGAGATTCAAATGAGATAACACATAGGAAGCACTCCACAAACCTAAAAGTGCTTTCGAAATGCTCCTTTTTATTATTCTTCTTAGAAAAGTAACAACTTTAGCATGCTATAATTAGTTAATGCATTTAAAGGGTCTTGTCACCAAAACAGATTGCATAAAAAGATTATTACTATAACAATGAGAGACACCCATGGCCTTGTAGACAGAAAGCAGATCTTGGGGCCAGGAAGGCCTGCCTCTGACATATCCTGGCTGTGTTACTTTTCAGCACTCAGGGCAACTCTAAATGTCTAAATGTCACAGACTAGACAAGGGAGAATCAGAACTCAAGAGTCCAGTGTTTAAAAAAATGGAAAACCAAACTACTTATGAAAACTGCAGGGAAAACTGGAAAGCAGAAATCAGGTTTAGACCAACACCTTACACCACATTCTACAATTTTGAAGAGATCATATACCTCTTATAGCTATGGGTTGGTGATGTATTCTTAACTAAACAAGAAATAGAGGAAGATACAAAAAATAAAATAGATTACATGAAATTGAAACACTTTTGCACAGACAAAATTAATGCTCCTAGGAGAAGATGGGAAGCAGTTAAATGTGAAAAACAATCTTCACATCAAATTTTTCTAAGAAGTTTCCAAGATATGGAAAAAACAGCTATGTAAATATACACACACACATACACATATATAGGTATGTGTGTACATACACACACACACACACCTCCCCCCCAAAAGTCATTCCTCAATGGATAAAGGGTTAAAGGATATAAACAGATGGTTCTCAGAAGAACTACAAACTATTAATAACTGCATGAAAAAAATAATGGATGTGATGACTACAGAGAAGCATGGAAAGAGTTAAATTAACTGATGCAGAATGAAGGAAGCAGAGTCAAGAAAACAATACATACAGTGGCTGCAACAATGTAAATGGAAAGAACCACCCTCCACCACCCACCCACCTGAATGTTGCAAAATTACAAGAAACAAGCGTGGCTCAAAAAGAGCTACAAGACGACACCGTAGTCCTCCACAGAGATGGAAGATCCGAAAGTCTAACATACTGTACATATTTTTCAGATTTTTTTGATATTTTGATCAGTTATGCTTATTTCTTCTAACCTAAAAAATCTATTATCATATGGGATGGGCTCTCTAGGAGGGGAAAAGTGAAGATACTGGGGAAAATTTAGGTGGTGTAAAAAACAAGAGGCATCAAAAATCTTATTAAAAAAGACTAGAGAAGGTATAGACCTATACTGATAGAGGGAGCTTCCCCTTCTGAGCATTCCCTACGCTAATGAAATTACCAGGTCATTCCCTATCTTATTATTTGTTACATAGAGCATTCTATCCTGAGGACCAGGGGAATGATGGCAAGTCATATATTCTCACTAGCTGTCTCAAGTAACTTCAGCATCGGGCAGTAGAAAGCTAGCTAGATTTGGAGTTAGCAGATCTAGGTACAACTCCCAGCTCCCTCTTTCTCTCTCTCACTTGTGTGACCCTAGGCAGACCATTTAATTTAATTTCTCCGGGCCTCAGTTTCCTCATCTGTAAGATGAGGGGGTTGGACAAAGTAGTCTGTAAAGCTCTTCAGACTTTACAACTGTTGTCCTAAGAGTGTGGTGTGGTAGATAAAGTGCTCATTCAGGAGTGAGGATACTTTGGTTAAGTCTGACCTTTAACATACACTGATTGTATGAGCCTGGGCAAGTCACTTGACTCAGTAATATTAGGTAATTTGCAATGACTATAAAAATGGCAGAACAGCTGCCTATGGTGGAGAGAATTCCCTCACCTGAAGTGCCCTACACTGATGAAATCACAGGTCTGGAACACCTCCCTTTCCCTCAAAGAGGTTAATATATTTTCTAGTGCTAGATTATGTAGTATCTTTAGTAATTGTCTGGAGTAATGCAGTTCTTTTGACTCTAGGAATAGTGCTGAAAGATCATAACCAGGCTTCATTAATTTTATATGTGGTAAAATGTTTCTTATATCCCTGGAGGTACACCCTTGATTTTGTGTTCCATTAACACATGCATGAACTCTGAAATTCCTTTCTGATCATAATCTTTTATCTTTCCATCTCTCTCATGATTTATTCCTCCTTAACCTGTTCTGTCCTCACCATGACCTCCAAATCCTCCACGCTTCAGTTCTTTCCCAGGCTATCACCATACACTGGCTACACTCTTCCCCCTTTCCTATCCTGACCCCTTGGTGAACCAGTTCTACTTTCTTTTCTCAAATTTCTTGCCCCCTTCTCCCACAGTACACCTGGCCAAAGCTCAACCCTGGATGACTTCCCACCATTTTCTTTCTTGGCTCCTAATCTTATGATGCTGAATGGAGCTGGAGGAAGTTACAAAATGGGGCTCACTGGGTCCACTATGATCTACCCTCAGCTGGGCTCATTGGAGCACTCCTCCCTAATTGATTCTCCCTTTCACTTTCCACAGAAGTTGCTCCAAACCCTTCTCTCTTCTCAGGCCTCCAGTGGTACCCCCTACACACTTGCCCTCTTTGCTAAGGACGAGATCTCCTACTTTTCTCTTTTCTTACCCCTCTGACATAATTCCCCACTCTTTCCTCTGATGGTGTGGCTTTTCTTTGTGCCAGGCAACTTCTTGACATCTAATCTCATCTCTTTCAGTACTCTCTAGAAAAATGCCTTTCTATTATATTCTCTCTCGCTAATCTTCAATCTTTCCCTCACTACTGGCTCCTTCCCCGCTGTTGACAAACATCCACGAACTTCAATTCTTAAATGAGCTTTACTTGATTCTACTATCCCCACTAGGGGCTGTCCCATATTTCTCCTCCCCCCTTTCAGTTAAATTCCCTGAAAGAAAAATTTATACTTGATGGCTCCACTTTTGTCCCACTCTTCCGCAGTCTGGTTTCTGACCTCATTTTTCAACTGAAGCCACTCTCTTCAAAGTCAGCAGTAAGGTCTTAGTGGACAAATCCAATGGCCTTTTCTTAATCGTCATTCTTCTCTGAAGCCTTTACCACTGCTGACCAAGTTCTCTCTGAGTTTATTCTCTCAGGATTTTTGTGATAATGCACTCTATTCTCCTCCTACCTCTCCCTTCTCAGTATCTATTTCACGGACCTTCATCCATGTCATGCCCACTAATAATAATACTGTAAGTATCCACTCTTTACTCCCTATACTATATCCCTTGTTGATCTTATCTTATCAGCTCCTATGTAGCTGACTGCCAGTCTATAGATCCATCCCTTGTCTCTCTCTTGAGCTCCTGTCTTACCACCAACATTCTACTGGACATTTTGAAATGACTATCCCTAGGTATCCTAAATTCAACATGTCTGAAACAGAACTTTTCATCTTCCCACCCAATCCTACCTGTCTTTCCATGCTTACTACTATTAAGGGTTATACCATACTCCCAACTCAGGTGGGCAGACATGGCATGTCCATTCAGTTGGACTGTCAGTTGCCAATCCTGTCATTTCTTCCTTTTCTAACATCTTGTATAGTTGTAACTTACGTAAGTATAATTTCCCTTTACTGACACAGCTGCTATTTGTGTACAGGTCTTCTCCATTTCTCGTCTGGATTGCTACATTAGCCTTCTAATTGGTCTCTGCATCTCAAGTCTTTCTCCATTTCAACCATCAAGGCAACTTTCCTAAGCTGCAGTCTGCCCATGTATTCCCCTCCTCACAACAATAAACTCCAGGATCAATATGAAGTCCCTGAGTTGGCACCCCTACTTTTAACTCCTGTATATGTGGTACTTTCCTCCCTTATCACTAAACTTCTTGAGGATGTAGGTCATCTTTCTTTCTGCTTTATTTGCATCCCTAATGCTTAGCATGGCATCTGTCACATATTAAATAGTTAATAAATGCTTGCTGACTTGACTTTTTACAACCTGACCTTTCCAGTTGTCTTACACATTATTCCCCTCCACGCTATCTATGATTGAGCCAGACTAACCTGACTTACTGTTCCTCACACATTCTGTTCCATATCCCATCCACGTACCTTTAAACTGGCTGTCACCAAGCCTAGGATAGTCCTCCTCATACCCTCTGTTCTCAGAAACCATGACATCCTTATTTTCTCTATTACAATGTAAGTAAGTTCTTTGAGGGTAGAGACTGTTTTTTCTGGTCTTTCTTTGTATCCACAGCATTTAGCATCATTAATTCATGCTTGTGAATTGAGTGACTGGAACATCAACTTTGTTCAGACTACTGATCAGTTCTTTACTACCCACTAAGCAAGTCACTTAACCTCTGAGATTACATTTCCTTGCCTATAAAATGGTAGTAATGACATCTATGGGGCCATCTGTATGGAGCACCAAATAGCTGGAGGTTAGGGAAAAATACATGTTCTTTGGTCTAGATCTGAGATTTCATTAGTATAGAAAATTCTCTTATGTCAAGGCAAGGCAAGACAAGGCAGGAAGCATTTATTAAGTGGTTACTATGTACTGGCATTGTGCTAAGGCTAGGGATGTAGACAAAGACAAGACAAAACAAAACAGTCCCTCCTCTTAAGGGGGTCAAAGTCTGATAGAGGAGATAATATGCAAACACCTAAGTACAGACAAAATACACACAGACACACTGCAGATAAATAACAGAGGAAAGCTTCTCATAGAAGAGGGCATTTTAACTGGACATGAAGGAAACCAGCCGATGAAAATCAGAAGAGAGAGAATTCAAGGCCGGGGGGCCAGCCAGCGAAAATGCATGGAGTTGGAAGATGGAGGTCAAAATCCCCGAATCCTAGAGTGTGTGGTGGGGAGCGAGGTATAAAAAGACTGGAAAGGCAGGAAGGGATTAGGTTACAAAGGGTTTTGAACACCAAAAGGAATATTTTATATTTGATGCTAGCAGCCACAGGAACTCACCAGAGTTTATGGAATAGTGGAAGGTAGTGACAATGCCATGGTCAGACCTGTACTTGTAGTAAGATCCACTTGATGCCTGAGTGCAGAATGCACTTGGAGTGAGGAGGGGTTTGAGGCAGGGAGACCAACCGAAAGCTCCTTCAGTGGTCAGTCCTGAGCTGATGAGGGCCTGCACCAGGGTGGTGGCAGTGTGAGAGAAGAGAGACCTTGTGCAGGAGCATGAGAAATGGAGGATAACACCAAGGCTGGGAGTCTGAGTGACCAGGAGGATGGTGGTGACCTTGACAAGAATAGGAAAGTTCGTGAGAAGGGAGGACTAGGAAGAGAGAAATGAATTCCCCCACCCCTTTTGGGGACATGCTGAGTTTAAGATGTCTGTGGGATGTCCCATTTGAGATGTCCAAAGGGTAGTTGGAGAGAGGAGACTGGAGATGCCAGGAGAGAGGACAGAGCTAGATAAGGAACTCTCAGAATCATAAACAGTGATGGCAATCGATTCCATGGCAGCCAAGGCTCTTTTGTAGTTTACAGACTCAGAGTTGCCTGGGGTGTTAAAATATAATTGACTCCACCAAGATCACACAGCTAGTATAAGGCAGGACTTGAACTCAGGTATTTCTGACTCTTAAATGAATACTCTATCACTATACTATGCTGCCTTTTGTGAAAATGTGATGCATTCTGAAATAAGCTAATGTATGTTTATAAGGTAATGTTTATAAACAGCTATGCATTGAGTAGGAGACTTCAGGGTCAGGACTTCAAATCCTGCCCCAGACACTTAATAACTGTGTGAACCAGGGGAAGTCACTAACGTTTTTTTTGGCCTGCAAAATGGGATAACCTACCTCACAGGGTTGTTGTAAGGTTCAAATGAGATTATATATGTAAAGGGACTTTTAAGTGCTAATATAAATATCAGTTATTTTAATTTTGGCTAGCCACTGTCCTATAAAGTTGTGATCTTCCGCTTCACGGTGGCATGAGCTGGCCCTTAGCTTTGAAAGAAGGGGGCAGAATGGGCCATTTGTGGCCTAGCTAAATTTGGGAGAGCTCCTCAGCACAAAGTAAGATGCCAGGTGATTAACTTTTCTTTGTCACATTAACTTTGCTAACACACAGAGAGACATTATCAGTATCTGGATAAGTACCATACTTTGCACTGGGGGAATCAAGGATCTTTGAAGTCTGGTTAGCCCTTCAGAGGAAGTGGAAGTGCTGGAGAGTGAGGAGAAAAATAACTTTTAAATACAAGAACCTTAGCTCAACTCTGACCTCTTACCTGTGTGACCATAAGCAAGAGCACCAGACCTGGAATTAAGGAAGACTCATCTTCCTGAGTTCAAATCTGGCCTCAGAAACTTGGTAGCTATGTGACCCTAGGCAAGTCCCTTAACCCTGTTTGCCTCAGTTTCCTCATCTATAAAATGAACTGGAGAAGGAAATGGAAAAACATGCCAGTATCTTTTTTGCCAAGAAAACCCTAAATGGCATCATGAAGAGTCAGATGCAACTGAAAATGGCTGAACAACAAAATGAGTACTGGACTTTAGATCTATGGGCCTGTGACCAGATTGACCTCTAAGTCACAAAGGCACATAGTAGGTGCTTATTGCCTATGCTTATCTTCTAAATTGACAATAAATGCTGCTATCCTACTTGTTTCACATACCTTCACTTTGAACCAGTGACCTTCTGCTCTGAAAAATTTCTTTCCAAATGAAAAATGACAAAAAGATGACAAAAGACAGGACATGTGTGGCGGAAGAGACCAAATGTACCCAGGGAGCTGTATAACTTGTCCTGGCTTTAGGCGCATAGGTAAAGGCTCCCAAGGTTGTGCAACACCCACTTCTCTGTACCGTTTCTGGAAATCTATTATCTGTGACACGCCCGAATAGACAAATCAGCAATCTCAAGCTGCTCTACATCTATTCAGTTTTTGATTAATGACAGAATAATTCAGTGATAGAACTAATTATTTGTATTTCTATCAAAGAGTTTGCTGAGAAATGTTGAGAAAAGGGTCCTTTAGAAGGAAGAATATTTGAACAGTGTAGAAAAAAAAAATAAAAAAGAATCCATCAACCAAGAAACATTTATTAAGTGCCTATTATTCACCAGGCACTAGAGTCAAGGGACCTGGGTTCAAATCCTGGCTTTGATGCTTACTACATGCATGACCTTGCAAGGAAATCACTTTGCCTCCCCTGGCCTTTAAAATGAGGGAGTTAAAGAAGGTAGCCTCAGAGGTACCGATTATCAAAGACCTATTATGCTCCTTTAACCACACATATGTAAACAGCAGGAAATAACAACAAAATCTGGGCAAGTACAAAAAAAAACTAGCTTCAGAAGGGGAGGAGGAAAAAAAAAACCAGAGGATGTTTTTGTTGCATCTTGTTAAATATATATATTTTGATAGGACTTCTGATTTCATCCATTTAGGAAGCTCCCAGTGAGCCAATTTCCTCCACTGAAATGGCTCTTCACTTGCTCTACAACTACCAGTTCTAGGCTTGCCTGAGAGCACTGACAGATTAGGTGACCTCAGAGCCAGTCTACCTGAATCTAGGTCTTCCGAACTCTCTGTTAGGACATTTTGTCTCCTGAAATATGCATCTTAAAATGACAAACAACAGAAGTTTATAATTTCAACGCCCAACATTTCACATTTTTGCTTGTGTATCTGAATGCTTTTATTGATGGTTAATATATCAGCAATTAGGAACAAAAAGAAATTTTAATCTATAAGTCAGTCTTGTCCTTATTTGTAGCTCTTGTAAGCACTTTGCTGGGAAGGAAAGGGAAAGTGGTGACTAATGAGATTTCTGATCGTTGCCTGGTCTATTTCATTTATCTCTGCTACTTCTGCTACACTCGTGAGACAAGACAAGACAATTGAGAGGATGGCTACACTTCAACAAAGAATTAAAGCAATTAACTGCAAAACATCTGTCATGACTAGAATGAAATAAAGGTTATTAATTTGTAAGAAAGAAAAAAGTTTCAGGTCAAGATTAACTGAAAATAGAGCCTGAGTGCCTTTGTTGAACTGAACATTTAAAAAATGCAAATGGATTTTGTAGATTACAAGAATTTCTTCAAAAAACAACAGGATTAAAAATTTGGTTTAAAAAGTTGATACTATTTGGGATTCTTCAAGGTAGCATCAGAAAGTTTTTAAGAAAAAAGAATTTATAATGAAAGATAATTTTCAGAATGAAGACTTTTTTTTTCTCTATGACTCCATCTGCCAAGTCCCTTAATCTCTCAAGGCTTTAGGCAAGAAGGGGCTTCTTCACCCAGGAGTTCCCTATTCCAGTGAAATCTGTGCCTAGCTTCTAAAGAATACTATGCAGTTTACCTCTATTGAAGGACTGAAGAATACTGGTAATGAAAAATTCTTCATTCAAATTTATTTATTCATTTACTTCCCTATCTCTGGATTTCACTGGTAGAAAGAGCTCCTCTATCTCATACAGATCAACTAAGATAGTGTAGCTTGAAGTAGAGAGATTAAAGTGTTTATTAAGCGCTTACTATGTCCCAGGCACTGTGCTAAACGTCTGAGAGGGTTACCTTAGGGCACTAAGAGGTTAAGGGATTTGCCTACATCACAAAGCCAGTGTATTATCAAAGGTGAGATTTGAACCCAGATCCTGAGATTGCAAGGCCAACTCTATTTACTAAGGTACAACTACTTTTCAAATTTTCTGAGTCAATGGTTAAAAAGAGGATGAGAACCTTACAATCTCTAAGTTGACACACCTCTGCCTGAAGCTAGGTGATACATTGGGTTGATCAAATCCTCTTACATCTGAGGACCTAAGCTCAATTCCCACCTACATCACCTGAATGACCACAGACAAGCCACTTTACCTTCTCCGGGATTTCCTCAGTACCAGGCTTGCTTTCAGAAAGACTCACTCTCCTGAGTTCAAATCTGGCCTCAGACACTAGCTGTGTAAGCCTGGGAAAAACACTTAACCCTGTTTGCCTCAGTTTCCTCATCTGTAAAATGAGCTAGAGAAGGAAACAGCAAGCTACTCCAGTATCTTTGCCAAGAAAACACCAACAGGGGTCATGAAAAGTCAGACATGACAGAACAATAAAATGATAATTGGACTCTAGATCTATGAGCCTGTGACAAGGTGACCTCTAAGCATAGTAGGCACTTACTGCCTATGATTACCTTCAAAGTTTGTGATAAATGCTTTATTCCAATTATTTTACAATCAATTTCAAATCCAGCCTGGTACACTTACTTATCTGTGTGACCTTAGGTACATCACTTAACTGTTATCTGCCTCAGTTTCCTCATATATAAAAATGGGGATGATAATACCTACCACCTACTTCCCAGGGTTGCTGTGAGGATAAAATGAGATGTTTGTAAAGTACTCTGCATACCTTAAAACACTAAATAAATGCCAGCTATTATTAATGTTACCTGTAGTGAGTCTGAGAATGCATCATCCTTGTTTTCAATTGGTCTGAACAGCTCCTTCTTCTTCTCTCGGTCTCTCATGTCAGGACTAGCAGCACTAATGAGCATCTTCAGGTTAGCCGTAGGGGTCCAGGGTTCGGCCTGAGGTCTGTCAGCAAGCTTAACTGGTGTAATTGGATTTCTTTCGGGTGTATAGGTTTTCTGCTTCGATAAATCAATTGGTTCATTTTTCATTGGCGTCTTTGGGGCCATCCTGGATCGATCAATAAATATATTTTCCTATTAAAGAGAGAAATTGTTTAGTGATGATAGGCCAAGTGAGGAGAACAGTTAATGAACTGAGGTTATAAACAGGTCACTTAAAATGTCCATCATTAGCAGAGACATGAAAATAAAACCCAGCCCATAGGCCAAATGAATTGAATAAAAATTAGTGAGAGGGGTTAATGGGAGTTAAATATTGGGTAGGGTGAGAAATTTTGCCCAACCAGCTGCTTCTCCTAATTCTTATTTAATTTGCTTTTCAGGGGATTTCCATGTGCGAGGACCCCCAGTGTATTGGCTAGTGAAAGATGATTATGTGGGCAAGAGGTAGAAGGACATGGAGACAGAGTCAATGTGGGATGAGTCAATACAGCAGTACAACATGATGGGTCATGTGTTTTTAAAAAAGATATTATTTGTCCCTAAGTGGAGAAGCTCTGAGGTGTATGACTTTGTATTTTAATTATGTACTAAGTATCCACTACCCTAATGGAGCCACCATTGGCTGAACAGAGCTGAACCACAGGACAAAACAAATTTCAAGTCTTTTGACATGTCAGCTCATGTTAATTCTCCAGAAAATTGTCTAGAAAGGAAAAAAAATAGGCCTTGATTAATAATGGGCACATGAAAAATAAATTTCAAACACTGCCTTTGTTCTGATTTGCCTTTTATTTATCTGTGCATATATCTTATTTACCTTCCCAACAGACAGTAAACTGCTGGAGGACTGTGTCTTTACATAAAAATGCACAGCTGACTCAAAAACTTGGAACTGGAAGGTATCATCAGAAGTCGGAGAGCTAAGGAACAGAGCTTTGGACTCAGGAGTCAAGAAGATGAGTTCAAATCCTACCTCTGCACCTATTAGCTGTGTAAACCTGGGCAAGTTAGTGCTTCCGTTTCCTTATCTGTAAAATGGAGATAATAGTCCCTACCAAACGAGATAGCACGTTAAGTGCTTTGCAAACCTTAAAATACTATATAAAAGCTAGTTATTGCTACCATTATTATAATTTTGTCGAATCTTTTCATTTTACAGATGAAGAAAATGAGTAAGTAAATTATCCAAAGGTACAGAAGCCATGGATCTGGCAGAGGCAGGATTTGAACCTAGTCCTCTGACCTCAAATCCAGTACTCTCTCTACTTTATCAAGCTACCTTCCTATCTTACATTGGTTTAAGCTTTACAAAGTGGTTTCCTACACTGTGAGACAGGTAGCAAAAAATCTCATCATCCTCATTTTACAGGCTAAGGAAACTGAAGTTGATCATGGTCACAAAGCTAGTAAGAGTCAAGGACAGGATATGAAATTAGGGCTCACCTGACTCTAAGCACAATGCTGTTCTGATGACTTCACAGGGCTCTTCCTCTTCACCTGTATCTAGCCTAGTACCTTTGACATTTTTGGGTGGGAGTTTGGACCTGTGATTTCATTGGTGTGCGGAATTCCTGGTATGGCAACTCCCTCCACCAAAGGAGACTGGCAAATCAACTCTAACTTTTAATTTATAGAGGGGGCCCTTGGGGATTATATGGCTTACCCAGGCTCATACAAACATATCGGATGAAGTACTTGAACTCAGGCCTTCCTAACACCAAGGTTGGCCCCTGAGACAAAATACCATGCTGTGTTTAGGAAGTGCTAAATAATTATTAAATACACTTTTTCTAAAACAGATTTTTGCCATCCAAATAAAGCCTGCTAAGCATCTGAACTAGTCTATGGTTAAGTTCACTTCCAGTCAACTATGCTCTCAAATAATTAAGGAAGTAGATAAAGTAAGTGGTATTTAGCATCCTCCACAGTCCTTGGTTTCACATACAGTGTACATTGTTTTGGATTGACAGAACTGAAGCAAGCAGTAATTTTAAAAATAAAATATATTAATAAGATATACATTATATAACATTAATAAGTACATCATTTGAAGATGCATAAGATGATTTGTTTGGAGAACTTGGGGCTTCACCCTGCTCCTGACAGTAGTCATTGCTGGCGGTGTGTCTCTTACCATCCCTCTAGACCCAAACAACAGGAGGACAGAGGAATGAAGGTGGGAATTTCTCCCATGGTAGCAGAAGTCATCATAGGACCAGGAACCATTGCATGGTATTATCTCTTTGTAAATGAGTCTCTACCAATGTGCTAACCCAATAAAGAAATGATGCAGTAGGCAATGCCCAAATATTTGTTGTTGTGGTAAAATGAGCTGAAGAAGGAAACAGAAAATCACTCCAGCATCTTTGCCAGGAAAACCCCAAATGGGGTCACAGATAGTTGGATATGACTGCAGTGAGACAACAACAGCTGGCAATCCCCAAATATTAAGATGACACATTTAGAGGTAGAAGGGAACTTCATCCCCCATATGAGGAAACTGAGGCCCAAACAAGTTAAGTGACCTGCCCAAGGTCACACAGGTGGCAGAGATCTGAACCTAGGTCCTGGGACTCCAA
The DNA here is from genome assembly GCA_023548195.1 of Bettongia penicillata ogilbyi. Lineage (NCBI taxonomy): Eukaryota > Metazoa > Chordata > Mammalia > Diprotodontia > Potoroidae > Bettongia > Bettongia penicillata. The sequence goes on from JAJHZJ010000864.1 coordinate 1,203,471, forward strand.
ATGCAGAATTCCTCCCATTGGGTCCATGCTGCCTCCTAAGTTGGCACTAGTGATGTTACACAATGGGGGCAAGGTCATGACATCTCTAAATACCATAAAGATGAGGGGGAACAGTAGAAATGTCCAATCATTTCTGAGGCTGTACAACCTGTTTTCCCTGAAACAAACTTGTCATGGGTGAAAAACTGAGAAGATGCCGGGCATGTCTTTAATATACCCCAAACAAGGTACTGAAGGGGTCCAGTCTTTTCTTTCTCTTCTGAGACATCATCAGTACAAAGTTATGGTTGTCTATGCTTTCTAGGGGAGGCTGGCAAGTATTCTCTCCAGCTGATGACAAATGTTACTTGGGGTGGAGATTGCTAACCCTTTTTACTGTCCATCTCCTTATGACTAGACATAATATTTAAAGTAATGGGAATAAAACTCACACTTATGTGGAGCTGGATGGTTAACAAATTGTCTTGCCACAACTTTTATCCAAGATGTATTGATATTCATATTACATAGGGAGGAAACAGAGGCTTAAAGGTTAAGTGATATGTCTGAATTAAGGAATAGAGCTAGAATTCCCATTACAAATCTCTCCAAGTCCACTGCTCTTTCCACTGCACTGTCGTTTGGTTGAACAAATCTAGAATGGTCCTGAAAAATGGAGGAGATTGAAGTCCTTTTACATCTAACATATTTTTTTCGACTCAAGTCTATTTCTTCATTATCACCACCAACGTCCTTGATATTGTCAAATGATTCAACAGTTGAAATTGATATTTTTCCCTGTTTTGCTGCTTTTGAAACCTCTTATATGTTTTATTACTTCTTCTTATAGGGGTTCTTTATCTTTTTTATGTCATGGGCCCCTTTGGCAATCTGGTAAAGCCTATAGACCCCTTCTCAGAATAATGCTGTTGCCTATGATCAAAACTAGAAAGAAAAGCTAAATTTCAGCTTGATTTGTGAAAATAAAGATGAATTGTTTTTCTAACCTCAGCTCAAAGACTCCTTGAAATCTATCAAGGGGGCCCTGAATCCTAGACTAAGAATTCCTGCCCTATTAGAATGTGAACCCCTTCAGGGATCATCTTGTTTTTTTACTTGTATCCCTGGTGCTTAGCATACTGCTTTGCTGACAGCGATTAAAAAACTATGTATTTTTTCATTTATTCTTTGTTTTTTGTAAAGTCCATAGTACTGGGATTGGGAACTTTCCAGGCAGAAACTTCCTCTTCTGTTACAGATAGATATTTGTCCAGCAATGTAAGAGTCTTAAGAGTTGCTGAAGTACTGAGAGGTCAAGAGATTCGCCCAGAGTCACGCAGCCTACATGTATCAGAGAATCTGAACCCAGGTCTCCCTTATTTTGTATTGACTCTCTATCCACTATTCCATACGGTTTCTCTCACCTAACTTTAACCAGATATTTAATAACTGATTATTTTCTCTCTTCATGATATCCTGGCTTGTAGTTAATTATTAACTCATTCTTCAATCTTTTTTCTTGAGGTTAAATAATCCCAAGTCGCATTCTACTTTCTAGCATTTTCACATATTGTTTTGGGTCCTTCTCTTTTGGTTCCATTAGGATGTGACTTCCTTCAGAGCAGGGGTTGTCTTTTGTTTCTTTTTGTATCCCCAGTGCATAGCATAGATATTGCCTGGCACATAGTAGGCACTTAAGAAAATGCGTATTGACACACTGGTTAAAATATGCAAGCTCAATCTGATATAGTGCCAGTAAGGAGAGATCTTTATATAGACTGTATATAGTGAGAAACGCCCTTTTCTAATCATCTGACAAAAGAAGTCACTGACCAAGAAAGAAAGCAAGCAAAACTCCTGAGTACTGACTTAGAGTCTCAGGCTTTACCAAGGAAATCAAACGATCCTTTCCAGTTTTTGGAAACCTATCTTTGTGCAACTCCATTGAACAAACATTTATTAAGAGTCTATTATGGGTCTTGCCCAGAAGTGGGATACAAAGACAGAAACCTAAATGATCTCTGACCTCAAAGAGTTTACGTATTTTGTTGGGGGCGGCAGGTAGAATAACAATTGCAAAGTTAAGTAGATAGAAAATATATACAAAGTAATTTCAGCGAGAGGCGGGGAAAGAGTTCTAACAACTGAAATCAGGACAGGTCTGGAGGAGGATACACTTGAAATGACCCTGGAAGGGAGCTACAGATTCTGACAGGCAGAGGTAAGGGTTGGGGTGAGAGGTGGCAAAGAGCTTGGAGGACAACGACAAAGGGGTAGGACGTGGAATGGCATGTGTGGGGACCATACTCGGCCAGTTTGGTTCAATGAAGAGTTTCTGAAGGAATCAATCTGGAAAAATAGGCTGGAGTCAGATTGTGCTGAACCTGGAGTCAGAAGACTTGAGTTCAAATATGACCTCAGACACTAGCTTTGTGAACCGAAATAACTCACTTAACCTGTCTGTCTCAGGTCCCTTATCTGGAAAATGGGGATAGTAGCACCTACTTCCCAGGGTGGAGTATGAGGATTAATGAGACAGCAACTAGAAAGTGCTTAACACTTAGTAGGCATTTAAGAAATGATTGTTTCCTTCCTTCCAAAACAATGAAATTTATGTTATTTAACTTAGAGACGCCTGAGAGCCATAACGTTTTTTGAGCAGGGGGTGTGGCATGGTCAGACTTAGAGACGCCTGAGAGCCATAACGTTTTTTGAGCAGGGGGTGTGGCATGGTCAGACCAGTACTTTACGAATATAATTTGGAAGCTGTGTAATGATGGACTGGAGAGAGGAAACAATTTAGCATCATCTTATTTAGATATCCTTAAAGACTTTGAATTCATATATTTTTCTATTTCATTTCTCTCTATGTACAGTTTAGGTTAAAAAAAATGCTTCCTTAAGGAATACAATTTTGGCATTTTTCTTCCTTGAGCAAAGAGTATGCCCTTAAAAACAGTGGCACTTGGTTGAGTGCCAGCTTTGTGGTGTGACTGAGGTGGGTCATCCATTTTCTAAGCCTGTCTTCTTATCTCTCAATGGAGAGAATATCTGCCCTCTTTCCCAAGGATGTTTGGAAAAAAATGAGATAATAAATGTTGAAAGGGTACAGTCAACTCTAAAGCCTTATGTAAACATAATATACTCTAATTATCCTCCTTCCTTATACAAACTAGTCAAAGGGTATGAAGAAATGATATGCAAAAGAATTAACCATCTTATAAACTTCAAAATAATGTCAGAATATCACATGCTATTCTTATAAAAACCCTACTTATTTACAAGATCGATAGCTGAAAAGGACCTTAACAAGAAATCTAGTTTAATACCCTCCTTTTACAAACAAGAAAACAGACTTTGGAATGGAAAGTGATTCTGTCTGCTATAAGCCAGGTAACAAGTGCCAAGAACCGTAATTGGAACTCAGGTCCACCTGGTCCAAATCCAGCAGGTTTTTTCATAAGCATAGATTTTGAGGTGGAAGAGACCTTTCCAGTTAGTCCAATTTCCTCATTTTACAGATGAAGAAACTGAGGCTAGGGTTACTGGCTCATAGACACCAAGAGCGTGTTCATCCTAGGAAGTGCAGTGGATAGAGCACCAGTCAGGAGGACCTGAGTTCAAATTTCACCTCAGACACCTGACACTCACTAGCTGTGTGACTTTGGGCAAGTCACTTAACCCCAATTGCCTCATCCTGGGTCATCTCCTGTCATCCTGATGAATACCTGGTCACTGGATTCAGATGGCTCTGGAGGAAAAGTGAGGCTGGTGACCTGCACAGCCCTCCCTCCCTCCCTCAAAACAAAGTCAAGTGCAAGTCATGTCATTATTTCTCTGATGGCATGGTTAGACACAAAGAGTGAGGAAGTGTTGAAAGAAAGCCTAAGCCCAAGTTTTCCTGAGTCTAAGCCTGGCACTCTACCTCTACGCCATGGCTCTCTCACCAATGGATACCACACCTGCCAACTGATTGTTACTGAAGAAGAAAGTACTTATTAGCAACTGCTCCTTAAAAACTTATCAAGTCAATTCTATGATTATTGCTAAATCTAAATATATCTAAATAAATCTAAATAAGCCATGAAAAGTTAAGTGACTTAACCACAGTTTTAAAATTTGATTTAGCATCAAGAGGGGTTAGATAAGATGACTTCAAAACTAATTCTTACTATAAAAATCCTATGAACTAGGACCATTTGCTTGCCTCTGCCTAAAAATGCACAGCAATTTATCAAGTAACAAGGTATATATAATTCATGGCTTACAGCATCTCTAGTTGATCAGAGGCAGTAGATAGAGCACTGGACCTGGTGTCAAGAGGATTGGAAGACTCAGAATCCAGCCCCAGTTACTTGCTAGCTGTATGACCCCAAGCAAGTTATTGAAGCCTTCCTCAGCTTCCTCATCTATAAGATGGGGATAATAAAAGTACTCACCTCCTAGGGTTATTGTGAAGATCCAACGAGATGCTACTTATAAAGTGTTCTGTATACCTTATAATGATTTATAAATGCTAGCCATCAGTGCAGTTACTGGTCAAAGGACAATGCTATTGAGACCAAGGTCTTGGATTCTGTTAACACAAGGGCCAATTAGCTTTATCTTGCTTCATGGATAAACAGTACTATTAAGCCTAGCCAGTTACTGCACAATCAAAACAGTAACAGCTCACATTTATATGTTGATATAAAGTTTGCAAAGCACTTTACATATCTCAGTTGATCCTCACAACAACCCTGCGAGATTAATGTTATCCCTATTTTTACAGCCAAGGAAACTGAGGCACTGAAAAATTAAGTAAGGGTAACACAGAAGTGATATCTCCACCTGGGTCTTCCTGCCTACTATACTTTACCCACCATTACACCTGCTGGCATAGGATAGAGCTGGCTCAATGCATATCTGTTACCACAACTGTAAGAATTCAAGTTCCTGATAGAGTCCATTAACTTATATTCTTCTACTGACAGTACCGGTATCACTATGGGTAGAAGAAAAATGTTTGTTTGAGGTATGCTTGTGGGTAGTTACAAGAACAGCTTACATTTCAACTATCCAAACATCAATAAGAGTAACTTACCTGGTAGTAACTGAAACAGCATTTCAGTATGATACAGTACTGTTATCTAAGTTCAAATCTCATCTCTGATGATTATTACCTGTGTGACCTCAGGCATGGCACTTAACTTCATGGGGCCTCAGTTTCCCCATCTACCAAAGGAAGAGTCTGAACTAGACCATAACAGCTCCCTAAATAGAAATCCAATGACCTGCATTTGCTTCTCAAATCAGCCTGGCTTAACTGGTACATAAGGCTAAATATTCAACGATGGTGGAGAAAAACATATCCACTGTGGTTTAAAAAATGATGATAATTGCAACTTTTCAGAGAATATACTGAGATTGTATGCATAGCAATATTAGATACTGAAAGCATGTGAGTTTCCTCATTTGCCAGGAATTTACTAATGCTGACCTCCGAGGGAGGTGCAGTTGTAGGAAAAATACTAAATAAAGCCAAGCTGGATTTACTCGCAATACAAATAACACCATAGAATTACAGACGGAGCTAAAAGGGACAACCTAAGTCCAACCTCTTCATTTTTACAGAAATGGAAATCTAGTTTTCAGAAAAGTTAAGTGACTCGTCCAAGGTCACCCAGGTGGCCCAGCCTTGGATGTGCTGAAGCCCGAGGTGTTAAAGTCTCCGCACACTTACCTTTTGTGCGTTCTCCCCATCTTCAATCACAAATTCTAGCCTGGGCTGCCTGGGGCTGATCAGGTCTTGCAGGGTTAAACAGTTGAGCTCCATCTGTTTAGTTGCAATTAAGCATGAAAAAGCGATTTTTAGACTTTGGGAACCTCATCCTGTCCTTGCCAGCCTCCCTCCCCTCCTCCTCATCTCAGCTGGGCCCTTGCAAAAGTCTAAAGAGCGCTCCAGTAGCTCGGAAAGCGCGCGAGGGACCCGAACCCGGAGCAGCTCGGACCCGAGCAGGAAAAAGCAGCCGCGCGGCCGGGCCGGACCTGTCAGGGAGCCCCGGGGTCGTCCCGGGCAGGGAATTCTGGCGCAAAGCGCCGCTGCCCACCGTCAGCAGATTTCGGGCAGAGCCCCCCAAGGAGGAGGCTGTACGGGGAGCCCCCCCCCGGCCGCGGTCTCCTCCCCGCCCTCGGGGACCCCCCGCCGCACTCCTTACCGAGGAGGCTCCCTCCGGCCCCGGCCTCGGGCCGCTCAGCCGCGGCGCCTCGACCTTGACCATGGGCCGAGGAGGGCGAGCCCGGCCCCACCGTGCCCGCGCCAAGCGCCCGCCGATCCCGACTGCGGCGCCGAGCTGCCCCGGCCCCGCTAAAGCGCCGGGTTCTGGCGCCTCGAGACGGAATGCGAGGCCCCAGCCAATGGGCGGCGGCCGCAGGGGGAGCCCCGCCAATCCCGAGCGTCCGGAATGTTGGCGCTCGGCTCGGCGCGTCCCGGCTCCCGACCCGCCCGATTGCGGCCAAGTCGCTCCCCTCCCCCTTCCGGCTACCTGCGGGACGTCAGGCGGCGGGTCAATTTCTGCCCGGGCCGGGGCGGGACTGCCGCGGGAGGCGCCCCGGGGGCGTGGGGAGGGGGCGTGCCGCGGAGGGGGCAGCGCTTCTTTTGTCGCGCCTGGGAGGCGGCTCCGCGGCCGGCCAATTAGCGCGCGGCCGAGCAGATGGAGCCGCGAAAAACGATCCGCGGGTGCCCGGGACGCCAAAGGCGCGTCCCCTCCCCGCGAACAGCCACCTGCTGGGGAGGCTGGGGAAGCCGGGGCGCCCGGGCTTGTTCGGGCACGGTGCGAGCCCGGCCCGAAGAGGCCCGAGCCCCGGGGGCCACCCTGGGCCCGGAGCAGATGGCGAGGCGGTTACGGGGGTAGGCGAGACCCCGGGGAAGCTTGGGGGCGGGGCCCGTGGGGGACCGCACTCCGCCGCGGGAAAACTTTATGGGCGTGGCTCGGATTGCAGCACTTACTAACGACCCCCCCCCAAACCGCGCCCCCCCCCCCCCCGCTCCCATCCCTCCAACCCGCCGGGCCCCTCCAACCTCCATCCCTCCAGCCCCCTTCCCCCCACTCCACCCCGCACCTGTGAAACAAGTGTTCGTGGAGCTGGACGGGTTGGCCACAATTCAGAGAAAGAGACTTCCCTGGTATGATTTTGTTACATGCTCTGCCCCCAAATCCTCATTTATCTTTAAAAATGTGAGTATTGGGAGTCATTTTATTTTTTCTGACAGTCGGAACACTGCAGGGCAGCCACTGATCTCTTTCATGAGAGAGTTCATGTCAGAATAGAAGGGGGTTCTTGCCTTGGTGCTGTATTTTCACGTGTGAGGTATATGATCCTCCATAGATACTGTTAGGTTAGTGAAATCCAAAGGGAAAGAAAGCTTGAAAAGGATACGAACCAGGCAACTTATGTGGAAAGTAAACAGTCCATTAAGTACTAATGAAAGTCCTTTGTAGCAGGCACTGTGTGTGTTGGAGAGAAAATCCTTACCCTCAAAGCGCTTACATTCTATTGGGAAACAATGCGGATACATATAAAAGATAAAGTATAACTAAAAAGTCAATGAGGGAATCATTTCTTCCACCTCTCTAATCCCAAACCAACCTTGGAGACCAAGAGTGCCAATAGTGCTAAGGAGCCGACAGAGTGAGGGCTCCCTCCAAGAGGATTTTCTCTTCCATTCCCTAGCCTCTTTCCCAATTAACCTCCTCCCTCTCCCCTACCCTCCCTACTGCTATAAGTCTTTGACCTAATGGTGTCAAATCCAAATAGAAACGGATTCTGGTAGGCAACATATTGACTTAGAAAAGCACAAATTAACGTGTTTCATTTTATTTCATATTTATATGTATAAATATATAAAATTATATATATTACATTGTATATAAAATACATGTTATATATAAAATCATATATAAATATAAAAATAATATAATTATATAAAAATATATAAACTTATATGTATTACATTTTGTATAAAATATAAAATGTATAAAAAATTATATATTAGATATAAATATATAAAATAATATATATTATATAATATATAATGCTATATTAATATATATTATGTTGTATATAATATAAAGTTATATATTACATTATATGTAAAACAGAATATATTAAAATTATATATCATATAAATATAAACAAATATATAAAATTATATGTATTATATTACATGTAATATATAAATAATATTATATGTATTTTATTATATATAAATATATACAATTTTATATTTATATATATATTCACATTTTAATCTGGTTCAGGCCCTACAGGATTTCTATACAAATATGAACCGTCCTATATGTGTTTTCTCTTCCAATCAGAACATGAACTTCAGAGCAGGACCTGTCTTGCTTTTTTATTTGTATCCCAGACCCTCAGCATAGTGCTTGATACTTATTAAATGATTAATAACTTTTTTTCTACCTCATCCCAGTGATGGTGAAGATAGGGAAAATGATCAAGAAAGTCTTTGTATAGGAAGGATATATCACTTTTGTTGAGATTCAAAGGAAACTAGGGATGCTAAGATTCAGAGGTGCATAGAAAGCTGTTTCTAGGCATGGGGAGGGGATACGGAACTGACTGAGTCAGGATTATGGAATGTCCTGTCAGCAAGAAGGGAGAAAGAGAATGGTATGTCTGGCAAAGTAGCCAAGCCAGATTGTGAAGGGCCTAAGACAGAAGTGTCCATTTGATCCTCAAGATGATTAATAAGGAAGCATTGGAAAATCTTGAGTAGTGGAGTGATGTTGTCAAACTGGTGTTTTTTTTTAAGGAACATTATTTTGGGAGATAGGTTGGAGAGAGGAGAGACTCAAGGCAAAGGGACCTGTTAGGAGAGGTTATAATGTGAGAGGTCATGAAGGCTTATGGTAGGGTAATTTTGGTGTGAATTGAGGGAAGGGGAGGATGAAGGAAATGTTGTAGGAGTAGAAGAGACAATGTGGCGATATGATGAGTTGAGACGGTGAGGGAAAGTACAGTTGAAAATGAGAAGTGATGAACCTGGGTGATTGGAAAAAGACAAGTTCAGAAGAGGGACAGGTTGTAGGGTAAAGAAAATTAGTTCCGCTTAAGACATGTTGAGTTTGAGATGCCTATAGCATATCTATCAGGAAAGGTCAAAGTCACTTGGTGATGTAGGCCTGATGCTCAAAGTGACAGAGGAGGGCTGAATTTATAAATTTGGAAGATATCTGCATAGAGGTGATGGTTAAATCCATGGAAACTGATGAGGTTACCAGGTGGGAGCATATATAGAGAAAAAATTGCCTCACAGGTAACTCCAAGTTTTTGAATTCTTAGGTTTGAGAACTTGGTGATTGGGTCTTCAGGGTCAGTTCTCTATCCAGTATGTCACATTGCCTAATGGGATCATAGATTTAGAACTGAAAGGGACTTTGGAGGTCATGGGATACAACTGAGGCAAATGGGGGTTGTGACTTGCCTAGGGCCATCCAACTAGTAAGTGAGGTAGGATTTGAACTCTAGTTTTCCTGACTCCAAACCTGGTGTTCTTTCCACTGTGCCAACTAGCTTCTTTAGTTCAAAACAAAAGCACTTAATGAAATCACATGATAAGAAAATTAACAATAAAATATTTTTTCTCATAAATATGTACATGCTACCAATGGGAACACCAGAATGGACATAGGTAGGGAACAGATGTAAGGAAGAGCACTAGAGAAAAAATGTGTGGCCAGGGAACATGTATGAAGGAGCATGACATAGGAAACATGTAGCTGGGGTACACATATAAAGGGACATGAAGAGAGCATGTGGACAGAGTATATGTATGGAGCAAGAGGTATGCCATGCATGTTTAACAACTAGCTCTCTAAAAAAATGTAACCATAACACATACTTTTTATCTGCATTATTAACATTTTTGCTACCAGTTTAAAATCATCAAAACAATAAAATAAAACCCTGATTTTTAATATTTGTCAATTTCTGATGTATAGATGCTCACACTGAAAATTTAGTAATTGGCTCTCCTGAATTGGTATGAGCTGACTCTAGCACATCACTGACAGAAGCGTATACATGGAGGATCCTTCTGATGCTTTGGAGCCATTGGCAGTATCTTAACATGAATGTCTTGTTCTGTACCTATACATCCGTTCTCTGTCAGTACTTGGGAAGCATGATTCATCACCAGTCTTGAGTAGTCATACTTGCTCATAGCATTGATCAGAGATCTTAAATCTTTCATGATTGTTTTCCTTTGCAGTGTTGTAGTCATCATATAAATTATTTTCCTGATCCTACTCATTACACTCCCTGTTGGTTCATACAAATCTCCCCAGATTTTTCTGACTCTGTCCCTTTAGTCATTTCTTATAGTGCAATGATATTCATTACATCCATATACCATAATTTAGTTAGCCATTTCCTAGTTGAAAGGCCCCTATTCTGGTTTCAGTTCTTTGCTAATTTAACAGTTTTAGACCCTTTTAGAACATTTCTAGAACCTTGTTGGATTGTATTCCTAGGGAGAGTTGGTTTCCTTTATGACCTTTTTCATTGTCATTTTAGTGAGAATTATTTTTGGCAATAGGTGTTCTTTATCCTCTTTGTTTTCCTGTATGGATAGACCAAACCCTTTTTTGAGTGATTATAGGCCTCATTTGGGGAGGCTCTACTTTTACTGGGATTTGGTGTAATTAGAACATTATCATTCACAAACGGGATCATCTGGAGGATTTCACCATCTGTCGGGGATCTGAGATCTTCTTCAACTTGTATTCTGAGCTGGCTCCAACATAGGGTTGAACATTTTTGGCAGCATGGTTTCTTGTTTTGTTGTGGTGTCATGTATATGACATAGATTTGAGAGACACTTTGGTAATAACAATGGCTTAATAGCAGCTGGGTGGCTCAGTGGACAGACTTGATCAGGAAGACCTGAATTAAAATCTAGCCTCTGACACTTACTAGCTGTGTGATCCTGAGCAAGTCACTTAACCTCATTTCATCAACTGTGAAAGAGATATAACAATAGCACTCACCTCCCAGTGTTGTAAGGATCCTAAGAGACAATATTTGTAAAAAAAAAAAAAGTGCTTAACATGATTCATGGTGTATGGTAAATGCTTAATAAATGTTTATTTCCTTCCTTTATACCTTTAAGGTTTATAAAATAATACATATGGAGAGAAATAATGCAAAAAAAAATCTGGAAAGATTGGTTCAGGTCAGACTGTGAAGGCTTTACATGTCAAACTAACATGTTATCTTAAAGGCAATAGGGAGCCACTGAAGATTTTTGAGCAAGAAAATGATGTGGTCAGACCTGGTTTTAGTAGCATACATTCTCTCAATTCTGGGAGGTTAAGTGCTCTTGTTATTTCACAAATGAGCAAGCAGGCTCAGAGGGGTTAAATGACTAATTTAGTATTGCATAGCTAATATTTGTCTGAGGCAGGATTTGAACCCATTTCTTTTTTGCTTCAAATGGAGCATTCTACCCAAGATACCATGCTGTCAAGGGAGACTGAGTCGCAGAGTCACACAGATGAAGCAGTATCACTACTGTGGAGAGGAGAGAATATTTAGGAAGAGAGATAAAAAATGGTGAAAAGTGTTAAGAAGAAAAGAAGGTTGAGAACTGAGAAAATAATGTTAGATTTAGAAGTTATGAGATCAATGGTAACCTGAAGAGACATTTTAGTCATGCGATGAAGTCTGAAGTCAGATAACAAATGCAGGTGGCTTTTTCCAATGTCTTTTATCTTCATCTATATTTTTGTCCATATCCATCAATATCTCTATTTCTAATGCATGTAAGAAACACCAAGTGTGAACTCTTCACTATACAGAAAGGGAACAAGAAGAGGACTGTATATGAAGCTTTGAACTCCTGCTACATAGTTTTTAAAAGTATATATTAAATTTGACACAATAGTAACAAAACTGCTGCCCTCTCATCTATTTCCCCTTCTGAACTTTCTTCTGCTCTCTTCTGTGTATTAAAAGAAAGTTTCATTGGTACTTTCCTTTCTTTCTTTCTTTCTTTCTTTCTTTCTTTCTTTCTTTCTTTCTTTCTTTCTTTCTTTCTTTCTTTCTTTCTTTCTCTTTCTTTCTTTCTCTTTCTTTCTTTCTTTCTTTCTTTCTTTCTCTTTCTTTCTTTCTTTCTTTCTTTCTTTTTCTTTCTTCCTTTCCTTCTTTCCTTTCCTTCCTTCCTTCCTTCCTTCCTTGCTTCCTTCCTTCCTTCCTTCCTTTTTTCTTTTCTTCCATCCTTCCCTCCTTCTAGCTCTCCTTCCCTCCTTCATTCCTTCCTTTCCTTCTTCCTCCCTTCCTCCTTCCTTCCTCTCTCCCTCCCTTTCTACCTTTCTTCCTTATTTCCCTCTCTTCTATTTCTTTTTTACATCATCATCACTACCTAGCTATTTACCTCCCTTCCCTGCCCCCAAATAAAGCCTTGCCTTGTAACAAATATGAATAGACAAGTAAAACCATTTCCCATACTGGCCATATCTAAAAATGTATGCTTCATTTTGTACCTCTTCTTCGTCACCTCTTCGCCAAGAGTGGAGAGGCAGGCTGCATCGAAGCAGATGATTCTGAGGCCTCTTCTGAAACCCTGGTTGACCCTGGATTCATTAGTCAGAGTTTTGAAGTCTTTCAAAGTTGTTTTCCTTCACATGATTACGATCATTGTAGGCAGCTAGGTATAATAATGGCTAGAGCACTAGTCTTAGAATCGGAAAGACAGAATTCAAATCCGACCTCAGAAACATACTAACTCTGCGAGCCTGGGCAAATTGCTAAACTTTTGTATCTTCATTTTTTAAAAACTGTAAAACAGAGATAAAAATATCATCTTCCCCACAGGATTGTTGAGAGGATGAAATGAGATAACGTGTGTAAAGTGTTTTGCAAGCTTTTGTTGTTAAGTCCCATCCAACTTTTTGTGACGCTGTTTGGGGTTTTCCGGGCAAAGACACAGGAGTGGTTTGCCATTTCCTTTTCTATCTCATTTTACAGATGAGGAAACTAAGGCACATAAGGTTAAGTGACTTGTCCAGGGTCACCTAGCTAGTAAGCATCTGAGGCCAGTTTTGAACTCAGGTCTTCCTGATTGCAGGGCCAGTGCTTTATCCACTGTGCCACCTAGCTGCCCCTTAAAGTACTTTATAAATGCTACTCACAGTCATCACTATATATAGTGGTTCTGGTTCTCACTTTACTCTGCATCAGTTCATGTAAGTCTTTCCAGCTTTCTTTGAATCTATTACTGTCATCATTCTAAAGGTACAATAATGTCTTTACATTCCTGTGCCGCAATTTGCATAGCTATTCCCAAATCACCAGCATCACCGTAGTTTCTAGTTCTTTGCTACAACAAAAAGTGAGGCTTTAAATATTTTTATGTATATGGGTCATTCTCCTCTGTCTTTGACCTCTTTGGAGGAATATGACTAGTAATAGTATCTAGTTGAATCAAGGGATATTCCCAGTTTAGTGACTTTTGGATCTAGTTTGTAGGAAATCTTTTTTTTTTAATTTTAAGGATTCAGATTGTGAAAGATGGTTATACTGTGCTTGAGAAGACATCATGGTCAAGTTATAATTTTTTAAGGATAAAAGAGGCAGAGAGAGAGAGACAGACAGGCAGGCAGGCAGGCAGAGAGACAGACAGAGACAGAGACAGAGACAGAGAGACAGACAGAGACAGAAACAGAGCAATAGCAATGGAAGGCCTTGATTTTTTAAAAGAAAGGGCATTAGACCCTCTGCTGAGAAGGAAGGAGGGCTTAGGCAGTGCAAGAGGCTGCAGGAGAGATCAGAAGATTTGGAATAACTGTTGTGAGCATTGTTAATAGTGAATCAATTAGTCCTAGAGAAGATAAATGGTATTGTCAGGAAATATGTCAGTAAATGTTGAAGCTGGGATTTATATCTAGTTTAAACTCCTTTGTTGTCTTAACTACCCCCAGAGCCTAACATTTTGTAATTATTTTTCTGGACGGGGGAAGTAAAGGGAAGGATGAGCCCAATATTCAGTTCGATTTAATTCAACCCACTATCTTTTACTAAGTACTAACTATGTACTCAAGGCTCTATGCTAGATACCATACAGACAAAAACACAATCCCTGCCCTCAGAAAGTTCAGATTCTACTGTGAGAAACATCATATACATCTATAAATGTCCAAGTCACTTACTAGGAGCAGCTAGGCAGCACACTGAATAGAGCACTGGGCTTGGAGTCAGGAAGACTCGAGTTTAAATCTGGCCTCAAACTCTAACGGAGTGACCCTGAGCAAGTCACTTAACAGTGTTTGCCTCAGTTTTCTAATCTGTAAAATGAACTAGAGAAGGAAATGGCAAACCAACCAGTATCTTTACCAAGAAAAAACCCAAAGGGCATCACCAAGAGTTGGGCATGACTGAAATAACTGAACAACCAGAACAAAGATTTTGAAATCAAGAGGATGCTCATGAATCGAGGAATGACTGATGACTGAACAACAAGAAAAGCCTTTTGTTAACTGTGCAATCTTAGGAATCCACTAAACATCTCTGGGTCTCAGTTCCCTCAGATCCTTAATCCCTAAAATAAGGACATTGAACTAAATGAGTTCTCTGGTCCCTTCCTGTTCTAGAGCTGTGATCTTATGATCCTTTGACCTCCAAGCTTCCTTGCATCTCTGAATTTATGAGCACATGAAGTAAATACAACATAGTGAAGAAGGGAGAGCTTGCTAAGTTCGCTAGCAGGTAAGTGCCTACTATGTGGTGAACACATGTGCTAAACTGGGGGATATAAAGAAAGGCAGAAGAGAATCCTCTTAAGGAGACAGTCTGATGAGGAGAAATACCATTCAAATCCCTATATTCAAATAAGATATAGACAGGATAAAATGGAGAGTCACAGAGGGAAGGCACTGTGGTTAAGATGAACTACGAAACGATTCTTATAGAAGATGGGACTCTAGCTGATACTTGAAGGAAGCCAGGGAAGATGGAGATGAGGAAGGAGAAAGTTCCAGACATAGGGGACAGGCAGTGAAAATAACAGGAGTCAGGAGATGGAGTATCTTGTGTGAGGAGCAGAAAGGGGGCTGGCATCACTGGAGAATGGAATGTATGTAGGGGAACAATCTGTGATAGGAGAAGTGGAGAAGAGGGAGCTCTTTTTGAAGAACTCAGTTTTTTCACTGAAATATGAGGCAAAGTTCTTAACTGGGAGGGTAGAGATAAGGGGAGCTGTGGGAGATTTGAGGAGGAATAAAAACATTTGGAAAAACCACTGTGGTGAGTGGGATACTGAATTGATTAGGGAGGTATAAAATGTTGCCTTGCTGTTGTGAGGGCTCAGTTCAGATTAAGTAACATCAGTTTATGGTGGGAATCATCTGAGGTTGTTGATTGGTGGGACAAGAACTTCAATAGGATAAAGGGGCAAGTGACCCTAGAGCACAGGATTGTGTTGAGTTGAAATGGTTCATCAAGAGGTCTAAGTGGGGAAAGGAGGAGATTGTAGCCAGTACAAAGGCAATGGCCTGGGAACTGAAGGGTTAAAAGATTGAAAGTCATAGTGAGGTCAAAGAACAGGATTCAGAATTTCAAGGCAGAAGGAGGGAGGCATGACTGCAGATTATGGTTAGATAAAGTAATTTCAGCATTCATGAACAAATATGGAACATGTGTGGGTGAAGGCTAGATCAAGGGTGTGACCACTTCTCTGTGTAGTTCTGGGGAGTGGAGAAGTAGGTCATGGGAAAATGAGTAAGTTGAGAAATTGAGAGATTAGAGTGTTTGAGGGCATATCTATATGTGTGTTGTGCAGGAATTGAGAAGTGAAGGATGATGTTCCAGGCACTTAACTCATTGAGGAAGGAAAGTGATTGTGTTGGAGCTTTGCAGATAACAGCTACCAGAATCTTGACTGGGTGATAAATATGGATTGAATGACCCTCAGAGGAGGAAAAGTTACTGAGTAATGGTGATTTAGGGACAGCCTAGACATGGTAAAAGGGAGTAAAGAGTATTCCAACTCGTGAGGTATGAGTTAAAATGTAGCTAGTGATGGAAAGAGTGGGCAGGGAAGCTGTGCTATCAGGAGGCATCCAGGTCACAGTGAGTTTAAGAAGGTGAAGGGTGGGTGGGCAAGGAAAGAGTTTGGGATGACTTCTCTCTTCTAAAAAATAATTAATTTGTTTTCAGTTTTCTACAATCACTTCCATAAATCTTAGATTTTCTCTCCCTCCCTCCCCCCTCCTTTCCTGAGACAGCATGCAATCTTATATGGGTTCTACACATATATTATTACTAAATACATTTTCCCCTTAGTCATATTGCATGGAAGAATTAAAAGAATGGGAGAAATCACTAGAAAAACCAAACCAAACCAAAACAAAACACAAAAGGAAATGCTATGAAGGACTAAGTCTACCAGAAAAATTCTTCACACACTGTGGTTGTTGCTGTGTACAAAGTTCTCCTGGTTCTTCTGCTCTTTTCATTCGGTATCAGTTCATATAAGTCTTTCCAGGCCTCACTGAAGTCTTCCTGTTCATTATTTCTTATAGCACAATTGTATTCCATTACATTCATATTTTACAACTTGTTCAGCTATTCCCCAATTGATGGCATCCTCTTGATTTCCAGTCATGGCCATCACAAAGAGAGCTGCTATAA
The DNA here is from genome assembly GCA_023548195.1 of Bettongia penicillata ogilbyi. Classification (NCBI taxonomy): domain Eukaryota; kingdom Metazoa; phylum Chordata; class Mammalia; order Diprotodontia; family Potoroidae; genus Bettongia; species Bettongia penicillata. The sequence goes on from JAJHZJ010000864.1 coordinate 1,220,139, forward strand.
ATATTTTTGTACATGTGGGACCCTTTCCTATTTTTATGATCTCTTTGGGATACAGTCCTAGAAGTGATATTGCTGGGTCAAAGGGGATGCACATTTTTGTAGCCCTTTGGGCATAGTTCCAAATTGCTCTCTAGAATGGTTGGATCAGCTCAGAGCTCCACCAACAATGAATTAGTGTTCCACCTCTCCCACATCTTCTCCAACATTTATCATCCTCCTCTTTTGTCATGTTAGCCAATCTGATAGGTGTGATGTAGTACCTCAGAGTTGTTTTGATTTGCATCTCTGTAATCAATAGCAATTTAGTTATGATGAATTCTAAGCAGACATTGCAGAGAGGACAGTGGAAGAGTTGGGTGACTTTAGAGTAGGAGGTTAGGGGAGTAGGGTTGAGGGAGATAAGAGTAAGGGAGCATTCAGTGGAGGTCAGAGAACAGGGTTTGGACAATAACATGTGCGGGGCTCAGAATCTCTGGGATGGAGTCATGCATTGGCTTTATATTAGGAGGGGGCCCTTGGGCTGAGCCTTGAAGGGAGCTAATGATTTCAAGAATTGGAGGTGAGTCCAAAAAATGTTTAGAGTGGAACAAAAATATCCTTAGATTGCATTATCTTCCCTCAGAAGTGAACTACCTTGGGGGTGCAATCAGGACAAATATGGAGTCCTCTTTCTCATCTGATCTAGTGAAAAAAGAAGGAAGCAGGGGGCAGAGTCAAGATGGTGGAGTAGAAAGATGCACGTATGCAAGCTCCGAACTCACAGCCCATAGATTTAATGTAAGAAGAGCTCCCCATAAGTTCTGGATCACTGCAGGGTGTGCAGAAACATAGTGGAAGAGATTTCCGTTCCAGAGAGCCCTGCAGAGCCATCCCCAGGGTCTGTCGCGCCCTAGAAAGCGGACCCCACCCCAGCGTTGCCCTGGCTACGGCCCCAGAGAAGCTGATCCAAGCAGGCTTCAGGGATGGAACCTCCAGCGGCCCGGAAGGTCCCTCCGCCCACAGAAGCTACAGGTCACTGAGAGAGACAGCTGGGCTGGCTGAGAGGGGAGCGGGGTGTCTCCGTGACTCAGGCCCCCTCGGGAGGAAGCGGTGGAGGCAGAGGTGGGGGCGGTGGCAGAGGCAGGGCAGCGTGGCGGCGGCAGCCCGGGACTCCCCCAGCAGCAGGCAGGATCTTGATTACTGAAAGTCTCTGCATAAACCACCTGAAGGAGCTGAGCCTGGGAGGTGGCCCTGCCCCCACTCCAGCACCAGAACTAAAGCTCACATTGAATAGCAACCACGCCTGCCCCGGAAAGCCCATTTGAATCTCAGACCCCAAGCACTAGCTGGGCAGATCTAGGCAGGGGTGGACAGGAATCTCAGAAGGCAAGTACCTGGCTGGGAAAATGCCCAGAAAAGGGAAGAAAAATAAGACTATAGAGAGTTTTTTTGAACAGATGCAAATGATCCCGACTTTTAGATCTGATAACAAGGAAATATTCTTGTCATCAGGGAAAGACGTGGAGGGCGGGGCCTCGGTACCCCAGACATCCCAGGGGGATGTCGGGTGGGCTCAGGCCTTGGAAGAGCTCAAAAAGGATTTTGAAAAGCAAGTTAGACAGGTGGAGGAAAAACTGGGAAGAGAAATGAGAGAGATGCAAGAAAAGTATGAAAAACGGGTCAATACCTTGGTAAAGGAGACCCAAAAAAATGCTGAAGAAAATAACACCTTGAAAAATAGGCTCACTCAATTGGCAAAAGAGGTTCAAAAAGCCAATGAGGAGAAGAATGCTTTCAAAAGCAGAATTAGCCAAATGGAAAAAGAGGTTCAAAAGCTCACTTAAGAGAATAGTTCTCTCAAAATTAGAATGGAACAGATGGAGTCTAATGACTTTATGAGAAACCAAGAAATCACCAAACAAAACCAAAAGAATGAAAAAATGGAAGAGAATGTGAAATATCTCATGGGAAAAACAACTGACCTGGAAAATAGTTCCAGGAGAGACAATTTAAAAATTATGGGACTACCTGAAAGTCATGATCAAAAAAAGAGCCTAGATATCATCTTCCATGAAATTATCAAGGAAAACTGCCCTGATATTCTACAACCAGAGGGCAAAATAAGTATTGAAAGAATCCATCAATCACCACCTGAAAGAGATCCAAAAAGAGAAACTCCTAGGAACATTGTGGCCAAATTCCAGAATTCTCAGGTCAAGGAGAAAATCTTACAAGCAGCTAGAAAGAAACAATTCTACTATTGTGGAAATAAAATCAGGATAACTCAAGATCTAGCAGCTTCTACATTAAGGGATTGAAGGGTGTGGAATAGGATATTCCAGAAATCAAAGGAACTAGGACTCAAACCAAGAATCACCTACCCAGCAAAACAGAGTATAATACTTCAGGGGAAAATATGGTCTTTCAATGAAACAGAGGACTTTCAATCATTCTTGATGAAAAAACCAGAGCTGAAAAGAAAATTTGACTTCCAAACACAAGAATGAGAAGGAGCATGAAAAAGTAAACAGCAAAGAGAAGTCTTAAGGGACTTACCAGAAGTGAACTGTTTACATTCCTACATGGAAAGACAATATTTGTAACTCTTAAAACTTTTCAGTATCTGGGTAGTTGGTGGGACCACACACACACATGTACACGCATGCACGCACACACACACATACACACATGCACACACATACAGAGACAGAGAGCACAGAGTGAATTGAATAGGATGGGACCATATCTTAAAAGAAATTAAGGTAAATGGTGAGAGAGAAATGTAGTGGGAGGAAAGAGGGTGAAATGGAATGGGGTAATTATATGTCATTTAAGAGGCAAGTAGGAGACTTTTTAGTAGAGGGAAAAAGAGGAGAGCTGAGAAAAAAAAACCAAGTTTACCCTCATCACATTTGACTAAAGGAAGGAATAAAATGCACACTCATTTTGGTATGAAAACCTATCTTACGGTATAGGAAAGTGGGGGAGAAGGAGATAAGCAAGGGGGGGGATGATCGAAGGGAGGGCAAAGGGAGGAGGGAGCAATTTGAAGTCAACACTCAGGGAGGGACAGGATCAAAAGACAGAAGAGAAACAATGAGGGGCAGGGTAGGATGGAGGGTCATTCAGTTAGTCTTACACAACACGACTATCAGGGAAGTCATTTGCAAAACTACACAGATATGGCCTATATTGAATTGCCTGCCTTCCCAAAGGGAATGGGTGGGGAGGAAGGGATGGGGAGAATTTGGAACTAAAAGTTTTAGGAACAACTGTTTAGTATTGTTGTTGCTACTAGGACAGAAGACATATAGTTAAGGAATAGAAAGTCATTTGGCCCTACAGGAAAAAAGAGAAGATGGAGACAAGAGAAGGGAGGGATGACAGAAGAGAGGGCAGATTGGAGATAGGGAAAATTAGATTGCTTGGTGTATTGGGGTGGGGGGAGGGGATAAAAGGGGAGAAAATTTGGAACCCAAAATTTTGTGAAAATGAATGTAAAAAGTTAAATAAATAAATATTTTTTTTTAAAAAAGAAGGAAGCATACATACACACACAGAGTTGGGTACAGAAATACGTTTCACTAAAAAGAGGAAGGGAGAGTGCACTGAAGGCATCGGGGTAACCTATATCTAAGAATATGAATGTGGGAGAGAATGAAAGATTTGGGGAATAGCAATAGACAGTTTGTCTGGGATATAGAGTACCCAAGGGGGAGTTAAGAAAAACAATTCTGGAAAGGTAAGTGGAAGTCAAATTGCGGAGGGTTTAAATGGCGTTTACTTTTTTTTTTTTTTTTTTGCCTAGTCAGTAGGGAGACACTGAAGATTTGTGTGCAGTGGGTGACCTGGCCTGACTTTTGCTTTAGTAATAATCTCATCTTGGCAGTTATAAAGAGAACAGATTCACAGGGCAAATAGAGGAGGTGGACACCTCTCCCATTAAAAAGATGTAAATACTTGAAGGCGCCACTTTATATAATGAACCTTTCATTTTATTTTAGTTAAGCATAAGGTCTTAGTCTTAAACCTCATATTAAAATTAGGTTAAACTGAATTTTTTCTTTATGTAGGGTTTCCAAATATACCACCTCTCCTGACCAGATTTATTAACTGCCAGCTTTTCCCAGACTTGCAAATATTATGAAATTAATTATAGTCACAAGTCCCAGAGAAATTAAGACTTTTTGTAGTCTGCTCTAATTTATTAGAATGTTAATGATGATTTTAGCGCCCCTCGCCCCCATTCTATTTGTCTTTAAAAGAAACTACTAAGGTTTTTTGTTTTTTTTTCAACTAAGAATAAGGCTCTAAAATGTATTGATGGTAGAGTGGAAATAAGATCAAGCTATAAAGGGTACTTAACTCAGAAGTAGCACAGTGAGGAGAAGAGGCTCAGGGGAAGAGATCGAATGCTGTCTTGGAGTCAAGAGAACATGGGTTCAGGTCCTGTCTCTGATACATCTTAGCTGTTGTAAGAGCAAGGGCAAGACGTAATTACTCAGTGCCTCAGGCAACTAAGATTATATAAGCAGGTTTGATCAGAGGATCATAAGTTTGATGAGTGCTTTAATTAATTAAAAAACTTTTTGTTTGAGGACATCTGAAGGGTGCCTTCCCAAGAAGAGTCAGAGTAAACTCCTGGGTGTCTTGTTTAGAGGACAAAGAAGACTGATTAGTTTTTCAGATTGAGGTTGCTTCCAACATCAAGTGGCTGGAACTTAGGAAGATCGATTATTTGGGGAGGAAATGCCTCTTTTGGTAGTCTAGAAAAACAAACCAAGAGACAGGTTTGCTTTTTTAATTTTCACTGTTTGGAAGACAGATCAGCACACAGCAGGGCAGACCTGGTCTTGGGAGAAGGAAACCTGATTCTCTTTCCAGGTACTAGGATTGGCTGCGTTGTGACAGAAGTGCATGGGAATTGCATGTGCTTGCATGTAGTCTGATTGGAATGATCCTGACAGTGGTCTTTCCCAGTGTATTAGTTGGCAGCATTTGGGCACTGGTAAATTTCTTATAGAAGACATGACAAGGTCTACTTGGTTCAAGGGTGGGGCTCATGAATAATGTTTCCTGAACTCCAACCTCCTTTGTAGAGAAGGTGGGATTTCGATCACCTAGGTAATATGAGTCCAGCATCTGGCCTTCTTGCCATAAAAGGTGTAAGTTTGATGATCTGGGTCTCGGATCTAGAGGCAGAAGATCATACCTAGAGTTGTTGAGCAGCATTTCCCTCAGATTCCCATTCTTTGCCATTTCAGAAAAAGCTATAAATATTTTTGTTTATCTTTAGGATTTATCTTACTGGAACTAATTCCTCTCTTAATATATCCTCCCTGTTCTTCTCCCTCCCATCTTATTTTTCTATTGAGTGACACATTTCTGTACTCAATTCTCTCTGTCTGTGTATGTATGTTTCTTTCTTTTTTTTTTACCAGATCAGATGAGAAAGAGGACTCATCTTAACATTTGCCCGGATTTCAACCCTAATTTAGTTCACTTCTGTGGGAAGTGAATGGAATCTAAGTATATTCTTGTTCTATACTAAACTTTTTTTTGAACTCTCCTCAAGCCTCCCATTATACCCTTCTTCTTGTCCTCTCAGCTGAGGATGTCACCTCATATTTTACTGAAAAAATATTATTCACCAATAACTTCCCTTTCACTCCCTCTCATATCACTCCCATCTCTGATGAAAATGTGACTCTTCTCTTTGCCCAGACCAAGCCCTCTATGTGCACCCTTATTCTTATGCCCTGCAATGTTTTCTGCCAGATTGCCCCACCACTAAAACTCTCACTTTCTCTTCAGTCTTCAAGCTCTCCCTATTGACTGCTTCATGTTCTGTTGCCTACAAACAGTTTTTTCAAAACCCTCCTTTGGTCTTAGTATTCCCTCTAGCTATCACCATATATTCTGTTCCCTTTGAAAATTTAAACTCTTTGTAAAAACTGATAACTTGAATTGCCTCTGCTTCATCTTGTCACTCTTCTAAATCTTCTGCAATTTTGCTCCTAACCTCACATTCTACTGAAAATGCCTTAAAAATGCCCCCCATTAACAAAGATCTCTTAACTGCAAAATTTACCAATCTTTTATCAGTTTTCATTCTTTAGATTTTCTAAAATCTGTCACTGTTCAAAGAATCAGGGGTGGGGAGAGGGGCAGAAATCACCATCCCATTGTCCCCTCCTGGATACTCACCTAAGTTTTTATGATACTATTTTCTCCTGATTCTGCTTCTATTTATCTGACTTCTCCTTTTTGATCTCCTTTGGTGGATCTCCATGTCATGTCCACTAAAAGTAGTGTTTTCCAAGTCTCCATCCTGGGTCCCCATCTCTTATTCCTTTATATTGTCTCACTTGGTGATAAGATTAGTTCCCATGAGATCAATTACTGTCTCTTTACACATGATTCTCAAGGTATTATATATGTAATCTATGCAAGGTATATATTACGTATATACATTATACGTACATGTTACATGTATATGTTACATACACATATGTTATAATACTTATATAGTGAGATCTATATGTATATGTATTTCATATATGTGTGCTATATATTATGCATATGCATAGCAACATATACACATGTACTATATTATATACAATATATGACATCTATAGATCTATCGGTATACCTTATACACATGTACTATATATATAGCATTATCTACAGGGATATGTTAGATTACACATATTGGCATCTATAGATCTACATGTATATATTATATATACTTTTGTATATTAGATATACATATATAGTGGCATCTATAGATCTACACATATATTAAACACACATGTAGTATATATTAGATATACATATATAATACTATCTATAGATCTATAGGTATATATCTCTTATTTAACTTGTAGTACTATATATTATATATACAGATATATCTATATGTATCTATCTCTATCCCTAGTCTCTCTCCTGAGCTACATTTCCATGTCACAAACTGCCTTTTGTATGTCTTCAGCTGGTTGTCCTATAGTCATCTCAAAACTGACATGTCAAAACAGAACTCAGTATTTTTCCCATCAAATTCTCTCTCAACTCCCCTCCAAGGCAGCTCCACCATCCTAGTCCCCCAGGCTTTCAACTCCAGTGTCATTCTCGACTCTTCACTAGCCCTTACCCCACATAGATAATCTGGGGCCAACTCTTGTCATTTCTGCCTTTACAGTGTCTCTTATATATGCCTCCTCTCCACTGACTGCTATTGCTCTGGTGTAGACTGTCATCATATCAGACATGGACTGCTAAAATATCCTTCTATTTGGTCTCTTTGCCTCAAGTCTCTCCCCAGTCTAATCCATCCTCCCTCCAGCTACTAAGCTGGTTTTCCTAAAATGTAGTGGCCTGGAGAGCCTAGTAAGAAAGACTCCTCCCCATGAGTTCAAATCTATCTTTAGACACTTATTAACGGTATGACCCTTCACCCTATTTGCCTCAGTTTGCTCATCTATAAAATGAGCTGGAGAAGGAAATGGCAAACCCTTCCAGTATCTGCCAAGAAACCCCAAATAGAATCCCAAACGACTGAGTATCAACATATGATCAGCATGTCATTTGCATACTCAAGAAGCTGTGTCTTGCAATTACTCCCAGGGTCATATATCAAGTGTGGTATTTCTTTTTGGCATTTAAAGCCCTTCACAACCTGATCCATTCCTGTATTTCCAGCCTTTTTACATTTTATTTCCTTAATCCATTCTGTTATCCAGCTTACAGTCTTATTTCCTGTTCCTTACACATTCCATCCCCTGACTTGGTACATTTAAGACCTGGCAATCCTCCATTCTTGCAATAGCCATTCTTCTTCACTTCTACTTTTTAGTTCCCCAGCCTCCTTTCTCTGTTTGCTCTGGTTCTAATATCTTCCCTTTGAGATTATTTTCCATTTACTCTGTATCTATCTTGTATGTACTTAGTTATGTTGACTTCTCCTTTAGAATGTGAGCTCCTTGAGGGGATTCTTAGCCTGTGTGTGTGTGTGTGTGTGTGTGTGTGTGTGTGTGTGTGTGATAGACCCCTTTGACAGTCTGGCAAAACCAGTGGCCACCTCAAAGTGATCTTTTTAAATGCACAAAATAAAATGCATATGATTACAAAGAAAACCAATTATACTGAAATACATTTAAAAGGGTTCTGGCCCATGTGTGGTGTGCCTCTAATGAAATGTCCCCTTATGGAGATGGTGGGGAACCTGTTTATTGCTTTTGGGAGACATAAAGACATGGAATAGAAGGGCCTTGAAGGGACTGTGGACATGTGTGGACGTTCTAGTGGTTCTGATTGGCTTGGTAGTGAAAGGGAGACTCTGATTACCTATGAAATATTCAAAAAGATCTGTCATCTTCAGCAACTTGTTCTTTGCCTCAGCACTCTTGGAGGAGCTCAATGACTTTTATTTACTGAGAAGGGAGTAGAACCCAAGACAATGTTCACATGGTCCAGAGGTTGCCTTGGCATCTCAGAATTTTATAAGTCAGGTTTGTAGCTAGTGTAGCACCAATGCCCTGAAGAGCTTGGAGTGACTTTTGGAATAGGAGGGAAGGCAAACCACCCCCAAACATTTATCAAGTGCCTACTATGTGCCAAGCAATGTGCTAAACACGTTACAAATATCATTTCATTGGATCCTCACCATAGCCCTGCAAGGTGGGTGCTATTATTAATGCCCATTTTACAGTTGAGGAAACTGAGACAGAGATTAAGTGACTTGCCAAGGGTCATACAACTAATAAATGTTAAAGGCTGAAGTTGAAGTAAAATCTCCCCACTGCAGGCTCTATCCATTGTACCACCTAGCAGCCTCTAGTATCTTTGGAGGCCACAGACTAGTAGTAACCGGGACAAGGACCGATCTGGCAGCAGTGCCACATGTGGATGTGAATTTGGTGGGATTCATGCCATATAGGAACTGAGCTAAGTTTTGATGTTGCTCTCAGCTAGGGCCTGGTGTACTGTAAGGGAAAGCAAGAACCTAAAGCCTTGAGGGAAGTTTGTTCTTATTAAAACTTCAAAGCAAATATTCTTTTGTAAAAGCTTATTAATGTCAAGTAGGTAAATGGAATGGGGCTGCTAGTTATTGGCACCTAACAGTAGGGGGAACACAGCCAGTGGGAGCTCAGGCCAATGGTAATGGAGAAGAGAACCCCCTCCCTGTCAAACCCTCCATCCCCTAGGGTCTCCTACAACCTGAGGAGGAACATAACAACCAGAAAGTAACATGCACTGTAGTTACCGAGACTGAGGTAGTGACCCAAAATATTTAACTAACAAATTCATGAACCCCATGTTGAGAAACTTTTGGGTTGGAATTACATTTTTTCTATGTATTCTCAGTGCCTGGCACATAGTAAATTGCATAATAAATGTTAACTCACTTCTGTATAGCACTTCTTGGCCTATTTGGACTGCAATATGTTTCTTCCACATCTGTTGCCAGGGTACTGTGAGTCCTTTGGCCTTTTTTTGTGGAGTGAAATAAAGGCTGACCTGATACTCATATTATTACCTTGATTATGGGAGCCAGGAACTTTCATGGAAACCCAGGTATGAGCTATATATAAGCTTTATTTTGGCAATTTGCTGGAATAACTCCTGGTGGGGACCCTAAGCCCACAGAAAGATAAATGACTGTTTTTGGGTATCCTTCAGAGCAGACCTTGTCCATGTTGTTCCAGAACTTTGGGAGGCAGTGAACTACTGGTTATAATTATCAATTGCAGATGAATTACTGGTCTGTATTGGTTGAGGGAGATTCCTCAATGGGGATTCTCTATACTACTACTATACTCCATACTGTAGAAAATTTCTGTACTAGTGACAGCTCTCCACTGTCCCCAACCCACTACAAAGAAGACCAAGTACTTCCCCATTTCACTGGGTCAGATTGAGGAGATGAACATTCATGGTTCCTTTCCCCTCAACCTGTGGCACCTTTTACATAGTTTTATGTAAACTTATTTTCCTTTCCAAATCATTGTGTATGACTTTACAGTAGACCCCTGTAGTCTGTGATATATGATTTGTTTCTTTTTCATTTAAAATAGAGTTTGAGCATTTTCGCATTGTTTCTAAGGCTGCTTAATTCCAACTTTTCCCACATAACAGCAAAAACAAAAACAGAACGGAAAAGATATCTCAATTCCCAAACCAAAAACCAAGAAAAAAATAAAAGATAAAACAACCCCCTCTTCCAAAGTATGACAGTCTATATAATGCAAATGACTAATGTTTTGGAAAAAAATCAGTTCAACCCACCATCTCAATGGACTGATCTTTTCAGATAATTGCAGGGTCATGGGTTTGGAGTTAGAAGGGAACTGATAGATAATTTAAGTCTAACTCCTTCATTTTACAGATGAAGAAGAAGAGACCCATGGCCACACTGGTAAGAAATAGCATGGCTATTGTGAAGCCATGCCTTCTGACTCACAATCACTTTCCTCTCTGTACCAGATCACTTTCTTCACTAAAATGGTTGTCTGCGTAGTAAGTATACTTGTACACAAACCCCCTGAGAGTATCTGCTTTGACATCATGCCATTTTCACTTATCTGACCTTTGTGAATTTAAATTTAGAGAAGTAAAAGTCCTTAGAATTTCTAGTAAGCTGATGCTTGTTATCTTCTTAGAGGGATCAATACTGTCTGGCGTGGGCCCTTTGGGCCAGGAGTCAGTTGGAGCTCATAGCAATCCCTCTGAAACAACTGGAGCCAGACCTGGGTCATTTGAATCCAGTCTTCTGAGGAGTCCCTGGCTACTCTTGCAAGCCTAGTAGCTGCAGAGCCTGGCTCCTGTCTGGGATTAAGAAGTGTTTTAAAGACCTGCCACACCATGTAGCAGACCTCCAGGAACCAACAAAGGATGGGGTGGGTTGCTATTTGGAACTCTGAGACTCCCTGAAGAAGGAGCAAAATTAACCTTCAACCAAAGGAACTTTGGTGCTATTATATGAGACAAACTTTTCAGGCCTTGTAGCTGTGCCTAGGGTCAGTGGTGTTTACCTCCAGTTAGGCCAGGATAAATAGAAACTGTGTACTGAGATATTTTTGTCATGCAGCTGCAAACTCAGGCAGCTCTGAGGTTTTTTCTTTCTTTCTTTCTTTTTCTTAAACACAGTTGACTTTGCATAAAGGAAGCTTATTGCCAGAGGACTCTTTAATCAAGATATCAATGGTCACTTACTCCAGTAGCCTCATGGCAAAGTCCATCTGATTTTGCGATAGGGTTGCTTAGGATGTCTGATGTCGGTGTTGTTTATTTTAAATACTTTTAAGACAGAATCTGTAGTTGAACATCTAACTAATTTGGTGATTTAATTTTCATTTGTTGATAAGACAAAATGCATTTTCATTTCACTGTGCATTCTGGGAGGCAGCAATAGAGCACCTTTCCCCCGCCCCCCCAATCCTCTTTTCTTTTCTAGAAGAGAGGAATTGCATTCTCAGGTTAGTCAGGAATCTTTTTTTTTTTTTTTTTCAGTAAGCATGAAGCATGGCACAACAGGGGTTCTGAACATTTTTTTTTTTTGTCATGGACCCCCACCACACACACACACACACACACACACACACACACACACACTTGGCAATTTGTTGAAACCTATGGACCTCTTAAAGAGTAATATTTTAAAATATATGAAAGTATATAGGACTAGTAAGGAAACCAATTATGCAAGAGGTTGAAAAGTCCTAATGTTTTCAAAGCTTTAATGTTGAAATACAATTATTCAAATATTTAGAAAACAAACACAGATACTAGGTTAAGAGCCCTGACATAATGAAGAGCATGATGGATGTGGAATCAGGAAAACCTGAGTGTGAATCATACCTCCTGTTCTTGTTAGCTGTGTGACCCTGAGAAGATCTCTTAATGTCTCTGAGTTTCAAGAAACTCCCCAAGATGTACCTTGTAAGCATAGATAGGTGGAGATCTGGATTACCAGATTTTCCAGAAAGGGAGTTTCCCATGCTGATGAAATGAGTGGTCATTCATATGTAGCATTTGTACCTGTCTGGATAGGAACCACAGAGTGAAGCTCAAAGGGGGAAAAGTACTCTACCCCTTAAGCCCCCTCTTTCGGAATGTGGGCCTTGCCACCCAGCCCACCAACTCAGCAGTTTCTGCTCCTTAGTTACTGCCCTTGACTGTAGTCCTGTGGAGAGATTTCTCTGTGAATGGGGGGGTGGGAGGAGAAGAGAGAGAGGGAAGAATGATGAATGAGTGGGGCCATGTGATCTGACAGCACAGGCTTGTCCCAGACAGCAAAAATGATGCTGTGACTCATAGGATCATAGATTTCAAGTTGGAAGAGATCTTAGAAGCTATCAAGTTCCCTCACCTCCCCCTCTTTCTGGTAGCAGACTAGTATCCAGGTTATTCATTTACTTCCTCTCCTTGCTTCTATCCATCCTAGAGGGACCATTTGAAAGAGGCAGCCAGGGTATTAGGGCGTCAGTTGTTTATTGTGTTTTATTAACATGCAGATAAAGATGAAGAGGGGAGTAGGGATTTCCTGTCTCAGAGACAACATTTTGCTCAATAAAAGGGTGGAGGTGAAGGTTAGAATGACACAGAAGTATTATCTAGCCGTATTCTTACAGCATTACTTGCCATAAGTCTTGCAGAAATGTCTGGGATAAAATGTAGATAAAATACCCCTTAGACATATTTTCTGTTCCTTTTGGGAAAGGAATCATGGGTTCAGAAAGTTTTTGCATTTCAGAAAAATAAGGGTCATTGCTTTGTGAAAGTCTTAGAGCAGCTCCCTTATACATTTAGAAAAAGTTAAATTCTAGAGGGGAGAACTATGGTTCTACATAGGCTCATACAGGTCCTTTCCACCCCCATTTCCAGCTCCTCTTTATATATTGTCTTTCTGAATTAGAATATAAGCACCTTGAGGGCAGATTCTGTCTGATTGTCTTTGTGTCTGTACCACTCAGTTCAGTGCCTAACACATAGGAAGTGCTTCCTAATTTTCTATCTATCTATCTATCTATCTATCTATCTATCTATCTATCTATCTATCTATCATCTATCTATCTCCTCCAGATACTTTTTAGTCTATCAATGTCCTTTCTAAAGTATGACACCCAGAAGGGAACACTATACTTTAGGTGTGCTCTGATGAGGAGAGAGTAAAATGGGATTATCATCTCCTTAATCATGGATGCCCTGGCTCTCTTCATATAGTCTAAAATATCATTATTTTTTTTTTTGAGAACCATGTATAGTTGACTGTTAACTAATACTGAACTTATAGGTCATGAAAAGTACCAGATCATTTTAAATGAACTGCCATTTAGCTATATCAGGGCCATTGAGGAAGTATCACTCCAGCTTTCTGAAATCTCTGTCTTCTTTATACTCCTCAACTTTGCTCCTCTCATTTGGTTGTCATTTCACCTTTTTTTTTGCCCAAATCAAATATCTATTTGAGTTTATCTTGCTAGATGGTGTGAGATGTTGGTCTATAACTATTTTCTACCAGACTGCTTTCCCAGTTTTTTCAGAAAATTTTTTCTCAAATACTAGATCCTTACCCAGTAACTGGGGTCTTTTGGATTATTGAATATTACATTTTTATGTTCACTGACTTCTATATGTTGTGTACCCAATTTATCCCACTGTTCTGTCTCTTTATTTTTAATAACCCCCAGTCTTGAAGAATTAGGATCACTGGTTTTTCATTTAACTCTGCACATGAATTTTTTCCTCTAGTGTATTGTGCAAGATGATGCTAAAATGAAGTAAAGGTCAGCCTATTTCTTTTTTGGACTACTAATCTTACTACTATTATTATTTGAACTATGAATGTATGTCTTAATTTTCCAGCTACTGAACTTTATTTTATGACATACTAGATTTAAATTTGGTTATGTGGTACTCTGAGGTTAGCACTCAGTAGAGTATTAAACTAATTCTTTTTCATATGTATCTAATCTTCTATTTTTGTTAAGGTCACTTTGAAGTTCTTTCCAGTTCTCCAAGGTGAAAGCTACTCCACCCTACTTGGTGCAACAAGCAAAGGGATAAACCTACTATCCTATCATCTGAGTCATTAATAGACATGTTAAATGATATCAGAATGGTGAGTGACCTTAGTGAGCATCCACTTGATATATTCAAACTTTTTGCACCTAACATTTATATGATCTAAATTACCATTTACTTAGCTTTATGACTGGAAGATGAGGTAGGTCCAAATAAGAACCTTTACTCAGGCCAGTAGAGATTTGTGAATTACTCTGAATTAATAGTAATTCATGCTTCTATGTCATTTAAAATTTGCAAAGCATTTAAATTACACCAGCCCTCTGGGGAAGATAGAGAGAGGGGTAGGGATCAGACCTGTGATTTTATTGGTAAAGGAAACTACTAAGTGAGAAAACTCTTTCTTCCAGAGTAGATTGATGACTAACCTACCATTTATGTCTTAGAGAATTGCTTGGGCATACTGAGAGTTTAAAAGGCTTGCCCAGGGTCATGTGGCCAGAATGTTTCAGAGGCAGGACTTGAATTCATGTCTTCTTAGTTTCGAGGACAGGTGTTTATCTGTTAGGCTGCACTTGACCTTGGGGGTAGATAGTATAAGTATTATTTTCCATATTTTACTGATGGAGGAATTCAGTGAAGCAAGGAAGTTGTATGTATTTTAAAAATTATTATTTATTTTACTAAATATTTACCATTTACAAATAAATTTTTTTTAACAATCATTAAAAAATTTTGAGTTCCAAATTCTCTCCTTCTCTTCTCTCCCTCTGTCCTCCTTGAGAAGGCAAGCAATTTGATACCAATTATACATGTGAAGTCATGTAAAACATATTTTCATATTAGTCTTGTTGCAAAAGAAAGTGCAAACAAAATAAAACAATAAATATGAACAAAAGTATGCTTCAATCTGCCTTCAGAGTTTATCCATTCTCTCTCTGGATGTGGATAACAATTTTCACAATGGGCCCTTCGGAATTATCTTGGATCAGTGTCTTGATCAGAGTAACTAAGTCTTTTAAAGTTGATCATTGTTACAATATTGTTACTATGTACAAAGTTTCCTGATTCTGCTCATTTCACTTTGCATCAGTTCATGCAAATCTTCCCAGGTTTTTCTGACACCATTATCAGGGAAGTTTTAAATGATTTTGTCCAGGTCACAAAATTAGAATGTCATAGTCTGGGCTCCAAATGCAGGCTGCTTTCTACTTAAACCAATGGTTCTTAACATGTTTTTTGTTGTTCTGTGATTACTTTTCAACAACAAAATAAAAGGTGCTTTTTAGGATAATTTAATATGCTACTCATATTATTATGCAATTATTTTCTGCTTAAGGTGCTATAAAATAATTTCTGGATCATCATTGCTAGTCCCCAAAGGGTTCCTAAATAATTAAATGGAAACCATTGTACTATATTCCACTCTGCCTCTATCTAGTTCATCTATAAATCCATTTTTATGAAGCACTTACTATGTGCTTAAAACCTACTGATGCTAGATGCTGGTGATACCTGCTCTCAAGTAGCTTATATTTTATTGGGGGAGATAACATGTATACATCTTCCTATCTAAATGCTAATGTCCCTAAAGGCCCTTCTGATTTGTCTTCTCTTTATACACATGCCCCTTTACTTATATGCCTCATTTACTCACATGGGTTCAGCTATACATGTAATTGACCCCCAAATATATGTATATACCCAATGTTAAACTCATTCTTGAACTCCAGTTCTAAATCACCAATGCTTTGCTGGATATCTATACTTGGATGGCTTGTAGGCATCTCTAATTTAACATGTCCAAAATGAAACTAGTCTTTTTCTCCTAAACTTGACTCTCCTTCCAACTTACTTGTGGTTCATGATATTACTATCCTCCCAGGCTTCAAATCTTGGTGTCATCTTCAACCTTCCCTTCTTCATCTTCCATCATATTCCATCAGTTGCCCAGCCCTATAAAGTTTTCCCCTGTATTTTATTTATACTGCTATGATACTAGTTTAGATCCTTATCATAACTTGCTTGGACTATTTTACTAGCCTCCTAATTGACCCCCTAATTCCAGTCTTTCCCTTCTTTATCTTTCACATAGGTACAGCTATGATCATGTCACTGCCTCTCAGTGATATGGTCATATCAGTGGCTCCTCATTGCCTTTAGAATAAAATATAAACTCCTAACTCTGTCATTCAAGGCCTTCAATGATCTGACTCCATCTTAGCTTAGCAACCTTCCATACCCATCCATTTCATGAATTAAAACTCTACTACTTTTTTGTATCTGAACTCATCCTACTCATTTCTACCTCTGAAATTTACTTATATTATCTTTCATTTCTGAACTAGAGTTTTTCCACATTTCTACCTTTTGATCATTGAAAAGAGGCAGATTTATTTTTTTTTGCATTCTATTTTTGAAATTAATTTATTTGTTCTCAATTTTCAACTATCACTTTCATAAGTTTTAAATTTTATCCCCCTTGGACAAGATGGCATGCAATCTTATATGGGTTCTACACCTATATTCTTATTAAACACATTTTCATGTTAGTCATGTTGCATAGAAGAGTTAAAACAAATGGGAGAAACCATGAGAAAATCCAAATGAAAACCAAAACATAACACAAGAGAAAATAGTCTGCTTCATTCTGCATTCTGATTCCATAGTTCTTTCTCTGGATGTGAATGATATTTTGCCTCAAGAGTCCTTTGGGAATATTTTAGATCTTTGCATTGTTGTGAAGGGCTAAGTATATCAGAAATAGTGGAAAAACTATGTGGATGTTACTGTGTATAATGTTCTCCTGGTTCTGCTCATTTCAGTTAGCATCAGTTCATATAAAAAAGAGGCAAATTTAGAGTAGATGTAAAGACTTCCTAAGAATTAGCATTATTTCAAGTGGGAAGGGCTGCCTTAGGTAGTAGTAGCTTTTTTCTCACTGGAGTTCTTCAAGAAAGACTATATGACTGTTTTTCAGATATGTCATAGGAAGAATTTTTGTTTACATAAAGGTGGGAGTAGGTGGCCTCTGAGGTCCTTTCCAACTTGAAAATTCTTACTTTTTTCAGTTTTGATATCACTTGAAATTACTGCCTCTATGAAACTTTCCTTGAACCCTTCAACCATTCATGTTTTTTTCTCTCTCTTCAGTTATTCCAGGAGCAGCTTGATCATAATTTTGCTGTTATGTACTTTGTGGTGAATTATCTAAATAATGTATATTTATATACATGTCATATCCTGTCAGTAAAACATAAGCTCCTTGAGGGCAAGGATGATTTTCCTTTTTATACCACTGTAACCATAATCTCTATGCTAAAGCCTTATATGCTGCATGTAGCTAGATAAGCTCAGGGTGCATGTGTGTGTGTATGTGTATGTGTGTGTGTGTGTATGTGTGTGTATATCTCAAGTCCCACTGTCACTGGAAAGCCATATCCAGAAGGTAGCTGACTTCTCCTCTTCAGGGTTCAAGGGGCACTCCTGGGGCATTGGGGGTGACTTTGCAACGCTGTTTGCTGGATCTCTCATTCTAGTATGTTCACCAACATCAATTACTTCAATATCATCTAATGAGTAGCAGTTAATATTTCTTCAATGTCATGAATCAAACCAATGATTAGTACTTCAATGGTATTTAAGCAATTAACATGAATTAATTTTGGATATTTGTTGACAGGACATGGTGACAACAGAAGTAAGAAATACATCTCTTCTCAATACCAGGAGCGTATTCTCCCTTGGTCCTTAGGAGAATGGTTTTGACCCTAAGCAGTTACTGCAAAGCATTTGCCCCACTAAGTTTACTTCCAAATGTTCTGTAGCCAATAGATGACTTCCTTTGCTGCATTAGGACATAATATCTCAAAATTGATCCATTTCTATGCTGATACCTTTGCTGGCAAACTCTTGTATGGACTTTCAGCAATCTGAACTTTCAAAGCTCATGAGACTGTAGCCATAATATTTCACTTAAGAGCAGGAAGACTACACACAGCAAAGACAAAAAAATCCCCTCCCCCCAAAAAATAAATCTTTCTCAAAACAGGTATATCATGATCATAGCTTCTTGGTGTTTCCAGATGATAAAGGAACAGAGACTCATCTCCTACTCAGACTCTCACTGCCGTTTGTCTTGCTCATCACCGAGGAAGGAAAGGAGGACAAGCTTTTCCATTGTAGCCTTTTGTAGGTACTCTGAGTTCTGACTCAGTAGCCAAAAAAAAGGCCCCTCTTCACCATACAATAAGCAAAAAGGAAATAATCATGGACTACTTGTGCATACTATAAAGTCCATGGGGGTGATTGCATTGGACAGAGCGTGGTGAGGATGCTCATAAGGATTGGGCTTTTATTGTTCAGTCCCCTGTTAAATGTGCTAAGCACTTCACAAATATTTTCTCATTTCAATAGTGAAAGGTGAAGCTCAGATTTTTGCTCATCAGTTTTTTACAGTAGCCTTCCTTTCTGCTCCTCCTATTCTGTATCACTAATTCTGGGTCTCTTGGCTCTCTTCTCTTCTTTCCAAGAGGCTGGTATTGCTTTTTTTTTCAAAATCCTTTTTGAGCTCTTCCATGGCCTGAGCCCATTGAATGTTTATTTTGGATGTTTGGGATATAGAAGCCTTGACTTCTATGTCTTTCCCTGATGGTAAGCATTGTTCTTCCTCATCTGAAAGGATGGAAGGAGATATCTGTTCACCAAGAAAGTAACCTTCTATAGTCTTATTTTTCTTCCCTTTTCTGGGCATTTTCCCAGTCAGTTACTTGACTTCTGCATTTCCTCTCCACACCCATCTAGCCTCCTGTTCTGCCCAGCTAGTGCTTGGAGCCTGAGATTCAAATGCTGCTCCCCAACCTCAGGGCTATTGGTGGGGGCGGGGCTGCTATTCAGTGTGAGATTAAGTTCAGGTGCTCTGGTGGGGGCAGGGCCACCACAAGGGGCTCAGTTCCCTCAGGGGGTTTATGCAAGGATCTTCAACAGTGAATCCGAGCTCCTGTCTGCTTTGGGAGCCCCTATCCACTGCTGCCTCTGCTGAGGGGGCCTGAGTTATGGAGACACCTGCTCCCCTCTCAGCAAGCTGAAGAGGCCCTCTCACTGACCTTTGGTGCCTGTGGGTGGAGGGACCTGCTCGGCCGCTGGAGATTCTGCCCCTGAAGCCTGCTCGGATCTGCTCCTCTCAGTGCCACATGGCCAAGGCAGGG